>OX465598.1:189857500-191107500 GCA_950022295.1 Bromus sterilis
TTTAGTTTGTTGATGGAACTCTCTTTAGTTTTGATGTTTATCTTGTTAAGAGAGTTGGTTGTTGCACTGAGTTGTGTCTTGTCTTTAAGTAAGTAATGTAAGTATTGAATGTTGACACTTCCACCTCCTCATATTTGCTAGCCTCTTCGGTACCGTGCATTGCCCTCTTCTCACTCCGAGAGGTTTCTTCCACCTCGCCGGTGCATCCAAACCCTTGGCATGATACGCTCTGTCATCATAAACCTCCTTATATCTTTCCTCAAAACAGCCCACATACCTACCTATCAAGGCATTTCCATAGCCTTTCCGAGATATATTGCCATGCAACATCCACCTTCTCATGACTAGATCTTCATGTCATACATGTTCCTCATGATAGCTACATCTTCTTTATGTTTAGTACCTTGTAAAGTGTGAAGATCTTCTATACCTTCTTGCAAAATAGAGTGTTGCCCTTAAGTGAGGAAAAGACCCCAAGGAGGAAAAATTAAAAGATCCCAAAGAGCAAAAATGACAGTAAAATAGAAAGAGCCATTGAGGCCACCAAAAAAATACAAAAAATAGAAAAAGAAGAAAAAGAAATAAAAAGAGAGAAAGGGGAAACACTACTATTCCTTTTTGGAAGATCCACACTCGTACTCCCTCTTATATCTTGTACTCCATAGAGATGATCATATATGCATATAGCTATGTGGGGACCTTCACACTAAAGAACATGGCTTGTATATTCCAATGATGAGCCTCCTCAAACGAGCTCTAGGTCTTCTTGAGCGAGCAAGTTGGATGCACCCCCACTAGTTCCATTAGAGAGCTTCTCTTAGTTGATATGTGCATCCGTTGCATGGCAATCCCTAATCCTCACATCATATCTATCATTTGGCCTTCTCGGCCTTTAACACATTTTTTTTCTTCCTCCTCCACCATATCTCTCTCTTTGCCATCCTAAGTGTCAACTCTCGTGCTTATGCTCGTCCATTGCATGAGTGCTCAAAATATCGAAAGGGAGTGGATCAAATTGACTTGTACCTGGCTAGTGTTCTGGGGACGAGTGAAGATAAGATTCCAAAGAATTTAGTATATTGGATTGCCGGTGAATTCTCACATGAGTCCGGGTCCTCAGCTGAACAGGTTGGACCAACAAGGAAACAAAGTCCCCGCTGGCCCTGGTTGGTTTAAAGGATGTCTGCTAGGAGCAACCCGACAGACATATATGCATGGTTTGAAAATGGTAAATCAGCTTGGGCCACCACTAGAAATGTTTGAAGCTAGGTAGGTAAGAAAAGGGGACCCCATAAAATCCCACACGCGTTTAGGTACGCTCAGTCTTAAAACCAATACCCGGAACTCGGATCCTAGGTGACTCGAATGGAACAAAGCGTCGGGGCGGGATGGCCTAGACCTTCCATCCTTCGTCGAATATAATCAACATTATAATAATCATATCATCAACAACAATATAATAAGGTGATAACTTAAAACCAAGGATGCATACTAAGCAGTGGATGAGCAACGAGCAATAGTAACATAGCAGTACATGGTTTGCTGGAAAGGGACATGGTTGTATCGGTTTGAAAGAGGTTGTAAACATGTGGTAGGATCAAACATCGAGCCTATCCTAGACTAGCATGCAAACCGCTGGTTGAAATAGAATGGATCATAAGTAATGTATAGTTCTTGCCTGTTGATAAGTAGGATTCCGAAGGTGTAGTTGATCGCAAGCTCGCATCGTCTCCGAGAGGTACCCGCGGAAGCACACAAGACGGTAAACACTGGAAAGCAATCAACGAGCAAGCATCAATTACTACGAAGCAAAGATGAGCAAGCATCAACTGGAAGGCAACAGGAGACATCACACCTACCGTCGAGAGCGGTTACTCACATGTTAAGTGAGTACTCGTCACACACGACGATACCGCACGTTTACGGTGGTTCAAGTTTTTTTAGCTACAGGTGATCAACAAATTTGTTAACATGGCAAAGCACATAAGCATGGCATAGCACACAAACATGGCAAAATATGAAGCATAAGATAAACTATCTATGCTAGTCCATTTAAGTGAGCCACAACCTAAACATGGCATACACTAAGTGCCGTATGACAATTAAATGATTTGGTACTGTTCTGCCCTAAACCATATTTTAGGTTGGTTAACAACAGAAAACAATAGCATAAACACAAAGTTCACGAAAAACTAATCAAGTTACATATAAAGAACACTCCAGACGGAGTTACGATTAAAAAGATACAAGCAAAACAAGTTTGGAACACAATCTGCCAACATCAGGAAGCACACTTTAGAGCAATGCATCAACAGGATAATGAGTGCAAACATGCTCACAAATGATATGCCACTAAAGTAGACATAGCAGGGAAGGCATGGCAAAAGGAATCATGCAAATATGCATCATGGTTCACTAGTTATAAGCAACACAAAAAACTATAAAACATTACTGGTCTAGGACTTGGTGAAAATCAGAAAAGCAGGGCAGAAACTGTTATTTTCATGCTGTATAAACAGGGGTAAAGCTATATGCAACAGTGCAGCAACATGACATAGCAATATATGGGCATGAACTATACATGATGGTGATCAGGTACAAACAAGAATCAAGGTCATACGCATAACAAATCAAAAGATATTAAGCAAGCTACATGGCATCGGAAAGTTACAGACTTAGAGAAAAACAGAGGTGGCTGTCAAAAAACGTGGCATAGTAACTTTGGAGCTAGAAATAACTATGAACAGGAATGTAAACATGACAATGCAATACATATAATGAAAGTAGACATGATGCTTAACAGTAGGCAACAAGAATCAATGCAATAGGCCTCATGGATGTGTCACAATCATCATGCAAACTTGCAATAAATTAATAGCTGCTGCACACTAACAGGAAATATTAGCAGTTAACAACCTGATGCCCAATTCAACACAGATTAACAACATCAAGATGGCCTCAAATCAAAATGCTCACAAAAAATGAACTGAAGTACACACAATTCTAAAAAAAATTCCTATTGGGCGCACATGCATCCGGGCTACGGTTTACTCGCAAATATCGTCGCAAAACAGCATCAGCAGCAATATTACACAGGACTTAGAAAAATTAAACAGAGGCTAGGGGAAAAAAAGAGAGAGAGCACGGGCCCGGGGCGGCATGGCTCCTATTCGAGCTCGGGACGACGGCCATGGCATCTCCGGGCGGCTGCCAGCGACCTGCAGGCAAGGGAGGAGGCCATGAGGGAGGAGGAGAGCAAGGCGCGAGGCGGAGGGGCTTCTCACCGGAGTTGCAGGAGGCACGGCAGCGCGGAGGCTCTGCTACCGGCGGCTGCCTCGGTCCGGCGGCGCGCGGTGGAGGAGTTGGAGGAGAGAGAGAGGGGGCTAGGGAGCTGACGTGGCGCGTTCCTGGCCATCAGATCGGCCGATCTGACGGTCCAGAACGCATTGGGCTGGATCTCAGATCTGGAGGATAGGTTTGGACGAAAATGGGGTATTTTGGGGGCAATAGTGAGGGGGTGGCTGCATTTTGGCTTAGGGGAAACCCTAGAAAGGGGTGGGTGAGTGGTGGTCTTTATATAACCCAGGTGGGTGGCAGTTTGCAAAAACATCCCCGGTTTTTCTCTCACGCGCGCGGTGTTTACGTTTCTGACCGCCGGGGGTCCGCAGGACTTCCGATTCGGGTAATACTTCGAACTGCCCGATCAGCGTGTCGAGCCAGCGACGTCCACCTCGCGCTGGAACCGTTCGGAGAACACTTTCCAGCGCGCTATAAAATATCCCGTTTACTTATTAAACGGGGTTTTTTGGTTTCGTTGGCTACGGCTAGTCTCGTGCGGTTTTCGCGACAGTGATCGGGTGAAACCCGGTGTCGCAAAGGTGGAGTGTCAAGGTGGCAAGGGTCGGTCTCCGTCCGGTACGAGATACGAGGGGGGGGGGAATAATCGCCAATCGATAAATCGGGGATGTAAACACCGCAAACAAATCAGACAATCAAACAATTCACACCGAAAACAAATTTTTTGATTTTTGTGAAATCTGGGCTGCTACACTCCACCACCATGGATGCTTCCCGGATGAACCGTGAGTAGTCCACCTTGGACCATGGGTCCATGATCAGTAGCTATGTGATGTTCTCCTCCCCTCTTTGTTCTTCATCGTTTAGACCTCGTGAGCTACCCTACATGATCGAGGCACATATTTAATCTTTCTGTTGTTGCTATGGTGAGTTTGCTGGGATCTGATGGATTATGAGACTATGTTCAGATTGTGTTTGAGTAATATATTTGATTCTCCTCTTTTATATTTATGTTCTTGAGTAATTCTAGCATGTTCTCCGTTTCTGTTTATTGCTTTGGCCAAGTAGTAGGTAGTAACTCCAAGAGGGAGCATTATGCATGATTGTGGGTTCATACCCCCTGATGACTAGCTTGAGTGACAAAAACATGAGTGTAGGGTATGTGTTGTTGCCACAAGGGAGAAAACAACAGTGCTTGTACTTGCGGGTGCAAGGATTGTTTACTTTACGCAAAGTTCTTTAATGCAGTTGTCTGTTGCTTTGAGTTTACACTTTGGGTGGGATTCGCAACTTAATACCAGCGAGATGTTCTGTATAGATATCTCAAGGTGGATGATTAGTAGGTAGATGCAGGTGGATTTCGGTCTACTTGTATTGGCGTACCGCCCAAGCTTTTGAGCCTCTTCCTTTCTTTGTAGCAAAGTTAGCATTGGTTTGCGCACATAATCCTGTCAATTTTCCAGCTGTAATTTGTTTACCTTGCATGGCTATTTTGTCGTCTTTTGGGAGAGAGAAATCACTAGTGAACATCATGGGAACCCGGTCCATATTTCCACCACTGTTTACACCCGCTATTTATTTTCTGCTTTATTTCCTTTTCTGTTACTATCGCTGTCATTATTATCCCGTGCGTTTGATCCTTTGTAAACAACAAGGCCGGAGGGATTGACAACCTCTCTGTACTCGTTGGGAGCAAAGTTATTTGTTGTGTGTGTAGGTCCACGTCAACCGCCTAATTGCTGGCGCCGTTGTCACCTTCCTGTCGTTGTCGGAGTCCTACTGGAGACAAACCTTGGTATCTTCACCGAGGGAAATTTGTTGTTGTCTACATCTCAACCTTCCACTTTGGGTAACCAACGAGGGGCGAGAAGCCATCAAAGCTAATTTCTGCCACCGTTGCCAGGGACTCCACTCTTCAAGATAGGGGAGTTGCACACTATCTTTTATCTTTGCTTTTTAGTCTTGTTAGTTTACCTTTCAGTTTTTGCTTTAGTGTCCCTTATGAAAAATAAAAAAAATCGTTACCTTGCTTGCTGCTGCTATGGGTTCCACCGAGAACACCAAGTTGTGTGACTTCACTAGTCATAACAACAGAGACTTTATCTGCACTCCTATTGCTCCACCTGCCACTTCAGCACCTTCTTATGAGATTAAACCTGCTTTGCTGAACCTTGTTATGAAAGATAAATTCTCCGGTGCTGGAGATGATGCTGCTTTGCACTTAAATAATTTTGTTAAGCTCTGTGATATGCAAAAGTACAAAGAAGTAGATGGTGATATCGTTAAGCTTAATCTTTTTCCTTTCTCCTTGAGAGGAGGAGCTAAAATCTGGTTTCAATCCTTGCCTAGGAATAGCATAGATTCTTGAGATAAGTGCAAGGATGCTTTTATTGGGAAGTACTACCCCCCAGCTAAGATTATCCAATTGAGGAGTAATATTTTGAATTTTGAGTAATTGGATAATGAGCATGTTGCCCAAGCTTCGGAACGCATGAAATCTCTTGTTAAGAATTGCCCTACGCATGGTTTTACTACTTGGATGGTTATCCAAAGTTTTTATGCAGGCTTGAACTTTACCTCGCGGAACTTGCTACATTCGGCCGCGGGAGGAACCTTTATGTCTACAACGCTTGGTGCTGCCACAAAACTACTCGATGAGATGATGAACAACTATTCCAAATGGCACGCCGAAAGAGTCCAACAGGTAGGAAGGTAAACTCTGTCGAGGAGATGATGAGGACATCTCTACTAATGTTACACCCACATCTTCACAAACTACACATAATGGACCAGTTACTAGAGCACGCGCACGTCAATTAAATTATCAGGTACTTTCGTTTCTTGCGAATCCTTCTAATATTCAAGAACATATGATGCTGCCTAAATTAGATACTTTTGTTTGTCTTATGAATGAAGGACCTAGCATGGACAAGAAGGATGGTCATTGGAGCGGGATCAAGCATGGAGAAGAAGGTGCGCGCGCGGGAAAGGACAGCGGAGCTTCCCGTGGTGATTATCGCACTTTGAAGCCACCATAAGGCGCGCATGAAGACTTGGACGAGAGACACAAGATGCCACATTAATATTTTCGTCCAAGAGTTATTATAGGTGCTGCGTCACCTTATTATTGGGCCAGGCCCATGTAATTTCGAAATACACTTAATAGGCTATTTTTTAGAGTCCGTATGTGTGGGGAAACCGAGTTAGGGTTGTTTTCGGACCCCTCCTCCAAGGGGCCACGAAATTCCCCTCTGTTCCCCCATATATACAGCCCTTAGGGCATCGTTTAGACTTGGGTTTTAATTAGATTTAAGTTAGCCATAGCCGCAACTTCGAGCTCTTCGTTTGTGTCATCCGACCAGGCCAAGACCTCATTGGAACCCCAACTTTCGTAATCTTTCATCTTATATTCGCAATATCCAGATTGCAATTCTTAGTTCTTGCTTGTTCTTCGATTGCTTGCAGGAATTAGACCTTCGTGGTCAGGTTGATCGTGCATCCGCGGAATCAATAACCTCTCGGAGTTGGTTTAGCGATCGCTAAGGCGCAACGTCTTCGCACGTTCGTAGTCGGGTCGTGAAAGTCTACTCCACCATAATCGATCTCCACCATCTCATCGAAACATCGGGACACCTTCGCCTCTATCAGGAGATCTCTTCCCTAAATGAAAAAGTTGACTTGATTATGTCTCTACTTACCAAGAAATCTCCTATTGATCCTCATGACGTTCCTTTAAATTCTTTGATTGCTCAAGATCAAGTAGATGTGAACTTTTTCTCTAGAAACAACTTCAATAACAATGCTTATAGGAGTAATTTTGGTAGCAATCCTAGACCGTTCCCCTCCAACAACTATGGTAACAACAACACTTATCCTAGCACCAAGAACTCCACTTCTGAACTAGAGAGTATGCTTAAAGACTCCATCACTACCCAAAAATCCTTCAACAAGAGTGTAGAGGAAAAACTAGGAAAATTAGATAATCTCTCCTCAAAGGTAGACAATTTAGCCCATGAAGTAGAATTGCTTAAAATTAGAACTTCTCCTCTTGAGGAGAGGAAGGTCACTCCTCTGAACGCTATTCAAGTGCAAATTAATGAAGACATTAGGATGATGGCTAAACTTAAAGAGAGATGGGCTAGAGAAAAGGAGGAAGAAGATAGAATTAAGAGCCTTCCTACACACCATACCGTTGCTACTATCCAAGTTGTTGAGGATATCCAAACTCTTAGCACCCAATGCACCCCTAGTCCCATAGGACCTATTAATGGTGATGCTATGACCTCAAACGTAGAAGAAGAAACTCCTATGACTATAGAAGCTACCAAAAAAGTGAGCCTAAAGGACACCACTACCACTTTACTTGATAGTACTGACCTTGATTTTGATAATTGCACCCTTCCTGAAGTTATTGGTTTCCTTCACAACATGTCTAGAGATCCCCACACTAGCACACTAATCTTCCTTTCGCGGAGCATATCACTAATGCTCTCATTAAATCTAGGCAGGAGAAGCTTAGGGTAGAAGCCTCCATACCTAGGAAGCTAGAAGATAGTTGGGATCCTATGATTAAACTTAAGTTGAATAACTTCTCTTGCTATGCTTTATGTGATGTTGGAGCTAGTACCTCCGTTATGCCCAAAAGAATGTATGATATGTTTGAATTAAAACCTTTTGATCCTTGTTCTTTTGGTGTTCGTCTTGTTGACTCTTCCGTAAAGAAACCTTTGGGGAAGATCGATGATGTTCTTATCATTGTCAATGACAATTATGTTCCCGTTGATTTTAGTATTATGGACATTGAATGTGAACCATCATGTCCAATTATTTTGGGACGCCCTTTTCTTCGCACCGTTGGTGTTGTCAGTGATATGAAAGAAGGGAATATAAAATTCCAATTCCCTCTCAAGAAAGGTATGGAAAACTTCCCTAGAAAGAAGATTAAGTTACCTTTTGAGTCCGTTACACGGGCTAGCTATTCTCTTACTCTTGATAAAACTTGATGTGTTTTGCATCATGCCTAGCTTAAAGGCATAAAAGAAAGCGCTTTTGGGAGGCAGCCCACAACGAATTAGGTTTACTTTACTTTTGGTGTGTCTTTACGTTTGTTACTACAGTAGCAAGATCATTGTATCTTTACTTTTCAGCTTTGTGCCAAGTTTAGCCTCCGATTGCAAGAAAGTTCAAAAGTTGTGACGTGCTGTCCAGAAAACAGATTCTGTCCTTGGACAGAAAAATTCGAAAAAAATCACCAGATCATCTTTTTTATCTGAATTTTTTGACAGCTTGCTCTATATAATTGGCTTTCGAGCGTTTGTTCTGAGTTTTTTGATTTGAGTTGCAGAAGTGCCCCCAAAAAATTATTTACTACCTGCTGGTCTGTTTTTCAAAGATTTTGTCCTGTTTGGCCTTTTCTTCGTTTTGTAAACCTTAATCTTGCTTTTTCTTTGCAACATCTTTTTGGAGATCTTGAGAAACAGTAGCTCTTCAAGAATATCCTTATTTCCAGTAGAGAAAAATTATTTTATTGTGGGTACTAACATCGCTAATCAGATTATGATGAGTTATGTATGAAGGGAGTTTACAAGTGTGCGAGGGAAGATGATAAAAGAAGATTCAGGAGGGTCAAACACTCAAGATTGGGGATGCCCTGTGCAACCCCAAGAAATATTCAAGAAGAATTAAGCATCTAAGCTTGGGGATGCAGCCATCCATCCCCTTCTCCATCGACAATTATCAGTTCGTCTTTCGTTCTTATCACTTCATGTGTTATGTGCTATGCTTGGAGCGTCTTGCTATTTATTTCCTTTTTAGTTTTCTTTAGCTTTGCTTGCTGTTCATAACAAGTTAGAACCCAGCTTTCTTTGTGTGGGAGAGAAACACGCTCCACTTCACCCTAGAACACAACATAGGATTTTCATGCTTATCTTTGCTGTGTGTTGATACGTCCAAAATGCATCAATATTTTATATCGTAATTCATCCTTATTCATTGATATATTTAATGTTATGATGATGTTCTTATGTTGTTTTGGCTTATTTTACACAGTTTGCAACTTTTCGGTGCCGAAGCAACACACACAGGATTCAGCGGTAAAAAGTGGACGCTGAGTTGCTGAAGAAGAATACCTCCAAATTACCTGAAAATCGACGGGGGGTATTTTCCAGAAGAATAACGAAGACTCGCCGAAGAGGGGGGCCACAGGAGCCCCAGGCAGCCACCTGGTGCGGCCCCACCTCTGGCCGCGCCGGGAGGGCGTCTGGAGCCCTGGGGCCCCTCCTGGCTCCCCCCTCTGGCCTATATAATCCTTGTTACGCGAAAACCCTAAAAAGGGAGGCCATCACGGAGTTCCGCCGCCGCTCCGTGGCGGAAACCTACGGAGAAGAGAAGGGCTCTCCGGCGGGCAGATTCCGCCGAGGAGATCACCTCCCGGAAGGGGAGATCATTGCCATCGTCATCACCATCGTCACGGGCATCATCGAGATCATCATCAACATCATCCCCAACATGAGCACCATCTCCATCACCATCCAATCTCACCTCACAAGTTCATCTTTTGTTGTAATCCGTACTATATATCCTCTCTACTCTACCGGTGTTGATTACTACTTTGTGGTGAATGCTATTGAGTTTTTTTGGAGAAATACCATTATGTCCAGATTGTTTATTATATATTTATCACCTCTGATCATGATCTTTTATATGTCTTGTGAGTAGTTACTTTAGTTCTTGAGGACATGGGAGAAGTCTAGTTGCTAGTAGTCATATGATGTTGAAGTAATTTGTGTTGTTTGATAATTAAGTTGTGTTGTTATTTTCCTAGTGGTGTTGTGTGAGTCGAACACTCAACACTTCGCCTTCTTAAGGACCTAGGGGAATGCATTGTGTATTAAGAATGCTTACGTTGGGTTGCCGAAGTGACAGAAACCTGAACCCCAGTTTGCACACTTTTGCACAAGGGAGTAATGGATCCTTGATCTTATTGCTATGGTTAGGCTTTGCCTTAATTTCTATCTTGTATTTTCGGATGCTTGCAAGATGTTTAATCATACGAGTGCACTTATCTTAGTCTAGAAGGTGTGCTAGCATAGATCCACCCACTCAACACTTATCAGCACAACACTCGTTATCGATACGGAGTATGGCGAAAGCACGTGACTACCTCTCCATGTGTCCTCAAGAACTCTTTAGTCTTTATAAGTTCAGTTGTCAGGCTTATCCTTTGCACAAAAGGGTTGGGCCACTTGCTGATCCTTAGTGCTATTTACTTTGCTTGCTTTTGTCTTATCGTTGCTTATATCAAAAACCCCTAAAAAGTTACCTTTCAGTGTTTGAAGTTACTCCTTGCCTACTATCGCCTATCAATACCTTTCGCTCCTCTTTGGGTTCGACACTCTTACTTATCAAAAACGCTACAATAGATCCCTTTACGTTGAGGGTCATTATGTGTGTTCTTTATCTTTTTTGTAGCTGCTGTCATGTTTAGCTCTTAGTTTTCATGCTTATCTTTTTTAGAGCTTTTGTTTAGTTTGTTGCTGGAACTCTCTTGAGTTTTCATGTTTATCTTGTTTAGAGAGTTTGCCCGTTGCACTGAGTTTTGTGTCTTGACTTGAAGTAGGTAATTGAGGTTGCTATTCAATTGTAGTAGTAACTTGCAATAGTTTTGAGGTATTTCCATGAGTAATGTTTCAACTTTTGGTGCCAAGAGCTTTAGCCTATTAGTGATAGATGTTGTATTTTGGGCAATCCGTGTTTATTTTCGAAAAACCTACAAAATTAGTTGAGAACTTTAGCTACTAGATGGATCACTAATCTTTGGAGGGATCGAATATTAGAGTACACACACGTACCATGAGTCGAGGATGCGCAAGGATAACCAAACCCCCATACACTCCTCCTCGGGGTACTTGTCTCTTTGTGAACCTCCTAATTAGATTGAGAGTTACCGATAATAAGTGCATGAGTTCTTCGGACTAAGGTGAGTATTCGAAAGTTGACACTTCCACCTAGCCATGTTTTTCTAGCCTCTTCGGTACCGTGCATTTCCGTTTCTCACCTCGAGAGTTGGCGCATACTTCGCCGGTGCATCCAAATCCTTGGCACGATACGCTCTGTCATCATAAGCCTCATTATATCCTTCCTCAAAACAGCCACCATACCTACCTATCAAGGCATTTCCATAGCCTTTCCGAGATACATTGCCATGCAACATCCACCTTCTCATGACTTGATCTTCATGTCATACATGCTTTTGCTTGATCGATGAGCCGCATGCTAGTTGGGCCTTGCCCTATTCATTGCTACATGACGCACTAGTATCATTTCATATCCTGCTACACTGGCATAGGCATACATTTGCATACTTCATGATAGTTACATTTTCTTTATGTTGAGTACTTTTGTAAAGTGTGAAAGATCTTCTATACTTCTTGTAATATATAGAGTGTTACCCCTAAAGTGAGGAAAAGATCCCCAAGAGGTCAAAATCAAAAGATCCCAAAGAGGAAAAATGAGATTTTAATAGAAAGAGCCATTGAGGCCACCAAAAAAATAAAAAAAATAGAAAAAAGAGAAAAAGAAATAAAAAGAGAGAAGGGGGCACACTACTATTCCTTTTGAGAGATCCACAGTCGTACTCCATCTTATATCTTGTACTCCATAGAGATTATCATTCATGCATATAGCTATGTGGGGACCTTCACAGTATAGAACTTGGCTTGTATATTCCAATGATTAGCCTCCTCAAATGAGCTCAAGGTCTTCTTGAGCAAGCAAGTTGGATGCACCCCCACTAGTTCCATTGGAGAGCTTACCTTAGCTCATATGTGCATCCGTTGCATGGCAATCCCTACTCCTCACATCATATCAATCATTTGGCTTTCTCCCGCCTATGATTGTCCTCATTGATGTGAGCCTTTCACACCTTTTTGTCTTCCTCCTCCATCATTTTTCTCTCTTTGCCATCCTAAGTGTCAACTTTCTTGCTTACGCTCATCCATTGCATGAGTGCTCAAAATATCGAAAGGTAGTGGATCATTTTGACTTGTACCTGGCTAGTGGTCTGGGGATGAGTCAAGATAAGATTCCAAAGAAGACCAAGTGTGAAACTTTAGTACATTAAGTTCTCAACAATAAAAACTATGTTTTACTCTCTCGTATATCCCTATCCCCTTTCTTGCACGCGAACACAATTTGGAGACATTCGAGTCACGGACAGCAAGAGCTCTTGCACCTTTTTGTTCTTATGTTGCTTGTTTCAATGCTAATATACACTCTTGCCTGTTCTGAATTGAATTAAATTACATGGCTTGATTTCTTTACTCAAAAGTTCTTGTATGGTTGGTAGCATGTCACCACAGAAATTATGCTTGTTATCATTTACCTACTCGAGGACGAGAAGGAACTAAGCTTGGGGATGTTGATACGTCCAAAACGTATCTATAATTTCTGCTTGCTCCATGCATCTTTTGTGTGATATTGCCATGATATTGATGCACTTCCATACACTTTTGATCATATTTGGACTAACCTATTAACTCAGTGCACCCCAGTGCCAGTTCCTGTTTTCTGCTATTTTTGTATTTCAGGTTTTCCCATTACTTAAAGTGCCAGAAAAATTCCGGGAAAAATATAGGAAAAATCAGCATACAGGAAGCTTCGAGAAGAGCCAAAGTGGGACCAGAGGGGAGCCAGGGGTGGCCCAGGCGGCCACCTGGCGCGGCCACCCCTAGGCCGCGCCAGGGGGGCGCCTTGGCCCCTGGTCCACCTCTGGCTGCCCTCCTTCGCCTATATATCCCTCTCGTCCCGAAACCCTCGAGGACAGAACCCTTTTTCGCGATCTATCCTCTGTTCCACCGCCGCAGCGCATCCAAGATCGGGAGCACCAGGAGCCCTTTTCCCGGCACCTTGCCGGAGAGAGGACCACCTCCGGGAGCTTCTCCACCACCATGGATGCTTCCCGGATGAACTGTGAGTAGTCTACCTTGGACCATGGGTCCATGATCAGTAGCTATGTGATGTTCTCCTCCCCTCTTTGTTTTTCATGGTTTATACCTCATGAGCTGCCCTACATGATCGAGGCACATATGTAATCTTTCTGTGGTTGCTATGCTGAGTTTGCTGGGATCTGATGGATTATGAGACTATGTTCAGATTGTGTTTGAGTAATATATTTGATTCTCCCCTTTTATATTTATGTTCTTGAGTAATTCTTGCATGTTCTCCGTTGCTGTTTATTTCTTTGGCAATGTAGTAGGTAGTAACTCCAAGAGGGAGTGTTATGCATGATTGTGGGTTCATGCCCCCTGATGACTAGCTTGAGTGACAGAAACATGAGTCTAGGGGATGTGATGTTGCCACAAGGGAGAAAACAACGGTGCTTATACTTGCGGGTGCAAGGATTGTTTACTTTACGCAAAGTTCTTTAATGCAGTTGTCTGTTGCTTTGAGTTTACACTTTGGGTGGGATTCGCAACTTAATACCAGCGAGATGTTCTGGATAGATATCTCAAGGTGGATGATTAGTAGGTAGATGCAGATGGATTTTGGTCTACTTGTCTTGGCGTACCGCCCAAGCTTTGGAGCCTCTTCATTTCTTTGTAGCATAGTTAGCATTGGTTTGCGCACATAATCCTGTCAATTGCCCAGATGTAATTTGTTTACCTTGCATGGCTATTTTATCTTCTTTTGGGAGAGAGACATCACTAGTGAACATCATGGGACCCCGATCCATATTTCCACAACTGTTTACACCTGCTATTTATTTTCTGCTTTATTTCCTTTTCTGTTGCTATCGCTATCATTATTATCCCGTGCGTTTGATCCTTTGTAAACAACAAGGCCGGAGGGATTGACAACCTCTCTGTACTCATTGGAAGCAAAGTTATCTGTTGTGTGTGCAGGTCCACGTCAACCGCCTAATTGCTAGCGCCGTTGTCACCTTCCTGTCGTTGTCGGAGTCCTACTGGAGACAAACCTTGGTATCTTCACCGAGGGAAATTTGCTGTTGTCTACATCTCAACCTTCCACTTTGGGTAACCAACGAGGGGCGAGAAGCCATCAGGCAGCAAAAAAATTAGTTCTACAATCCTCAATATAAGCATTGGAAGTATAATTCTCGAAGCAATAAGAAAGAACAACATATTTTTTGGACTTGTGAATAGTATTGTAATACTTTTCAATATAAGAAGCAATCTCATAAGCACCTTTACAAAAAACAAACACTTCAATCTTTTCAACATCAAAGAAATCATAAACACCTTTAGCATAAGAAGATAAGATCTCATTTTCATTAAACTCACATTGGAAAGGAAGGTGTTTACGATCTATATTACAACAGTAAGTAAAATCATAAATGTGCCATAAAGACTCAACATAACAATAAGAAGTTTTTATTTGATGCCATAAGTGTTTCCCTTTTTGAGATAAGCGGTGTCGCGTATAATGAGCATGCTCATCCAATGATTTTCCCTCAACCAAGTCGGTTGGGTTTTTAGCGGGAGCACAAATTGATCGAAGACGATCCAAGTGAAACATGTCCATCCTACTGATGAGGACATCTCTACTAATGTTACACCCACATCTTCACCAACTACACATACTGGACCAGTTACTAGAGCACGCGCACGTCAACTAAATTATCAGGTACTTTCGTTTCTTGCGAATCCTTCTATTGTTCATGAACATATGATGCTGCCTAAATTAGATACTTTTGTTTTGCTTATGAATGAAGGACCTAGCATGGACAAGAAGGATGGTCATTGGAGCGGGATCAAGCATGGAGAAGAAGGTGCGCGCGCGGGAAAGGTTAATGGAGCTTCCAGTGGTGATTATCGCACTTTGAAGCCACCATAAGTTGCGCATGAAGTCTTGGACGAAATACGCGAGATGCCACTTCATTATTTTCGTCCAAGGGCAATTATAGGTGCTGCGTCACCTTAAAATTGGGCTGGGCCCATGTAATTTCGAAATACCACATTATAGGTTGTTTTTAGAGTCCGTATGTGTGGGGAAATTGAGTTAGGGTTGTTTTCGGACCCCACCTCCAAGGGGTCACGAAAATCCCCTCTGTTCCCCCATATATACAACCCTTAGGGCGTCGTTTAGACTTGGGTTTTAATTAGATTTAAGTTAGCCATAGCCGCAACTTCGATTTCTTCGTTTGTGTCGTCCGACCAGGCCAAGACCGCATTGGAACCCCAACTTCTGTTAATCTTTCATCTTATATTCGCAATATCCAGATTGCAATTCTTAGTTCTTGCTTGTTCTTCGATTGCTTGCAGGAATTGACCTTCGTGGTCAGGTTGATCGTGCATCCGCGGGATCAATAACCTCTCGGAGTTGGTTTAGCGATTGCTAAGGCGCAACGTCTTCGCACGTTCGTAGTCGAGTCGTGAAAGTCTACTCCACCAAAATCGATCTCCACCTTCTCATCGAAACATCGGGACACTTTCGCCTCTATCAAGTGGTATCAGATTTCCAGGTTGCTCGGTGAGATTTACCAGTTTTCGTAGTCTAGATTGGTTCTGTTCTTCATACCTACAGTCCACAAAAAAAAGCCAACAAAAAAAATTAGGGTTAGATCATCACGTCCCAAAACAGTCCGAGCCTTTGTCCAGTTTTCTTTACAGTAGTTTGCATTGTTGAATTTGCGGTTGCATCGTTGTGTCGAGTTGCTGATCTTAGCGTCTAGTTACCTTAGAGTTTCGAGTTCGGATCACAGTTTGTCACGCCGCCGCCGCACAGTAGTACACCACCACGTTCCGCCAATCCGAGTCCAGATACACCACCAAGTTCCGCCAAGCAGAGTCCATACACACCACCACCACCTACCGATCCGAGTTGAGTTCCATCACCCGTTCGGTTTGTGATATCTCTGTAGCCAGAATAGTTTTGAGTTGTCATACGTAGAAGAGGGTGATTTCCAAAAAAAAAAAAAAAAAAAGAGTCTGGCACGCTTTCCAGAGCAGTTTTTAGGCCAAAAATTTCGAGGGTAAAAAAATTTCGTGCCCATACGTTCCTTAGGTCCAGAAACTCGTTTTGAGACGTTCGCCACCATAGTGATTTTTTCGCACTTTTTCAGCCCCCGCAGTCCCGCATCGCCAAAAAAAAAAAAAAGCAAAAAAAAAAAAAAAAAAAAAAGAGAGAGATCAAAAATTCAGAGTGTGCTTCACAGTTGTTACGTGCCGCGCCGTGCTTTCGTTGGTGTTTTAGGCTCGCGTCTCTAGTACGGTCTAGCCTAGGTTCAGCACAGTACCGACGTTGAGTGTTTATTCAGCTTTGCATCTCTGTTTTGATTACTGTTGATCTTTTTGCTACCATATTTGTCAAGCCTACCTACAGCTCCACATATATTCTACATCGTGCGTTTTGACACCTCCTGGCCATCGCTCTACCATATCTCTGAGAGTTTTGACCCGTTGGTTGTCCATCACCACCTGCTGCTAGGTAAGAATCGGTAAGAACGTAAGAAAAGCTTGACGGATTTGTGCTTTCCACCACCCCACATCCATCCCATTAGTAGAAGTAGGATCATATTCCTGTGTGTTTTCTCTTTCTGCTAACCATGCCAGGATCACATGATGAAGTGGCGCGGAATGCACCCAATTGGGAGAACATGACAAACAAGGAGCTACATGATAAATTTGCACGTATGATGTCTCAACAGGTGCAGGACATCGAGACCAGATTTACAGAGGCGATTGATGGCGTGGAGAAGATGATCGACACCAAGCTCGACGCCAAGTTTACTGAGTTGATCGCACGCCTACCTTCAGCACAGCCACAGCCACCGCCACTACCACGTGCACGACGTATTCTGTTTCCGCGAGGACAAGCTGCTGGTATTGGTGCTCCTCCTGCTGCTGCAGTTGCTGTTACTGCTGCTGTTTGTGAATTCACGGGCTTTGCATCTATTTGGTGGTCTGAACATTGTAGATTGCATGCTAATAATATTCCAAATACTTGGGCTGCTTTAAAAGATGCTATGCGTACTCGCTGGGTTCCTCCTTATTATCAACGTGAATTGTTACAAAAATTACAGCGTTTGAGACAAGGAAAAAATTCTGTAGAGGAATATTATCAAGAATTACAAACTGGATTGATTAGATGTGGCCTAGTAGAGGATAATGAAGCTATGCTTGCACGTTTTATGGGTGGCTTAAACAGGGAGATACAAACTATTCTAGAATACAAGGACTTTGCTACTATCACTCGTTTGTTTCATCTTGCTTGTAAAGCTGAACGTGAAGTGCAGGATCGACAGGCCGCTACGAGACCTAACTTTTCTGCAGGACGAAATACATCATGGACATCGCGTGGAGCTTCTACATCCACACGTCCTGCTGCGCCACCATCTACTTCAGCCGCTCATTCTTACAGGGAGCCACCAAAACAGCCAGCACCACCATTCAAGGGTGCACAGAGTGGTCCAGCGGCGAGTTCTTCTTCATCCATGGCGTCCACAGGGCAAACACGAGATCGTGATATTAAATGTCGCAGGTGCCAAGGTGGAGGTCACTTCGCAAAAGACTGTCCCTCCAAGCGTGTGATGACTATTACGGCGGATGGTGGGTATGAGTCAGCGAGTGACTATGATGAGGAAACTCTAGTTCTCATTGCTCATGAGGAACAGGGTGCCCATGATGATGCTCATGATATCGAGTATATGACTCCTGATGATGCAGATAAATATGCTAGTTTGGTTGCTCAACGTGTATTAAGTGTGCAGGTAACGAAGGCCGAGCAAAACCAGAGGCATAATTTGTTCCACACAAAGGGAGTGGTGAAAGAACGTTCGGTTCGCATCATCATTGACGGAGGGAGTTGCAACAACTTGGCTAGCATGGAGTTGGTGGAGAAGCTATCTCTCACCACAAGACCACACCCCCATCCGTACTATATTCAGTGGTTTAACAATAGTGGTAAGATTAAGGTAACGCGTTCTGTTCGTGTGCACTTTAGCATTGCTGCATATGCTGATTATGTTGATTGTGATGTGGTACCCATGCAAGCATGCTCTCTTTTACTTGGTAGACCATGGCAATTTGATAGGAATGTTGTACACCATGGTAGGACAAATCAGTTTACTCTAGTTCATCAGGATAAAAATATTGCTTTACTTCCTATGTCTCCTGAACAAATTGTGAAAGATGATCTTGCTAGAGCTAGTAAAGCAAAACAGGAGAAAAATAAGAGTGAGAATGAGATAGCAGCCAAAGAATTTGAGCACCAACATAAGACTAATAGCAAATCTTCTTCTGCTGTTTCTAATGAAATTAAATTGACTAGTCCAACCTTGCTTGCTACTAAGGTTGATATTTCAGATTTGGATGTTAGTCAATATGTGTGCTATGATTTTGTGTGCAAAGAAGCTTTGTTTTCATTTGAGGAATTGCCTCCTTCTTTGCCTCCTGTTGTCACTGACCTTTTGCAGGAGTTTATTGACGTCTTTCCACAAGACGTACCACCGGGATTACCACCTATTCGAGGGATTGAGCATCAGATTGACTTAATTCCCGGTGCTTCGTTGCCCAACCGTGCGCCATACCGTACCAATCCGGAGGAGACGAAGGAGATTCAGCGTCAAGTACAAGAGCTACTCGACAAAGGTTACATACGTGAGTCCCTTAGTCCTTGTGCTGTTCCTGTTATATTAGTGCCTAAAAAGGATGGAACATGGCGTATGTGTGTTGATTGTCGAGCCATTAATAATATTACTATTCGTTATCGTCATCCTATTCCTAGGTTAGATGATATGCTTGATGAATTAAGTGGCTCTACCATGTTTTCCAAAGTTGATTTGCGTAGTGGATACCATCAAATTCGCATGAAATTAGGAGATGAATGGAAAACGGCTTTTAAAACTACGTTTGGATTATATGAGTGGTTAGTCATGCCTTTTGGGTTAACTAATGCACCTAGCACTTTCATGAGATTAATGAACGAGGTTTTACGTGCTTTCATTGGACGATTTGTGGTAGTCTATTTTGATGATATACTGATTTATAGCAAATCTTTGGAGGAACATTTGGATCATTTACGTGCTGTTTTTATTGCTCTACGTAATGCACGTTTATTTGGTAACCTTGGGAAGTGCACCTTTTGCACCGACCGAGTATCGTTTCTTGGCTATGTTGTTACTCCACAGGGTATTGAAGTTGATAAAGCCAAGATCGAGGCGATTGAGAGTTGGCCGCAGCCCAAAACGGTCACACAAGTGAGGAGTTTTCTTGGCCTCGCTGGATTCTATAGGCGTTTTGTGAGAGATTTCAGCACCATTGCTGCCCCTCTCAATGAGCTTACACGCAAGGATGTGCCTTTTACTTGGGGCACCGCACAGGAAGAAGCTTTCACGGTATTGAAAGATAAGTTAACACATGCTCCTTTGCTCCAACTCCCTGATTTTAATAAGACTTTTGAGCTTGAATGCGATGCTAGTGGGATTGGTTTGGGAGGTGTGTTATTACAAGATGCTAAACCTGTTGCATACTTTTCTGAAAAATTGAGTGGGCCTAGTCTGAACTATTCTACTTATGATAAGGAATTATATGCTCTTGTTCGGACATTAGAAACTTGGCAACATTATTTATGGCCCAAAGAATTTGTTATACATTCTGATCATGAATCTTTGAAACACATAAGAAGTCAAGCAAAACTTAATCGTAGACATGCTAAGTGGGTTGAATTTATTGAGACTTTCCCTTATGTCATTAAACACAAGAAGGGGAAAGATAATATTATTGCTGATGCTTTGTCTCGTCGTTATACTATGCTTTCACAACTTGACTTCAAGATATTCGGTTTAGAGACAATCAAAGAACAATATGCAAATGATGCGGAATTTAAAGATGTATTGCAGAATTGTAGAGAGGGTAGAACATGGAACAAGTTTGTGCTTAATGATGGATTTGTGTTCCGTTCTAACAAGCTATGCATTCCAGCTAGCTCTATTCGTCTTTTGTTGTTGCAGGAGGCGCATGGAGGAGGATTAATGGGACATTTTGGCGTGAAAAAGACGGAGGACGTACTTGCTACACATTTCTTTTGGCCAAAGATGAGACGGGATGTTGAGCGTTTTGTTGCTCGCTGCACTACATGTCAAAAAGCTAAGTCACGACTCAATCCTCATGGGTTATACATGCCTTTACCTGTACCTAGTGTTCCGTGGGAGGACATATCCATGGACTTTGTTTTAGGCTTGCCTCGAACAAAGAAGGGGAGGGATAGCATATTTGTTGTCGTGGATAGATTTTCTAAGATGGCACATTTTATACCATGTCATAAAAGCGATGATGCTGCTAATGTTGCTGATTTATTCTTTGGAGAGATTATTCGCTTACATGGTGTGCCCAATACTATTGTCTCGGATCGTGATACTAAGTTTCTTAGCCATTTTTGGAGATGCTTATGGGCTAAGTTGGGGACTAAACTACTTTTTAGTACTACTTGTCATCCCCAAACTGATGGACAAACTGAAGTAGTCAATAGGACTTTGTCTACTATGCTTAGGGCTGTTTTAAAGAGTAACTTGAAAATGTGGGAAGAATGTTTACCTCATATTGAATTTGCTTATAATCGTTCTTTTCATTCTACCACTAAAATGTGCCCTTTTGAGATTGTTTATGGTTTTCTACCTCGTGCACCTATTGATTTGCTGCCTCTTCCATCTTCGGAGAAGGTTAATTTTGATGCTAAGCAACGTGCTGAATTGATTTTAAAAATGCATGAGTTAACTAAAGAAAACATTGAGAAAATGAATGCTAGATACAAGCTTGCTGGTGATAAGGGTAGAAAGCATGTTGTGTTTGAACCAGGAGATCTTGTTTGGTTACATCTACGTAAAGATAGGTTTCCTGATTTGCGCAAGTCTAAGTTAATGCCATGAGCTGATGGTCCCTTTAAGGTTTTACAGAAAATTAATGATAATGCATATAAACTTGAGCTACCTGCAGATTTTGGGGTTAGTCCCACATTTAACATTGCAGATTTGAAACCTTATTTGGGAGAAGATAATGAGCTTCCGTCGAGGACGACTTCAGTTCAAGAAGGGGAGGATGATGAGGACATCTTTACTAATGTTACACCCACATCTTCACCAACTACACATACTGGACCAGTTACTAGAGCACGCGCACGTCAACTAAATTATCAGGTACTTTCGTTTCTTGCGAATCCTTCTATTGTTCATGAACATATGATGCTGCCTAAATTAGATACTTTTGTTTTGCTTATGAATGAAGGACCTAGCATGGACAAGAAGGATGGTCATTGGAGCGGGATCAAGCATGGAGAAGAAGGTGCGCGCGCGGGAAAGGTTAATGGAGCTTCCAGTGGTGATTATCGCACTTTGAAGCCACCATAAGTTGCGCATGAAGTCTTGGACGAAATACGCGAGATGCCACTTCATTATTTTCGTCCAAGGGCAATTATAGGTGCTGCGTCACCTTAAAATTGGGCTGGGCCCATGTAATTTCGAAATACCACATTATAGGCTGTTTTTAGAGTCCGTATGTGTGGGGAAATTGAGTTAGGGTTGTTTTCGGACCCCACCTCCAAGGGGTCACGAAAATCCCCTCTGTTCCCCCATATATACAACCCTTAGGGCGTCGTTTAGACTTGGGTTTTAATTAGATTTAAGTTAGCCATAGCCGCAACTTCGATTTCTTCGTTTGTGTCGTCCGACCAGGCCAAGACCGCATTGGAACCCCAACTTCTGTTAATCTTTCATCTTATATTCGCAATATCCAGATTGCAATTCTTAGTTCTTGCTTGTTCTTCGATTGCTTGCAGGAATTGACCTTCGTGGTCAGGTTGATCGTGCATCCGCGGGATCAATAACCTCTCGGAGTTGGTTTAGCGATTGCTAAGGCGCAACGTCTTCGCACGTTCGTAGTCGAGTCGTGAAAGTCTACTCCACCAAAATCGATCTCCACCTTCTCATCGAAACATCGGGACACTTTCGCCTCTATCACCTACCATATTTAGGTTGTTCCACACCCATGGTAAAGATAGCATCAGCAGGCAGATAAAGACAAAAGGTAGCAAATATTTTTTTGGTTTTTCATATAAGACTCTAAGATAAAAACTAAAAGGTACACTAATAAGACTAAAAAGAAAAGGTAAAAGATAGTCTGCAACTCCCCTATCTTGAAGATTGGAGTTCCCGGCTATTGCGCTAGAAATTTTCTTGATGTGCGAGAGATGATAATGGCTTCTCGCCCTTTGTTGGTTACCCCAAGTGTAAGGTGAGATGTAGGATAGCAACAAATTTCCCCTAACGTAGAGGATAGTGTTTGTCTCCCGTAGGAATCCGAAAGCGGCAAGTAGGTGACAACGGTGCTAGAAATTAGGCGGTTGATGTGGACCTGCATACATATACAAATAACTTTGCTCCCAACGAAGTTCAGAGAGGTTGTCAATCTCTCCGACCTTGTTGTTTGCAAAGGGTCAAACACAAGGGATAAAGGATAATAGTGATAGCTACTGGAAAGTAAAAGCAGTAAATAAATTGAGGATGTAACCGTGATGATAATATGGACCGGGGTCCCATGATGTTCACTAGTGATGTCTCTCTCCCAAAAGACGATAAAAATGCTATGGGAGGTAAAAAAACCACAGCTGAGCAATTAACAGGATTAAAAACACACCGCGATGCTAACTATGCTACAAAGAAGGGAAGAGGCTCAAAAGCATGGGCGATACACCAAAATAAGTAGACTGAAATCCAACTGCATCTACTACTAATCATCCACCTTGAGATATCTATGCAGAACATCTCGCTGGTATGAAGTTGCAAGCCCCACCCAAATTGTAAACCCAAAGCAACAGACAACTGCATTAAAAGAACTTTGCGTAAAGTAAACAATCCTTGCAACCGCGGTTACAAGCACCGTTGTTTTCCCCCTTTTGGCAACAACACATCCCCGAGACTCTTGTTTCTGTCACTCAAGCTAGTCATCAGGGGGCATGAACCCATAATCGAGCATAACGTTCCCTCTTGGAGTCACTACCTACTACTTGGGCAAAGCAATAAACATCAACGAAGAACATGCAAGAATCACTCAAGAAGAAAAATATAAAAGATAAGAACCAAATATATTACTCAATCACAAACTGAACATAGTCTCATAATCCATCAGATCCCAGTAAACTCAGCATAGCAACAGCAGAAAGAATTACATATGTTCCTTGATCATGTAGGGAAGCTCATAAGGTCTAATCCATGAAGAACAAAGAGGGGAGGAGAACATCACTAAGCTTCTGATCGTGGACCAATGGTCCAAGGTAGACTACTCACAGATCATCTGGGAAGCATCCATGGTGGAGGATAACCTCCAGGAGGTCAATCCTCCTTCAGGAAGGGTGTCGGGAAGAGGTCTGTTGGCGCTCCCGATCTTGGAAGCCCGACGGCGGTGGAATGGAGGCGAGACCGCAAAAAGGGTTATCTCTTTGGAGGTTTCCCGTGACGGAGAATAAATAGGCGAAGGGGGAAGCCAGGGGGGCCACTAGGTGTCCTGGCGGCCTCCCGGCGCGTCCCCACCCTAGGTCGCGCCACCTGTCCTCCTGGGCACCAGGTGGGGCCCCTCTGGCCTTCTTTGGTGAATCCGGAAGCTTCCAGAATGCTGATTTTTTATTGGATGTTTCCCGTATTTTTGGAGAACTTTTAATATGGGGGAAAACTGAAATAGAAAAACAGCAGAAAACATGAACTGGCATAGGGTGCATTCAGTTAATAGGTTAGTCCAAATATGATCAAAAGTGTATGAAAGTGTATTTAAAACATAGAAATATCACACAAAACATGCATGGAGCAAGCACAAATTATAGATACGTTTGGGACGTATCAGCCGCAGTGACATTGGGAAATCCATAGATGAGAACTACGAACTCTAAGGTGTGCTTTTGTAGCCCTACACAATTCTCGTCCTTTCCTGACCACAAAGGAATGATCTCTGAGTACGTCTCTAATGCATGTTTTAGTGGAAATATCATGTGATTAGAGTATGTTAATGTTGTTGGGAGTTGCCACTAGTGAAAGTATGAAGCCTAGGCCTTGTTTTCACCATTGCAATACCGTTTGTGCTCACGTTTACTACTTGTTTGCTTTCTGTAATTTTTATTACTTATTTATATTACTTTGTTTTGCCACACCTATCACCCATATTTTACCATCTCTTCGCCGAACTAGTGCACCTATAAAACTCCTAGTTCTATTAGGTGTGTTGGGGACACAAGAGACTTCTTGTATCTTAATTGCAGGTTGCTTGAGACAGACCATCTTCAACCTCTACTTCCCTGAGTTCGAAAACCTTAGGTCATTCATTTGAGAGAAATTGTTGTTGTCCTACAAACCTATGCGCTTGGAGGCCCAACATAGTCTACAAGAATAGAAGCGTGCGTAGACATCAGTATGTGAGATCCTGGTTGATATCCACCATGCGGTGGTCGATGTTCTTGAACACTTTAGGCTTGTCGGGCACCTCCAGGCACTTCCGGAGTTGCGAGACATGGAATACGTTGTGCGCATCGGATAGCTCTGCTCGCAGTCTCAGCTGATAAGCAACTTGGCCTCGTCTGGATATCACCTCAAATGGTCCAATGTAACGAGGTGATATCTTTCCCTTCACATGGAATCGTTGCATTCCCTTCAGTGGGGTGACCCGGAGATACACAAAGTATCCAACTAAAAAAGTCACCTCTCGACGCTTGGGGTCGTCATAGCTCTTCTGTCGAGACTGAGCAGTCTTCTGATGCTCATGAATCAACTGGATTTTCTCTTCTGCCTCCTTCAGAACATCGGGTCCGAAAATCTTCCCTTCCCCGATCTGAGACCAGTTTAGGGGTGTGCGACACTTTCATCCATACAGAGCTTCAAAGGGAGCCATCTGCAAACTCGACTAGTAATTGTTGTTATAGGAGAATTCTGCATATGGCAAGCAGCCCTCCCACTTGGAACCATAGGCTAGAGAACATGCACGAAGCATATCCTCCAGTATCTGGTTCACTCGCTCGGTCTGGCCTCCAGTCTAAGGGTGATAGGATGTGTTGAATGTGAGCTTGGTGCCTAGTTCCTCCTGAACTTTCTTCCAAAACCTCAAGGTAAACTGGGTACCTCTGTCAGATACAATCTCTTTCGGGACTCTATGCAAACACACGATCCTTGACATGCACAAGTCTGCCAGCTGATCTCCTCGATAAGTGGTTCACTCTGGAATGAAGTGCGCTACCCTGGTGAGTCGTTTGACAATGACCCAGATAGAGTCATCACCCTTTCTAGACCTCAGTAGTCCTGTGATGAATCCGTTCCTACCAGATCCCACTTCCATTCAGGAACTCGGAGAGGTTGCAGCAATCCTGCAGGTCTCTGGTACTTTCCTTTCACTCACTGGCAGATGTCACACTTGGAAACATACAAGGCAATCTCACGCTTCATACCGTGCCACCAGAACAAGTCCTTCAGGTCTTGATACATCTTAGTCCCTCCGGGCTTGATGGAGTAAGGTGTATCATGAGATTCCTTCAGGATAGTGAGCTTCAACTCCTCTACATCGGGCACACACAATCGGCCATCGAACAAAAGAACTCCTTCATCATCTGTCGAGAAATTCGGGGCCTTGCAGAGGGGCATCTTCTTCTTGATTCCCTCAATACTATCATGTCCCGTATGTGCCTCCTTTATCTGATCAAACAGAGTCGGAGTCAGCTCAAGGTGAGCAAGAAAACCGGGTGTAACAAGCTCCAAACTCAGCTTCTCGAACTCCTCGTGCAGAGTTGGATGCTTCTCTCTGATCATTGCATTTTGTGTGCAGGGCTTGCGGCTTAGGGCATCTGCTACCACGTTGTCTTTATCGGGGTGACAGTGGATTTCAAGATCGTAGTCCTTGACCTACTTGATCGATCTCCTTTTCATCATGTTCAACTCCTTCTGAGAGAATATATACTTCAGGCTCTTATGGTCTGTGTAGATGTCGCACCGGTGACCCATTAGATAATGTCTCTATATCTTGAGAGCAAGCACAACTGCGGCTAGCTCCAAGTCATGTGTGGGGTATTTCAATTCGTTTGGTTTCAACTGTCGTGACAGGTACTCAATCACCTTGCCTACTTGCATAAGGACACAACCCAAACCAATCTTTGATGCGTCACAGTACACATCAGAGCTCTTGGTCAGGCCAGACATCGTCAAAACGGGGCAGATACCAATTTCCTATTCAGCTCCTGGAAACTGGCTTCACACTTCTCTGTCCACACAAACTTCTGGTCCTTATTCAGCAGTTGAGTCATCGGACGGGCAATGTTCGAGAATCCTTACATGAATTTGCGGTAATATCCCGCTAATCCGAGGAATCCTCTGACTTCCGTCTGGTTTGCCGGGGATGTCCAGTCCATGGGCTGAATCTTCGTTGGGTCGACGGATATTCCTCCTTCAGACAATACATGTCCCAAAAATCCTACTTCCTTGAGCCCGAATTCGCACTTGCTGAACTTGGCGTACAACTGGTGCTCTCGCAAATTCTCAAGAACTAAGCGCAGATGCTCGACATGCTCTTCTTACTTCTTGGAGTAAATCAGAATATCGTCAATGGAAACCATGACAAAATTGTCGAGGTACTTCATGAAAATCTTATTCATGAGGTTCATGAAATAGGCCGGGGCATTGCTATGTTCGAAAGACATCATAGTGTACTAGAACAAACCATATCGGGTCGTGAAGGCTGTCTTGGGAATGTCCGTCTCACGGATCTTCAGCTGGTGATATCTAGTCCTCAGATCGATCTTGGAGAAGACTCGGGCTCCGTTAAACTGGCCGAACAGATCCTCAATCTTAGGGAGCGGATACTTGTTCTTGATGGTTAGTTCATTCATCTTACGGTAGTCCACACACACATGCGTATGGTGTCGTCTCTGTTGTCCACGAAGAGAATTGGCAAACCCCAGGGTGAAGCACTAGGTCGAATCAGTCCCTTCTGGAGCATATCATTCAGTTGTTTCTTCAACTCCACTAATTCTTCAGCATTCATCCTGTAAGGTCTTTGGGCAATGGGGGATGTGCCGGGTACCAACTCAATGATGAACTCGATATCCTGATCAGGCGGCGTACCGGGTAATTCCTCCAGAAAGACAACCGGGAACCTCTTAAACTATGTTCACTTGCTCAAGTGATGGTCCAGAGACACTTTTGTGACAAAAGACTTGGTGTTCTGCTGGCTTGGCAACATACTCCACCTGAACTCCTTCATCACTGGTTAAGTTGACCGACTTCATTGTGCAGTCTATCCCTGATACTTGGACATCCAATTCATACTGAGTATCACATCTATCCCTTCAGTTCTCAACACAATCAGATCGGCTGGAAACACTACACCATGGATTTCCACTGGAACCTTAGTGCAAGACAATGATGCCCTGGTTTTGGATCCAGGAATTTGCACTATCATCGGCTTCCTCGTCTGCTTGGGTTCCAACATACTTATGCCCACAAAGACTCTCGTAAAAAAGTAATGAGTTGCACCAGAATAAACATAACTCTTGCAGGAACTGAGTTAACAAGAAATGTTCCGAGAACAACGTCCGGAGCTTCCAGGGCTTCCTCATCATTCACATGGTTCAGACGACCATTGGTGGTATCGGCAGATCTGCGTGGTGCAGTGCTCTTGGTGGGGGCACCTCGGACTAGTGCTGGTGCAGGTGCATAGGAACATGAAGCAAGGTTCTTCTGGTTTCGATAGTTGGGGCGTGGCACAGAGTAGAGGTGTAAGGCCCGATATGCGATACTGTTCCAGATCTAGATGTTTCTATCCAGACCCGGGGACGAAGCACATATCGGTCCCACCGCGACATATGACAAAGCCATATGCCCCGGATTTCCATCATGATATCACAACATTACAGATACAGGATACAACATCTCATACAATCGGCATACAACTGCCTCAAATACAATACAACAGCGGAAGATACATGTCTGAGTACAGACTACAAGCAAATGCCTAGTGGCAAAGAGAAAAACATCGATCCCATAACCACACGGGTCCAGGCCCTCCGCCGGGATCCGCCTAACTAGTCGTCGTCGATTCTCCACGTGAAACGTCGATCACCATACCTGTTGTCGATCAGAACCCTGAAAAGAGTTTGGGGTAGTATCATGAGTACAGAGGTACTCAACATCCAACTGTAGTGGTCATCTGACCCAGCAAGGACTTCATCACTCGTCATTCTAGGACAACTAGTAGTTTATGGTAAGGAAGGGGTAAGTGGTGAGGTTGCTGCCGCACTAGCATTTATGAAGTGGCTAACGATCTAGAGAGTAAGATAAGAAGCCAAGCATTCGATGAGGAGTCACCTCCAACAAGTCTGCTATCCACCTACATACGCAAACATTACACCTATCCTATCCTTGTCCTCCTCTTCGCATCCCGACGAAGAAGAAGCAGTCAAGGCACACACACGTTGATCAAGTTATATTAAGATTATCTCAGTTGTTGTCTATGAACAAGGAGTAGGTCTCAAGTCGTCCATAACCGTGGACACGGCTTCTCGAAAAGATTTTAACCCTGCAGGGGTGTACCAACTGCCCATTACGAGGCTCTGCACGCACGTCCATCACTCTCAGTTGCTACCCATTATAGGCAACCATTTTATGATTTAGTTCCAAGAGATCCGAAACGACAGGTCCCTCTAACTAACAACGAAAAAATCCGGGTGGCCCCCGGTGAGTCGACATCCATCTCAGGAGCCGGCCGCGCTCTCGATCTGGTCTCAACCGTCTGTCGCAGGTTTGGATAGCCGGTTAATCACACATGGAAAACCGGGTCCTCAGCCGGACAAAGTGGGCCAGCAAGGGAACTATGTCCTCACTGGTCTGGGTTGGTTTGTAAACAACTGGAAGCTGACCAGCACACACACGGTTTCAAATGGTAAATCAGCTTGGGCCACCACTAGAAATGTTTGAAGCTAGGTAGGTAAGAAAAGGGGACCCCATAAAATCCCACACGCGGTTAGGCACGCTCAGTCTTAAAACCAATACCCGGAACTCGAGTCCTAGGTGACTCGAATGGAACAAAGCGTCGGGGCGGGATAGCCTAGACCTTCCATCCTTCGTCGAGTATAGTCAACATTATAATAATCATATCATCAACAACAATATAATAATGTGATATCCCAACCCAAAGAGTAACAGGGTAACATCGTAGCATCCTAAGCATGCATACTAAGCAGGGGCTGAGCAACGAGCAGTAGTAACATAGCAGTACAAGGTTTGCTGGGAAGGGACATGGCTGTATCGGTTTGAAAGAGGCTGTAAACATGTGGTAGGATCAAACATCGAACCTAACCTATACTAGCATGCAAACCGCTGGTTGAAATAGAATGGATCATAAGTAATGTATAGTCCTTGCCTGTTGGTAAGTCGGGTTCTGAAGGTGTAGTTGATCGCAAGCTCGCATCGTCTCCGAGAGGTACCCGCGGGAGCACACAAGACGAAAACACTGGAAATCAATCAACGGTGCACCACTATTACTACGTAGCAAACACAAGATCAAGGAGACAACACAAGGCACGACCACGCGATACGTATCTATCGTTGAGAACGGTTACTAACGATTTAAGTGGAGTACTCGTCACACACGACGATACCGCACGTTTACGGTGGTTCAAGTTTCTTAGCTACAGGTGACCAACCAACGGTTATTAACATGGCAACTCAAGCAAGCATGGCATAGCACACAAACATGGCAAGAGGTGAAGCACAAAGTAAACTATCTATGCTAGACAATTTAAGTGAGGCACAATCCTAAACATGGCATCCACTAAGTGACGCACGACAATTAAAAGAATCGGCACTGTTCTGTCCTAAACCATATTTTAGGTTGGTTAACAACAGCAAACAATAGCATAAACACAAAGTACACGAAAAACTAATCAAGTTACATATAAGGCACACTCCAAACGGAGTTACGGTTAAAAATATATAAGCAAAACAAGTTATGCACACATGCTGTATAAAAAGGGGTAAATATATATGCAAAAGTGCAGAAACATGACATAGAAATACATGGGATGAAAGTAGACATGATGCTTAACAATACGCAATTGTAATCACTCAATTCCGATAAACGGTCGCGACACACTCGTCGACCGAAGTTGCAACAAAATAACAGTTTTCAGCACAACAGCACAATAACATCAGGATCACCACTTTGGAGCAAGATATAAACATGATGCAGCAAGCAAATATGGCATGTGAATGCATGAAACTGAAGTAGAAACAATTCTTAACAGGATGCAAAAGGAATCAATGCAATAGGCCTCATGGATTTGTTACAATCATCATGCAAATTTGCAACAAAATAATAACAGCAGCACTTAACAGGAAAAACTAGCAGTTTAACGGCCTGATGCCCTGTTCAGCACACAATTACACAATCAAGATGAGCTCAAATGCAAATGCTCAAAAAATACGGATTAAAGTACACGCAATTCTAAACAATTCGTCTTTTGGGCGCGAAGTCATCCGGGTTACGGATCGCTTGCTATCGTCAACGCGGAATCGAATCAGCAGCACAATAATAAGGACTTAGCAGATATTTTGTGGGTCTCGGGGGAAAAAAATAGACCTCTTGGGCCGAGGCCCATCTGGCCGGCCTGCTGGTGTTGGGCTACTAGATCTGGGCCGGCTTGGGAGGGGGCCCACCTGGCCTCACCCATGGCGGCAGGGAGCAGCGGCTGGAGCCCGAGCGGGCACCAGGCGGCGGCGGACCGGTGGCGCGCCGGCCACCGGCGGCGAGGGCGGCGGGGCAGGCGAGGTCGAGGAGGAGGCCACCGGAGGGCGTGGCCGGCCGGATCCGGCGCGGATCCAGGGGGAGGCGGCGCACGGCGCGGTCCAGAGGTTGGCGGCCTTGAGCTATTCATGGCGGCAGCCATGGCCTGTGGGAGAAGACAGGGAGGAGAGGTGAGGGAAGGAGATGGGAGAGAGAGGAAAAGGAGAGAGGGAGGAGGAGGCGCGAGGAAGGAGAGGGAGCTCGCCGGGGCCGCTGCTGGCGGCGGCCTCGGCTGGCGGCGCGCGGGCGTGGAGCCTCCACGGGCGGGAGGGAGTCCAGGAGAGAGAGAGGAGAGGTGGGGCTGTGGGCGCGTCTGGGCCGTTGGAACGGCCGATCCGACGGTCCAGATCGCATGGGGAGCAAAAATTCGGGATTTGGGATAAAATGGGAAGATCTGAGCAAACTCAGGGGGGTGGCTGCAATTTTGTGGCTAGGGAAACCCTAGAAATGTGTGGGAGTGTGGTGGTCTTTATATAGCCCCGGTGGCTGGCAGTTTGCAAAAACATCCCCGGTTTTTCTGTCGCGCGCACGGTGGTCACGTTTCTGACCGCTGGGGGTCCGCAGTACCTCCGATTCGGGTAAAACTTCGAACTGCGCGATCAGCACATCGAGCCGGAGGCGTTCACCTCGCGCTGGAACCGTTCCGAAAACACTTTCCGGCGCGCTATAAAAATATCCCGTTTAATTATTAAACGGGGTTTTTCGTTCCGTTGGCTGCGGCTGGTCTCGTGCGGTTTTCGCGACGATGATCGGGTGAAACCCGGTGTCGCAAAGGTCGAGTGTCACGGTGGCAAGGGTCGGTCTCCGTCTGGTACGAGATAAGGGGAAAAATAATCGCCGATCGATATATCGGGGATGCAAACACCGCAAACAAATCAGACAATCAAACAATTCACACCGAAAACAATTTTTTTAATTTTTGTGAAAACTGGGCTGTTACAAGAGGTTCCTCTACGGTGATGGTGCAAGTCTGGCTGGCTGGTTTGGGCGGAGTTTGGGGTTGCTGGATCCTCCTGGCTACATCATACGACGATTGCGGTTCTCAACGACCATGTTTCTCTTGTCTTCCACTAGGATGGAAGCGTTGGCTAAAGCTTCCATGTCTGGAAACTGAATGGCGACGAGAAGACACTGCAGCTCATCATCAAGGCCATTGAGAAAGCGGTCCTTCCTCTTCTCTTTAGTGTCCACCTCCTCAGGGGCATACCTCGACAGTTGAGTGAACTTGTTGAGATAAGCAACCACGGTCATGTCCCCTTGCTTGAGGCGACGAAACTCATCTTTCCTTCTCCGAATCAGAGCAGGGGGAATATGTGCCTTTTCAAACCTCTCCTTGAACTGCTCCCAGTTAAGCACTTGCCCTTCAGAAAAATGGGCACGCACTCCTTCCCACCAGCTCCTTGCGGTGCAGGCGAGGTAGTGAGTGGCATAGAGAACCTTCTAATTATATCCGAATCCTTCCACAGCAGGTCATTCTTGATGTTGTTGAGCCAATCTACAGCATCGAGAGGCTCGTTTGACTGGGAGAACACGGGCGGATTGGTTTTTTGGAAGTCTCGGAGCTTGGATCTAGGCTCATTCCCTCTTCCTTGGTGGTTGGTGGCAGCTTGAACGAACTGCTGGAGAGCTGCAAGATTATCTTGGTGCTCAGATTGAAGCTCATCTCGAGCAGCTTCTCGCTCCTCCAGTAACAAACACACAAGTTGCGCCAGGTTCGGGTCAGGTGTGGGTGATGGAGCATCACCGGTTCCACTTGGGTGAGCTGGGTGTGCCTTGGCATCCTGAAGTGGTGTCGCGCAAGAGTGGACGGGTTAGTTTCATCCTAATTGGGGGGTAGAGTCACTCTAACTTAAGACTAAACACTGCAATTCAAACAAACATAAGTTACGCATTCGGGTAAGGGACACTAAACTATTACTTCCACTAATTATCTTATGTTAGGGACACCATTCCCTCTTAATCTTGGTTCTCACTTGACTTAAAACATTTTGAAAGGGATAAGAGATATAAGATTTTTTTTGTGTAACAAAATATACCTAACTAACGCCCATGCTAACTAGGCTCCTACAGTCTGAACCTGGCTGTGATACCAAGTCTGTGGGCACCCCGGATTATATACCTGGAGCGGCCAGCTGCGCACCCGTCATGCTCCCATGATCAGTTATAAATTATGCCCAACTCGATAGGTAATACAAATCACATGTTCATATAACATACCGAACAACATAGTCTTACACTGTCTCATCAGGCACAAATGCAGCGGAATCATCAAAATACTCCTAACATAGCAGCGGGGCATAACAAACAGGAAAGTCCAGAGCGTAGAACGTCCTAGTAAACGTTAGTCCAATCGTCATCCATTACCTGCTCCTACAAGCCTAGCCGTTTGAATAACCAGGGACAAAGTCGTGAGTACATACAAAGTACTTGCAAACCATCTAAAGAAAAGAACAAAGATTTTTTCATAGGGAAAATAGTAGGGTAGCCATATGGTGGAGTTTATCATAGATGGGTACCTAACTACTCATCTTAATTAAGTTGGAAAATTTTAGTGTTGAGCAAATTTTATTCCCACAAGTAGCATTGAGTTAATCATGGCCAACCCTATCCCTTTCAACATCAACATTAACATCATCATCGTGAACCATAATCTTAGTGCTTAGAATTTCTCATCTATTCCCCACAAAGTGTGGCCTCACTATTTGTCCATGACCATGGACTCCGGCTACTCGAATAGTTTTCACTCTACAGAGGTTGTACACTTTAACCACACGACACAATCCCGTCTTGTTGGCACGATTGGCCGCTGACGTAGTACACACTTTGGTATACCGGCAGGGGGATTGTGACAAGATCATCCATTAGATCACTCTTATTGTGTCATGCCCACTAGGTTTAAGCGCGGAAGGAACCTCAGTTCATAGTCTGAACCCCCCTTTTGTGCCGAGGATACCCCTTTCAAGGCGACTATCCCTTCTGCGGTACAGAAATGACCACAATAAGGGTGAACTAACAAAATAACCAAGCCAGTGCCCATATAGCATGTGGTTGTACTGTAGGGCTATATTTTCGCGGCACTTATAGAGAGTCCTTCAAGACTTTGAATATGTTCAACGATGTTCCAACAATAATCTCAATCTTGGCCATCACATCTTCTTAGATGTATGCCATCACATTAGGGTGGAGCAAGATTAACCAATTCTTAAGTTGCACTTAATTATTTACCAAGGCTAATTGATGGTCTCGATAGAGAATCGAAATCATCTTCTATTTTCATTTTCCCAAATAGGTAGGTATAAAGGTATGTGGTGGTTGTCCTAATACAACTACTATGATCCCATCCCAAATGATGTAATATTAGATGATACAATATCATGATACAAAAGAAACTAGAAAATGTAGGACATGAGTTTGAGTTTTGAAGATGGATTTCCTACGTCGATGGTGTCTCCTGGTACGACTTCTTCAGCTTGCGAGGAGTTTTCACCTGTAACGTCAAGCTCTTTGTCTACGCGTTGCGAAAAAAGGTAACACACATTACAATCATACAAAGCATACAAGCAATAATACTCAGACATAACCAAAGCATTACAACAACAACACAATAAGAGCATCAACAAGGTTGTAACCATTTTAATAGGGTTTAGTTTAACATGGCATTTATTAGACAAGGTAGCAGATCAATTATATCTTAAGTTGCTAGTCATGTATTAATTCTATTATTAGCTTTAGTTTAACATAGGGTTAAGCAAGCATTTAACAAAGATAGTAGCAACTTTTAATTCCCAAAGAATTTAGTATAAGTTTCAACATATATTTTTATTAAATTTAAGACGGAAAATTTTAGTTAATAACATGCAAATAAATAAATAATATTAAATATTATTTAACAAGAAAGAAAAGGTTATAGTTCTATCTTTTATTCCAATCATATACTTATATATATACATTAATTATTATTATTATACACAAAAAAGGGTCCTGGCCAGAAATATAACTATTAAATTTTTAATAAATTAATATCATAAACAAAGAATTTATTAGAAATTTTCTAAGTTGAAATTTGATAAGATTTACTAATAAATAACCACAATTTTATTTAAGCAACAAAAAATTCTAACAATGCAGTAAAATAAAGCACAATTTTGCAAGCAGTACAAAATTTGTTTCATATTTTTCTGAATTATAATTATTATTTTTAAAGTATTTCTGTTCTGCGGTTTTAACAAAAAAAGAAGAAGAATGGTAGAGCCGTCCCAGGGCTAAACTGCACCCACGAGGAGTTTCTTCAAATGGGTTGAGCCCGTGCGCTGCGGTATTGTTCCAGTTTCTTTTCTTTTCTTCTTCTTTTAAGGCGAAGGGGTATGGGGAAGCCTGGCCCGTTAGATCCCTCGGGATCGGACGGCCTGGGCTCATCTTCCCCAACGAGCGTGAATAGCTCGGGCCTCTACAGGCCATGGCGAACAGGAGGCTAATGCGGCTCACCGGAGGCCTTGACGGCGGCGAGGGGCGGTGGCGACTGGCGCCGTACGTAGAGGAGACGCACAGGGCTCCATTTTTGCGGCCGGAGAGGCGAATGGGGCCGGTGACGCCGAGATACAGTGGGCGCCTTCTCGAGGTAGAGGGCGTCATCGGTGGGGGCAGCGGCTTGGGGCGGAGAGGTCGGGCCCGCCGGAGTCGCGCCGGCGTCGAGCTGAGGGGGAGGGCGGCTGGCCGGCCTTCCCCTCCTCCTTCCTCCTCCCGTTCTCCTCCTTCTTCCTCCTCTCTTCTTTCCTTCTGCTTCTAACTCCTCCTCCCGGTTCCTTCTTTGTTTCTTCTACTTGGGCCAGGGATAGTGTAACAGCCCAGATTTCACAAAAATTAAAATTTTTATTTTTGGTGTGAATTTTTTGATTGTCTGATTTGTTTGCGGTGTTTGCATCCCCGATTTATCGATCGGCGATTAATTTTCCCCCTCCTATCTCGTACCGGACGGAGACAGACCCTTGCCACCCCGACACTCGACCTTTGCGACACCGGGTTTCGCCCGATCACCGTCGCGAAAACCGCATGAGACCAACCGCAGCCAACGGAATGAAAAACCCCGTTTAATAACTAAATGGGATATTTTTATAGCGTACCGGAAAGTGTTCTTGGAACGGTTCCAGCTCGAGGTGAGCGCCGCCGGTTCGACGCGCTGATCGCGCAGTACGAAGTTTTACCCGAATCGGAGGTCCTGCGGCCCCGACACGCGCGAGAGAAAAACCGGGGATGTTTTTGCAAACTGCCAGCCACTTGGGCTATATAAAGACCACCACTCTCCCACCCCTTTCTAGGGTTTCCCTAGGCCAAAATTGCAGCCACCCCCTCCACTTTGCCCCAAAATTAGCCCCAATTTCGTCCAAACCCTAGTCCAGATCTGGATTTTGCCAACCAAGCCTTCTGGACCGTCAGAACACGCGATCCGACGGCCCAGAGGCTGCCACGTCGCCACCCACCTCTCTCCTCTCACTCCTACCTCCACGCAGCCGCCTCCCGTGGGCAACCGTCGGCCGCCGCATGCGCCGCCTCCAGCCAACGAGCCGCCGGTCACCCGCAGGTGAGCGCCGCCACCCAGGCCGCCTCTCCTCCTCTCCCCCTGATCTCCTTTCCCTCACCTCCCCGCGCGGGAAGCCGGAGTGCCCCTCCCGCGCCATGGAAAGGAGGTCCGAGCTTGAGCCATCGCGCTCGGGAGCTTCACCGACGACCTCTTCTCGTCGCGGTCCGGCCGCCATCGGCCCTGCCCTCCGTCGCGTCGCCCCAGCGCCCTCCCTCTCCTCCTTCCTCGCCGCCGTCGTGCTCGGCCTCGATCCGAATGGGATCGGGCGAGCCAGGCCAGCCCAGCCACCAGCCGCCGGCTCCCCTCCAACGGCCCACTCCAGTCTGCGCCCCGTCCGGCCAATCTCCTCCCAGCGCGGCCCAGCCGCCTCCACCACGGCCTGATGGGCCTAGCCCGTTAGTGTGAGGCCTTTTCTTTTTTTGTTTTATTTTTTCCCTGCAGTTTTTTTTTCTAAGCTTGGAATATTTGTGCTGCTGACGCTATTTTGCGACGTAATTTGCGATCAAACCGTAGCTCGGATGACGTTGCACCCAAAAGGAAAATTGTTTAGAATTGTGTGCACTTCAATTCATCTTTTGTGATCATTTTGATTTGAGGCCATCTTGATGGTGCAAATCTGTGTTGAAGTGGGCATCAGACTGTTAACTGTTGTTAATCTCTGGAAATTGTTGCTGTTATTATTTTATTGCAATTTTGGTTGATGATTGTGACACTTCTATGAGGCCTATTGCATTGATTCTTTTTGCATACTGTTAAGCATCATGTCTACTTCCATTATATGTATTGCATTGTCATGATATGCTTGCTGGTCATCTAGTTATTGAGCTCCAAAGATGCTATGCCACTGTTTTTGACAGCCACCTCTGTTTTTCTCAAAGTCTGTAACGTTCCGATGCCCTGTTGCATGCTTAATATCTCTTGATCTATGATGGCTATGACCTTGATTCTAGTTTGTACCTGATCATCCTCATGTCTACTCCATGCTCATATATTGCTATGTCATGTTGATGCACTTTTGCATATAGTTTTTCTCCTGTTTATACAGCATAAAAATAACAGTTTCTGCCATGTTTCTCTGATTTTCACTAAGTCCTAGACCAGTAATATTTTATTGCTTTTTTCATGGGCTATGACTAGTTGTTCATGATGCCTTTTTGCATGATTCCTTTTGCCATGCCTTACATGCCATTTCTACTTTAGTTTCATATCATTTGTGAGCATGTTTGCATCCATTATCCTGTTTATGCAATGCTCTAAAGTGTTCTTCCTGATGTTGGCAGATTGTGTTCCAAACTTGTTTTGCTTGTATCTTTTTAACCGTAACTCCATTTGGGGTGTTCTTTATATGTAACTTGATTAGTTTTTCGTGTACTTGGTGTTTATTCTTTTTTTTTGCTGCTGTTAACCAACCTAAAATATGGTTTAGGGAGGAACAGTACCAAATCTTTTAATTGTCGTGGGGTACTTAGTGTTGTGCCATGTTTAGGTTGTGCCTCACTTAAATTGACTAGCATAGATAGTTTATCTTATGCTTCACCTCTTGACATGTTTGTGTGCTATGCCATGCTTGAGTGAGATGGCATGTTAATAACCTTTGCTCACCTTGTGTAGCTAAACAACTTGAACCTTTCTGAATGTGCAGTATCGTCGTGTGGGACGAGTACTCCACTTAACCTGTTAGTAACCGCTCTCGACTGTAGGTGCGATGTCTCGTGTGGCCTTTTGTTGATGCTTGCTCGTGTTTTCCTCGTAGTAATAGATGCTTGCTTGTTGATTGATTTCCAGTGTTTACTGTCTTGTGTGCTTCCGTGGGTATCTCTCGAAGACGATGCGAGCTTGCGACCAAGGACACCTTCAGAACCCGACTTATCAACAGGCAAGGACTATACATTACTTATGATCCATTCTATTTCAACCAGCGGTTTGCATGCTAGTCTAGGTTAGGTTCGATGCTTGATCCTACCACATGTTTACAGCCTCTTTCAAACCGATACAGCCATGTCCCCTCCCAGCAAACCATGTAGTGTTATGTTACTATTGCTCGTTGCTCAGCCCCAGCTTAGTATGCATGCTTAGGATGCTACGATGTTACCCTATTACTCCTTGGTTTGGGCTATCACATTATTATATTGTTGTTGATGATATTGATTATTATAAATGTTGACTATATTCGAAGAAGGATGGAAGGTCTAGGCTATCCCGCCCCGACGCTTTGTTCCATTCGAGTCACCTAGGATCTGAGTTCCGGGTATTGATTTTAAGACTGAGCGTGCCTAACCGTGTGTGGGATTTTATGGGGTCCCCTTTTCTTACCTACTGATAGAGGCGAAGGTGTCCCGATGTTTCGATGAGAGATAACTATCGATTTGGTGGAGATGACTCTGACGATCCGACTACGAACGTGCGAAGACGTTGCGCCTTAGCGATCGCTAAACCAACTCCGAGAGGTTATTGATCCCGCGGATGCACGATCAACCTGACCACGAAGGTCTAATTCCTGCAAGCAATCGAAGAACAAGCAAGAACTAAGAATTGCAATCTGGATATTGCGAATATAAGATGAATGATTACGAAAGTTGGGGTTCCAATGAGGTCTTGGCCTGGTCGGATGACACAAACGAAGAGCTCGAAGTTGCGGCTATGGCTAACTTATGTCTAATTAAAACCCAAGTCTAAACGACGCCCTAAGGGCTGTATATATGGGGGAACAGAGGGGATTTTCGTGACCCCTTGGAGGTGGGGTCCGAAAACAACCCTAACGCGGTTTCCCCACACATACGGACTCTAAAAACTGCCTATAATGTGGTATTTCGAAATTACATGGGCCCAGCCCAATATTAAGGTGGGGCAGCACCTATAATTGCTCTTGGACGAAAATAATGAAGTGGCATCTCGTGTATTCCGTCCAAGCCTTCATGCATGCCTTATGGTGGCTTCAACGTGCGAAAATCCCCACTGGAAGCTCCACTGTACTTTCCCCCGCGCGCACCTTCTTCTCCATTCTTGATCCCGCTCCAATGACCATCCTTCTTGTCCATGCTAGGTCCTTCATTCATAACCAAAACAAAAGTATCTAATTTAGGCAGCATCATATGTTCATGAACAATAGAAGGATTCGCAAGAAACGAAAGTACCTGATAATTTAGTTGACGTGCACGTGCTCTAGTAACTGGTCCAGTATGTGTAGTTGGTGAGGGTATGGGTGTAACATTAGTAGGGATGTCCTCATCACCTACCTAGCTTCAAACATTTCTAGTGGTGGCCCAAGCTGATTTACCATTTGAAACCGTGTGTGTGCTGGTCGGCCGCAAGTAGTTTTCAAACCTACTTGGGCCAGTGGAGACATGGTTTCTCTGTTGGTCCACCTGATCAGCTAGGACCCGGCCTCATATGAGAATTACCGGCAATCCGGCCAGCATCAGCCGGAAGAGTCCGATCCGAGAGTGCGGACGGCTTTTGGATTGGGTGTCGACTCCCCAGGGCACGGCTTTTCAAACCTACTTGGGCCAGTGGAGACATGGTTTCTCTGTTGGTCCACCTGATCAGCTAGGACCCGGCCTCATATGAGAATTACCGGCAATCCGACCTGCATCAGCCGGAAGAGTCCGATCCGAGAGTGCGGACGGCTTTTGGATTAGGGTGTCGACTCCCCAGGGGCTACCCGGATTTGTTCGTTGTTAGCTAGAGGGACCTGTCGTTTCGGATCTCTTGGAACTAAATCATAAAATGGTTGCCTGTGATGGGTAGCAACTGAGAGGGATGGGCGTGCGTGCGGAGCCTTGTAATGGGAAGTTGGTACACCCCTGTGATACGTCCCAAACGTATCTATAATTTCTTCTTGTTCCATGCATGTTTTGTGTGACTTTGCCATGTTTTTCCTGCACTTTCATACACTTTTGAACCTATTTGGACTAACCTATTCACTCAGTGCACCCAGTTGCCAGTTTCTGTGTTCTGCTGTTTTTGTATTTCAGGTTTTCCGGCCATGAAAAGTGCTCCAAAAATTTCCGGAAAAATATATAAAAAATCAGCGCAATAGAAGCTTCCGGAATCACCAAAAGAGGGAAGGGGACCACCACCAGAGAGCCAGGAGGGCAGGTGATAGAGGCGAAGGTGTCCCGATGTTTCGATGAGATGGTGGAGATCGATTTTGGTGGAGTAGACTTTCACGACCCGACTACGAACGTGCGAAGACGTTGCGCCTTAGCAATCGCTAAACCAACTCCGAGAGGTTATTGATCCCGCGGATGCACGATCAACCTGACCACGAAGGTCAATTCCTGCAAGCAATCGAAGAACAAGCAAGAACTAAGAATTGCAATCTGGATATTGCGAATATAAGATGAAAGATTAACAGAAGTTGGGGTTCCAATGCGGTCTTGGCCTGGTCGGACGACACAAACGAAGAACTCGAAGTTGCGGCTATGGCTAACTTAAATCTAATTAAAACCCAAGTCTAAACGATGCCCTAAGGGCTGTATATATGGGGGAACAGAGGGGAATTTCGTGGCCCCTTGGAGGAGGGGTCCGAAAACAACCCTAACTCGGTTTCCCCACACATACGGACTCTAAAAAATAGCCTATTAAGTGTATTTCGAAATTACATGGGCCTGGCCCAATAATAAGGTGACGCAGCACCTATAATAACTCTTGGACGAAAATATTAATGTGGCATCTTGTGTCTCTCGTCCAAGTCTTCATGCACGCCTTATGGTGGCTTCAAAGTGCGATAATCACCACGGGAAGCTCCGCTGTCCTTTCCCGCGCGCGCACCTTCTTCTCCATGCTTGATCCCGCTCCAATGACCATCCTTCTTGTCCATGCTAGGTCCTTCATTCATAAGACAAACAAAAGTATCTAATTTAGGCAGCATCATATGTTCTTGAATATTAGAAGGATTCGCAAGAAACGAAAGTACCTGATAATTTAATTGACGTACGCGTGCTCTAGTAACTGGTCCATTATGTGTAGTTTGTGAAGATGTGGGTGTAACATTAGTAGAGATGTCCTCATCATCCTCCCCTTCTTGAATTGAAGTCGTCCTCGACGGAAGCTCATCATCTTCTTCCAAATAAGGCTTCAAATCTGCAATATTAAATGTGGGACTAACCCCAAAGGCTGCAGGTAGCTCAAGTTTATATGCATTATCATTAATTTTCTGCAAAACCTTAAAGGGACCATCAGCTCGAGGCATTAACTTAGACTTGCGCAAATCAGGAAACCTATCTTTACGTAGATGTAACCAAACAAGATCTCCGGGTTCAAACACAACATGCTTTCGACCCCTATCACCAGCAAGCTTGTATCTAGCATTCATGCGCTCAATGTTTTCTTTAGTTAACTCATGCATTTTTAATATCAATTCAGCACGTTGCTTAGCATCAAAATTAACCTTCTCCGAAGATGGAAGAGGCAGCAAATCAATAGGTGCACGAGGTAGAAAACCATAAACAATCTCAAAAGGGCACATTTTAGTGGTAGAATGCAATGAACGATTATAAGCAAATTCAATATGAGGTAAACATTCTTCCCACTGTTTCAAGTTACTCTTTAAAACAGCCCTAAGCATAGTAGACAAAGTCCTATTGACCACTTCAGTTTGTCCATCAGTTTGGGGATGACATGTAGTACTAAAAAGTAGTTTAGTCCCCAACTTAGCCCATAAGCATCTCCAAAAATGGCTAAGAAACTTAGTATCACGATCCGAGACAATAGTATTGGGCACACCATGTAAGCGAATAATCTCACGAAAGAATAAATCAGCAACATTAGCAGCATCATCGCTTTTATGACATGGTATAAAATGTGCCATTTTAGAAAATCTATCCACGACAACAAATATGCTATCCCTCCCATTCTTTGTTCGAGGCAAGCCTAAAACAAAGTCCATGGATATGTCCTCCCACGGAACACTAGGTACAGGTAAAGGCATGTATAAACCATGAGGATTGAGTCGTGACTTAGCTTTTTGACATGTAGTGCAGCGAGCAACAAAACGCTCAACATCCCGTCTCATCTTTGGCCAAAAGAAATGTGTAGCAAGTACGTCCTCCGTCTTCTTCACGCCAAAGTGTCCCATTAATCCTCCTCCATGCGCCTCCTGCAACAACAAAAGACGAATAGAGCTAGCTGGAATGCATAGCTTGTTAGAACGGAACACAAATCCATCATTAAGCACAAACTTGTTCCATGTTCTACCCTCTCTACAATTCTGCAATACATCTTTAAATTCCGGATCATTTACGTATTGATCTTTGATTGTCTCTAAACCGAAAATCTTGAAGTCAAGTTGTGAAAGCATAGTATAACGACGAGACAAAGCATCAGCAATAATATTATCTTTCCCCTTCTTGTGTTTAATGACATAAGGGAAAGTCTCAATAAATTCAACCCACTTAGCATGTCTACGATTAAGTTTTGCTTGACTTCTTATGTGTTTCAAAGATTCATGATCAGAATGGATAACAAATTCTTTGGGCCATAAATAATGTTGCCAAGTTTCTAATGTCCGAACAAGAGCATATAATTCCTTATCATAAGTAGAATAGTTCAGACTAGGCCCACTCAATTTTTCAGAAAAGTAAGCAACAGGTTTAGCATCTTGTAATAACACACCTCCCAAACCAATCCCGCTAGCATCGCATTCAAGCTCAAAAGTCTTATTAAAATCAGGAAGTTGGAGCAAAGGAGCATGTGTTAACTTATCTTTCAATACGGTGAAGGCTTCTTCCTGTGCGGTACCCCAAGTAAAAGGCACATCCTTGCGTGTAAGCTCATTGAGAGGTGCAGCAATGGTGCTGAAATCTCTCACAAAACGCCTATAGAATCCAGCGAGGCCAAGAAAACTCCTCACTTGTGTGACCGTTTTGGGCTGCGGCCAACTCTCAATCGCCTCGATCTTGGCTTTATCAACTTCAATTCCCTGCGGAGTAACAACATAGCCAAGAAACGATACTCGGTCGGTGCAAAAGGTGCACTTCCCAAGGTTACCAAACAAACGTGCATTACGTAGAGCAATAAAAACAGCACGTAAATGATCCAAATGTTCCTCCAAAGATTTGCTATAAATCAGTATATCATCAAAATAGACTACCACAAATCGTCCAATGAAAGCACGTAAAACCTCGTTCATTAATCTCATGAAAGTGCTAGGTGCATTAGTTAACCCAAAAGGCATGACTAACCACTCATATAATCCAAACTTAGTTTTAAAAGCCGTTTTCCATTCATCTCCTAATTTCATGCGAATTTGATGGTATCCACTACGCAAATCAACTTTGGAAAACATGGTAGAGCCACTTAATTCATCAAGCATATCATCTAACCTAGGAATAGGATGACGATAACGAATAGTAATATTATTAATGGCTCGACAATCAACACACATACGCCATGTTCCATCCTTTTTAGGCACTAATATAACAGGAACAGCACAAGGACTAAGGGATTCACGTATGTAACCTTTGTCGAGTAGCTCTTGTACTTGACGCTGAATCTCCTTCGTCTCCTCCGGATTGGTACGGTATGGCGCACGGTTAGGCAGCGAAGCACCGGGAATTAAGTCAATCTGATGCTCAATCCCTCGAATAGGTGGTAATCCCGGTGGCACGTCTTGTGGAAAGACGTCAATAAACTCCTGCAAAAGGTCAGTGACAACAGGAGGCAAAGAAGGAGGCAATTCCTCAAATGAAAACAAAGCTTCTTTGCACACAAAAGCATAGCACACATATTGACTAACATCCAAATCCGAAATATCAACCTTAGTAGCAAGCAAAGTTGGACTAGTCAATTTAATTTCATTAGAAACAGCGGAAGAAGATTTGCTATTGGTCTTATGTTGTTGCTCAAATTCTTTAGCTGCTATCTCATTTTCACTCTTATTTTTCTCCTGTTTAGCTTTACTAGCTCTAGCAAGATCATCTTTCACAATTTGTTCAGGAGACATAGGAAGTAAAGCAATATTTTTATCCTGATGAACCAGAGTAAACTGATTTGTCCTACCATGGTGTACAACATTCCTATCAAATTGCCATGGTCTACCAAGTAAAAGAGAGCATGCTTGCATGGGTACCACATCACAATCAACATAATCAGCATATGCGGCAATGCTAAAGTGCACACGAACAGAACGCGTTACCTTAATCTTACCACTATTGTTAAACCACTGAATATAGTACGGATGGGGGTGTGGTCTTGTGGTGAGAGATAGCTTCTCCACCAACTCCATGCTCGCCAAGTTGTTGCAACTCCCTCCGTCAATGATGATGCGAACCGAACGTTCTTTCACCACTCCCTTTGTGTGGAACAAATTATGCCTCTGGTTTTGCTCGTCCTTCGATACCTGCACACTTAACACACGTTGAGCAACCAAACTAGCATATTTATCTGCATCATCAGGAGCCATATACTCTATATCACGAGCATCATCATGGGCACCCTGATCCTCATGAGCAATGAGAACTAAAGTCTCCTCATCATAGTCACTCGCTGACTCATACCCACCATCCGCCGTAATAATCATCACACGCTTGGAGGGACAGTCTTTTGCGAAGTGACCTCCACCTTGGCACCTGCGACATTTAATATCACGATCTCGTGCTTGCCCTGTGGACGCCATGGATGAAGAAGAACTCGCCGCGGGACCACTCTGTGCACCCTTGAATGGTGGCGCTGGCTGTGTCGGTGGCTCCCTGTAAGAATGAGCGGCTGAAGTAGATGGTGGTGCAGCAGGACGTGTGGATGTAGAAGCTCCACGCGATGTCCATGATGTATTTCGTCCTGCAGAAAAGTTAGGTCTCGTAGCGGCCTGTCGATCCTGCACTTCACGTTCAGCTTTACAAGCAAGATGAAACAAACGAGTGATAGTAGTAAAGTCCTTGTATTCTAGAATAGTTTGTATCTCCCTGTTTAAGCCACCCATAAAACGTGCAAGCATAGCTTCATTATCCTCTACTAGGCCGCATCTAATCAATCCAGTTTGTAATTCCTGATAATATTCCTCTACAGAATTTTTTCCTTGTCTCAAACGCTGTAATTTTTGTAACAAGTCACGTTGATAATAAGGAGGAACCCAGCGAGTACGCATAGCATCTTTTAAAGCAGCCCAAGTAGTTGGAATATTATTAGCATGCAATCTACAATGTTCGGACCACCAAATAGATGCAAATCCCGTGAATTCACAAACAGCAGCAGTAACACGTCTATTCTCAGGATATTGTAAACATGTAAAGCGTTGTTCAGTTTCTAACTCCCAAGTAAGATAAACATCAGGAATATATCTACCCTCAAATGGCTTAAGATTCAATTTAAGTTTAGGCACATGTTCATCATCGCGTACCTGAGGGGGTGGTTGGTGTCGACCGTGGCGAATGTTGGGACGTGGACGTCCAGCTGGCTGCTCATAGACCGCTTCCTGTTCCACCTCCTCCTCGTAATCACCCTCGTAGTAGTCGTCCTGGCCGACGTCAGAAGCAGCAGCAGCAGTAGCAGCAACTGCAGTAGCAGGAGGAGCACCAATACCAGCAGCTTGTCCTCGCGGCAACAGAATACGTCGTGCACGTGGTAGTGGCGGTGGCTGTGGCTGTGCTGAAGGTAGGCGTGCGATCAACTCAGTAAACTTGGCGTCTAGCTTGGTGTCGATCATCTTTTCCACGCCATCAATCGCCTCTGTAAATCTGTTATGGATGTCCTGCACCTGTTCAGACATCATACGTGCAAATTTATCATGTAGCTCCTTGTTTGTCATGTTCTCCCAATCGGGTGCATCCCGCGCCACTTCATCATGTGATCCTGTCATGGTTAGCAGAAATAGAAAACACACAGTAATATGATCCTACTTCTACTAATGGGATGTGGTGTGGTGGAAAGCACAAATCCGTCAAGCTTTTCTTTCGTTCTTACCGATTCTTACCTAGCAGCAGGTGGTGATGTACAACCAACGGGTCAAAACTCTCAGAGATATGGTAGAGCGATGGCCAGGAGGTGTCAAACGCACGATGTAGAATATATGTGGAGCTGTAGGAAGGCTGACAAGTATGGTAGAAAAAACTCAACAGTAATCAAAACAGAGATGCAAAGCTGAATAAACGCTCAACGTGGGTACTGTGCTGATCCTAGGCTAGACCGTACTAGAGACGCGAGCCTAAAACACCAACGAAAGCACGGCGCGGCACGTAATCAACTGAGAAGCATACTCTGAAATTTTTTTTTTTTCTCTTTTTTTTTTTTTTTTTTTTTTTTTTTTTTTTTTTGGAAATCACCTCCCTTCTACGTACGACAAAAGTTTGGTGAAATCCGACTCTAATCAACTCAAACTATTCTGGCTACGGAGAGATCACAAACCGTACTGATGGTGGAACTCAACTCGGACTCGTGTAGGTCGTGGTGGTGTATATGGACTCGGATTGGCGGAACGTGGTGTATCTGGACTCGGATTACTACTGTGCGGTGGCGACGTGGCAAACTGTGATCCGAACTCGAAACTCTAAGGAAACTAGACGCTAAGATCAGCAACTTGACACAACGATGCAACCGTAAATTCAACAAAGCAAGTACTGAAAAGAAAACTGGACAATGGCTAGGACTGTCTTGGGACGTGATGATCTAACCCTAATTTTTTTTGGCTTTTTCGTGGACTGTAGGTATGAAGAACAGAACCAATCTAGACTATGAAAAACTGGTAAATCTCACCGAGCAACCTGGAAATCTGATACCACTTGATAGAGGCGAAGGTGTCCCGATGTTTCGATGAGATGGTGGAGATCGATTTTGGTGGAGTAGACTTTCACGACCCGACTACGAACGTGCGAAGACGTTGCGCCTTAGCAATCGCTAAACCAACTCCGAGAGGTTATTGATCCCGCGGATGCACGATCAACCTGACCACGAAGGTCAATTCCTGCAAGCAATCGAAGAACAAGCAAGAACTAAGAATTGCAATCTGGATATTGCGAATATAAGATGAAAGATTAACAGAAGTTGGGGTTCCAATGCGGTCTTGGCCTGGTCGGACGACACAAACGAAGAACTCGAAGTTGCGGCTATGGCTAACTTAAATCTAATTAAAACCCAAGTCTAAACGATGCCCTAAGGGCTGTATATATGGGGGAACAGAGGGGAATTTCGTGGCCCCTTGGAGGAGGGGTCCGAAAACAACCCTAACTCGGTTTCCCCACACATACGGACTCTAAAAAATAGCCTATTAAGTGTATTTCGAAATTACATGGGCCTGGCCCAATAATAAGGTGACGCAGCACCTATAATAACTCTTGGACGAAAATATTAATGTGGCATCTTGTGTCTCTCGTCCAAGTCTTCATGCGCGCCTTATGGTGGCTTCAAAGTGCGATAATCACCACGGGAAGCTCCGCTGTCCTTTCCCGCGCGCGCACCTTCTTCTCCATGCTTGATCCCGCTCCAATGACCATCCTTCTTGTCCATGCTAGGTCCTTCATTCATAAGACAAACAAAAGTATCTAATTTAGGCAGCATCATATGTTCTTGAATATTAGAAGGATTCGCAAGAAACGAAAGTACCTGATAATTTAATTGACGTACGCGTGCTCTAGTAACTGGTCCATTATGTGTAGTTTGTGAAGATGTGGGTGTAACATTAGTAGAGATGTCCTCATCAGCAGGTGGCGCGGCCCCACCCTGGGCCGCGCCAGGCACCCTCCTGACTGCCTCGTGGGTCCCCTCGACGCCCCCCTTCGCCTGTATTTACCCCTCGGGGTGGAAACCCCTAGGACGGCCTGCTTTTTTGCGATCTCGCCTCTATTCCGCCGCCGCCGCCGTTTCTAGATCGGGGCTGCCTGGAGAAGCTGCTCCGGCACCCTGCCGGGAGAAGCTACCCCCTCCGGGAGACCCTCCATAGCCATGGACGCCTCCCGTATGTACGGTGAGTAGTTTCCCTTGGACCATGGGTCCGTGACGAGTAGCTATGTGATCTATCTCTCCCCCTTTTGTGCTTCCACTTTCGAGTCCTCGTGAGCTGCCTCACATGATCGAGGCATCTATGTAATTTTTGTTGTTGCTATGCTGAGTTTGTTGGGATCTGATGGATTATGAGACTATGTTCAGATTGTGATGAGTAATATATTTGGTTCTTCTCTTTTATATTTTGTTCTTGAGTACATTATTGCATGTTCTCCGTTGCGGTATTTGCTTTGGCCAAGTATTTTATTTGCAACTCCAAGAGAGAGCGTTATGCTTGATTGTGGGTTTAGCCCCTTGATGTCTAGCTTGAGTGACAGAAACATGAGACTAGGGGATGTGCTGTTGCCACCAGGGATAAAACAACGGTGCTTGTACCTATGGGTGCAAGGATTGTTTACTTTACGCATAGTTATTTTAATGCAGTTGTCTGTTGCTTTGAGTTTACACTTTGGGTGGGATTCGCAACTTAATACCAGCGATATGTTCTGGATAGATATCTCAAGGTGGATGATTCGTAGTAGATGCAGATGGATTTCAGTCTACTTACTTTGGCATACTGCCCATTTCTTTTGAGCCCTTCCTTTCTTTGCAGCATAGTTAGCATTGCGGTGCCTTCATAATCCTGTCAATTGCCCAACTGTGATTTGTTTACCTCGCTAGCACTTTTATCGTCTTTTGGGAGAGAGACATCACTAGTGAAAATCACGGGACCCCGGTCCATCTTCATATCACTGTTTAAACCCATGTTACTCTCAGTCTTTACTTTCAGTTGCCACTATTATTATCTCTTGCGTTGATCCTTTGTAAACAGCAAGGCCGGAGGAATTGACAACTCCTCTGTACTCGTTGGGAGCAAAGTTATTTGTATCTGTGTGCAGGTCCAGGTGAAGCTAGCAACCTCGGCGCCATTGTTCACTTTACCACCTTCTTGTATCCTTCGGAGTCCTACGGAAGACAAACCTTGGTATCTTTGCCAAGTGAAAACTTGCCGCTGCACTATATCTCACTCTGCACTTGGGGTAACCAACGAGGCTTGAAGAGTATTAACACTCTCTTGCCATCACCCTGCAGGGTTAAATCTTTTCGAGAAGCCGTGTCCACGGTTATGGACGACTTGAGACCTACTCCTTGTTCATAGACAACAACAACTGAGATAATCTTAATATAACTTGATCAATGTGTGTGTGCCTTGACTGCTTCTTCTTTGTCGGGATGCAAAGAGGAGGACAAGGATAGGATAGGTGTTATGATTGCGTAAGTAGGTGGATAGCAGACTTGTTGGAGGCGATTCCTCATCGAATGCTTGGCTTCTTACCTTACTCTCTAGGTCGTTAGCCACTTCATAAATGCTAGTGCGGCAGCAACCTCACCACTTACCCCATCCTTACCGTAAACTACTAGTTGTCCTTGAATGACGAGTGATGAAGTCCTTGCTGGGTCAGATGACCACTACAGTTGGATGCTGAGTACCTCTGTACTCATGATACTACCCCCAAACTCTTTTCAGGGTTCTTGATCGACAAAAGGTATGGCGATTCACGTGGAGACTCGACGACGACTAGTTAGGCGGATCCCGGCGGAGGGCCTGGACCCATGTGGTTATGGGGATCGATGTTTTTCTCTTTGCCAGTAGGCATTTGATTGTAGTCTGTACTCAGACATATACCTTCAGCTGATGTATTGTAATTAAGATAGTTGTATGAGATGTTGTATCCTTGTATCTGTAATGTTGTGATGTCATGTTGGAAATCCGGAGCATATGGCTATGTCATATGTCGCGGTGGGAACGATATGTGCTTCGTCCCCGGATCTGGGTGGAAACATCTAGATCTGGAACAGTACCGCATATCGGGCCTTACAGATAGCGAGGCAATGGGGTGGCGAGGTGGCTAGCTAGTGGGGAGGGGCGGGTTGTGCTCGTGGAGTGGGGTGTGAGGGGGCTGGGATAGCCCTTGTATAGCGGCTGGAGGGAGGAGCTCGTCCAGGAGGGCCAGCCGGCGAAGGCCACGTCCGACGTTGTGGTTGGGCAAGAGGAGCGGTGGGGCAACGTCATCGTGCTGGCATCAGCGCAGGCCTGCGTGCTGACGTCAGTGCTGACGTAGGGGCGCTGGTGAGGGGCTGCCATGCGGGGTGGGCTAGTCAGGGGCGAGGTTTAGAGGGAGAGATGGGTTTAGGCCCAGCTGAGGTTTTTCTCTGTTTTTTTTACCGATTCATTACATTTGCACTCATTTCTTTCCCGGTTTGATTTTAATTTGAACAAATGTTCAAACTGAAACCTCCTAAATACTTTATAAAAGTCTAGGAGCATCATCCTAATTTATTTAAAAGTTTTAGGTAATTTTAATGAGGTTTATAATATAATCACTATTGTATTTATAGCATTTAATAAATTATCACTTTTAAAATATTTTAATTAAATAACTTCTTCTATAGGGGTATTTCTAATTATTTAAATCATAAATATTTATGTAATTGAATCTTTAATTGGCCAAAACTTTGTTGGTACTAATTATAATAGGTGACTAGATGTGGTTATTTGAATATTAGTTGTGTGAGTTTATACTTCTTTCTAGGTTGATTCTTTACCATAATAAGGCAACAACATGATGCAAAACATTAGCAAGCATGGATTTAGCAGGCATAACAAGATCCAAAAAAGACCTAGCAAACATGGTATGGCAAATCTACTACTATCACATCACAACATAGCAAAGTTTTTTTGTACCCTAAAATTTAGCATTTTAATAAAAGGACAACAAAAGTTGGGATGTGACATATTACTTCTTGGAATAGGTTTGTTTTCGATACTGTTATCAATGGAAATTTCCTAGAATCCCCAACTTTGGAAGCTCTTAGTGTTATGGAAAACCGTTTTAAAAACCCCCCTATTGTTAGCACACAAGAGAAGATTACTTTAGCTCACATTATGAGAAAACTTGATAAGATAGAGCTAGAGATGCCAACTATGGGAAAAATAAATGAAGTAGATCGTAGGATTCAAGGGAATTTAAATAGGCTTGATAGCTCCATACACAAAATTTATACCACTTTGGAGACCCTTAAATCCCACTATTTAGACCCTTCTAGGATTGACAAGATTGAGGATATTGTTGAAACCTTAGGAACTACTTTATCCTCCATGAATACCAAAAAGATATAAACCCCATCTAAGAAGGAACCTAAGTTCTTTTACGTACCAAAGGTTCCTCAACCAAAAACTAATATATCCATTGCTAGGGGTGTGGAAACGGTGAAGACTTTGGAAGAGATACCACTCTTGAATAGAATTAGAAATTAAATTCTAATTGATCTTACTACCTTTTCTATTATTCCTAGAAGTGTTATCACTAGGCCTTAATTTGAAAGTCCTCTTAAGACTAGTTGTGCTATTGAAGAGATTTTTGATGATCTTGATGATGGTTCAATTGTTACAACTTGATCTTTGTATCATTCCTAGCTAAAAGGCACAAAAGAAAGCACTTGTTGGGAGGCAACCCAAGATGTTTGTGCTTTCAGTGTTAGTGGTCTTAATGTTTTTTACTACTGTAGCCACATCATTGTATCTTTATTTTCAATATTTGTACCAAGTTTTAGCCTCCGATTGCAAGAATGTTCAAAAGTTGTGACATGCTGTCCAGAAACAGATTCTGTCCCCTTGACATACATATTGGCCATAAGATCTTATTTTTTATCTGAACTTCTTGGATAGCATGCTCGATACAATTGGCTTTCGTGTATCTGTTCTGAGTTTTTTGATTTGAGTTGCAGAAGTACCCCACAAAATTATTTACTACATGCTGGTCTGTTTTTCACAGATTCTGTCACGTATATGTTTTCTTCTTTTTGCAAACCTTAAGCTTGATTTTTCTTTGCAAAAACTTTTTGGCAATCATGAGAAACAGTAGATCTTCAAGAATATCTTTATTTCCAGTAGAGAAAAAATATTTTATCATGGGTACTAATCAGCTTACGATGAGTTCCGTATGAAGGGGGTTTTCAAATATGCGAAGGAAGATGATGAAAGAAGGTTCGGGAGTGTCAAGCGCTCAAGCTTGGGGACTCCCCCATGCACCCCCAAGAAATAGCCAATGAGACTCAAGGATCTAAGCTTGGGGATGCCCCCGTGCATCCCCTTCTCCATCAACAATCATCAGTTCGTCCTTCTCCAGGCTATATTTTATCACTTCATATGTTATGTGCTAGACTTGGAGCGTCTCGCTCTTTAATTTTTAGTTTTTTTAGTTTTGTTTTCTGTCCATAACAAGTTGGATCCTAGCCTTCATTGTTTGGGAGATAAACATGCTCCACTCAACCGTATAACAAAACATAGGCTTGAATACTTATGTTTTTGTTTGTGTGTGTTCTATATCTTTCCATAGCTGCTGTCATGCTTAGCTCTTAGTTTTCATGCTTATCTTTTAAGAGCTTTTGTATAGGATGTTCTAGGAACTCTCTTGAGTCTTCATGTTTATCTTGTTTTAGGGAGTTGGCTTGTTGCACTGAGTTGCGTGTCTTGCATGAGTAGGTAATTAAGGTTGCTATTACAAGTGTAGCAGTAACATGCAATAGTTTTCATGTATTGATTAATGTAATGTTTGGACATCAAGGTGCCAAGATCTTGAGCCTATTAGGGATAGGTGTCATATTTTTCGCAATCTGTGCTTATTTTCAAAAACTACAAAAATTATTTGAGAACTCTAGCTACTAGATGGATCGCTAACCAATGGAGGGGTTGGAATATATAGAGTACCCTCACGTACCATGGGTCGAGGATGCGCAAGGATAACCAAACACCCATACACTCCTCCTCGGGATACTCGTCTCTTTTTGAACCTCCCGATTAGATAGTGATTTACCGATAATAAGTGCATGAGTTCTTCGAACTAATGCGAGTATTCGATTGTTGGCCCTTCCACCTTCCCATATTTTGCTAGACTCTTTGGTACCGTGCATTGCCCTTTCTCACCTCAAGAGTTGGTGCATACTTCGCCGGTGCATCCAAACCCTTGGCATGATACGCTCTGTCATCATAAACCTCCCTATATCTTCCTCAAAACAGCCACCATACCTACCTATCAAGGCATTTCCATACCCTTTCCGAGATACATTGCCATGCAACATCCACCATCTCATGATTTTATCTTCATGTCATACATGATTTTGCTTGATCGAGGAGCCGCATGCTAGTTGGCCTTTGCCCTTATTATTGCTACATGACGCGCTAGTATCATTGCGTATCCTGCTACACTAGTAGAGGCATACACTTTCACACAGCATGATAGTTATCATTATTCTTCATGTTGAGTACTTCTTCTAAAGTGTGAAGATCTTCTTTGTATTCCTGTAAAATATAGAGTGTTGCCCTTAAGTGAGGAAAAGATCCCAAAGAGGACAAATTAAAATATCCCAAAGAGGAAAAATGAGAGATAAATAGAAAGAGCCAAAGAGGCCACAAAAATACCAAAAAAAATAAAAAAAGAGAAAAAATAAATAAAAAGAGAGAAGGGGGCAACACTACTATTCCTTTTGAAAGATCCACACTCGTACTCCATTGCTATATTTGTAGTCCATAGATATTATCATTCATGCATAACTATGTGGGGATCCTTACACTATAGAACTTGGCTTGCATATTCCAAGAATGAGCCTCCTCAAATGAGCTCTAGGTCTTCATGAGCAAGCAAGTTCGATGCACCCCACTAGTTCTATTAGAGAGCTTACCTTAGCTCACATGTGCATCCGTTGCATGGCAATCCGTACTCCTCACAACATATCTATCATTTGGATTTCTCTCGCGTATGATTGTCCTCATTGATGTGATCCTTTCACACATTTTTGTCTTCCTTCCCCATCATTTCTCTCTTTGCCATCCTAAGTGCTAACGTTTCTTCCTCGCGCTCATCCATTGCATGAGTGCTCAAAGTCGAAAGGGAGAGGATAAGTTTGACTTGTACCTGACTAGTGGTCTGGGGATGAGTCAAAATAAGGTCCCGAAGGAGACCAAGTGTGAAACTTTAGTAGATTGAGTTCTCAATTATACTATATTTTTTTTATTCTCTAATCCCATCTCCCATTGCTTGCAGCAAACACCATTTGGAGACATTCGAGTCACGGACATCGAGAGCTCTTGCACCTTTATGTTTACCTTGACTTGAATTGCATATCTTACTTGCTTTACTTTGAAGTTCTTATATGTCTGTGTTAGCATGTCACCACATAAATTATCTTTGTTATCATTTACCTACTCGAGGATGAGCAGGAATTAAGCTTAGGATTGTTGATACGTCCCAAACGTATCTATAATTTCTGCTTGTTCCATGCACTTTTATGTGACATTTCTACATGTTTTGCTACACTTTTATATCATTTTACAAATATTTGGACTAACCTACTAACTCAGTGCACCCCATGCCAGTTCATGTCTGCTGATGTCTTTAGTTGCAGTGATTTTTTCCCAATATAAAATGCCAGAAAATTTCCGGAAAAAATCAGAATAAAAATCAGCGTCAAGGAAGTTTCCGAAACCACCAAAGAAGTGCCGGAGGGGGGCCACCCCCATCCCAAGTGTCAAGGTTGGGCGGCCCCACCCCTGGCCGCGCACCAGGGAGCCTGGGAGGTGGAACCAAACTCTGGTGCCCCCCTTCGGCCTATTTTTACCCCTCGTCGCAGAAACCCTCGAGCAGAATCCCGCATCGCGAAATACCTCTCGGTTCCACCGCCGCCGCGCTTCCAAGATCGGGAGTACCAAAAGACCTCTTCCCGACACCCTGCCGGAAGGAGGATTGACCTCCGGGGACCTCTCCACCACCATGGACGTCTCCCGGATGTGCCTTGAGTAGTCTACCTTGGACCATGGTTCCATGACCAGTAGCTATGTAATGTCTTCTCTCCATCTCTGTTGTTCAATGTTTAGACCTTGTGAGCTGCCCTACATGATGAAGGAACCTATTTAATTTTCCTGCTGTTGCTATGCTGTGTTTGCTGTGATCCGATGGAATATGATATTATGTTCAGATCGTGATGGGTTATCTATTTGGTTTACATTTTTTATTTTGTTCTTGAGTAATTCTTGCATGTTTTCCGTTGATTTTTATTGGTTTGGCCAAGTAGTATATAGTGACTCCAAGAGGGAGTGTTATGCATGATTCTGGGTTCATGCCCCCCGATGTCTAGCTTGAGTGACAGAAACATGAGACTAGGGGATGTGTTGTTGCCACCAGGGAGAAAACAACGGTGATTGTAACCGCGGTTGCAAGGATTGTTTACTTTACGCATAGATTGTTAATGCAATTGTCTGTTGCTTTGAGTTTAAACTTTTGGTGGGACTCACAACTTAATACCAGCGAGATGTTCTAGATAGATATCTCAAGGTGAATGATTAGTAGTAGATGCATATGGATTTAGGTCTACTTTTCTTGGCGTACTGCCCATATATTTTAGCACTCTTACTTTCAAGTAGCATAATTAGCATTGCGGTGCGTTTATAATTCTGTCAATTTCCCAACCGTAATTTGTTCACCCTGCTTAGCTGTTTCTTTTCCTTTGGGAGAGAGACATGACTAGTGAACATCATGGGACTCCATTCCATTTCCACCACTGTTTACACCTTCACTTTTATTTATTTTTTATCTTTAGTTTCCATTATCACTATCACTATCTCTTGCGTTTGATCATTTGTAAACGACAAGGCCGGAGGGATTGATAACCCCTCTGTACTCGTTGGGAGCAAAGTTATTTTTTTCTGTGTGCAGGTCCATGTCAACTCTCACCTCATTAAGGATAGTCTCTAGGGCCATTGAAATATACTTGTCGATCCTTGGAGTACTCCTGGATTCGATAAATCTTTCAGTCCTCGTGTAAGGGAAATTAGTTGCTATCTACATCTTTACCTTCCACTTGGGGTAACCAACGAGGAGCACTACTTCAGTGCCATCACACGTCGAACGTCCGAACTGGGCCGGAAGTCTGTCGAAGTTGGGAGGTCTTCTGTCTTGGAATTGTCGGGTTTCTGACACATGTCGGGCGTCCGAGACGTCAGACGTCCAAACTCCATTGGAAGTATGTCTTCTTTTGGATGTGTTCTGTATAGACAAATAGCCGTCTTCGTCACCGATGTCGGACGTCCGAATTGGGTTGGACGTCTGAAGTCTAGATTCATGTATTATTCTTCTTGAGCCTTTAATTCACCTCCTTGAACCTTTTCTTATCCTCCTTGAGCCTTGTCTTCTTCGTTGTACCTGATCATGCATACATACAAAGACTTAGGCAATATATAATACTCATTAAGCACAACATCACATTCTATTAAGAGAAAGTTCACATGTTGTTCTATCTGCTTTCCACGACCTCTTGTAATAGGTCGAAGTATGATTCTATTAGATCGTTCATCATGAATAGTTGGAGATACAGAATTAGTAGGATGTCTGTAACAACCCGAGATTTTCACCCAAACTAAAAAAATTGTTTGTTGCTTTATTTTGTTGATTGCTAGAATTGTTTGGTATTTTCATCGCCGATTTTTTAATCGGTGATTATATATCCCCTCCTTCTCACATCGGCATGCGTGACCAAACCTTTCCACCATGGCACACAACCTTTTCGACACCGGGTTTCACCCGAGCATCGTCGCAACTTCCGGCACAAGACCACCCATCGCCATCGAAACAAAAACCCCGTTTATTTAATAAACGGATTATTTTATTGGGAACCGGAAAATATTGTCGGAACAATATCGAAGTGACGAAGGACTGACGGGCTCGCCGCACTGAGCGCGTGGTTCGAGATTTCGTCTGAAACGCGATCACCGGACGCGAGAGAGAAAACTCGAAGGTGTTTCCATAAACCTGCCATCCAGGCCAGCCTATAAATAGGCCACCGCTGTCCCCTAGCCCTTCTAGTGTTTCCCCGATGTAAAATTCGCAGCCGCCCCCCTCTGATTTTCCTGATCTACCCAAAAATATACCCACTTTTCGAAACCCTAGTCAGATCCAATCTGGACCCTTAGATCTCAAGATCGGAGGCTCCAGAGGCCTCCACATCACTGGCAGCCAGCCTCAAACTGAACAGGGCACCGCAGGGCCCTCCACGGACACTGGCCCCCCGCAGGCACTAACCGGGCCATACTAGCCCACGGTCGCCGCCGGCCATCGCCGCCTCCCGCCGGTGAGCCGCTCCACCGCGACCGGCCACCTACCTTCCTCTTCTCCCTCGCCTCCCTGATCTCCTCCCTCTCCACTGTAGGTGCCCGCTCCGCCACACGACATGGACGACGAGATCCGCCGCCCCGAACCGACCCCGCCGCCGCCTTGGGGCTCTCCGGCGTCCGCCACCGGCTGTCTTCCCTCCACCGCGTCGGATCCGGTGGGATACAAGGGGATCAGCCTCGCCGCCACCCCCTGCCGCGCTCCGACGAACAGCGACCCTAGCTACGCCACCCGCCATGGTGGATGGGGAGCTAGGCCTGCCCGATCCAGCCGCTCGAGCCCGTTGTGGACCGGCCCATGCGCCACGCGCGGCCCAGCGCCACCCTCTCGCCTGGGCGAGGCCCGTTCTATCTCTCGCCCACCCAGCTGCCAGATGGGCCTCGGCCCAGCGGTGAGGCCCCCTTTTTTCCCTTCTTCCCTTTTCCATCTTTCTGCTAAGTCATTACTGTGCTGTTGTTTACTATTTGACGATGCAGGTTGCGAGTGATAATATGTGCTGATGTTTATATAAAGTTGCTACTTTGATGCCTTATATTTGTGATCCATGCTATATATGCTATAGCTCCCATGGAATGCAATGCTCCTTGTTATGTGTACTTTGATGCCATGCTTTGATTTTCCATGATATGGTTTCTGTTCATATAGTTATTGAGCTCCCAAAGTGCAACCCTGCTGTTTTCTGTCACATACCCTGAGATTTCACTAAGTCTGGAATATAATATAGTTGTCATGCATGCTTAATACTTATTCATCCATGGGTCCTTTGACCACAAGTGCTATGTATGAACTCATGTGCATCATGTAGGATTGTTGTAGATGTATTGCATGTTCATTTCGGAGCTTGTTTGATATTGCTTTCTCTACTGTTTATATAGCATGTTTATAACAGTTTGCCTTGCCTCTGATTTTCACAAAGTCCCTAGACCAGTAGTATTATTTAGCATTTTGCATGGGTTACAATTATTTGTTCCTGGTGCTCATATACATGAAACTTTGATGCCATGTCATGTTTTTCATGTCTACTGTTGATCCACAAAGTTATGGTGCATGTTTGCAACCTGTAGCATGTTGGTTCATTGCTCTCAAGTGTGCTACCTGATGTTGGCAGATTGTGTTCATAACTTGTGATGTTTGTATCGTTTTAACCGTAACTCCGTTTGGGGTGTTCTTTATATGTAAACTTGATTAGAATTTCATGTACTTTGTGTTTATGCTATTGTTTTATGGTGTTAACCAACCTAAAATATGGTTTAGGGAAGAACAGTACCAAATACTTAAATTTGTCGTGGGGTACTTAGTGAATGTCATGTTTAGGTTTGTGCATCACTTAAATTTACTAGCGCAGGTAGTTTATTTATGCTTCACCTCTTACCATGATTGTGTGACATTCCATGCTTGAGTGAGATGCCATGTTAACAACCTTTCCTCATGTTGTGTAGCTAAACAAATCAAACCCTTCTAAATGTGTGGTATCTTCGTGTGTGACGAGTAATCCACTTAACCTGTTAGTAACCGCTCTCGACGATAGATGCGATACCGTAGTGATAGAGGCGAAGGTGTCCCGATGTTTCGATGAGATGGTGGAGATCGATTATGGTGGAGTAGACTTTCACGACCCGACTACGAACGTGCGAAGACGTTGCGCCTTAGCGATCGCTAAACCAACTCCGAGAGGTTATTGATCCCGCGGATGCACGATCAACCTGACCACGAAGGTCTAATTCCTGCAAGCAATCGAAGAACAAGCAAGAACTAAGAATTGCAATCTGGATATTGCGAATATAAGATGAAAGATTACGAAAGTTGGGGTTCCAATGAGGTCTTGGCCTGGTCGGATGACACAAACGAAGAGCTCGAAGTTGCGGCTATGGCTAACTTAAATCTAATTAAAACCCAAGTCTAAACGACGCCCTAAGGGCTGTATATATGGGGGAACAGAGGGGATTTTCGTGACCCCTTGGAGGTGGGGTCCGAAAACAACCCTAACTCGGTTTCCCCACACATACGGACTCTAAAAACAGCCTATAAGGTGGTATTTCGAAATTACATGGGCCCAGCCCAATATTAAGGTGACGCAGCACCTATAATTGCCCTTGGACGAAAATAATGAAGTGGCATCTCGCGTATTTCGTCCAAGACTTCATGCGCGCCTTATGGTGGCTTCAAAGTGTGATAATCACCACTGGAAGCTCCGCTGTCCTTTCCCGCGCGCGCACCTTCTTCTCCATGCTTGATCCCGCTCCAATGACCATCCTTCTTGTCCATGCTAGGTCCTTCATTCATAAGCAAAACAAAAGTATCTAATTTAGGCAGTATCATATGTTCATGAACAATAGAAGGATTCGCAAGAAACGAAAGTACCTGATAATTTAGTTGACGTGCACGAGCTCTAGTAACTGGTCCAATATGTGTAGTTGGTGAGGATATGGGTGTAACATTAGTAGGGATGTCCTCATCATCCTCCCTTTCTTGAATTGAAGTCGTCCTCGACGGAAGCTCATCATCTTCTCCCAAATAAGGCTTCAAATCTGCAATATTAAATGTGGGACTAACCCCAACGGCTGCAGGTAGCTCAAGTTTATATGCATTATCATTAATTTTCTGCAAAACCTTAAAGGGACCATCAGCTCGAGGCATTAACTTAGACTTGCGCAAATCAGGAAACCTATCTTTACGTAGATGTAACCAAACAAGATCTCCGGGTTCAAACACAACATGCTTTCGACCCCTATCACCAGCAAGCTTGTATCTAGCATTCATGCGCTCAATGTTTTCTTTAGTTAACTCATGCATTTTTAATATCAATTCAGCACGTTGCTTAGCATCAAAATTAACCTTCTCCGAAGATGGAAGAGGTAGCAAATCAATAGGTGCACGAGGTAGAAAACCATAAACAATCTCAAAAGGGCACATTTTAGTGGTAGAATGCAATGAACGATTATAAGCAAATTCAATATGAGGTAAACATTCTTCCCACAGTTTCAAGTTACTCTTTAAAACAGCCCTAAGCATAGTAGACAAAGTCCTATTGACTACTTCAGTTTGTCCATCAGTTTGGGGATGACATGTAGTACTAAAAAGTAGTTTAGTCCCCAACTTAGCCCATAAGCATCTCCAAAAATGGCTAAGAAACTTAGTATCACGATCCGAGACAATAGTATTGGGCACACCATGTAAGCGAATAATCTCACGAAAGAATAAATCAGCAACATTAGCAGCATCATCGCTTTTATGACATGGTATAAAATGTGCCATCTTAGAAAATCTATCCACGACAACAAATATGCTATCCCTCCCATTCTTTGTTCGAGGCAAGCCTAAAACAAAGTCCATGGATATGTCCTCCCACGGAACACTAGGTACAGGTAAAGGCATGTATAAACCATGAGGATTGAGTCGTGACTTAGCTTTTTGACATGTAGTGCAGCGAGCAACAAAACGCTCAACATCCCGTCTCATCTTTGGCCAAAAGAAATGTGTAGCAAGTACGTCCTCCGTCTTCTTCACGCCAAAGTGTCCCATTAATCCTCCTCCATGCGCCTCCTGCAACAACAAAAGACGAATAGAGCTAGCTGGAATGCATAGCTTGTTAGAACGGAACACAAATCCATCATTAAGCACAAACTTGTTCCATGTTCTACCCTCTCTACAATTCTGCAATACATCTTTAAATTCCGCATCATTTACGTATTGAGCTTTGATTGTCTCTAAACCGAAAATCTTGAAGTCAAGTTGTGAAAGCATAGTATAACGACGAGACAAAGCATCAGCAATAATATTATCTTTCCCCTTCTTGTGTTTAATGACATAAGGGAAAGTCTCAATAAATTCAACCCACTTAGCATGTCTACGATTAAGTTTTGCTTGACTTCTTATGTGTTTCAAAGATTCATGATCAGAATGTATAACAAATTCTTTGGGCCATAAATAATGTTGCCAAGTTTCTAATGTCCGAACAAGAGCATATAATTCCTTATCATAAGTAGAATAGTTCAGACTAGGCCCACTCAATTTTTCAGAAAAGTAAGCAACAGGTTTAGCATCTTGTAATAACACACCTCCCAAACCAATCCCACTAGCATCGCATTCAAGCTCAAAAGTCTTATTAAAATTAGGAAGTTGGAGCAAAGGAGCATGTGTTAACTTATCTTTCAATACGGTGAAGGCTTCTTCCTGTGCGGTACCCCAAGTAAAAGGCACATCCTTGCGTGTAAGCTCATTGAGAGGTGCAGCAATGGTGCTAAAATCTCTCACAAAACGCCTATAGAATCCAGCGAGGCCAAGAAAACTCCTCACTTGTGTGACCGTTTTGGGCTGCGGCCAACTCTCAATCGCCTCGATCTTGGCTTTATCAACTTCAATTCCCTGCGGAGTAACAACATAGCCAAGAAACGATACTCGGTCGGTGCAAAAGGTGCACTTCCCAAGGTTACCAAACAAACGTGCATTACGTAGAGCAATAAAAACAGCACGTAAATGATCCAAATGTTCCTCCAAAGATTTGCTATAAATCAGTATATCATCAAAATAGACTACCACAAATCGTCCAATGAAAGCACGTAAAACCTCGTTCATTAATCTCATGAAAGTGCTAGGTGCATTAGTTAACCCAAAAGGCATGACTAACCACTCATATAATCCAAACTTAGTTTTAAATGCCGTTTTCCATTCATCTCCTAATTTCATGCGAATTTGATGGTATCCACTACGCAAATCAACTTTGGAAAACATGGTAGAGCCACTTAATTCATCAAGCATATCATCTAACCTAGGAATAGGATGACGATAACGAATAGTAATATTATTAATGGCTCGACAATCAACACACATACGCCATGTTCCATCCTTTTTAGGCACTAATATAACAGGAACAGCACAAGGACTAAGGGATTCACGTATGTAACCTTTGTCGAGTAGCTCTTGTACTTGACGCTGAATCTCCTTTGTCTCCTCCGGATTGGTACGGTATGGCGCACGGTTGGGCAGTGAAGCACCGGGAATTAAGTCAATCTGATGCTCAATCCCTCGAATAGGTGGTAATCCCGGTGGTACGTCTTGTGGAAAGACGTCAATAAACTCCTGCAAAAGGTCAGTGACAACAGGAGGCAAAGAAGGAGGCAATTCCTCAAATGAAAACAAAGCTTCTTTGCACACAAAAGCATAGCACACATATTGACTAACATCCAAATCTGAAATATCAACTTTAGTAGCAAGCAAAGTTGGACTAGTCAATTTAATTTCATTAGACACAGCAGAAGAAGATTTGCTATTAGTCTTATGTTGTTGCTCAAATTCTTTGGCTGCTATCTCATTTTCACTCTTATTTTTCTCCTGTTTAGCTTTACTAGCTCTAGCAAGATCATCTTTCACAATTTGTTCAGGAGACATAGGAAGTAAAGCAATATTTTTATCCTGATGAACCAAAGTAAACTGATTTGTCCTACCATGGTGTACAACATTCCTATCAAATTGCCATGGTCTACCAAGTAAAAGAGAGCATGCTTGCATGGGTACCACATCACAATCAACATAATCAGCATATGCAGCAATGCTAAAGTGCACACGAACAGAACGCGTTACCTTAATCTTACCACTATTGTTAAACCACTGAATATAGTACGGATGGGGGTGTGGTCTTGTGGTGAGAGATAGCTTCTCCACCAACTCCATGCTAGCCAAGTTGTTGCAACTCCCTCCGTCAATGATGATGCGAACCGAACGTTCTTTCACCACTCCCTTTGTGTGGAACAAATTATGCCTCTGGTTTTGCTCAGCCTTCGTTACCTGCACACTTAAGACACGTTGAGCAACCAAACTAGCATATTTATCTGCATCATCAGGAGCCATATACTCCATATCATGAGCATCATCATGGGCACCCTGTTCCTCATGAGCAATGAGAACTAAAGTCTCCTCATCATAGTCACTCGCTGACTCATACCCACCATCCGCCGTAATAATCATCACACGCTTGGAGGGACAGTCTTTTGCGAAGTGACCTCCACCTTGGCACCTGCGACATTTAATATCACGATCTCGTGTTTGCCCTGTGGAAGCCATGGATGAAGAAGAACTCGCCGCTGGACCACTCTGTGCACCCTTGAATGGTGGCGCTGACTGTTTTGGTGGCTCCCTGTAAGAATGAGCGGCTGAAGTAGAGGGTGGAGCAGCAGGACGTGTGGATGTAGAAGGTCCACGCGATGTCCATGATGTATTTCGTCCTGCAGAAAAGTTAGGTCTCGTAGCGGCCTGTCGATCCTGCACTTCACGTTCAGCTTTACAAGCAAGATGAAACAAACGAGTAATAGTAGCATAGTCCTTGTATTCTAGAATAGTTTGTATCTCCCTGTTTAAGCCACTTATGAAACGTGCAAACATAGCTTCATTATCCTCTACTAGGCCACATCTAATCAATCCAGTTTGTAATTCTTGATAATATTCCTCTACAGAATTTTTTCCTTGTCTCAAACGCTGTAATTTTTGTAGCAATTCACGTTGATAATAAGGAGGAACCCAGCGAGTACGCATAGCATCTTTTAAAGCAGCCCAAGTAGCTGGAATATTATTAGCATGCAATCTACAATGTTCAGACCACCAAATAGATGCAAAACCCGTGAATTCACAAACAGCAGCAGTAACACGTCTATTCTCAGGATATTGTAAACATGTAAAGCGTTGTTCAGTTTCTAACTCCCAAGTAAGATAAGCATCAGGAATATATCTACCCTCAAACGGCTTAAGATTCAATTTAAGTTTAGGCACATGCTCATCATCGCGTACCTGAGGGGGTGGTTGGTGTCGACCGTGGAGAATGTTGGGACGTGGACGTCCAGCTGGCTGTTCATAGGCCGCTTCTTGTTCCACCTCCTCCTCGTAATGACCCTCGTAGTTGTCGTCCTGGCCGACGTCAGAGGCAGCAGCAGCAGTAACTGCAGCAGCAGCAGGAGCACCAGCAGCTTGTCCGCCCGGAAACAGAATACGTCGTGCACGTCGTGGTGGCGGTGGCTGTGCTGGAGCGGCCGCAGGCTGTATAGGTAAGCGTGCGAGCAACTCAGTAAACTTGGCGTCGAGCTTGGTGTCGATCATCTTCTCCACACCATCAATCGCCTCTGTAAATCTGTTCTCGATGTCATTCACCTGTTCAGACATCATTTGTGCAAATTTATCATGTAATGCTTTGTTTGTCATATTCTCCCAATCAGGTGCATCCCGCGCCACTTCATCATGGGATCCTGGCATGGTTAGCAGAAATAGAAAACACACAGAAGTATGATCCTACTTCGACTAAGGGGATGTGGGGTGGTGGAAAGCACAAATCCGTCAAGCTTTTCTTCAGTTCTTACCGATTCTTACCTAGCAGCAGGTGGTGATGTACAACCAACGGGTCAAAACTCTCAGAGATGTGGTAGAGCGATGGCCAGGAGGTGTCAACCGCACGAAGTAGAATATATGTGGAGCTGTAGGTAGGTTTGACAAATATGGTAGCAAAAAGCTCAACAGTAATCAAAACAGAGATGCAAAGTTGAATAAACACTCAACGTCGGTACTGTGCTGATCCTAGGCTAGACCGTACTAGAGACGCGAGCCTAAAACACCAACGAAAGCACGGCGCGGCACGTAACAACTGTGAAGCACACTCTGAATTTTTTTTTTTTTTTTTTTTGCTTTTTTTTTTTTTTTTGGCGATGCGGGACTGCGGGGGCTGAAAAAGTGCGAAAAAATCACTATGGTGGCGAACGTCTCAAAACGAGTTTCTGGACCTAAGGAACGTATGGGCACGAAATTTTTTTACCCCTGAAATTTCTGGCCTAAAAACTGCTCTGGAAAGCGTGCCAGACTCTTCTACGTACGACAAAAGATTGGTGAAATCACCCTCGTGCCAGACCTAAGGAACGATTGGTGAATTTTTTTTTTTTTTTTTTTTTGGAAATCACCCTCTTCTACGTACGACAAAAGATTGGTGAAATCCGACTCTAATCAACTCAAAACTATTCTGGCTACGGAGATATCACAAACCGAACGGGTGATGGAACTAGACTCGGATCGGTAGGTTGTGGTGGTGTGTATGGACTCTGCTTGGCGGAACGTGGTGGTGTATCTGGACTCGGATTGGCGGAACGTGGTGGTGTACTACTGTTCGGCGGCGGCGTGACAAAACTGTGATCAGAACTCGAAACTCTAAGGTAACTAGACGCTAAGATCAGCAACTCGACACAACGATGCAACCGCAAATTCAACAATGCAAACTACTGTAAAGAAAACTGGACAAAGGCTCGGACTGTTTTGGGACGTGATGATCTAACCCTAATTTTTTTTGTTGGCTTTTTCGTGGACTGTAGGTATGAAAAACAAAACCAATCTAGACTGCGAAAACTGGTAAATCTCACCGAGCAACCTGGAAATCTGATACCACTTGATAGAGGCGAAGGTGTCCCGATGTTTCGATGAGATGGTGGAGATCGATTTTTGGTGGAGTAGACTTTCACGACCCGACTACGAACGTGCGAAGACGTTGCGCCTTAGCGATCGCTAAACCAACTCCGAGAGGTTATTGATCCCGCGGGTGCACGATCAACCTGACCACGAAGGTCAATTCCTGCAAGCAATCGAAGAACAAGCAAGAACTAAGAATTGCAATCTGGATATTGCGAATATAAGATGAAAGATTAACAGAAGTTGGGGTTCCAATGCGGTCTTGGCCTGGTCGGACGACACAAACGAAGAACTCGAAGTTGCGGCTATGGCTAACTTAAATCTAATTAAAACCCAAGTCTAAACGACGCCCTAAGGGCTGTATATATGGGGGAACAGAGGGGATTTTCGTGACCCCTTGGAGGTGGGGTCCGAAAACAACCCTAACTCGGTTTCCCCATACATACGGACTCTAAAAACAGCCTATAAGGTGGTATTTCGAAATTACATGGGCCCAGCCCAATATTAAGGTGACGCAGCACCTATAATTGCCCTTGGACGAAAATAATGAAGTGGCATCTCGCGTATTTCGTCCAAGACTTCATGCGCGCCTTATGGTGGCTTCAAAGTGCGATAATCACCACTGGAAGCTCCGCTGTCCTTTCCCGCGCGCGCACCTTCTTCTCCATGCTTGATCCCGCTCCAATGACCATCCTTCTTGTCCATGCTAGGTCCTTCATTCATAAGCAAAACAAAAGTATCTAATTTAGGCAGCATCATATGTTCATGAACAATAGAAGGATTCGCAAGAAACGAAAGTACCTGATAATTTAGTTGACGTGCACGAGCTCTAGAAACTGGTCCAATATGTGTAGTTGGTGAGGATATGGGTGTAACATTAGTAGGGATGTCCTCATCACGTAGCGCGTGTATCGTGTTGCATTCTTGTTGATGCTTTCTCGTGATTGCTTCATATTAATAGATGCTTGCTCGTAAATTACTTATCCAGTGTTCCCTTCTTGTGTGCTTCCGCGAGTACGCTCGGAGACGATGCGAGTTTGCGATCGAATACACCTTCGAATTCGTCTTCTCATCAGGTACGGGGGAGCATATATCATGCTTATAAATTTCAGCTCACTTGTGCCTAGGTATAGTATAGAACGATTGCTTGATCCTACCACCTCATATTTATGCCTCTCAAATAAACCCAAATAGCCATGTCCCCCACATCCTAGCAAACCATTGCTTGGCCATGTACCTTGCTTTCTTAACCACTGCTTAGTATGCATGCTTAGGATGCTATCAACTGTTATCCTGTTACTCCTTGGTTTATGCTACCACATTATTATATTATTGTGGATGATATGATTATTATAATGTTGACTATATTCGACGAAGGAGGGAAGGTCTAGGCTATCCCACCTCGATGCTTTGTTTCGTTCGAGTAACCGAGGATCCGAGTTCTGGGTATTGGTTCTAAGACTGAGCGTGCCTAACCACGTGTGGGATTCTATGGGATCCCATTTCTTACCTACCTAGCTTGAAACATTTCTAGTGGTGGACCAAGCTGATTTACCATTTGAAAACCATGCATATATGTCTGTCGGGTCGCTCCTAGCAGATATCCTTTAAAACAACTTGGTCCAGCGGAGACATGGTTTCTCTTGTTGGTCCACACCTGGTATCTAGGGGGATGCCCACATGTGAGGGGGTCAGTTACCCCGACCTCGTCCAGAAGGAAGAGTCCGATCCGAGAGCGCGGCCAGCTTTTGGATTGGGTGTCGACTCCCCGGGGGCCACCCGAATATGTTCGTTGTTAGTTCGAGGGATTATGACGTCTGACTCTCGGAACAAATCTTGAATGAGTGTCTTTAACGGGCCCGACTGAGAGAACCAGCGTACATGCGAAGCTTATAATGGGCAGTTGCTACACCCCTGCAGGGTTAAATCTTTTCGAGAAGCCGTGTCCGCGGTTATGGACGACTTGGAACCTACGTCTTGTTCATAGATAACATCAATTGAATCATGTTTAAAACTTGATTACCGTGTGTGTGTGCCTTGACTACTTCTTCATCGGGTGATGAAGGGGAGGAGAAGGATAGGATAGGTGTTATGTTTGCGTAAGTAGTTGATAGAAGCCTTGTTGGAGGCGATTCCTCATCAATGATTGGTTCTGATCTTACTCTAAATAGAACGTTATCCACACCTATATTGCTAATCCGACTGCAACCTCAACCACTACCCCCATCTTACCGTGAGAAGTTAGTTACAAGACTTTTTGATATAGCTCACCCCTTTCTTCTATCTTTTACGCACGTTATGCAAACAATCTTGGACTTCAGAGGAGCTCGATGACCCTTCTTCTGGACGCCTTTGTGGAGACTCGACGATGACTCGTTCGGCGGATAACGACGGAGAGCTCAGACCCGTGTGATTACGGGAATGGTGTGTATTACCTTTGCCACTAGGCCTTTGTTTGTAGTCTGTACTGAGACATGTATCTTCCGCTAATTTATTGTAATAAGGAAGTTGTATGTCGATTGTATGAGATGTTGTATCCTTGTAGCTGTAATGTTGTGATATCATGTTGGAAATCTGGGGCATATGGCATTGTCATATGTCGCGGTCGGACCGATATGTTCTTCGTCCCTGGATCTGGATGGAAACATCTAGATCTAGAACAATATCGCATATCGGGCCTTACAAATTGGTATCAGAGCCTTAGCGATCGTAGGATCCCTTTTCTGGCCGCATGATTCTTTTTACTCCTTACCCATGCTCTCGTCGGGACAAGTTCCGTAAGTGTTTTAATCTCGACTTATCCCCTTCAAACTCGAGGATCTGGAGTAAGTGGAGTTTCGGAATAGTTAAAATGCCTTGCTTGCAGTGTATTGTATCGATTTCGATCTCAAGTTGGGAAATCCTGTAGTACCTTTAGTTTTCTTCGACTCCGGATAACACCTTGTTCATTCCTTGCCCTCCATCCTCTTGCCTAGTGTCTTCCCGATCTTGAGTGGGAACACTATCATTTTTATCCGGTTCTCGTTGTTGCTCTTCTTCTCCGACGTTGCGGTCTCTCTGCGGAAACTTTTCTCTACGAAAGGTCGTCGTACGACATGGAGCAGAGTCCCTTCTTGGTTGTGTCGAAGAACATCGATTCTCTTTTATCTCCCCTCCTTTTCCCAGGATCGTTCAGGATCTCGAGACGAGATCCCTTGTTGGTGGTCTTGTATTATAACAGCCCGGGATTTTCACCTAAATTTTAAAAAAATTGTTTGTTGCTTTATATTGTTGATTTCTAGAATTTTTTGTAGTATTTGCTTCGCCGATTTATTAATCTGTGATTATATTTCCCCCTCCTTCTCGTATCGGCATGCGTGACCAAACCTTTCACCATGGCACACGACCTTTGCGACACTGTGTTTCACCCGATCACCGTCGCAACTTCCGGCACAAGACCAGCCATCGACATCGAAACGAAAACCCCGTATATTTAATGAACGGATTATTTGATTGGGCACCGGAAAATATTCTTGGAACGGTATCGAAGTGAGGTAGGACTGACGGGCTCGCCGCGCTGAGCGGGTGGTTTGAGATTTCGTCCGAATCGGAGGTCGTATGGACTCCAGACGGTCAGAAACGCGATCACCGGACGTGAGAGAGAAAACTCGAGGGCGTTTGCGTAAACCTGCCATCTAGGCTAGCCTATAAATAGGCCACAACTCTACCCTAGCCCTTCTAGGGCTTCCCCCATGTAATATTCGCAGCCTCCCCCTCTGATATTCCAGATCTGCCCATAAATATACCCAATTTCCAAAACCCTAGCCAGATCCAATCTGGACCCTCAGATCTCCAAATCTGAGGCACCAGAGTCCTCGACGTCACTGCCACCCAGCCACAAATTAAACAGGGCCCCACTGGTCCCTCCACCGTCGTCGACCCACCGCCGGCCCGAATCGGGTCGCGCCAGCCCATGGTCGCCGCCTCCCGCCGGTGAGCCGTTCCACCACCGCCGGCCACCTCCCCTCCTCTTCTCCATCGCCTCCCTGACCTCCTCCCTCTCCTCTACAGATGTCCGCTCCACCACGCGCCATGGACAACAAGATCCGCCGCACCGGACCGACCCCGCCGCCGCCTTGGGGCTCGCCGGCGTCCCCTTTTCTTACCTACCTAGCTTCAAACATTTCTAGTGGTGGCCCAAGCTGATTTACCATTTGAAAACCATGCATATTTGTCTGCCGGGTCGCTCCCAGCAGATATCCTTTAAAACAACTTGGACCAGCGGAGACATGGTTTCTCTTGTTGGTCCACACCTGGAAGCTATGGGGCTGCCCACATGTGAGGGGATCAGTTACCCCGACGTCATCCAGACGAAAGAGTCTGATCCAAGAGCGCGGCCATCTTTTGGATTGGGTGTCGACTACCCGGGGGCCACCCGGATATGTTCATTGTTAGTTAGATGGATTAGAACGTCTGACTCTCGGAACAACTCTTCAATGAGTGTCTTTAACGGGCACGACTGAGAGAACCAGCATACATGCGGAGATTATAATGGGCAGTTGGTACACCCCTCCAGGGTTAAATCTTTTCGAGAAGCCTCTTCTACGGTTATGGACGACTTGGAACCTACGTCTTGTTCATAGATAACATCAATTGAATCATGATGAAAACTTGATTACCGTGTGTGTGCCTTGACTCCTTCTTCTTCATCGAGTAATGAAGGGGAGGACAAGGATAGGATAGGTGTTATGTTTGCGTAAGTAGCTGATAGTAGACCTGTTGGAGGCAATTCCTCATCGAATGCTTGGTTCTCATCTTACTCTAAATAGAACGTTATCCACTCATATATTGCTAGTGCGGCTGCAACCTCAACCACTACCCCCATCTTACCGTGAGAAGTTAGTTACAAGACTTGTTGATATAGATCACCCCTTGCTTCTCTCTTTTACGCACGTTAAGGAAACGATCTTGGACTTCAGAGGAGCTCGACGACCCTTCTTCTGAACGCCTTCGCGGAGACTCGATGTCGACTAGTTAGGCGGATCTCCGCGGAGAGCCTGGACCCATTTGGTTACAGGAATGGTGTGGTTTACCTTTGTCACTAGGCCTTTGTTTGTAGTCTGTACTCAGACATGTATCTTCCGCTGATGTATTGTATTAAGGCAGTTTTATGCCGATTGTATGAGATGTTCTTTCCTTGTAGCTGTAATGTTGTGATATCATGTTGGAAATCCGGGGAATATGGCATTGTCATATGTTGCGGTGGGACCGATATGTGCTTCGTCCCCGGATCTAGATGGAAACATATAGATCTTGAACAATACCACATATTGGGCCTTACAATGTCCTCATCATCTCCCCCCCCCCAATCCTTTACAAGAAGTCGACCTCGACGCTCCAAGGTCATCTCCCATGTATAGTGATAAATTAGCAATGTTGAAACTGTTGCTGGCGCCACCAAACTCAGGAATGGGAATATCAATTGAGTAGGCATTGTCATTGATCTTGGCTAACACCTTGTAAGGACCAGCACCTTGGCATTGTCATTTAACTTGGAACTCCGCAACCCTAGAAATATATCCTTGCGCAAATGCACCCAAACAATATCTCCATGTTGTAATTGAACTTTCTTCTGTGACTGGTTCCTTGCAGAAGCAATGCTCTTGCCTTGTTTCTATAGCCTCTCGTGTCTTCTCATGAATCCGCTTCACATAATCTACTCGTTTTGATGCCTCCATATTAAATCTCTCATGCAATGGAAGACGAATCAAATCAAGTGGTGTGATTGGCTTGAAAACATACACCACCTCAAAAGGACAAAGATGGCTAGTAGTGTGCACCGCTCGGTTAAAAGAAAACTCAACATGTGGCAAACACTCCTCCCATTCACGCAAAATTTTCTTGATCATAGCTCACATAAACTATGACCATGTTCTATTCACCACCTACGTTTGACCATCAGTTTGGGGATGACATGTAGTGTTGAACATCAACTTTGGCCCCAACTTTCCCCAAAATGTCTTCCAGAAGTAGCTCACAAACTTCACATCTATGTCAGAAACAATTGTCTTGGGCACTCCACGCAAGCATACAATCTCCCTGAAAAACAAATTAGCAACATGCGACGCATCGTCGCTCTTGTGGCATGCAATAAAATGTGCCATCTTGGAAAATCTATCCACTACCACAAATATACTATCATGACCATGTTTAGTGCGTGTCAATCCTAACAAAAAAATCCACTCTAATATCGTCCCAAGGTGTGGTACTAGCATATAGTGGAGTATACAAACCATGAGGCTTCAGCTTGGACTTGGATCTGTTGCATACAATGCAGCGCCGAACAAATGTGTCCACATCACGCCTCATCTTGGGCCAATAATAATTATTAGCAAGCATGAGTAGCGTCTTCTCGCGCCCAAAGTGACCCATCAATCCTCCTACATGTGATTCCTGCAATAAGAGCAAACGTACAGACGATTCTGGAGCACAAATTTTGTTAGCATGAAACAAAAATCTATCATGGATGTGGCACTTGTCCCATGCATTTCGACTCAAACACTAATGATAAGGTTCAGCAAAATCATGATCAGTTGCATCTAAATCACATAAACTCTCTAAACCAGGAATCTTACCATCAAGATGTGTCAATAGCATGTTCTTCCTAGATACAGCATCAGCAACAACATTATCTTTCCCTTCCTTATGGTTAATTCTGTAGAGAAAAGACTCAATGAACTCAATCCACTTAGTAAGTCGCCTATGCAAGTTAGATTGAGCTTTCAGATATTTCAAAGCTTCATGATCAGAATGTATGATATATTCTTTTGGCCATAAGTAATGTTGCCAAACCTCAAGACCTCTAACAAGCGCATACAATTTTGTATCATAAACAGGATAATTCAGTCTAGCACCAGAAAGCTTCTCATTGAAATAAGCAATAGGTCTACCTTCTTGCATCAAAACACCACCAATGCCTATACCACTAGCATCACATTCAACTTCAAATTGCTTAGAAAAATCGGGTAATGCAAGTAATTGTACAGAAGTAAGCAAACGTTTTAGCTCATCAAATTCAACGTCTTGGGAAAAGGTACTCCTTTCTAAGTCAATTCATTCAAAGGTGCAGAAATAGTACTAAAGTCTTTAAAAAAACATCTATAAAAACCAGCAAGACCGTGAAAACTTCGTACTTGACTAACATTCATGGGAGTAGGCCAATTTTGAATTGCTTCGATTTTAGAAGAATCTACTTCTACTCCATGCTTATATACAACGTATCCTACAAATATGACCTTATCTTTTGCAAAAGTGCACTTCACAAGATTAGCATAGAATTTAGTATCACGTAACACATGCAAAACTTGTCGAATATGGTTAGAATGTTCGGTTTCAGTCGCTGTAAATGAGTATATCATCAAAATAGACATCCACAAAACGACCAATAAACTCTCTCAAAACATTGTTCATTAAACGCATGAAATTAATAGGACATTAGTAATACTGAAAGGCATAGCTAGCCACTCATATAAACCAAAAATAGTTTTGAAAGCAGTTTTCCATTCATCCCCTTCTTTCATCCTAATTTGATCGTATCCAGTATGTAAATCAATTTTAGAAAAAATAGCAGCACCACTCAATTCACCAAGCATATTCTCTAAACGTGGAATAGGATGGAGATATCTAATCATGATATTATTTATTGCTCGAGAATCTACTCACATACGCCATGCACCATCTTTCTTAGGAACCAAAATAACAGGAACGACACAACGTTTAAGACTAACATGAATATACCCTTTCTACAGCAGCACTTGTACTTGTTCCTGAATCTCCTTCATCTCTTGGGGATTGGTCCTGTATGGTGCCTAGTTGGGGAGGGTAGCACCCGGTATAACATCAATTTGATGCTAAATACCACGCAATGGTGGCAATCCAACTGGTACCTTCGCCGGAAACACATTCTCATAGTCCTGCAAACGAGTAGACACACAAGGAGAGGATGATTATCATTAGAAAGCAAAACATCTCCTTTGTACATAAGCACAAGTGGCATGGCTGTAGGATCCTCACTAAATTCTCTCAAGTATTCTTTCGTGGCTACTATAAGCAAACTAGTCTCTCTCACACTTTTCGTTATTGTATCACTCAAAGCTGTTACATTGTTCTCTCGTGCGGGACCTAAATTCACCTCTATTTTCTGACGAGACTCATTCACAATTTGCTGTGGGGACATAGGGTGGAGATTAACTTTCTTGCCCTTGAACTCCAAGTGATATGTATTGGCTCGGCCACTGTGTTGCACATGGTGATCATATAACCACGGCCGACCCAATATGAGGTGACAAACGGTCATAGGCACCACATCAAAATCAATGGAATCCTGGTATGGGCCTATCTCAAAATTCACGCACACCATACGATTCACCTTCATCTCACCACTATAACTCAACCATTGGACATAATATGGATTCGGTTGCGGTAAGTATTTCAGATTTAGCTTGGCACACAACTCCTTACTTGCGAGGTTGCGTGTAACAGCCCAAGATTTTCACCCAAATTAAAAAAAATGTGTGTAGCTTTATTTTGTTGCGAGGTAGATTGTTTGTAGTATTTGTTTCGCCGGTTTATTAATCGGTGATTATATTTCCCCCTCCTTCTCCTACTGGCATGCGTGACCGAACCTTTCCACCATGGGACACGACCTTTCGCAACACCGTGTTTCACCCGAGCACCTTCGCAACTTCCGGCACAAGACCAACCATCGCCATCAGAACGAAAAACCCCGTTTATTTAATAAACGGATTATTTTATGGGGCGCCGGAAAATGTTCTCGGAACGTTATCGAAGTGAGGTAGGACTGATGGGCTCTACGCACTCAGCGTGTGGTTCGAGATTTCGTCCAAATCAAAGGTCGTATGGACTCTCGGCGGTCAGAAACGCGATAACCGGACAAGGGAGAGAGAAACCGGGGGCGTTTGTGTAAACCTGCCACCCAGGCCAGTCTATAAATAGACCACCACTCTCTCCTAGCCCTTCTAGGGTTTCCCTAAACACAATTTTCAGCCACCCCGTCCATTTAGCCCAGATCTGCCCATTTTTAGTCCATAAATTCCAAAACCCTAGCACCTTGGGCCTCCGGAGCCGTCAGATCTGAGATCCAACGCTCCTAGAGACGCCACATCACCGCCAACCGCTTCCAGCCAGCATTCTCCTCCCACCTCCAGCGCCGCCAGGACACACAGGGCCCCACGGGCCCGCCGCCGTCAGTCAACGGGCCAAGCCAGCCCGCTGCCAGCCCAAGCTCCTCCCGTAGACTCGGCCCGGCCAACTCTGGCGAGTGCGCCGGCAAGCCGCCATCGGCAGCCACCTCGCTCCAGGCGTCGCACCTCCCAGCGTGCAGGTCGCCCCATTCCTCCTCTCCTTCTCCTTTCCCTTCTCCTTCCTCCTTCACCCCTCCTCTCTCTCCCGTGAAAGGAACCACCATGGCCATGGCGCCATGGAGCTCGAGCTCGGCGGCCGCCACCTCATGCGCCGCCTCGGGACCTCCTCCGGCCAGATCCGGCGAAGAGCCACCGGATCCAGGCGTCCCCGGCCTTCCCGGCCCCTTCCCGGGCGCCCTGCTGCACGGTGGCGCCGCCCTCGGCCACCTCCAATCTGCCATGGACAGCCACAGCCCGAGCTACCCCCCCCTGTAAAATTTTGAAGTCCCAGAAATTTTGTTTCAAGTGTCTCGTTTGCAAATCGATTTCCCGTTAGCTCGTAGATCAGATTGGGATGATTATTTTATTTGGATTGTTGTGCTCTCTGTGCTCTAGATGGTAGTATAATTGGTTATCATGTTTGGATTGGTTGACATGTATAAATTCTTTGTTGAAAAGTGACTCTTGCTGTTATGCGCAGAAACTGTTAATAGATTCAAAGTTTTTGTGAAGCTAGCCTCGCATCCACAGACCGTATGAATTTTCTTCCAACATAAAAAGTGTGCATCTTGATGTGCTCTAACTTTTTTGCTTTAGTGAGTTAATCCATTTGAGGTCATCTAGTTGGTGTAAATGCATGTTAAACACTTCTACATGATGTTCATTCCTGCGGACTGTTCTTTTCTTGCAAGTTTGGTTGATGTTTGTGTCACATCCATGATGCCTATGCTAGTGATTCTTTCTTGTATGTGTTAAGCATCATGTGTACTTCAATTAGATGCATCGCTTTGCCATGTTTACCTTCTGTAGCTATTTTATTTCTTGCGCCAAAGTGGTGACCCTGATAATATGTGCTGTTGTTTGTATAAAGTTGCTACTTTGATGCCTTATAGTTAATGATCCATGCCTCATTCGAACTATCCCCAGTGTAATTATGTTCTCCTTGTTATGTGTACTTTGATTCCATGCTTTGATTTGCCATGATATGTTTTATTTTCATATAGTTATTGAGCTCCCAAAGTGCAACCCTGCTGTTTTCTTCCACATACCCTGAGATTTCATTAAGTCTGGAATATAATATAGTTGTCTTGCATGATTAATACTTATTCATCCATGGGTCATTTGACCACAAGTTCTATGTATGGACTCATGAGTATCATGTAGGCTTGACGTAGATGTATTGCATGTTCATTTTGGAGCTTTTTTTATATTGCTTTTGCTACTGTTTATATAGCATGTTTATAACAGTTTTCCATGCCTCTGTTTTTCACTATGTCCCTAGACCAGTAGTATTGTTTAGCATTTTGCATGGGTTACAATTACTTGTTCCTTATGCTCACATACATGAAACGTTGATGCCATGTCATGCGTGTCATCCCTAATATTGATCCACATCATTTTTGTGCATGTTTGCATTCACTAGCTTGTTGTTGCATTGCTCCCAAGTGTGCTATCTGATGTTGGCAGATTGTGCCCATAACTTGCGTTCCTTGTATCTTTTTAATCGTAACTCCGTTTGGGGTGTTCTTTATATGTAACTTGACTAGAATTTCATGTAGATTGGAATTGTGATATTTTTTTCTTTTTTTAAATAAACTAAAATATGGTTTAGCGCAGAACAGTACAAATAGTTCTAAGCGTCGTGGGGCACTAGTGATATGCCATGTTTAAGGTGTTGCCTCACTTAACTTGACTAGCATAGATAGTTTACTTTGTGATTCTCCTATTTCCATGATTTGTGATATTCCATGCTTGAGTGAGATGCCATGTTCACAACCTTTGCTCATGTTGTGTAGCTAAAGAACTTGAACCCTTATAAATGTGCGGTATCGTCGTGTGTACCGATACTTCACTTAACCTGTTAGTAACCGCTCTCGACGATAGATGCGGTCGTGTCGTCTTGTTGTTCTTTGCTTTTGATTGCTTCGTAGTAATAGATTCTTTCTCGTCGATTGCTTTTCCAGTGCTTCCTTCTTGTGTGCTTCCGCGGGTACTCTCGGAGACGATGCGAGCTTGCGATCGACTACACCTTCGACTTCGTCTTCTCATCAGGTAAGGGGCAGCATATATCATGCTTATAAATTTCATCTCACTTGTGGCTAGGTATAGGATAGAACGATTGTTTGATCCTACCACCTTACATTTAAGCCTCCATATTAAAACCCGAACAACCATGTCCCCTCACATCCTAGCAAACCATTGTTTGGAAAAGTACCATGCTTGCTTAACCACTGCTTAGTATGCACGCATAGGATGATATCAACTGTTATCCTGCTACCCCTTGGATTGGATATCACATTATTATATTTTTCTGGATGATGTGATTATTATAATATTGACTATATTCGACGAAGGATGGAAGGTCAGGCTACCCCGCCTTGGCTCTTTGTTCCATTCGAGTCACCTAGGATCCGAGTTCCGGGTATTGGTTCTAAGACTGAGCGTGCCTAATTGTGTGTGGGATTCTATCGGGTCTCCTTGGCTTACCTATCTAGCTCCAAACGATTCTAGTGGTGGCCCAAACTGGTTTACCATTTGCAACTATGCATATGTCTGTCGGCTAGCTCCTAGTAGACTTTTTGTTTTAAAACATACCAGGCCAGTGGGGATATGGTTTCCCTGTTGGTCCAACCTGTCCGGCTGAGGAACCGACCCCATGTGAGAATTTACCGGCAATCCTAATCCGAGGCATACGGTAGAGACCAGATCAAGAGTGCAGCCGGCTTCTGAACTGGATGTCGACTCACTGGGGACCACCCGGAATTGTGCGTTGTTAGTTAGGGACTCGGACGTTCCGGAGTTTCAGGCGTCTTCACACAGACAAGCGGAAACTAGGCGTACATGCAAACACATGTTTTTTTGTGAAGACACATAAGGTTTTCAGAATAATATTGATATCTATAATAAGAGAATAGAAGACATGTCCTCTATGAGATCCCGTCGTCGTGATGTTTGATGTGTATGTGCAGACGCCTTTGCAAGGCCACATGGGGGCAACGACAGGTCATTTCTGATCAAGATACACATTAGATGAAGAGTTTACCCAAATTTCTTGTACATGCACATGAACATAGAAGATCAACTAAGTTCGGTATGTACCTTTTTTCTGTATATTGGGTTTGTTACCACTTCAAAAAGAAAAGAAAAAAACAAATTAATTTTTGTTAGTACTATAAGACATTTTTTGAGGAACTAAATGGTTGGCTGAAGGTTATAATCCCAAGCAACAACAACCATGTGCACATACCAATTGATCGCCAATTGGCCCACCATCGCATTCTTAGGCTAGCCATAGCCCACCATCACGTTACCATCCACACGCCACGATTCCATGTTTTTTATTTATGCCGCTATAATCAAACTGCTACAGATACAAAGGCCCAAAAGCACGTGTTGCTGAAGGAAATAACCAATCGACTTTCTTCCTCCTAGAGACAGAACATCTTGTACAACTCTCTAATGCCGTCTCCGTCAGTTGGGAGGCTGCTTGCACGTACCATAGCAGGGGCCCCCTGGTTCCGGGGGCCCGGGCCGACCGCCCCTCCCGCCCCCTCAGGGCCGGGCCGGGCCACCTGCAGTCCGCCATGCACAGCCACAGCCCGAGATACCCCCCCTGTAAAATTTATTAGTCCCAGAAGTTTTGTTTCAAGTGTCTCTCTTGCAAAGCGATTTCCCGTTAGCTGGTAGATCAGATTGGGATGATTCTTTATTTGGATGGTTGTGCTCTTTGTGCTCTAGATGGTAGTATAATTTTTTTATCATATTTCAATTGATTGGCATGTATAAATCCTCTGTTGGAAAGTGACTCTTGCTATTATGCGCAGAAACTGTTAATAGATTCAATGTTTGGGTGAAGCTAGCCTCGCATCCGTAGCTCGTATGAATTTGCGTCCAACATAAAAAGTGTGCATCTTGATGTGCTCTAACGTTTTTTTAGTGATTTAATACATTTAAGGTCATCTAGTTGGTGTAAATGCATGTTAAACACTGCTACCTACTGTTAATTGCTGTTGACTGTTCTTTTTCTTGCATGTTTGGTTGATGTTTGTCTCACATCCATGATGCATATGCCAGTGATTCTTTCTTGTATGTGTTAAGAATCATGTGTACTTCAATTAGATGCATCCGTTTGCCATGTTTACCTTTTGTAGCTATTTTATTTCTTGCTCCAAAGTGGTGACCCTGATAATATGTGATGTTGTTTGTATAAAGTTGCTACTTTGATGCCTTGTAGTTGATGATCCATGCCTCATATGAACTATCCTCAATGTAATTATTCGCTCCATGTTATGGGTAATTTGATTCCATGCTTTGATTTGACATGATATGGTTGTTGTTCATATAATTATTGAGATCCCAAAGTGCAACCCTGCTGTTTTCTGTTACATACCCTGAGATTTCACTAAGTCTGGAATATAATATAGTTGTCATGCATGCTTAATACTTATTCATCCATGTGTCCTTTGACCACAAGTGCTATGTATGAACTCATGTGCATCATGTAGGATTGTTCTAGATGTATTGCATGTTCATTTCGGAGCTTGTTTGATATTGCTTTTTCTACTGTTTATATAGCATGTTTATAACAGTTTGCCTTGCCTCTGATTTTCACAAAGTCCCTAGACCAGTAGTATTATTTACCATTTTGCATGGGTTACAATTACTTGTTCCTGATGCTCATATACATGAAACCTTGATGCCATGTCATGATTGTCGTGTATACTATTGATCCACATCATTTTGGTGCATGTTTGCATTCATTAGCTTGTTGTTGCATTGCTCCGAACTGTGAAACTGATGTTGGCAGATTGTGCCCATAACTTGTGTTGCTTGTATCTTTTTAACCTTAACTCCGTTTGGGGTGTTCTTTATATGTAACTTGAATAGAATTTCATGTAGATTGGAATTGTGCTATTGTTTGTTGTTGTTAACCAACCTAAAATATGGTTTAGGGCAGAACAGTACCAAATGATCTAAGCGTCGTGGGGCACTAGTGATATGCCATGTTTAGGGTGTTGCATCACTTAACTTGACTAGCATAGGTAGTTTACTTTGTGCTTCACCTCTTGCCATGATTTTTTATATGAAATGCTTGAGTGAAATGCCATGTAGACAACATTTTCTCATGATGTGTAGCTAAACAACTTGAACCATTCTAAATGTGCGGTATCGTCGTGTGTGACCGATACTTCACTTAACCTGTTAGTAACCGCTCTCGACGATAGATGCGATCGTGTTGCATTGTCTCGTGTTGCCTTTTTGTTGTTGCTTGCTCGTGATTGCTTCATAGTAATAGATTCTTGATCGTCAATTGCTTTTCAAGTGTTTCCTTCTTGTGTGCTTCCGCGGGTACTCTCAGAGACGATGCGAGCTTGCGATCGACTACACCTTTGACTTCGTCTTCTCATCAGGTAAGGGGGAGCATATATCATGCTTATAACTTTCTGCTCACTTGTGCCTATGTATAGGTTAGAAGGATTGTTTGATCCTACCACCTTACATTTAAGCCTCCATATTAAAACTAAAACAGCCAGTTCCCCCCACATCATAGCAAACCATTGTTTGGCCATGTACCTTGATTACTTAACCACTACTTAGTATGCATGCTTAGGTTGCTATCAACTATTTTCCTCCTACCCCTTGGATTGGGCTATCACATTATTATATTGTTGTGGATGATATGATTATTATAATGTTTACTATATTCGACGAAGGACGGAAGGTCAGGCTATCCCGCCTTGGCGCTTTGTTCCATTCGAGTCACCTAAGATCCGAGTTCCGGGTATTGGTTGTAAGACTGAGCGTGCCTAATCGTGTGTGGGATTCTATGGGGTCCCCTTGTCTTACCTATCTAGTTCCGAACGATTCTAGTGGTGGCCCAAGCTGATTTGCCATTTTCAACCATGCATATGTCTGTTGGGTAGCTCCTAGCAGACTTTTTCTATTAAAACATATCGGGCCAGTGGGGACATGGTTTCCCTGTTGGTCCAACCTGTCCGGCTGAGGACCCGGCCTCATGTGAGAATTTACCGGCAATCTAAACCTGAGGCATACGGTAGAGACCAGATCGAGAGCGTGGCCGGCTCCTGAAATGGATGTCGACTCACCGGGGGCCACCCGGAATTGTGTGTTGTTAGAGAGAGGGACTCTGACGTTCCGGAGTTTCAGGCGTCTTCACACAGCCAAGCGGAAACCGGTCGGACATGCGAAGCTTATAATGGGCAGTTGGTACAACCCTGCAGCGTTAAATCTTTTCGAGAAGTCGTGTCCACGGTTATGGACGACTAGGTACCTACGTCTTGTTTATAGATAACATCAACTCAATCATAACTATAACTTGGTGATGACCCTCAACATAAAGAGATCTGTTGCAACGTTTTCGATAAGTAAGAGTGTCGAACCCAACTAGGAGCGAAAGGTATTGATAGGTGATTTTGGACAAGGAATAGCTGCAAGCACTGAAAGATAACTTTTTAGGGGTTATCGATATAGGCGACCATAAGATAAAAGTAAGAAAAGTAAATAGCGCTGAGGAGCAGCAAGTGGCCCAATCCTTTTGAGCAAAGGATAAGCCTGGAAACTGAACTTATAAAGACTAAAGCGTTCTTGAGGACACATGGAGAGGTAGTCACGTGTTTTCGCCATACTCTGTATCTATAACAAGTGTTGTGCTGATAAGTGTTGAGTGGGTGGATCTATGCTAGCACACCTTCTAGACTAAGATAAGTGCACTCTTATGATTAAACATCTTGCAAGCATCCGCAAATACAAGATAGAAATTAAGGCAAAGCCTAACCACAACAATAAGATCAAGGATCCATTATTCCCTTGTGCAAAAGTGTGCAAACTGGGGTTTAGGTTTATGTCACTCCGGCAACCCACCATAAGCATTCTTTATACACAATGTATCCCCCTAGGTCCTTAATAAGGAGAAGTGTTGAGTGTTCGACTCACACAACACCACTAGGAAAATAACAACACAACTTAAATATCAAACAACAAAAAATTACTTCAACCTCATATGACTACTAACAACTAGACTTCTCCCATGTCTTCAAGAACTAAACTAACTACTCACAAGACATAAAGAGATCATGATCAGAGGTGATAAATATATGATAAACAATTTGGACATAATGATATTTCTCCAACTAAACTCAACAGCATTCACCATAAAGTAGTAATCAACACCGATAAAGTAGAGAGGATAGATACACTACAACAAGAACCCTGGTATACCAACGCATACGTACCAACGATATAATTAGATGCGTTGTTTGGTTCAACCTCCCACCTCCCTCCTCCCTCCTCCCCCACTTATATCTCTAACTTCCTCGTTCCCGAAAAAAAGACACTAACCTCTCAGAAAAACTCTAACCTTCCCGTAGGCACATCCACCCAAATGTCAAATAAAAAAAGCATAATTTCCCTATCTTTCGGATCTCGCTCCGCAATTCGTAGGTCTCACACAACCTCCATGACCACGGTGCTTCTCCGCCACCGGATTCCGGATCGTCGCTCGCCTTCCTGGCTCCCCCTCGGTGATCTCCTCCTAGTTCCTGCTGCAGCGACGCCCTGCATGGCCTCGGACGCGCCCCGCTGGAACACTAGGAAACACGGGTCGCCGACGCGGCTCCTATGCCTCTTCTATCTTTTAGGCCCAGTACCGCAAGTATCCGCACGTTCTGTTGCCGGCTAGGTCATGACGTTGCTGCTCCGCCTCGGCCACCACTACTCCGACACGATTTAGTAAGACCCTACCCGCCTTTGTCTTACTGCAGGTTCTGTTCGTGCCATATCCATCATGCCATACTGGCACGGTTGATTCTTTGTCTGGAAAATTTGATACACCTAGTGGACGTTTCCAACTACTAGACCTAGATGAATTCCTATACTGATTTCTATGCGGTAGAAATACCTTGTGTTTACGTTGACTGAGATGTTTGTCAATTCGTTACCAATGTTCAAACTATTTAGATCTTGTCAATTTTTTTCTTGCTTAATTGAATTTTTCTATATCTCTTTGTTGGTTGCAGAAGAAAACAATGTGGAAAAATTGTATAACTTTCTGGATATAAATCGGTTATTGTCATTTTCTAAAATAATTTTGCAGTTGGAGATGTTCCACTTATATGCTTTATCCATTAAGCAGTATCGATCATTTTAGTTTCTTATTGTCCATATGGAGCATGATTACGAACATGTGAGGACTATAGAAGATCAGGCAGGGCTACTGATTCATGTGGATCTATACCTACAATTCTCTGTATGTTCAGAAGTTGTTCAGAACGGTTTAGCCACCCATACGCCATAATTGATCTTAGTTTGTCCAGCCCAGCTCTCACCTTAAATAGCACCACCTTCAACGACATATTCAAAGTGTACATCCTTGAAATTTCCAGCTTCCGTATATCCAACAATAATTCAAATATACATACATACTGATTTATTTTTTGGGTGTAATCACTGCTTGGCTGCTGGGTTTAAAATCACTTGTATTTTTAGTTCTGATTTGTACCTATGAAATCCATCGACGGGAGGATGACAGTGCAGAAGGTGGGCGAAGTAATCTCATGGGTGGAGGTAGGCACTATGTCATGTGTTTGGTCCAGGCAATTACATGGCGCAGGTACCAGATGTGGTGGCACGGTCTGCTGGAGGCGGAGGCATGCTGGACTCGAAGAAAACAGGGATAGGGTGGGCTCATGGTGTTTAAAAGGACGACCGAGAGTGAGACGGCACCAGCCGCCTCGCCCCCTCGCAACCCTGTTGATGGTACCTCACTTTGTTATTTATGAGTTTGTTACTAATGTACTGCAGCTCCAGTTGGTTATTGGTATTTTTAAGAAGCAATAAAGCACTTGGGAAGGCATAGAATTTGCTACATACCTTCATGTTTGATGAAGGCAACATGTGATGGATCTTGCTCCACCAACTCTTAAGGAAAACAACATTCAGGCTTGCAGCAACCTCCATGAACGTTGCGGTGAAGGTGGACCAAACCTGCTTGGCGAACGATTAATGGAGTATCAGGTGGGCGATTAATTCCATCTCTGGGGTCCAATTTTATCTATGTTAGAATAAGATAGCGGGGTAAGAATTCATTCCATATAATTCTCTTGGTAATATCCTTATATATATGTTAGCAGCCTCTTCCCATGCTCTTTTAAGAGGTCCAGGTTTATTTATTTTTTCCATAGTATGATGATTGTTGTGTCTTGATATACTTTAATGTTTGGGTCATTTTTAGTTGTAAATAATGGTTGCCTACAATGAACAACCACATCTTAATGATGAAAGGTGCTTGGTGTTTTAATATGCAGTTTTTTATCTAATGAGCCATGGATGTCCAAAACATGTGTAAGGCAATTAAGAATGAATGACGACTCAAAGTCTATGTGTTTGTACTTCATATCATGGTGATGACTCTTTCTCTAGAGTGTATTATTCTTATTATTTTAAACAGATTTATGGTACTGACATTGCAAGATGCAGAAAACATCTTTATTATGCACTTTCCACATCTGAATTTTGTTTTTTAGAGAAAATAAACTAAGACAATACAAATATGTATTGGCAGTTCATATAGTTTTGAGTTAATGCAAGATGCAGAAAACATTAGTACATGAATATTTGTTGCATAGGATGAGATGTCATTTAGTAAATTCATGTTGAAAAAGTTTACATAATCATATTATTAATTAGCCCCATATTTGTTTTTTTTTCATTTATTAGCCCCACATCTATTTAAATCAAGTCTTGGTAAATCACATTAGTACGGTGCTCATTTAAATTTTACTTCTCTATTGACCTGAATTTCAATAATGTAAGTTACTAATCTTATGTTGTTCTTCTTGTAGATCACCAAGATAAATTGACGATGCCTGGTTCACACGGTTGGCGGAGATGTTGATTGCAAGGTTAAAATGGACTACAAGATAATTATAGTCATTTTTAGGATCAATGTATCAAACATTATAGTTGATTGCAAGGTCAAGAATTGGGTTACTGATAGATTGTTTCACCTCTTGTAATCTTTGGATCATGTTCTTTGCAGTGCAAAATAATAAATTTAATATATGAAACCTTTTTCTTTATTATATTGTGACTCCTATGCACTATCGGCATTAATATAATAATTCTGGTTGAAAATAAATAAAATAACATTAAATGTTTGTGCTACCAAGTGAATCTCTTAATCGTCCTCACCAACGCATAAGAAGTGTTGTTGGGCTCTAGCTCTATACGTTGCCATATAACAACGCTTCTACACACCATTTACCAACGCATTCATATATGTTGTTGTAGACCCTTGCAACGCCACCTACGGCAATACATATTTATCCTTTGGTGTAGACCTTAGCTACGCATATATAGACATACAACAACACATCAATGCGTTGTTGAAGGGGGGTTCCTGTTGTAGTGATAGTACGGATTACAACACAAGATAAACTTGTGAGGTGAGATTGGATGGTGGTGGAGATGGTGCTGATGTTGGGGATGATGTTGATGATGATCTCGATGATGCCCGTGATGATGGTGATGACGATGGCGATGATCTCCCCTTCCGGGAGGTGATCTCCTCGGCGGAATCTGCCCGCCGGAGAGCCCTTTTCTTCTCTGTAGGTTTCCGCCACGGAGCAGCGGCGGAACTCCATGAAAGCTTCTCTTTTTAGGGTTTTCGCGTAACGAGGAGTATATAGGCCAGAGGGGTAAGCCGGGAGTTGCCCCAGGGCTCCAGGCGCCCTCCCGGCGAGGCAAGGGGTGGGGCCGCGCAAGGTGGCCTCCTGGGGCCCCCGTGGCCCACCTCTGGCTCCTCTTCGGCGTGTCTTCGTTTATCTTCTGGAAAATACCCTCCGTCCATTTTCAGGCAATTTGGAGGTATTCTTCTTCAGCAACTCAGCGTCCTCTTTTTACCGCTGAATCCTGCGTCTGCTGCTTCGTCACCGGAAAGTTTCAAACTATGTAAAATAAGCCAAAACAACATAAGAACATCATCGTAATGTGAAATATATCAATGAATAAGGATGAATTACGATATAAAATAGTGATGCATTTTGGACGTATCACTTGGTCAACGTGTGTGTGACTTGACTGTTTCTTCTTTATCGGGTGATGAAGGGGAGGACAAGGATAGGATAGGTGTTATGATTGCGTAAGTAGCTGATAGAAGACTTGTTGGAGGAAATTCCTCATCGACTGTTTGGTTCTCATCTTACTCTAAATAGATCGTTAGCCACCTCATATATTGCTAGTGCGGGTGCAACCTCACCACTACCCCCATCTTCCCATGAGAAGTTAGTTACAAGACTTGTTGATATAGCTCACCTCTTCTTTTCTCTTTTACGCACGTTATGCAACCAAACTTGGACTACATAGGAGCTCGACGACCCTTCTTCTGGACGCCTTCGCGGAGACTCGACGACGACTAGTGAAGCGGATCCTGGGGAGAGCCTGGACCCGTGTGGACGTGGGAATGGTGTGTTTGATCTTTTCCATTAGGCATTTGATTGTAGTCTGTAATCAGACATGTACCCTCCGCTGATGTATTGTATTAAGGCAGTTGTATGCCGATTGTATGAGATGTTGTATCCTTGTAGCTGTAATTTTGTGATATCATGTTGGAAATCCGGGGCATATGGCAGTGTCATATTTCGTGGTGGGACCAATATGTGCTTCGTCCCCAGATCTAGATGGAAACATCTAGATCTGGAATAGTACCGCATATCGGACGTTACATTGCGGCAGCTACCTCTATGAATTATCACTTTGCAAGCTTTGTTGGGGCCAACTAATGCTTTGGTTTGGAACAGATTGCAGCGCTGAGAATCAGCATGAGGCTGCACAGTGAGAGCACGCTGTGAAACAAAAATAGTAGGGGCACGCGACGTAAAAGCATCCATCCCCACTATTGTATCCCTCGTCATTGAATGCGGATGGGTCTTCATCATCATCGGTTTCATGCTCGCCGGTGTCTTCATTAATGAACATGACCTTTCTATTTGGACAATCGCGCTTGAAGTGACCCGGATTACCGCAAGAGTGACAAGCCATCTCGTGATTGCGAGTTGTAGACATGTTGGAGCCCGTACTTGTGGCAGGAGCATCTCGCTTCTTGATCGTAGAAACATTGGAGGCTGGTTTGGAGTATGAAAAGAGGCACCGTTGTGAGCACCCGGGATCTCCATAGGCGCGGCAGATGGTGTCCTTGGAGAAAACCTGCTAGATGGTGAGTATCTTGACTTCAGTTGTGCCTCTTCTGCAAGCTGGGATTCAGCCTCCCTTGCAAGATGCAATGGGTCATTTATATTATAGTATTGGTGATGCCGCACAATACTCTTGAAGGTAAATTTTGGCCCATGGATAAAATGTTGCATAGTCATCTCAACTTCTTCTCGAACTCATGCATGTTGCAGGAACAACTCCATTTCCTTGTAGTATGCATCAACTTTCATAGTACCTTGCCCCAATTGTTTCAATTTATCAAAAACTGTCCGTAAATAATTAGTGGGAAACAACTGAGCTTTCATGGTTGCCTTCATGTCGCGCCATGTACGAATAGGCTGCCCATCAGTTTCTTGTATCTCGGTCAAGACGCTCTCCCACCAACACAAGGCATAACCGTCAAATTCTGAGGAAGCAATCTTGATCTTCTTATCCTCAGTTTAATCATGCAAACCTCATAATTTCTCCATCTTAAGCTCCGAAGTGAGGTACCCTTCCACATTTGCGGAGCCTTCAAATTTGGGAATTGTAAACTTGGGCTTGCCCAGACCATCATCTTCCTGAATGGGTATACGCCACGCACCAAAACCAAGTGGCGGATGGCGACCCGGACCTTGCACGTCACGCCCACAGCCATGATTGCCCCTCAAGTCACCATTCTTGTCATGGACACTACCATCATCTACAGGGACTTCAGGGTGGAGTTGTTCAATCGTTGTTTGCAGCCAGTGACTAATGTGGTCAATTGCTGCAGCTTGTTTGGAGAGTAGTAAGTTGGGTTTGCGTAGTGGTAACTGTGGCTTTAGTGGCATCCACTTTCAGTTGGACCGCTTGTATATTAGTATCAACAGTGTCAACGAATTTATTGATCATCTCCGTGGAATGATCACGAATCCTTTCATAGGCCTTCCATGTAACAGGAGTGTCGTCGGCCTGTTTCTGCATCACATCAAAACCACTTTGAGAAATGATTAGTCCATTAGTGCACTAAACAAAATTGTCTGGTGCAACACTCACAACTCACTCAAAACTGACAAGAAAAGGTGATTCTTACCGTTCCAAAGTGAATAGTAATGCGTACCCGTTCGGATGGAGGACTAGTGCACGGATGTGATGAAGTGAATACTCGAGTAAAAGAGCTATCAAACGGCAAAGCAGGATATATGTGGTGGAGCTATAGGTATGGTACCATAACTACACCGAAGCCAAGTCCTAGTGCTGATCGTGTGATACAAACTCAAGGAAAACCTTACAAAGTCGACACAAAATAAGTCAGGTCTCTCAAAAGGTCACCACTTTGATATTTCCCTTCTAGCTCTTGTGTATCTCTTTTCACTCTTTGATAACTCTTTTGTATCACTCATCTCTTTTGTGTTCTTTTATCTTTTCTCCTTTTCTTTTAATCTTTTCATGCTTTTCAAGATCGCTACAGTAAAAAAACTTTTTCTCTCTCCTCTTTCTCTTTAGGACACAATACGTCGCACCGCGGAATTATTTTGGGGAAAGAACACAACGAACAGCAAACTAAAACAATAACTTCGATGCAATCTAAGCTATGGAAAAACTACAAACCCTAATATTTTTGTATGGCTTTTTCTGGGTAGGACGAAAACAAAATCAATCTAAATGATGGATTTGGTGGATTCTTACCGACACAACACTGGAAATCTGATACCAAGATGATATGGGGTTGACCGATCTTCTCAGTAAGCACACGGTGAATATGAGGGCGACACACACTTGCGCAACGTACCCGTCAATCACGAGACGGTAATTTGCAATCTACTAATTCTCAATGGAACAAGAGATCACACAGAACTTGTAGTAGCAACACTTCAGATCGATACGAATTGAAGTATATGATTCAAGATGAATGCTTGTGAGCAATTCTCTGAACTATGGTTTATCTAAAACGTGGTCTAAACATAAAACTCGTGGGAGCTGGGTATTTATAAGCTAGGAGGTCTAAAACTTGGATACAAGGGCCGCAGCCCGTCAGATCTGCGAGCAGCAAATTCGGAGGTGCGAAAATTTTCAGACGTCCATTGGGTTTCGCCGACTTCAGTGTTGGAGACGTCCTGGAATAGCATCTTCGGATTTCCGTCAACTTTCGGATGTCCGTCACATCGAACGTACGAAATGGGTCGGAAGTCCATGGAAGTTGGGAGGTCTTCTGTCTTGGAATTGTCGGGTTTGCGACACATGTCATGCGTCTGAGACGTTGGACGACCGAACTCGATCAGAAGTCCGTCTTCTTTTGGAGGTTTTCTTTATATACAAATCGTCGTCTTCTCACCGATGTTGGACGTCCGAATTGGATGGGACGTCCGGAGTCCAGATTCATGTCTTCTTCTTCTTGAGCCTTCTCTTCACCTCCTTGAACCTTGTCTTCTCCTCCGTGAGCCTTGTCTTCTTCGTGGTACCTCATCATGCATACATACATAGACTTAGGCAGTATATAATTCTCATTAAGCACAGCATCAGATTCTATTAAGAGCAAGTTCACTTGTTGTTCTATCAGCTTTGCACGACCTCTTGTAATAGGTCCAAGAATTATTTGATTAGCTTGTTCATCATGAAGAGTTGGAGATATGGAATGAGTAGGGATATCCTCATCAAAGCATCAAAGCAAAACCAAAAGTGAAGATCCTGACACAAAGAAGCTTCTTGGAGTGACGGCTACAAGTAATATCGGGAACGACACAAAAGTTGCACTACCACTCATACACATGAAACCCTACGAGTATGGTTGAAGTACTGCGGCGGTACCACGTCGGTTGCACCAAAATCCGATTGATCGATACAACGCCTTTGTGCATGCAGCATGGGCCAAGTATCTATGTATCCTTCTCTCTCTCTCTTCCCCACTTACCCCTTCACTTAACTAGAACTATATATATATTCCCCTCCTGTCTTTGCTCTTGTACTTCCCCATGAGAGGCTTCTTCTATGGTTGATGTTCCGACCTCCATGTTAATGCACTTGCGGAAGACTAGATCTCTCTCTCTTTCTAAAGATCCACCTCTCTTATAGATTTGTAGTAACTACCTTTGTATCTTTCCTTTTATTTTGTTGGATCTTGGTGTGTTGGCTATGGGGATGATTTTAGTAGCTATATATAGTGAATCTTGTTCTTCTTCCTATTGGTCTTGCATTTTCTTTTGGATTTCCCTCTTGTTGTTCCCGTTCTTCGTCAAAACACCTCAAACTCCTGTAGATCAGGCACTTCCAAGGGCTTGCCCCTAACATACCCAAGATCTTTCCCCAGGGGATGAGATGATGTGGGGTGGACTAAGATCATAAAAACTTCATCATTGACTTGACACTTTCCCAAGGGACGAACGCATCAAGCATGCATAGGGAAATTCCCTTCTTTATGTGTCTCCTTTGGGCCCTCTCATGGATGGTTCACTACTTGACCCTCTACTCTTGATATTACAAAGGTTTGAGCAGAGCTATACGTGCACGGATGAGAAAGTCAATCACATGGGAACAACTACGCCACCCGGAAGGGAATAATCGATGTGAAACCGAAAGTGACGATCATCACACGAAGAAGATTTTAGGAGGGACCGATACAACCAAAGAAGGAGCTGGGTGGAACAGAGCTGGTGGACGAGGCGCCACAAAGGATGGCCTCACTGGGTTGTTCTGGCGGAACATGTTGTTGGGGATCCAGATCTTGCGCTTCTGAGGGCCTGAACTGGATGAACCATCATCTCTAGGATGCTTGCGGAAATCATTGGGGTGTTCATGTCCTACGCCTTGATGGCCTTGTTGGTAAGGACCTAGAATGTGGCGAAGTCATGCAGATTGAACTCACGACGGAGTCCAGAGTTAAGTCCTCGGCGGAATCCCTCTTGCTTCTTGGCGTCGGTGGAGACCTCTTCAGTAGCATAACGAGCCAGTCGGTTGAACTACGACTAAACTTGTCAACAGTCCTCCTTCCTTCGGTGAGGTTGCAGAACTCCTCACGTTTGCGGTCCATAAGACCCTTTGGAATATGGTGCTCACGGAATGCAGTGCAGAAGTCATCCCAAGTTGTAGGCGGCCCAGCGGGACGCATGTTCAGGAAATTTTCCCACCAAGAGCTAGCTGCACCCTCAAGGTGGTAGGTGGCATAGTTGACCCTATCACCATCTAGAACATGTCCGGCCTGGAGCTTTCTCTCGATGTTGCGAAGCCAGTCATCGACGTCAAGGGGCTCAGTGGAGTAACTGAAAACCGGGGGATGAAGCCGGATGAAGTCATTCAACGACACCAACTCCTTGCACTGTTGAGTGGTGTTCCGAGCTATGACCTCCAGCAACTAGTGAGAGTCCCTTCGATTCCTTTCAACCTCAATCAGAACCTGAGCCATCGTGGGTGGCGGTGGAAGATTGCCTTCCTTCGGATCATTCCCACGAGCATGGGCATGGCCAAGTTGGCCACGGGTTCCTTGAGACATCCTGAAGGTTAAAATCAAAGTCAAACAGAGTTGATTGGAAGAGTCTAGACAAGGTATTGAAGGTACTGGAAGAATGACAAAGCAAAGGAAGTGATCATCTGCACAACATGGTGATAAACGCATACAAGCCATATATACACAAGCTATCATACAAACCATACATCGTTTAATACAAGCTCCAAGCTAATACAAACATGATGAAGATGATACATCCTTCAGAGGCACTCTGACTTCCTATACATTATTTATCTAAGCCACTGGAACGTAGACACCTTGCAAACAACATACTAAAGATACTACTAAATCCTCACTAGAGAAAGACCACAGGCGGTCTCACTCATCTCCATCCCCGTAGTAATCCTCATAAAAGTTACCCATGTAACCCGTTAGCTGAAGGTGACCATCGGGAAACACGGAGGCCTGCGGACCCTGATATCAATTTGGGAAAGGATGGGACCTAGGTCCAACGTAGGGTGGAAGTAGAGGACCACAGGGTGGAAAAATGCCTCCAATCTCAGGCCAAGCAACTCGAGAAGGTATATGTGTCCTGACTGGGTAGATCGCATCATGCTCCAAAGATCCAACACTCACAAAAGGAGCCAGGAGTGTAAGTGCTCAATAAAGACGGGCACGAGTGGCGTGAAGCTCAAAACGAAGGGCACATGCATCACGATCCCTATCACAAGCATGTCGAGAAGTGATCTGAAGCAAAGGATCCTCCAAGGAGTGATCCGAGTACAATCAAGTGTAATATCCCTCTTCTCCAGGAAGTGCAGCAGGGATATAGCGGAATGGTGACCCACCAAGTAGTGCATGCTCCTCTCTAAGCAGTGTAATACATGAGTATGCAGCATCCTGCACAGCCATGTTCTCGGTCATCCCAATGCCATGTCCAAGGAGGATAGGCTTCGTGACTGCAATGTGGTGCGGGTAGATCCTGACAATGCAGTGCAACTGAGTCTGGTTGAAGTCAAGGAACTGGTCCTCAACTGTGTACTCAGGATACCATCTATAGCCAATGAAGGACATCATCTCGGTCAGCATGGCTGGATGCCCACGCACATCGAGGCACCTAGTCAAACGAACAATCTGTCGAGGGGGAAGATCTTCCATCTGAAACAGAAAGAAGGAATTTGCAAATGCATCAGATTATGAAGAAATTTGGAATGACTCGGACAGCATAACGACTGTAATTGCAAGAAAAGACAATTTTCTTACAACATATAAACAACACTTACATAAGATGTAAGAAATCAGGAAGCACAACGACTCTAGACAACCGAACACAACTTTCCTATGGCTACAAGGAAGCAATCAACGAGATTTTCTAGTAAGACATAGATGATCCTAGTCCTATCCTCCCGTAGAAAAGATGAGGGTGACTCAGAACTCGGAACGATGAGGGTAAGGAGAAAGAAGAAGCCATATGTTGTTCCCATATATACCCAGAGTAACTATATAACTATAGAAGGCTAGACTCGACTTCGAACAAGGCTGATAATCCTACAGTTAGTATTTCTCTGATACCAAGTATGTCGAGACCCAGGGTTTGCGTATGCAAGTCCTGTCACAACACAATCATACGAAGAGACGAGAGCCGTACCCACTTGTCTAAGAAGACGAGGCCAAGCACAGAACGCTCTCGGAAAGCATCGAACGTAAGGGGCATCCCATCCAGGCCGGATGATCAACTGAGATGGGTCCTCATCGTCTGCACACAAGTCTAAATGATATGGGTGGTGAACTCCCATACTCATAGACAAGTCGCCTCAACCATACTATCGATTGTATTCTAACACTTACATAAACATACGCCAGCGCGATCACTTAGTCGGGGTCTCGGGTGGGATCGATCATACAACAAAGTGTTCCATGTGACAGAGTCACGAGTAATCGCATCGCGATGCCCCAAGCTGCACACATCTAAGGGCCACTTGGTGTATAAAAGACCGCCAGCAAGATCACAACCAAGCTCTCGAAAACCCGCACTAAGACATGCACGTCATAAACATCAATGTTCAAGATATAGCTTATCGTTAACTTATCGGTCGAGCCCCGATAAGGGATAAATCGGCTTATCGACCGATTTATCGGTTATATCAATCGATCATTTATCGACAAGGTTTTTTTAAACTTATGTTTTCCTAAGAGAAATAATATAAAATATGCTATATTAACTATTACACACATGACAAATAAGTGCTCTCAGCATTCAAAATATGATATATCAGTGTATAAGCGCGAGCAATCTGAAGCAGACATCTACATAAAAAAAAGGAAACAACCATATCAGCCATCTACATAGTTTACCAATGATTAACTAATATAATTACAATCTGACCAATACAATCTTCCATCTAATGGACCAACTAATAAATTTGAGATGATAAAATCATGCATCACCCGTTGCACTGCCTAATATCATCTCAAAAATTTCTGACTCGAGAAATAAAATCAGGGGAGAAGATAAATTCTACCGTGGTGCTTCTCTTCTGTAAAAATCGGTAAAAATCAGAAAAAATCGGTAAAAATTCGGTAAAATTCAGTAAAAATCGGTCTAACAGTCGATATATCGGCCACAGCGATAAATCATGAAGATAAGTGTTTATCCTATCGGTAGGACCAAGATAAGCGATATATCGGAATATCGACCGATATATCGGAATATCGGCCGATATTTGGAACACTGATAAACATACACGCAACATACATGTCCAGTGTGAACATCAGGTATCATGACATTTCTCTACAAAGTGTACAACTTTATTTAACTCTTATAGAGTACACACAGAGATCACAAGACTGTGATCCAACATTACATCAATACAAGCATAAGCTACTTAGGTCTGAGTACAGACAAGTTTAACAAATGGCTAAAGAAGCCTTATTGAAACACAAGCCCTTCACGAGGGAACCCGTCCTCTGACTGGGACTACACTAGCTTGATCTTACTCGTCGAGCTCCAGGAAGAAGCCACCATCGGGGTCAGTGATTTCATCTAAAACATAGAATAAGCAAACGTGAGTACAAAGTCGTACTCAGCAAGACTTACGTAGGAACTATACTACTCATGCATATGTATCAAGGTAAAGGGAGGCGGGGTTTCAATGCAGAAGTGCCAGCTTTGACTTGGCTAGTCCTGTACTAAGAATACCAGAATGAGGTAAGAAGCGTACATGAGTCCACTATCCAAGTCTCCCAAACAAATACTCCACTATGGTGCCTTCCTCGACTTCCCACGAGAAAGCACACCATAACACTCACACTTATCTTGGCAGTTTTAAAGTATCCATTGAAATTGTCTAATAAGCAAGCTAAGCTTTCCAAGCAGTCCATAACCGCGGACGCGACTATTCGAATAGTTTTGTCAACCTTGCAGGGTTTTACCGCTACACACACATGACCATCAGTTACCGCCATGTCTCGTCACCATTCAAGGGGTGCTGACGAGGATGCTCACCACAAGTGTTACCTTATAGCCGATCTAGTCCATGAAAGCCGCCTACCTGGGTTGGTTACCACTATCGTGAACCCGGCCGATTTATCGAACTGGACCCAGACGATGTGTGCATGGTGCATAAGCCGGTCTCGGTTGAACCGTTCTCTCACTTAGTAGCCAGGCACAAATCTACCAGAACTCCAAACTACTGCTACATTTGGACATCGAAAGGGATGAGTTAGTAGGTGGAGAGGGGTTAGTGATGAGGACATGGCTACCACAATTACACCCATAGCCCATGCTACTGCACACATTGGATCGGCTACTAGAGCTCGCGCAAGCCAACAAGATTATCAGGTACTTTTGTTTCTTGATAATGTTTCTAATGTTCATGTGAATATGATGCTGCCTAACGTAGATATATTTCTGTTTCTGACAAATGAAGGACCTAGCATGGACAAGAAGGATGAACATTGGAGCATGATCAAGCATGGAGATGAAGGCGTGCGCGACGGGAACAAGAACGGAGTTCTTGCTGGAGATTTCCGTACTTTGAAGCCACCATGATGATATAAAAGAAGATGGACGTAATATACAAGATGACATTTGTTAAATTTCGTCCATAGCTTATTATTGGTGTTGCGCCACCTTATTTTGGGCCTAGGCCCATGTAATTTTCGAAATAGTGCTTAATAGGCAGTTTTAGAGCCCGTATTGTAGGGAAATTGACTAAAGAGGGATTTTAGTACCACCTTGCCAAGGGAGTACGAAATTCCCTCTCCTTTCCCTTATATATACACCCCATAGGGCACCCTTTAGACTTGGATTTCTTTTAGTTAAAAAGACTGCTTAGCTAATTGCTGCATCTTCGTGTACTCGGTTTGTGTCCAACGACCAGATCAAGACCGCTTTCGGAATCCCAACTTTATTCATACATCATCTACATATTCGCAATATTCAGATTGCTTTATCATAGTTCTTGCTTGTTCTTCGATTTCTTGCAGGCACTAGACCTTCGTGGTCAGGTTGATCGTGCTCCGACGTGGTCAATAACCTCCGGAGATTGGTTTAGCGATTGCTAAGGCGCGACGTTGTTGCACGTTCGTAGTCGGATCGTCAGAGTCGTCTCCACCAAATCGATAGTTATCTCTCATCGAAAGATCGGGACACCCCGTCTCTATCAAGTGGTATCAGTTTTCAGGTTGCTCGGTGAGAATTTCCAATTATCCCTAGATTAGATCGTTTTTATTTACCTATCGCCCAAGAAAAAGCCACCAAAAAAAAGTAGATTAGTTCATCCATGTCCAAAATAGTCTGAGCCTTTTCTCCATTATCACTTAGTTTTTGCATTGTTGAATTTTTGGTTGCATCGTGTGTCGAGTCGCTGATTTTAGTGTCTAATCTGTTAGAGTTTCGAGTTCTAGTCACACTTTGTTCATGTCGCATCCGTATTGATCATCATCACCATCCATCCGCTGCTGTTGTTCGTCATTGTCTTGCATCATCTTTCATCTTGTGAACAAAAACGAAGAGAGAAACATAGTTTTGACTTGGCCTCACCGTGGTTGTTGGCAGCACGAAGAAGGAGAAGGATACGTACTAGCAGTACAAGTTTCGTTCGGAGTGTTTATCTCGAAAACCGTGAGTGCTGGATTTGCTTAAGTTTTCCTCACGTGGGGATATTCTTCCTTGAAAATAGTTGAGTACGTTTGGATTTGGAAGGATATCTATCTAGTAGTACTACTCGTTTGCGTTGGAAAGTTTTAAAAAAAAGGCAAGGATACGGGCTAGAGTTTGTTTGGAAAGTGTACAAGTCAGCCACGGTGGAGGTTTTCAAGGAGAAGTACTATTACTTGGTTTTTTTATTTTGGAAAGAGGATAAAAGGCAAGTCCCACCACGTTGGTTGTTTTAGCTTGGCCGTTGGAATAAAGAAAGGAAAGTACTAGTGGGTACGTTGGAGTTTGAAAAAAAAAAGGAGGACGTGTTGCCTTTGGACACTTGGATTTGACCAGTATAACTACCTCACGTAGGGGTCTATACTTGGCAAGTACGTTTGTATTTGTTGGCAGAAGAACAAGGACCATGGAATTATCTCGTTGTGTGACACGCTTGGGATTTGGAAACAATAAGTTGAGAAAAAAAAAGATACAAAATTGTCGTTCGTTTGGAAAGGATATTTTGTGAAGTAAGGCATCACGTGTTTGATTTCTTGCACAAAATTCTGGTGTGTTACTTTCCAATAGTACTAGTTGCCCACGTTTGGGTTGTTGGCTGCAGAAAAAAAAAGGATTCAAGCTTACGTGTTAGAAGAAAAGGAGCAGAAGGAAGGTGCTAATCGGTGTATTTGTTTGGAATCTTTTGAAGTAAAATCTTGGTGCGTTTCTCAATAAAGTAGTGGCACATTTGGACTTTCAAGAAAAAAAAAAGAGAACGTGTTGTGCCATACTACTTGAATACTTGGACAGTTTCCTAGTTGGTTAACACAAGAAAAAAAAGGTTGGTCGTTGGCAGACTTTTCTACTGTTATTGTCTATATCCGTGTTCGTTAGCTCGACGGTTGCTATTGCGCATGAATTTTTATTTGTGTTTTAGGCTCGCGTCTCTAGCATAGTCTAGCCTAAGATCAGCACTCGACTACTTTGAACGAATTTTCAACTTGCATTTATTAACGTGGTTGTAGCATTTTTCTCCACATTTATATAGCCAACCTAGCTCCACATATTTCTACAACGCGTATACATACGTTTCACCTGACAATCGCTTTACACAATCTTTGGAGTTATTTGACACCGTCGGATGCCGATCACCACCTGCTGCATGGTAAGAACTTGTAAGACACTGATATTTGCTTTACTGTGAGCGCTTTACCACCACATCATAGTAGTTCATAGGAACTTTTGTTTCTTGTTTCTACTAACTATGACAGGTTCTGGAGTTACAAGTTCTTCGCCGATGGACACATGTTCACCACCACCAGAGATGCGCCCACACAAACAAGCATATGGACAGGTTATTTCTTTGCCGCCTTTTGAGGGTAGATTTAATCCTGTTGTTTATCTTGATTGGGAGTTTGAAGTAGAACAAATTTTTGCGAGTAATAATTTTTCTGAATTTGAGAAAGTACGAGCTACCACTCGCGCATTTACTGGTTTTGCTTCAATTTGGTGGAGTGTGTATATTAAGAAAAACATTGATAATAAACCCTCAATTTGGAAAGATTTGAAAGCTATAATGAGACATAAATTTGTTCCTCCTTATTATCGTCGTGAATTGCTTCGTAAATTGGAACAATTAAAACAAGGAAGTAACACTGTTCATACTTACTATCAAGAGTTTAAATCTTATATGCATAAGTGTGACATAGAAGAATCTGAGGATGATAAAAAGAATAGATTTTTTCAGGGTTTGAACGATGAAATTCGCGCACGTTTTCATTATATTCCTTGCTGCATTATTGGTATGTATGTTCGTGCTTGTACCTTTGAGAGACAGATAAAGGAGGATGCTTTGGGCGACTATGACGACTACGACGGCTACTATTCTAGACCATGCTCACCACCATCGATTGTCCCCTTCTCCATTGCACCTTCTACGACGACCATGCCTCCTGTTGTGAGTATGATATCGCCTCCAGCCTCTATGACCTTGCCATCATCCGTACCTACTTTATCTGAGTTGTTGCAACAAGGTAACAACAAAGGTATTGATGACATAACTTCACATGAGGATGATGCATGCATAGTAGAGTTGAATAAATCATGTGTTGAGTTACCTGTTGATTTGAGCACACCATCTATTCTGGATACTCATGTTACTATTATGACACTGCCAATGCTTAATCATTTTGATATGACCTCTAATCTTGGTGATGTTTCTACGTCGAATGACTTGTTGCGTGACTACTTAGTTAAGCCTATTGTAGCATGTCCTTCGAAAAACATTAACGTTTATTCACCGATGTTGGGATGGTTTAATGATGAGCATTGTAAATCTTTAGATGTGAATAAGAGCTTCACTTATATATGCAAACTGAGTTGCAATACTTTCATGTCGTCTACGTATTGTGATGATCACATATCTTTATATTTCACAACGTACGAAAGTTACTCATATATACATGTGTTACATGTCCAAAAGCTAAGGGAAGTAAGAATGGATGACATATATATATACAACATGTACACCTTGTCTCTTTTGGTAGCCACATTTCATATTAAGCAACGCCGAGGACGGCTTTGTTTTCAAGAAGGGGAGGATGATGAGGACATGGCTACCACAATTACACCCATAGCCCATGCTACTGCACACATTGGATCGGCTACTAGAGCTCGCGCAAGCCAACAAGATTATCAGGTACTTTCGTTTCTTGATAATGTTTCTAATGTTCATGTGAATATGATGCTGCCTAACGTAGATATATTTCTGTTTCTGACAAATGAAGGACCTAGCATGGATAAGAAGTATGAACATTGGAGCATGATCAAGCATGGAGATGAAGGCGTGCGCGACGGGAACAAGAACGGAGTTCTTGCTGGAGATTTCCGTACTTTGAAGCCACCATGATGATATAAAAGAAGATGGACGTAATATACAAGATGACATTTGTTAAATTTCGTCCATAGCTTATCATTGGTGTTGCGCCACCTTATTTTTGGGCTAGGCCCATGTAATTTTCGAAATAGTGCTTAATAGGCAGTTTTAGAGCCCGTATTGTAGGGAAATTGACTAAAGAGGGATTTTAGTACCACCTTGCCAAGGGAGTACGAAATTCCCTCTCCTTTCCCTTATATATACACCCCATAGGGCACCCTTTAGACTTGGATTTCTTTTAGTTAAAAAGACTGCTTAGCTAATTGCTGCATCTTCGTGTACTCGGTTTGTGTCCAACGACCAGATCAAGACCGCTTTCGGAATCCCAACTTTATTCATACATCATCTACATATTCGCAATATTCAGATTGCTTTATCATAGTTCTTTCTTGTTCTTCGATTCCTTGCAGGCACTAGACCTTCGTGGTCAGGTTGATCGTGCTCCGACGTGGTCAATAACCTCCGGAGATTGGTTTAGCGATTGCTAAGGCGCGACGTTGTTGCACGTTCGTAGTCGGATCGTCAGAGTCGTCTCCACCAAATCGATAGTTATCTCTCATCGAAAGATCGGGACACCCCGTCTCTATCAGTTAGTGAGCCCAATGTATGTTTGTACTCTTTATCTTGGATCACCACACAAGCACTCGGACTTAGGGCAGTTTTCAACGAGAAAACCCACTGTGTACTCCTACATAGCCTCTCACCGTTCACCTTGTTTAGGGTAGATTTACCAACACTTTTCCACCATCATCATGATGATTACTACAATCCCGACTCACACAACAGTATCAACATTGTATCACTCTAAGAATGCAATAAGTTGTAACAGTTGCAAGGGCCACATGATATCAATCAACTCCTACATCTGCTAGGATTGTGGTTTGCTTACTACTGTGACAAAATGATAGATCATGCAAAGGAATGGGTTCATCTATGCGGTAGAAACGTACCATGGTAAACATCCTAAAAAATGCATAAGCGAGACTGAGAGGGAAGTGGGATTTTATCGACATGATCAATGGGGGTTTGCTTTCCTTGCTGACGAGGGTCGTACACGGTGTCTTCAACGGAGGGGGTCATCTCGGGTTCCGGATCCACTTTTATTCGAGAAAACATAGCAATCAAAGGATCAATACAAAGTACAATGCACATTCACATGATCAATGTTGCAATGTGATGTCCATGGTTACAATGTGTTGAAAATTCCATTTGAAAGAAATGTGTTGCACAGTCATTTGCAAATTCACTCCAAATTTGAATTCAAAAGAATGCAATATGCACATTTGTCTCTGTTCACCGAATTTAAATTGGTCAACCATGAAAACAAAGTCCATATTCAGATTCCTTGCATTTTTCTGATAATTTTATATATATTATTTGTCCAATTTGGAGTTAAAATGAATTAGTTATGAATTTCCAAAGTTTAAAGCATTTTCTGACTTTTTTGGATTTATTCTTAAACTGGAAATTTATTTACTGCGTCACAGTGAGGTCAGCATGACATCAGGGGGTTTGACTCTGGTCAAACTGACCTATGGGCCAGGGTTTTCAACCTCTCTGAGTTAAATCCCGGTTGGTTTAAATTAATAGTGGCTTAATTAAGCCACTAGGGCCCAGTTTCAGTGAGGTTAGGGGGGATTAACTTAAGTTAATCCGGCCACGTCGGCCTCGCCAGCGGTTAGCCACCGACGGCACCAGCGCGCGGCGGCGTACACGGGGACGGTGCTCCCGGCCACCAAATGGCACACGGAGGGCAACAAAACAACGCCGATGCACGCGCGGTTCATCCCGCACGCACGGGGAGGCCCGGGGGTCATCGGAGCATGGACGGCGACGAGCATCCACGGCGGTGGAGCCACTGGCTTGACGCGGATGTCAAAGCAGTGCACGGGGAGACGCTGCAGTGGGCGCGTTGTGCTTCTGGGAGGCCCAGGAACACGACGGACACCTCGGTGCGGGCAAACGAGCACGGAAGCGAGCTCCAGACCAGCCATGGCGGCGGTCCTCCTCGGCTCCCATGGCGGATTGGCGCAGAGGGCGAGCGGGGCCTTGCGGGGTTAGGGGAAATGCTCACCGGGATGCTAGCAACCCAAAGGAGCACTCGACGGAGGTGGGGAAGGATTGGCGGCGACGAATTCGACGGAGACAGCTTGCGGGTCCGTCGAGGTCTCAGCGGCGATTTCGGCTTCTTTGGGGGATCCGGGCTCCTGATCTTCTGCATGGCGATGAAGTCGACGACGATGAAGCTGCTGGACAAGCTCTTCGGGGCTCTAGCGCAAAGTGGTCGCGTCTTCCACGGCGGTGCGCTCCAGTGATGATGAGGACATCCCTACTAATGTTACACCCATACCATCACCAACTACACATACTGGACCAGTTACTAGAGCACGTGCACGTCAACTAAATTATCAGGTACTTTCGTTTATTGCGAATCCTTCTATTGTTCATGAACATATGATGCTGCCTAAATTAGATACTTTTGTTTTGCTTATGAATGAAGGACCTAGCATGGACAAGAAGGATGGTCATTGGAGCGGGATCAAGAATGGAGAAGAAGGTGCGCGCGGGGGAAAGTACAGTGGAGCTTCCAGTGGGGATTTTCGCACGTTGAAGCCACCATAAGGCATGCATGAAGGCTTGGACGGAATACACGAGATGCCACTTCATTATTTTCGTCCAAGAGCAATTATAGGTGCTGCGTCACCTTAATATTGGGCTGGGCCCATGTAATTTCGAAATACCACATTATAGGCTGTTTTTAGAGTCCGTATGTGTGGGGAAACCGAGTTAGGGTTGTTTTCGGACCCCACCTCCAAGGGGTCACGAAAATCCCCTCTGTTCCCCCATATATACAGCCCTTAGGGCGTCGTTTAGACTTGGGTTTTAATTAGATTAAAGTTAGCCATAGCCGCAACTTCGAGCTCTTCGTTTGTGTCATCCGACCAGGCCAAGACCTCATTGGAACCCCAACTTTCGTAATCATTCATCTTATATTCGCAATATCCAGATTGCAATTCTTAGTTCTTGCTTGTTCTTCGATTGCTTGCAGGAATTAGACCTTCGTGGTCAGGTTGATCGTGCATCCGCGGGATCAATAACCTCTCGGAGTTGGTTTAGCGATCGCTAAGGCGCAACGTCTTCGCACGTTCGTAGTCGGATCGTGAAAGTCGTCTCCACCATAATCGATCTACACCATCTCATCGAAACATCGGGACACCTTCGCCTCTATCAAGTGGTATCAGAGCACCACTTGAGCTAATGCTAATGCCACGAGCTGATGCCACGAGCTGATGGTCCCTTTAAGGTTTTACAGAAAATTAATGATAATGCATATAAACTTGAGCTACCTGCAGATTTTGGGGTTAGTCCCACATTTAACATTGCAGATTTGAAACCTTATTTGGGAGAAGATGATGAGATTCCGTCGAGGACGACTTCAATTCAAGAAGGGGAGGATGATGAGGACATCCCTACTAATGTTACACCCATACCATCACCATCTACACATACTGGACCAGTTACTAGAGCACGTGCACGTCAACTAAATTATCAGGTACTTTCGTTTATTGCGAATCCTTCTATTGTTCATGAACATATGATGCTGCCTAAATTAGATACTTTTGTTTTGCTTATGAATGAAGGACCTAGCATGGACAAGAAGGATGGTCATTGGAGCGGGATCAAGAATGGAGAAGAAGGTGCGCGCGGGGGAAAGTACAGTGGAGCTTCCAGTGGGGATTTTCGCACGTTGAAGCCACCATAAGGCATGCATGAAGGCTTGGACGGAATACACGAGATGCCACTTCATTATTTTCGTCCAAGAGCAATTATAGGTGTTGCGTCACCTTAATATATGGCTGGGCCCATGTAATTTCGAAATACCACATTATAGGCTGTTTTTAGAGTCCGTATGTGTGGGGAAACCGAGTTAGGGTTGTTTTCGGACCCCACCTCCAAGGGGTCACAAAAATCCCCTCTGTTCCCCCATATATACAGCCCTTAGGGCGTCGTTTAGACTTGGGTTTTAATTAGATTAAAGTTAGCCATAGCCGCAACTTCGAGCTCTTCGTTTGTGTCATCCGACCAGGCCAAGACCTCATTGGAACCCCAACTTTCGTAATCATTCATCTTATATTCGCAATATCCAGATTGCAATTCTTAGTTCTTGCTTGTTCTTCGATTGCTTGCAGGAATTAGACCTTCGTGGTCAGGTTGATCGTGCATCCGCGGGATCAATAACCTCTCGGAGTTGGTTTAGCGATCGCTAAGGCGCAACGTCTTCGCACGTTCGTAGTCGGATCGTGAAAGTCGTCTCCACCATAATCGATCTACACCATCTCATCGAAACATCGGGACACCTTCGCCTCTATCAAGTGAGACTTCGGATGTTGGTGAAATCGAGCGGCACGGTGGGGAAAGTGAATGGGGAGAGAGGGAATCGATCCACGGCGTCAGGCTTGTCTCCGTGGAGCAAGGAAGGAGGTTGGGAGGCTATTGCCACTACTAGAGAAAGGGCTTATGGTGGCGCCCTTTTTTAGCCTTTAGTGGCGCATTTTTGATGCGCCACTAAGGAGAAGCCACTAATAAGGGCTTAGGGGTGGTGCATTCTGGATGCGCCACCCCTAAAACCCTTATGGGTGCGCCACTAAGGACAAGCCACTAATAAATATTTGGTGGCAATGCGCCACCCCTAAGGAACCTTATGGGTGGCGCATTCTGAAATGCGCCACCCATAAGGTTTTAGGGGTGGCACATTTCGAAATGCGCCACCCCTAAGACCTTATGGGTGGCGCATTTCAGAATGCGCCACCCATAAGGTTCCTTAAGGGTGGCGCATTGCAGATGCGCCACTAACTGTACAGGAGATGCGCCACCAAATATTTATTACAGAAAACAAAAAAAATCAATTTACAGAAAAAGAAAACAAAATACAGAAACAATTACATAAATGGAATCACAAAAATTATTACATAAATAGAAGCATTACAGAACTAGAGAAAGCATTACATGTTTTCGAGTATTGTTTACAAGTTATTACAAATGAAATAAAAGAAAACCCTAAAACTAATCTTTGAGTATTGTTTTCTTCACTCCATCTTGATAATGTTGATCATTTTGATCGATCTGTTGCAGCAAACAAGTGAGTGTAAATGAAAATGGTATCAATGACCACATTTATCGTTTAAGCATATAGGAAGATACATACACACAACACAACTTTAATAAGAAATGTTCAGCTAAACTAGTAGCATAGCCAAAATGATGCATGATACATTTATACAAAGAAGGAAAAGTGTTTGTGAAATAGAGATAAAGTTATTTAGAACACAAATCATCAATATTGTTCGGAACTAACAACACTAAGCATTAAACAATGTAGCATGAAATTCACATCGATCGTCATCACTTGTGACCCGGCTCAGGGAATGGGCGGCATCCTTCTTTCGTCATGAAAGGCCTTGTGTCACGCAAGGCCTTTAGGCGGGCTTCTATCTCCCAATTGGATGGTGCAATGTTGCATTGGAAGATCGACCCCTTCATCTGTACTTCATGATGGATGATAGTCGCCATCTCCCCTTGGATGTGAAAGAACTCCTGCCTAAGATTTGCATCGGCGATTGCCGCCTTCCTTTCGGCCCACGCTTTCAGATGACTTGGCAGCGTAAGGTTGCTCTCTTCCTGTACAATCGACCGCATGTGATGGAGGGTCTAGTACGCATCCCTCACACTGCCAGCCGGCTGCTTGACGCACGGGAACTGCGTCACGTGGTTGAACACGCTCACGCCGGGCTGATTGTTCCTGTACTTGTGCTTCACTATCTTGCCTCCGGCTTATTTGTAGCCGGCGAGAGCATCATCCAAAACTCTCATGATATACTTGTAATCTTTCTTCTTCACACTCCCCGAGTCTAAATACACGGCATGCGAGTGTTGCGGTGAAAGGCAGATGAGCACGCAGTCTTGATCCTCACTGCATAATTAAAATAATCCAAAAAGAATGTTGGAAGAGGACAATGGCAGAAAGCTAAGAAAGCATATATGCTACGGCGGCGAGCGAATGACTTACTTGGGAGAGTAGGTCATGAGAAATGAATCCTTGTCGGCGTTCTGTAGCATGAATTCTCTGATGTACCCCGCCGCAAGAGTCGTGTGATACGTCTCAAACGTATCTACTTTGCCAAACACTTTTGCTATTGTTTTGGCTTCATTCTTGCATGATTTGAATGAAACTAACCCGGACTGACGCTGTTTTCAGCAGAGCTAACAGTGCTGTTTTCTTTTGTACAACTTTCTGGATATTTAGGTACGCTGGAAAAATCCCAAAAAAATATATAATAAATCAGTGTTCCGGAAGCTTCCGCAAGTCCAAAGGGGGGCCACAGGGCAACCAGGGGGCAGCCAGGAGGGTGCCTGGCGCGGCCCAGCCTCTGGCCGTGCCACCTGCCCTCCTGGCTTGGTCCCACGTCCCCCGGTGCCCTACTTTGGCCCTATTTATTCTCCCGACGCAGAAACCCCAGAACAGAAGTCGCTTTTCCAATCTACGTCGCGGAGCCGCCGCAACCCTCTGTTCTTCTCCGGGAGGGCTAATCTGGAGGCTGCTTTGGCCTCTGATAGAGGCGGGGTGTCCCAATCTTTCGATGAGATGATAACTACGATTTGATGGAGTCGACTTTGACGATCCGACTACAAACGTGCAACGACGTTGCGCCTTAGCAATCGCTAAACCAATCTCCTGAAGGTTATTGACCACGCCGGAGCATGATCAACCTGACCACGAAGGTCTAGTGCCTGCAAGCAATCGAAGAACAAGCAAGAACTATGACAAAGCAATCTGAATATTGCGGATATGTAGATGAAGTATGAATAAAGTTGGGATTCCGAAAGAGGTCTTGATCTGGTCGTTGGACACAAACCGAGTACACGAAGATGCAGCAATTAGCTAAGCAGTCTTTTTAACTAAAAGAAATCCAAAGAAAAACCCTAGGGGTTGATCTACTTATATAGGACTAAAGGGTGGAGGCCAAGGGGGTGGAAGGACGTCCCAAGGAGTCCTAAAACTAAACCTAGGTCGTACAAGGCACTTGGGCCCATGTGGAGGTGATGCAACACCTATTGAGTTGGACTTTGATTCGGATTCTGCTGCTGGGCCGCACCGTTTTCGCAATATCTCCATGCTCTGAAGGAATTTTAAGGTGAAACCAATTGCGTTGGAAACTAGACGAGATAAGCTATCACCAGAAAAACGAATCACCCAACTTTGAGTTCGTATGTAGAAATTGCGGCTGTTTGAAGTTGGGTATATCTCTGTAGTCCGAATCTGAGTCCATGACGTGAAAGACTTGGTCTCTATCTTCTCTTGGGCCAAAAGTGACGTGAAATAACTTCTTGTACAGCACACAATCATGCCCCTTTGTATTGACTTCATTTCTTGATTAAATATAGAGGAATTAATGGTCATATCCATGATAATTATGTCCTCATTATCTTCATGCTTAAACATGCTCCAATGCTCATCCTTCTTGTCCATGCTAGGTCCTTCATTTGTCAGCAACAGAAATATATCGACGTTAGGCAGCATCATATTCACGTGAACATTAGAAACATTACCAAGAAGCGAAAGTACCTGATAATTTAATTGGTGTGCACAATCTCTAGTAATTGGTCTAGTAGGTGTATTAGCAGGGGTTGTGGCTGTAACTATGGTAGTCATGTCCTCATCAGCCTCCGGTGAGGGGAAATCATCGCCATCGTCATCATCATCGCCTCTCCATCACCCCTCCATGACTTCCTCTCTCATGTGTGAGTAATTCCCTGCTGTAGGAAAAGGGGATGGTAGGGATTGGATGAGTTAGATCATGTAATAGTTCAATCAGATTGTTGGGGGCATGTTGCTTATCATATACTTGGTGTTTATCATCTCTTTTACAACATGTTGCTCTTAATGCTTGTCACTTTGGGCCCGAGTGCCATGATTTCAGATCTGATCACCCTTTTGTTTCTTGAGTTTGTGGTGTTCTTGATCCTATCTATGAGTTGTATGCACCTATTATAGTCCGGAACCAGCGATCCCAATGGTGACAGCTTGGGACACCAAAGGGGATGGACTATAATTTGAGGATTCCGTGTATCCATGAAGTGTTAATGTTTTGTTCCGGTGCTCTTTGACAGGAGTACCTTAATTTCCCTAAGTTCCTTTAGTCCCCGCTTGTAGCGGGAGGGTAGGACAAAAGATGTTGTGCAAAGTTCTTATTGCAAGCACGTACAACTACCCTGGGATACGCGCCTGATGTTTGATATTTTCCTAGATGATCCTTTCTTTTATGTGAGCCTTGCTCGTGTTAGAATCTATTACATGTTCGTTCTCATCCAAGCAGCGCCCAACCATCCATCTCCCTAGCCTAAAGTGTTTTCTTTCCTGCTGGTTACTAGTTGTTTAATTTTGTTGTTTTACTTTTGCTGTTTCACCACCACCATCACCACTATTATCACCACCACTACTACCATCGTATCACAGTTGCTACTAATACCTTTGTGCAAGCAAGTGTTTATTTCAGGTGCGGTTGAATTGACAACTCAATTGTCAAAGCATGTACGTATTCTTTGTGTCCCCAAGTGTCGAATCAATAAATTGGGTTATCTTCCCCGCGAACACTATCTTGATCCCCTACAGTTGAGGGTTATCATCGCGTCCCCATCGTCCATCAAGATGCTTTCACACATGTAGAAGGGGTCCAATATCGCAACGCTCGAGGTCTTATCTCTCCTGATACTCATAGAAAGACTGAGCGAGAACAGACGGATAAGGCTATGGTCCAGCCGCTTGAGATAAAAAAAATTGAAGATCTCTGAGAACCGTAGGATTATCATATCCGCGGGGACATTGTTGATGAAGCCCATGTTGAGTGGAACCTTGGCCACGAAAACTGGGTACGAGGGATTCTTCTCTCGAAGAAGCATCTTCTCTAATGCCATAACACTATGATGCACACTCTGCATATCCGAAGTTGCAAGGTCGAGCATGTCATTAGGTAGCATCGCCCTACCCGCCACATGGATTTCAAACGAGAGATCATTGGGTCTCGGTGGCCCGTCCTGAGCCCTGATCGGCATCGGAGGTTGGCTGCTCAAAGCGCCCTTCTTTATTTTCCGTCCATTCTTCTTTTCTGATTTCGAGTAGTCTACACCGGCCTTTATCTGCTCAGTGTCCGCCTTATGGAGTGTGGACGGGCTGAGAATAGATCTCATTGTGGCATCTTCTTGAGGCTCGGTGAAGGCGCAAGCTGCTGGAGCCATCTCCTGAGAAGCAGCGAAGAGACGCGTAGAGCAAGCAGGCTTCGCCGCAGGATCAGCTTGACCGCGAGCTTCCTGGTCATGCTGATAGGCTCCTTCCGCAGGAGGCATGAATAAGTCATCAGCATCATACAAAGTATTGATGAACTGGTCGACGTTGATATCATCATCAAGATCGTCGTCTTCTTGTTGTGCACCGATGGGATCATGTGGCGCTGGCACGACGACTACCGGCGTTGTCCTTGGTGTGGTGCCCCCTTCCCCCATCATCAAACGCATTTGGGTCTTCGGCCAAAGGAATATTTGGCCGAAACAATCATTGAGGACTGCCGGCTCATCCTCATCGTATCCAGGGGGTCGAATGGGAGGTTCCACTCTCTCGTAGCCCGAAATCACGAGAGATATTTGAACCCTATGCATCTCCGGTTCCATCGGCCTATTGTGCATCACTCAATTTTGGGGTTGAAGGATTTTACCTTTGGCAACATCCTTCAACTCGCCGTCCACGACTTGTAGTAGAATGCATGGAGTGTCCTCCTATGAAAGAGACATATGCATTTAGGGATCAGAGAGATGCCAGTAATAAAATGCAAGGAGATGAAGTCCTCGTTTGAGTTGCGGACTCTTATAGTTACCTTGAGGGCGTCGAGGTCGGCCAATGAATAGACCCTGCCGACGACGGCGGGCATGCAAGAGACGAAGGGTGCGCTGCCTCCCGTGGCGTCGGTCGCCCTTTTTTCACTACCGGCGATGCATTATTATTATGCCCGGTTTCTCGATCGTGGCTGGAGGAGTCACCATCACGTCCGGCGCCGGCGTCGCGGTGTTGGCGGCTGGAGTCGGTGCGGGAGCTGAAGTCGGTGCGGGAGCCGGGACTGCGGCCGGCGTGGTGCCCGAGTTGCTGCCGACCATGCTCGGGACCGGTATGGGCCCTTGTCCACCACACGCTTGCCAATTCGCGAGTGACTGCATCATATCAGGAAGGAGGGCGCTCATCGTCTTCGCCACTTCGTCCTGGACAAGCTGTGGAAGCATGTTCACTTTCTCCTCCAGTCCACGAACATAAGACGCGTCTTCTTCGGTCCTTCTCGCCTTGTGCCCCCTCGAACCCGACTGCTCCGCCGGTTTCCCATAATATTCAGACCAATTTAGGTCCACACCAAAGCCGACCACACGGCCGGCTGACGATGGCTTCGCCGACACGTTCTCAACCTTCTTGACCTTGTTCATCGCCCTGTTAAAAGAGGTGTCCCACGGGCCGGCCGGCTTAATAGACGAGCCCTGCGATGAGGCCGCGGCGAATTCAACTTTCTGCACAAAGAATGTGAAACACTAAGAAGCTGAACTTCAGGAGCTAGAATTCAATCGACAAGGAAGTCACGTGGTGAACTACTTACCACGGCAGCCGTAAACTCCTGAACCTTAGGATCGAGAACTATGTTCGAGGTTTCTTTGTCCTTATGGCTCCGGGCCCTCACAAAGAATTCAGTCTATGTGTCAACTTTGTATTTCTCAAAGGGGTTAGGTAGGCCCGCAGCGGCATACTCGGCATCCTCCTTGTCCCATTTAGGCTTGGAATGTCTGTAACCGCCGGCTCCGAGACGGTGGTTACCTATGACCTGCGCCCGCATCGCCTTGCCCTTTGCACTCGCGGCCTTGGCATCCTCGGACTCACACCTAGCCTTGAAAAGGTCGTAGGTAGCTTTGTCGATCATCGGCTCTTTCTCCTTGAGCTCCTCCGAGAATTTGCCGTGCTACATAATTGCCTCCTTCACCCGGGTTTTCCAACTGGAAAAGGCTTTGCTCATCCTCCTGAGGGCCCATTTGTTTACCTTGTTCCCTTTGAGGTTTTTGTTGTCATACGGGTCGGGGAACTTGTATCGTCTGTGCAACTTGTCGAGAAGGAGCTGACAATAATGAGTGTTGTCACGACTCCTTAGGTTTATTGTGGTGATCGGGACGGTGTTCCGGAGGATCGCCGCGACTTGACGATCGTACCCTTCCGAGAAACGTTGGGGCTCGATAGGAATCCCAGCGGAGGTCACAACGGTAAACTCTTGTCTGATGGTGCCGACCTTGGTTGGTTTCCGATTCCGCTTCCTCGACTGGCTACCATCTGTGTTTGAGCCATCGACATGATCATCCTCGTCGGCGGTGTTCCTCTCCCCTTCGTCCATGTCAACATCCTCCAATGAGTCGGACTCCGACTCTATCTCCTCCTCATACTCCCCCTCGCTCGGAGGTACTTCCTCTTCTCTCTGCTCCTCAACCTCTTCCTGGGAGTATTCCCAAAATTGCTTCCTTTTTTCCTAGCTGAGAAGAAGGACCGGCGTCGGCTCCGGTCGACATGTTTGCACTAGTACAATATTAAGAAATGCAACTACTTAATTAATTATCACAATAAATAAATGCAACTACTCTCATGTTAAAAAAATAGCAAAGGTCATGCACGATTTCACGGAAAAATTCGTCACAAGCAACATATATATAGTGTAGAACAGTACATATTCTAGCAATGCACTAAACAGTGCATAAAAATATTGATAAGAAAAGCATCTTGTCAATGCACTAAAAAACATCATTTAAAAACAGCAAGCTCCCGAACTATTCACTTCACAAATGAACATCTATCTATCTTTGTTAAAACAGTGACCCTAGGAATTTTGCAAACTGTTAGAAGACACCAACTTTGCTTGATCATTGACATTGATATCTAACTCAAATGGAGATGGACCCTACCACACAAAACAAAAAACTTGTGTTCCATTGTAAACACCTTGCCACACCCATTTTTTCTGTCATGAAAAGCAAAAGGAGTAACCTCTCTTCATCATTTTAATTTTTTTTTCATATCAAATTGCTTTACTAGTTAGTTTGAAATGCCATTTATCCATTTGCTCTCTTTGTTAACTACTGTTTTTAAGAGCACAAATTAAAAAAATTAGCACTGACCTTGAGATATATCAATTGAAGAAAATTTATTTGAGCATATATCAATTGAAGAAATTTTCTAATGACAATTTATTTGAGCATATATCAATTTGAACAGTAAATTCAGTAATTGCTAGTTCTGATGACACCATTGACACTGTAATTACAGAAAACTTGGACCCTAGGCATCCGAAATTTGGGGGGGGGGGGCAGGGGATCACCTAAGTGTTGCGGCTAGGGTTCTGGGGCGGCGACTCCGGCGTCGAGGGCGGCGTCTTCTACGTCAATGGGGCATCTACGGCGTCGAGGGCAGTAGCTCTGGTTTCCTAGATCACGGGGCCGGGCCGGTGGCTCCCGGGGACGGTGGCAGTCGTGGATGGTGGCACGAGGGAGGCGGCAGTCGTGGCCAGGGACGATGGCGGTCGTGGCCGGGGACGGCGGTGGTCGTAGAGGGGGGGCTCGAAAGGCAAGGGAGGCTCCGGTGGCTCGGACGGCGAGGGCGGCGGCTGGAGAGGAGAGGGGCGATGGGGGTTGGGAGAGAATGGTGTGGGCACGGGCAAGGGAGGGAGTAGGTTGAAGTAGTTAAGGCTTAGGGGTGGCGCATTTTGCAGAAATGCGCCACCAAGTGGTTTCTTATGCATGGCGCATTTCTTCAAAATGCGCCACGCATAAGGGACCACTTGGTGGCGCATTTCGGCAAAATGCGTCACCCCTAATGAATTTCCATTTTGCCTAATATTTGAAATTGTACTAGTATTTTTCCATTCTGCCATATTTTTTTGGTCCTTATTTTTTTCAATTTCCATTTTTCCATATGCAATTGTACTAGTATTTCGTACTCATTTTTTTAGATAAACAAGGACGATTTGTTAGTACCTCATACTTTTGTATTTAGCGTGATATATATGATCTCGTGGGCAACCAAATACTTTGATAAGTTATAAACTGCATATTAAATCCATGCATACACAAAGTGATCATGAATTACAAAATATTTTTTATCGCTACTAGTTTTTTTATCGCTACTAAATATTTGGTTTTTTTAGCGAGGCCATGACCTTCCTTCCCATCGGTGTGTTACTCATCCTATCGATCCACGTACCATGCTAACCATGTCATCGCCGAACCAAGATCCACAAACACAAGGTGTAGAGGCATTTGGAAACGTAAGAGTGTGATCATCAATTACAAGGTGTAGCTGGCCATTTCATCTTTTGTAAGGAGTTAGTCATGATGCTTCAATTTCGTATCGTCGACGTTCATACACTTCAAACTATATGATCCAAACCTAAGAATGTGATCATCAATTACAAAGTGCAGAGTAAATCCATGCATACACAAAGTGATCATGAATTACAAAATATTTTTCTTAAATTTGGAGCTAGCTATCTAGCTATCGTTTCCTCACGATCTTCTTCTTGCCCTTTTTTGTCGTGGTTGAATAATTTGGCCCGGGACTCCTTCACTTTTCCTCTTGAACGGGAGACCTTTCTTCGGTAGGGTTGTGGAGTATGTATCCTGAGCGGCGTAGTCATCTTCCATCTTTGGGTCGCCGTACTTGTCAAAGTCTTGCTCGTTGGCAACTCCATCCATTCTGATGATGTTTCTTTTGCCTCTCCTCACTAAAACGCGGCTCGGCTTTGATGGGTCGGTAATGAAGAAGCATTGGTCCACTTGGCTAGCCAGGGGCACGTCGGCGCGCTCGGCATGGTCGCCACGCACTGTGCGTTCCCCTTCCTGAGGAAGACGACAGGGGAGGCTCGTGGGTCTAATGCTGGGGGATGAGTTGGGCCTAATTCCAGGAAAGCGCTTTTCTAATTTCTGTCTGTTTAATATTTCCTTTCTTTTCTGTAATTTGTTTTAGCTTGCCAAATAAATTAGCTAGCCATTTTATAAAATGCCCATACTTTTTATATGGCCTTACATAGCATATAGCTAGCCACTCACAAAGTTTGGGAATTTTTGAAATTCAAACAATTTGAATTTCAATTCAAATAGGGGTTTAAATTTAATTCCAAGCTCTTGTTTGAATAATTGAAAAATCCATGAGCATGGGATTGGTTCCACATCACTTGATATGTGACCACACCCATTTATATGACTTTTCAAAAATGAAAAAGAAAATGTTGGATCAACTTTTATTGTGGCCATTTGAATTAAATTCATCTGGGGGGTGTTCTCTCTCCCATTTCAATTTCATTTGAAAATTTTGACATGAATGCAATGTGACACTTGATCCTAGCACATACCTAACAGAGGGTTCTGACACTAGCACACTTAACATTGCCTTCACCGAGCATATTACTAATGCTCTTATCAAAGCTAGGGAGGAGAAGCTCAAGTTAGAGACTTCTATTCCTAGCAAGCCATAAGATGGTTGGGATCCTGTAGTCAAAATTAAATTGAATAATTTCTCTTTCTTTGCTTTATGTGATGTTGGAGCTAGTGTCTCCGTCATGCCCAAAAGAATGTATGATATGCACAATTTGAAACCTTTTGATACATGTTCTTTTGGTGTTCGTCTTGTTGATTATTCTGTAAAGAAACCTTTAGGGATGATTGATGATATTCTTATTGTTGTCAATGATAATTATGTTCCCATTGATTTTCTTGTCATGGACATTGAGTGTGATCCTTCATGTCCAATTATTTTGGGACGTCCTTTTCTTCGCACCGTTGGTGCTATCATTACATGAAAGAAGGGACCGTTAGATTACAATTACCCCTCAAAAAGGGAATGGAACACTTCCCTCGAAAGAAGATTAAGTTACCTTATGAGCCCGTTACTGATGAGGACATCCCTACTAATGTTACACCCATATCCTCACCAACTACACATATTGGACCAGTTACTAGAGCTCGTGCACGTCAACTAAATTATCAGGTACTTTCGTTTCTTGCGAATCCTTCTATTGTTCATGAACATATGATGCTGCCTAAATTAGATACTTTTGTTTTGCTTATGAATGAAGGACCTAGCATGGACAAGAAGGATGGTCATTGGAGCGGGATCAAGCATGGAGAAGAAGGTGCGCGCGCGGGAAAGGACAGCGGAGCTTCCAGTGGTGATTATCGCACTTTGAAGCCACCATAAGGCGCGCATGAAGTCTTGGACGAAATACGCGAGATGCCACTTCATTATTTTCGTCCAAGGGCAATTATAGGTGCTGCGTCACCTTAATATTGGGCTGGGCCCATGTAATTTCGAAATACCACCTTATAGGCTGTTTTTAGAGTCCGTATGTGTGGGGAAACCGAGTTAGGGTTGTTTTCGGACCCCACCTCCAAGGGGTCACGAAAATCCCCTCTGTTCCCCCATATATACAGCCCTTAGGGCGTCGTTTAGACTTGGGTTTTAATTAGATTTAAGTTAGCCATAGCCGCAACTTCGAGCTCTTCGTTTGTGTCATCCGACCAGGCCAAGACCTCATTGGAACCCCAACTTTCGTAATCATTCATCTTATATTCGCAATATCCAGATTGCAATTCTTAGTTCTTGCTTGTTCTTCGATTGCTTGCAGGAATTAGACCTTCGTGGTCAGGTTGATCGTGCATCCGCGGGATCAATAACCTCTCGGAGTTGGTTTAGCGATCGCTAAGGCGCAACGTCTTCGCACGTTAGTAGTCGGATCGTGAAAGTCGCCTCCACCATAATCGATCTCCACCATCTCATCGAAACATCGGGACACCTTCGCCTCTATCAAGTGGTATCAGATTTCCAGGTTGCTCGGTGAGATTTACCAGTTTTCATAGTCTAGATTGGTTCTGTTCTTCATACCTACAGTCCACGAAAAAGCCAAAAAAAAAATTAGGGTTAGATCATCACGTTCCAAAACAGTCCGAGCCCTTATCCAGTTTTCTTTACAGTAGCTTGCTTTGTTGAATTTACGGTTGCATCGTTGTGTCAAGTTGCTGATCTTAGCGTCTAGTTCCCTTAGAGTTTCGAGTTCTGATCACAGTTTGCCACGTCGCCGCCGCACAGTAGTCATCCTACCACGTTCCGCCAATCCAAGTCCAGATACACCACCACGTTCCGCCAAGCAGAGTCCATATACACCACCACGTCTCACGAGTCCGAGTTGAGTTCCACCATTAGTAAGGATCCTGATCTCTCTGTAGCCAGATTAGTTTTGAGTTGTTAGAGTCGGATTTCACCAAACTTTTTCCGTCCAGAGAAGGGGGGTGATTTCCAAAAAAAAAAAAAAAAAAAAAAAAAAGCAAAAAAAAAAAAAAGAGAAAAAAAATTCAGAGTGTGCTTCTCAGTTGATTACGTGCCACGCCGTGCTTTCGTTGGTGTTTTAGGCTCGCGTCTCTAGTACGGTCTAGCCTAGGATCAGCACAGTACCGACGTTGAGTGTTTATTCAACTTTGCATCTCTGTTTTGATTACTGTTGAGCTTTTTGCTACCATATTTGTCAAGCCTACCTACAGCTCCACATATATTCTACTTCGTGCGGTTGACACCTCCTGGCCATCGCTCTACCACATCTCTGAGAGTTTTTGACCCGTTGGTTGTACATCACCACCTGCTGCTAGGTAAGAATCGGTAAGAACTGAAGAAAAGCTTGACGGATTTGTGCTTTCCACCACCCCACATCCCATTAGTCGAAGTAGGATCATACTTCTGTGTGTTTTTTATTTCTGCTAACCATGCCAGGATCCCATGATGAAGTGGCGCGGGATGCACCTGATTGGGAGAATATGACAAACAAAGCATTACATGATAAATTTGCACAAATGATGTCTGAACAGGTGAATGACATCGAGAACAGATTTACAGAGGCGATTGATGGTGTGGAGAAGATGATCGACACCAAGCTCGACGCCAAGTTTACTGAGTTGCTCGCACGCTTACCTATACAGCCTGCGGCCGCTCCAGCACAGCCACCGCCACCACGACGTGCACGACGTATTCTGTTTCCTGGCGGACAAGCTGCTGGTGCTCCTGCTGCTGCTGCAGTTACTGCTGCTGCTGCCTCTGACGTCGGCCAGGACGACAACTACGAGGGTGATTACGAGGAGGAGGTGGAACAAGAAGCGGCCTATGAACAGCCAGCTGGACGTCCACGTCCCAACATTCGCCACGGTCGACACCAACCACCCCCTCAGGTACGCGATGATGAACATGTGCCTAAACTTAAATTGAATCTTAAGCCGTTTGAGGGTAGATATATTCCTGATGCTTATCTTACTTGGGAGTTAGAAACTGAACAACGCTTTACATGTTTACAATATCCTGAGAATAGACGTGTTACTGCTGCTGTTTGTGAATTCACGGGTTTTGCATCTATTTGGTGGTCTGAACATTGTAGATTGCATGCTAATAATATTCCAGCTACTTGGGCTGCTTTAAAAGATGCTATGCGTACTCGCTGGGTTCCTCCTTATTATCAACGTGAATTGCTACAAAAATTACAGCGTTTGAGACAAGGAAAAAATTCTGTAGAGGAATATTATCAAGAATTACAAACTGGATTGATTAGATGTGGCCTAGTAGAGGATAATGAAGCTATGTTTGCACGTTTTATAGGTGGCTTAAACAGGGAGATACAAACTATTCTAGAATACAAGGACTATGCTACTATTACTCGTTTGTTTCATCTTGCTTGTAAAGCTGAACGTGAAGTGCAGGATCGACAGGCCGCTACGAGACCTAACTTTTCTGCAGGACGAAATACATCATGGACATCGCGTGGACCTTCTACATCCACACGTCCTGCTGCTCCACCCTCTACTTCAGCCGCTCATTCTTACAGGGAGCCACCAAAACAGTCAGCGCCACCATTCAAGGGTGCACAGAGTGGTCCAGCGGCGAGTTCTTCTTCATCCATGGCTTCCACAGGGCAAACACGAGATCGTGATATTAAATGTCGCAGGTGCCAAGGTGGAGGTCACTTCGCAAAAGACTGTCCCTCCAAGCGTGTGATGATTATTACGGCGGATGGTGGGTATGAGTCAGCGAGTGACTATGATGAGGAGACTTTAGTTCTCATTGCTCATGAGGAACAGGGTGCCCATGATGATGCTCATGATATGGAGTATATGGCTCCTGATGATGCAGATAAATATGCTAGTTTGGTTGCTCAACGTGTGTTAAGTGTGCAGGTAACGAAGGCTGAGCAAAACCAGAGGCATAATTTGTTCCACACAAAGGGAGTGGTGAAAGAACGTTCGGTTCGCATCATCATTGACGGAGGGAGTTGCAACAACTTGGCTAGCATGGAGTTGGTGGAGAAGCTATCTCTCACCACAAGACCACACCCCCATCCGTACTATATTCAGTGGTTTAACAATAGTGGTAAGATTAAGGTAACGCGTTCTGTTCGTGTGCACTTTAGCATTGCTGCATATGCTGATTATGTTGATTGTGATGTGGTACCCATGCAAGCATGCTCTCTTTTACTTGGTAGACCATGGCAATTTGATAGGAATGTTGTACACCATGGTAGGACAAATCAGTTTACTCTGGTTCATCAGGATAAAAATATTGCTTTACTTCCTATGTCTCCTGAACAAATTGTGAAAGATGATCTTGCTAGAGCTAGTAAAGCTAAACAGGAGAAAAATAAGAGTGAAAATGAGATAGCAGCCAAAGAATTTGAGCAACAACATAAGACTAATAGCAAATCTTCTTCTGCTGTGTCTAATGAAATTAAATTGACTAGTCCAACTTTGCTTGCTACTAAAGTTGATATTTCAGATTTGGATGTTAGTCAATATGTGTGCTATGCTTTTGTGTGCAAAGAAGCTTTGTTTTCATTTGAGGAATTGCCTCCTTCTTTGCCTCCTGTTGTCACTGACCTTTTGCAGGAGTTTATTGACGTCTTTCCACAAGACGTACCACCGGGATTACCACCTATTCGAGGGATTGAGCATCAGATTGACTTAATTCCCGGTGCTTCACTGCCCAACCGTGCGCCTTACCGTACCAATCCGGAGGAGACAAAGGAGATTCAGCGTCAAGTACAAGAGCTACTCGACAAAGGTTACATACGTGAATCCCTTAGTCCTTGTGCTGTTCCTGTTATATTAGTGCCTAAAAAGGATGGAACATGGCGTATGTGTGTTGATTGTCGAGCCATTAATAATATTACTATTCGTTATCGTCATCCTATTCCTAGGTTAGATGATATGCTTGATGAATTAAGTGGCTCTACCATGTTTTCCAAAGTTGATTTGCGTAGTGGATACCATCAAATTCGCATGAAATTAGGAGATGAATGGAAAACGGCATTTAAAACTAAGTTTGGATTATATGAGTGGTTAGTCATGCCTTTTGGGTTAACTAATGCACCTAGCACTTTCATGAGATTAATGAACGAGGTTTTACGTGCTTTCATTGGACGATTTGTGGTAGTCTATTTTGATGATATACTGATTTATAGCAAATCTTTGGAGGAACATTTGGATCATTTACGTGTTGTTTTTATTGCTCTACGTAATGCACGTTTGTTTGGTAACCTTGGGAAGTGCAGCTTTTGCACCGACCGAGTATCGTTTCTTGGCTATGTTGTTACTCCGCAGGGAATTGAAGTTGATAAAGCCAAGATCGAGGCGATTGAGAGTTGGCCGCAGCCCAAAACGGTCACACAAGTGAGGAGTTTTCTTGGCCTCGCTGGATTCTATAGGCTTTTTGTGAGAGATTTCAGCACCATTGCTGCACCTCTCAATGAGCTTACACGCAAGGATGTGCCTTTTACTTGGGGTACCGCACAGGAAGAAGCCTTCACCGTATTGAAAGATAAGTTAACACATGCTCCTTTGCTCCAACTTCCTGATTTTAATAAGACTTTTGAGCTTGAATGCGATGCTAGTGGGATTGGTTTGGGAGGTGTGTTATTACAAGATGCTAAACCTGTTGCTTACTTTTCTGAAAAATTGAGTGGGCCTAGTCTGAACTATTCTACTTATGATAAGGAATTATATGCTCTTGTTCGGACATTAGAAACTTGGCAACATTATTTATGGCCCAAAGAATTTGTTATACATTCTGATCATGAATCTTTGAAACACATAAGAAGTCAAGCAAAACTTAATCGTAGACATGCTAAGTGGGTTGAATTTATTGAGACTTTTCCTTATGTCATTAAACACAAGAAGGGGAAAGATAATATTATTGCTGATGCTTTGTCTCGTCGTTATACTATGCTTTCACAACTTGACTTCAAGATTTTCGGTTTAGAGACAATCAAAGATCAATATGTAAATGATGCGGAATTTAAAGATGTATTGCAGAATTGTAGAGAGGGTAGAACATGGAACAAGTTTGTGCTTAATGATGGATTTGTGTTCCGTTCTAACAAGCTATGCATTCCAGCTAGCTCTATTCGTCTTTTGTTGTTGCAGGAGGCGCATGGAGGAGGATTAATGGGACACTTTGGCGTGAAGAAGACGGAGGACGTACTTGCTACACATTTCTTTTGGCCAAAGATGAGACGGGATGTTGAGCGTTTTGTTGCTCGCTGCACTACATGTCAAAAAGCTAAGTCACGACTCAATCCTCATGGTTTATACATGCCTTTACCTGTACCTAGTGTTCCGTGGGAGGACATATCCATGGACTTTGTTTTAGGCTTGCCTCGAACAAAGAATGGGAGGGATAGCATATTTGTTGTCGTGGATAGATTTTCTAAGATGGCACATTTTATACCATGTCATAAAAGCGATGATGCTGCTAATGTTGCTGATTTATTCTTTCGTGAGATTATTCGCTTACATGGTGTGCCCAATACTATTGTCTCGGATCGTGATACTAAGTTTCTTAGCCATTTTTGGAGATGCTTATGGGCTAAGTTGGGGACTAAACTACTTTTTAGTACTACATGTCATCCCCAAACTGATGGACAAACTGAAGTGGTCAATAGGACTTTGTCTACTATGCTTAGGGCTGTTTTAAAGAGTAACTTGAAACTGTGGGAAGAATGTTTACCTCATATTGAATTTGCTTATAATCGTTCATTGCATTCTACCACTAAAATGTGCCCTTTTGAGATTGTTTATGGTTTTCTACCTCGTGCACCTATTGATTTGCTACCTCTTCCATCTTCGGAGAAGGTTAATTTTGATGCTAAGCAACGTGCTGAATTGATATTAAAAATGCATGAGTTAACTAAAGAAAACATTGAGCGCATGAATGCTAGATACAAGCTTGCTGGTGATAGGGGTCGAAAGCATGTTGTGTTTGAACCCGGAGATCTTGTTTGGTTACATCTACGTAAAGATAGGTTTCCTGATTTGCGCAAGTCTAAGTTAATGCCTCGAGCTGATGGTCCCTTTAAGGTTTTGCAGAAAATTAATGATAATGCATATAAACTTGAGCTACCTGCAGCCTTTGGGGTTAGTCCCACATTTAATATTGCAGATTTGAAGCCTTATTTGGGAGAAGATGATGAGCTTCCGTCGAGGACGACTTCAATTCAAGAAGGGGAGGATGATGAGGACATCCCTACTAATGTTACACCCATATCCTCACCAACTACACATATTGGACCAGTTACTAGAGCTCGTGCACGTCAACTAAATTATCAGGTACTTTCGTTTCTTGCGAATCCTTCTATTGTTCATGAACATATGATGCTGCCTAAATTAGATACTTTTGTTTTGCTTATGAATGAAGGACCTAGCATGGACAAGAAGGATGGTCATTGGAGCGGGATCAAGCATGGAGAAGAAGGTGCGCGCGCGGGAAAGGACAGCGGAGCTTCCAGTGGTGATTATCGCACTTTGAAGCCACCATAAGGCGCGCATGAAGTCTTGGACGAAATACGCGAGATGCCACTTCATTATTTTCGTCCAAGGGCAATTATAGGTGCTGCGTCACCTTAATATTGGGCTGGGCCCATGTAATTTCGAAATACCACCTTATAGGCTGTTTTTAGAGTCCGTATGTGTGGGGAAACCGAGTTAGGGTTGTTTTCGGACCCCACCTCCAAGGGGTCACGAAAATCCCCTCTGTTCCCCCATATATACAGCCCTTAGGGAGTCGTTTAGACTTGGGTTTTAATTAGATTTAAGTTAGCCATAGCCGCAACTTCGAGCTCTTCGTTTGTGTCATCCGACCAGGCCAAGACCTCATTGGAACCCCAACTTTCGTAATCATTCATCTTATATTCGCAATATCCAGATTGCAATTCTTAGTTCTTGCTTGTTCTTCGATTGCTTGCAGGAATTAGACCTTCGTGGTCAGGTTGATCGTGCATCCGCGGGATCAATAACCTCTCGGAGTTGGTTTAGCGATCGCTAAGGCGCAACGTCTTCGCACGTTAGTAGTCGGATCGTGAAAGTCGCCTCCACCATAATCGATCTCCACCATCTCATCGAAACATCGGGACACCTTCGCCTCTATCAGTTACACGGGCAAGTTATTCTTTTGAAGTTGATAGAACTTGATGTTTTTTGCTTCATGCCTAGCTAAAAGGCATAAAAGAAAGCGCTTATTGGGAGCCAATCCAAAATGTTTCTACTTTCAGTTTTAGTGGTCTTGATGCTTGTTACTACTGTAGCAACATCATTGTATCTTTATTTTCAAGCTTTGTGCCAAGTTGTAGCCTCCGATTGTGACGAGGGGGTGTCCCCACGACTCCTACGGATGAGGGTACCTGGTATGCATCAAGAAAGAAGGCCCGCTGAAATCCTCAACAGGCCCACGACTAGCCCACTCGAGGCACCGACGAAGGAGTCCTCAACGACTATGGAAGCTTCGACTTGGCGTCCAAGACTAAAACTAGATTAGGCAAATGTCTCTGTAAACCTAGATGGACTCTTTGCGACCCAGACTAGTACATAAAGGCTGGGAGAGGGGACGTCTGGGGCATCCAATCTCATAGCAACACCTCCGGTCCCGAGCGATCTCGCCTCGACCGCCACTGGAATCGCCTCCATCATAATACGAAAGAGCAGGAAGTTGGGGTTTCACCAATCGAGTGCCCTAAACCTGGGTAAATCCCTGTCTCCTGTTAGCCGACAAGTATCTCCATCCTGCACCTTCTCTTTATGTTCTAAACCCAAGGTTCCTAACCATGGGATTTGCCGAGGTCAATCCTCATCAGCTTGCAAGAAAGTTCAAAAGTTATGACATGCTGTCTAGAAACAGATTATGTCTGCTTGACGGAACAATTAGCCAAAAATCACCAGATCATATTTTTTATCTGAATTGTTTTGACAGCATGCTCGATACAATTAGCTTTCAGGCGCCTGTTCTGAGTTTTTTGATTTGAGTTGCAGAAGTACCCCCAAAAAATTATTTACTACCTGCTGGTCTGTTTTTCACAGATTCTGCCACGTTTTGCGTCTTCATCGTTTTGCAAATCTTAAGCTTGATTTTTCTTTGCGAAAACTTTTTGGACATCATGAGAAACCTAATCAGCTTATGATGAGTTTTGTATGAAGGGAGTTTTCAAGTATGCTACGGAAGATGATGAAAGAAGATTCGGGAGATTCAAGCGCTCAATCTTGGGGATGCCCACATGCACCCCCAAGAAATATACAAGGAGACTCAAGCGTCTAAGCTTGGGGATGACCCCGTGCATCCCCTTCTCCATCAACAATCATCACTTCGTCCTTCTCCATGCTATATTTTTATCTCTTCCTGTGTTATGTGCTAAACTTGGAGCGTCTTGCTCTTTACTTTTTAGTTTGTTTTAGTTCTGCTTGCTGTTCATAACAAGTTGGATCCTAGCCCTCATTGTTTGGTAGGGAAACACACTCCACTTCACCCTAGAACACAACATAGGCTTGCATGCTTATCTTTATTTTTGTGTGTGTCCTTTATCTTTGCATAACTGCTGTCATGTTTATCTCTTAGTTTTCATGCTTATCTTTTTAAGAGCTTTTATTTAGGTAGATTTAGGAACTCTCTTGAGTTATCATATTTATCTTGTTTAGAGAGTTGGCTTGTTGCACTGAGTTGTGTGTCTTGCATGAGTAGGTAATTAAGGTTGCTATTACAAGTGTAGTAGTAACTTGCAATAGTTTTGAGGTATTGAATTGAGTAATGTTTGGACTTTTGGTGCCAAGAGCGTGAACCTATTAGTGATAGGTGTCGTATTTTGGGCAATCCGTGCTTATTTTCGAAAACTACAAAAATTAGTAGAGAACTCTAGCTACTAGATGGATCTCTAACCTCTGGAGGGGTTGGAATATATAGAGTACCATCACTTACCATGGGTCGACGATGCGCAAGGATTACCGAACCCCCATACACTCCTCCTCAGGGTACTTGTCTCTTTGTGAACTTCCTGATTAGATAGAGAGTTACCGATAATAAGCGCATGAGTTCTTCGGACTGATGCGAGTATTCGATTGTTGGAACTTCCACCTTCCATATTTTTCTAGCCTCTTCGGTACCATGCATTTCCCTTTCTCATCTTGAGAGTTGGTGCATACTTCGCCGGTTCATCCAAACCCTTGCCATGATACGCTCTGTCATCATAAACCTCCTTATATGTTCCTCAAAACAGCCACCATACGTACCTATCAAGGCATTTCCATAGCCTTTCCAAGTTACATTTCCATGCAACATCCATCATCTCATGACTTGATATTCATGCCATACATGCTTTTGCTTGATCGAGGAGCCGCACGCTAATTGGGCTTTGCCCTTATAATGGCTACATGACGCGTTAGTATCATTGCATATCCTCCTACACTGGCGGAGGCATACATTTTCATACATCATGATAATTTTCATTCTTCTTTATGTTGAGTACTTCTTGTAAAGTGTGAAGATCTTCTTTGTATTCTTGTAAAATATAGAGTGTTTCCCTTAAGTGAGGAAAATATCCAAAAGAGGACAAATTAAAAGATCCCAAAGAGGACAAATGAGAGATAAATATAAAGAGCCAATGAGGCCACAAAAATACAAAAAAAGAGAAAAAAAAGGAAAAAAGAGACAAGGGGGCAACACTACTATTCCTTTTGAAAGATCCACACTCATACTCCATTGTCATATTTGTACTCCATAGAGATTATCATTAATGCATAACAATGTGGGGATCCTTACACAATAGAACTTGGCTTGCGTATTCGAAGGGTGAGCCTCCTCAAAAGAGATCTAGGTCTTCATGAGCAAGCAAGTTGGATGCACCCCCACTAGTTCTATTGGAGATCTTAGCTTAGCTCTATGTGCATCCTTTGCATGGCAATCCCTACTCACATCATATCTATCATTTGTCTTTCTCTCGCCTATGATTGTCCTCAAGTATGGGAGCCTTTCACACCTTTTTGTCTTCCTTCCCCATAATTTCTCTCTTTTCCATCCCAAGTGCCAACATATCTTGCTCGCGCTCATCCATTGCATGAGTGCTCAAAGTCGAAAGGGAGAGGGTCAGTTTGACTTGTACCTAACTAGTGGTCTGGGGATGAGTCAAAATAAGATTCCAAAGGAGACGAAGCGTGAACTTTTAGTAGATTGAGTTCTCAATTAAACTACATAGTATTTTTATTCTCTAAACCTGTCTCCCACTTCTTGCACGCAAACACCATTTGGAGACATTTGAGTCACGGACAGCGAGAGCTCTTGCACCTTTATGTTCATACTTTGCTAGTTTCAATACTAGAGACTCTTGCTTGTTATTTTCTTTACTTGAATTGCATATCCTACTTTCTTTACTTTGAAGTTCTTATATGTGTGTTTGCATGTGACTACATAAATTATTTGTGTTATCATTTACCTACTCGAGGACGAGCAGGAATTAAGCTTGGGGATGTTGATACGTCCCAAAAGTATCTAGAATTTCTTCTTGTTCCATGCTCTTTTAGGTGACGTTGCTATGTGTTTTGCTACAATTTTATATCTTTTTACAAATATTTGGACTGGCCTACTAACTCAGTGCACCCAGTGCTAGTCTTTGTCTGCCGTTTTCTGTAAGTTGCAGGGTTTTACCCATATTTATAGAGCTCCAGAACTTCCAGAAAAATCAGATAAAAAATCAGCACAAAAGAGGCTTCCAGAGCACCGAAGGAGAGCCAGGGGATCCAGGCCCCACCCAGGCGGCCAGGTGACACGACCCCCCTCCTGGCCGCGACACCAGGGCGCCTGGGAGGTGGGGCCACCCCGGGTGCCCCCCTTCGGCCTATTTTTACCCCTCACTCCGAAAACCCTCAGAGAGACCCCCGCATCACGGTTTTCCTCTCTGTTCCGCCGCCGCCACGCTTCCAAGATCGGGAGCACCAGAAGACCTCTTCTCGGCACCCTGTCAGAGAGAGGATTGATCCCCGGGAGCTTCTCCACCACCATGGATGCTTCCCGGATGTGCCATGAGTAGTTCCCCTTGGACCATGGGTCCATGACCAGTAGCTATGTGATGTCTCCTCTCCAATTTTGTTCTTTAATTCTTAGCCCTTGTGAGCTGTCCTACATGATCAAGGAATCTATGTAATTCTTTCTGCTATTGCTATGCTGTGTTTGCTGGGATCCGATGGATTATGAGATTATCTTCAGATTGCGATGAGTTATATATTTGGTTTACCTTTTATATTTTGTTCTTGAGTAATTTTTGCATGTTCTTCGTTGCTTTTTATTGCTTTGGCCAAGTAGTATATAGTAACTCTAAGAGGGAGCGTTTATGCATGATTGTGGGTTCATGCCCCCCGATGTCTAGCTTGAGTGATAGAAACATGAGACTAGGGGATGTGTTGTTTCCATCAGGCAGAAAACAACGGTGCTTGTAACCGCAATTCCAAGGATTATTTAACTTACGCAAAGTTTGTTAAGGAAGTTGTATGTTGCTTTGAGTTTACACTTTGGATGGGGCTCGCAACTTAAGAGCAGCGAGATGTTCTGGATAGATATCTGAAGGTGTATGATTAGTGAGTAGATGCAGATGGATTTTGGTCTACTTGTCTTGGCGTACTGCCCATACTTTTGAGCCTCTAACTTTCCAGTAGCATAATTAACATTGCGGTGCATTTATAGTTCTGTCAATTGCCTAGCTGTAATTTGTTTACCCAGACTAGCTATTTTATCGTCTTTTGGGAGAGAGACATCACTAGTGGACATCATGGGGCCCCGGTCCATATTTCCACCACTGTTTACACTTCCACTTTACTTTCTGCCTTTACTTTCAGTTGCTATCACCACTATTATTATTCTCTTGTGTTTGATTCTTTGTAAACGACAAGGCTAGAGGGATTGACAACCCCTCTGTACTCGTTGGGAGAAAAGTTACTTGTTGTGTCTGCAGGTCCAGGTAAAGCAAGTGATTATCTTCAAACGGTGCCTCACTTGCCGCACCACCTACTTGTCGTCTTCGGAGTCCTACGGAGACAAACCTTGGTATCTTCGCCAAGGGAAATTTGCCGCTATCTACATCTCAACCTTCCACTTGGGGTAACCAACGAAGGGCGAGAAGCCGTTATCATCTCTCATACCATCACAAACCCATAAACAAGTATACCCAAATTGGTTTTTGTGCATACCTAAACAAAAGTTCATCCCAACAAAACCCGGAATAAGAACCAAACCATTTACATGGTTATTAAAAACCATTCTCACATTTTACGTTGTAGCGCTTGTCGATGACGCGGTCATGTGATGCCGAGGGGTGTTGTTGTCAGCGCTACGATGCAGCCCTCATCATGGTCGCGCGATGTAGGGGTGTTGGTCGGTGGCTGCCGGCACTGCGATGCAACCCTCATCGTGCACCTCGTTGGTCGGGTGTTGGTGTTGCCTTAGAGATTCGGATGGGCGACATACCGACAGGACGTTGATACTGCGTTGTAGCTTTGTCTCGCTGCTGGGTTACCTATTACCGGCCTAATTAGTAGCCCTTTTTTACTAGAAAATTGTGTTCGAAGCACGAGCTCCATGGAGAGCCCTTCATTTTGAAAATTGAAGAATCAAATTTTTAGGTTTAAAAAAATCTGATTTTTTTACACACATACATATGGATGTATATTACTTTTCCACAAAGTTTTACGGTAAAATACATTTGTATATGAGCTACCCAAAAATTACAAAATCATCGTATTTCTAGTACTTGTACTATCTATAGTTCTTATAAAACAAAACTCCACTATAGATCATTTAAGATGTCTATCTCAACATACAAGCTATCCACATCATCTATTCTCTTAGCCAATCAAGTGTCCATGTCACCCACTTAGGTCATTTAAATTGTCTCTCTTCACATGCAAGCTATCCACATCATCCATTTCTTAGTCAATCAATTGTCCATGTCATCTCAACTAATATATTTATTAATCTATATATGCAATTTCCATATCAACCATCTTTTAATCATTTTATTGTCCATCCTAATTAATTTTAATACACACATGTTTCGGTTGCACCTTCACTTAAACAACTTAATGTATCATATTTTTATACTTTTTATTTATGCATATAGTTTTCATAGCAATTCCCGCTGCAACGCGCGGAATATACTTCTAGCTCACTATTAAAATACATGAAGTTGTGTTTTTATGCAGCTTGCATCAAAGTGTATTTGAGCATAAAATTTTCCAGAAATCTAGTATATATCTCTATATTCATGTGTACTTTTTTCAGATTTTTCTAAAACATAAAATATGTGTTTATTTTTATTTTATTTATTAACACACAACAACCATTACACATATGAAATGGCATCATCTAAGCTTTATCAATTAACCACATATATGTTTTATTAGGCTGATGCATGCGGCCGGCCACATCCTTCTTTTGCTCGTTCATTCACGGTGGCCATTTCTATTCACTATTAAAATACATAAAGTTGTTTGTTTATACAGCTTGCACCGAAGTGTATTCGAGCGCAAAATTTTTCAAAAATGTACTCCCTCCGTCCCATAATTCTTATTACGGTTTTACTTTAAATTTGAATTAAAACCATGACAAGAATTATGGAACGGAGGGAATAATATATATCTCTATATTAATGTGTACTTTTTCAGATTTTTCTGAAACTTAAAATATGTATTCCTTTTTATTTTATTTATTAGCATAGAACAACCATCACACATATGAAATGACATTATATAGATTTTATTTATTAGCCACATATATGTTTTATTAGGCCGATGCGTCTATTTTTTTAACCGGGCTATCTGCCACAAGTGCATATAATTGGGCCAGCTTCCACCACCGTCGAATTGAACTATTTATTCGCGCGAGAACTTGGGCCGCAGCCACCATGATACGTCCCAAACGTATCGATAATTTTTGCTTGTTCGATGCATGTTTTGTGTGATATTGCTATGATTTAGATACACTTTCATACACTTTTGATTATATTTGGACTAACCTATTAACTCAGTGCACCCCAGTGCCAGTTTCTGTTTTCTGTTGTTTTTCTATTTCAGTTTTCCCCCATATTAAAAGTGCTCCAAAAATTCGGGAAAAATCAGATAAAAAATCAGGGTGAAGGAACCTTTCGGAGTCCCGAAGGGGGACCAGGTGGGACCCACCAGGGCCCCAGGCGGCCACCTGGCGTGGCCTAGGGATTGGCTGCGCCAGGGGGGCGCCTGGACCCCTGGTGGGCCCCCTGGCCGCCCTCCTTCGCCTATATATCCCCCGTGATGTGAAACTTCCAATGACACAACCCTTTTTTGCGATCTCGCCTCTGTTCCGCCGCCGCCACGCTTCCAAGATCGGGAGCACCAGCAGACCTCTTCCCGGCACCCTGCCGGAGGGAGGATCGACCTTCGGGAGCTTCCCCTCCACCATGGACGCTTCCCGGATGTGCCGTGAGTAGTTTTATTTGGACCATGGATCCGTGATCAGTAGCTATGTGATGTTCTCCTCCCCTCTTTGTTGTTCATGGTTTAGACCTCATGAGGTGCCGTACATGATCGAGGCACATATGTAATCTTTCTGCTGTTGCTATGCTTACTTTGATGGGATCTGATGGATTATGAGATTATGATAGAGTAATATATTTGGTTCTTATCTTTTATATTTTCTTTCCTAAGTAATTCTTGCATGTTCTCCTTTGTTGTTTATTCCTTTGTCCAAGTAGTAGGTAGTAACTCCAAGAGGGAACGTTATGCTCGATTGTGGGTTCATGCCCCCTGATGACACGCTTGAGTGACAGAAACATGAGTCTACGGGATGTGATGTTGCCACAAGGGGGAAAACAACGGTGCTAGTAACCGCGGTTGCAAGGATTGTTTACTTTACACAAAGTTCTTTTTAATGCAGTTGTCTGTTGCTTTGGGTTTACACTTTGGGTGGGGCTCGCAACTTAATACCAGCGAGATGTTCTGGATAGATATCTCAAGGTGGATGATTAGTAATAGATGCATTTGGATTTCAGTCTACTTATTTTGGCGTACTGTCCATGCTTTTGAGCCTCTTCCTTTCTTTTGTAGCATAGTTAGCATTGCGGTGCGTTTATAATCCTGTCAATTGCCCATCTGTAATTTGTTTACCTCGCATAGCATTTTTATCGTCTTTTGGGAGAGAGACATCACTAGTGAACATCACGGGACCCCGTTCCATATTCTCATCATTGTTTATACGCTCATTTACTTTTCAGATTTTACTTTCAGTTGCTATCATTATCATTATCCTTGTGTTTGATCCGTTGTAAAAAACAAGACCGGAGAGATTGACAACCTCTCTGAACTTCGTTGGGAACAAAGTTATTTGTGTCTGTGTCCAGGTCCAGGTGAAGTAAGCAACCTCGGTTGTGAACGGCGCTATTGTTCGCTTCACCACCTACTTATCATCTTCGGAGTCCTACTGGTCGATACTCAACCTTGATGTCCTCAACAATGGAAACTTGCCGCTACGCTGCATCTCACCTTCCACTTGGGGTAACCAAAGAAGGGCGAGAAGCAATTATCCTCTCTCGCGTATCAAGAAAATTTCTGGCACCGTTGCCGGGGACTCCGAGTGATAAGATAGGGGAGTTGGCCACTACCTTTTACCTTTACTTTTTAGTCTTGTTAGTTTACCTTTCAGTTTTTATCTTTGTGTCCTATATAAAAATTTACAAAAAATCTTCCACACTTGCTGCTACTATGGGTTCCACTGAAAACACCAAGTTGTGTGACTTCACTAGTGATAGAGGCGAAGGTGTCCCGATGTTTCGATGAGATGGTGGAGATCGATTTTTGGTGGAGTAGACTTTCACGACCCGACTACGAACGTGCGAAGACGTTGCGCCTTAGCGATCGCTAAACCAACTCCGAGAGGTTATTGATCCCGCGGGTGCACGATCAACCTGACCACGAAGGTCAATTCCTGCAAGCAATCGAAGAACAAGCAAGAACTAAGAAATGCAATCTGGATATTGCGAATATAAGATGAAAGATTAACAGAAGTTGGGGTTCCAATGCGGTCTTGGCCTGGTCGGACGACACAAACGAAGAACTCGAAGTTGCGGCTATGGCTAACTTAAATCTAATTAAAACCCAAGTCTAAACGACGCCCTAAGGGCTGTATATATGGGGGAACAGAGGGGATTTTCGTGACCCCTTGGAGGTGGGGTCCGAAAACAACCCTAACTCGGTTTCCCCACACATACGGACTCTAAAAACAGCCTAGAAGGTGGTATTTCGAAATTACATGGGCCCAGCCCAATATTAAGGTGACGCAGCACCTATAATTGCCCTTGGACGAAAATAATGAGTGGCATCTCGCGTATTTCGTCCAAGACTTCATGCGCGCCTTATGGTGGCTTCAAAGTGCGATAATCACCACTGGAAGCTCCGCTGTCCTTTCCCGCGCGCGCACCTTCTTCTCCATGCTTGATCCCGCTCCAATGACCATCCTTCTTGTCCATGCTAGGTCCTTCATTCATAAGCAAAACAAAAGTATCTAATTTAGGCAGCATCATATGTTCATGAACAATAGAAGGATTCGCAAGAAACGAAAGTACCTGATAATTTAGTTGACGTGCACGAGCTCTAGTAACTGGTCCAATATGTGTAGTTGGTGAGGATATGGGTGTAACATTAGTAGGGATGTCCTCATCAACTAGTCACAACAACAAAGACTTTATCTGCAATCCTATTGCCACACCTGCCACTTCAGCCACCTCTTATGAAATTAAATCTGCTTTGCTAAACCTTGTTATGAGAGATCAATTATCTAGTGCTAGAGATGATGTTACTTTACACTTAAATAATTTTGTTGAATTATGTGATATGCAAAAGTATAAAGAAGTAGAAGGTGATGTTGTTAAGCTCAAGCTTTTTCCTTTCTCTTTAAGGGAAGGAGCTAAAATCTGGTTTCAATCTTTGCCTAGGAATAGCATAGATTCTTGGGATAAGTGCAAAGATGCTTTTATTGGGAAGTACTACCCCCTGCTAAAATTATCCAATTGAGGAGCAACATTATGAATTTTAAGAAATTGGATAATGAACACGTTGCCCAAGCTTGGGAACGTATGAAATCTCTTGTTAAGAAATTCCCTACACATGGTTTGACTACCTGGATGGTTATCCAGAGTTTTTATGCAAGCTTGAACTTTACCTCGCGGAACCTGTTAGATTCAGCTGCGGGAGGAACCTTTATGTCAACTACACTAGGTGCTGCCACAAAGCTTCTCAATGAGATGATGACCAATTATTCCCAATGGCACACCGAACGCGCTCCAACAAGTAGGAAGGTCAACTCTGTCGAGGAGATTACCTCCCTAAATGAAAAAGTTGACTTAATTATTTCTCTACTTACCAAGCAACCCTCTATTGATCCTCATGATGTTCCTTTAAATTCTTTGGTTGCTCAGGAACAAGTAGATGTGAACTTTATTTCTAGAAACAACTTCAACAACAATGCATATAGGGGCAATTTTTCTAGCAATCCTAGATTGTTTCCATCCAATTATGGGAATAACAACACTTATCCTAGCAACAAGAACCCCACTTATGAACTAGAAAGTATGCTTAGAGACTTTATCACTACCCAAAAAGCCTTCAACAAAAATGTAGAAGAGAAATTAGCTAAGTTAGATAATCTCTCTTTGAAGTTAGATAGCTTAGCCCTTTATGTTGAGATGCTAAAAATTAAAACCTCTCCCCTTGAGGAGAGAAAGGTCACCCCTATTAATGCTATCCAATTACAAATTAATGAAAATATTAGGATGATGGCTAAACTTAAAGAAAGATGGGCTAGAGAAAAAGAGGAAGAGGATAGCATTAAGAGCCTTCCTACACACCACACAGTTGCCACTATCCAAATTGTTGAGGACACGCAAACTATTCACTAGTGGTGGAAATATGGACTGGGGTCCCATGATATTCACTAGTGATATCTCTCTCCCAAAAGACGATAAAATAGCTAGCTGGGTAAACAAATTACAGCTAGGCAATTGGCATAATTATAAATGCACCGCAATGCTAATTATGCTATCGGAAAGCTACAGGCTCAAAAGTATGGACAGTACGCTAAGAAAAGTAGACCGAAATCCACCTGCATCTACTACTAATTATCCACCTTGAGATACCTACCCAGAACATCTCGTTGGTATTAAGTTGCGGGCCCCACCCAAAGTGTAAACTCAAAGCAATAGACAATTTCATTAACAATCTATGCATAAGGTAAACAATCCTTGCAACCGCGGTTACAAGCACCGTTGTTTTCTCCGTGGTGGCAACAACACATCCCCTAGTCTCATGTTTCTGTCACTCAAGCTAGACATTGGGGGGCATGAACCCACAATCATGCATAACGCTCCTTCTTGGAGTTGCTATCTACTACTTGGCCAAAGAAATAAAAAGCAATGGAGAACATGCAAGAATTACTCAAGGACAAAATATAAAAGGTAAACCAAATATATAACTCATCACGATCTGAACATAATCTCATAATCCATCGGATCCTAGAAAACACAGCATAGCAGCAGCAGGAAAATTACATAGGTGCCTTCATCATGTAGGGAAGCTCACAAGGACAAAACATTGAAGAAAAAGATTAGAGAGAAGACATCACATAGCTACTGGTCATGGACCCATGCTCCAAGGGTGACTACTCACGACACATCCGGGAACCGTCCATGGTGTCGGAGAAGCTCCCGGTGGTCAATCCTCCCTCCGGTAGGGTGCTAGGAAGAGGTTTTCTAGTGCTCCCGATCATGGAAGTGCGGCGGCGGCGGAGCAGACAGGTATTTCGCGATGTGGGGTTCTCCTCTATGGTTTCTGGAGCGAAGAGGTAATATAGGCCAAATGGGGGAGCTAGGGGCCACCTGTGGCTCCCAGGCGCCCTGGTGGCGCGGCCAAGGGTGAGGTCGCGCCACCTGGCCGCCTGGGCGCTAGGTGGGGTCCCCCTGGCTCTCCTTCGGGGTTAGAGAAGCTTCCGCCGTACTGATTTTTATTCTGATTTTTCTGGAATTTTTGGAACAATTTAAATTGGGGAAAATCACTGCAACTAAAGACATCAGCAGACAGAAACTGGCACTGGACGCACTGAGTTAGTAGGTTAGTCCAAATATGAGTAAAATGATATAAAAGTGTAGCAAAACATGTTGCAATTTCACATAAAAGTGCATGGAACAAGCACAAATTATAGATACGTTTGGGACGTATCACGTATCAACATCCCCAAGCATAATTCCTGATCATCCTCAAGTAGGTAAATGATAACACCAATCATTTCTTTAGTGACATACTAACACACCTATAAGAACTTCAAAGTAAAGTAAGTAAGATATTGTAAGGCCCGATATGTGATACGTACCAAACGTATCTATAATTTCTGCTTGCTCCATGCATGTTTTGTGTGACTTTCCATGATTTGCTTGAATGTTCATACACTTTTGAGCATATTTGGACTAAACTATTAACCCAGTGCACCCAGCTGCCAGTTGTTGTTTTCTGCTGTTTTTGTATTTCAGGTTTTCCGGCCATTAAAAGTGCTCCAAAAAATCCGGAAAAATCAGATAAAAATTTAGCGACCCGGAAGCTTCCGGAATCACCAAGGTAGCGGAGGGGGGCCACCACAGGGACTCCAGAAGGGTCCCTGGCGCGGACCCACCCTAGGCCGCGCCAGGGGGCCTCCTGGCTGCCCTGTGGGTCCTCTCGACACCCCTTCCGCCTATATTTAGCCCTCGGGGTGGAAACCCCTAATATCGATCTCTTTTCCTCGAACTCGCCTCTGTACCGCCGCCACCGCCGTTTCAAGATCGGGGCTGCCTGGAGAAGCTGCCCCGGCACCCTGCCGGGAGGAGGAACCCCCTCCGGGAGACCATCCATAGCCATGGACGCCTCCCGGATGTACCGTGAGTAGTCCCCCTTGGACCATGGGTCCGTGACCAGTAGCTATGTGATGTACTTCTCTCCTCTTTGTGCTTCCACTTTCGAGACCTCGTGAGCTGCCTCACATGATCGAGGCACTTTTGTAATTTCAGCCGTTGCTATGCTGAGTTTGATGGGATCTGATGGATTATGAGACTATGTTCATATTGTGATGAGTAATATATTTGGTTCTTCTCTTTTATATTTTTTTCTTGAGTAAATTCTTGCATGTTCTCCATTACAGTATTTTTCTTTGGCCAACTAGTTTGTTTCAACTCCAAGAGGGAGCGTTATGCTTGATTGTGGGTTCAGCCCCTTGATGTCTAGCTTGAGTGACAGAAACATGAGACTAGGGGATGTGCTGTTGCCACCAAGGATAAAACAACGGTGCTTGTACCAGCGGGTGCATGGATTGTTTACTTTACGCAAAGTTCTTTTAATGCAGTTGTCTGTTGCTTTGAGTGTACACTTTGGGTGGGATTCGCAACTTAATACCAGCGAGATGTTCTAGATAGATATCTCAAGGTGGATGATTCGTAGTAGATGCATTTGGATTTCGGTCTACTTACCTTGGCTTACTACCCATTGCTTTTGAGCCCTTCCTTTCTTTGTAGCATAGTTAGCATTGCGGTGCCTTCATAATTCTGTCAATTGCCCAGCTGTGATTTGTTTACCTCGCTAGCACTTTTATCATCTTTTGGGAGAGAGACATCACTAGTGAAAATCACAGGACCTCGGTTCATCTTCACATTATTGTTTACACCTTAGTTTACTTTCAAGTTTTTACTTTCAGTTGCCACTATTATTATCTCTTGCGTTGATCCCTTGTAAACAGCAAGGCCGGAGGAATTGACAACTCCTCTGTACTCGTTGGGAGAAAAGTTATTTGTTTCTGGGTGCAGGTCATGTCAACTCCCTAGCCAGAAGCTAATTTCTGGCGCTGTTGGCACCTTATTGTATTTCTGCCAGTCCTACTGGAGACAAACCTTGGTATCTTCACCGAGGGAAATTTGCTGCTACGCTGCATCTCACCTTCCACTTGGGGTAACCAACGAGGAGTGAGAGAACTATCCTCACCGTATCAAGCCAATTTCTGGCGCCGTTGCCGGGGAATCCAGTCTACAAGATAGGGGAGTTGCACACTATCTTTTATCTTTGCTTTTTAGTCTTGTTAGTTTACCTTTCTGTTTTTACTTTTGTGTCCCTTATCAAAAATACCAAAAATACCTGTTACCTTGTCAGTAGTTACCACTATGGCTGGTCCTTTTGCCTTTGGTGAGGAAGAAGTACTTACCTTTACTCAAAGAGGTGGTGAAAGTTTGAAAGATGCTTGGTATAGAATTAATGATTCTCAAAAAAGAGCCACCAAGAAGCAATCCACTACTATCTTGCTTAGAATTTTTTTTGTTGGCATCACTTCTTGGAATCGGTTTCTTTTAGACACTGCTATCAATGGGAACTTCATAGAGGCCCCAGTTTGGGAAGCCCTTAATGTTATTGAAAATCTTGTTGGAAGTCTCCCAGTTGTTAGTATTGAGGACATTACTTTAGCTCACATTATGAGAAAACTTGAAAAAATAGAGCTAGAGATGCCAAGTATCGATAGGGTGGATGAGTTGGTGTAAGGTCAGATATGCGGTACTATTCCAGATCTAGATGTTTCCATCCAGATCCGGGGACGAAGCACATATCAGTCCCACCGCGACATATGACGAAGTCATATGCCCCGGATTTCCAACATGATATCACAACATTACAGATATAGGATACAACATCTCATACAATCGGCATACAACTGCCTTAATACAATACAACAGCGGAAGATATATGTCTGAGTACAGACTACAATCAAATGCCTAGTGGCAAAGAGAAAAACATCGATCCCATAAACACACGGGTCCAGGCCCTCCGCCGGGATCCGCCTAACTAGTCGTCGTCGAGTGTCCACGTGAAACGTCGATCACCATACCTGTTGTCAATCAAGAACCCTGAAAGGAGTTTGGGGGTAGTATCATGAGTACAGAAGTACTCAGCATCCAACTGTAGTGGTCAACTAACCCAGCAAGGACTTCATCACTCGTCATTCTAGGACAACTAGTATTTTATGGTAAGGATGAGGTTATTGGTGAGGTTTCTGCCGCACTAGAATTTATGAAGTGGCTAACGATCTAGAGAGTAAGATAAGAAGCCAAGCATTCGATGAGGAATCGCCTCCAACAAGTCTTGCTATCAACTACTTACGCAATCATAACACCTATCCTATCCTTGTCCTCCTCTTCGCATCCCGACAAAGAAGAAGCAGTCAAGGCACACACACGTTCACCAAGTTATATTAAGATTATCTCAGTTGTTGTTTTCTATGAACAAGGAGTAGGTCTCAAGTCGTCCTTAACCGTGGACACGGCTTCTCGAAAAGATTTAACCCTGCAGGGGTGTACCAACTGCCCATTACAAGGCTCCGCACGCACGCCCATCTCTCTCAGTTGCTACCCATGATAGGCAACCATTTTATGATTTAGTCCCAAGAGATCTGGAACGACAGGTCCCTCTAGCTAACAACGAACAAATCCGGGTGGCCCCCGGTGAGTCGACATCCAACTCAAAAGCCGGCCGCGCTCTCGAATCGGCGTCTACCGTCTGGACGAGGTCGGGTTAGTTGCCCAAACAGATGTGGACAACCCCCTAGCTCCTTGGGGTGGACCAACAAGAGAAACCATGTCTCCGCTGGCCCAAATTGTTTGAAATCTGTCGGCCGCGGACCAGTCACACACACGTTTCAAATGGTAAATCAGCTTGGGCCACCACTAGAAATGTTTGAAGCTAGGTAGGTAAGAAGAGGGGACCCCATAAAATCCCACACGCGGTGATGAGGACATCCCTACTAATGTTACACCCATACCCTCACCAACTACACATACTGGACCAGTTACTAGAGCACGTGCACGTCAACTAAATTATCAGGTACTTTCGTTTCTTGCGAATCCTTCTATTGTTCATGAACATATGATGCTGCCTAAATTAGATACTTTTGTTTTGGTTATGAATGAAGGACCTAGCATGGACAAGAAGGATGGTCATTGGAGCGGGATCAAGAATGGAGAAGAAGGTGCGCGCGGGGGAAAGTACAGTGGAGCTTCCAGTGGGGATTTTCGCACGTTGAAGCCACCATAAGGCATGCATGAAGGCTTGGACGGAATACACGAGATGCCACTTCATTATTTTCGTCCAAGAGCAATTATAGGTGTTGCGTCACCTTAATATTGGGCTGGGCCCATGTAATTTCGAAATACCACATTATAGGCTGTTTTTAGAGTCCGTATGTGTGGAGAAACCGAGTTAGGGTTGTTTTCGGACCCCACCTCCAAGGGGTCACGAAAATCCCCTCTGTTCCCCCATATATACAGCCCTTAGGGCGTCGTTTAGACTTGGGTTTTAATTAGATATAAGTTAGCCATAGCCGCAACTTCGAGCTCTTCGTTTGTGTCATCCGACCAGGCCAAGACCTCATTGGAACCCCAACTTTCGTAATCATTCATCTTATATTCGCAATATCCAGATTGCAATTCTTAGTTCTTGCTTGTTCTTCGATTGCTTGCAGGAATTAGACCTTCGTGGTCAGGTTGATCGTGCATCCGCGGGATCAATAACCTCTCGGAGTTGGTTTAGCGATCGCTAAGGCGCAACGTCTTCGCACGTTCGTAGTCGGATCGTGAAAGTCGCCTCCACCATAATCGATCTCCACCATCTCATCGAAACATCGGGACACCTTCGCCTCTATCAAGTGGTATCAGATTTCCAGGTTGCTCGGTGAGATTTACCAGTTTTCGTAGTCTAGATTGGTTCTGTTCTTCATACCTACAGTCCACGAAAAAGCCAACAAAAAAAAAATTAGGGTTAGATCATCACGTCCCAAAACAGTCCGAGCCTTTGTCCAGTTTTCTTTACAGTAGTTTGCATTGTTGAATTTGCGGTTGCATCGTTGTGTCGAGTTGCTGATCTTAGCGTCTAGTTACCTTAGAGTTTCGAGTTCTGATCACAGTTTTGTCACGCCGCCGCCGAACAGTAGTACACCACCACGTTCCGCCAATCCGAGTCCAGATACACCACCACGTTCCGCCAAGCAGAGTCCATACACACCACCACAACCTACCGATCCGAGTCGAGTTCCATCACCCGTTCGGTTTGTGATATCTCTGTAGCCAGAATAGTTTTGAGTTGATTAGAGTCGGATTTCACCAATCTTTTGTTGTACGTAGAAGAGGGTGATTTCCAAAAAAAAAAAAAAAAAAAAAGAGAGAAAAAAAAATTCAGAGTGTGCTTCACAGTTGTTACGTGCCGCGCCGTGCTTTCGTTGGTGTTTTAGGCTCGCGTCTCTAGTACGGTCTAGCCTAGGATCAGCACAGTACCGACGTTGAGTGTTTATTCAGCTTTGCATCTCTGTTTTGATTACTGTTGAGTTTTTCCTACCATACTTGTCAGCCTTCCTACAGCTCCACATATATTCTACATCGTGCGTTTTGACACCGCCTGGCCATCGCTCTACCACATCTCTGAGAGTTTTGACCCGTTGGTTGTACATCACCACCTGCTGCTAGGTAAGAATCGGTAAGAACGTAAGAAAAGCTTGACGGATTTGTGCTTTCCACCACCCCACATCCATCCCATTAGTAGCAGTAGGATCATATTCCGGTGTGTTTTCTATTTCTGCTAACCATGCCAGGATCACATGATGAAGTGGCGCGGGATGCACCCGATTGGGAGAACATGACAAACAAGGAGCTACATGATAAATTTGCACGTATGATGTCTCAACAGGTGCAGGACATCGAGACTAGATTTACAGAGGCGATTGATGGCGTGGAGAAGATGATCGACACCAAGCTCGACGCCAAGTTTACTGAGTTGATCGCACGCCTACCTTCAGCACAGCCACAGCCACCGCCACTACCACGTGCACGACGTATTCTGTTTCCGCGTGGACAAGCTGCTGGTATTGGTGCTCCTCCTGCTGCTGCAGTTGCTGCTACTGCTGCTGCTGCTGCTTCTGACGTCGGCCTGGACGACAACTACGAGGGTGATTACGAGGAGGAGGTGGAACAGGAAGCGGCCTATGAGCAGCCAGCTGGACGTCCACGTCCCAACATTCGCCACGGTCGACACCAACCACCCCCTCAGGTACGCGATGATGAACATGTGCCTAAACTTAAATTGAATCTTAAGCCGTTTGAGGGTAGATATATTCCTGATGCTTATCTTACTTGGGAGTTAGAAACTGAACAACGTTTTACATGTTTACAATATCCTGAGAATAGACGTGTTACTGCTGCTGTTTGTGAATTCACGGGCTTTGCATCTATTTGGTGGTCTGAACATTGTAGATTGCATGCTAATAATATTCCAACTACTTGGGCTGCTTTAAAAGATGCTATGCGTACTCGCTGGGTTCCCCCTTATTATCAACGTGAATTGTTACAAAAATTACAGCGTTTGAGACAAGGAAAAAATTCTGTAGAGGAATATTATCAAGAATTACAAACTGGATTGATTAGATGTGGCCTAGTAGAGGATAATGAAGCTATGCTTGCACGTTTTATGGGTGGCTTAAACAGGGAGATACAAACTATTCTAGAATACAAGGACTTTGCTACTATCACTCGTTTGTTTCATCTTGCTTGTAAAGCTGAACGTGAAGTGCAGGATCGACAGGCCGCTACGAGACCTAACTTTTCTGCAGGACGAAATACATCATGGACATCGCGTGGAGCTTCTACATCCACACGTCCTGCTGCGCCACCATCTACTTCAGCCGCTCATTCTTACAGGGAGCCACCAAAACAGCCAGCGCCACCATTCAAGGGTGCATAGAGTGGTCCAGCAGCGAGTTCTTCTTCATCCATGGCGTCCACAGGGCAAGCACGAGATCCTGATATTAAATGTCGCAGGTGCCAAGGTGGAGGTCACTTCGCAAAAGACTGTCCCTCCAAGCGTGTGATGACTATTACGGCGGATGGTGGGTATGAGTCAGCGAGTGACTATGATGAGGAGACTCTAGTTCTCATTGCTCATGAGGAACAGGGTGCCCATGATGATGCTCATGATATAGAGTATATGACTCCTGATGATGCAGATAAATATGCTAGTTTGGTTGCTCAACGTGTATTAAGTGTGCAGGTAACAAAGGCCGAGCAAAACCAGAGGCATAATTTGTTCCACACAAAGGGAGTGGTGAAAGAACGTTCGGTTCGCATCATCATTGACGGAGGGAGTTGCAACAACTTGGCTAGCATGGAGTTGGTGGAGAAGCTATCTCTCACCACAAGACCACACCCCCATCCGTACTATATTCAGTGGTTTAACAATAGTGGTAAGATTAAGGTAACGCGTTCTGTTCGTGTGCACTTTAGCATTGCTGCATATGCTGATTATGTTGATTGTGATGTGGTACCCATGCAAGCATGCTCTCTTTTACTTGGTAGACCATGGCAATTTGATAGGAATGTTGTACACCATGGTAGGACAAATCAGTTTACTCTAGTTCATCAGGATAAAAATATTGCTTTACTTCCTATGTCTCCTGAACAAATTGTGAAAGATGATCTTGCTAGAGCTAGTAAAGCAAAACAGGAGAAAAATAAGAGTGAGAATGAGATAGCAGCCAAAGAATTTGAGCAACAACATAAGACTAATAGCAAATCTTCTTCTGCTGTTTCTAATGAAATTAAATTGACTAGTCCAACTTTGCTTGCTACTAAGGTTGATATTTCAGATTTGGATGTTAGTCAATATGTGTGCTATGCTTTTGTGTGCAAAGAAGCTTTGTTTTCATTTGAGGAATTGCCTCCTTCTTTGCCTCCTGTTGTCACTGACCTTTTGCAGGAGTTTATTGACGTCTTTCCACAAGACGTACCACCGGGATTACCACCAATTCGAGGGATTGAGCATCAGATTGACTTAATTCCCGGTGCTTCGTTGCCCAACCGTGCGCCATACCGTACCAATCCGGAGGAGACGAAGGAGATTCAGCGTCAAGTACAAGAGCTACTCGACAAAGGTTACATACGTGAGTCCCTTAGTCCTTGTGCTGTTCCTGTTATATTAGTGCCTAAAAAGGATGGAACATGGCGTATGTGTGTTGATTGTCGAGCCATTAATAATATTACTATTCGTTATCGTCATCCTATTCCTAGGTTAGATGATATGCTTGATGAATTAAGTGGCTCTACCATGTTTTCCAAAGTTGATTTGCGTAGTGGATACCATCAAATTCGCATGAAATTAGGAGATGAATGGAAAACGGCTTTTAAAACTAAGTTTGGATTATATGAGTGGTTAGTCATGCCTTTTGGGTTAACTAATGCACCTAGCACTTTCATGAGATTAATGAACGAGGTTTTACGTGCTTTCATTGGACGATTTGTGGTAGTCTATTTTGATGATATACTGATTTATAGAAAATCTTTGGAGGAACATTTGGATCATTTACGTGTTGTTTTTATTGCTCTACGTAATGCACGTTTATTTGGTAACCTTGGGAAGTGCACCTTTTGCACCGACCGAGTCTCGTTTCTTGGCTATGTTGTTACTCCACAGGGTATTGAAGTTGATAAAGCCAAGATCGAGGCGATTGAGAGTTGGCCGCAGCCCAAAACGGTCACACAAGTGAGGAGTTTTCTTGGCCTCGCTGGATTCTATAGGCGTTTTGTGAGAGATTTCAGCACCATTGCTGCCCCTCTCAATGAGCTTACACGCAAGGATGTGCCTTTTACTTGGGGTACCGCACAGGAAGAAGCTTTCACGGTATTGAAAGATAAGTTAACACATGCTCCTTTGCTCCAACTTCCTGATTTTAATAAGACTTTTGAGCTTGAATGCGATGCTAGTGGGATTGGTTTGGGAGGTGTGTTATTACAAGATGCTAAACCTGTTGCATACTTTTCTGAAAAATTGAGTGGGCCTAGTCTGAACTATTCTACTTATGATAAGGAATTATATGCTCTTGTTCGGACATTAGAAACTTGGCAACATTATTTATGGCCCAAAGAATTTGTTGTACATTCTGATCATGAATCTTTGAAACACATAAGAAGTCAAGCAAAACTTAATCGTAGACATGCTAAGTGGGTTGAATTTATTGAGACTTTCCCTTATGTCATTAAACACAAGAAGGGGAAAGATAATATTATTGCTGATGCTTTGTCTCGTCGTTATACTATGCTTTCACAACTTGACTTCAAGATATTCGGTTTAGAGACAATCAAAGAACAATATGCAAATGATGCGGAATTTAAAGATGTATTGCAGAATTGTAGAGAGGGTAGAACTTGGAACAAGTTTGTGCTTACTGATGGATTTGTGTTCCGTTCTAACAAGCTATGCATTCCAGCTAGCTCTATTCGTCTTTTGTTGTTGCAGGAGGCGCATGGAGGAGGATTAATGGGACATTTTGGCGTGAAAAAGACGGAGGACGTACTTGCTACACATTTCTTTTGGCCAAAGATGAGACGGGATGTTGAGCGTTTTGTTGCTCGCTGCACTACATGTCAAAAAGCTAAGTCACGACTCAATCCTCATGGTTTATACATGCCTTTACCTGTACCTAGTGTTCCGTGGGAGGACATATCCATGGACTTTGTTTTAGGCTTGCCTCGAACAAAGAAGGGGAGGGATAGCATATTTGTTGTCGTGGATAGATTTTCTAAGATGGCACATTTTATACCATGTCATAAAAGCGATGATGCTGCTAATGTTGCTGATTTATTCTTTTGTGAGATTATTCGTTTACATGGTGTGCCCAATACTATTGTCTCGGATCGTGATACTAAGTTTCTTAGCCATTTTTGGAGATGCTTATGGGCTAAGTTGGGGACTAAACTAATTTTTAGTACTACATGTCATCCCCAAACTGATGGACAAACTGAAGTGGTCAATAGGACTTTGTCTACTATGCTTAGGGCTGTTTTAAAAAGTAACATGAAACTGTGGGAAGAATGTTTACCTCATATTGAATTTGCTTATAATCGTTCAGTGCATTCTACCACTAAAATGTGCCCTTTTGAGATTGTTTATGGTTTTCTACCTCGTGCACCTATTGATTTGCTGCCTCTTCCATCTTCGGAGAAGGTGAATTTTGATGCTAAGCAACGTGCTGAATTGATATTAAAAATGCATGAGTTAACTAAAGAAAACATTGAGCGCATGAATGCTAGATACAAGCTTGCTGGTGATAGGGGTCGAAAGCATGTTGTTTTTGAACCAGGAGATCTTGTTTGGTTACATCTACGAAAAGATAGGTTTCCTGATTTGCGCAAGTCTAAGTTAATGCCACGAGCTGATGGTCCCTTTAAGGTTTTACAGAAAATTAATGATAATGCATATAAACTTGAGCTACCTGCAGATTTTGGGGTTAGTCCCACATTTAACATTGCAGATTTGAAACATTATTTGGGAGAAGATGATGAGCTTCCGTCGAGGACGACTTCAATTCAAGAAGGGGAGGATGATGAGGACATCCCTACTAATGTTACACCCATACCCTCACCAACTACACATACTGGACCAGTTACTAGAGCACGTGCACGTCAACTAAATTATCAGGTACTTTCGTTTCTTGCGAATCCTTCTATTGTTCATGAACATATGATGCTGCCTAAATTAGATACTTTTGTTTTGGTTATGAATGAAGGACCTAGCATGGACAAGAAGGATGGTCATTGGAGCGGGATCAAGAATGGAGAAGAAGGTGCGCGCGGGGGAAAGTACAGTGGAGCTTCCAGTGGGGATTTTCGCACGTTGAAGCCACCATAAGGCATGCATGAAGGCTTGGACGGAATACACGAGATGCCACTTCATTATTTTCGTCCAAGAGCAATTATAGGTGTTGCGTCACCTTAATATTGGGCTGGGCCCATGTAATTTCGAAATACCACATTATAGGCTGTTTTTAGAGTCCGTATGTGTGGGGAAACCGAGTTAGGGTTGTTTTCGGACCCCACCTCCAAGGGGTCACGAAAATCCCCTCTGTTCCCCCATATATACAGCCCTTAGGGCGTCGTTTAGACTTGGGTTTTAATTAGATATAAGTTAGCCATAGCCGCAACTTCGAGCTCTTCGTTTGTGTCATCCGACCAGGCCAAGACCTCATTGGAACCCCAACTTTCGTAATCATTCATCTTATATTCGCAATATCCAGATTGCAATTCTTAGTTCTTGCTTGTTCTTCGATTGCTTGCAGGAATTAGACCTTCGTGGTCAGGTTGATCGTGCATCCGCGGGATCAATAACCTCTCGGAGTTGGTTTAGCGATCGCTAAGGCGCAACGTCTTCGCACGTTCGTAGTCGGATCGTGAAAGTCGCCTCCACCATAATCGATCTCCACCATCTCATCGAAACATCGGGACACCTTCGCCTCTATCACGCGGTTAGGCACGCTCAGCCTTAAAACCAATACCCGGAACTCGGATCCTAGGTGACTCGAATGGAACAAAGCGTCGGGGCGGGATAGCCTAGACCTTCCATCCTTCGTCGAATATAGTCAACATTTATAATAATCATATCATCCATAACAATATAATAATGTGATAGCCCAAACCAAGGAGTAACAGGGTAACATCGTAGCATCCTAAGCATGCATACTAAGCAGGGGCTGAGCAACGAGCAATAGTTACATAGCAGTACATGGTTTGCTGGGAGGGGACATGGCTGTATCGGTTTGAAAGAGGCTGTAAACATGTGGTAGGATCAAACATCGAACCTAGCCTAGACTAGCATGCAAACCGCTGGTTGAAATAGAATGGATCATAAGTAATGTCTTGCCTGTTGATAAGTCTGGTTCCGAAGGTGTAGTTGATCGCAAGCGTGCATCGTCTCCGAGAGGTACCCGCGGAATCACACAAGACGGTAAACACTGGAAAGAAATCAACGAGCAAGCATCTATTACTACGAGGCAAACACGAGCAAGCATCAACAAGAAGGCAACACGAGACATCACACCTACCGTCGAGAGCGGTTACTAACAAATTAAGTGGAGTACTCGTCACACACGACGATACAACACATTTAGAAGGGTTCAAGTTGTTTAGCTACAGGTGATCAACAAAGGTTGTTAACATGGCATCTCACTCAAGCATGGCATATCACACCAACATGACAAGAGGTGAAGAATAAAGGAAACTATCTATGCTAGTCAATTTAAGTGAGGCACAACCTAAACATGGCATAACACTGAGTACCCCACGACAATTTAAGTAATTGGTACTGTTCTGCCCTAAACCATATTTTAAGTTGGTTAACAGCAGCAAACAATAACATAAACACATTGTACACGAAAAACTAATCAAGTTACATATAAAGAACACCCCAAACGGAGTTACGGTTAAAAAGATACATCCAAAACAAGTTTGGAACACCATCTGCCAACATCACGAAGCACACTTTAGAGCAATGCATAAACAGGATAATGAATGAAAAAATGCTCACAAATGATATGAAATTAAAGTAGGCATGACAGGTAAGGCATGGAAAAATAATCATGCAAAAAGGCATCATAGATCAAAAGATATTAAGCATGCACCATGGCATCGGAATGTTACAGACTTAGAGAAAAACAGAGGTGGCTGTCAAAAACAGCAGCATAGCATCTTTGGAGCTCAATAACTATATGACCAGCAAGCATATCATGACAATGCAATACATATAATGGAAGTAGACATGATTCTTAAAAATATGCAATTGGAATCACTCAATTCCTATAAACGGTCGCGATACACTCGTCGACCGAAGTTGCAACAAAATATAAACAGCAGCACCCTAAAAGCAGGGTAGCTACTTTGGGTGAAGATAAAATCATCATGCAGCAGGCATATATCACATGTGAATGCAACGAACTGAACTAGACATAATTCTTAACAGGATGCAAAAGGAATCACTCCATTCCGACGTACGGTTGCGACGCAACCGTCGCCCGAAGTTTCAACAAATTAACAATTCCAGACAGATTCACAACAATTTAGCAGTTTAACGATCTGGTGCCCTGTTTGACCAATAATTACCCAAACAAGATGACATCGGATCAAGATGCTGATAAAAGATGGATTAAAGAGCACAGAGAGCACAACAATACAAAAAAGAATCACTTCATTCGGAGCTACGAGTCAACGGAAAATCGATTTGCAAAACGGGATCAGCAGCGCAATTTTTACAGGACTTAGTGAAAATTCGCAGGTTTTCACAGAAGAAAAAAAATAAAAGGGCCTCACCTAGTGGGCCTGGCCCAACAGTGGCAACTGGAGAGGCCGGCTGGGCCTTGGCCGCCTGTTGGGCCGCGGTGGAATGCAGGCCGACCTACCTGGCCCTGGCGGTCAACGGCGCTAGGCGTGCTGGATCGGGGGCGCGGCCTCACCGGCGCGGCCGCCTGCCTGGCCGCAGGCGAGAGGTGGTGGCGCAGGCTCAGGGAGGAGTGGGCCTCCACGGCGTGGCCGGATCCGTTCGAGGGCAAGGTCGCCGGCGGTCCCAAGGGCGTTGGCGAGGTCGCCTCGGCCAGCGGCGAGCTCATGCTCGAGGCTCGTCGACCGGTCATGGCGCGGCTTTGGTGCGGGGTCGCCGGCGGCTGTGACCTGGAGCGGGGAGGAGAGGGAGTACGTGAGGAGGAAGGTGAGCGAGGAGAAGGCCAGGGTGGAGGAGAGGAGGCCGGCTGGCGCGGCGGCTCGCCGACGTAGAGGTGGCCGTGGCCGTCGTCGGGTGCTGCGGCGGCGGATCCAGCTCCAGATGGGCTTGGGCTGGCCCTGGCGGTGGCGGCTCGGGCCCGGCGCGGCCCGGATGGTCTGGTGGGAAGCTGTGGGCGACGTGGAGATCATCTGGGCCATCAGATCTCATATCTGATGGTCCAGATTTCAGGTAGGGCTAGGGTTTCGAAAACTGGGGGTTGTGGGCAGAATTTTGGGGCAATTTCAGAGGGGTGGCTGAAATTTTGTGGCTAGGGAAATCCTAGAAAGAGGTGGGAGTGTGGTGGTCTTTATATAGCCCAGGTGGCTGGTAGTTTGCAAAAACATCCCCGGTTTTTCTCTCGCGTGCACCGTGTTTACGTTCTGATCATCGGGGGTCCACAGGACCTCCGATTCAGGTAAAACTTCGAACTGCGCGATCAGCGGGTCGAGCCGGCGGCGTTCACCTCACGTGGGAACCGTTCCGAGAACACTTTCCGGCGCGCTATAAAAATATCCCGTTTACTTATTAAACGGGGTTTTTCATTCCGTTGGATGCGGCTGGTCTCGTGCGGTTTTCACGACGTGATCGGGTGAAACCCGGTGTCGCAAAGGTCGAGTGTCAGGGTGGTGAGGGTCGGTCTCCGTCCGGTACGAGATAAGAGGGGGGGAAATAATCGTCGATCGATAAATCGGGCATGCAAACACCGCAAACAAATCAGACAATCGAACAATTCATACCGAAAACAAATTTTTTAATTTTTTGTGAAATCTGGGCTGTTACAGTTGGATCGTATGATTCAAGGGAATTTGAATAGGCTAGATAACTCCATGCAGAAAATTTTCAAAACTTTGGAGACTATTAAATCTCTTGATGAGAAGTCTTCTAGGATAGAAAAGATTGAGGAAGTTATTGAAACTCTAGGAACTACCTTTTCCTCAATCAAAACCAAAAAGGATGAAACTCCGGCAAAGAAGGAACCTAAGTTCGTTTACGTCCCAAAGGTTCCTCGAGCTAAAGCAAACACACCCATTGCCAAGAGAGTTGAAACGGTGAAAACTTTGGAGGAGACACCTATCTTTAACTTTAATTAAACTCCAATTGATTTCCCTCCTTTTGATTTTATTCCAAGAAGCATTTTCATTCGTCCTTTATTTGAGAAACCTATTAAGACTAGTTGTACTATTGAAGAGATTTTTGATGATCGTGATGATGGTTCAATGGATACAACTTGATATTCTGCTTTAAGCCTAGCTAATGGCTCTAAAGAAGCGCTTTCGGGAGGCAGCCCGCAACGAATTTAGGTTTTTCTTTTTGTTTTTCTTCTGTTCTTAGTGGTCTTCATGATTGTTACTACTGTAGCAACATCATTGTATCTTTACTTTTCAAGCTTTGTGCCTTTTATAGCCTCATACGACAAGGGAAGTGATAGTTGTGACATGCTGTCCAGAAAACAGATTTTGTCCTCGTGACTAGAAAAATCTGAGAAACTTCCCAGTTCATCTTTTTGAGCTGAATTTTTTACACAGCATGCTCTATACAATTACAAAACTTTCGTATGTTCTGAGGTTTTTTATTTGAGTTGCAGAAGTATCCCTAAAAAATTCGTTTTTACCTGCTGGTCTGTTTTCACAGATTCTGTCCTGTTTTGCCTTTTCTTCGTTTTGCAAACCTTAAGCTTGCTTTTTCTTTGCAAATTTTTTTTGGAAATCTTGAGAAACAGTAGCTCTCCAAAGTTATCCTTATTTACAGTAGAGGAAAATTATTTTATTAAGGGCACTAACCTCTCTAATCAGTCTATGATGAGTTATGTATGAAGGGAGTTTTCAAGTGCGCGATGGAAGATGATGAAAGAAGATCTTGGAGTGTCAAACGCTCAAGCTTGGGGATATGCCCATTTGCACCCCCAATAAATATTCAAGGAGACTCAAGCGTCTAAGCTTGGGGATTCCCCCGTGCATCCACTTCTTCATCCACAATTATCAGTTCATCCCCCGTTGCACTATATTTTTATCACTTCATGCGTTGTGTGCTATGCTAGAAGCGTCTCGCTCTTTACTTTTATAGGTTTGTTTTTGCTTTGTTTGCTGTAGTAACAAGTTAGAACCCAGATTACTCTTTTGTGCGGGAGAGATAGACGCTCCTCTTGAACTAGAACTCCTCATAGGATTTGCATGCTTATTCTTTTAGCTGTGAGTTGTTCTTTTTCTTTTCTTAGCTGCCGCTCTGTTTAGTTGTAGTGCTTTAGTTTTTCTAGAGCTTTTCTTTTGTTTTAGGTTGAACTTTATATAGGTTGCATGTTGATCTTGTTAGAGAGTTCGCATGTTTCACTGAGTTTTGTGTCTTGACTAGAAGTGGGTCGTTGAAGTGCTATTCTCTTTGTAGTAGTAACTTGCAATAGTTTTGAGGTATTGACTAAAGTAATGTTTGAACTTTTGGTGTCAAGAGCTCGAGCCTATTAGTGATAGATGTCGTATTTTTGGCAATCCGTGTATTTTTCGAAAATCAAAAACCTTGTTGAGAACTCTAGCTACTAGATGGATCACTAACCTCTGGAGGGTTCGAATATTAGAGTACACTCACGTACCATGAGTCGAGGATGCGCAAGGATAACCAAACCCCCATACACTCCTCCTCGGGGTACTTGTCTCTTTCTGAACCTCCTGATTAGATTGTGAGTTACCGATAATAAGTGCATGAGTTCTTCAGACTAATGTGAGTATTCGAAAGTTGACACTTCCACCCACCTAAACTTTTTCTAGCCTCTTCGGTACCGTGCATTGCCCTTTCTCATCTCGAGAGTTGGCGCATACTTCGCCGGTGCATCCAAACCCTTGGCACGATACGTTCTGTCATCATAAGCCTCCTTATATCTTTCCTCAAAACAGCCACCATACCTACCTACAAGGCATTTCCATAGCCTTTCCGAGATACATTGCCATGCAACATCCACCTTCTCATGACATGATCCTCATGTCATACATTCTACTTGCTTGATTGATGAGCCGCATGCTAGTTGGGCCTTGCCCTAATCATTGCTACATGACACGCTAGTATCATTGCATATCCTGCTATCCTGGCAGAGGCATACATTTGCATAATGATAGTTATATCTTCTTGATGTGAGTACCTTTGTAAAGTGTGAAAGATATCCTATATTCTTGTAAAATATAGAGTGTTGCCCCTAAAGTGAGGAAAAGATCCCAAAGAGGACAAAATCAAAAGATCCCAAAGAGGACAAATGAGAGTTAAATAGAAAGAGCCATTGAGGCCACCAAAAAATAGAAAAAATATAAAAAATAGAAAAAAAATAAAAAGAGAGAAGGGGGCACACTATTATTCCTTTTGAGAGATCCACACTAGTACTTCATCCTCTATCCCTTGTACTCCATAGAGATCATCATCATTCATATAGCTATGTGGGGACCTTCACACTATAGAACTTGGCTTGTATATTGCAATGATGAGCCTCCTCAAACGAGCTCTAGGTCTTCTTGAGCAAGCAAGTTAGATGCACCCCCACTAGTTACCTTGGAGAGCTTTTAGCTCACATGTGCATCCGTTGCATGGCAATCCCTACTCCTCACATCATATCTATCATATGGCCTTCTCTCGCCTATGATTTTCCTCAGTGATGTGAGCCTTTCACACCTTTTTGTCTTCCTCCTCCACGTTCTTTCTGTTTCGCCTTTTAGGTGTCAACTTTCTTGCTCACGCTCATCCATTGCATGAGTGCTCAAAATATCGAAAGGGAGTGGATCAGTTTGACTTGTACCTGACTAGTGGTCTGGGGACGAGTCAAGATAAGAATCCAAAGGAGACTAAGTGTGAAACTTTAGTAGATAGTTGTTCTCAACAACCTTTTTTCTCTCTTTTTTCCCAGTCCCCTGCTTGCACGCAAACACCATCTGGAGATATTCGAGTCACGGACAGCGAGAGCTCTTGCACCTTTTGTTCTTTTGTTGCTTCTGTAGACTCTTGCTTGTTAAGACTTGAATTGAATTGCATGCTTTGATTTCTTTACTTAAAAGTCCTTATATGGTTGTGTGGCATGTCACCATAGAAATTATGCTTGTTATCATTTACCTACTCGAGGACGAGCAGGAATTAAGCTTGGAGATGTTGATACGTCCCAAACGTATCTATAATTTCTTCTTGCTCCATGCATGTTTTGTGTGACTTTGCCATGATTTTCTTGAACTTTCATACACTTTTTAACATATTTGGACTAATCTATTAACCCAGTGCACCCAACTGCCAGTTGTTGTTTTCTGCTGTTTTTGTATTTCAGGTTTTCCGGCCATTAAAAGTGCTCCAAAAAATCCGGAAAATTAGATAAAAAATCAGCGACCCGGAAGCTTCCAGAATCACCAAGGTAGCGGAGGGGGGCCACCACAGGGACTCCAGAAGGGTCCCTGGCGCGGCCCCACCCTAGGTCGCGCCAGGGGGCCTCCTGGCTACCCTATGGGTCCCCTTGACACCCCCCTCCGCCTATATTTAGCCCTCGGGGTGGAAACCCCTAATATCGATCTCTTTTCCGCGAACTCGCCTTTGTACCGCCGCCATCGCCGTTTCAAGATCGGGGCTGCCTGGAGAAGCTGCCCCTGGCACCCTGCCGGGAGGAGGAACCCCCTCCGGGAGACCATCCATAGCCATGGGCGCCTCCCGGATGTACCGTGAGTAGTCCCCCATGGACCATGGGTCCGTGACCAGTAGCTATGTGATGTACTTCTCTCCTCTTTGTGCTTCCACTTTCGAGACCTCGTGAGCTGTCTCACATGATCGAGGCACTTTTGTAATTTCTGCCATTGCTGTGCTGAGTTTGATGGGATCTGATGGATTATGAGACTATGTTCATATTGTGATGAGTAATATATTTGGTTCTTCTCTTTTATATTTTGTTCTTGAGTAAATTCTTGCATGTTCTCCGTTGCAGTATTTTGCTTTGGCCAAGTAGTTTGTTGCAACTCTAAGAGGGAGCGTTATGCTTGATTGTGGGTTCAGCTCCTTGATGTCTATCTTGAGTGACAGAAACATGAGACTAGGGGATGTGATGTTGCCACCAGGGATAAAACAACGGTGCTTGTACCCGCGGGTGCAAGGATTGTTTACTTTACACAAAGTTCTTTCAATGCAGTTGTCTGTTGCTTTGAGTTTACACTTTGGGTGGGATTCGCAACTTAATACCAGCGAGATGTTCTGGATAGATATCTCAAGGTGGATGATTCGTAGTAGATGCAGCTGGATTTCGGTCTACTTACCTTGGCGTACTGCCCATTGCTTTTGAGCCCTTCCTTTCTTTGCAGCATAGTTAGCATTGCGGTGCCTTCATAATTTTGTCAATTGCCCAGCTGTGATTTGTTTACCTCGCTAGAACTTTTATCGTATTTTGGGAGAGAGACATCACTAGTGAAAATCACGGGACCTCGGTCCATCTTCACATTATTGTTTACACCTTAGTTTACTTTCAAGTCTTTACTTTAAGTTGCCACTATTATTATCTCTTGCGTTGATCCTTTGTAAACAGCAAGGCCGGAGGAATTGACAACTCCTCTGTACTCGTTGGGAGCAAAGTTATTTGTTTCTGTGTGCAGGTCCTGTCAACTCCCTAGCCAGAAACTAATTTATGGCGCTGTTGGCAACTTCTTGTATTTCTGCCAGTCCTACTGGAGACAAACCTTGGTATCTTCACTGAGGTAAATTTGCTGCTACGCTACATCTCACCTTCCACTTGGGATAACCAACGAGGAGTGCGAGAACTATCATCACCGTATCAATATGCGGTAATGTAATGTTCCAGATCTAGATGTTTCCACCCATATCTGGGGACGAAGCACATATCGCTCCCACCATGACATATGACGAAGTCATACGCCCCGGATTTCCAACATGATATCACAACATTACAGATACAGGATACAACATCTCATACAATCGGCATACAACTGCCTGAATACATTACATCAGCGGAAGGTACATGTCTGAGTACAGACTACAATCAGATGCCTGCTGGCAAAGAGAAAAACATCGATCCCCATAACCACATGGGTCCAGGCCCTCCGCCGGGATCCGCCTAACTAGTCGTCGTCGAGTCTCCACGTGAATCGTCGATCACCATACCTGTTGTCGATCGAGAACCCTGAAAAGAGTTTGGGGGTAGTATCATGAGTATAGAAGTACTCAGCATCCAACTGTAGTGGTCAACTGACCCAGCAAGGACTTCATCAGTCGTCATTCTAGGAAAACTAGTAGTACGGTAAGGATGGGGTAAGTGGTGAGGTTGCTGCCGCACTAGCATTTATGAAGTGGCTAACGACCTATAGATTAAGATAAGAAGCCAAGCATTCAATGAGGAATCGCCTCCAACAAGTCTTGCTATCAGCTACTTACGCAAACATAACACCTATCCTATCCTTGTCCTCCTCTTCGCATCCCGACGAAGAAGAAGCAGTCAAGCACAGACACGTTGATCAATTTATATTAAGATTATCTCAGTTGTTGTTGTTGTTGTCTATGAACGAGGAGTAGGTCTCAAGTCGTCCATAACCATGGTCACGGCTTCTCGAAAAGATTTAACCCTGCAGGGGTGTACCAACTGCCCATTACAAGGCTCCGCACGCACGCCCTTCTCTCTCAGTTGCTACCCATCACAGGCAACCATTTTATGATTTAGTTCCGAGAGATCCGAAACGATAGGTCCCCCTAACTAACAACGGACAAATCCGTGTGGCCCCCGAGCAGTCGACACCCAATCCACAGGCCGGCCGCGCTATCGGATCAGACTCTTCCGGCTGGATGAGGTCGGGGTAACTAACCCATCACTGTGGGCAGCCCCCTAGCTTCCAGGTGTGGACCACAAAAGGAACTCTGTCTCCGCTGGCCCAAGTTATTTGAAAATCTTCTGGGAGCTCACCAGTCACACACACGGTTTTCAAATGGTAAAATCAGCTCGGTCCACCACTAGAAATGTTTGAAGCTAGGTTGGTAAGAAAAGGGGACCCCATAGCATCCCACACGCGGTTAGGCATGCTCAGTCTTAAAACCAATACGCGGAACTCAGGTCCTAGGTGACTCGAATGGAACAAAGCGTCGGGGCGGGATAGCCTAGACCTTCCATCCTTCGTCGAATATAGTCAACATTAAAATAATCGTATCAACTAAAACAATATAATAATGTGATAGCCCAAACCAAGGAGTAACAGGAGGTAACATTCATAGCATCCTAAGCATGCATACTAAGCAGGGGCTGAGCAACGAGCAATAGTAACATAGCAGTACATGGTTTGCTGGGAGGATACATGGTTGTATCGGTTTGAAAGAGGTTGTAAACATGTGGTAGGATCAAACATTGAACCTAACCTAGACTAGCATGCAAACTGCTGGTTGAAATAGAATGGATCATAAGTAATGTATAGTCCTTGCATGTGGATAAGTCGGGTTCCGAAGGTGTAGCCGATCGCAAGCTCGCATTGTCTCCGAAAGTATCCGCAGGAGCACACAAGAAGTAAACACTGGAAAGCAATGAACGGACATGCTTCTATTACTACGAGACAAGCACGAGAAAGCAATGAACAAACAAGCACGGTCAAGTATGATGCATGTCATTTTAATATCATGGCATGAACATAAGAATAGGAAAGTTTAAATGAAGCATCGGGAAGCAAGGGTGCAATGCTACCGACAACCTTCTTATGCATTATGTAGGTGAATTACGGATCCGAAGGATCCTTATATTATTATTGTTAAAATGCATGATCATGGCAAGAGCAAGGAATATAAAACATGGCATGAACAATAATTTCTCACTCACGAAGATAGACCTCGAGATGGGGTTCCTTAAATTAAATTTATGCAAATGATATGGCATGGTATGATGCACCTATATAATCTATTACAAGCAATGAAATAAAGAGCGAGACAATGCTACCGGCAACTACGGCCATCGCGGAACTACGGCGATTGAAACACGGGAAAAGAACGAAAGAGTTGCACCATGTGCAACATATGAGGGTCTAGGTACAAAATACACCATCGCAAAATAATGCATGCCCATTCGACAAAAAGAACAACATCATCACCTTCCTCATATTTTTCTAGCCCAAAAACATATATGATATGTCAAATTTGGAGCAAGGATCCAAAGACAAAAGGGGGAAAACCCACCACTGGGCTGATCTCGGCCGAAGTGGCCCAAACCCATCGCGGTTCTGCCTAATTGGCGCCCACGGGCAATTGTTGCAACTGGGCTGAGCCCATTAGCGCCGCACAAGGAAAAAAAAGGGGCAGCCTCCACGAGAGAAAATAGAGCAAAAAGAGCTCCTTGCCCCAGCTGGGATTTGATCCCGAGACCTCACGGTTGCAATCCCACGCTCCCGAAACTGCACTATTGCTGCTAGACTCGATAGAAAGCAACGCTGAATGTACAAAAGACAGGCATAGCGCTATCTGAAACTAATCCTGAAAAATAAAGGCAACACGCGAAAAACATAAACAAAAGAGGGACTTTGGGCTGGCTGGGACTCGATCCCTAGCCCTCTAGATTACAACCCGAGTGCTCAAGCCACTAGGCTACTCATCTTTGGACAAAAGACACGAGATCAATCTAAAAGAACTAAGCGCGGCTAACTGAATCTGACGAAGACGCAAAAACTGAAGATAAAACGCAGACTGACGAAACTACACGAACACGGCGAGACTAGGGGCGAGCGCGGGCTGCATGGAACAGAACGGTGGCGACCTACGGCTACCACAAGGAGGAACCAGGGGAGGGTGTCGGGGGATGGATCAAGCCCATAGACCCGGAATTAGGAATCTCTGGGCCGACTTACATATGAAGGCCCATAAAGAAGACCCGATGTGGAGTCTGACGTGCCAAGCGTGAAGATTGAAGACCTATAAGGAATTCGACTTACCTTGTATAACACGTAGCAAACTTGTAAAGTAGAATAAAACTCCACATCGTGTAGGAGTCGGACTCTAGAAACCCCGGGACCCGACAACTTTATAAGCCGAGGACCAGGGGAGCCAGAGCGAGAACTTACCTCAAGCCACGTTTAGACAAATCGCTCAAAAGCCTAGATCTCCATGAGACTAAGCCGGTGAAACATCAACACTATAATCGATACGATCGACTCTTCCTATTGTAGAGTTGATCCCCTTATAGTCAAAAAGCAGGAGTAGGTCTTTACCGCACCGTCGGGGCCGAACCTGGGTAAACCCGCCGAGTCTTGTGCCTATGTCGACTCCCTCCTTGAAATTGCCTCACAGCAAAGGTCCCGCGATAAGTCTGACTCTACGGACATCTGCCGTGACATTCCCACGATAGTTGGCGCCCACCGTGGGGCATGCCCTCGCAGGTGTTGAAATTCTAGGGGGAGCTCTGCAAGGGATGGAAGGATTTGTCACCAGACGAATCACAAGAAGCCAGAGCGGAATGCTCTGCATTGACAACGCCACCTAGGGACCCGAAGCTGATTTCATTGAGTCAGGCTATCAAGTCCCAGTCGGCTCCATCCACATCTTTATCAACGTACTGAACGGGACGGAGCCGGAGCCGGATCATTATGTTCCTACTGAAGCAGCAAGTCGGCGACTCGCCGACTCCGATCACGCCTCATCGGATTTATCAACGAACCCCCGAAGTTGACATGCTCTGCCAAAGCCTCGTTGAGTGATGAGCCGGCAATACTCCCTGAACAAGGCAAAGTCCATATGGAAATGCAAAGGCAGCCACCAATCAGGGTTTACGGCCTGAAAAACGCAGCAGACACCTATCGGCATGTAGGGAAGAGCTACTTCGAGAAGAAGATAAGTCAGAACGTGCACACTTCTGTGGACGACATATTCGGGTCCCGGTCAACCGACTCACTTAACGGTGACCTACGAATTCCTTTTAAAGAATTGAGTCGGCTTGACACCACCCCCCATCACACTTTCGTCGGGTTTATTGGCAAGCTCCTACAACAGGAGCACCCTGACGGAACCCCAAACCACGACGAGGATGGTTTCTTCGACGCCGACTCATGTCGAGAAGAAGACAAACACTCAGACAACGGATCAATTCAATCCATCGGGGAAGGTAGACTCGGATCCAATCCAGAAGAATACGACCCGGACGTTACTTACCTCGACGAGTCGGCTCATAAGACACGTGGTAATACCGACATCATCCAAAATCCGTCAGAAAACGAAAACGGCTCAGAACTACGAACTACCACTGTGTGGCAGCGACTGAGCCAGAACAGAACCAACTCTGACGAAGAATTAGAAGAAAACCAGAGAAAATCCTGGGAACATAAAGTGCAAGATCGACTTTCACAGGAGATACGGTATGACAAGGCTCAAGAGCCGACAGGACACCGGCTTACACCTATAACCAATGCGCTAAGACGCATAAAGGAGGTATTCGAGGACCTAAAAGGACTCGTGGAGGCCATCACCAGATACGCCGAGTCCAGTGAAGCAAAACATGAGGAGTCCCAACTTCAATGCCGGACCCACCACAGAAAGTGCAGACGCAACCTGATATTGCAGGAATATGGTAGCAACCACTCCCAGAGATACGAACGGCCGCCAAGGAAAGAAAAAAGACACCGGGATTGTGACAAAGCTATGAAAGAAGCTTGCCCAAAACATTCCGGACCGGGCCGCCTCGCTAACCACACCTGGGATCAGTGCTACTTCATGCGGGAGTACAGACGCCAAATCGAAAAAAACACTCTAGAGGCAAGTCGATACGATGACGGCCCGACCAGCTCACACAGCCGCAAGAGGCCAAGACACCTGGTGATAAGAAAATGGACTCGTTCACAATAAGAAAGCCGATCCGGGTTATCTAACCCAGGAAACAGGCCAAAGGATGAGACATCCCAACACTTCATCACAGTAAAGAAACAGATACTTCTCATTGAAACCTACCGACTCAGGAAGCAAACAAGAAGCCGGCAGCCCACGTACTTATCAATAAATGAAAGAACATGGGATATCGTCCGACTCCGTCCCTACTACACCTAGAGTCGGCCATAATCTACCATATAAAGTCGATTCTCATCGCACCGGCTGATGAGGACATCTCTACTACTGTTACACCCACATCTTCACCAACTACACATACTGGACCAGTTACTAGAGCACGCGCACGTCAACTAAATTATCAGGTACTTTCGTTTCTTGCGAATCCTTCTAATGTTCAGGAACATATGATGCTGCCTAAATTAGATACTTTTGTTTTGCTTATGAATGAAGGACCTAGCATGGACAAGAAGGACGGTCATTGGAGCGGGATCAAGCATGGAGAAGAAGGTGCGCGCGCGGGAAAGAACAATGGAGCTTCCAGTGGGGATTTTCGCACTTTGAAGCCACCATAAGGCATGCATGAAGGCTTGGACGAAATACACGAGATGCCACTTCATTATTTTCGTCCAAGAGCAATTATAGGTGCTGCGTCACCTTAATATTGGGCTGGGCCCATGTAATTTCGAAATACCACATTATAGGCTGTTTTTAGAGTCCGTATGTGTGGGGAAACCGAGTTAGGGTTGTTTTCGGACCCCACCTCCAAGGGGTCACGAAAATCCCCTCTGTTCCCCCATATATACAGCCCTTAGGGCGTCGTTTAGACTTGGGTTTTAATTAGATTTAAGTTAGCCATAGCCGCAACTTCGAGCTCTTCGTTTGTGTCATCCGACCAGGCCAAGACCTCATTGGAACCCCAACTTTCGTAATCATTCATCTTATATTCGCAATATCCAGATTGCAATTCTTAGTTCTTGCTTGTTCTTCGATTGCTTGCAGGAATTAGACCTTCGTGGTCAGGTTGATCGTGCATCCGCGGGATCAATAACCTCTCGGAGTTGGTTTAGCGATCGCTAAGGCGCAACGTCTTCGCACGTTCGTAGTCGGATCGTGAAAGTCGTCTCCACCATAATCGATCTCCACCATCTCATCGAAACATCGGGACACCTTCGCCTCTATCACCGGCTCTCGCCACTCTATAAACAGTTGACTCTCATTTACTGGCTCTCGCCAAATACAAATGAACAAGTCGATTGTAAAAAATCATCGTTGATTGACTATAGCCTCAACGACTTTGGCATGCATTATATCCTATACTCACTTTATGTGCAATTGCATTATACATATCATACTTCGCATTATTATTCTCTTAGAAACTTGGGGGCTTGATCAACTCTCAAATGTTATCTGAGCACTTATGTGTTTATTTCAGGGATAGCTCAGGGGACCTGATGGTACTCATCAAACCTTTAAACTGAGAAAACCTGGCACATATGTGTAATTACATGTATATAGCTTATTTCATGGAAATCTTGGGGGCTCGATTAAACTCGTCGAGTCTTAACCAAGAAAACTCGGCATATACATGTGGCACTCCATGCCTTATAATCGCCTGCATGTTTGATGCTCATACGATCTAAATACGCGAAACCCGGCTAAAAAACTCTCAAGAAGAAGTTTTCAAGCAAACGGAAAAACGCTGATCAATGTGAGACGGCATACAGAGGAGTTCTGCCTCATGGATAACCCAAAATTCTTCTCAAACAAAGAGAAGATGAGGAAAAGATGAATTCAGAGTCGACTTCTATATGAGCCTTTATATTTTCTTTTTGCATACATTAGCATCATTACATACTCTTTTCATTTTTTTCCAAAAAATTATATCTTGAGCATTGACGTGTGTGACTCAGTATGACACAAAAAGATGCTCATACTGACTCATGGGGACTATAGCTCAAAAATTCTCTATGACTCAGTATGACACAAAAGATGCTCATACTGACTCATGGGGAATACAATTCTTTCATTATATCTTCTGCATATATAGAGTCGACTTAGGCGCGACGGCTATCTCCATACATATAAAGTCGAATTCGGTCGTGACGGCTCTCGCCAGACGTATACATATCGACATTCGTCGAACCGGCCCTCGCCGACTTATTTGGAAACTGGGAATAAAACTAATCGTGTCATGTCTATGTGACTTGGCAAATTCAAAGATAAACCTATGCGACTCGGCACTGCACACATATGCACACACCGACTCATGGGCACTACACTTTAAGGTTTCTTCTCAAAAGAAGACTCGGTACATCACCCAGCTGAATATACCGACTCTTGGGGAGTAACACTTCAAAAAATATGCAAAGGACTGTAAGTCACCAGATTGATGCGGGTAAAGATAACCTAGCACTTTGAGGGCTACAGTTCAAATTTTCCTAGTGAGTCGGCACGACGCAATGATGATCATACCGACTCATGAAGATTACACTCGGAAAGTATCTACGATTCAACTCATGTCAGATAGAAAAACTTCTCCAAACAAGCAACAAACAAGTCAAAAGACAAAAGTCGGATGGCTTTATAAAGATCGGCACTCAAAGGCCAAAAAGGCAAAATTCAAGGCCATAAAAGTATCTGACCACACGCTGGTCACAAAGTCACGGGACACGTTTCCCAATATTACAAACCCGGCGCTACGGCCGCAAAAATATTATAAAAAGTTTTTTCGTCTCAAAAAGAGACTTACGACGGGACATTGGCCTGACTCTGAGACGACGACCCGAAAACATTTGCTGATGGCAAGATCTCACTATGACTTTTCATTAAACCACATCAGCAATGTCATCCATCATTAAGTCATCCTCTTCTCCTCCTGGAAACGGCTCCACAGGGTTCGCCGGATCGAAAGCCACCTTCGAAGGAGGGAGAAGAGAAAACTCAACAGGAGTCGGCAAATTGATCCGGTGCCTCTTGTTGCTCTCATCATATCCAGTCTCTAGCCGACTCAGCTCGATGTCATCAGCAATCTTGGTGGCAAAAGGGCGAGTTTCTTTATGTACCTTGATAAAATCCTCCTTGGAAAAATTTGACTCATCTGCCTTAAGCTCCGGGAAGCCGGCAGCAAGACGGTCCAGCTTCAAACTAGGATGATATGCCTTGGCAAGTTCCAAGCCACGCATCACTCCCATGCAGCAAGCCGACTGCTTCCCTAGCTTGACCCACTCAGGTATAACCGAGAGAGGGCCCATCATATCAGTTATTTTCTTCATGCTTGGGGGCTTCGGCTGAGTTGCATAAATCGCTTTACATGCACCCTCAAACAATTGTTTGACCAAGGAAAATGTGCAAGTCAACTTCATAGCAGGCGTCTCACCCAGAATATCACGATCTTTGCCTATTGAAAAGACAAAAAGAAACCAAAGTCAGCAAGCAACAAAGAAAATTGGAACACCCGGATTCAAAAAAGCAGCTTAGCCGACTCACCAAAGATTGTTGACACAAGCCGGTGAATGCTATCCTTGAGTGTCTCTAGCTTCTTTTGTGCCGACTTTAATTTCCGCTCAGCCGTATCACGCTGAGCGGTTGCATCATTTATAGCTCTGGTCAGAACATTTGCAGCCTCAGACATCTCAGCTCTGACGGCTTCTAGTTCTTTGTCCCTCTTTATCAACTCTTCACGGAGCCGACCAATTTCTTCATCAGCTCCTTTCAGCTTTGCCGACTCTGCAGCGAGCTCTTCCTCCATTTGACGCTTAGATTGCCCAGCATCCATGGCAACAACCTACAAGTAATGAAATATTATTAAGTATTCACTTAGGCCTATTGCCTAAACAAAGTTGCTTGGGGGCTAAAGCTACAAATAAACAAACATGACCCGGTAGAAACGTAATCCCATTCTGCCGGCTCATGGGGGCTACAGCTCAAAAAACTATGATGACTCGGCATACCACAAAATTGGTATATCGATCCATGGGGGCTACAGTTCAAGCTTACTATAACTCAGCACACTACAGAGTGAGTATACTGACTCATGGCTCATACAACTTATTTTTTTAACCTAGCATGGCAATCAATCACCAAGCCGGCTTATGGGGTCTACGGATATATAACATTAAGGACAGTGCAGGCAAAGTACATACCTCATAACACCCCCGAAGCTGGAGGAATATATTATGTTGTTCCGAAGAACAAGCTAGAGACCGCTTGAACAAATCTTCAAGAAATGCCTTCTCAGATACTGACCAAGTAGGCTGACCTATCACCTGACTATTGTCGTCCAAAACCTTCATTATGGTTGTACTAGCAGGTGGGTCACCCTTCCGAGTCCCAGTGATCAAAACTTCATCAGCAACTGCCTTATCCTTGGAAGGAGCCGGCATAGAACTTGGTGCAATCACCACTTTTTCAGAAGAAACCGTCGGCTTATCAAGGCCGGCTTCAGGAGAATTATATTTGTATATCTATGATGGGCTTCACTCGTCTAAGCCAGCCTTCTTCAAATATTCAGAAACCGAAGTGTCTGGCAATTTCTCAGATATAGTAGCCGACTCCTTAGCAAAAGAAGAGTCGGCCAGGTCCTTGGGGTCAATTCGAGCGGTGCTCCAAAACAAAAATAGAATGTGTTAACAAATCATACACACAAAAGACAAAGTCACCGTCCTAAAGAAAGAAACACTTACCCACGGTTGATTGGGAAAACCGACATCTGGACAAAAGAGCCCTCAGAAGAAGGAGTACCGGCTCCAGAGTCGCCACCTTGATGTTGCCCCTCAGAAACCCCTGTCGACTGATGAGAAGGAGCTGCGCCTAAAGTCGACTTCTGTCGGACTTTTCGGGGCTCATCGCCCAAAACCACAAGAGGGTCCGTCGAGTCGGAACTACGGGTATGCCTCTTGCGACTTTGTGCCTATAAACAAAAAACATAAGACACAAGCTTGTCTCAAATCATCTTAAAGATCCGAAAAAGATATTACCGGTGGATTGGCGACTTTGCTCTCTTTGCGAGAGTCGGTCCTGACTGGAAGAACTTCCTCTTGTTCTTCTTCATCTTCATCATCGTCCTCCTCCGAGTCATCCTAAAAGAACAAAAAGGGTAAGAATAAGACATCACAAAAGAAACAATCAAGCGAATCTTACCGAATGACTCGGGATTTTAGCATCGACTTCTTCCATAGGGAGGTCTTGCCCCACATTCCACCATGGATCATCTTCCTGGAAGAGAGAATTTGGAAGGTTAAAGATCTTTAGACAAATTTATGTCAAGGAAGAATAAACAAATAAACATACCGGGAGAGCCGGATTGGCTTTACAAAACGGGAGAAGGCCGACTTTCTTAATGTCCTCTATGCGCTCAGCAAGAAGTTTCTTGCAAGTCGTCACTAGAGCTGCTCCAGAAATCTCCATTTTCGCAAAACACATGGGGTCGTCCGGCCCTGAGTACTCGAACATGAGTCGGTCTCTCACGCCAAGAGGCTGGATTTTCCAACCTATCCTGCATTTGATCAGGTATGTCCCAGCAAGACCATGAGCTAACAAAGCTTTTATCCGAGCCATAATCGGCTCATGTTTTTTATTTTGAGCATCTGAAGGAAACAGATTCAAGCCATCATGAAATTTAATCTGACTCTCAAAAAAGCCAGGTAGAGGATTTCCCTTCTCGGGAATTTCAACGGTGCAGTAAAAGAAAGATTTTTGCCATGTTTTCACATGGGAGCTCAATTTGAGTGATGGGTAGCTCGACTTGGCGCGCTTCTGGATAGTAACTCCACCGCACTCCAAAGTCGGGCCTCCACTGTATTCAGTCTGCCTGTTGCAGTAATAAAACTCGGCAAACAGAGCTAAAGTCGGCTTCATCTACAGAAAAGCCTCACAGAACACTTGGAAATGACAGATATTGAGTATCGAATTGGCACTTAGATCCTAAGGATGCAATTTGTAGCAGTGCAGCACATTCCTGAAAAACTTAGAGCCGGGAGGACGGAAACCTCTGGTGATATGATCAGCAAAAACAATGACTTCATCTCCCTGAGGCTGAGGCCGGGTATCCTTTCTAGGGGCCCGCCACTTAATTTCAGCTTGGGAAGGAAAAATCCCCTCTGTCTACATCTCCTTCAAAAAGGCATCAGTAACCCAGCTCTTCGACTAGTTAGTGATAGAGGCGAAGGTGTCCCGATGTTTCGATGAGATGGTGGAGATCGATTATGGTGGAGTAGACTTTCACGACCCGACTACGAACGTGCGAAGACGTTGCGCCTTAGCGATCGCTAAACCAACTCCGAGAGGTTATTGATCCCGCGGGTGCACGATCAACCTGACCACGAAGGTCTAATTCCTGCAAGCAATCGAAGAACAAGCAAGAACTAAGAATTGCAATCTGGATATTGCGAATATAAGATGAAAGATTACGAAAGTTGGGGTTCCAATGAGGTCTTGGCCTGGTCGGATGACACAAACGAAGAGCTCGAAGTTGCGGCTATGGCTAACTTAAATCTAATTAAAACCCAAGTCTAAACGACGCCCTAAGGGCTGTATATATGGGGGAACAGAGGGGATTTTTGTGACCCCTTGGAGGTGGGGTCCGAAAACAACCCTAACTCGGTTTCCCCACACATACGGACTCTAAAAACAGCCTATAAGGTGGTATTTCGAAATTACATGGGCCCAGCCCAATATTAAGGTGACGCAGCACCTATAATTGCCCTTGGACGAAAATAATGAAGTGGCATCTCGCGTATTTCGTCCAAGACTTCATGCGCGCCTTATGGTGGCTTCAAAGTGCGATAATCACCACGGGAAGCTCCGCTGTCCTTTCCCGCGCGCGCACCTTCTTCTCCATGCTTGATCCCGCTCCAATGACCATCCTTCTTGTCCATGCTAGGTCCTTCATTCATAAGCAAAACAAAAGTATCTAATTTAGGCAGTATCATATGTTCATGAACAATAGAAGGATTCGCAAGAAACGAAAGTACCTGATAATTTAGTTGACGTGCACGAGCTCTAGTAACTGGTCCAATATGTGTAGTTGGTGAGGATATGGGTGTAACATTAGTAGGGATGTCCTCATCATCCTCCCCTTCTTGAATTGAAGTCGTCCTCGACGGAAGCTCATCATCTTCTCCCAAATAAGGCTTCAAATCTGCAATATTAAATGTGGGACTAACCCCAAAGGCTGCAGGTAGCTCAAGTTTATATGCATTATCATTAATTTTCTGCAAAACCTTAAAGGGACCATCAGCTCGAGGCATTAACTTAGACTTGCGCAAATCAGGAAACCTATCTTTACGTAGATGTAACCAAACAAGATCTCCGGGTTCAAACACAACATGCTTTCGACCCCTATCACCAGCAAGCTTGTATCTAGCATTCATGCGCTCAATGTTTTCTTTAGTTAACTCATGCAGTTTTAATATCAATTCAGCACGTTGCTTAGCATCAAAATTAACCTTCTCCGAAGATGGAAGAGGTAGCAAATCAATAGGTGCACGAGGTAGAAAACCATAAACAATCTCAAAAGGGCACATTTTAGTGGTAGAATGCAGTGAACGATTATAAGCAAATTCAATATGAGGTAAACATTCTTCCCACAGTTTCAAGTTACTCTTTAAAACAGCCCTAAGCATAGTAGACAAAGTCCTATTGACTACTTCAGTTTGTCCATCAGTTTGGGGATGACATGTAGTACTAAAAAGTAGTTTAGTCCCCAACTTAGCCCATAAGCATCTCCAAAAATGGCTAAGAAACTTAGTATCACGATCCGAGACAATAGTATTGGGCACACCATGTAAGCGAATAATCTCACGAAAGAATAAATCAGCAACATTAGCAGCATCATCGCTTTTATGACATGGTATAAAATGTGCCATCTTAGAAAATCTATCCACGACAACAAATATGCTATCCCTCCCATTCTTTGTTCGAGGCAAGCCTAAAACAAAGTCCATGGATATGTCCTCCCACGGAACACTAGGTACAGGTAAAGGCATGTATAAACCATGAGGATTGAGTCGTGACTTAGCTTTTTGACATGTAGTGCAGCGAGCAACAAAACGCTCAACATCCCGTCTCATCTTTGGCCAAAAGAAATGTGTAGCAAGTACGTCCTCCGTCTTCTTCGCGCCAAAGTGTCCCATTAATCCTCCTCCATGCGCCTCCTGCAACAACAAAAGACGAATAGAGCTAGCTGGAATGCATAGCTTGTTAGAACGGAACACAAATCCATCATTAAGCACAAACTTGTTCCATGTTCTACCCTCTCTACAATTCTGCAATACATCTTTAAATTCCGCATCATTTACGTATTGATCTTTGATTGTCTCTAAACCGAAAATCTTGAAGTCAAGTTGTGAAAGCATAGTATAACGACGAGACAAAGCATCAGCAATAATATTATCTTTCCCCTTCTTGTGTTTAATGACATAAGGGAAAGTCTCAATAAATTCAACCCACTTAGCATGTCTACGATTAAGTTTTGCTTGACTTCTTATGTGTTTCAAAGATTCATGATCAGAATGTATAACAAATTCTTTGGGCCACAAATAATGTTGCCAAGTTTCTAATGTCCGAACAAGATCATATAATTCCTTATCATAAGTAGAATAGTTCAGACTAGGCCCACTCAATTTTTCAGAAAAGTAAGCAACAGGTTTAGCATCTTGTAATAACACACCTCCCAAACCAATCCCACTAGCATCGCATTCAAGCTCAAAAGTCTTATTAAAATCAGGAAGTTGGAGCAAAGGAGCATGTGTTAACTTATCTTTCAATACGGTGAAGGCTTCTTCCTGTGCGGTACCCCAAGTAAAAGGCACATCCTTGCGTGTAAGCTCATTGAGAGGTGCAGCAATGGTGCTGAAATCTCTCACAAAACGCCTATAGAATCCAGCGAGGCCAAGAAAACTCCTCACTTGTGTGACCGTTTTGGGCTGCGGCCAACTCTCAATCGCCTCGATCTTGGCTTTATCAACTTCAATTCCCTGCGGAGTAACAACATAGCCAAGAAACGATACTCGGTCGGTGCAAAAGGTGCACTTCCCAAGGTTACCAAACAAACGTGCATTACGTAGAGCAATAAAAACAACACGTAAATGATCCAAATGTTCCTCCAAAGATTTGCTATAAATCAGTATATCATCAAAATAGACTACCACAAATCGTCCAATGAAAGCACGTAAAACCTCGTTCATTAATCTCATGAAAGTGCTAGGTGCATTAGTTAACCCAAAAGGCATGACTAACCACTCATATAATCCAAACTTAGTTTTAAATGCCGTTTTCCATTCATCTCCTAATTTCATGCGAATTTGATGGTATCCACTACGCAAATCAACTTTGGAAAACATGGTAGAGCCACTTAATTCATCAAGCATATCATCTAACCTAGGAATAGGATGACGATAACGAATAGTAATATTATTAATGGCTCGACAATCAACACACATACGCCATGTTCCATCCTTTTTAGGCACTAATATAACAGGAACAGCACAAGGACTAAGGGATTCACGTATGTAACCTTTGTCGAGTAGCTCTTGTACTTGACGCTGAATCTCCTTTGTCTCCTCCGGATTGGTACGGTATGGCGCACGGTTGGGCAGTGAAGCACCGGGAATTAAGTCAATCTGATGCTCAATCCCTCGAATAGGTGGTAATCCCGGTGGTACGTCTTGTGGAAAGACGTCAATAAACTCCTGCAAAAGGTCAGTGACAACAGGAGGCAAAGAAGGAGGCAATTCCTCAAATGAAAACAAAGCTTCTTTGCACACAAAAGCATAGCACACATATTGACTAACATCCAAATCTGAAATATCAACTTTAGTAGCAAGCAAAGTTGGACTAGTCAATTTAATTTCATTAGACACAGCAGAAGAAGATTTGCTATTAGTCTTATGTTGTTGCTCAAATTCTTTGCCTGCTATCTCATTTTCACTCTTATTTTTCTCCTGTTTAGCTTTACTAGCTCTAGCAAGATCATCTTTCACAATTTGTTCAGGAGACATAGGAAGTAAAGCAATATTTTTATCCTGATGAACCAGAGTAAACTGATTTGTCCTACCATGGTGTACAACATTCCTATCAAATTGCCATGGTCTACCAAGTAAAAGAGAGCATGCTTGCATGGGTACCACATCACAATCAACATAATCAGCATATGCAGCAATGCTAAAGTGCACACGAACAGAATCAATCTAGACTACGAAAACTGGTAAATCTCACCGAGCAACCTGGAAATCTGATACCACTTGATAGAGGCGAAGGTGTCCCGATGTTTCGATGAGATGGTGGAGATCGATTATGGTGGAGTAGACTTTCACGACCCGACTACGAACGTGCGAAGACGTTGCGCCTTAGCGATCGCTAAACCAACTCCGAGAGGTTATTGATCCCGCGGGTGCACGATCAACCTGACCACGAAGGTCTAATTCCTGCAAGCAATCGAAGAACAAGCAAGAACTAAGAATTGCAATCTGGATATTGCGAATATAAGATGAAAGATTACGAAAGTTGGGGTTCCAATGAGGTCTTGGCCTGGTCGGATGACACAAACGAAGAGCTCGAAGTTGCGGCTATGGCTAACTTAAATCTAATTAAAACCCAAGTCTAAACGACGCCCTAAGGGCTGTATATATGGGGGAACAGAGGGGATTTTCGTGACCCCTTGGAGGTGGGGTCCGAAAACAACCCTAACTCGGTTTCCCCACACATACGGACTCTAAAAACAGCCTATAAGGTGGTATTTCGAAATTACATGGGCCCAGCCCAATATTAAGGTGACGCAGCACCTATAATTGCCCTTGGACGAAAATAATGAAGTGGCATCTCGCGTATTTCGTCCAAGACTTCATGCGCGCCTTATGGTGGCTTCAAAGTGTGATAATCACCACGGGAAGCTCCGCTGTCCTTTCCCGCGCGCGCACCTTCTTCTCCATGCTTGATCCCGCTCCAATGACCATCCTTCTTGTCCATGCTAGGTCCTTCATTCATAAGCAAAACAAAAGTATCTAATTTAGGCAGTATCATATGTTCATGAACAATAGAAGGATTCGCAAGAAACGAAAGTACCTGATAATTTAGTTGACGTGCACGAGCTCTAGTAACTGGTCCAATATGTGTAGTTGGTGAGGATATGGGTGTAACATTAGTAGGGATGTCCTCATCAGTTAGCCTCTAAATTCGGCCGCGGAGCTGGAGGTTTGGTCCTACCAGATGGCTTCTTACTTTTGTCTGCGGCGACTTTGCTTTTATCAGCAGCAAATTTTCGGCCCATGGTACAGAAGTCGGCTCTAGAAAAATAAAAACTAGAGTCGGTCATAAACCGACTTATGAGGAAACTACACAAACAATTTTCACAAAATACAGTGGGACGATTGGAGCTAACCAACCCGAGAAATAGGTGAAAAATGATGAACAGATCTACGACTTGCGAAAAACTGGGAACGGTTGCAAGATAAAAATGGATTTGTAAACTACGGTGGCACGACGAAGTAAACACTTCCGAAGTTGTCCATTATCAATCCTATCATGTCTACCAACATGCATGGTGCGTCTCCAGTAGGATGTGTTAATCTACTAAATACAGTAGAGCTTGAAGCTCGCAACAATGGAGATGAGTAAAAGAACTACAGCGCAATGAAGGTGATAGGGAACTTACCTTAACAGCGTGCGAGAATGGCACGGTCCCAGACCGTCTCGCACAAACGATGAGGGAGGAACGGTGCGGGACGGAAATGAAGGGAAGAGCTTCCTGTTCTCCGGTGCGCAAGGAAGAAGAAGAGAAGATATGGATGGGGTAATGAGAATAGATGTGGACCAGGGTGTATTTATAAAAGGACCTCTGCTCAAAATTCGAGGCATCGCTAACCGCCAGCTAAATGGCAGGAGATCCCTCGATTTTCGCAAAAAACCTAGGCGGCATTAATTGCGCCGCCAAAATCGAGGCAGACCGTTTAATGTCCCTTCAAAGGAAACATTTGAAGGGTCAGCTTCGTTATTCTCTAAAGTCGACTCTGGAAATATTGGTCGACTCATCCAGAAGAGCCGACTCCATGAAGATCAAGGAATTGAAGTAAGATTGAAGAGAGACAACTCTGAATCCCAATCAACGTCAAGCATAAAGTCGGTCCTTGATCCATGAAGAGCCGGTGGCAATAAAGAAGATAAAATAAGATTGTTGTGAAGACTAAAGCATCACAACAATCCTGGGGGCTAATGTCGTGGGGATGGATCAAGCCCATACACCCGACATTAGGAATCTCCGGGTCGACTTACATATGAAGAAACATAAAGAAGACCCGATGTGGAGTCTGACGTGCCAAGCGTGAAGATTGAAGACCTAGAAGGAATTCGACTTACCTTGTATAGCACGTAGCAAACTTGTAAAGTAGAATAGAACTCCACATCGTTTAGGAGTCGGACTCTAGGAACCCCGGAACCCGGCACCTTTATAAGCCGAGGACCACGGGAGCCAGAGCGAGAACTTACCTCAAGCCAGGTTTAGATAACTCGCTCAAAAGCCTAGATCTCGACGAGACTAAGCCGGCGAAGCATCACCACTGTAATCGATACGATCGACTCTTCCTATTGAAGATTCGACCCCCTATAGTCAAAATGCAGGAGTAGGTCTTTACCACACCATCAGGGCCAAACCTGGGTAAACCCGCCGAGTCTTGTGCCTATGTCGACTCTCTCCTTGAAATCGCCTCGCAGCAAAGGTCCCGCGATAAGTCTGACTCTACGGACATGCCGTGACTGTCCCACGACAAAGGGTGTGGCGCTCACAGAGGAGAGGCTATTGTATTCGATCAATTGCTCGAGGAGGCCACGGATCGGGCCTGGGAACGACGCGGGCTTGATGAAGACGAGGCAGCAAGAGATGAAGATGACGCCGATGAAGGAAGCGAGCACGCCAGCTCGATCCCGTCAGCTTGGGGACGCGCACCAGGACGGAGACGACGATAACGAGCTGCACGTGGTTTCGGTTATCATGGCCCTGGACCTCCTGTCCATGGCGGCTTGGGCAGGGAGAAGAAGAAAAGAAGGGGAAGGAGAGATGGCGGCACTGGGAGGAAGAGGAGAGGGGCTAGGGTTTGGGAGAGGGGATCGTCTGGCTATAAAGGGGAGGGGGAGAGGAGGCTGGCTGGAGGGATCCACCTCCTCCTCCATGGCCACGGCGTGAGAAAGAAGAGAAGAGGGGGGAAATTGTTGGGCTGAGAGGGAGAGAGGAGTTGGGCTGGGTTGATGAGTTAGCTGGAGAGAAGAGGCCTAATGGCACTCTATGATTTTCCTGCATTTTTTCATTTAATAAAATGAGATCAAGAAAAGGGGTTAAAGAGTGAATTCAAAATAATCCCTGTAAATGACATGAAAAATGACTTGGCATTTTTTGTCACGTGAATTATTGCAACAATAAATGTCCAAATTTTCATCCCCAATGGGAAAAATAAGAATGCAAATTTATATGGAATCGCTAGTTTTGGGCTGTTACATATATGCAATTCAAGTCAAGACAATAACAAGCAAGAGTTTATATCTAGTATTGAAACTGGCCAAGTAAGAACATAAAGGTGCAAGATCTGTCGTTGTCCGTGACTCGAATGTCTCCAAATGGTGTTTGCGTGCAAGAAGTGTGAGATGGGTTTAGAGAATAAAAATACTATATAGTTTAATTGACAACTCAATCTACTAAAACTTCACACTTGGTCTCCTTCGGAATCTTATTTTGACTCGTCCCAAGACCACTAGTTAGTGATGCTAGCGAGGAAGTTGTCTTCTTCTCGCCCCTCGTTGGTTACCCCAAGTGGAAGGTTGATATGTAGCTAGCGGCAAATTTCCCTCTGTAAAGATACCAAGGTTATCGTACCAGGAGGACTCTGAATTCTTCAAGCTGGTTTCAATGGCGCCAGAGATTAAGTTGCCAAATGGAGATGAGGTTGACGTGGACCTGCACACAAAAACAAATAACTTTTCTCCCAACGAGTACAAAGAGGGTGTCAATCTCTCCATCCTTGTCGTTTACAAAGGATCAAACGAACGGTGGAAATAGTGATGGTGATTGCAACTGAGAGGAAATAAAGCAGTAAAGAGTTGAGGTGTAAACAATGGTGGAAATATGGACCGAGGTTCCGTGATTTTCACTAGTGATGTCTCTCTCCCAAAATACAATAAAACTGCTAAGATGGGTGAACAAATTACAATGGGGCATTGACAGAATTATAAACGCACCGCAATGCTAATTATGCCACAAGAAAGTTAGAGGCTCAAAAGTTTTGGAAGTACGCCAAGACCAGTATACTGTTTATTCATCACATCTACTTACTAATCATCCACCTTGAGATATCTATCCAGAACATCTCGCTGGTATTAAGTTGCGAGCCCCACCCAAAGTGTAAACCCAAAGCAACAGACAACTGCATTAACACACTTTGCGTAAGGTAAACAATCCTTGCAACCGCGGTTATAAGCATCGTTTTTTTGTCCCTAGTGGAAACAACACATCCCCTAGTCTTTTCTGTCACTCAAGCTAGACATCGGGGGACATGAACCCACAATCAATCATAACGCTCCCTCTTGGAGTTACTATCTACTAGTTGGCCAAAGCAATAAAAACAGAGAATATGCGGGAATTACTCAAGAATAAAATATAAAAGGAGAACCAAATATATAAATCATCACAATCTGAACATCATCTCATAATCCATCGGATCCCAACAAACTCAGCACAGCAACAGCAGAAAGATTACATAAGTGCCTTGATCATGTAGGGCGGCTCACAAGGTCTAAGAATAGAAGCACGCAATTGGAGAGAAGACATCACATAGCTACTGGTCATGGACCGATAGTCCAAGGGGGACTACTCACGGCACATCCGGGAAGCGCTCATGGTGGTGGAGAAGCTCCCGAAGGTCAATCCTCCCTCCGGCAGGGTGCCGGGACGAGGTCTTCTGGCTGTCCTGATCTAGGTATCACGGCGGCGGCGGAACAGAAGTGAAAATCGCGATGCGGGGTCTCTTTTCAGGGTTTGTGCATCGGGGAGTAAATATAGGCCGAAGGGGGGGCACAGGGGGAGGTGTCCTCCACCCAGGCGACCAATGGGCGCGGCTCCTCCCCTGGCCGCACCAGGTGGCTACCTGGGAGGGTGGTGGGCCCCCTTTGGCTCTCCTTTGGGCTTCTGGAAGCTTTCGTCACGCTGATTTTTTTAATATTTTTCTTGGAATTTTTTGGGCACTGTAAATATGGGTAAAATCCTGTAATTCAGAGACACCAGCAGACAGAAACTGGCACTGGGTGCACTGAGTTAGTAGGTTAGTTCAAATATGTGTAAAAAGGTATGAAAGTATAGCAAAACACATAGCAATGCCACCCAAATGAGCATGGAACAAGCAGAAATTATAGATACGTTTGGGATGTATCAACTTCCCCAAGCTTAATTCATGCTCGTCCTCCAGTAGGTAAATGATAACACAGATAATTTATGTGGTGACATGCTAACACACATATAAGAACTTCAAAGTAAAGCAAGAAAGATATGCAATTCAAGTAGAGACAATAACAAGCAAGAGTCTATATCTAGTATTGAAACTAGCAAAGTAAGAACATAAAGGCGCCAGAGCTCTCGCTGTCCGTGGCTCGGATGTCTCCAAATGGTGTTTGCGTGCAAGAAGTGGGAGATGGATTTTGGATCATAAAAATACTATATAGTTTAATTGATAACTCAATCTACTAAAACTTCACACTTGGTCTCCTTCGGAATCTTGTTTTGATTCGTCCCCAGATCACTAGTCAGGCACAAGTCAAACTAATCCTCTCCCTTTCGACTTTGAGCACTCATGCAATGGATAATCTCAAGCAAGATATGTTGGCATTTACGATGGAAAATATAAAAATGATGTGTAAGGAAGAGAGAAAAATGTGTGAAAGCCACAAATCAATGAGGACAATCATAGGAGAGAGAAATCCAAATGATAGATATGATGTGAGGAGTAGGGATTGCCATGCAACGGATGCACATATGAGCTAAGGTAAGCTCTCCAATGGAACTAATGGAGTTGCATCCAACTTTCTTGCTCATGAATATCTAGAGCTCTTTTGAGGAGGCTCATCCTTGGCATATGCAAGCCAAGTTCTATAGTGTAAGGATCCCCACATAGTTATGCATGAATGATATGAAAATCTCTATGGAGTACAAATATATCTATGGAGTACTAGTGTGGATCTTTCAAAAGGAATAGTAGTGTTGCCCCTTCTCTCTTTTTCTTTCTTTTTTTTGTATTTTTGTGGCCTCTTTGGCTCTTTCTATTTATCTCTCATTTGTCCTCGTTGGGATATTTTAATTTGTCCTCTTTGGGATCTGTTATTTTGTCCTCTTTGGGATCTTTTCCTCACTTTAAGGGAAACACTCTATATTTTACAAGAGTATAGAAGATCACACACTTTACAAGAAGTACTCAACATAAATAAAACTGAAAAACTATCATGATGTATGCAAATGTATGCATGTGCCAGTATAGCAGGTTATGCGATGATACTAGCGTGTCATCTAGGAATGATAAGGGCAAGGCCCAACTAGCATGCGACCCTACGATCAAGAAAAAGCATGTATGACATGAAGATCAAGTCAAGAGATGATGGATGTTGCGTGGCAATGAATCTCTGAAAGGCTATGGAAATTCCTTGATAGGTAGGTACGGTGGCTGTTTTGAAGAAGATATAAGGAGGTTTATGATGACAGAGTGTATCATGCCAAGGGTTTGGAAGCACTTGAGAATTTTGCACCAACTCTCAAGATGAGAAAGGGAAATGCACGGTACCGAAGAGGATAGCAAAATATGGAAGGCAGAAGTGCCAACAATTGAATACTCGCATTAGTCCGAAGAACTCATGCATTTATTATCAGTAACTCTCTATCTAATCAGGAGGTTCACAAAGACACAATGTGACGCCCCCAAAGTTGGACCGTTTACAGTAATCATACACGCAAGGTACACGATCGAGATCAAGGACTCACGGTAAGATATCACAACACAACTCTACAAATAAAATAATACAAGCTGTATAATACAAGCCAGGGCCCACAAGGGCTCGAATACAACAGCACGAGAGCACAAAGTTAGCGGAAGCAATAGTATATGAGTACAGACACAAGGTACACATGGTTTGCCTTAAGAAGGCTAGCACAATTAACAACATATCGAAAAGGCGAGGACTCCTGCCTGGGAACCTCCAAACTACTCCTGAACGTCGGGGATCTCCATGTCTTAGGAGGCATCGGGTATCTTCACATTGTGGTGTTCGGCATCAGGGATCTTCACGTTGCGGTGGTCGGCTTCGGTGATCTTCACGTTACCGTGGTCGGCATCGGGGATCTTGTCGGGGGGATTACTCACAGCTAAGACCCGGCCTGAAGACTAGAGTCGGCAAGAATACAGGTCCTGGAGACTAGAGTCGGCTGACATGAGTCAGCTCCATGAGTCGGCTGACATGAGTCACCTCCATGAGTTGGCTGACATGAGTCACCTCTAAAGGAGTCCGCCAGACTGTAGACTCTCCTCTACAGGAGTAGGCCAGAGAGGAGACTCTCCTCTACAGGAAACGGCCAGACAGGAGACTCTCCTCTACAGGAGTCAGCCAGACAGGAGACTCTCCTCAACAGGAGTCGGCCAGACAAGAGACTCTCCTCTACAGGAGTCCACTTAACTTGGAAGATTACAAGACTTAGAGTAGGGCTCGGATTGACATCGGGCTTGTAATACAAGATGAGACTAGTTTGTATCAGAATAGGACTCTACATGTAAGCCTTCCCCTTCCACCTATATAAGTAGGGGTAGGGCGCCCATAGAGGCCACCAAGTTCACCAGAGTAGGCTTTCTCCATTAGAGTATGCTTTCGACATGAGAGTAGGCTTTCACCATAAAAGTAGGAATTCACGATGAGACTAGGCTTTCGCCAAAGTAGGCTTTCGCCTGAATACAACTGTAAGAGTGTCGGTGACACGCGGCGACTCTCCGTGAGCAAAGGAATAAGACTTAGCCACAAAAAGCATGTAGGATCTTTATCGGACGATGTTTCCTGGGGCATGAAGCTGTAAAAACTTGTGTTTTCTCTCTTTGTGATGTTCTTCTTCCGTGTACACTCGTAGCAAAGGCCCCATGATCAAGTTATCTCATGAGGACATCTGCCGTGACTTTCCCAAGATAGTTGGCGCCCGCCGTGGGGCCTACGCACAAGGGTGTTGACATCTTGGAGGAAGTCCTCACAGGGATCGAGAAACTCGTGATTGGCCGGACGAAGAAGAATCGGCACGAACAAATCTGAATCGACGATTCGTCGACTCTGGCAGGACTTAATCCGACCCGAGTGCATTGCAACCATGGTTTCTCCAACATCTTCATCAAGATCTACATCAAGCTCATGGAAAAAACAAGAAAAAATTCGAGCGCGCGACTCGAAACTCGACCTCAACATTTACCCTTGCGCGTAGCTTGTAGGACAGAAAAACATCTGCATTGCGGATGCTCCAGGAGACGACTCGGAGCTCATATTGAAGATCCCTTCGCTGAAAAGATTGGAAATTTTGTTGTTTACATGCTGTTAAAATTTCAGCCAATTCCAACGGTTAGATCTTCCTGGCCAACTCCTAAACTGAAGCTCTATCGAAATCTGGCGGAACTCCGCACGACTTCAGAAAAAACAACCCCGAGGTCCAGTCGTATATCAATTCGAAGATCCCTCCGTTGGAAAGCTGCGGGATATATTCCTTTACTACCACAGAAAATTTCAAAAATTCCAACGGGTAGATCTCCATGGCCCACTCCCGCACTAAAACGCGTTTTTTTGATCTAAGCAAGGTCGCGAAACCCAACCACAAATTTAGCTCAACTTATCATCGGTTTGCACTTCGGACATTGGGACAACTACCGTTTGAGAAAAATTATCAGACACATACGCGTCGGCTTACAACCTCTTGGCCGTCGCTATCACCGGCTCGACATATTGGTCGGACTATCAACCGCCGACTCCTACGAAGATCAGTCACAACCTCATCACGGTTGCCTTCTACGGTTCTCCGGGTTTTTCTCTACATCATCAGATCAATGCTTGTTTCTTTATCAAGCCACATAGAGTCAAGACTCAGAGTGATGAGTACATCCCTACTACAACTACAACTTCCCCAACTCTTCATGATGAACAAGCCAATCAAATGCGACTTGGACCTATTACAAGATCCCGTGCTAAATTATTAGAACAGCAGGTGAATTTTCTCTTACTCGAGTCTGATGATCGGCTTAGTGAGAATTATATACTGCCTAAATCCTTGTGTGTTTGTATGATCAGGTATCAAGGTGAAGACAAGGAGCTAGGAGGAGCTGAGGTTCAAGAAGAAGAAGCCAAGGAACAAGGACAAGCTACAATGGAAGAAGAACCTCAAGAAGACAAGGCCAGGAAGAACCAAGCTTCAAGCCGCGGTACTACCGCGCTGACCGCGGTACTACTGCGCCACGGTACTACCGGGCCTACTACCGCACGTACTACCGCGAGAACAGAAGGGTTATGGTAGTCCTTACGGTACTACCATAACTACTACCGTGCTGGTCAGGAGAGATGCGGAAGTGGTTACGGTAGTAGCCGCGGTACTACCACGCCAATCACGATACTACAGTGCTGCCTGCGCGCAGAAACGGGCCTACGGCCCCTGTATCCGAGTCTGGACCCCCTTAGACTATAAATACAAGTCCCCCTACGAGTTTTAGAGTCAGACAACGTTTAGATAAACCCTAGTTCCTGAGGATTGCTCCAAGCATTCATCTTGAATCAAATACTTCAATTCGTATCGATCTGAAGTGTTGCTACTGCAAGTTTTGTGTGATCTGTTGTTCCACTAGGAATTAGTAGAATGCAAAGCACCGTCTCATGGTCGACGGCTATGTTGCGCAAGTGTGTGAAGTTGTGAATATCCAAAGGGTAGAGAGCTGTCGCATTGGCAACAGGGATCTAGCGAGGAGAGTTCATCGGCTACATACAAGTTATCTATCATCGCCCTCATATTCACCGTTCGCTTACTGAGAAGATCGGGCCACCCCATATCATCTTGGTATCAGATTTCCAGTGTTCCCTCGGTAAGCATCCACCAAATCCCCCATAGATCGTTTTGTTTTCGTCCTATCCAGAAAAAGCCATACAAAAATATTAGGGTTTCATGTTTTTTCCATAACCTAGAGTGCATCTATTCCAAGTTTTAGTTGCTGATCATCGTCCAGTTTGCGTAACTTGTTTTTGATCGAGTCTTACCTTTCCTAATCTTTGTGTCTCACTAGTCGGAGTGTCTTTATCGTGTTAGATTGGTTTGTGTCGAGTTAGTTTGTTGTCGTTATCTTTTATCCCTCAGTTTGTGTCTCCGTTTGATAGCCATATTTAGCCTTTCTTTGGTGTCGCACTTTCCTATTGAGACTAGCATATCTTTGCTCTTCGGGCTGCTCCTATAGGATTTGAAGTGCATCAAGTGGTTTGTGCAAAGTTGAGTTGGGTTGCTGTTTACTTCACGTTGAGTCAGAAAATTCAAAAAAAAAGAGAACAAGAAAAGAGAAAAATAATCAAAAAAAAGGAAAGAGTTGAGAAAAAAGCCTAGCAAACAGAGACAGAAAAGGCAAAGTTGATTACATATTTTGTGCAGCCTTGAGTTCCTTTTTCTACCACGTTCATAGCACTAGTAGATTGAGCAATCTTGTGCCCGTACACTTTGAGCTTTTGCTAGAATTTCTCTCTTGTGCAATTGCAACACGAGCATTACTCTGCCACACATATTGTGCGCTCAATTTCATAGTTGCTTTTGCCCAGTTGTTCTCCACCGCGTGTGTTCCCGTAGAACTTCTTGGCATACGATCAGCACTAGGATTTGTGGATTTTTGTCGATAGGGATCCATACCTATAACTCCACTACATAATCCTGTTTTGTCGTGTGACGGTTTCTTATACCCGGGTATTCACTTCATCACATCCGTGCACTAGTCCTCCATCCGAACGGGTACGCATTACTATTCACTTTGGAACGGTAAGATTCACCTTTTCTTGTCAGTTTTGAGTGAGTTGTGAGTGTCCACCAAAAGATTTTGATTTAGTGCACTAACCTACTAATCATGTCTCAAAGTGGTTTTAATGTGATGCAGAAACAGGACAAGGATGCGCCAGTAACATGGGAGGCATATGAAGGTCTCCGTGATCACTTGACTGGGATGTTTACTAAATCCGCTGATGCGATTGATACAAATGTTCAAGCGGTCCAACTGAAAGTGGACGCGACTGAAGCTGCAGTCGCCACTATGCAACAACAACTTGCTACTATACAGCAGAGCCTACAACAAATGACAACATCTATCACGGGCATACAAGCCGCTATGGTACAACGCCAACCTGACGCTCAGGAAGATGATGGTAGTGTCCATGGTGACAATGCTGAGTTGAGGGGCAATCAAGGCCGTGGGCGTGGTGTTCAAGGGCCGGGTCGCCAACCTCCACTTGGTTTTGGTGCGCGCCGTCTACCCATTCAGGAAGAAGATGTCTTGAGCAAGCCCAAGTTTAACATCCCCAAATTTGAAGGTTCCACGGATGTGGAAGAGTACCTCACATGGGAGCTTAAGATGGAAAATTTATGGCGTTTGCACGATTATCCGGAGGACAAGAAGATCAAGATTGCTTCGTCTGAGTTTGACGGTTATGCTTTGCGTTGGTGGGATAGTGTGTTGGCCGAGATACAAGAAACCGATGGGCAGCCTATTTTCGTACATGGCGTGACATGAAGGCGACCATGAAAGCTCGGTTTGTTCCCACTAATTACTTACAGACAGTTTTTGATAAATTGCAACAATTGAAGCAAGGTACTATGTCCGTTGATGCATACTATATGGAGATGGAGATGTTGCTGCAACGTGCGCGAGTTCGCGAAGAGGTTGAGATGACTATGCAACGTTTTCTCCATGGGCTGAAATTTAATATCAAGAGTATTGTGCGGCATCACCAATACTATAATATGAATGATCTATTGCATCTTGCAAGGGAGGCTGAATCCCAGCTTGCAAAAGAGGCACAACTGAAGTCCAGATACTCTACATCTAGAAGATTTTCTCCACGGACACCGTTCGCGCCTATGGAGAATTATGGTGCCAATACTCGGGCTTCTTCGTCCGTTTCCAAGCCAGCCTCCAATGGTTCTATGGCCAAGAAGCCAGCTGCTCCTGCCACTAGTGCAGGCTCCAACATGTCTACAGCTCGCAATCGCGAGATAACTTGTCATTCTTGCGGTAATCCGGGTCACTTTAAGAGAGATTGCCCGAACCGAAAGGTCATGTTTATTAATGAAGAAACCAACGAGTATGAAACCGGTGATGATGAAGACCCAGCCGCGTTGGATGATGAAGGTTACAATACCGAAGAAGGCATGGATGCTTTTCCGTCGCATTCTCCTACTATTGTGGTGTCACAACGTGCTCTCACGGTACAGCCACATGCTGATTCTCAGCGCTGCAATCTGTTCCAAACCAAGGCGCTCGTTGGTCCCAACAAAGCATGCACAGTGATCATTGATGGAGGTAGCTGCCGCAACCTCGCAAGCAAGGAGTTATGTGCCAAGCTAAATCTGAAATACTTACCTCACCCAAGTCCTTATTATGTCCAATGGTTGAGTGACAGTGGTGAGATGAAGGTGAACCACATGGTGCGCGTAAATTTTGAGATAGGCCCATACAAGGATTCCATCGATTTTGATGTGGTGCCTATGACAGTTTGCCATCTCTTATTGGGTCGGCCGTGGTTATATGATCGCCATGTGCAACACAATGGTCGAGCCAATACATATCATTTGGAGTTCAAGGGCAAGAAAGTTAATCTCCATCCTATGTCTCCACAGCAAATTGTGAATGAGTCTCGTTAGAAGGTAGAGGTGAATGTCGAACCAACACGAGAGAACAATGTAATAGCTGTGAGTGATAATATAACGAAAAGTGCGAGAGAGACTAGTTTGCTTACATTAGCCACCAAAGAAGACATGAGAGAATTTAGTGAGGATCCTACAGCCATACCTCTTGTCCTCATGTATAAAGGCGAGGTTTTGGTTTATAATGGTAACCATCCTATTTCTCCTGGTGTATCTACTGTTTTGCAGGATTATGATGATGTGTTCCCGGCGGAGGTTCCAGCGGGATTACCACCCTTGCGTGGTATTGAGCACCAAATTGATCTTATACCGGGTGCAACTCTTCCTAACCGTGCACCATACATGACAAACCCCCAAGAGACGAAGGAAATTCAGCAACAAGTACAAGCGCTTCTGGATAAAGGGTATATTCGTGTCAGCCTTAGCCCTTATGCTGTTCCTGTTATTTTGGTTCCTAAGAAAGATGGTACATGGCGTATGTGTGTAGATTGTAGAGCTATTAATAACATTACTATTCGATATCGTCATCCCATTCCACGTTTAGAGGATATGCTTGATGAATTGTGTGGTGCTTCTATTTTCTCTAAAATTGATTTGCGTAGTGGATACCATCAAATTAGGATGAAAGAAGGGGATGAATGGAAAACTTCTTTCAAAACTAAGTTCGGCTTATATGAGTGGTTAGTTATGCCTTTTGGTCTTACTAATGCTCCTAGTACTTTCATGAGATTAATGAACCATGTTTTGAGGGAGTTTATTGGACATTTTGTGGTTGTGTATTTTGATGATATACTTATTTACAGCCGCAATGAATTTGAACATGCTGATCATATTAGACAAGTTTTGCACGTGTTGCGTGATTCTAAATTATATGCTAATCTTGAGAAGTGCACATTTGCAAAAGATAAGGTCATATTTTTGGGATATGTTGTATCTAAGCATGGGGTAGAAGAAGATTCTTCTAAAATTGAGGCAATTCAAAATTGGCCTACTCCCATGAATGTTAGCCAAGTACGAAGTTTTCACGGTCTTGCTGGTTTTTATAGACGTTTTGTGAAAGACTTTAGTACTATTGCTGCACCGTTGAATGAATTGACTAAGAAAGGTGTGCCTTTTGTTTGGGGCGTTGCCCAAGACCTTGCAATTGATTAGTTGAAACGTTTGCTTACTTCTTCACCATTACTTGCGTTACCAGATTTTACTAAGAAATTGGAAGTTGAATGTGATGCTAGTGGTATAGGCATTGGTGGTGTGTTGATGCAAGAAGGTAGACCTATTGCTTATTTCAGTGAGAAACTTTATGGTGTTAGATTGAACTACCCTGTTTATGATAAAGAATTGTATGCACTTGTTCGAGTTCTTGAGGTTTGGCAACATTATTTGTGGCCATAAGAATTTATCATACATTCTGATCATGAAGCTTTGAAATACTTGAAGGCGCAATCTAACTTGCATAGGCGCTTAGCTAAATGGGTTGAGTTCATTGAGTCTTTTCCATACATCATCAAATATAAGAAAGGGAAAGATAATATTGTTGATGACGCTCTCTCTAGGAAGAACATGTTATTGACACATCTTGATGTTAAAATTCCTGGATTAGAGAGTTTGTGTGATTTATATGCAACTGATCATGATTTTGCTGAACCATATCGTTTGTGTTTGCTTCGAAATGCATGGGACAAGTTCCACATCCATGATAGATTTTTGTTTCGAGCTAACAAACTTTGTGTTCCAGAATCTTCTGTGCGTTTGCTATTGTTGCAGGAATCACATGCAGGAGGATTGATGGGTCACTTTGGGCGTGAGAAGACATTACTCATGCTTGCTGATAATTTTTATTGGCCCAGCATTGTTTGCAACACATCCAAGTCCAAGCTGAAGCCTCACGGTTTGTATACTCCACTATCGGCTCCTACCACAGCTTGGGAAGACATTAGTATGGACTTTGTATTAGGATTGCCACGTACTAAATATGGTCATGATAGTATATTTGTGGTAGTGGATAGATTTTCCAAGATGGCACATTTTATTGCTTGCCATAAGAGCGACGATGCGTCGCATGTTGCTAACCTGTTTTTCAGGGAGATTGTACGCTTGCATGGAGTGCCCAAGACAATTGTTTCTGACAGGGATGTAAAGTTTGTGAGCTACTTCTGGAAGACACTTTGGGGAAAGCTAGGAACAAAGCTAATGTTCAGCACTACATGTCATCCTCAAACTGATGGTCAAACGGAGGTGGTCAATAGAACATTGTCACAATTGTTGCGAGCTATGATCAAGAAAAATCTGCGCGAATGGGAGGAGTGTTTGCCACATATTGAATTTGCTTATAACAGGGCAGTACACACTACTACTCACCTTTGTCCTTTTGAAGTGGTATATGGTTTCAAGCCTATTACACCTCTTGATTTGCTGCCTCTTCCATTGCAGGAACGAGTTAATATGGAGGCATCCAAACGAGCAGATTATGTGAAGAAGATTCATGAGAAGACGCGAGAGGCTATTGAGAAGAAAGGCAAGAGCGTTGCTGGTACAAGGAACCAGTCACGGAAGCAAGTTTTATTTCATCCTGGAGATATGGTTTGGGTACATCTGCGCAAGGATAGATTTCCAGGATTGCGGGACTCCAAGTTGAAGCCACGTGGTGCTGGTCCTTATAAAGTGCTGGCCAAGATCAATGATAATGCCTACTCGATTGATATTCCCATTGCTGAGTTTGGTGGTGCAAGTAACAGCTTTAATGTAGCTGATTTATCACCACATATGGGAGATGACCTCGGAGCGTCGGGGTCGACGCCTTTTGAAGGGGGGGGGAGATGATGAGGACATCCCTACTACAACTACTACTTCCCCAACTCTTCATGATGAACAAGCCAATCAAATCCGACTTGGACCTATTACAAGAGCCCGTGCTAAGTTATTAGAACAGCAGGTGAATTTGCTCTTACTCGAGTCTGATGATCGGCTTAGTGATAATTATATACTGCCTAAATCCTTGTGTGTTTGTATGATCAGGTATCAAGGTGAAGACAAGGAGCTAGGAGGAGCTGAGGTTCAAGAACAAGAAGCCAAGGAACAAGGACAAGCTACATTAGAAGAAGAACCTCAAGAAGCCAAGGCCAGGAAGAACCAAGCTTCAGGCCGCGGTACTACCGCGCTAACCGCGGTACTATCGCGCCTACTACCGCACGTACTACTGCGAGAACAGAAGGGTCACGGTAGTCCTTACGGTACTTCCATAACTACTACCGTGCTGGTCAGGAGAGATGCAGAAGTGGTTACGGTAGTAGCCGCGGTACTACCGTGCCAATCATGGTACTACAGTGCTGCCTGCGCGCAGAAACGGGCTTACGGCCCCTGTATCCGAGTCTGGAACCCCTTAGACTATAAATACAAGTCCCCCTACGAGTTTTAGAGTCAGACCACGTTTAGATAAACCCTAGTTCCTGAGGATTGCTCCAAGCATTCATCTTGAATCAAATACTTCAATTCGTCGATCTGAAGTGTTGCTACTGCAAGTTTTGTGTGATCTGTTGTTCCACTGGGAATTAGTAGATTGCAAATCACCGTCTCGTGGTCGACGGCTACGTTGCGCTAGTGTGTGAAGTTGTGAATATCCAAAGGGTAGAGAGCTGTCGCATTGGCAACAGGGATCTAGCGAGGAGAGTTCATCGACTACATACAAGTTATCTATCATCGCCCTAATATTCACCGTTCTCTTACTGAGAAGATCGGGCCACCCCATATCACGGAGGCTACACCTCCTACAAGATCCATCAGAGATTGAGATATATTATGTTTCAACGACGGATTATAATTGACCATCACAAATTTTGGTCCATTGATTTTGATGGTAAAATCCCGGCTTAGATTCCGGTTCAATGAAAAAATTCCGGCTCTTTCATTGAGTTCCGGATCATCGGTAAAATCCCGGCTCAGATTTTGGTTCATTGGAAAAATTACGGCTCCCTTCGTGAGTTACGGTTTATTGAAAATCCCAGCTCCCTTCGTGAGTTCCGGTTTATTAAAAATACCGGCTCTCTTCGTGAGTTATGGCATGTTGGAAAATCTCGGCTCAACAATAAGATTCCGGTTCATCCAAAATTCCGGCTCCTTGACGAGTTCCGACTCATTTAAAATTCCGGATCCTCAAGCGATTCCCGGCTCATCAAAAATTCTGGCTCCTCGATGAGTTCCGGTTCATCAAAAATTCCGGGTCCTCGATGAGTTCCAGTTCATCGGAAATCCTGGCTCCTTTATGGATCCAGGATCATTACACATTACCGACTTCACAAGAAATCTCGGTAAGATTCGGCACTTCTGGAACCCAGAATTTTTCATTTTATGCATTGCACCTTTATTCTCATATCATGATGCATTGCATAAGTCGATCTTCATCGGACCAGGCTATCGTCACATAATAAGTCAATTTTCATCGCACTAGGCTATCGCCACACTTATGCATAAAGTATACTTTCATACTGCATATACTTTCATATTGCATTACATCATACATATTGCATCATATCACATCAATTACATATTTTTACACTTTCCTCAGAGACCTAGGGGCTTGATCAACCCTCTATCGGGTCTGAGCATGTATATTGCTTTGATAAGGCAAATCGGGGAGCTCGATGATACTCATCGACTCCTACCAGAAAATTCGGCATATATATGTAAAACTTCACATGTATTTGCTTAAATAAAGGGTAATAGGGGAGTTCGATGGCTCCCATCGACTCTTAACCGAAGAAATCCCGGCTCATACATGAAAAGGCCACCCACGCCTGGCCTGTACAGCTCAGAGCTTACATAATTAATGAGCAACCAGTTGGTCTGAACTTCGGGGTTTACATAAAACTCCTATCGAATTTAGTCCTAAGAGTCGGGCACGCTAGTCATTGAAAAGCCGGCTCTACAGAGAAGTTCTGACTCTTGAACCAATAATCTCTCTCAACGCGAGAAGATGAGGTCTAAGTCGGCTTATACTAGCCTCTGCATATTCACTTTTTTCATCATCCTGCATCTTAAAACTATTTACAATAATTTTTTGCAAGTTGGACCTATGAGGCTCGGCACCGCACCCAGATGCACATACCGATTCATAGGGACTATATCTTATGCATTGCATCTTCTCCATTCTTAAGTCGACTTCCATCGCACTAGATCTCGCCATATATATAAGTTGACTTCCGTCGCACCGACTCTTGCCATATATACAAGTCGACTTCCTTCGCACCGGCTCTCGCCATATATATAAGTCGACACTTGTTGCACTGGATCTCTCCATATAAAATATATAAGTCGACTTTCGTCACACTATGGCTCGCCACATTCAGATGCTCATACGACTTGGAGTTGGCACACATTATTACGAGTTGCTGAAGGAAACATATTCCAGCACTCGAAGGGCCACTCTATTTGGAAGCTGGGAACACAACCCATCATATCATATCTACCGGATTCAGCAAATTCACATTCATCGGTTTTTATCAACAAACAACCATTTGCCGTCTTCAAGAAAAATTGTCGGCTTTGGCATATAATACTTGCCGACTTCAAGCAAAAAATTGTAATTCCCAGGTTGCTGCAGGCAAGACAATCCGGCACTTGGGGGCTACACTACTTCGAAGATAATTTCACAAGTACAAATCCCAGGTTGCTGCAGGCAAGAAAACCCGGCACTTGGGGGCTACATCAGCATGTCCATTCTATATACGAAACTCCAAGTCATCACGAGATGATAAGCTCGTATCTTGGGGGCTACAGGTGATATGGACATAAAATTTCCCGTAAAAAAATTCCCGAGTCCTTTTGACAAGACACGGAAGAGCAAAAAGAAACATTGAACTCAAACGTGGAAGATCTCAAAATTAAATCATATCGGGTTCATTCACATGAATCAGTAGAGCAAGCCGGCCTATTGGTTTGGCCTCCTGTAACAGCCCGAAAATTCCACCCAAATTAAAAATGTGTTTGTTGCTTTATTTTATTGCTTGCTATAACTGTTTGCAGTGTTTGCTTCGTTGATTTATTAATCGGTGAATATTCCCCCTATTTCTCGTATCGGATGTGAGACCGAACCCTTTTCCCAACGGCACACGACCACGTTGCGGCACCGGGAAAGTCACCCGATCACCGTCGCAACTGTAAGGCCCGATATGCGGTACTGTTCCAGATCTAGATGTTTCCATCCAGATCCGGGGACGAAGCACATATCGGTCCCACCGCAACATATGACAAAGCCATATGCCCCGGATTTCCAACATGATATCACAACATTACAGATACAGGATACAACATCTCATACAATCGGCATACAACTGCCTCAAATACAATACAACAGCGGAAGATACATGTCTGAGTACAGACTACAATCAAGAGCCTACTGGCAAAGAGAAAAGCATCGATCCCATAACCACACTGGTCCAGGCCCTCCGCCGGGATCCGCCTAACTAGTCGTCGTCGAGTCTCCACGTGAAACGTCGATCACCGTACCTAATGTCGATCAAGAACCCTAAAAAGAGTTTGGGGGTAGTATCATGAGTACAGAGGTACTCAGCATCCAACTGTAGTGGTCATCTGACCCAGCAAGGACTTCATCACTCGTCATTCTAGGACAACTAGTAGTTTACGGTAACGAAGGGGTAAGTGGTGAGGTTGCTGCCGCACTAGCATTTATGAAGTGGCTAACGATCTAGAGAGGAAGATAAGAAGCCAAGCATTCGACGAGGAATCGCCTCCAAGAAGTCTGCTATCAACTACTTACGCAAACATAACACCTATCCTATCCTTGTCCTCCTCTTCGCATCCCGACGAAGAAGAAGCAGTCAAGGCACACACACACGTTGATCAAGTTTATTTTAAGATTATCTCAGTTGTTGTTGTCTATGAACAACGAGTAGGTCTCAAGTCGTCCATAACCGTGGACACGGCTTCTCGAAAATATTTAACCCTGCAGGGGTGTACCATTTGCCCATTACGAGGCTCCGCACGCACGCCCATCACTCTCAGTTGCTACCCATCACAGGCAACCATTTTATGATTTAGTCCCAAGAGATCCGGAACGACAGGTCCCTCTAACTAACAACGCACAAATCCGAGTGGCCCCCGGTGAGTCGACATCCAACTCAAAAGCCGGTCGCGCTCTCGAGTCGGCCTCTACCGTCTGGACGAGGTCGGGGTAACTAAACCAACACTGTGGATAGCCCTCGAGCTTCCAGGTTTGGACCAACAAAGGAACTCTGTCTCCGCTGGCCCGAGTTGTTTGAAAATCTGCGAGGTCGACACTCGCACACACACGTTTTGCAAAAGGTAAAACCAGCTTGGGCCACCACTAGAAATGTTTGAAGCTAGATAGGTAAGAAGAGGGGACCCCATAAAATCCCACACGCGGTTAGGCACGCTCAGTCTTAAAACCAATACCCGGAACTCGGATCCTAGGTGACTCGAATGGAACAAAGCGTCGGGGCGGGATAGCCTAGACCTTCCATCCTTCGTCGAATATAGTCAACATTTATAATAATCATATCATCCATAACAATAATAATAATGTGATATCCCAAACCCAGGAGTAATAGGGTAACATCATAGCATCCTAAGCATGCATACTAAGCAGGGGCTGAGCAACGAGCAATAGTAACATAGCAGTACATGGTCTGCTGGGAAGGGACATGGCTGTATCGGTTTGAAAGAGGCTGTAAACATGTGGTAGGATCAAACATCGAACTTAACCTAGACTAGCATGCAAACCGCTTGTTGAAATTGAATGGATCATAAGTAATGTATAGTCCTTTCCTGTTGATAAGTCGGGTTCCGAAGGTGTAGTTGATCGCACGCTCGCATCATCTCCGAGAGGTACCCGCGGAAGCACACAAGACGATAAACACTGGAAAGCAATCAACGGTGCACCACTATCACTACGGAGCAATACAAGATCAAGAAGACAACACAAGGCACGGCAACGCGATACGGATCTATCGTCGAGAACGGTTACTAACAGTTTAAGTGGGGTATCGGTCACACACGAGGAATACCGCACGTTTACGGTGGTTCAAGTTGCTTAGCTACAGGTGATCAACCAACGGTTATTAACATGGCAACTCAAGCAAGCATGGCATAGCACACAAACATGTCAAGAGGTGAAGCACAAAGTAAACTATCTATGCTAGTCAATTTAAGTGAGGCACAACCTAAACATGGCATAACACTAAGTACCCCACGACAATTAAAAGATTTGGTACTGTTCTGCCCTAAACCGTATTTTAGGTTGGTTAACAACAGCAAACAATAGCATAAACACAAAGTAGACGAAAAACTAATCAAGTTACATATAAAGAACACCCCAAACGGAGTTACGGTTAAAAAGATATAAGCAAAACAAGTTGCGGGCACAAACTGCCAACATCACGACGCACACTTTAGAGCAATGCATAAACAGGATAATCAATGCAAACATGCTCACAAATGACTTGACATTAAAGTAGACATGACATGGAAGGCATGGCAAAAATAATCATGCAAATAGACATCACAGATCAAAAGATATTAAGCAAACAACATGGCATCGCAAAGTAACAGACTTAGAGAAAAACAGAGGTGGTTGTCAAAAACAGCAGCATAGCATCTTTGGAGCCAAATAACTATATGACCAGTAATGCTAACATGAAGATGAAATACATGGGATGAAAGTAGACATGATGCTTAACAATATGCAATTGGAATCACTCAATTCCGATAAACGTTCGCGACACACTCGTCGACCGAAGTTGCAACAAAATAACAGTTTCAGCAATAGCAGCACAATAACATCAGGATCACCACTTTGGAGCAAGTTTAATATAGCTAGAGCAGTCAAACATGGCAAGTTAAAGCATGTAAATGAAGTACACATGATGATTAACACAATGGAAAAAGAATCAATGCAATAGGCCTCATGGATTTGTTACAATCATCATGCAAAGTTGCAACAAAATAACAACAACAGCACTTAACAGAAAAGTAGCAGTTTAACGGCCGGATGCCCTGTTCAGCACACAATTACACAATCAAGATGAGCTCAAATGCAAATGCTCACAAAAGATGAATTAAAGTACACGCAATTCTGAGCAACTTTCATTTTGGGGGCACGTTCATCCGGGCTACGGTTCAATCGCAAACTTCATCGCAAAAACAGATCAGCACACAGTTTTCCCAAAACTTAGCAAAATTTTGAGGTCCTGGACACAATAAAAAAATAGGGGGGGTGGCTTGGGCTCCTCACCCTGGGCCGAGGCCCACTCGTGGCAGAGGCGGCTTGAGGCTGGCGGGCAGGCCGGCTAGGCCTGGGAGGCCCACGCGGCTGGTGGCTGTTCCACCACGCCCGATCCCGTTCGGATCGGTGTCGTGGCTGGCGGCGGCCGCCGGTGGTGCTGGCCGGCCTCCGACGAGGCGCAGCGGCGCAGGGATGGAGGGAGGCGCGGGGGACAGCGAGCAGGGGCGTGGAGGCGTGGATCCCGTCGTCGGTGGAGGCCAGGGGCGGCGCGGCGCATCACGAGCTCCGGCTCGGGCTCCGTCCATGGCGGGCGCGGCGGCGCCGGTGTATCTGCGAGGAGGAGGAGAGGGAAGGTGAGAGGAGGAAGGAGAGAGGGAGGAGGGGCGCGGCAGAGGAGAGGGGCGCCGGGCTGGCTCGCCGGCTGCGGCGACTCCGGCCGGAGTGGAGGCGGCGGCTGCCTCCACGGGTGGCGCGGTGGAGAGGCAGGGACGAGGAGGCTAGGGGGTGACGTGGCGGCTTCCGGGGCCGTCGGATCTGTCGATCTGACGGTTCAAAACTGATTGGGCTGATCTTAGATCTGAAAATTTAGGGTTTGCTGCGAAAATTGGGGTTAAAATATCAAATCTGGGGGCTGGCTAGTGGCTTAGGGAAACCCTAAGTGGTGGGGTGGTCTATTTATAGCCCAGATGGCTGGCAGTTTGCAAAAACATCTCCGGTTTTCGTCTCGCGCGCGCGGTGCTCACGTTTCTGACCGCCGGGGGTCCACAGGACCTCCGATTCGGGTTAAACTTCGAACTGCGCGATCAGTGCGTCGATCCGGAGGTGTTCACCTCGCGTTGGAACCGTTCCGAGAACACTTTCCGGCGCGCTATAAAAATATCCCATTTAATTATTAAACGGGGTTTTTCGTTCCGTTGGCTGCGGCTGGTCTCGTGCGGTTTCACGACGGTGATCGGGTGAAACCCGGTGTCGCAAAGGTCGAGTGTCAGGGTGGCAAGGGTCGGTCTCCGTCCGGTACGAGATAAGAGGGGGAAAAATAATCGCCGATCGATAAATCGGGGATGCAAACACCGCAAACAAATCAGGCAATCAAACAATTCACACCGAAAACAAAATTTTTAATTTTTATGAAATCTAGGCTGTTTACAACAACTTTTGACACAAGCACAACCATCACCATCGGTGCGGAAACCCCCATTTATATTTAAATGGGTTATTTTATTGGGAGGTGTTCGACGTTCTCTTTTGGCGTTAAACGTTGTAGACGACGTGCTTACAGTGTGGCTATGTTGTGTTTCAAATTTCGCGCGATTCCGACTTCGTCGGGTAGGTGAACGTTCGGATGTGCCAGGCATAGTAGTCGATGTAATCCGAGTGCGTATTTAAAAAAATGTCGCGCACGTTATTAGCTGGACCCCCGGATTCCCCTCTTATCTTCGGATAGTAGTCCAACCGAAAAAACGGACCCAAAACGGGCCATTTTGTGGCGCGGAACCCCTCCCAAACACCCAGTTGCTATTTATAGCAGTGTTATCCCTACCAAAATGGGCAAACCCTAGCCAGCCACCTCTCTTTCCGTGCACCCCCTCTCCACCGCCGCCACCTTGCCTCCACCAGCCAACCCTCTCCCAGATCCGAATTAGACGATCAGGGCCATCAGATCAGGATCAGGCGGCTCGGAGACCTGCACGTCGCACCCGCAACAAGCCATCAGCGAGCCTCGCTCCCATGCCCAAAGGCCTCCGCACACGAGCCTTGCCTCCTCCCGTGGGAGATCCCTTCCCGAGCGCCGTCCAGCGAACTCCGGCGAGCCGCCGCAGGTCACGGCCACCGCACCCCCTCCTCTCTCCCTCGTGCCCCTCTTCTTCTCTCCCTCATCTGCTCTCTGCCCGTAGAAAGAAGACGCCATGGACGCGCCCAGGAGTTCGCGCCGCCGGACCCTGCCTCGTCGCGCTGCTCTAGAACGATGCCCGCGTCCAGATCCCGGTCGCCGCGCCCTGGATCCTTCGACTCCTCCGCCGGAACCGCCTGCAGCCCCTCGCTGGAGGAGCTCCAGCGCCGCCGCCGCCTAGAGTCTCGCTCGGGACAGCACGAGCGCTCCCTGGCACGCCTCCCAATCATTGGCTGCCAGCTGGGCCGGCCCAGCGAGCCTCCGATGGCCCAACTCCCAGCCAGCCACCCCCCCTGGCCCGTGCGCTAACCTCCGCCCACGAGCAAGCCGCACTAACCCTTGCATCCCTCCGCAGTTGGGCCGAGGCCCGCAGTGGTGAGCCTTTTTTTCCTTTTTTCTATTATTCCTGCTGCGTGTTGGGCTTAGCCCATTGTTATATCTCGCCGTGTGCGCGATATAGTTGACCAACGCTCGCCCATATAGATCTGTCAGACCCTGTTTTGGCTCGTTAAATGTTTTATTTAATTTTGGGGCTTATTTATTGACAGATTTATTTATTTCTTGCGATGCGAATATCTTTTTAACGGTAGCTAGGATCGCGACGTGTTAAACATGAAACTTGCTTAGAATTTTGTGTAGTTTAATATAATGTTGCTCTTTGCCATGTTTGACTTTGTTTACATGTTGTTTTAGTGCTAATTATAACCTTGCCACTGTAAATGTAATAGGTCGGAACTTTTTAACCGTTGCTCCGATAAAAATGTTTCTTATATGTAACTTGACTAGAATTTTGTGTAGATTGTGAATATGCTGTTCTTGCTTGCTAATAAAAATAATAAAATATTGTTTAGGGAAAAACAGTACAAAATTCTTAAATTGTCGTGGGGCACTTAGTGTTACGCCAAGTTCAGGATGTTGCCTCACTTAACTTGACTAGCATATATAGTTTACTTTATGCTTCACCTCTTGCCATTCTTGTGTGATATGACATGCTTGAGTGAGATGCCATGTTAACAACCATTTCTCATGTTGTGTAGCTAAACAACTTGAACCATTCTAAATGTGCGGTATCGTCGTGTGTGACGAGTACTCCACTTAACCTGTTAGTAACCGTTCCAGACGATAGACGCGATCGTAGTGTGTTGTCTCGTGTTGCCTTCTTGATGATGCTTGCTCGTGATTGCTTCGTAGTAATAGATGCTTGCTCGTCGATTGCCTTTTCCAGTGTTTCCTTCTTGTGTGCTTCAGTGGGTACCTCTCGGAGACGTTGCAAGCTCGCGATCGACTACACCTTCGGTTTCGTCTTTTTATCAGGTAAGGGGGAGCATATATCATGCTTATAACTTTCAGCTCACTAGCGCCTAGGTGTAGGATAAAACGATTGCTTGATCCTACCACTTCATATTCATGCCTCTCAAATAAACCCAAACAGCCATGTCCTCCACATCCCAGCAAACCTTGTTCGGCTATGTTACCATTGCTCGCTGCTCAGCCACTTCTTAGTGTGCATGCTAGGATGCTATCAACTGTTATCCTGTTACTCCTCGGATTGGGCTATCACTTTTTTATATTGTTGTGGATGATATGATTATTATAATGTTGACTATACTCGACGAAGGATGGAAGGTCCAGGCTATCCCTCCCCGACGCTTTGTTCCATTCGAGTCACCTAGGACCCGAGTTCCGGGTATTCTGTCTCTTGATGAGCGTGCCTACCGCGTGTGGGATGCTATGGGGTCCCCTCTTCTTACCTACCTAGCTTCAAACATTTCTAGTGGTGGCCCAAGCTGATTTTACCATTTGAGAAACTGTGTGCGTAACTAGTCTGCAGCCAGTGGCCAGTGGGATGGTATATCCTGTTGGTTCACACCTGGAAGCTAGGGAGCCTGCCCGGGTGTAACAGCCCAGATTTCACACAAAAATTTAAATTTAATTTTCGGTGCGAATTGTTTGATTTATCTGATTTGTTTGCGTTGTTTGCTTCCCCGATTTATCGATCGGCGATTATTACCCCCCCCCCTCTTATCTCGTATCGGACGAAGACCAACCTTTGCCACCAGGACACTCGACCTTTGCGACACCGGGTTTCACCCGATCACCGTCGCGAAAACCCGCACAAGACCAACCGCAGCCAACGGAACGAAAACCCCTTTTAACAATTAAACGGATTATTTTTATAGCGCGCCGGAAAATGTTCTCGGAACGGTTCCAGCATGAGGTGAACGCCGCCGGCTCGACGCGTTGATCGCGCAGTTCAAAGTTTTACCCGAATCGGAGGTCCTGTGGACCCCCGGCAGTCAGAAACGTAAGCACCACGCGCGCGAGAAAAAAACTGGGGATGTTTTTGCAAACTGCCAGCCACCTGGGCTATATAAAGGCCACCACTCTCCCACCCCTTTCTAGGGTTTCCCCTAGCCAAAATTGCAGCCACCCCCTCCACTTTGCCCCACAAATACCCCATTTTCGTCAAACCTAGTCCCAAATCTGAAAAATCCCCCTCCATGCGCTCTGGACCGTCAGATCAGACAATCCGACGGCCCAGAGGTCGCCACGTTAGCCCGTGCATCTCCTCTCTCCTCTAGCCCGGCGCTTCACCGCAGCCGCCGCCAGCCCGAGCCGCGGGCTCACCGTGCGCCACCTCCGGCGAGCAAGCCGCCGAGCCGCCGACCCCGCAGGTCGCCCCCGCCTCCCTCTACTCCCCTTACCTCTCCTCTCCCTCTAACCTCTCTTCTTCCCTCTGTTTCGAGCCGCCGCCATGGGAGCTTCAAGGCCTAGCTCGTCGTGCCCGGGAGACCATGCCGGCGACCTCCTAGCGCCCAGGTCCGGCCGCCTGCACCGCCCCTGCGTCCAGCCACCTCGCGCCACTAGGCATCCCTCGCCGGAGACCTGCGACCGACCGTCTTCCCCGTCGCTCGCTCGCGATCGGCTGGATCCCGATCCAGCCAAGTGGGCTGGCCTGGCTCCCACGGCCCAGCAGCAGCGCCTCCCCAGCCCAACTGCCAGCGCCCCCAGCCGCGGCCCACTCCAGCCGGTCAGACTCTCCGCCGCCGCCTTGGGCCTTGGCCCACTAGGTGAAGCCCGAGCCGGCCTGTCCCTCCTCTGTTTTTTTTCTTTTTACCCTACTGTCATTTTTTCTAAGTCCCTGTAATTTTGCTGCTGTATCAGTTTTGTGTTGTAGTTTGCGATTAAACTGTAGCTCGGATCGCGTTGCGCCCAAAAGGAAAATTGTTTATATTTGTGTGTACTTCAGTTCATCTTTTGTGAGCATTTTGTTTTGAGGCCATCTTGATGTTATTAATCACTATTGAAGTGGGCATCAGACTGTTAATTGCTGTTATTTTCTATTAGTGTGTTGCTGCTGTTATTTTATTACAAGTTTGATTGATGATTGTGACACATCCATGAGGCCTATTGCATTGAATCTTGTTTGTACCTGATCACCATCATGTCTACTTCATGACCATGTATTGCTATGTCATTTTGCTACACTTTTGCATATAGTTTTGCTCCTATTTTTACAGCATGATAATAACAGTTTCTGCCCTGTTTTCCTGATTTTCACTAATTCCTAGACCAGGAATGTTTTATAGCTTTTTTGTTGCTTATAATTAGTTGTTCATGATGCCTTTTTGCATGATTCCTTTTATCATGCCTTCCCGGCCATGTCTACTTTAGTTGCATATCATTTGTGAGCATGTTTGCATTCATTATCCTATTTATGCATTGCTCTAAAGTGTGCTTCCTGATGTTGGCAGATTGTGTTCCAAACTTGGTTTGCTTATATCTTTTTAACCGTAACTCCGTTTGGAGTGTTCTTTATATGTAACTTGATTAGTTTTTCATTTACTTTGTTTTTGTGCTATTTATTTCTGTTGTTAACCAACCTAAAATATGGTTTAGTGCAGAACAGTACCAAACACTTAAATTATCGTGGAGCACTTAGTGATATGCCATGTTTAGGTTGTGCCTCACTTAAATTGACTAGAATAGATAGTTTATCTTATGCTTCACCTCTTGCCATGTTTGTGTGCTATGCCATGCTTGAGTGAGATGCCATGTTAACAACCTTTTCTCATCCTGTGTAGCTAAACAACTTGAACCCTTGCTAAATGTGCGGTATCGTCGTGTGTGACGAGTACTCCACTTAACCTGTTAGTAACCGCTCTCGACGATAGGTGCGTTGTCTCGTGTTGCCTTCTTGTTGATGCTTGCTCGTGTTCGCTTCATAGTAATAGATGCTTGCTCGTTGATTGTTTTCCAGTGTTTCCTTCCTGTGTGCCTCCCGCGGTTACTCCCGGAGACGTTTCGAGCTTGCGATCAACTACACCTTCGGAACCCGACTTGTAAACAGGCAAGGACTATACATTACTTATGATCCATTCTATTTAAACTAGCGGTTTGCATGCTAGTCTAGGTTAGGTTCGATGTTTGATCCTACCACATGTTTACAGCCTCTTTCAAACCGATACAGCCAAGTCCAATCCCAGCAAACCATGTACTGATTTGTTACTATTGCTCGTTGCTCAGCCCCTGCTTAGTATGCATGCTTAGTATGCTACGATGTTACCCTGTTACTCCTTGGTTTTGGGATATCACATTATTACATTGTCGTTGATGATATGATTATTATAATGTTGAATATATTCGACGAAGGATGGAAGGTCCAGGCTATCCTGCCCCGATGCTTTGTTCCATTCGAGTCACCTAGGACCCGAGTTCCGGGTGTTGTGTCTCTTGACAAGCGTGCCTAACCGCGTGTGGGATGCTATGGGGTCCCCTTTTCATACCTACCTAGCTTCAAACATTTCTAGTGGTGGCCCAAGCTGATTTACCATTTGAAAACCATGCATATATGTCTGTCGGGTAGCTCCTGCAGGCATCTTTTAAAACAACCCGGACCAGTAAGGGCATGGTTCCTTGCTGGCCCATCATGACCGGCTGAGGATCCCGTCTCATGTGAGATTAACCGGAAATTCAAACCTAGAGTCATATGGTAGAGACCAGATCGAGAGAGCAGCCGGCTCCTGAGCTGGATGTCGACTCACCGGGGGCCACCCGGATTTGTTAGTTAGATGGACCTGTCGTTTCAGATCTCTCGGAACTAAATCATAAAATGGTTGCCTATGATGGGTAGAAACTGAGAGAGATGGGCGTGCGTGCGGAGCCTTGTAATGGGCAGTTGGTACACCCCTGCAGGGTTAAATCTTTTCGAGAAGACGTGTGCACGGTTATGCACGACTTGAGACCTACTCCTTGTTCATAGACAACAACAACTAAGATAATCTTAATATAACTTGACCAATGTGTGTGTGCCTTGACTGCTTCTTCTTCGTCGGGATGCGAAGAGGAGGACAAGGATGGGATAGGTGTTATGTTTGCATAAGTAGCTGATAGCAAGACTTGTTGGAGGCGATTCCTCGTCGAATGTTTGGCTTCATATCTTACTCACTAGATCGTTAGCCACTTCATAAATGCTAGTGCGGCAGCAACCTCACCACTTAGCCCATCCTTACCGTGAACTACTAGTTCTCCTAGAATGACGAGTGATGAAGTCCTTGCTTGTAAGGCCCGATATGCGGTACTGTTCCAGATCTAGATGTTTCCATCCAGATCCGGGGACGAAGCACATATCGGTCCCACCGCGACATATGACTACATATGACGAAGTCATATGCCCCGATTTTCCAACATGATATCACAACATTACAGATACAAGGATACAACATCTCATACAATCGGCATACAACTTCCTCAAATACGATAAAACAGCGGAAGATACATGTCTGAGTACAGACTACAATCAAATGCCTAGTGGCAAAGAGAAAAACATCGATCCCATAACCAGACGGGTCCAGGCCCTCCGCCGGGATCCGCCTAACTAGTCGTCGTCGAGTCTCCACGTGAAACGTCGGTCACCATACCTGTCGTCGATCAAAAACCTTGAAAAGAGTTTGGGGTAGTATCATGAGTACAGAAGTACTCATCATCCAACTATAGTGGTCAGCTGACCCAGCAAGGACTTCATCACTCGTCATTCTAGGACAACTAGTAGTTTACGGTAAGGATGGGGTAAGTGGTGAGGTCGTTGCCGCACTAGCATTGATGAAGTGGCTAGCGATCTAGAGAGTAAGATAAGAAGCCAAGCATCCGATGAGGAATCGCCTCCAACAAGTCTTGCTATCAACTACTTACGCAATCATAACACCTATCCTATCCTTGTCCTCCTCTTCGCATCCCGAAGAAGATGAAGCAGTCAAGGCACACACACACGTTGATCAAGTTATATTAAGATTATCTCAGTTGTTGTTGTCTATGAACAAGGAGTATGTCTCAAGTCGTCCATAACCGTGGACACGGCTTCTCGAAAATATTTAACCCTGCAGGGGTGTACCAACTGCCCATTACAAGGCTCCGCACGCACGCCCATCTCTCTCAGTTGCTACCCATGATAGGAAACCATTTTATGATTTAGTCCCAAGAGATCCGGAATGACAGGTCCCTCTAACTAACAACGAACAAATCCGGGTGGCCCCCGGTGAGTCGACACCTAACTCAAAAGCCGGCCACGCTCTTGAATCGGCCTCTACCGTCTGGACGAGGTCGGGTTAGTTGCCCAAACAGATGTGGACAACCCCCTAGGTCCCTGGGGTGGACCAACAAGAGAAACCATGTCTCCGCTGGCCCAAGTTGTTTGAAATCTGCCGGCCGCGGACCAGTCACACACACGTTTCAAATGATAAATCAGCATGGGCCACCACTAGAAATGTTTGAAGCTAGGTAGGTAAGAAGAGGGGACCCCATAAAATCCCACACGCGGTTAGGCACGCTCAGTCTTAAAACCTATACCCGGAACTCGGAGCCTAGGTGACTCGAATGGAACAAAACGTCGGGGCGGGATAGCCTAGACCTTCCATCCTTCGTCGAATATAGTCAACATTTATAATAATCATATCATCAACAACAATATCATAATGTGATATCCCAAACCTAGGAGTAATAGGGTAACATCGTAGCATCCTAAGCATGCATACTAAGCAGGGGCTGAGAACCGAGCAATAGTAACATAGCGGTACATGGTTTGTTGGGGGGTACATCGCTGTATCTGTTTAAAAGAGGCTGTAAACATGTGGTAGGATCAAACATCGAACCAAACCTAGACTAGCATGCAAACCGCTGGTTGAAATAGAATGGATCATAAGTAATGTATAGTCCTTGCCTGTTGATAAGTCGGGTTCCGAAGGTGTAGTTGATCGCAAGCTCGCATCGTCTCCGAGAGGTACCCGCGGAAGCAGACAAGACGGTAAACACTGGAAAGCAATCAACGAGCAAGCATCTATTACTACGAAGCCAACATGATCAAGAATCAACAAGAAGCAACACGAGACATCGTACCTACCGTCGAGAGCGGTTACTAATAATTTAAGTGGAGTACTCGTCACACACGACGATACCGCACATTTACGATGGTTCAAGTTGTTTAGCTACAGGTGATCAACAAAGGTGTTAACATGGCATGTCACTCAAGCATGGCATATCACACAAGCATGACAAGAGGTGAAGCATAAATAAACTATCTAATCTAATCACTTTAAGTGGGGGGGGTGAAACCTATACATGGCAAACTATGGCGGACCCCACGATAATTATAGAATTTGGTATTGTTTTTCCCTAAACAATATTTTATTATTTTTTATTAGAAAGCAAGAGCAGCAAAAAAAACAATCTACATGCTATTCTAGTCAAGTTACATGTAAGAAACATTTTAAACAGAGCAACGGTTAAAAAGTTATTAAATAAACAGTTTACGGTGGCAAGCAGTTGTAATTAGCAGGTAAAAAGCATGTAAACAAAGTCAAACATAACAAAGAAGCACATTTTATTGAAATACACAAAATTCTAAGCAACTTTCATGTTTAAAGCGTCGCGATCCGAGCTACGATTAAAAAGATATGGCTACCACAAAAAAAACTATAACAATCTGCAATTTTAATCTGCCCAGGGAGAAAAAAGAGCAACGGGCCGAATCTGTGCCACTGGGCCCGCCAAACAGGAAAAAAGAAAAAATCAAAATGGGGGCGCTCACCATATGGGCCTCAGCCCATGGCGTGGCGCAGGGGAGGCGGACTAGGTCGGCTGGAGGTGGGCCTCGCGGGGGCGTTGGGCCGCCTGGGGGCGTGCCGGCCCCGCAGCGGCGCACGAGCGGGGGAGCACGGGGCTCGTCCTCGTCCAGGACGAGCACGGCAGCGGCGGTAGGCCGGCCACCAGCGAGGGCGGCGAGGAAGGCTTCCGAGGCGAGGAACGGGGGTGCGCCGGCTGGATCTGCATGGGGCTCGTCGGATCCGGCGAAACGGCGGCGCGGCACGCTCCAAGACGGCGGCGGGCTCGAACTTTCCTCGTGCTTCCATGGCGGCCGGCGGCGTGCGCTCCTGGACATGGGAGAGAGAGGTTGGGGTGAGGAGAGGAGGAACAGAGAAGAGGGAAGGAGGAGGGCGCGATGCAGAGAGGAGGGGGCGAGGCGGCGGCCCGGCTGGCCGGCCCCGGCGACAGCCGGTGGCTTGCTGCCCTCAGCGTGGAGGCGGCGGAAGAGGAGAGAGGAGGATGGAGGTGCGGTTGGTGGGGCTGACGTAGCGGCCTCTGGGCTGTCGGATCGCCAGATCTGACGGTCCAGAGCGCCTGGGGGCTGATTTTTAGATCTGATGGGCTAGGGTTGCGGAAATTGGGGCTATTGGGCAGATTTTTTGGGCAATGTGGAGGGGCTGGCTGAAATTTGGCTTAGGGAAACCCTAAGTGGGGGTGGGGGAGTGGTGGTCTTTATATAGCCCAGGTGGCTGGCAGTTTGCAAAAACATCCCCGGGTTTTCTCTCGTGTGCGCGGTGTTTACGTTTCTGACCGCCGGGGGTCCGCAGGACTTCCAATTCGGGTAAAACTTCGAACTGCGTGATCCACGCGTCGAGCCGGTGGCATTCACCTCACGCTGGAACCGTTCGGAGTACACATTCCGGCGCGCTATAAAAATATCTCGTTTACTTATTAAACGGGGTTTTTCGTTTCGTTGGCTGCGGCTGGTCTCATGCGGGTTTTCGCGACAGTGATCGGGTGAAACCCGGTGTCGCATAGGTCGAGTGTCAGGGTGGCAAGGGTCGGTCTCCGTCCGGTACGAGATAAGAGGGCGGAAATAATCGTAGATCGATAAATCGGGGATGCAAACACCGCAAACAAATCAGACAATCAAATAATTCACACCGAAAACAAAAATTTTAATTTTTGTGAAATCTGGGCTGTTACAATACAACACCACCAACAAGGGATCTCGTCCCGAGATCCAAGCTGATCCGGGGGAGAGGGGAAGGGGGAAAGAAGAGAGTCGACGATCTTCAACACCACCAACAAGGGACTCTGCTCCATGTCGAACGACAAACTTCGTCGAGAAAACTTTCCGCGGGGAGACGACATCGTCGAAAATACGAAACCGTTGGTGTCAAGAGGAGGAACGACAAAGATAACCGGATCAATGTATAGTGTTTTCGACGCAAGTCGTGAAAACACCGATAAAAGGATGGATGGCAAAGGATGACCTAGATGATACCCGAAATCGGAGAAGCTAAAGGTACTACAGGAATTCCCAACCTGAGATCGGAATCGAGACAATACGCTGCAAGCAAGGCATTGTAACGGTTCCGATACTCCACACTCTCGAGATCCTAAAGTTTGAAGAGGATAAGACGAGAATAAAACACTTAAACACTTGTCCTGACCAGAGCAAGGGTAAGGAGTAAAAAGATTCCTACTCTCCGATAACTAACTTAGTAACTACAAAATAGTTTTGTCTCCAGTCAACTTCGACCAGAGAAGGGATCCTACGGTCGGTAAGGCTCTGATACCAAGTTGTAAGGCCCGATATGCGGTACTGTTCCAGATCTAGATGTTTCCATCCAGATCCGGGACGAAGCACATATCGGTCCCACCGCGACATATCGGTCGCGGACCAGTCACACACACGTTTCAAATGATAAATCAGCTTGGGCCACCACTAGAAATGTTTGAAGCTAGGTAGGTAAGAAGAGGGGACCCCATAAAACCCCAAACGCGGTTAGGCACGCTCAGTCTTAAAACCAATACCCGGAACTCGGATCCTAGGTGACTCGAATGGAACAAAGCGCCGGGGCGGGATAGCCTAGACCTTCCATCCTTCGTCGAATATAGTCAACATTTATAATAATCATATCATCAACAACAATATCATAATGTGATATCCCAAACCCAGGAATAACAGGGTAACATCGTAGCATCCTAAGCATGCATACTATGCAGGGGCTGAGCACCGAGCAATAGTAACATAGCAGTAAATGGTTTGTTGGGGGGGGGACATGGCTGTATCGGTTTAAAAGAGGCTTTAAACATGTGGTAGGATCAAACATCGAACCTAAGCTAGACTAGCATGCAAACCGCTGGTTGAAATAGAATGGATCATAAGTAATGTATAGTCCTTGCCTGTTGATAAGTCGGGTTCCGAAGGTGTAGTTGATCGCAAGCTCGCATCGTCTCCTAGAGGTACCCGCGTAAGCAGACAAGACGGTAAACACTGGAAAGAAATCAATGAGCAAGCATCTATTACTACGAAGCAAACATGAGCAAGCATCAACAAGAAGCAACACGAGACATCGCACCTACCGTAGAGAGCGGTTACTAATAATTTAAGTGGAGTACTCGTCACACACGACGATACCGCACATTTACGATGGTTCAAGTTGTTTAGCTACAGGTGATCAACAAAGGTGTTAACATGGCATGTCACTCAAGCATGGCATATCACACAAGCATGACAAGAGGTGAAGCATAAATAAACTATCTAATCTAGTCACTTTAATTTGGGGGGGGGGGGGTAAAACCTATACATGGCAAACTATGGCGGACCCCACGATAATTATAGAATTTGGTACTGTTTTTCCGCAGGACCTCCGATTCGGGTAAAACTTCGAACTGCGCGATCAGCGCGTCGAGCCGGTGGCATTCACCTCATGCTGGAACCGTTCCGAGAACACATTCTGGCGCGATATAAAAATATCCCGTTTACTTATTAAACGGGGTTTTTCGTTTCGTTGGCTGCGGCTGGTCTCGTGCTGGTTTTCGCGAAAGTGATCGGGTGAAACCCGGTGTCGCAAAGGTCGAGTGTCAGGGTGGCAAGGGTCGGTCTCCATCCGGTACGAGATAAGAGGGGGGGAAATAATCGTCGATCGATAAATCAGGGGTGCAAACACCGCAAACAAATCAGACAATCAAACAATTCACACCGAAAACAAAATTTTTAATTTTTGTGAAATCTGGGCTGTTACATTGTTGGGTCAGTTGACCACTACAGTTGGATGCTGAGTACTTTTGTACTCATGATACTACCCCCAAACTCTTTTCAGGGTTCTTGATCGACAACAGGTATGGTGATCGACGTTTCACGTGGAGACTCGACGACGACTAGTTAGGCGGATCCCGGTGGAGGTCCTAGACCTGCGTGGTTATGGGGATCGATGTTTTTCTCTTTGCCAGTAGGCATTTGATTCTAGTCTATACTCAGACGTATATTCCGCTGTTGTATTGTAATTAAGGCAGTTGTATGCCGATTGTATGAGATGTTGTATCCTTGTATCTATAATGTTGTGATATCATGTTGGAAATCCGGGGCATACGACTTCGTCATATGTCGTGGTGGGACCGATATGTGCTTCGCCCTCGGATCTGGATGGAAACATCTAGATCTGGAACAGTACCGCATATCGGGCCTGACAACTTGGTATCAGAGCCTTACCGACCGTAGGACCCTTTTCTGGTCGAAGTCGAGTCTAGAAAAAAACTATTTTGTAGTTACTAAGTTAGTTATCGGAGAGTAGGAATCTTTTTACTACTTACCCTTGCTCTGGTCAGGACAAGTGACGTAAGTGTTTTAATCTCGACTTATCCTATTCAAACATTAGGATCTCGAGGTGTGCAGTTTCAAAATCGTTACAATGCCCTGCTTGCAGCGTATTGTCTCGATTTCGATCTCAGGTTTGGGATATCCTGTAGTACCTTTAGTTCTTCCGACTCTAGGTAAACATTTGGTCATCCGTTGACTTCATTCCGCTTGCCCAGTATCCTCATGATTTGAGTGAGAATGCTTCCCTTGATCGTCTCTTTCAACTATCGTTCTTCCTCTTGATCTCCCGATGGTTTCGTTTTCCGACGTTTCCGTCTCCCTGTGGAAATTATGTCGACAGAAGTTCGACGTCGACATGGAGTAGAGTCCCTTGTGTTGGGGAACGGGGCAGAAAACAATAATTTTTCATGACCTACATTTCCCGAACACAATACCTATGCTATGGTGATGCAAGTAACGGAGGGAATTGGTCACATACCAGTATGTAGTCCGTTAAGCGGGAAATGTTCCCGCGTGAACGTGGTTGATGTAGTCGTACCGGCAATCCCCGATGCCGCGCAGATCCACGATGACTCCTGAGGCCACCCGGTCCTTGAAGATCGATGACGGGATTACGTCCCCGTCAGAACATTGTCAGTGAAGACGTCGCGACACGGCCTCAACGATGAAGGAGCACCACAAGTGTAGCGCCTCGCAGGATTACACGCATACGGTGTACCCGACGTTCCCTCCGGGCTCCGAACCAGAAGAGCAGCGGAAAGAATATGGATTCGGATCCCGATTCCAGCAGGACGACGGCGTGCGTATGGTGGAGTAACCCCAACCAAGTGTAGACTCCAAACAAGGGAGTCCACTCGAGGAGGGAGAAAGAGAGAGAAGAGAGATCTGAGAAACTTATCTCAAATCAAATTGTGTGTAGAAAAAAGGCACCCCCACCCCTCCTTATATAGGCCAAGGATGGGTGCCACCCTCCCTCCCCTTCCCATGTGGGACTAAACCCTAGGGAGGGGGTTTTTTGGTGCGGCTAGGGGAGGTGGGCTCCCTCCCTTGGCGCCTTGGCCCAAGGGGGAGCTCCCTCCTTCCCCTAATGGGCCTCTTTAGGCCCATATGCCTTTTAATTCATTTTTAATTGTATTTAATCATATTTTAATATTTAATTCTGTTATTAAATAATAAAACTTATTTAAACATTATTAAACATTATTTTGAACATTTCAAAATATCCAGAACAACTTCCGGCATCTCCCGGAACAATTCCGGTGTTCTCTCTTATTTCACCGATGATCCCGAATCAATCCTTGTTGCGTCGAATACCCTTAAGCGTGACACCCTACGGTTCGGGAAACAGCAGACATGATCAGACACTCTCTGACCAATGACCATCATGTGGGATCTGGTTACAATCCTTGATGAGCCCCTGCGCTTCCATCGAATTAACTTCATCGTTTGAACCGTTAACGTTGAGTCCTGATCCCTTTGTCATACGGTACTTTGTTTGTCCGAGGTTTTATCGTCGGTATCCAATATACCTAGTTCATTCTCATTACCGACAAACATGTTTACTCGTTCCCGTGATATTACAACCCCGTGAACTAGTCACATGATTGCGCAATCTTTATGATGTAATATCAGGGAGTGGGCCCAGAGTACCTATCCGTCACTCGGATGGACAAATCCCGTTTTGATCTATTTGCATACTCATCAACATATCTACTTCGGAATACCCAAGATACGCCTTTATGGTTACCATGTTTCAGTGTAACGGTTAATGCACTCAAAGCATCCTGGTAGATAGCAATGTTGAACTATGTGACTGGATCATACGCCTTTATGTATGATCATCACGGTCTTAAGGATCGGGTCACTACATTTATAGTTATCGCAATGTTGAACTATGTGACTGGATCACATTGCAACACTTCTGGTGGGTGTGTGTCCATCATGTCATTCTTCCAATGACATGACCCCATTGTCAATAGACTGTTCACATCTCATGATCAGTAAACCTTGATCATCAATTGCCCAATGGACTAGTTTACTAGAGTTAACTAGGGACCTGTTTGTATACCACACGTGTATTAATGTTTCCGCTTAATACAGTTATAACACAGTATAAAACTTATTATGAACTAATGGAATACGCCAATAAACATATTTTATTTGCCTCTAGGGCACATTCCCAACAGTCTCCCACTTGCACTAGAGTACAAATAATCTAGTTGCATTTTTTCTATGGATCATAACTCCATATCATGTATATGGTTATAGATCATGCTTGCTTGTGGAAAAGGTTGTATCAACGGTCTGGGTACCATTCAGATCCGCATGTCTTTTGCAAATCATTAATGTCACCTGGTTTGACATTACTTCATTATCCATTATAATGATGAGGTATATATATATTCGCCGGTAGAGTGAGACTTCGTTTGTTTGTGTTTCAGCAATGACATCCGGTGGGTCACGCGGACTTTCCCATAGTCATGCACACTGAAACTTACTCAGTCAGAAGTCGAACTTCTTAAGCCAGAATATAACTCTTGCCACTTCTAAAGTAGCCATATCATTGTAGATTTAATCCTTAGTGCATTGTATGCAACTTTGATGTCTAACCATGTTTCTTTCAACTTAGGCATTTATTAGTATGATATCTCAATTTTCCAGGTTAGTGTCAGAACTTGAACCAGCATAACATTTATGGTCAAGTCCACTATCCTTTACAAATTAGAGATGTATCCTCAGTTCTCCCCAGATACTGAAGGATAAACTTAACTCTTTGTTCAATGATTTACTCATAAATCATATCACAACATGTTCTTCTTACTAAGAACTTGGGTCACATTACGTCGAGTACAAAACTTTGGTTTTTATATGAAAGAACCTATGACAGAGGCATAGAGGATGTAGAACATCCATTTCTTTCATTTAACCATCATTTAACCATTGTTCTTGTACTGAGATTAACTCGATACTTCTCTTGGATATACAAGTAAGAACTACCTTCTTGACTTTTCCCATTCTGAACTTCTTCAGAATCTTATCCAGGAAAGTATTCCGACTCAACGATATTACACGCATTAATTTATGTTAATAGATTTTCAATGCTTAACTTCATTCATGAAAGATTTTCAATAATCATTAATACCAACTACATCATTCACCATATGTTATATATGAGAATGTTGTCACGCTCCCACTCAAATATGTCAGCCACATATAAGACTAGGATAACATCCACATAGCTCCCACTCAAATATGTCACCCACATATTAAGTTCAGGATAATACTCCCATAGCTCCCACTCAAAATATGTCGTCCACATATTAGGTTTAGGATACTATTAAGCTCCCACTCATTTTCATGCAAATGCATGTTTCCTCGATATTTTGTCTAAGTCCAAAATCCTTTGATAATCCATCAAATCGAGAATTACGGTTACGAGACACTAGCATCCATATGTTTTCCAAAACCTTCTCGTTGTACCAGTTACAACCCTTCTTCAAATGCAGGATTTGAGGAAATCACGGTATTGATAACAATTTGGATCAATCGTAGTGATAATCCTATTGACTCAAGCATCGCTACTATTGTAGTCAACCTTTTGAATTTGTCAGAAACATCCTTCATGACAAATCGATCTTGATGTCTTCCTTTGATGTTCACATTTATTACTTATAACCTTGAAGTTATTGAGAATATTAAGTAACCTCTTTACTCGATAAGATTCATGTAATCTTAAATGTAACTCAATATAGGATTCCATGACTCATATTCATTTCTCGTACTTAGGTCCACCATCGCTTCTTCGTCGTTCGTAGGTATGTCTTGTTCCATTAACTTGACAAGTGAATCATGAATATTACTTTGCACAATGGAAAATATGTATTCTTGAATCCTACTTTGTTCAGTAAAAGTTTCAACCGAAACACCATGATCATTATCATCATTTTCTCCTCTAATTGTAGAGATTTGGTTTCGGAACACATTCCGTTGCGCTACTCTGACATCTGGAGGCAAGGTCAATTACCTTTTTTGAACTTTCACTTTCTTCCATTAACACATTCATCAAGAACACTTCTTGACAAACACCAAACTTAGCAACACAAGCTTTGCTCTTTGGTCCTAGTTGCGGAAGATGCATCCATAGTTGACTAAGGATACACTACAAAGATAATTTACCACATAAATTATTTTCCTAGAAACCATGACACACCATAACTTATATAGTGTTGGTTTCCACGAACTCAGATGGTTCTCTATACTGAAGTGAGTGTTTGCTTATTAAATTAATAACTCTAAACAATAATAACGTAACTCGATAAGAGATAACTTATACCATACACTATCCAATAGAGTATGATTATAATGTTCAGGCACATCAACAATATTGAAGTGTTGCAAGCATTGTAATTTGTGGAACAACTTTCACACAAGTCCGTATGCCGAAGGCTAACTCAAAACATTTGTCTCTTTGATCAAATCGTAGAGACTTGTTTTTCTCGTTAATTTAGTACCCGTCATCATTCTGAAATCCCTTTGATCAAATCAAACTATCCCAGACTCATGTTTCATTAGTGAATACACATATTCATCTAAGTCCACATCTGAAGTTTACGAAATAATGAAATTCACTACATGCTAAAATATGATACATCACTATGTATGATATGCAACAGTCATCGCAAACTCTGTTTTACCAGAATGCGAGGTTTCAGTCATCTCACCTAAAGAGGCATGGTTTGCATGTGTCAAGAGATCAAGTATCTCAATACTTCATCAAACCAATCATGACTTAAACGGTAGTGTCATTACTAAGTTTGGATAATTCTTGGCATTACAATATTTCTTATAAATGATCAAACTACTACCATCAATATAAGAATAGCTCATTCATAACCGTAATGTGACCATAAAAGATATCATTCATAAAAGGAGAACAACTGACTTGTTTCTCACTAATATGAATAATTGTCTTCGCGAGATGCAAGACACACTAATAAGGTTCACACTCAAACGATCATAAATTTATTCATATACTAATCAAATGATAGATGTAGAGGGAGAGTGTTGTCGACCATCAACTATCTTGATTACCGTCAGCACACATTGTCACCTCATCCCTTCCAAGCCACTCTTTAAGCAGTGAGTTCAAGCATCGAATACTTAATCAACCACAATCAGTGTTTTGTGGGGAAAGACATTTATAACCCGTGTATCAAATATACTTTCTCCGTCAATGACTATTCCTGCATTGGTTCTACCTTTAAAGTTCACAACTTTAACCATGACATCATGACAGGTGAATGATTCTCCTTCATGACATAGTCTAGACGAGGTCTTTGTAGCTGGGAGGAAGAGAATGTGATAGAGGCGAAGGTGTCCCGATGTTTCGATGAGATGGTGTAGATCGATTATGGTGGAGACGACTTTCACGATCCGACTACGAACGTGCGAAGACGTTGCGCCTTAGCGATCGCTAAACCAACTCCGAGAGGTTATTGATCCCGCGGATGCACGATCAACCTGACCACGAAGGTCTAATTCCTGCAAGCAATCGAAGAACAAGCAAGAACTAAGAATTGCAATCTGGATATTGCGAATATAAGATGAATGATTACGAAAGTTGGGGTTCCAATGAGGTCTTGGCCTGGTCGGATGACACAAACGAAGAGCTCGAAGTTGCGGCTATGGCTAACTTTAATCTAATTAAAACCCAAGTCTAAACGACGCCCTAAGGGCTGTATATATGGGGGAACAGAGGGGATTTTCGTGACCCCTTGGAGGTGGGGTCCGAAAACAACCCTAACTCGGTTTCCCCACACATACGGACTCTAAAAACAGCCTATAATGTGGTATTTCGAAATTACATGGGCCCAGCCCAATATTAAGGTGACGCAGCACCTATAATTGCTCTTGGACGAAAATAATGAAGTGGCATCTCGTGTATTCCGTCCAAGCCTTCATGCATGCCTTATGGTGGCTTCAACGTGCGAAAATCCCCACTGGAAGCTCCACTGTACTTTCCCCCGCGCGCACCTTCTTCTCCATTCTTGATCCCGCTCCAATGACCATCCTTCTTGTCCATGCTAGGTCCTTCATTCATAAGCAAAACAAAAGTATCTAATTTAGGCAGCATCATATCTTCATGAACAATAGAAGGATTCGCAAGAAACGAAAGTACCTGATAATTTAGTTGACGTGCACGTGCTCTAGTAACTGGTCCAGTATGTGTAGTTGGTGATGGTATGGGTGTAACATTAGTAGGGATGTCCTCATCATCCTCCCCTTCTTGAATTGAAGTCGTCCTCGACGGAAGCTCATCATCTTCTCCCAAATAAGGTTTCAAATCTGCAATGTTAAATGTGGGACTAACCCCAAAATCTGCAGGTAGCTCAATTTTATATGCATTATCATTAATTTTCTGTAAAACCTTAAAGGGACCATCAGCTCGTGGCATTAGCTTAGACTTGCGCAAATCAGGAAACCTATCTTTACGTAGATGTAACCAAACAAGATCTCCTGGTTCAAACACAACATGCTTTCGACCCCTATCACCAGCAAGCTTGTATCTAGCATTCATGCGCTCAATGTTTTCTTTAGTTAACTCATGCATTTTTAATATCAATTCAGCACGTTGCTTAGCATCAAAATTAACCTTCTCCGAAGATGGAAGAGGCAGCAAATCAATAGGTGCACGAGGTAGAAAACCATAAACAATCTCAAAAGGGCACATTTTAGTGGTAGAATGCACTGAACGATTATAAGCAAATTCAATATGAGGTAAACATTCTTCCCACAGTTTCAAGTTACTTTTTAAAACAGCCCTAAGCATAGTAGACAATGTCCTATTGACCACTTCAGTTTGTCCATCAGTTTGGGGATGACATGTAGTACTAAAAAGTAGTTTAGTCCCCAACTTAGCCCATAAGCATCTCCAAAAATGGCTAAGAAACTTTGTATCACGATCCGAGACAATAGTATTGGGCACACCATGTAAACGAATAATCTCTCCAAAGAATAAATCAGCAACATTAGCAGCATCATCGCTTTTATGACATGGTATAAAATGTGCCATCTTAGAAAATCTATCCACGACAACAAATATGCTATCCCTCCCCTTCTTTGTTCGAGGCAAGCCTAAAACAAAGTCCATGGATATGTCCTCCCACGGAACACTAGGTACAGGTAAAGGCATGTATAAACCATGAGGATTGAGTCGTGACTTAGCTTTTTGACATGTAGTGCAGCAAGCAACAAAACGCTCAACATCCCGTCTCATCTTTGGCCAAAAGAAATGTGTAGCAAGTACGTCCTCCGTCTTTTTCACGCCAAAATGTCCCATTAATCCTCCTCCATGCGCCTCCTGCAACAACAAAAGACGAATAGAGCTAGCTGGAATGCATAGCTTGTTAGAACGGAACACAAATCCATCATTAAGCACAAACTTGTTCCATGTTCTACCCTCTCTACAATTCTGCAATACATCTTTAAATTCCGCATCATTTACATATTGTTCTTTGATTGTCTCTAAACCGAAAATCTTGAAGTCAAGTTGTGAAAGCATAGTATAACGACGAGACAAAGCATCAGCAATAATATTATCTTTCCCCTTCTTGTGTTTAATGACATAAGGGAAAGTCTCAATAAATTCAACCCACTTAGCATGTCTACGATTAAGTTTTGCTTGACTTCTTATGTGTTTCAAAGATTCATGATCAGAATGTATAACAAATTCTTTGGGCCATAAATAATGTTGCCAAGTTTCTAATGTCCGAACAAGAGCATATAATTCCTTATCATAAGTAGAATAGTTCAGACTAGGCCCACTCAATTTTTCAGAAAAGTATGCAACAGGTTTAGCATCTTGTAATAACACACCTCCCAAACCAATCCCACTAGCATCGCATTCAAGCTCAAAAGTCTTATTAAAATCAGGAAGTTGGAGCAAAGGAGCATGTGTTAACTTATCTTTCAATACCGTGAAAGCGTCTTCTTGTGCGGTACCCCAAGTAAAAGGCACATCCTTGCGTGTAAGCTCATTGAGAGGTGCAGCAATGGTGCTGAAATCTCTCACAAAACGCCTATAGAATCCAGCGAGGCCAAGAAAACTCCTCACTTGTGTGACCGTTTTGGGCTGCGGCCAACTCTCAATCGCCTCGATCTTGGCTTTATCAACTTCAATTCCCTGCGGAGTAACAACATAGCCAAGAAACGATACTCGGTCGGTGCAAAAGGTGCACTTCCCAAGGTTACCAAATAAACGTGCATTACGTAGAGCAATAAAAACAGCACGTAAATGATCCAAATGTTCCTCCAAAGATTTGCTATAAATCAGTATATCATCAAAATAGACTACCACAAATCGTCCAATGAAAGCACGTAAAACCTCGTTCATTAATCTCATAAAAGTGCTAGGTGCATTAGTTAACCCAAAAGGCATGACTAACCACTCATATAATCCAAACTTAGTTTTAAATGCCGTTTTCCATTCATCCCCTAATTTCATGCGAATTTGATGGTATCCACTACGCAAATCAACTTTGGAAAACATGGTAGAGCCACTTAATTCATCAAGCATATCATCTAACCTAGGAATAGGATGACGATAACGAATAGTAATATTATTAATGGCTCTACAATCAACACACATACGCCAAGTTCCATCCTTTTTAGGCACTAATATAACAGGAACAACACAAGGACTAAGTGATTCACGTATGTAACCTTTGTCGAGTAGCTCTTGTACTTGACGCTGAATCTCCTTCGTCTCCTCCGGATTGGTACGGTATGGCGCACGGTTGGGCAGCGAAGCACCGGGAATTAAGTCAATCTGATGCTCAATCCCTCGAATAGGTGGTAATCCCGGTGGTACGTCTTGTGGAAAGACGTCAATAAATTCCTGCAAAAGGTCAGTGACAACAGGAGGCAAAGAAGGAGGCAATTCCTCAAATGAAAACAAAGCTTCTTTGCACACAAAAGCATAGCACACATATTGACTAACATCCAAATCTGAAATATCAACCTTAGTAGCAAGCAAAGTTGGACTAGTCAATTTAATTTCATTAGAAACAGCAGAAGAAGATTTGCTATTAGTCTTATGTTGTTGCTCAAATTCTTTAGCTGCTATCTCATTTTCACTCTTATTTTTCTCCTGTTTAGCTTTACTAGCTCTAGCAAGATCATCTTTCACAATTTGTTCAGGAGACATAGGAAGTAAAGCAATATTTTTATCCTGATGAACCAGAGTAAACTGATTTGTCCTACCATGGTGTACAACATTCCTATCAAATTGCCATGGTCTACTAAGTAAAAGAGAGCATGCTTGCATGGGTACCACATCACAATCAACATAATCAGCATATGCAGCAATGCTAAAGTGCACACGAACAGAACGCGTTACCTTAATCTTACCACTATTGTTAAACCACTGAATATAGTACGGATGGGGGTGTGGTCTTGTGGTGAGAGATAGCTTCTCCACCAACTCCATGCTCGCCAAGTTGTTGCAACTCCCTCCGTCAATGATGATGCGAACCGAACGTTCTTTCACCACTCCCTTTGTGTGGAACAAATTATGCCTCTGGTTTTGCTCGGCCTTCGATACCTGCACACTTAACACACGTTGAGCAACTAAACTAGCATATTTATCTGCATCATCAGGAGTCATATACTCTATATCATGAGCATCATCATGGGCACCCTGTTCCTCATGAGCAATGAGAACTAGAGTCTCCTCATCATAGTCACTCGCTGACTCATACCCACCATCCGCCGTAATAGTCATCACACGCTTGGAGGGACAGTCTTTTGCGAAGTGACCTCCACCTTGGCACCTGCGACATTTAATATCACGATCTCGTGCTTGCCCTGTGGACGCCATGGATGAAGAAGAACTCGCCGCTGGACCACTCTGTGCACCCTTGAATGGTGGCGCTGGCTGTTTTGGTGGCTCCCTGTAAGAATGAGCGGCTGAAGTAGATGGTGGCGCAGCAGGACGTGTGGATGTAGAAGCTCCACGCGATGTCCATGATGTATTTCGTCCTGCAGAAAAGTTAGGTCTCGTAGCGGCCTGTCGATCCTGCACTTCACGTTCAGCTTTACAAGCAAGATGAAACAAACGAGTGATAGTAGCAAAGTCCTTGTATTCTAGAATAGTTTGTATCTCCCTGTTTAAGCCACCCATAAAACGTGCAAGCATAGCTTCATTATCCTCTACTAGGCCACATCTAATCAATCCAGTTTGTAATTCTTGATAATATTCCTCTACAGAATTTTTTCCTTGTCTCAAACGCTGTAATTTTTGTAACAATTCACGTTGATAATAAGGAGGAACCCAGCGAGTACGCATAGCATCTTTTAAAGCAGCCCAAGTAGCTGGAATATTATTAGCATGCAATCTACAATGTTCAGACCACCAAATAGATGCAAAGCCCGTGAATTCACAAACAGCAGCAGTAACACGTCTATTCTCAGGATATTGTAAACATGTAAAACGTTGTTCAGTTTCTAACTCCCAAGTAAGATAAGCATCAGGAATATATCTACCCTCAAACGGCTTAAGATTCAATTTAAGTTTAGGCACATGTTCATCATCGCGTACCTGAGGGGGTGGTTGGTGTCGACCGTGGCGAATGTTGGGACGTGGACGTCCAGCTGGCTGCTCATAGGCCGCTTCCTGTTCCACCTCCTCCTCGTAATCACCCTCATAGTTGTCGTCCTGGACGACGTCAGAAGCAGCAGCAGCAGCAGTAGCAGCAACTGCAGCAGCAGGAGGAGCACCAATACCAGCAGCTTGTCCTCGCGGAAACAGAATACGTCGTGCACGTGGTAGTGGCGGTGGCTGTGGCTGTGCTGAAGGTAGGCGTGCGATCAACTCAGTAAACTTGGCGTCGAGCTTGGTGTCGATCATCTTCTCCACGCCATCAATCGCCTCTGTAAATCTGGTCTCGATGTCCTGCACCTGTTGAGACATCATACATGCAAATTTATCATGTAGCTCCTTGTTTGTCATGTTCTCCCAATCGGGTGCATCCCGCGCCACTTCATCATGGGATCCTGGCATGGTTAGCAGAAATAGAAAACACACAGAAGTATGATCCTACTTCTACTAATGGGATGGATGTGGGGTGGTGGAAAGCACAAATCCGTCAAGCTTTTCTTACGTTCTTACCGATTCTTACCTAGCAGTAGGTGGTGATGTACAACCAACGGGTCAAAACTCTCAGAGATGTGGTAGAGCGATGGCCAGGAGGTGTCAAAACGCACGATGTAGAATATATGTGGAGCTGTAGGAAGGCTGACAAGTATGGTAGCAAAAGCTCAACAGTAATCAAAACAGAGATGCAAAGCTGAATAAACACTCAACGTCGGTACTGTGCTGATCCTAGGCTAGACCGTACTAGAGACGCGAGCCTAAAACACCAACGAAAGCACGGCGCGGCACGTAACAACTGTGAAGCACACTGAATTTTTATTTTTCTCTCTCTCTTTTTTTTTTTTTTTTTTTTTTTTGGAAATCACCCTCTTCTACGTACGACAAAAGATTGGTGAAATCCGACTCTAATCAACTCAAAACTATTCTGGCTACGGAGATATCAGGAACCGTACTGATGGTGGAACTCAACTCGGACTCGTGAGACGTGGTGGTGTATATGGACTCTGCTTGGCGGAACGTGGTGGTGTATCTGGACTCGGATTGGCGGAACGTGGTAGGATGACTACTGGTGCGGCGGCGACGTGGCAAACTGTGATCAGAACTCGAAACTCTAAGGGAACTAGACGCTAAGATCAGCAACTTGACACAACGATGCAACCGTAAATTCAACAAAGCAACTACTGAAAAGAAAACTGGACAAAGGCTAGGACTGTCTTGGGACGTGATGATCTAACCCTAATTTTTTTGGCTTTTTCGTGGACTGTAGGTATGAAGAACAGAAACAATCTAGACTACGAAAAACTGGTAAATCTCACCGATCAACCTGGAAATCTGATACCACTTGATAGAGGCGAAGGTGTCCCGATGTTTCGATGAGATGGTGTAGATCGATTATGGTGGAGACGACTTTCACGATCCGACTACGAACGTGCGAAGACGTTGCGCCTTAGCGATCGCTAAACCAACTCCGAGAGGTTATTGATCCCGCGGATGCACGATCAACCTGACCACGAAGGTCTAATTCCTGCAAGCAATCGAAGAACAAGCAAGAACTAAGAATTGCAATCTGGATATTGCGAATATAAGATGAATGATTACGAAAGTTGGGGTTCCAATGAGGTCTTGGCCTGGTCGGATGACACAAACGAAGAGCTCGAAGTTGCGGCTATGGCTAACTTTAATCTAATTAAAACCCAAGTCTAAACGACGCCCTAAGGGCTGTATATATGGGGGAACAGAGGGGATTTTCGTGACCCCTTGGAGGTGGGGTCCGAAAACAACCCTAACTCGGTTTCCCCACACATACGGACTCTAAAAACAGCCTATAATGTGGTATTTCGAAATTACATGGGCCCAGCCCAATATTAAGGTGACGCAGCACCTATAATTGCTCTTGGACGAAAATAATGAAGTGGCATCTCGTGTATTCCGTCCAAGCCTTCATGCATGCCTTATGGTGGCTTCAACGTGCGAAAATCCCCACTGGAAGCTCCACTGTACTTTCCCCCGCGCGCACCTTCTTCTCCATTCTTGATCCCGCTCCAATGACCATCCTTCTTGTCCATGCTAGGTCCTTCATTCATAAGCAAAACAAAAGTATCTAATTTAGGCAGCATCATATGTTCATGAACAATAGAAGGATTCGCAAGAAACGAAAGTACCTGATAATTTAGTTGACGTGCACGTGCTCTAGTAACTGGTCCAGTATGTGTAGTTGGCGATGGTATGGGTGTAACATTAGTAGGGATGTCCTCATCAGAATGCAACTCCCCAGTTATCCAAAGTAACGAGTCATTCTGTAGTCCAAGTTGTACACAAGGTGTTCATGTATCTTATACATTTTCCAAGTGACTTTCTCAGCAGGTTGTTCCTTCCACCATGGTTGAAAGAAACCCCGTCCATATACTCATATTCCATTACTCTAATTTGTGACTTAGTGCTTTTAAGATCACCTAGCACGTCATACATGTTGGTGTCTTAATCATGCATTCACAATTCAGATTCCATAGAATGAAGTATGGTGTATCGGACAATCATTGAATAAGAGACGATGAATACGATACTCATCATCATCTTCCTCAATTACGGAGTTATCCGGTGTACCTCCTAGCAGTTCTCGTATTATGTTTTAACAAGTCATTAGTAATGAGTATGTCTCTAACGGTGTTGGTACACATCAATGAAGTAAGACCCATTTCCCTTAAGTTCTACATCACAATAAATAGCCATGGTTATAAACATTGGTTATGACATTACCTACAATGATATTTGCTAAGACATGAAGATTAAGTTTATAATAGGAGTTCATGTTTTAAACAATTCTAGAACTCCCACTCAGACAAACATCCCTCATAGTTTATTCTAAGTGATTACACAATCCTTGAGAACTATACCTCCCCCGTGTGACACGACCATCAGTATATTCTCAAGGTAGGCCATCATGCCAATCACATCATCCATGTGACTCATGCTCGATCTTTCGATCACTGTGTCCCGAGGCCATATCTGCATATGCCAGGCTCGCCACAATAACCTTAGTGATTATATGTCGCGTATGCAAGGCCATGTTTCTGGACATGCTAGGCTTGCTCCACCCATCTCATTTGAACGCTAATATGTTTGACACCCGTGTGACACGCGATGCCTCCATAATGGAGATCTTTCCAGATGGTGCTTCACTAAGGAAGGACACTTTGTTGGATTAGTGAGGGATCATCCTATAATGCTACCGTCGTATATCTAATACAAGCAAAACAGGATGCTATAGTATAAATCATACAAAGTATGATGCCCCCTGCAAATTAAAGTTTAGACGCCTCTACTTTATCTTTTGCAAGTTTTACGTGGCTGATAGGGCTTTCGAGATAGAACTGTGTAACATCCCAATTTTCTAAATTCGGATGTTAATAGATCATCATTTGCATCTCATGCTGCTTCCGCATTTTTCTGGAGTTTTAAAAATATTTTTAACATTTTTCAACACATGGCAGTTCGCTGGAGAAGATATAAAAGGACTTATCTCCATTTTTAAATTGTTGGAAAATAGTTTAAAATATTTTTGGGAGACTTTTTAAATTTACTTTGGGTAATGAATATTTTCTAAAAATATTTTGGGAATTTATTTATGCTCCGGAAAAGTTTTAAAATTAATTTTGGAGTTTTCGGTATTTTTAAAATGCCAGAAAAGTATTTTAAAATATTTAAAAATAAGTTGCAAAGTTTATATTTTTATTTAATATTTTGGTAAAGCCAAAAAATCAGTTTTATTATTTTAAAAATATTGGCGAAGAAGGAAATTAAAAATAATATTCCGTGATTTTTCTAAAATTATTTTGGGCCTAACGGGCCGTTCTATTTTTTTTTGCCAGACCGAATTTGTTTTTATTTCGGATTTAAAAAAAACGAGGGTCGGGTTATAAATGCCCGCGGACCGGCGGGCGCTAGTGTTTCCGCCCGAAACCCGATCCGCCGAAGCGCCGCCACCGTCGCTTGCCGGTGAGCCCCGCCGTCCCCGCCCGCGCCGCCTGTCCCCGCCGCCCCTCGCCGTAGCCGCCGCCGCCTCCGGATTCCGGCGAGATCCGGATCCAAATCCGCCGGGGACCTGATCGCTTTTTCGCACGTTATTTTATTTACGGTTGGATCCTTTTCGCAGTTTAGACCCCGAAATCGCACGGTACCATTTTTGTGAGTAATTTTTAACCGTAACTCGGAATTGAGTGATTCCAGTTGCGTTGCGACCGTGGTGAAATTTTCTAGCCAGTAGACTAACTTTTACAGAAGTTTGAACTTTTAAAATTTGAATCCCGAGCAGATCCAAGTTTGAACTTCCGGTAGCCGTATCTTTTTAACGGTGCACCTGATGAGGACATCCCTACTAATGTTACACCCATACCATCACCAACTACACATACTGGACCAGTTACTAGAGCACGTGCACGTCAACTAAATTATCAGGTACTTTCATTTCTTGCGAATCCTTCTATTGTTCATGAACATATGATGCTGCCTAAATTAGATACTTTTGTTTTGCTTATGAATGAAGGACCTAGCATGGACAAGAAGGATGGTCATTGGAGCGGGATCAAGAATGGAGAAGAAGGTGCGCGCGGGGGAAAGTACAGTGGAGCTTCCAGTGGGGATTTTCGCACGTTGAAGCCACCATAAGGCATGCATGAAGGCTTGGACGGAATACACGAGATGCCACTTCATTATTTTCGTCCAAGAGCAATTATAGGTGCTGCGTCACCTTAATATTGGGCTGGGCCCATGTAATTTCGAAATACCACATTATAGGCTGTTTTTAGAGTCCGTATGTGTGGGGAAACCGAGTTAGGGTTGTTTTCGGACCCCACCTCCAAAGGGTCACGAAAATCCCCTCTGTTCCCCCATATATACAGCCCTTAGGGCGTCGTTTAGACTTGGGTTTTAATTAGATTTAAGTTAGCCATAGCCGCAACTTCGAGCTCTTCGTTTGTGTCATCCGACCAGGCCAAGACCTCATTGGAACCCCAACTTTCGTAATCTTTCATCTTATATTCGCAATATCCAGATTGCAATTCTTAGTTCTTGCTTGTTCTTCGATTGCTTGCAAGAATTAGACCTTCGTGGTCAGGTTGATCGTGCATCCGCGGGATCAATAACCTCTCGGAGTTGGTTTAGCGATCGCTAAGGCGCAACGTCTTCGCACGTTCGTAGTCGGGTCGTGAAAGTCTACTCCACCATAATCGATCTCCACCATCTCATCGAAACATCGGGACACCTTCGCCTCTATCAAGTGGTATCAGATTTCCAGGTTGCTCGGTGAGATTTACCAGTTTTCATAGTCTAGATTGGTTCTGTTCTTCATACCTACAGTCCACGAAAAAGCCAACAAAAAAAATTAGGGTTAGATCATCACGTCCCAAGACAGTCCTAGCCTTTGTCCAGTTTTCTTTTCAGTACTTGCTTTGTTGAATTTACGGTTGCATCGTTGTGTCAAGTTTTTAGCCAATCTTTTGTCGTACGTAGAAGAGGGTGATTTCCAAAAAAAAAAAAAAAAAAAAAATTTCAGAGCAGTTTTTAGCCAAAAATTTCAGGGGTGAAAAAATTTCGTGCCCATACGTTCCTTAGGTCCAGAAACTCATTTTGAGACGTTCGCCACCATAGTGATTTTTTCGCACTTTTTCAGCCACCGCAGTCCCGCATCGCAAAAAAAAAAAAAAGAGAAAAAAAAGAGAAAAAAAAAATTCAGAGTGTGCTTCTCAGTTGATTACGTGCCGCGCCGTGCTTTCGTTGGTGTTTTAGGCTCGCGTCTCTAGTACGGTCTAGCCTAGGATCAGCACAGTACCGACGTTGAGTGTTTATTCAACTTTGCATCTCTGTTTTGATTACTGTTGAGCTTTTTGCTACCATATTTGTCAAACCTACCTACAGCTCCACATATATTCTACTTCGTGCGGTTGACACCTCCTGGCCATCGCTCTACCACATCTCTGAGAGTTTTGACCCGTTGGTTGTACATCACCACCTGCTGCTAGGTAAGAATCGGTAAGAACTGAAGAAAAGCTTGACGGATTTGTGCTTTCCACCACCCCACATCCCATTAGTCGAAGTAGGATCATACTTCTGTGTGTTTTCTATTTCTGCTAACCATGCCAGGATCCCATGATGAAGTGGCGCGGGATGCACCTGATTGGGAGAATATGACAAACAAAGCATTACATGATAAATTTGCACAAATGATGTCTGAACAGGTGAATGACATCGAGAACAGATTTACAGAGGCGATTGATGGTGTGGAGAAGATGATCGACACCAAGCTCGACGCCAAGTTTACTGAGTTGCTCGCACGCTTACCTATACAGCCTGCGGCCGCTCCAGCACAGCCACCGCCGCCACGACGTGCACGACGTATTCTGTTTCCGGGCGGACAAGCTGCTGGTGCTCCTGCTGCTGCTGCAGTTACTGCTGCTGCTGCCTCTGACGTCGGCCAGGACGACAACTACGAGGGTGATTACGAGGAGGAGGTGGAACAAGAAGCGGCCTATGAACAGCCAGCTGGACGTCCACGTCCCAACATTCGCCACGGTCGACACCAACCACCCCCTCAGGTACGCGATGATGAACATGTGCCTAAACTTAAATTGAATCTTAAGCCGTTTGAGGGTAGATATATTCCTGATGCTTATCTTACTTGGGAGTTAGAAACTGAACAACGCTTTACATGTTTACAATATCCTGAGAATAGACGTGTTACTGCTGCTGTTTGTGAATTCACGGGTTTTGCATCTATTTGGTGGTCTGAACATTGTAGATTGCATGCTAATAATATTCCAGCTACTTGGGCTGCTTTAAAAGATGCTATGCGTACTCGCTGGGTTCCTCCTTATTATCAACGTGAATTGCTACAAAAATTACAGCGTTTGAGACAAGGAAAAAATTCTGTAGAGGAATATTATCAAGAATTACAAACTGGATTGATTAGATGTGGCCTAGTAGAGGATAATGAAGCTATGTTTGCACGTTTCATAGGTGGCTTAAACAGGGAGATACAAACTATTCTAGAATACAAGGACTATGCTACTATTACTCGTTTGTTTCATCTTGCTTGTAAAGCTGAACGTGAAGTGCAGGATCGACAGGCCGCTACGAGACCTAACTTTTCTGCAGGACGAAATACATCATGGACATCGCGTGGACCTTCTACATCCACACGTCCTGCTGCTCCACCCTCTACTTCAGCCGCTCATTCTTACAGGGAGCCACCAAAACAGTCAGCGCCACCATTCAAGGGTGCACAGAGTGGTCCAGCGGCGAGTTCTTCTTCATCCATGGCTTCCACAGGGCAAACACGAGATCGTGATATTAAATGTCGCAGGTGCCAAGGTGGAGGTCACTTCGCAAAAGACTGTCCCTCCAAGCGTGTGATGATTATTACGGCGGATGGTGGGTATGAGTCAGCGAGTGACTATGATGAGGAGACTTTAGTTCTCATTGCTCATGAGGAACAGGGTGCCCATGATGATGCTCATGATATGGAGTATATGGCTCCTGATGATGCAGATAAATATGCTAGTTTGGTTGCTCAACGTGTGTTAAGTGTGCAGGTAACGAAGGCTGAGCAAAACCAGAGGCATAATTTGTTCCACACAAAGGGAGTGGTGAAAGAACGTTCGGTTCGCATCATCATTGACGGAGGGAGTTGCAACAACTTGGCTAGCATGGAGTTGGTGGAGAAGCTATCTCTCACCACAAGACCACACCCCCATCTGTACTATATTCAGTGGTTTAACAATAGTGGTAAGATTAAGGTAACGCGTTCTGTTCGTGTGCACTTTAGCATTGCTGCATATGCTGATTATGTTGATTGTGATGTGGTACCCATGCAAGCATGCTCTCTTTTACTTGGTAGACCATGGCAATTTGATAGGAATGTTGTACACCATGGTAGGACAAATCAGTTTACTCTGGTTCATCAGGATAAAAATATTGCTTTACTTCCTATGTCTCCTGAACAAATTGTGAAAGATGATCTTGCTAGAGCTAGTAAAGCTAAACAGGAGAAAAATAAGAGTGAAAATGAGATAGCAGGCAAAGAATTTGAGCAACAACATAAGACTAATAGCAAATCTTCTTCTGCTGTGTCTAATGAAATTAAATTGACTAGTCCAACTTTGCTTGCTACTAAAGTTGATATTTCAGATTTGGATGTTAGTCAATATGTGTGCTATGCTTTTGTGTGCAAAGAAGCTTTGTTTTCATTTGAGGAATTGCCTCCTTCTTTGCCTCCTGTTGTCACTGACCTTTTGCAGGAGTTTATTGACGTCTTTCCACAAGACGTACCACCGGGATTACCACCTATTCGAGGGATTGAGCATCAGATTGACTTAATTCCCGGTGCTTCACTGCCCAACCGTGCGCCATACCGTACCAATCCGGAGGAGACAAAGGAGATTCAGCGTCAAGTACAAGAGCTACTCGACAAAGGTTACATACGTGAATCCCTTAGTCCTTGTGCTGTTCCTGTTATATTAGTGCCTAAAAAGGATGGAACATGGCGTATGTGTGTTGATTGTCGAGCCATTAATAATATTACTATTCGTTATCGTCATCCTATTCCTAGGTTAGATGATATGCTTGATGAATTAAGTGGCTCTACCATGTTTTCCAAAGTTGATTTGCGTAGTGGATACCATCAAATTCGCATGAAATTAGGAGATGAATGGAAAACGGCATTTAAAACTAAGTTTGGATTATATGAGTGGTTAGTCATGCCTTTTGGGTTAACTAATGCACCTAGCACTTTCATGAGATTAATGAACGAGGTTTTACGTGCTTTCATTGGACGATTTGTGGTAGTCTATTTTGATGATATACTGATTTATAGCAAATCTTTGGAGGAACATTTGGATCATTTACGTGCTGTTTTTATTGCTCTACGTAATGCACGTTTGTTTGGTAACCTTGGGAAGTGCACCTTTTGCACCGACCGAGTATCGTTTCTTGGCTATGTTGTTACTCCGCAGGGAATTGAAGTTGATAAAGCCAAGATCGAGGCGATTGAGAGTTGGCCGCAGCCCAAAACGGTCACACAAGTGAGGAGTTTTCTTGGCCTCGCTGGATTCTATAGGCGTTTTGTGAGAGATTTCAGCACCATTGCTGCACCTCTCAATGAGCTTACACGCAAGGATGTGCCTTTTACTTGGGGTACCGCACAGGAAGAAGCCTTCACCGTATTGAAAGATAAGTTAACACATGCTCCTTTGCTCCAACTTCCTGATTTTAATAAGACTTTTGAGCTTGAATGCGATGCTAGTGGGATTGGTTTGGGAGGTGTGTTATTACAAGATGCTAAACCTGTTGCTTACTTTTCTGAAAAATTGAGTGGGCCTAGTCTGAACTATTCTACTTATGATAAGGAATTATATGCTCTTGTTCGGACATTAGAAACTTGGCAACATTATTTATGGCCCAAAGAATTTGTTATACATTCTGATCATGAATCTTTGAAACACATAAGAAGTCAAGCAAAACTTAATCGTAGACATGCTAAGTGGGTTGAATTTATTGAGACTTTCCCTTATGTCATTAAACACAAGAAGGGGAAAGATAATATTATTGCTGATGCTTTGTCTCGTCGTTATACTATGCTTTCACAACTTGACTTCAAGATTTTCAGTTTAGAGACAATCAAAGAACAATATGTAAATGATGCGGAATTTAAAGATGTATTGCAGAATTGTAGAGAGGGTAGAACATGGAACAAGTTTGTGCTTAATGATGGATTTGTGTTCCGTTCTAACAAGCTATGCATTCCAGCTAGCTCTATTCGTCTTTTGTTGTTGCAGGAGGCGCATGGAGGAGGATTAATGGGACATTTTGGCGTGAAAAAGACGGAGGACGTACTTGCTACACATTTCTTTTGGCCAAAGATGAGACGGGATGTTGAGCGTTTTGTTGCTCGCTGCACTACATGTCAAAAAGCTAAGTCACGACTCAATCCTCATGGTTTATACATGCCTTTACCTGTACCTAGTGTTCCGTGGGAGGACATATCCATGGACTTTGTTTTAGGCTTGCCTCGAACAAAGAAGGGGAGGGATAGCATATTTGTTGTCGTGGATAGATTTTCTAAGATGGCACATTTTATACCATGTCATAAAAGCGATGATGCTGCTAATGTTGCTGATTTATTCTTTGGAGAGATTATTCGTTTACATGGTGTGCCCAATACTATTGTCTCGGATCGTGATACAAAGTTTCTTAGCCATTTTTGGAGATGCTTATGGGCTAAGTTGGGGACTAAACTACTTTTTAGTACTACATGTCATCCCCAAACTGATGGACAAACTGAAGTGGTCAATAGGACATTGTCTACTATGCTTAGGGCTGTTTTAAAAAGTAACTTGAAACTGTGGGAAGAATGTTTACCTCATATTGAATTTGCTTATAATCGTTCAGTGCATTCTACCACTAAAATGTGCCCTTTTGATATTGTTTATGGTTTTCTACCTCGTGCACCTATTGATTTGCTGCCTCTTCCATCTTCGGAGAAGGTTAATTTTGATGCTAAGCAACGTGCTGATTTTATATTAAAAATGCATGAGTTAACTAAAGAAAACATTGAGCGCATGAATGCTAGATACAAGCTTGCTGGTGATAGGGGTCGAAAGCATGTTGTGTTTGAACCAGGAGATCTTGTTTGGTTACATCTACGTAAAGATAGGTTTCCTGATTTGCGCAAGTCTAAGCTAATGCCACGAGCTGATGGTCCCTTTAAGGTTTTACAGAAAATTAATGATAATGCATATAAAATTGAGCTACCTGCAGATTTTGGGGTTAGTTCCACATTTAACATTGCAGATTTGAAACCTTATTTGGGAGAAGATGATGAGCTTCCGTCGAGGACGACTTCAATTCAAGAAGGGGAGGATGATGAGGACATCCCTACTAATGTTACACCCATACCATCACCAACTACACATACTGGACCAGTTACTAGAGCACGTGCACGTCAACTAAATTATCAGGTACTTTCGTTTCTTGCGAATCCTTCTATTGTTCATGAACATATGATGCTGCCTAAATTAGATACTTTTGTTTTGCTTATGAATGAAGGACCTAGCATGGACAAGAAGGATGGTCATTGGAGCGGGATCAAGAATGGAGAAGAAGGTGCGCGCGGGGGAAAGTACAGTGGAGCTTCCAGTGGGGATTTTCGCACGTTGAAGCCACCATAAGGCATGCATGAAGGCTTGGACGGAATACACGAGATGCCACTTCATTATTTTCGTCCAAGAGCAATTATAGGTGCTGCGTCACCTTAATATTGGGCTGGGCCCATGTAATTTCGAAATACCACATTATAGGCTGTTTTTAGAGTCCGTATGTGTGGGGAAACCGAGTTAGGGTTGTTTTCGGACCCCACCTCCAAAGGGTCACGAAAATCCCCTCTGTTCCCCCGTATATACAGCCCTTAGGGCGTCGTTTAGACTTGGGTTTTAATTAGATTTAAGTTAGCCATAGCCGCAACTTCGAGCTCTTCGTTTGTGTCATCCGACCAGGCCAAGACCTCATTGGAACCCCAACTTTCGTAATCTTTCATCTTATATTCGCAATATCCAGATTGCAATTCTTAGTTCTTGCTTGTTCTTCGATTGCTTGCCGGAATTAGACCTTCGTGGTCAGGTTGATCGTGCATCCGCGGGATCAATAACCTCTCGGAGTTGGTTTAGCGATCACTAAGGCGCAACGTCTTCGCACGTTCGTAGTCGGGTCGTGAAAGTCTACTCCACCATAATCGATCTCCACCATCTCATCGAAACATCGGGACACCTTCGCCTCTATCAGCACCCGTTTGCGCCGTTTCTTTTTGCGTTGGTTTTATTTTGTCGAGTACTTTCAGTTTAGCTACTGTTAGGAAAGTTTTGCTACTGTTCTTTGTATGGTTATTACTGTTTGTGCATATTTGTATTGAATGGATGTTGATTGGTGCAATGTTTGCTCGTATAGATTGTCCGGAGTGCGCCGCCTCGTTTTGTGAGGATTGTGATCGTCAGGACCAGGAAGAAGGCAAGTGATGCTTTTACCATAATCATACCTATATTTTCTATATGCATTATGTTAAGAATATCACCCTATTGCATGATAGGTAGTTTACTTTACTGTTGCTGCAAACCAGTTAGGATAGCCACATGTCTTGACTTGTATTTTGTAGATCAACCTAGCACGTGTTGTTAATTTATTGCTATGCTTTATAGACATGGTTTGGGTTGTGAGAATTCATGGAGTGCATGTGACCTATTTAATAATTTGTGTAGCAACTCTGTAATAAATAGAAATCACTTTTGGACGGGCGGGTTGCATCCCGGTAGCAGTGCCACTACAAGAAATATGCTCATACATGACGTATTCTAAGTGGTCGTGGATGAATTCGTCATAAATCTATGACGATTTCATACGAGATGGTCGTCAACCGTTTTAGGGCGGTCAAATCCCTATAAAATAACGACGATGTGAGTCAAAAATGTCATAATCGCATAAGTTGAAATCGTCGTAACATGTTCTAACTAGGCTTACATTTCACTCGTGGGGTCTATTCGATCCCACCTCATCCATTTATTAGACATTCATAACTAGGTCTTTATTCTTTACAAACTTTTGGTGGATCTATGAATAAATAACTATTTTTTGTTGAAATAATATTTGGAAACAGTAGAAAGAAAACAATCTAGCGCCTGTAGTTTAAATTTGACTCAGTTCCAGTTGAAACGGTGAAAATTTAGTCTTTTTTATGAGAGGTGTATAGAAAATATTTTACATGCAACTATTTGGTCAATTGTATGTAAAATATGGTTTAATATTTTTATGAAATGGTTTGGTATAATTTTCACAAGAGGTGTATGAAAAAAAATTACATGCAAATGTTTGGTCAATTGTACTTAAATTCGTTCTTACATTTTTAAAAAATGGTCCAGTCCCATTATGCAACAAATATTCGATAGGTTCTGCACACAAAAAATCTGTTTTTGGCACTCAGGAATGAAAAATATTCAAGCAAAGAAAAGGAAAACTTTCTTTAGCAACATGGCTTGTCATTCCAATATACATATTTGCGCAAAATATGGGATCATTTGAATAAACTATGCCTTCAATGCACTCATAAGACCATAACCTTGATTATTTAGCTTGAAAAACTATGGATCTCCATACAAGATAGTTCATTTATGCGAACACTTTTTAAAGATGTTTGCTATATTCCAAGTTTTTTATTTTTTTGGTCACAAGAACACACTTGAAGAAGCAATGCGAATGTTTTACATTTTTATTTTTTTATTTTTTCATGCTGGTTTCTAAATGCAGTCAAAACGGTGGGCATGGCCATTTATTGATGTATGTGAAATCTTGCAAAACTTTTGTGATATCTCTTATGAAATAGTTACTTTTGTACCTAGAAATATTTTTGTAACGAGCAAATTATTAAGCTCTTCGATTAAAATCTGACCCGGTCCCAATCGAATCAATGAAATTTATCAATTTGACAAGAGGTGTAGAAAACATTTTACATGCAAATAGTTGATCAATTGTACCTAAAATGTGGTTTAATATTTCGACACAAGTGTTACTTATTCATTACCATTTTATTACACTTGAAAAAATATGATGAAATAGCACCTTATATCCATTACAAGTTTTCCATATATTTACCTTAATTTTATTTTTTATCTTTTGTTCATCACCAATTTTCCCTCCCACTTTCCCTCGCTCAGGGCCCAAATTTTTTGCTAAGCCCCCCTCACCCGCGCGTCGTCCCCAAACCCAAATCTATCCGCCAATTTTTTTGCTAAGTCCCTCCCTCACCCCGCGCGTCCTCCCCAAAACCAAACCTATCCGCCACCAGCCACTCCCTCCCTCTTCTCTTCCAGCCCCAACGAGCGCCACCGCTCTCCTCCCTCTTGGGATTCCCTCTCCCCGCCGTTGGTTATCTTCACCTGCTACCTCAACTATCCGGCCTGATCCGCCCCCGCACACACCCTACCCTCCCCTCCCTCCCTACCCGAAGCCGCAGATCCAACAGGAGGTTCTAGATCCGCCACGGCTGCGCCGTCGTACATCCATGGGAGGAGCTCCACGGGGCTGCTTCCGGATCTGCGACCAAGGAATCCTCTAGCGCGCCGGCCAAGCCCCACACCGCCGCCCCCGACCAAAACTCTAATGCTACTCGATCCAAGGCGGCTGGATATGAAGTTAGTTGATCCAAGGCGGTGGATACGGCGTCGTGAGGAGGAGCCCGAGGAGCAGCTGGTTGTGGCGTGAGAAGAAGCAGAGGCGGCAGTGCTGGATATGAGGAGGAGCGGCGGCGGCGGAGGCTCGCGCCCGTGTCTCCAACGCCACCTCCCGGATGGGCCTCGCCATGCACTTCCCATGGCATCCCCCACGGCTGTCATGACGAGGGAGCTGCTCGTCGTCTTCTCATCGGCACGCGGGTCGTGCTCGCCGCCCTAGCCCGCCTCGCGCTCCTTGCAGAAGGCGCCCTCACTGTCGACTGCTCCGCCTCTGTCCCTTCCTCCCCGCTCGGACGCTTCAGGACGAGGTATGAGTGTCATGTCACCTGTCATTTATGAGTGTTCGATTAGGATTTCAAGACTGCTCATGCTTGATGTGTAGTTATTGCTATGTAGGCGTTTACCTCTCTTCCAGTACGGTGCAGTAATGGTGTTAACTGCTCCAATTGCAGTGTGGAATAACATGTTTAGATGGGCATTTGAGTTCACCTTCCTTTTCCCTATTTTTCCCTCTTAAGAAATGGCTAATCATTGTGCAATAGCAACATGTGTAAGGCAAATCTGCAGCTTTTACACCACTGATGTACATGTATGAGGCATGAATTCTCATATCATTTGGTAGACTCGCATCCTTGGTACTTGTCGTAGCAGTTCTTGCCTTCTGACTTTAATGATTGGGGTCGAACAATATATAATTTCTGCTATTGCACTTTGCTTGATTATTCTGCATGAATACTAGTACTGCCCCTGTAGTTTATCTCTGAAGCAATAATTGGATATGATTTTGTAAGGCATTGAACAAATATTATAAGGCACTGACAAATCTTCTCAATTTTCCTTGTATTACCTACTTAGTACTTAGCAATGGAGTCTGCAGCCTGTTAGTAGAGGATTTACACTGCTTGTTTATTAAACTTGAATAATTTAATTAAACTTTAAATAGTTTAGTTAACTAGTTCTGCTTTAGTTAATTCAACTTGGATATACAATGCATATTCAATGCATGTACAGTGCATAAACATGAAATGTATATGACATATACACGGCATGTACAGGCTGTAATTTGTGCTTGTGCTTCATGGTTTGGACAGTGCATGCTAATGGAGCCCAAGAACTAATCATCAGTTTCCTAGCTCCATTAGGAGAAAGGTTCACCTTCTCTCACTGCCAAGTTTCTATGCTCTTATCTAATTTTTGGTTGTTTCTTTTTTTTCTGACAGAAGCATTATCTTTTCACATGTAGGTTATAATACACTAAAGGAAATGGTGAACGTCTCCAAGAAACTAATAACAGATCAGGTTCCAGGATGGGAGGAGTTGTGGAATTTCCTCCTCTGATTTACTCTGCTTTTTGGTCATCTAGAGTTTGCTCCTGTTCTTCTACACTGTTTTACTCCCCTCCTCTATGGAAGTTTAACTGAGCCTTTTTTCTACAAGTCGATGCTAGTATGTGCTCTTATTATTGGCTATTATTACATGGAAGCAAAAATAGATTTTAGTATACTGTCTTAGCTTCAGCCTTGTTCTTTCTGTCTGGCTGCAAATTAAAAGAGCCAAGCAAGATAATTTGCTTTAAATCTTGAAACACAAGTAATTTAGAAGATAGTAGTAATACATCACGAGTAGTGTAATTGTGTGCTACAGCTAAGTAGTTGTAAGTCAGGTATTTATACATATGCATCCTCGTACATTTGTTTCATGACTGTTCACCCTGCACTTGTCTGTTTCATTGTTTGGATGCAGTAGAATGTAACGGAAATTTATGATGTTTACCCTTGAATTCATTACAATCTAGCTCTTTATATGTGGGTTTGTGTGCTTTGTTAATTATTTTTAGTCCGTTCTCTAATTCCCAGTTCTATCAAGCTGCAATTTTCTGACCCCAAAATATGTGTGCAGTCTATTACACATGTTATATGCCAGTAAGCTAGTTGCCTTTATTTTTTGGCCCCATGTGTGCTATATTAGTGATCCTAGAATCTTGTCCTAGTACTTATTGCAGGAAGAAGTAACCTCTGGTGGGAGTTGGGAAACTGATAACATGTTCTCGGCTTCACATGTTTTTGCTTAAGATGATTGTATCCTGTTTCACAGCTTTTGATTATAAGGCAGGGGATCTAAAACAGTGTTCTGTTGTGCGCTTCTTGTTTACTTAAGATGTGCCTACCGCTTGATCCAGCATGTCACTTCCTCCCCTGGACTTCAAAATTTCACATTCGGTTAGACCTGCAAAACTCTTGGTTACAGAAGATACATGAGAATGAGTCATATGATACCTTAGCTCAGTCTAAATCTCCATTTCCATGGTTGTTAACGCATTATCAATTTCTCCTGTATGTGCTTTCTTCCTGTTAGCTTATATAATTCAGATAAGACTGGAAACTAATATATATTAATTGGAAGTTTTATGAGTGTTGATTTTTTAAGCAGTACATGTATACTTCAAAGGGTGTATGTGAGGCAATAATAATTACATATGCTTTTGCATGTCAAATTATGTCCTGTAAATAGCTTGTACTGTCACCATCACCCTTGTTGACTCATTTTTTTCATTTTCTAAATTGCCAAGTATTGGCTGCGTCCTGTATTGGTATAGTTAGTATTATGTCAGTCTATCAGTCTTAAATGTTCATAGGAAGCAGAAATTGATGTTATTGTTCTATCACACCTGAAAACTGAAACCTGCACTGTACTTTCTAAATTGAAAGCTTGTTTGTGTTTTTCTAGAAAAGTAAATCTTATTAGTTGCTTCTATCTTCAAGGCATACAAGATGATTACAATGAGATTTCTTGTCAATCTAAAATTTGTCTATTCTTTTATCTTTATTTGCAGTCTTAGCAACCGAAAGCCAGTGGATACAGATGATGGAGTCTTGGCTGTGCTTCTGCTCGGGAGGGGCGCCATGGACCTCCCTCCTCTGCTTCTATTTTTCCCTACCCCATCAATGTGATGGATTTGGTACGGTGACCTCCTCCTCTGCTTCCTAATTTGGTGTGTGATGTGGATACATATCTGGATGTATTTTTGGCATGATTAAATACGAATTTTGGTTCAACTTTGACTTAAACAGCTTGTTGGTTCAATTTTTTGTATGAAGAACGAGTATGATGAACACCTTTTCTTTTCCTTTTGTTTCAAGATTCATTTCTAATTCTAAACCAAACTGAAATTGCAATAGTCCACTACATGTGTTGAGCAAAAATTATTTAGTTTGTCATATAGAATGTTCAATGCTTATGTTGGTTGCTATTAAGTGTATAGTTCATCATGGAAGCATAGGAATTTGATGGATATCAAGAGATTACTTTTTTCTTCTAAAGTTAAATATTTAAACTCAATGTTCAGATTCTTTCATCATAGAAGCATCACTTGTAGTCTCGTCATTGTTATACAAATTGTTGTTTTGAGTTAAGTGCGCCGAACGGTACTTCAAAAATTCAAGAATCAGTGATGCAGACCTCCTTGCAGAGTTGTGCTAGGTACCCAGGAATCTGCTGGAACAAGCTTTAGGATGATGAAGTGACAATCATTTTAACCAAAATTTTACCAGGATGGATGGACAACCTACAACGGAGGCTTTTTCTTGGACTGGTGGTGGTAGGTAATCAGCTGCTGGGACGTGAGCTGCTGGGACGTGAGGCTGGAGAGAGCGGTGCACTTGCTGTACACTTATATTGTAACCTGATTGTATACATATATTGTAACCTGACTGTGCACTTGTTTTGTAATCCTGCTGTACACTTTGTATTATTTCATCAATGGTTGTGCACTTATATTGTAATCTTAATTTTACGTTTTGAACTATTTTGGCTGTGAAGTTTTGTGCTGGCACTTGGCTATTAAGTTTTGTTCTTCAAAATTTTGTGTATGAGCTTTGAAGTTGTTTAGTCTGTCATTTGTAGATCCAATAACAGCATAAAAAGGAAAAAAGTGTCTGAATTAAAAAACAAAGGCCGGAAGTGGACTGAACCAAAAATTCCACGATCCTAATTATATTAATAAAAAAATCAGAGTAAACTTAAAAAACAGGAATGAGATGTAAACATGCTTGAAGAAAAAGAGAGCCTAATAAGAAAAGCCCAACAAGTTAAAACCAGCCCATGTGATCAATTTAAGTGGATTGGGCTGATTTCAGCCATGACGTTTTGATATCATCGCAATTTTGCCACGTAGGACTGCCACGTAGGATTGGCATAGATTGCCAGTGATGATTTATGATCGTCGTAAAGGTTACAACGATCGAGAAATCGTCGTGAAAGTTACGATGATTTCGACCAAAACGTCGTTGCTTTCAGTTTTTGACGCCTCGTTTTCGACGCTTGGTTTTTCGTCGTAAGATCGTCGTGAATTCAAAATCATGACGATGTAGTGACGAAAATATAGCGTCGTGTATTAGCATATTTCTTGTAGTGTGCCTTGTCTAAGGACAGTGCCGGGGTTAAATGCACCCAATGGTTGTTATGGTGGTGAACCGGGTGCGACATGGTGTCTACCCTCTGAACGCAGTGGGCGCCGTCCAGGCTCAAAAAGATCAGACAGGCAATATTACTAGTAGCTTCCGTGTACATCCACTGGCTATATGGGCTCTGGCTTAGCACGAGTACGTTGTGGGGAACCTGACCCTGGTAGCTAGCTGATGTAGATGTGTGTTAGGTGTACCGGCTACCAAAGGGTGGAGGCAACCTCTTCAGAAAGTCTTTGTCCCAATCTTCTGGTTGAGTCCAGTGGGGAACGTGTACAACCTCTGCAGAGCGTATAAACTGATCATGATTAGCCGTGTCCACGGTTACGGACGAATTTTGAGCAACTAGTCAGTACTGTTGATGAATGATCTTGACAGATGAACACTTAATAATAATATTGGTGGGAAAGAGTAGCATGGGTTGCTGTGTGTTTCAGGTAGAATTCAACTTAAAATTTTGACTAGTTTAGTTCAGGAGAAAATTGGCTTTCTGCAAAACAAAACCATAAGCCTTTCCTTTGACTTACCTTGCATGTAGATGTAGGTCCTTTATATAAACTTTTCCGTGTCACTTGCCGTACAAATCAGATGTACTGACCCGTTGTCGGGCTGTAACCTTCGGTGTTGCAGGTTTTTCAGACGACCAGTAAGGTGCATTTAGGGGTTGCGAGTTTACACTCAGCATGTTCGCATGTGGCTGTTGATGGGACTCCACGTTACTTGTTTTTGATTCCGCTATATTTATATTGAATAAGCTAGCTTTGAGTTATGCAACTTGTTATTTATGCTATTCTGGATCATACGTTGTAATAATGATGCACCTGTACTTTGATATACATCTATGATACTGTGTGTGCCAGCGAGTTCGATCCAAGGACTGGCACTTGAGCACAAAGACTTCAATTCTATGTGAATTGGGTCGTTACAGATGGTATCAGAGCGGTGTGTTGACTGTAGGACCTGACCCTATAAAATGGACTAGAAAAGCCATAGGAATGAAAATATTACTTTACATCACTCTGTCTTGTACTTACTTACCTTCTCTATCTCGTATTCATACCTGTTCTAATCTTGCCTTACCTCTCTTTGATTATAGATGACCACTTTGTCATACCGCGCTATGGCGTTTGGACCTGAGCTCAGGGGGATTTGCCACTACCTGAACATCTACGCGCCAGTCTTTCAGCCGGACATAGTGGAGACAAGGGAGCTGATGACTACTGTCAAGTGGAGACATTTATCCTAGGGATCATGAAGAACGAGGAAAGGGTGATCGCGGAGTCATTCGAGGTGCATGCCCAGGAGAAGGAGCAGTGTGTGCGCATAGCCGCTCACATAGCTCTTGGACGCATTGTTGAGACGTATGCCGGCCGACTCAAGGGTACGGTGTACGCGGTGATGACCAAGATTCTTCCATCGGGGAACATATGGCCCAAGAAGTTCAAGTATGTGCCTGGGGCCATTTGGCCAGGTACAACTAGCTACTTCATCCAGAGCCTGGAGAAGCACATCCATTGCCAGGAGAAGGCCATCCAGTCAGACCTCTACACCATCATTGAGTTGCAGCAGAAGAACACCAGGCTCAAGAGGGACAACAACAAGCTGAAGAAGGAGAGGGTGGAGATGCAAGCAGAGATAATGAGGCTGAAGGAGAAGATGAAGGCCAATGGAATTGAAGAATAAGAAGAGGAACCAGAAGTAGAGACCTCGGCAGAAGAAGAGGAGCCGAGACCCAAAAGGTGCAACCGCATTAGCGGGCGCGAATACCGCATGATGTTTAGCAAAGACAGCATTCGGAATTACTTCACTGAAAATTAGTTTGCTATCGTTATCGTGTTAGCGTATTTGACCATGTCGACTTATTCGGTGTGGCAATACTAGGTTGCTTGATACACTCTTATGTTATTCGTGGTTGTTGAGGATCTTATATTATTCGTGGTTGTGTTGAGAATCTTATATCAGTTATACAATATATTTTAAAACTATATGGTGTGGTATGTGATGGTTTTCCGTATGAGTGTATTGGTTGATGATTGTTATATGTTTGATGTTATGGTGATATTATTTGGTGAAGTTGATTGGTGATATATGTATTGTATATATAATGCTTGCCATGATCATCATAAGCATATGGGGTAGGAATATATTTCCCTAGCTACTTTCTGTCTACAACTTACCTATTCTTACCCAACAGATGACGCCGAGACGTGATCCCGCGGGGAATGAGAACAACAACAATGGAGTGTCAGCTTATATGCAGCAGTTACTTCAAGGACAGGCTCAGTTGATCCAGTTGCTCACTCAGAACATGGGAAACAACAACAATGCGCCACCACCACCACCTGTGGACACGCTGGCGAGGTTCCTAAGGTTGAATCCTCAGAGGTTCTCTAGCACTCCTGAGCCCATAGTGGCGGATGACTGGCTTCGTTCAGTGGGCCGGAACATGGAGACAGTTGGCTGCACTGAGGCAGAGAGAGTGAGGTTTGCCTCACATTTGCTGGAGGGTCCTGCCGCAGCATGGTGGGACAACTACTTAGTGACCTATCCCATCGACACCATCACTTGGGCGCAGTTCCAGTCTGCCTTTCGCGCCGCACATGTTTCAGCAGGCGCCATGAGCTTGAAGAAGAAGGAGTTCCGCAGTTTGCGTTAGGGAGGCCGTTCAGTGGCCGAGTATGTTGAGGTGTTCAACAAGCTTGCAAGATATGCTCCAGATGATGTCAGGAATGATGCAACAAGGCAAGAGAAGTTCTTGGAGGGGCTAAATGATGAGTTGGGAGTCCAGTTGACAGTGGCTACCTTTGCTAACTGCCAGGGGCTCATAGATAAAGCTATTGTGTTGGAAGGCAAGCAGCAGGCCATTGAGAACCGCAAGAGGAAGTACAACAACAACAATGGTGGCAAGTATAACTCTGGACCGCATCAGAAGCCACGTATTTCTCATGGTGGCAATGGAGGACATAACCATGGACATAACCACAATGGTGGGAATGGCCATGTTCACAGTGGAGGACATAACCATCATGGTGGAAATGGTCACAGCCATAATGGCCACAACCACCACAATGGTAACAAGAATGGCAATGGCAATGGCAATGGAAATGGAAGGAACAATGGGAATGGGAGAAGCAATGGAGGAAATGGAAACAACCATCAGAATGTCCAGGCACCAAAGGACTTGAGTCACATCGAGTGTTTCAAGTGCAAGAACATGGGACACTATGCCATAGACTGCCCAGAGTCCAATGGGGATGGAGTCGTCAAGCCCAATCCTTTCAACAAGGGGCATGTGAACCATGTCAACGTGGAGGAGATCTATGATGAGCCTGATGCTGTGATTGGTAAGTTCTTTATCAATTCAGTACCCGCACTTGTTCTTTTTTATTCTGGTGCATCGCATTCTTTCATATCGAGGGTATTTGTGGATAAGCATGAGTTACCTACCATAGTTCTTAAGTCATCTTTGCTCATAAGTTCACTGGGAGCGGAGATGTCAGCTAGTTTGGGATGCTATCAGTTGAGTCTAGCCATCGGGAAGCATGTTTTTCCTACAGATTTGATTGTATTGAAGTCACAAGGTTTGGATGTTATGTTGGGCATGGATTGGTTAGCCAAGTACCAAGGTGTTATTGATTGTGCCAGTCGGTCTATCACTCTCCGTACACCGAGTGGGCAGAAGATCAGATATGTGTCCAAGTATAAGCATCAGCACGCTCAGGTGAATTCTCTTAAGGGGGGTATCCTGGATGATGTGCGTGTTGTGAGGGATTATCCGGGTGTGTTTCTAGATGAGTTGCCAGGTATGCCACCAGATAGGGAGATTGAGTTTCTTATTGATTTAATACCAGGCACTGGGCCTATTGCTAAGAGACCATATAGGATGCCCCTAATGAACTTGCAGAGTTGACGGAACAGATTAGAGAATTGCATGCAAAGGGATTCATTCGCCCAAGCTCGTCACCTTGGGGATCTCCAGTGTTGTTTGTTGAGAAGAAAGATGGAACCCAGAGGATGTGTGTTGATTACCGTTCTCTGAATGATGTTACTATCAAGAACAAGTATCCTTTACCTGTGATTAATGATCTATTTGACCAGTTGGAGGGAGCTTGTGTATTCTCTAAGATTGATCTTCGTTCTGGTTATCATCAAGTGAAGATTCGGGAGAAGGATATTCCGAAGACTGCTTTTACTACAAGGTATGGGTTGTATGAGTATACCGTTATGTCATTTGGATTGACTAATGCTCCTGCATACTGATAGAGGCGAAGGTGTCCCGATGTTTCGATGAGATGGTGGAGATCGATTATGGTGGAGACGACTTTCACGATCCGACTACGAACGTGTGAAGACGTTGCGCCTTAGCGATCGCTAAACCAACTCCGAGAGGTTATTGATCCCGCGGATGCACGATCAACCTGACCACGAAGGTCTAATTCCTGCAAGCAATCGAAGAACAAGCAAGAACTAAGAATTGCAATCTGGATATTGCGAATATAAGATGAATGATTACGAAAGTTGGGGTTCCAATGAGGTCTTGGCCTGGTCGGAGGACACAAACGAAGAGCTCGAAGTTGCGGCTATGGCTAACTTAGATCTAATTAAAACCCAAGTCTAAACGACGCCCTAAGGGCTGTATATATGGGGGAACAGAGGGGAATTTCGTGGCCCCTTGGAGGAGGGGTCCGAAAACAACCCTAACTCGGTTTCCCCACACATACGGACTCTAAAAAATAGTCTATTAAGTGTATTTCGAAATTACATGGGCCTGGCCCAATAATAATGTGACGCAGCCCCTATAATAACCCTTGGACGAAAATATTAATGTGGCGTCTTGTGTCTCTCGTCCAAGTGATGGCCTCAAAGTCTTCTATCACCAAGTCTTCATGCACGCCTTATGGTGGCCTCAAAGTGCGAAAATCACCACTGGAAGCTCCATTGTCCTTTCCCGCGCGCACACCTCCTTCTCCATGCTTGATCCCGCTCCAATGACCATCCTTCTTATCCATGCTAGGTCCTTCATTCATAAGACAAACAAAAGTATCTAATTTAGGCAGCATCATATGTTCCTGAACATTAGAAGGATTCGCAAGAAACGAAAGTACCTGATAATTTAGTTGACGTGCGCGTGCTCTAGTAACTGGTCCAGTATGTGTAGTTGGTGAAGATGTGGGTGTAACATTAGTAGAGATGTCCTCATCACATACTTCATGAATATGATGAACAAGGTGTTTATGGAGTTATTGGATAAATTCGTTGTGGTGTTCATTGATGATATATTGGTGTATTCCAAGAATGAGCAAGAGCATGAGGCACATCTGCGTTTGGTATTGGAGAAGCTCAGGGAGCACAAGTTGTACGCCAAGTTCAGCAAGTGCGAGTTTTGGTTGAAGGAGGTAGGATTCCTTGGACATGTTGTGTCAGGAGAAGGAGTAGTTGTGGACCCATCCAAGGTTTCCACAGTTACAGAATGGGAGACACCCACGACAGTTGGAGACATTCGCAGTTTCTTGGGTCTTGCAGGATATTATAGGAGGTTCATTGAAAATTTCTCCAAGCTTGCAAAACTAATGACTGAGCTGTTGAAGAAAGAGAATAAGTTTGTTTGGAGTGAGGCATGTGAAACCAGCTTTCAGGAGTTGAATAAACGGTTAGTAACTGCACCTGTTTTATGTTTGCCTAATATACATAAGGATTTCCAAGTATATTGTGATGCATCTCGTCGAGGACTTGGTTGTGTTTTGATGCAAGGGGGTAGAGTTGTTGCTTATGCTTCACGTCAGCTTAAGAACCATGAGCAAAACTATCCTACACATGATTTTGAGCTAGCTGCAGTTGTTCATGCATTGAAAACATGGAGGCAATATCTTGTTGGTAATCATTGTGATGTTTTTACTGATCATAAGAGTTTGAAGTATATCTTTACTCAGAAGGATTTGAATCTCAGGCAGAGTAGATGGCTGGAACTTATTAAGGATTATGATTTGAATGTGCAGTATCATCCTGATAAAGCGAATGTGGTTGCTGATGCATTGAGCCGTAAGAGTCATGTTAATGTCGCTAATGTTGAGGATATGCCACTTGAGTTATGTGAGCAGTTCAAGAACCTCAGGTTGGAGATAGTTCCTAAGGGATATGTGGCAACACTGGAGGTGAAGCCAAATCTGTTGGAAAGAATCAGAGAGGCCCAGATGGGTGATGCAGAAATTGATGAGATAAAGGTGAAGATGACCAAAGGGAAATCAGAGGGTTTTCGTGAGGATGAGCATGGAGCCATCTGGTTTGAGAAGCGCATTTGTGTACCGCAAGATGCAGAGATCAGGAAGTTGATTCTTCAGGAGGCACATGATTCACCTTATTCTATTCATCCCGGGAATACCAAGATGTATTTGGAGTTGTGGGAGAGATTTTGGTGGCCTAGCCTGAAGCGAGAGATAGCCCAGTATATTGCATTGTGTGATGTTTGCCAGAGACTCAAAGCTGAGCATTAGAAGCCAGCAGGATTGTTGCAGCCTTTGCCTATACCAGATTGGAAGTGGGATCAGATAGGTATGGACTTTATTACTGGTTTAGCCAGGACTCGGTCAGGATATGATTCTATTTGGGTGATTGTGGATCGTTTGACCAAGGTTGCTCACTTCATTCCGGTAAAGACAACTTACAACAGTGCCAAGATGGCCAAGATTTATATGTCCAGGATCGTATGTTTGCATGGAGTTCCAAGCAAGGTTGTGTCTGATAGAGGTACTCAGTTTACTTCAAAGTTTTGGCGTCAGTTGCATGAGACCTTGGGCACTAGGCTGGAGTTCAATACAGCGTTCCATCCTCAGACAGGTGGGCAGATCGAGAGAGTCAATCAGATCTTGGAGGATATGTTGAGGGCTTGTGCGTTGGATTATGGTTCGAGTTGGGATGACAACTTACCGTATGCTGAGTTCTCGTACAACAATAGTTACCAGGCTAGTCTGCAGATGGCACCATTCAAGTTACTGTATGGAAGGAAGTGCAGAACTCCGTTGATGTGGGATGAGGTAGGAGAGCGTCAGTTTTTCGGACCTGACCTGATCAGAGATGCTGAGGAGAAAGTTAAGTTGATCCGTGATAGACTGAAGATAGCACAGTCCAGGCAGAAGAGTTATGCAGATGCTAAGTGCAAGGATGTAACCTATGAGGTTGGAGACCGTGCGTATCTTAGAGTTTCACCAATTCGCGGAATCAAGAGGTTTGGAATCAAGGGCAAGTTAGCACCACGTTTTGTGGGGACTTACAAGATCTTGGAGCGTAGAGGAGAGGTAGCTTATCAGTTGGAGTTGCCAGAAGCTTTGTCAGGAGTTCATGATGTGTTTCACGTGTCCCAGCTGAAGAAGTGTCATGCAGAGATGGCATATATTCCTTTGAGAGATACAGTGCCACTTGAGGCAATTCAATTGGAAAGTGACCTGACTTATGAGGAGAAACCTGTGAATATTCTGGAGACTGCCGAGAGAGTTACCCGCACCAAGAAGATCAGGCTATGCAATGTTCAGTGGGATCATCATACCGAAGAGGAAGCAACTTGGGAGCGTGACGAAGACCTGAAGCAGGACCACCCGCACCTCTTTGCTAGCCAGCCCGAATCTCGAGAACGAGATTCATCTTAAGGGGGGTAGGTTTGTAACATCCCAATTTTTTAAATTCGGATGTTAATGGATCATCATTTGCATCTCATGCTGCTTCCGCATTTTTTTGGAGTTTTAAAAATATTTTTAACATTTTTCAACACATGGCAGTTCGCTGGAGAGGATATAAAAGGACTTATCCCCATTTTTAAATCGTTGGAAAATAGTTTAAAATATTTTTGGGAGACTTTTTAAATTTACTTTAGGTTATGAATATTTTCTAAAAATATTTTGGGAATTTATTTATGCTCCGGAAAAGTTTTAAAATCAATTTCGGAGTTTTTCGGTATTTTTAAAATGCCAGAAAAGTATTTTAAAATCTTTAAAAATAAGTTGCAAAGTTTTTATTTTTATTTAATATTTTGGTAAAGCCAAAAATTCAGTTTTATTATTTTAAAAATATTGGCGAAGACGGAAATTAAAAATAATATTCCGTGATTTTTCTAAAATTATTTTGGGCCTAACGGGTCGTTCTGTTTTTTTTTCGCCAGACCGAATTTGTTTTTATTTCGGATTAAAAAAACGCGGGCCGGGTAATAAATTCCCGCGGACCCGCGGGCGCTAGGGTTTTCGCCCGAAACCCGATCCGCCGAAGCGCCGCCGCCGCCCGTTTCGTCCGCCGCCGTCACGCCGCGCCGTCGCTCGCCGGTGAGCCCCGCCGTCCCCGCCCGCGCCGCCTGTGCCCGCCACCCCTCGTCGTGGCCGCCGCCGGATTCCGGCGAGATCCGGAACCAAATCCGCCGGGGACCCGGTCGCTTTTTCGCACGTTATTTTATTTACGGTTGGGTCCTTTTCACAGTTCAGACCCCGAAATCGCACGGTACCGTTTTTGCGAGTAATTTTTAACCGTAACTCGGAATTGAGTGATTCCAGTTGTGTTGCGACCGTGGTGAAATTTTATAGCCAGTAGACTAAGTTTTACAGAAGTTTGAACTTTTCAAATTTGAATCCCGAGCAGATCCAAGTTTGGACTTCCGGTAGCCGTATCTTTTTAACGGTGCACCCGTTTGCGCCGTTTCTTTTTGGGTTGGTTTTATTTTGTCGAGTACTTTAAGTTTAGATACTGTTAGGAAAGTTTTTGTACTGTTATTTGTATGGTTATTACTGTTCGTTCATATTTGTATTGAATGGATGTTGATTGGTGCAATGTTTGCTCGTATAGATTGTCCGGAGTGCGCCGCCTCGTTTTGTGAGGATTGTGATCGTCAGGACCAGTAAGAAGGCAAGTGATGCTTTGACCATACTCATACCTATATTTTCTATATGCATTATGTTAAGAATATCACCCTATTGCATGATAGGTATTTACTTTACTGTTGCTGCAAACCAGTTAGGATAGCCACATGTCTTGACTTGTATTTTGTAGATCAACCTAGCACGTGTTGTTACTTTATTGCTATGCTTTATAGACGTGGTTTGGGTTGTGAGCTATTTAATAATTTGTGTAGCAACTCCCTTATAAATAGAAATCACTTCTGGACGGGCGGGTTGCATCCCGGTAGCTGTGCCTTGTCTAAGGACAGTGCCGGGGTTAAATGCACCCAATGGTTGTTATGGTGGTGAACCGGGTGCGACATGGTGTCTACCCTCCGAACGCAGTGGGCGCCGTCAAGGCTCAAAAAGATCAGACAGGCAATATTACTAGTAGCTTCCGTGTACAGCCACTGGCTATATGGGCTCTGGCTTAGCACGAGTACGTTGTGGGGAACCTGGCCCTGGTAGCTAGCTGATTTAGATGTGTGTTAAGTGTACCGGCTACCAAAGGGTGGAGGCAACCTCTTCAGAAAGTCTTTGTCTCAATCTTCGGGTTGAGTCCAGTGGGGAACGTGTACAACCTCTGTAGAGCGTTTAAACTGATCATGACTAGCCGTGTCCACGATTACGGACGAATTTTGAGCAACTAGTCAGTACTGTTGATGAATGATCTTGACAGATGAACACTTAATAATAATTTTGGTGGGAAAGAGTAGCATGGGTTGCTGTGTGTTTCAGGTAGAATTCAACTTAAAATTTTGACTATTTTAGTTCAGGAGAAAATTGGCTTTCCGCAAAACAAAACCATAAGCCTTTCCTTTGACTTACCTTGCATGTAGATGTAGGTCCTTTATATAAACTTTTCCGTGTCACTTGCCGTACAAATCAGATGTACTGACCCGTTGTCGGGCTGTAACCTTCGGTGTTGCAGGTTTTTCAGACGACCAGTAAGGTGCGTTTAGGGGTTGCGAGTCTACATTCAGCATGTTCGCATGTGGCTGTTGATGGGACTCCATGTTACTTGGTTTTTCTTCCGCTATATTTATATTAAATAAGCTAGCCTTGAGCTATGCAACTTGTTATTTATGCTATTCTGGATCATACGTTGTAATAATGATGCACTTGTACTTTGATATACATCTATGATACTGTGTGTGCCAGCGAGTTGGATACAGGGACTGGCACTTGAGCACAGAGACTTCAATTCTATGTGAATTGGGTTGTTACAAACCGTTTCTATGCCTACGAACATACAACCACAACACCAATCCCGCAATTGTCTCTATTACACCCCTGTCGGGGCCCTCCGTTGCAAACGTCTTCGCATCGCTAATGTTAGAGAGACAGACACCCCCTAGCCACTTATATGGTACAAGCCATATGTCAAGCGTGGAACCAGTCTCGCGTAAACGCGTAAGGTCGGTCGGGGCCGCTTCATCAGGACATTGCCGCAATGCTAAACGAGTACACGTGAGAGGGTAACAATTGGAGAATTGATGCCCACATACTAGATGTGTTCTATCCGTACAATACATCTACGCATAGCCTTGCTCTGATAGCACTGTTGGGGAAAATGGCAGAAAACAATAATTTTTCATGACCTACGCGTCCCGAACCCAAGACCTATGCTATGGCGATGCAAGTAACGGAGGGAATTGGTCACATACCAGTATGTAGTCCGTTAAGCGAGAAACGTTCCCGCGTGAACGTGGTTGATGTAGTCGTACCGGCAATCCCCGATGTCGCGCAAATCCACGATGACTCCTGAGGCCACCCGGTCCTTGAAGACCGATGACGGGATTACGTCCCCGTCGGAACGTTGTCGGTGAAGACGTCGCGACACGGCCTCAACGATGGAGGAGCACCACAAGTGTAGCGCCTCGTGGGATTAAATGCATACGATGTACCCGACGTTCCCTCCGGGCTCCGAACCAGAAGAGCAGCGGAAAGAAGATGGATTCGGATCCCGATTCCAGCAGCACGACGGCGTGCGTATGGTGGAGAAACCCCAACCAAGTGTAGACTCCAAACAAGGGGATTCCACTCGAGGAGTGAGAAAGAGAGAGAAGAGAGATCTGAGAAACTTGTCTCAAATCAAATTGTGTGAAGAAAAAAGGCACCCCCACCCCTCCTTATATAGGCCAAGGAGGGGTGCCACCCTCCCTCCCCTTCCCATGTGGGACTAAACCCTAGGGAGGGGGGTTTGGTGCGGCTAGGGGAGGTGGGCTCCCTCCCTTGGCGCCTTGGCCCAAGTGATGAGGACATCTCTACTAATGTTACACCCACATCTTCACCAACTATACATACTGGACCAGTTACTAGAGCACGCGCACGTCAACTAAATTATCAGGTACTTTCGTTTCTTGTGAATCCTTCTAATGTTCAGGAACATATGATGCTGCCTAAATTAGATACTTTTGATTGTCTTATGAATGAAGGACCTAGCATGGATAAGAAGGATGGTCATTGGAGCGGGATCAAGCATGGAGAAGGAGGTGCGCACGCGGGAAAGGACAATGGAGCTTCCAGTGGTGATTTTCGCACTTTGAGGCCACCATAAGGCGTGCATGAAGACTTGGACGAGAGACACAAGATGCCACATTAATATTTTCGTCCAAGGGTTATTATAGGTGCTGCGTCACCTTATTATTGGGCCAGGCCCATGTAATTTCGAAATACACTTAATAGGCCATTTTTTAGAGTCCGTATGTGTGGGGAAACCGAGTTAGGGTTGTTTTCGGACTCCTCCTCCAAGGGGCCACGAAATTCCCCTCTGTTCCCCCATATATACAGCCCTTAGGGCATCGTTTAGACTTGGGTTTTAATTAGATTTAAGTTAGCCATAGCCGCAACTTCGAGCTCTTCGTTTGTGTCATCCGACCAGGCCAAGACCGCATTGGAACCCCAACTTCTGTTAATCTTTCATCTTATATTCGCAATATCCAGATTGCAATTCTTAGTTCTTGCTTGTTCTTGTCGATTGCTTGCAGGAATTAGACCTTCGTGGTCAGGTTGATCGTGCATCAGCGGGATCAATAACCTCTCGGAGTTGGTTTAGCGATTGCTAAGGCGCAACGTCTTCGCACGTTGGTAGTCGGGTCGTGAAAGTATACTCCACCAAAATCGATCTCCATCATCTCATCGAAACATCGGGACACCTTCGCCTCTATCAAGTGGTATCAGATTTCCAGGTTGCTCGGTGAGATTTACCAGTTTTCGTAGTCTAGATTGGTTCTGTTCTTCATACCTACAGTCCAGGAAAAAGCCAAAAAAAATTAGGGTTAGATCATCACGTCCCAAGACAGTCCTAGCCTTTGTCCAGTTTTCTTTTCAGTACTTGCTTTGTTGAATTTACGGTTGCATCGTTGTGTCAAGTTGCTGATCTTAGCGTCTAGTTCCCTTAGAGTTTCGAGTTCTGATCACAGTTTGCCACGTCGCCGCCGCAAGTAGTCATCCTACCACGTTCCGCCAATCCGAGTCCAGATACACCACCACGTTCCGCCAAGCAGAGTCCACATACACCACCACGTCCCACCGGTCCGAGTTGAGTTCCACCATCAGTACGGTTCGTGATCTCTCTGTAGCCAGATTAGTTTTGAGTTGTTAGAGTCGGATTTCACCAAACTTTTGCCGTACGTAGAAGGGGGGTGATTTCCAAAAAAAAGAGTCTGGCACGCTTTCCAGAGCAGTTTTTAGGCCAAAAATTTCAGGGGTAAAATTTTTGCGTGCCCATACCTTCCTTCTGTCCAGAAACTCATTTTGAGACGTTCGCTACCATAGTGATTTTTTCGCACTTTTTCATCCACCGCAGTCCCGCATCGCAAAAAAAAGCAAAAAAAAAAGAGAAAAAAAAATTCAGAGTGTGCTTCTCATTTGTTTACGTGCCGCGCCGTGCTTTCGTTGGTGTTTTAGGCTCGCGTCTCTAGTACGGTCTAGCCTAGGATCAGCACAGTACCGACGTTGAGTGTTTATTCAGCTTTGCATCTCTGTTTTGATTACTGTTGAGTTTTTCCTACCATACTTGTCAGCCTTCCTACAGCTCCACATATATTCTACATCGTGCGTTTGACACCTCCTGGCTATTGATCTACCATATCTCTGAGAGTTTTGACCCGTTGGTTGTACATCACCACCTGCTGCTAGGTAAGAATCGGTAAGAACGAAAGAAAAGCTTGACGGATTTGTGCTTTCCACCACCCCACATCCCATTAGTAGAATTAGGATCATATTCCTGTGTGTTTTCTATTTCTGCTAACCATGCCAGGATCACATGATGAAGTGGCGCGGGATGCGCCCGATTGGGAGAACATGACAAACAAGGAGCTACATGATAAATTTGCACAAATGATGTCTGAACAGGTGAATGACATCGAGAACAGATTTACAGAGGCGATTGATGGCGTGGAAAAGATGATCGACACCAAGCTCGACGCCAAGTTTACTGAGTTGATCGCACGCCTACCTACACAGCCTGCTGCCGCTCCAGCACAGCCACAGCCACCACCACTACCACGTGCACGACGTATTCTGTTTCCGAGAGGACAAGCTGCTGGTATTGGTTCTCCTCCTGCTGCAGTAGCTTCTACTGCTGCTGCTTCTGACGTCGGCCAGGACGACAACTACGAGGGTGATTACGAGGAGGAGGTGGAACAGGAAGCGGACTATGAGCAGCCAGCTGGACGTCCACGTCCCAACATTCGCCAAGGTCGACACCAACCACCCCCTCAGGTACGCGATGATGAACATGTGCCTAAACTTAAATTGAATCTTAAGCCGTTTGAGGGTAGATATATTCCTGATGCTTATCTTACTTGGGAGTTAGAAACTGAACAACGCTTTACATGTTTACAATATCCTGAGAATAGACGTGTTACTGCTGCTGTTTGTGAATTCACGGGGTTTGCATCTATTTGGTGGTCTGAACATTGTAGATTGCATGCTAATAATATTCCAACTACTTGGGCTGCTTTAAAAGATGCTATGCGTACTCGCTGGGTTCCTCCTTATTTTCAACGTGAATTGCTACAAAAATTACAGCGTTTGAGACAGGGAAAAAATTCTGTAGAGGAATATTATCAAGAATTACAAACTGGATTGATTCGATGTGACCTAGTAGAGGATAATGAAGCTATGCTTGCATGTTTTATGGGTGGCTTAAACAGGGAGATACAAACTATTCTAGAATACACGGACTATGCTACTATCACTCGTTTGTTTCATCTTGCTTGTAAAGCTGAACGTGAAGTGCAGGATCGACAGGCCGCTACGAGACCTAACTTTTCTGCAGGACGAAATACATCATGGACATCGCGTGGACCTTCTACATCCACACGTCCTGCTGCACCACCATCTACTTCAGCCGCTCATTCTTACAGGGAGCCACCAAAACAGCCAGCGCCACCATTCAAGGGTGCACAGAGTGGTCCAGCGGCGAGTTCTTCTTCATCCATGGCTTCCACAGGGCAAACATGAGATCGTGATATTAAATGTCGCAGGTGCAAAGGTGGAGGTCACTTCGCAAAAGACTGTCCCTCCAAGCGTGTGATGACTGTTACGGCGGATGGTGGGTATGAGTCAGCGAGTGACTATGATGAGGAGACTTTAGTTCTCATTGCTCATGAGGAACAGGGTGCCCATGATGATGCTCATGATATAGAGTATATGGCTCCTGATGATGCAGATAAATATGCTAGTTTGGGATCTCAACGTGTGTTAAGTGTGCAGGTAACGAAGGCCGAGCAAAACCAGAGGCATAATTTGTTCCACACAAAGGGAGTGGTGAAAGAACGTTCGGTTCGCATCATCATTGACGGAGGGAGTTGCAACAACTTGGCTAGCATGGAGTTGGTGGAGAAGCTATCTCTCACCACAAGACCACACCCCCATCCGTACTATATTCAGTGGTTTAACAATAGTGGTAAGATTAAGGTAACGCGTTCTGTTCGTGTGCACTTTAGCATTGTTGCATATGCTGATTATGTTGATTGTGATGTGGTACCCATGCAAGCATGCTCTCTTTTACTTGGTAGACCATGGCAATTTGATAGGAATGTTGTACACCATGGTAGGACAAATCAGTTTACTCTGGTTCATCAGGATAAAAATATTGCTCTACTTCCTATGTCTCCTGAACAAATTGTGAAAGATGATCTTGCTAGAGCTAGTAAAGCTAAACAGGAGAAAAATAAGAGTGAAAATGAGATAGCAGCCAAAGAATTTGAGAAACAACATAAGACTAATAGAAAATCTTCTTCTGCTGTTTCTAATGAAATTAAATTGACTAGTCCAACTTTGCTTGCTACTAAGGTTGATATTTCAGATTTGGATGTTAGTCAATATGTGTGCTATGCTTTTGTGTGCAAAGAAGCTTTGTTTTCATTCGAGGAATTGCCTCCTTCTTTGCCTCCTGTTGTCACTGACCTTTTGCAGGAGTTTATTGACATCTTTCCACAAGACGTACCACCGGGATTACCACCTATTCGAGGGATTAAGCATCAGATTGACTTAATTCCCGGTGCTTCGCTGCCCAACCGTGCGCCATACCGTACCAATCCGGAGGAAACGAAGGAGATTCAGCGTCAAGTACTAGAGCTACTCGACAAAGGTTACATACGTGAATCCCTTAGTCCTTGTGCTGTTCCTGTTATATTAGTGCCTAAAAAGGATGGAACATAGCGTATGTGTGTTGATTGTCGAGCCATTAATAATATTACTATTCATTATCGTCATCCTATTCCTAGGTTAGATGATATGCTTGATGAATTAAGTGGCTCTACCATGTTTTCCAAAGTTGATTTGCGTAGTGGATACCATCAAATTCGCATGAAATTAGGAGATGAATGGAAAACGGCATTTAAAACTAAGTTTGGATTATATGAGTGGTTAGTCATGCCTTTTGGGTTAACTAATGCACCTAGCACTTTCATGAGATTAATGAACGAGGTTTTACGTGCTTTCATTGGACGATTTGTGGTAGTCTATTTTGATGATATACTGATTTATAGCAAATCTTTGGAGGAACATTTGGATCATTTACGTGCTGTTTTTATTGCTCTACGTAATGCACGTTTATTTGGTAACCTTGGGAAGTGCACCTTTTGCACCGACCGAGTATCGTTTCTTGGCTATGTTGTTACTCGACAGGGTATTGAAGTTGATAAAGCCAAGATCGAGGCGATTGAGAGTTGGCCACTGCCCAAAACGGTCACGCAAGTGAGGAGTTTTCTTGGCCTCGCTGGATTCTATAGGCGTTTTGTGAGAGATTTCAGCACCATTGCTGCACCTCTCAATGAGCTTACACGCAAGGATGTGCCTTTTACTTGGGGTACCGCATAGGAAGAAGCCTTCACGGTATTGAAAGATAAGTTAACACATGCTCCTTTGCTCCAACTTCCTGATTTTAATAAGACTTTTGAGCTTGAATGCGATGCTAGTGGGATTGGTTTGGGAGGTGTGTTATTACAAGATGCTAAACCTGTTGCATACTTTTCTGAAAAATTGAGTGGGCCTAGTCTGAACTATTCTACTTACGATAAGGAATTATATGCTCTTGTTCGGACATTAGAAACTTGGCAACATTATTTATGGCCCAAAGAATTTGTTATACATTCTGATCATGAATCTTTGAAACACATAAGAAGCCAAGGAAAACTTAATCGTAGACATGCTAAGTGGGTTGAATTTATTGAGACTTTCCCTTATGTCATTAAACACAAGAAGGGGAAAGATAATATTATTGCTGATGCTTTGTCTCGTCGTTATACTATGCTTTCACAACTTGACTTCAAGATATTCGGTTTAGAGACACTCAAAGATCAATATGTACATGATGCGGAATTTAAAGATGTATTGCTGAATTGTAGAGAGGGTAGAACATGGAACAAGTTTGTGCTTAATGATGGTTTTGTGTTCCGTTCTAACAAGCTATGCATTCCAGCTAGCTCTATTCGTCTTTTGTTGTTGCAGGAGGCGCATGGAGGAGGATTAATGGGACACTTTGGCGTGAAGAAGACAGAGGACGTACTTGCTACACATTTCTTTTGGCCAAAGATGAGACGGGATGTTGAGCGTTTTGTTGCTCGCTGCACTACATGTCAAAAAGCTAAGTCACGACTCAATCCTCATGGTTTATACATGCCTTTACCTGTACCTAGTGTTCCGTGGGAGGACATATCCATGGACTTTGTTTTAGGCTTGCCTCGAACAAAGAAGGGGAGGGATAGCATATTTGTTGTCGTGGATAGATTTTCTAAGATGGCACATTTTATACCATGTCATAAAAGCGATGATGCTGCTAATGTTGCTGATTTATTCTTTCGTGAGATTATTCGCTTACATGGTGTGCCCAATACTATTGTCTCGGATCGTGATACTAAGTTTCTTAGCCATTTTTGGAGATGCTTATGGGCTAAGTTGGGGACTAAACTACTTTTTAGTACTACATGTCATCCCCAAACTGATGGACAAACTGAAGTAGTCAATAGGACTTTGTCTACTATGCTTAGGGCTGTTTTAAAGAGTAACTTGAAAATGTGGGAAGAATGTTTACCTCATATTGAATTTGCTTATAATCGTTCATTTCATTCTACCACTAAAATGTGCCCTTTTGAGATTGTTTATGGTTTTCTACCTCGTGCACCTATTGATTTGCTGCCTCTTCCATCTTCGGAGAAGGTTAATTTTGATGCTAAGCAACGTGCTGAATTGATATTAAAAATGCATGAGTTAACTAAAGAAAACATTGAGAAAATGAATGCTAGATACAAGCTTGCTGGTGATAAGGGTAGAAAGCATGTTGTGTTTGAACCAAGAGATCTTGTTTGGTTACATCTACGTAAAGATAGGTTTCCTGATTTGCGCAAGTCTAAGTTAATGCCACGAGCTGATGGTCCCTTTAAGGTTTTACAGAAAATTAATGATAATGCATATAAACATGAGCTACCTGCAGATTTTGGGGTTAGTCCCACATTTAACATTGCAGATTTGAAACCTTATTTGGGAGAAGATGATGAGCTTCCGTCGAGGACGACTTCAATTCAAGAAGGGGAGGATGATGAGGACATCTCTACTAATGTTACACCCACATCTTCACCAACTACACATACTGGACCAGTTACTAGAGCACGCGCATGTCAACTAAATTATCAGGTACTTTCGTTTCTTGCGAATCCTTCTAATGTTCAGGAACATATGATGCTGCCTAAATTATATACTTTTGTTTGTCTTATAAATGAAGGACCTAGCATGGATAAGAAGGATGGTCATTGGAGCGGGGTCAAGCATGGAGAAGGAGGTGTGCGCGCGGGAAAGGACAATGGAGCTTCCAGTGGTGATTTTCGCACTTTGAGGCCACCATAAGGCGTGCATGAAGACTTGGACGAGAGACACAAGACGCCACATTAATATTTTCGTCCAAGGGTTATTATAGGTGCTGCGTCACCTTATTATTGGGCCAGGCCCATGTAATTTCGAAATACACTTAATAGGCTATTTTTTAGAGTCCGTATGTGTGGGGAAACCGAGTTAGGGTTGTTTTCGGACCCCTCCTCCAAGGGGCCACGAAATTCCCCTCTGTTCCCCCATATATACAGCCCTTAGGGCGTCGCTTAGACTTGGGTTTTAATTAAATTTAAGTTAGCCATAGCCGCAACTTCGAGCTCTTCGTTTGTGTCATCCGACCAGGCCAAGACCTCATTGGAACCCCAACTTTCGTAATCATTCATCTTATATTCGCAATATCCAGATTGCAATTCTTAGTTCTTGCTTGTTCTTCGATTGCTTGCAGGATCAATAACCTCTCGGAGTTGGTTTAGCGATCGCTAAGGCGCAACGTCTTCGCACGTTCGTAGTCGGATCGAGAAAGTCGTCTCCACCATAATCGATCTCCACCATCTCATCGAAACATCGGGACACCTTCGCCTCTATCAACTCCACTTAACCTGTTAGTAACCGCTCTCGACGATAGGTGCGTTGTCTCGTGTTGCCTTCTTGTTGATGCTTGCTAGTGTTCGCTTCGTAGTAATAGATGCTTGCTCGTTGATTGCTTTCCAGTGTTCCCTTCATGTGTGCCTCCCGCGGTTACTCTCGGAGACGTTGCGAGCTTCCAATCAACTACACCTTCGGAACCCGACTTGTAAACAGGCAAGGACTATACATTACTTATGATCCATTCTATTTCAACTAGCGGTTTGCATGCTAGTCTAGGTTAGGTTTGATGTTTCATCCTACCACATGTTTACAGCCTCTTTCAAACCGATACAGCCATGTCCCCTCCCAGCAAACCATGTACTGATATGTTACTATTGCTCGTTGCTCAGCCCCTGCTTAGTATGCATGCTTAGGATGCTACGATGTTACCCTGTTACTCCTTGGTTTTGGGATATCACATTATTACATTGTCGTTGATGATATGATTATTATAATGTTGAATATATTCCCGCCCCGACGCTTTGTTCCATTCGAGTCACCTAGGACCCGAGTTCCGGGTGTTGTGTCTCTTGACGAGCGTGCCTAACCGCGTGTGGGATGCTATGGGCCCCCCTTTTATTACCTACCTAGCTTCAAACATTTCTAGTGGTGGACCAAGCTGATTTACCATTTGAAAACCATGTATATATGTCTATCGGATAGCTCCTGGTAGGCATCCTTTAAAACAACCCGGACCAGTAAGGGCATGGTTCCTTGCTGGCCCATCATGACCGGCTGAGGACCCGGTATCATGTGAGATTAACCAGCAATCCAAAACTGGAGTCATACGGTAGAGACCAGATCGAAAGAGCGGCCGGCTCCTGAGCTAGATGTCGACTCACCGGATTTGTTCGTTGTTAGTTAGAGGGACCTGTCGTTTCGGATCTCTCGGAACTAAATCATAAAATGGTTTCCTATGATGGGTAGAACCTGAGAGAGATGGGCGTGCGTGCGGAGCCTTGTAATGGGCAGTTGGTACACCCCTGCAGGGTTAAATCTATTCGAGAAGACGTGTCCACGGTTATGGACGACTTGAGACCTACTCCTTGTTCATAGACAACAACAACTAAGATAATCTTAATATAACTTGACCAATGTGTGTGTGCCTTGACTGCTTCTTCTTCGTCGGGATGCGAAGAGGAGGACAAGGATATGATAGGTGTTATGTTTGCGTAAGTAGCTCATAGAAAGATTTGTTGGAGGCGATCCTCATCGAATGCTTGGCTTCTTATCTTAATCTCTAGATCGTTAGCAACTTCATAAATGCTAGTGTGGCAGCAACCTCACCACTTACCCCATCCTTACCGTGAACTACTAGTTGTCCTAGAATGACGAGTGATGAAGTCCTTGCTGGGTCAGTTGACCACTACAGTTGGATGTTGAGTACTTCTGTACTCATGATACTACCCCTAAACTCTTTTCAGCGTTCTTGATCGACAACAGGTATGCTGATCGACGTTTCACGTGGAGACTGGACGACGACTAGTTAGGCGGATCCCGGCGGAGGGCCTGGACCCGTGTGGTTATGGGGATCGATGTTTTTCTCTTTGCCAGTAGGCATTTGATTCTAGTATGTACTCAGACGTATCTTCCGCTGTTGTATTGCAATTAAGGCTGTATGCCGATTGTATGATATGTTATATCCTTGTATATGTAATGTTGTGATATCATGTTGGAAATCTGGGGCATACGACTTCGTCATATGTCGCGATGGGACCGATATGTGCTTCGTCCTCGGATCTGGATGGAAACATCTAGATCTGGAACAGTACCGCATATCGGGCCTTACATCGGGCGAGGGTAGGTTATCCCGACCTCGTCCAGACGGTAGAGACCGATTCCAGAGCGCGGCCGGCTTTTGAGTTGGATGTCGACTCACCAGGGGCCACCCGGATTTGTGCGTTGTTAGTTAGAGGGAATGTGACGTCCGGATCTCTCGGAACAACTCTTCAATGAGTGTCTTTAACGGGCCTGACTTCGAGAGGTTGGCGTGCGTGCGGAGCCTTGTAATGGGTAGTTGTTACACACCTACAGGGTTAAATCTTTTCGAGAAGTCGTGTCCACGGTTATGGACGACTTGAGACCTACTCCTTGTTCATAGACAATAACAACTGGGATAATCTTAATAACCTGATCAATTTGTGTGTGCCTTGTCTGCTTATTCTTCGTCGGGATGCGAAGAGGAGGACAAGGATAGGATAGGTGTTATGCTTGCGTAAGTAGTTGATAGCAAGACTTGTTGGAGGCGATTACTCATCGAATGCTTGGTTCTCATCTTACTCTAAAATAGACCGTTAGCCACTCATATATTGCTAGTGTGTCTCCAACCTCACCACTACCCCCATCTTACCCGTGAGAAGTTAGTTACAAGACTTTTGATATAGCTCGCCTCTTTCTTTTCTCTTTTACGCACGTTATGCAATGATCTTGGACTTCAGAGGAGCTCGATGACCCTTCTTCTGGACGCCTTCACGAAGACTCGACGACGACTAGTTAGGTGGATCCCAGCGGAGAGCCTGGACCCGTGTGGTAACGGGAATGGTGTGTTTTGCCTTTTCCACTAGGCATTTGAATGTACTCTGTAATCAGACATGTATCTTCCGCTGATGTATTGTATTAAGGCAATAGTATGCCTGATAGAGGCGAAGGTGTCCCGATGTTTCGATGAGATGGTGGAGATCGATTTTTGGTGGAGTAGACTTTCACGACCCGACTACGAACGTGCGAAGACGTTGCGCCTTAGCGATCGCTAAACCAACTCCGAGAGGTTATTGATCCCGCGGGTGCACGATCAACCTGACCACGAAGGTCAATTCCTGCAAGCAATCGAAGAACAAGCAAGAACTAAGAATTGCAATCTGGATATTGCGAATATAAGATGAAAGATTAACAGAAGTTGGGGTTCCAATGCGGTCTTGGCCTGGTCGGACGACACAAACGAAGAACTCGAAGTTGCGGCTATGGCTAACTTAAATCTAATTAAAACCCAAGTCTAAACGACGCCCTAAGGGCTGTATATATGGGGGAACAGAGGGGATTTTCGTGACCCCTTGGAGGTGGGGTCCGAAAACAACCCTAACTCGGTTTCCCCACACATACGGACTCTAAAAACAGCCTAGAAGGTGGTATTTCGAAATTACATGGGCCCAGCCCAATATTAAGGTGACGCAGCACCTATAATTGCCCTTGGACGAAAATAATGAAGTGGCATCTCGCGTATTTCGTCCAAGACTTCATGCGCGCCTTATGGTGGCTTCAAAGTGCGATAATCACCACTGGAAGCTCCGCTGTCCTTTCCCGCGCGCGCACCTTCTTCTCCATGCTTGATCCCGCTCCAATGACCATCCTTCTTGTCCATGCTAGGTCCTTCATTCATAAGCAAAACAAAAGTATCTAATTTAGGCAGCATCATATGTTCATGAACAATAGAAGGATTCGCAAGAAACGAAAGTACCTGATAATTTAGTTGACGTGCACGAGCTCTAGTAACTGGTCCAATATGTGTAGTTGGTGAGGATATGGGTGTAACATTAGTAGGGATGTCCTCATCATCCTCCCCTTCTTGAATTGAAGTCGTCCTCGACGGAAGCTCATCATCTTCTCCCAAATAAGGCTTAAAATCTGCAATATTAAATGTGGGACTAACCCCAAAGGCTGCAGGTAGCTCAAGTTTATATGCATTATCATTAATTTTCTTCAAAACCTTAAAGGGACCATCAGCTCGAGGCATTAACTTAGACTTGCGCAAATCAGGAAACCTATCTTTACGTAGATGTAACCAAACAAGATCTCCGGGTTCAAACACAACATGCTTTCGACCCCTATCACCAGCAAGCTTGTATCTAGCATTCATGCGCTCAATGTTTTCTTTAGTTAACTCATGCATTTTTAATATCAATTCAGCACGTTGCTTAGCATCAAAATGAACCTTCTCCGAAGATGGAAGAGGTAGCAAATCAATAGGTGCACGAGGTAGAAAACCATAAACAATCTCAAAAGGGCACATTTTAGTGGTAGAATGCAATGAACGATTATAAGCAAATTCAATATGAGGTAAACATTCTTCCCACAGTTTCAAGTTACTCTTTAAAACAGCCCTAAGCATAGTAGACAAAGTCCTATTGACTACTTCAGTTTGTCCATCAGTTTGGGGATGACATGTAGTACTAAAAAGTAGTTTAGTCCCCAACTTAGCCCATAAGCATCTCCAAAAATGGCTAAGAAACTTAGTATCACGATCCGAGACAATAGTATTGGGCACACCATGTAAGCGAATAATCTCACGAAAGAATAAATCAGCAACATTAGCAGCATCATCGCTTTTATGACATGGTATAAAATGTGCCATCTTAGAAAATCTATCCACGACAACAAATATGCTATCCCTCCCATTCTTTGTTCGAGGCAAGCCTAAAACAAAGTCCATGGATATGTCCTCCCACGGAACACTAGGTACAGGTAAAGGCATGTATAAACCATGAGGATTGAGTCGTGACTTAGCTTTTTGACATGTAGTGCAGCGAGCAACAAAACGCTCAACATCCCGTCTCATCTTTGGCCAAAAGAAATGTGTAGCAAGTACGTCCTCCGTCTTCTTCACGCCAAAGTGTCCCATTAATCCTCCTCCATGCGCCTCCTGCAACAACAAAAGACGAATAGAGCTAGCTGGAATGCATAGCTTGTTAGAACGGAACACAAATCCATCATTAAGCACAAACTTGTTCCATGTTCTACCCTCTCTACAATTCTGCAATACATCTTTAAATTCCGCATCATTTACGTATTGATCTTTGATTGTCTCTAAACCGAAAATCTTGAAGTCAAGTTGTGAAAGCATAGTATAACGACGAGACAAAGCATCAGCAATAATATTATCTTTCCCCTTCTTGTGTTTAATGACATAAGGGAAAGTCTCAATAAATTCAACCCACTTAGCATGTCTACGATTAAGTTTTGCTTGACTTCTTATGTGTTTCAAAGATTCATGATCAGAATGTATAACAAATTCTTTGGGCCATAAATAATGTTGCCAAGTTTCTAATGTCCGAACAAGAGCATATAATTCCTTATCATAAGTAGAATAGTTCAGACTAGGCCCACTCAATTTTTCAGAAAAGTAAGCAACAGGTTTAGCATCTTGTAATAACACACCTCCCAAACCAATCCCACTAGCATCGCATTCAAGCTCAAAAGTCTTATTAAAATCAGGAAGTTGGAGCAAAGGAGCATGTGTTAACTTATCTTTCAATACGGTGAAGGCTTCTTCCTGTGCGGTACCCCAAGTAAAAGGCACATCCTTGCGTGTAAGCTCATTGAGAGGTGCAGCAATCGTGCTGAAATCTCTCACAAAACGCCTATAGAATCTAGCGAGGCCAAGAAAACTCCTCACTTGTGTGACCGTTTTGGGCTGCGGCCAACTCTCAATCGCCTCGATCTTGGCTTTATCAACTTCAATTCCCTGCGGAGTAACAACATAGCCAAGAAACGATACTCGGTCGGTGCAAAAGGTGCACTTCCCAAGGTTACCAAACAAACGTGCATTACGTAGAGCAATAAAAACAGCACGTAAATGATCCAAATGTTCCTCCAAAGATTTGCTATAAATCAGTATATCATCAAAATAGACTACCACAAATCGTCCAATGAAAGCACGTAAAACCTCGTTCATTAATCTCATGAAAGTGCTAGGTGCATTAGTTAACCCAAAAGGCATGACTAACCACTCATATAATCCAAACTTAGTTTTAAATGCCGTTTTCCATTCATCTCCTAATTTCATGCGAATTTGATGGTATCCACTACGCAAATCAACTTTGGAAAACATGGTAGAGCCACTTAATTCATCAAGCATATCATCTAACCTAGGAATAGGATGACGATAACGAATAGTAATATTATTAATGGCTCGACAATCAACACACATACGCCATGTTCCATCCTTTTTAGGCACTAATATAACAGGAACAGCACAAGGACTAAGGGATTCACGTATGTAACCTTTGTCGAGTAGCTCTTGTACTTGACGCTGAATCTCCTTTGTCTCCTCCGGATTGGTACGGTATGGCGCACGGTTGGGCAGTGAAGCACCGGGAATTAAGTCAATCTGATGCTCAATCCCTCGAATAGGTGGTAATCCCGGTGGTACGTCTTGTGGAAAGACGTCAATAAACTCCTGCAAAAGGTCAGTGACAACAGGAGGCAAAGAAGGAGGCAATTCCTCAAATGAAAACAAAGCTTCTTTGCACACAAAAGCATAGCACACATATTGACTAGCATCCAAATCTGAAATATCAACTTTAGTAGCAAGCAAAGTTGGACTAGTCAATTTAATTTCATTAGACACAGCAGAAGAAGATTTGCTATTAGTCTTATGTTGTTGCTCAAATTCTTTGGCTGCTATCTCATTTTCACTCTTATTTTTCTCCTGTTTAGCTTTACTAGCTCTAGCAAGATCATCTTTCACAATTTGTTCAGGAGACATAGGAAGTAAAGCAATATTTTTATCCTGATGAACTAGAGTAAACTGATTTGTCCTACCATGGTGTACAACATTCCTATCAAATTGCCATGGTCTACCAAGTAAAAGAGAGCATGCTTGCATGGGTACCACATCACAATCACATAATCAGCATATGCAGCAATGCTAAAGTGCACACGAACAGAACGCGTTACCTTAATCTTACCACTATTGTTAAACCACTGAATATAGTACGGATGGGGGTGTGGTCTTGTGGTGAGAGATAGCTTCTCCACCAACTCCATGCTAGCCAAGTTGTTGCAACTCCCTCCGTCAATGATGATGCGAACCGAACGTGCTTTCACCACTCCCTTTGTGTGGAACAAATTATGCCTCTGGTTTTGCTCAGCCTTCGTTACCTGCACACTTAACACACGTTGAGCAACCAAACTAGCATATTTATCTGCATCATCAGGAGCCATATACTCCATATCATGAGCATCATCATGGGCACCCTGTTCCTCATGAGCAATGAGAACTAAAGTCTCCTCATCATAGTCACTTGCTGACTCATACCCACCATCCGCCGTAATAATCATCACACGCTTGGAGGGACAGTCTTTTGCGAAGTGACCTCCACCTTGGCACCTGCGACATTTAATATCACGATCTCGTGTTTGCCCTGTGGAAGCCATGGATGAAGAAGAACTCGCCGCTGGACCACTCTGTGCACCCTTGAATGGTGGCGCTGACTGTTTTGGTGGCTCCCTGTAAGAATGAGCGGCTGAAGTAGAGGGTGGAGCAGCAGGACGTGTGGATGTAGAAGGTCCACGCGATGTCCATGATGTATTTCGTCCTGCAGAAAAGTTAGGTCTCGTAGCGGCCTGTCGATCCTGCACTTCACGTTCAGCTTTACAAGCAAGATGAAACAAACGAGTAATAGTAGCATAGTCCTTGTATTCTAGAATAGTTTGTATCTCCCTGTTTAAGCCACCTATGAAACGTGCAAACATAGCTTCATTATCCTCTACTAGGCCACATCTAATCAATCCAGTTTGTAATTCTTGATAATATTCCTCTACAGAATTTTTTCCTTGTCTCAAACGCTGTAATTTTTGTAGCAATTCACGTTGATAATAAGGAGGAACCCAGCGAGTACACATAGCATCTTTTAAAGCAGCCCAAGTAGCTGGAATATTATTAGCATGCAATCTACAATGTTCAGACCACCAAATAGATGCAAAACCCGTGAATTCACAAACAGCAGCAGTAACACGTCTATTCTCAGGATATTGTAAACATGTAAAGCGTTGTTCAGTTTCTAACTCCCAAGTAAGATAAGCATCAGGAATATATCTACCCTCAAACGGCTTAAGATTCAATTTAAGTTTAGGCACATGTTCATCATCGCGTACCTGAGGGGGTGGTTGGTGTCGACCGTGGCGAATGTTGGGACGTGGACGTCCAGCTGGCTGTTCATAGGCCGCTTCTTGTTCCACCTCCTCCTCGTAATCACCCTCGTAGTTGTCGTCCTGGCCGACGTCCGAGGCAGCAGCAGCAGTAACTGCAGCAGCAGCAGGAGCACCAGCAGCTTGTCCGCCCGGAAACAGAATACGTCGTGCACGTCGTGGTGGCGGTGGCTGTGCTGGAGCGGCCGCAGGCTGTATAGGTAAGCGTGCGAGCAACTCAGTAAACTTGGCGTCGAGCTTGGTGTCGATCATCTTCTCCACACCATCAATCGCCTCTGTAAATCTGTTCTCGATGTCATTCACCTGTTCAGACATCATTTGTGCAAATTTATCATGTAATGCTTTGTTTGTCATATTCTCCCAATCAGGTGCATCCCGCGCCACTTCATCATGGGATCCTGGCATGGTTAGCAGAAATAGAAAACACACAGAAGTATGATCCTACTTCGACTAAGGGGATGTGGGGTGGTGGAAAGCACAAATCCGTCAAGCTTTTCTTCAGTTCTTACCGATTCTTACCTAGCAGCAGGTGGTGATGTACAACCAACGGGTCAAAACTCTCAGAGATGTGGTAGAGCGATGGCCAGGAGGTGTCAACCGCACGAAGTAGAATATATGTGGAGCTGTAGGTAGGTTTGACAAATATGGTAGCAAAAAGCTCAACAGTAATCAAAACAGAGATGCAAAGTTGAATAAACACTCAACGTCGGTACTGTGCTGATCCTAGGCTAGACCGTACTAGAGACGCGAGCCTAAAACACCAACGAAAGCACGGCGCGGCACGTAACAACTGTGAAGCACACTCTGAATTTTTTTTTTCTCTTTTTTTTTTTTTTTTTTTTTTTTTTTGCTTTTTTTTTTTTTTTGGAAATCACCCTCTTCTACGTACGACAAAAGATTGGTGAAATCCGACTCTAATCAACTCAAAACTATTCTGGCTACGGAGATATCACAAACCGAACGGGTGATGGAACTAGACTCGGATCGGTAGGTTGTGGTGGTGTGTATGGACTCTGCTTGGCGGAACGTGGTGGTGTATCTGGACTCGGATTGGCGGAACGTGGTGGTGTACTACTGTTCGGCGGCGGCGTGACAAAACTGTGATCAGAACTCGAAACTCTAAGGTAACTAGACGCTAAGATCAGCAACTCGACACAACGATGCAACCGCAAATTCAACAATGCAAACTACTGTAAAAAAAACTGGACAAAGGCTCGGACTGTTTTGGGACGTGATGATCTAACCCTAATTTTTTTTTGTTGGCTTTTTCGTGGACTGTAGGTATGAAAAACAAAACCAATCTAGACTGCGAAAACTGGTAAATCTCACCGAGCAACCTGGAAATCTGATACCACTTGATAGAGGCGAAGGTGTCCCGATGTTTCGATGAGATGGTGGAGATCGATTTTTGGTGGAGTAGACTTTCACGACCCGACTACGAACGTGCGAAGACGTTGCGCCTTAGCGATCGCTAAACCAACTCCGAGAGGTTATTGATCCCGCGGGTGCACGATCAACCTGACCACGAAGGTCAATTCCTGCAAGCAATCGAAGAACAAGCAAGAACTAAGAATTGCAATCTGGATATTGCGAATATAAGATGAAAGATTAACAGAAGTTGGGGTTCCAATGCGGTCTTGGCCTGGTCGGACGACACAAACGAAGAACTCGAAGTTGCGGCTATGGCTAACTTAAATCTAATTAAAACCCAAGTCTAAACGACGCCCTAAGGGCTGTATATATGGGGGAACAGAGGGGATTTTCGTGACCCCTTGGAGGTGGGGTCCGAAAACAACCCTAACTCGGTTTCCCCACACATACGGACTCTAAAAACAGCCTAGAAGGTGGTATTTCGAAATTACATGGGCCCAGCCCAATATTAAGGTGACGCAGCACCTATAATTGCCCTTGGACGAAAATAATGAAGTGGCATCTCGCGTATTTCGTCCAAGACTTCATGCGCGCCTTATGGTGGCTTCAAAGTGCGATAATCACCACTGGAAGCTCCGCTGTCCTTTCCCGCGCGCGCACCTTCTTCTCCATGCTTGATCCCGCTCCAATGACCATCCTTCTTGTCCATGCTAGGTCCTTCATTCATAAGCAAAACAAAAGTATCTAATTTAGGCAGCATCATATGTTCATGAACAATAGAAGGATTCGCAAGAAACGAAAGTACCTGATAATTTAGTTGACGTGCACGAGCTCTAGTAACTGGTCCAATATGTGTAGTTGGTGAGGATATGGGTGTAACATTAGTAGGGATGTCCTCATCAATGCCGATTGTATGAGATGTTGTATCCTTGTAGCTGTAATGTTGTGATATCATGTTGGAAATCTGGGGCATATGGCATTGTCATATGTCGCGGTGGAACCGATATGTGCTTCGTCCCCGGATCTGGATGGAAACATCTAGATCTGGAACAGTACCGCATATCGGGCCTTACAACTTGTTATTAGAGCCTTACCGACCGTAGGATCCCTTCTCTGGCCGAAGTCGAGTCTAGACAAAAACTATTTTTTAGTTTCTAAGTTAGTTATCGGAGAGTACGAATTCTTTTCTCTGGTCAAGACAAGTGTTGTAAGTGTTTTACTCTCGCCTTATCGCCTTCAAACTCTAGGATCTCGAGTGTGTGGAGTATTGGAACCGTTACAATGCCTTGCTTGCAGCGTATTGTCTCGATTCCGATCTCAGGTTTGGGAATTCCTGTAGTACCTTGAGCTTCTTTGACCCCGGATAAAAATCTTGGTCGTCCGTTGACTTCACTCCTCTTGCCAAGTATCGTCATGATTTGAGTGAGAATGCTTCCCTTGATTGTCGCGTTGAATTATCATTCTTCCTCTAGATCACTCGATTCGATGGTTTCGTTATTCGACATCGCCATCTCTCTGTGGAAAGTTTCTCGATGGAAGTTCGTCATTGACGTGGAGCAGAGTCCCTTGTTGGTGGTGTTGAGGAGCGTCGTCTCTCTTTTCTCTCCCCTCCCTCCCCCGGATCGTCCAAAATCCCGGGACGAGATCCCTTGTTGGTGGTGTTGTATTGTAACAGCCCGGAAATTCCACCCAAATTAAAAATTTGTTTGTTGCTTTATTTCATTGCTTGCTATAATTGTTTGCAGTGTTTTCTTCGCCGATTTATTAATCGGTGAATATTCCCCCTATTTCTAGTATCGGATGTGAGACCGAACCCTTTTCCCAACGGCACACGACCACGTTGCGGCACCGGGAAATTCACCCGATCACCATCGCAACTTTTGGCACAAGACCAACCATCACCATCGGTGCGGAAACCCCCATTTATATTTAAATGGGTTATTTTATTGGGAGGTGTTCGACGTTCTGTTTTGGCGTTAAACGTTGTAGACGACGTGCTTCCAGTGTGGTGATGTTGTGTTTCGTCGGGTAGGTGAACGTTCGGATATGCCAGGCATAGTAGCCGATGTAATCCGAGTGCGTATTTAAAAAAATGCCGCACACGTTATTAGTTGGACCCCCCAGATTCCCCTCTTATCTTCGGATTGTAGTCCATGTCGGGACCCTGGGTTAGCGTATGTAATTCCAGTCAAGATGCAATCACATGGAGAGCCGAGTGCCGTACCCACTTGTCTAAGCAGACAAGGCCAAGCACAGAACACTCTCGGAAATCATCAAACGTGAGGGGCATCCCATCCAGGCCGGATGATCAACTGAGATGGGTCCTCAACGTCCGCTCACAAGTCTAAATGCTTATCGGTGGTGAATCCCATACTCATAGACAAGTCGCCTCAACCATGATATCGATTGAATCCTAACTCTTACATAGACTTACTCCAGCCCGATCACTTAGTCGGGGTCTAGGGCGGGCTCGATCATACAACAAAGTGTGCACGTGACAGAGTCACGATCAATCGCATCGCGATGCCCCAACCTGCGCACATCTAAGGGCCACTTGGTGTATAAAAGACCGCCAGCCAGATCACAACTAAGGTCTCGAAAACCCATACTAAGACATGCATGTTATAAACATACACGCAGCACACATGCCTAGTATGAACAGCAGGTATCATCACATAACTCTACCAAGTACTTCTTTATTGACTTACACATAGAGCATACAAAGATCACATGTCCGTGATCATCATTACATCATACAACGGAAGCAAATTAGGTCTGAGTACAGACAAGTTTAACAAATGGCTTAGAGAAGCCTTGTAAACATACATGCCCTTCCACGAGGGACCATACTGCTGTCTGGAACTATACTACCAAGGTCAACGTCGAGCTTCACGAAGGTGACTCCATCGGGGTCCGGTTTCTCATCTAAAACATAGAATAAGCGAACGTGAGTACAAAGTCATACTCAGCAAGACTTACATCAGAACTACACTACTCATCCTCAAGTTTCAAGGTAAAGGAGGTGGGGTTTTCAACATGCAGAAGTGCCAGCTTTGACTTGGCTAGTCCTGAACTACGAGTACCAGAATTGAGGTAAGAAGCGTACACGAGTCCACTACCAAGTCTCCAACCAATACACCACTATGGTTACTTCCTCGACTTCCCCACGAGGAAGCACGCCATAGCACTCACGCTTATCTTGCGAGTTTTATAAGTATCCATTCAAGTTATCTATGATCAAGTAGAGGTCTCCAAGTAGTCCATAACCGCGGACACGGCTATTCGAATAGTTCATTAACCCTGCAGGGGTGTACATCTTCACACGCGTGTCATCACTTATCGCCTCGTTCTTGTCACCCTTCAAGCGGGTGTCGGACGTGGATGAAACCAAGGCACTGCCCTCACATCACCTTCTCTAATCCAGGAGTCGACTACCTGAGTTTGTCACCGCTCGAGAGTCCGGCCGGTTCCACGAAACGGACTTAGATAATGCAAGGGACCAAGACGCCACCTTTGACAGATGGTTTCACTGCCTCACAGGTCCACCCATATAACTATAGTTAGGTCAAATGGAAATCCCGAATCTAGTGTGACTCCTGGACCGGATCGGGTACATAAAGAGGCCAAACGGGGCTCCCATAAAACCCTACATGTGGTCATACTCTTTGTCTTGGATCACAAAACAGGAACTCGGGGCCTAGGACAGTGTTCAACGAGACAACCCACTGTGTACTCCTACACAGCCTCTCATCGTTCACCTTTGTTTAGGGTGGATTCACCAACACGTTATCATCAGCATCACTGTGTTCATTCCATCCCGACTCACAATCATAACATCCTCATTGTATCACTAAGCAGCAATAAGCAGTAACAGTTGCAAGGGCCACATGCTCATCAATCAACTCCTAAATCTGCTAGGATTGTGGTTTGCTTAATATGGTGACAAAATGATAGTTCATGCATCAGAATGGGTTCAACTATGCGAAAGAACGTGTCTCGGTGATCTTCTAAACATGCATAAGCGAGACTGAGAGTGAAGTAGGATTTTATAGACATGATCAATGGGGTTTTCTTGCCTTGCTGACGATACACGGGTCTTAATGGTGGTCTTCTTCTTCGGGGGTGATCACCGTCTCGGAACGTCTGTCATCGGAGCCAATCATCAACAAGGGGGGACAACTGCGAAAGTAAATGCACAAGCACATGATAAGTTTGTCCATGATGTGAATGGTACTGGTTTGTTGATAATTCAATTTAATTGAAGTGTATTGCAAATGATTTGCAAATTCAAACTCCAAATTCAAATTCAAATTAATCCATATACACATTTTCTACTGTTCACCCATTTTAAAATAGTCAAACATAAAAACAAATTGCATATTCTTAATCCTTGCATTTGTTTGATAATTTTTCATATATTATATGTCCAATTTGGAGTTAATATGAATTAGTTATGATTTTCTAAAGTTTAATTGATTTTCCGGATTTTTCTGGATTATTTTAACTCTCTGGAAATTGGTTTATTGCGTCATCATGACGTGGGGGTGATGTCACAGGGGGCTGACCAGTGGGGTCAGTGTGTCAGCCTCAGGGGGGTTAATCCCTGTTAGTTTGAAACTAACAGTGATTAGTTAAGGGCCTGAGGCCCACTGTCATAGACCCCAGGGGGTGATTAGCTAGTGTTTAAGGCCCTAATGGCCATGGCGTCGCGGGCGGTGCCACTGTAGCCTCCGGAGCATCGCCGGGATCTCTTTCTAGGGCATGGGAGGGGGCTTGAAGAGTACTGGGGCGTAGCCCGCGCTTGTGCGCGTCTCGCAGAGGCACTGGGGTGTCAAGGGGACGCCCTAGGCCACGACTATGTCAACGGCAGCGGCGGCCGGAGCTCGGGCTCGGGTGAAACATCATTTATAGGAATTTTCCAAATACTCAAATGATTTTTGGAAAAATATTTTTATCTGGCAATTTGAATTAATTTCTCAGGGCTTTTCTTTTCCCCATTTTTGAATTTCATTTGAATTTTTGCATGATGCAAAGGCACAAACAAACCCTAACACTCACCCTAGTTGGGGTTCTGACAACTCGCCCCCACTCAACAGAATCTCGTCCCGAGATTCAGAAGTCGTCGGGAGGAAGGTGGGGTACTCGGCACGGAGGCGGGCTTCTCTTTCCCATGTTGCTTCTTTCTCGGAGTGATGTGACCACTGCACTTTGAGGAACTTGATCTTCTGACGACGAGTGACACGCTCTGCGGAATCAAGAATACGAACAGGGTACTCTCGATAAGAAAGGTCATCTTGGAGATCAAGTGTTTCATGGTCGACTTCACGGATGGGGTCCTTGAAGCAACGCTTGAGTTGTGACACATGGAATACATCATGTACTCGGGAAAGGTGCGGGGGTAGTTCAAGTTGGGAGGCAACTTCTCCATGTTTAGCAAGAATGCGGAAAGGTCCGATGTAACGTGGGGCCAACTTTCCTTTGATACCGAATCTTTGGGTTCCCTTCAGAGGATTAACCCGAAGGTAAGCCTTCTCATCAAGATTGTAGCTCTCTTCTCTATGATGACGATCATAGTAGCTTTTCTGACGAGATTGAGCGGCTTTCAATCGATCACGAACAATGCGAACTCGCTCTTCTGCTTCCTTGATCATATCCGGTCCAAAGAGTTGTCTTTCACCGGTTTCTGACCAGTTTAGGGGTGTTCGGCATCGTCGGCCGTAGAGGAATTCAAAGGGAGCCATGTTCAGACTAGATTGATAGCTATTGTTATAAGCAAATTCGGCGTATGGAAGAGATTTCTCCCAATTCTTTCTGAAAGAGATAACACAAGCTCTGACCATGTCTTCCAAGATTTGATTAACCCTTTCAACTTGACCGCTAGACTGAGGATGAAAAGTTCTACTAAAGGAGAGATGAGTTCCCATAGCATTCTGAAAGCTTCCCTAAAATCTAGAGGTGAAAAGGCTACCACGATCAGAATTGATTTCCAAAGGAACACCGTGAAGAGACACAATTCTAGAGACATACAAGTCCGCCAACTAACTAGTAGTTATAGACTCGCGAACTGGAAGGAAGTGAGCAACTTTGGAAAGTCGGTCAATGACAACGAAGATGGCATCATTTCCTTTCTGGGTCTTTGGAAAGCCGGTGATGAAGTCCATAACGACCTTGTCCCATTTCCACTCGGGAATAGACAATGGTTGAAGAGTACCAGCAGGTCTATGGTGTTCTGCCTTAATGCGACGACAAACATCACATTCGGCAACAATTTGTGCAATGTCTCTCTTCATCCGGGTCCACCAAAATCTCTGGCGTAGATCTCGGTACATTTTTGTGCTACCGGGATGAATTGAGAGGGGAGTGTCATGAGCTTCCTTCAGGATCAGCTGCTTAAGGTCTTCATTCTCAGGAACTACTAAACGATTTTCAAAGAATATCGTTCCTTGATCATTTGCAGAGAAACATTTAGCAACTCCGCTAACAATGTTCTGCTTGATCTCTTGAATACTACTATCTTGTTTCTGGGCGGCTATGATTTGAGCCTCAAGGGTTGGTTTCGCCACCAAGTTGAAAAGAGATCCACGAGGAACAATCTCGAGGTTGAGCTTTCGAAATTCCTCATGAAGAAGTGATTGATACTGTTGTAACATGAGGTTGTTACAATACGACTTACGACTTAGTGCATCAGCCATGACATTGGCCTTGCCTGGGGTGTAATAAATTCCTAAGTCATAATCTTTTATCAACTCAATCCAGCATCTTTGCCTGAGATTAAGATCTGGCTGGGTGAATATATTTGAGGCTTTGGTGATTAGAATAGATCTCACAACGATTACCAAGGAGGTAATGTCGCCAAGTCTTCATGGCATGAACTACGGCAGCGAGTTCAAGATCGTGGGTAGGATAGTTCTCTTCATGTGGACGCAACTGGCGTGAAGCATAAGCTACCACATGTCTATCTTGCATAAGTATGCATCCTAACCCTTGCCGTGAAGCGTCACAATAGATCTCGAAATCCCTTTTTGTGTCTGGAGGTGCAAGTACGGGTGCAGAAGTCAATCTTCTTTTTAGCTCTTGAAAGCTTTCCTCGCACTTGGGGTTCCATTGGAATTTCTTATCTTTCTTGAGGAGTTCAGTAAGAGGCTTTGCAACTTTGGAGAAGTTCTCAACGAAGCAGCGGCAATAGCTTGCTAGGCCGAGAAAACTCCTGACTTGCTTAACCGATTCAGGTGGAGTCCAATCAAGGACGGCCTGAACTCTCTCGGGATTGACAGCAATGCCTTTTGCAGAAATCACGTGGCCTAAGTAGGTCACTTCTGGTAGCCAAAATTCACACTTGGAGAACTTGGCATAAAGGCGGTGCTCTCTAAGTTTCATCAATACCAGCCTAAGATGTTCTGCGCGCTCTTCTTAGTTCTTCGAGTAGATGAGAATGTCATCAAGATAAACCACAACAAATTTATCTAGGTACTCCATGAAGATCGAATTCATCAAGCGCAAAAAAGTGGCTAGGGCATTGGTTAAACCGAAGGACATGACGGTGTACTCGTAAAGACCATATCGAGTAGTGAAAGCTGTCTTGGGAATGTCCTCATTTCGGATTTTGATTTGATGATAGCCTAATCTCAAATCCATCTTGGAGAAGACAGAGGATCCAGCAAGTTGATCATAAAGATCATTGATCCTGGGAAGTGGGTACTTGTTCTTTATCGTCGCTAGATTTAGCGGGCGATAGTCTACGCACATCCTTTCTGTTCCATCTTTCTTCGTTACGAACAGAACGGGGCAATCCCATGGCGATGAGCTAGGGCGGATGAAGCCTTTTGCCAACGAAGCATCAAGTTGGGTTTTTAGCTCAGCTAACTCATGTGCGGCCATTCTATATGGTCGTCTGGAAATTGGGGCTGTGCCTGGTATAAGATCAACTATGAACTCTACACACCTGTCGGGTGACATTCCCGGCAGCTCTTCAGGAAAGACATCCGGGAAGTCACGAACCATCGGAATATCTTCAAGGTCAGGAAGGGGAAGCACATTCAAAGTATGCATCTGGATTCTAGAGCTGGGTGATGTGTAGTCAATGATCTGGCCTGAAGGATGGGCGAGTTTAACTGATTTGGCTTTACAATCAAGGAAGGCATTCTGCCTTGATAACCAATCCATGCCTAGGATGATGAGGACATCTCTACTAATGTTACACCCACATCTTCACCAACTACACATACTGGACCAGTTACTAGAGCACGCGCACGTCAACTAAATTATCAGGTACTTTCGTTTCTTGCGAATCCTTCTATTGTTCATGAACATATGATGCTGCTAAATTAGATACTTTTGTTTTGCTTATGAATGAAGGACCTAGCATGGACAAGAAGGATGGTCATTGGAGCGGGATCAAGCATGGAGAAGAAGGTGCGCGCGCGGGAAAGGTTAATGGAGCTTCCAGTGGTGATTATCGCACTTTGAAGCCACCATAAGTTGCGCATGAAGTCTTGGACGAAATACGCGAGATGCCACTTCATTATTTTCGTCCAAGGGCAATTATAGGTGCTGCGTCACCTTAAAATTGGGCTGGGCCCATGTAATTTCGAAATACCACATTATAGGCTGTTTTTAGAGTCCGTATGTGTGGGGAAATTGAGTTAGGGTTGTTTTCGGACCCCACCTCCAAGGGGTCACGAAAATCCCCTCTGTTCCCCCATATATACAACCCTTAGGGCGTCGTTTAGACTTGGGTTTTAATTAGATTTAAGTTAGCCATAGCCGCAACTTCGATTTCTTCGTTTGTGTCGTCCGACCAGGCCAAGACCGCATTGGAACCCCAACTTCTGTTAATCTTTCATCTTATATTCGCAATATCCAGATTGCAATTCTTAGTTCTTGCTTGTTCTTTGATTGCTTGCAGGAATTGACCTTCGTGGTCAGGTTGATCGTGCATCCGCGGGATCAATAACCTCTCGGAGTTGGTTTAGCGATTGCTAAGGCGCAACGTCTTCGCACGTTCGTAGTCGAGTCGTGAAAGTCTACTCCACCAAAATCGATCTCCACCTTCTCATCGAAACATCGGGACACTTTCGCCTCTATCAAGTGGTATCAGATTTCCAGGTTGCTCGGTGAGATTTACCAGTTTTCGTAGTCTAGATTGGTTCTGTTCTTCATACCTACAGTCCACAAAAAAAAGCCAACAAAAAAAAATTAGGGTTAGATCATCACGTCCCAAAACAGTCCGAGCCTTTGTCCAGTTTTCTTTACAGTAGTTTGCATTGTTGAATTTGCGGTTGCATCGTTGTGTCGAGTTGCTGATCTTAGCGTCTAGTTACCTTAGAGTTTCGAGTTCGGATCACAGTTTGTCACGCCGCCGCCGCACAGTAGTACACCACCACGTTCCGCCAATCCGAGTCCAGATACACCACCAAGTTCCGCCAAGCAGAGTCCATACACACCACCACCACCTACCGATCCGAGTTGAGTTCCATCACCCGTTCGGTTTGTGATATCTCTGTAGCCAGAATAGTTTTGAGTTGTCATACGTAGAAGAGGGTGATTTCCAAAAAAAAAAAAAAAAAAAAAAAAAAAAGAGTCTGGCACGCTTTCCAGAGCAGTTTTTAGGCCAAAAATTTCGAGGGTAAAAAAATTTCGTGCCCATACGTTCCTTAGGTCCAGAAACTCGTTTTGAGACGTTCGCCACCATAGTGATTTTTTCGCACTTTTTCAGCCCCCGCAGTCCCGCATCGCCAAAAAAAAAAAAAAAAAAGCAAAAAAAAAAAAAAAAAAAAAAAGAGAGAGATCAAAAATTCAGAGTGTGCTTCACAGTTGTTACGTGCCGCGCCGTGCTTTCGTTGGTGTTTTAGGCTCGCGTCTCTAGTACGGTCTAGCCTAGGATCAGCACAGTACCGACGTTGAGTGTTTATTCAGCTTTGCATCTCTGTTTTGATTACTGTTGATCTTTTTGCTACCATATTTGTCAAGCCTACCTACAGCTCCACATATATTCTACATCGTGCGTTTTGACACCTCCTGGCCATCGCTCTACCATATCTCTGAGAGTTTTGACCCGTTGGTTGTCCATCACCACCTGCTGCTAGGTAAGAATCGGTAAGAACGTAAGAAAAGCTTGACGGATTTGTGCTTTCCACCACCCCACATCCATCCCATTAGTAGAAGTAGGATCATATTCCTGTGTGTTTTCTCTTTCTGCTAACCATGCCAGGATCACATGATGAAGTGGCGCGGAATGCACCCGATTGGGAGAACATGACAAACAAGGAGCTACATGATAAATTTGCACGTATGATGTCTCAACAGGTGCAGGACATCGAGACCAGATTTACAGAGGCGATTGATGGCGTGGAGAAGATGATCGACACCAAGCTCGACGCCAAGTTTACTGAGTTGATCGCACGCCTACCTTCAGCACAGCCACAGCCACCGCCACTACCACGTGCACGACGTATTCTGTTTCCGCGAGGACAAGCTGCTGGTATTGGTGCTCCTCCTGCTGCTGCAGTTGCTGCTACTGCTGCTGTTGCTGCTGCTGCTGCTTCTGACGTCAGCCAGGATGACAACTACGAGGGTGATTACGAGGAGGAGGTGGAACAGGAAGCGGCCTATGAGCAGCCAGCTGGACGTCCACGTCCCAACATTCGCCACGGTCGACACCAACCACCCCCTCAGGTACGCGATGATGAACATGTGCCTAAACTTAAATTGAATCTTAAGCCGTTTGAGGGTAGATATATTCCTGATGCTTATCTTACTTGGGAGTTAGAAACTGAACAACGTTTTACATGTTTACAATATCCTGAGAATAGACGTGTTACTGCTGCTGTTTGTGAATTCACGGGCTTTGCATCTATTTGGTGGTCTGAACATTGTAGATTGCATGCTAATAATATTCCAAATACTTGGGCTGCTTTAAAAGATGCTATGCGTACTCGCTGGGTTCCTCCTTATTATCAACGTGAATTGTTACAAAAATTACAGCGTTTGAGACAAGGAAAAAATTCTGTAGAGGAATATTATCAAGAATTACAAACTGGATTGATTAGATGTGGCCTAGTAGAGGATAATGAAGCTATGCTTGCACGTTTTATGGGTGGCTTAAACAGGGAGATACAAACTATTCTAGAATACAAGGACTTTGCTACTATCACTCGTTTGTTTCATCTTGCTTGTAAAGCTGAACGTGAAGTGCAGGATCGACAGGCCGCTACGAGACCTAACTTTTCTGCAGGACGAAATACATCATGGACATCGCGTGGAGCTTCTACATCCACACGTCCTGCTGCGCCACCATCTACTTCAGCCGCTCATTCTTACAGGGAGCCACCAAAACAGCCAGCACCACCATTCAAGGGTGCACAGAGTGGTCCAGCGGCGAGTTCTTCTTCATCCATGGCGTCCACAGGGCAAACACGAGATCGTGATATTAAATGTCGCAGGTGCCAAGGTGGAGGTCACTTCGCAAAAGACTGTCCCTCCAAGCGTGTGATGACTATTACGGCGGATGGTGGGTATGAGTCAGCGAGTGACTATGATGAGGAAACTCTAGTTCTCATTGCTCATGAGGAACAGGGTGCCCATGATGATGCTCATGATATCGAGTATATGACTCCTGATGATGCAGATAAATATGCTAGTTTGGTTGCTCAACGTGTATTAAGTGTGCAGGTAACGAAGGCCGAGCAAAACCAGAGGCATAATTTGTTCCACACAAAGGGAGTGGTGAAAGAACGTTCGGTTCGCATCATCATTGACGGAGGGAGTTGCAACAACTTGGCTAGCATGGAGTTGGTGGAGAAGCTATCTCTCACCACAAGACCACACCCCCATCCGTACTATATTCAGTGGTTTAACAATAGTGGTAAGATTAAGGTAACGCGTTCTGTTCGTGTGCACTTTAGCATTGCTGCATATGCTGATTATGTTGATTGTGATGTGGTACCCATGCAAGCATGCTCTCTTTTACTTGGTAGACCATGGCAATTTGATAGGAATGTTGTACACCATGGTAGGACAAATCAGTTTACTCTAGTTCATCAGGATAAAAATATTGCTTTACTTCCTATGTCTCCTGAACAAATTGTGAAAGATGATCTTGCTAGAGCTAGTAAAGCAAAACAGGAGAAAAATAAGAGTGAGAATGAGATAGCAGCCAAAGAATTTGAGCACCAACATAAGACTAATAGCAAATCTTCTTCTGCTGTTTCTAATGAAATTAAATTGACTAGTCCAACCTTGCTTGCTACTAAGGTTGATATTTCAGATTTGGATGTTAGTCAATATGTGTGCTATGCTTTTGTGTGCAAAGAAGCTTTGTTTTCATTTGAGGAATTGCCTCCTTCTTTGCCTCCTGTTGTCACTGACCTTTTGCAGGAGTTTATTGACGTCTTTCCACAAGACGTACCACCGGGATTACCACCTATTCGAGGGATTGAGCATCAGATTGACTTAATTCCCGGTGCTTCGTTGCCCAACCGTGCGCCATACCGTACCAATCCGGAGGAGACGAAGGAGATTCAGCGTCAAGTACAAGAGCTACTCGACAAAGGTTACATACGTGAGTCCCTTAGTCCTTGTGCTGTTCCTGTTATATTAGTGCCTAAAAAGGATGGAACATGGCGTATGTGTGTTGATTGTGGAGCCATTAATAATATTACTATTCGTTATCGTCATCCTATTCCTAGGTTAGATGATATGCTTGATGAATTAAGTGACTCTACCATGTTTTCCAAAGTTGATTTGCGTAGTGGATACCATCAAATTCGCATGAAATTAGGAGATGAATGGAAAACGGCTTTTAAAACTAAGTTTGGATTATATGAGTGGTTAGTCATGCCTTTTGGGTTAACTAATGCACCTAGCACTTTCATGAGATTAATGAACGAGGTTTTACGTGCTTTCATTGGACGATTTGTGGTAGTCTATTTTGATGATATACTGATTTATAGCAAATCTTTGGAGGAACATTTGGATCATTTACGTGCTGTTTTTATTGCTCTACGTAATGCACGTTTATTTGGTAACCTTGGGAAGTGCACCTTTTGCACCGACCGAGTATCGTTTCTTGGCTATGTTGTTACTCCACAGGGTATTGAAGTTGATAAAGCCAAGATCGAGGCGATTGAGAGTTGGCCGCAGCCCAAAACGGTCACACAAGTGAGGAGTTTTCTTGGCCTCGCTGGATTCTATAGGCGTTTTGTGAGAGATTTCAGCACCATTGCTGCCCCTCTCAATGAGCTTACACGCAAGGATGTGCCTTTTACTTGGGGCACCGCACAGGAAGAAGCTTTCCCGGTATTGAAAGATAAGTTAACACATGCTCCTTTGCTCCAACTCCCTGATTTTAATAAGACTTTTGAGCTTGAATGCGATGCTAGTGGGATTGGTTTGGGAGGTGTGTTATTACAAGATGCTAAACCTGTTGCATACTTTTCTGAAAAATTGAGTGGGCCTAGTCTGAACTATTCTACTTATGATAAGGAATTATATGCTCTTGTTCGGACATTAGAAACTTGGCAACATTATTTATGGCCCAAAGAATTTGTTATACATTCTGATCATGAATCTTTGAAACACATAAGAAGTCAAGCAAAACTTAATCGTAGACATGCTAAGTGGGTTGAATTTATTGAGACTTTCCCTTATGTCATTAAACACAAGAAGGGGAAAGATAATATTATTGCTGATGCTTTGTCTCGTCGTTATACTATGCTTTCACAACTTGACTTCAAGATATTCGGTTTAGAGACAATCAAAGAACAATATGCAAATGATGCGGAATTTAAAGATGTATTGCAGAATTGTAGAGAGGGTAGAACATGGAACAAGTTTGTGCTTAATGATGGATTTGTGTTCCGTTCTAACAAGCTATGCATTCCAGCTAGCTCTATTCGTCTTTTGTGGTTGCAGGAGGCGCATGGAGGAGGATTAATGGGACATTTTGGCGTGAAAAAGACGGAGGACGTACTTGCTACACATTTCTTTTGGCCAAAGATGAGACGGGATGTTGAGCGTTTTGTTGCTCGCTGCACTACATGTCAAAAAGCTAAGTCACGACTCAATCCTCATGGGTTATACATGCCTTTACCTGTACCTAGTGTTCCGTGGGAGGACATATCCATGGACTTTGTTTTAGGCTTGCCTCGAACAAAGAAGGGGAGGGATAGCATATTTGTTGTCGTGGATAGATTTTCTAAGATGGCACATTTTATACCATGTCATAAAAGCGATGATGCTGCTAATGTTGCTGATTTATTCTTTGGAGAGATTATTCGCTTACATGGTGTGCCCAATACTATTGTCTCGGATCGTGATACTAAGTTTCTTAGCCATTTTTGGAGATGCTTATGGGCTAAGTTGGGGACTAAACTACTTTTTAGTACTACTTGTCATCCCCAAACTGATGGACAAACTGAAGTAGTCAATAGGACTTTGTCTACTATGCTTAGGGCTGTTTTAAAGAGTAACTTGAAAATGTGGGAAGAATGTTTACCTCATATTGAATTTGCTTATAATCGTTCTTTTCATTCTACCACTAAAATGTGCCCTTTTGAGATTGTTTATGGTTTTCTACCTCGTGCACCTATTGATTTGCTGCCTCTTCCATCTTCGGAGAAGGTTAATTTTGATGCTAACCAACGTGCTGAATTGATTTTAAAAATGCATGAGTTAACTAAAGAAAACATTGAGAAAATGAATGCTAGATACAAGCTTGCTGGTGATAAGGGTAGAAAGCATGTTGTGTTTGAACCAGGAGATCTTGTTTGGTTACATCTACGTAAAGATAGGTTTCCTGATTTGCGCAAGTCTAAGTTAATGCCACGAGCTGATGGTCCCTTTAAGGTTTTACAGAAAATTAATGATAATGCATATAAACTTGAGCTACCTGCAGATTTTGGGGTTAGTCCCACATTTAACATTGCAGATTTGAAACCTTATTTGGGAGAAGATAATGAGCTTCCGTCGAGGACGACTTCAGTTCAAGAAGGGGAGGATGATGAGGACATCTCTACTAATGTTACACCCACATCTTCACCAACTACACATACTGGACCAGTTACTAGAGCACGCGCACGTCAACTAAATTATCAGGTACTTTCGTTTCTTGCGAATCCTTCTATTGTTCATGAACATATGATGCTGCCTAAATTAGATACTTTTGTTTTGCTTATGAATGAAGGACCTAGCATGGACAAGAAGGATGGTCATTGGAGCGGGATCAAGCATGGAGAAGAAGGTGCGCGCGCGGGAAAGGTTAATGGAGCTTCCAGTGGTGATTATCGCACTTTGAAGCCACCATAAGTTGCGCATGAAGTCTTGGACGAAATACGCGAGATGCCACTTCATTATTTTCGTCCAAGGGCAATTATAGGTGCTGCGTCACCTTAAAATTGGGCTGGGCCCATGTAATTTCGAAATACCACATTATAGGCTGTTTTTAGAGTCCGTATGTGTGGGGAAATTGAGTTAGGGTTGTTTTCGGACCCCACCTCCAAGGGGTCACGAAAATCCCCTCTGTTCCCCCATATATACAACCCTTAGGGCGTCGTTTAGACTTGGGTTTTAATTAGATTTAAGTTAGCCATAGCCGCAACTTCGATTTCTTCGTTTGTGTCGTCCGACCAGGCCAAGACCGCATTGGAACCCCAACTTCTGTTAATCTTTCATCTTATATTCGCAATATCCAGATTGCAATTCTTAGTTCTTGCTTGTTCTTCGATTGCTTGCAGGAATTGACCTTCGTGGTCAGGTTGATCGTGCATCCGCGGGATCAATAACCTCTCGGAGTTGGTTTAGCGATTGCTAAGGCGCAACGTCTTCGCACGTTCGTAGTCGAGTCGTGAAAGTCTACTCCACCAAAATCGATCTCCACCTTCTCATCGAAACATCGGGACACTTTCGCCTCTATCATAGGATGACATCAATGTCTGAAGACTTGAGGGCTATAAGAGAAGCAAGGAATACTAAACCCTCAATTGCAATTTGATTACCATGGCTTACTCTATTAGTTTGCCACTTTGAACCAGGAGTTTGAATGATCATTGGAGAAAACATTTCTTCAAAAGAAAATCCATGCCGAAGTGCATAACTCTCCAACATGAATGAATGAGAAGCTCCTGGATCGAAAAGAATGGAGGCAGGAACATGATTGACTGGGAGTGTGCCAAGGATGACGTCGGAAGCAGCAGTGGTTTCCTCAACTGAGATTTGGTTCACATATCCACTACTTGTGGCTGAAAGCTTTGCTGGGATGGTTTTGGTGGTTGATTTCTTTGGAGGCTTATGACTAGGTCGACGTGGTGCCACCAACACTGTAGGGCATTGTCGGAAGTAATGGCCTGGCAGAGCACACGTGAAACACACCCTGCCTGAATTGGTGGGAGCAGGATTACTTGATTGCACACCATCAGTCCTCGGAGGAACAATGTGTTGAGGTGGATGAAATATATTGGATAGTGGTATCTGAAGAAAGTTTTGAGGTATGGCACCAGTTGGAATCCATATTCTGCGTTTCTGAGGGGCTGAACTAGAAGAAGGAGCAAGCTCAAGAGCATGCTTGCGGGACTCTTCGAACACTTCATTGCCATGCTCAGCTCTAAAGGATCTGTTGACTAAATCCTCAAAGGTGGCAAATTCAAGGAGGTTGAGATCATGACGAAGGATGGGGCTAAGTCCCTTACGGAAGCTTGCCTGCTTTCTGGCATCGATGGTGATCTCATCTTGGGCATAACGAGCAAGACGATTGAACTCTCTCACATACTGATAGAGGCGAAGGTGTCCCGATGTTTCGATGAGATGGTGGAGATCGATTATGGTGGAGTAGACTTTCACGACCCGACTACGAACGTGCGAAGACGTTGCGCCTTAGCGATCGCTAAACCAACTCCGAGAGGTTATTGATCCCGCGGATGCACGATCAACCTGACCACGAAGGTCTAATTCCTGCAAGCAATCGAAGAACAAGCAAGAACTAAGAATTGCAATCTGGATATTGCGAATATAAGATGAAAGATTACGAAAGTTGGGGTTCCAATGAGGTCTTGGCCTGGTCGGATGACACAAACGAAGAGATCGAAGTTGCGGCTATGGCTAACTTAAATCTAATTAAAACCCAAGTCTAAACGATGCCCTAAGGGCTGTATATATGGGGGAACAGAGGGGAATTTCGTGGCCCCTTGGAGGAGGGGTCCGAAAACAACCCTAACTCGGTTTCCCCACACATACGGACTCTAAAAAATAGCCTATTAAGTGTATTTCGAAATTACATGGGCCTGGCCCAATAATAAGGTGACGCAGCACCTATAATAACTCTTGGACGAAAATATTAATGTGGCATCTTGTGTCTCTCGTCCAAGTCTTCATGCGCGCCTTATGGTGGCTTCAAAGTGCGATAATCACCACGGGAAGCTCCGCTGTCCTTTCCCGCGCGCGCACCTTCTTCTCCATGCTTGATCCCGCTCCAATGACCATCCTTCTTGTCCATGCTAGGTCCTTCATTCATAAGACAAACAAAAGTATCTAATTTAGGCAGCATCATATGTTCTTGAATATTAGAAGGATTCGCAAGAAACGAAAGTACCTGATAATTTAATTGACGTGCGCGTGCTCTAGTAACTGGTCCATTATGTGTAGTTTGTGAAGATGTGGGTGTAACATTAGTAGAGATGTCCTCATCATCCTCCCCTTCTTGAATTGAAGTCGTCCTCGACGGAAGCTCATCATCTTCTTCCAAATAAGGCTTCAAATCTGCAATATTAAATGTGGGACTAACCCCAAAGGCTGCAGGTAGCTCAAGTTTATATGCATTATCATTAATTTTCTGCAAAACCTTAAAGGGACCATCAGCTCGAGGCATTAACTTAGACTTGCGCAAATCAGGAAACCTATCTTTACGTAGATGTAACCAAACAAGATCTCCGGGTTCAAACACAACATGCTTTCGACCCCTATCACCAGCAAGCTTGTATCTAGCATTCATGCGCTCAATGTTTTCTTTAGTTAACTCATGCATTTTTAATATCAATTCAGCACGTTGCTTAGCATCAAAATTAACCTTCTCCGAAGATGGAAGAGGCAGCAAATCAATAGGTGCACGAGGTAGAAAACCATAAACAATCTCAAAAGGGCACATTTTAGTGGTAGAATGCAATGAACGATTATAAGCAAATTCAATATGAGGTAAACATTCTTCCCACTGTTTCAAGTTACTCTTTAAAACAGCCCTAAGCATAGTAGACAAAGTCCTATTGACCACTTCAGTTTGTCCATCAGTTTGGGGATGACATGTAGTACTAAAAAGTAGTTTAGTCCCCAACTTAGCCCATAAGCATCTCCAAAAATGGCTAAGAAACTTAGTATCACGATCCGAGACAATAGTATTGGGCACACCATGTAAGCGAATAATCTCACGAAAGAATAAATCAGCAACATTAGCAGCATCATCGCTTTTATGACATGGTATAAAATGTGCCATTTTAGAAAATCTATCCACGACAACAAATATGCTATCCCTCCCATTCTTTGTTCGAGGCAAGCCTAAAACAAAGTCCATGGATATGTCCTCCCACGGAACACTAGGTACAGGTAAAGGCATGTATAAACCATGAGGATTGAGTCGTGACTTAGCTTTTTGACATGTAGTGCAGCGAGCAACAAAACGCTCAACATCCCGTCTCATCTTTGGCCAAAAGAAATGTGTAGCAAGTACGTCCTCCGTCTTCTTCACGCCAAAGTGTCCCATTAATCCTCCTCCATGCGCCTCCTGCAACAACAAAAGACGAATAGAGCTAGCTGGAATGCATAGCTTGTTAGAACGGAACACAAATCCATCATTAAGCACAAACTTGTTCCATGTTCTACCCTCTCTACAATTCTGCAATACATCTTTAAATTCCGCATCATTTACGTATTGATCTTTGATTGTCTCTAAACCGAAAATCTTGAAGTCAAGTTGTGAAAGCATAGTATAACGACGAGACAAAGCATCAGCAATAATATTATCTTTCCCCTTCTTGTGTTTAATGACATAAGGGAAAGTCTCAATAAATTCAACCCACTTAGCATGTCTACGATTAAGTTTTGCTTGACTTCTTATGTGTTTCAAAGATTCATGATCAGAATGTATAACAAATTCTTTGGGCCATAAATAATGTTGCCAAGTTTCTAATGTCCGAACAAGAGCATATAATTCCTTATCATAAGTAGAATAGTTCAGACTAGGCCCACTCAATTTTTCAGAAAAGTAAGCAACAGGTTTAGCATCTTGTAATAACACACCTCCCAAACCAATCCCACTAGCATCGCATTCAAGCTCAAAAGTCTTATTAAAATCAGGAAGTTGGAGCAAAGGAGCATGTGTGAACTTATCTTTCAATACGGTGAAGGCTTCTTCCTGTGCGGTACCCCAAGTAAAAGGCACATCCTTGCGTGTAAGCTCATTGAGAGGTGCAGCAATGGTGCTGAAATCTCTCACAAAACGCCTATAGAATCCAGCGAGGCCAAGAAAACTCCTCACTTGTGTGACCGTTTTGGGCTGCGGCCAACTCTCAATCGCCTCGATCTTGGCTTTATCAACTTCAATTCCCTGCGGAGTAACAACATAGCCAAGAAACGATACTCGGTCGGTGCAAAAGGTGCACTTCCCAAGGTTACCAAACAAACGTGCATTACGTAGAGCAATAAAAACAGCACGTAAATGATCCAAATGTTCCTCCAAAGATTTGCTATAAATCAGTATATCATCAAAATAGACTACCACAAATCGTCCAATGAAAGCACGTAAAACCTCGTTCATTAATCTCATGAAAGTGCTAGGTGCATTAGTTAACCCAAAAGGCATGACTAACCACTCATATAATCCAAACTTAGTTTTAAATGCCGTTTTCCATTCATCTCCTAATTTCATGCGAATTTGATGGTATCCACTACGCAAATCAACTTTGGAAAACATGGTAGAGCCACTTAAATTCATCAAGCATATCATCTAACCTAGGAATAGGATGACGATAACGAATAGTAATATTATTAATGGCTCGACAATCAACACACATACGCCATGTTCCATCCTTTTTAGGCACTAATATAACAGGAACAGCACAAGGACTAAGGGATTCACGTATGTAACCTTTGTCGAGTAGCTCTTGTACTTGACGCTGAATCTCCTTCGTCTCCTCCGGATTGGTACGGTATGGCGCACGGTTAGGCAGCGAAGCACCGGGAATTAAGTGAATCTGATGCTCAATCCCTCGAATAGGTGGTAATCCCGGTGGCACGTCTTGTGGAAAGACGTCAATAAACTCCTGCAAAAGGTCAGTGACAACAGGAGGCAAAGAAGGAGGCAATTCCTCAAATGAAAACAAAGCTTCTTTGCACACAAAAGCATAGCACACATATTGACTAACATCCAAATCCGAAATATCAACCTTAGTAGCAAGCAAAGTTGGACTAGTCAATTTAATTTCATTAGAAACAGCGGAAGAAGATTTGCTATTGGTCTTGTGTTGTTGCTCAAATTCTTTAGCTGCTATCTCATTTTCACTCTTATTTTTCTCCTGTTTAGCTTTACTAGCTCTAGCAAGATCATCTTGCACAATTTGTTCAGGAGACATAGGAAGTAAAGCAATAGTTTTATCCTGATGAACCAGAGTAAACTGATTTGTCCTACCATGGTGTACAACATTCCTATCAAATTGCCATGGTCTACCAAGTAAAAGAGAGCATGCTTGCATGGGTACCACATCACAATCAACATAATCAGCATATGCGGCAATGCTAAAGTGCACACGAACAGAACGCGTTACCTTAATCTTACCACTATTGTTAAACCACTGAATATAGTACGGATGGGGGTGTGGTCTTGTGGTGAGAGATAGCTTCTCCACCAACTCCATGCTCGCCAAGTTGTTGCAACTCCCTCCGTCAATGATGATGCGAACCGAACGTTCTTTCACCACTCCCTTTGTGTGGAACAAATTATGCCTCTGGTTTTGCTCGTCCTTCGATACCTGCACACTTAACACACGTTGAGCAACCAAACTAGCATATTTATCTGCATCATCAGGAGCCATATACTCTATATCACGAGCATCATCATGGGCACCCTGATCCTCATGAGCAATGAGAACTAAAGTCTCCTCATCATAGTCACTCGCTGACTCATACCCACCATCCGCCGTAATAATCATCACACGCTTGGAGGGACAGTCTTTTGCGAAGTGACCTCCACCTTGGCACCGGCGACATTTAATATCACGATCTCGTGCTTGCCCTGTGGACGCCATGGATGAAGAAGAACTCGCCGCGGGACCACTCTGTGCACCCTTGAATGGTGGCGCTGGCTGTGTCGGTGGCTCCCTGTAAGAATGAGCGGCTGAAGTAGATGGTGGTGCAGCAGGACGTGTGGATATAGAAGCTCCACGCGATGTCCATGATGTATTTCGTCCTGCAGAAAAGTTAGGTCTCGTAGCGGCCTGTCGATCCTGCACTTCACGTTCAGCTTTACAAGCAAGATGAAACAAACGAGTGATAGTAGTAAAGTCCTTGTATTCTAGAATAGTTTGTATCTCCCTGTTTAAGCCACCCATAAAACGTGCAAGCATAGCTTCATTATCCTCTACTAGGCCGCATCTAATCAATCCAGTTTGTAATTCCTGATAATATTCCTCTACAGAATTTTTTCCTTGTCTCAAACGCTGTAATTTTTGTAACAAGTCACGTTGATAATAAGGAGGAACCCAGCGAGTACGCATAGCATCTTTTAAAGCAGCCCAAGTAGTTGGAATATTATTAGCATGCAATCTACAATGTTCGGACCACCAAATAGATGCAAATCCCGTGAATTCACAAACAGCAGCAGTAACACGTCTATTCTCAGGATATTGTAAACATGTAAAGCGTTGTTCAGTTTCTAACTCCCAAGTAAGATAAACATCAGGAATATATCTACCCTCAAATGGCTTAAGATTCAATTTAAGTTTAGGCACATGTTCATCATCGCGTACCTGAGGGGGTGGTTGGTGTCGACCGTGGCGAATGTTGGGACGTGGACGTCCAGCTGGCTGCTCATAGACTGCTTCCTGTTCCACCTCCTCCTCGTAATCACCCTCGTAGTAGTCGTCCTGGCCGACGTCAGAAGCAGCAGCAGCAGTAGCAGCAACTGCAGCAGCAGGAGGAGCACCAATACCAGCAGCTTGTCCTCGCGGCAACAGAATACGTCGTGCACGTGGTAGTGGCGGTGGCTGTGGCTGTGCTGAAGGTAGGCGTGCGATCAACTCAGTAAACTTGGCGTCTAGCTTGGTGTCGATCATCTTTTCCACGCCATCAATCGCCTCTGTAAATCTGTTATGGATGTCCTGCACCTGTTCAGACATCATACGTGCAAATTTATCATGTAGCTCCTTGTTTGTCATGTTCTCCCAATCGGGTGCATCCCGCGCCACTTCATCATGTGATCCTGTCATGGTTAGCAGAAATAGAAAACACACAGTAATATGATCCGACTTCTACTAATGGGATGTGGTGTGGTGGAAAGCACAAATCCGTCAAGCTTTTCTTTCGTTCTTACCGATTCTTACCTAGCAGCAGGTGGTGATGTACAACCAACGGGTCAAAACTCTCAGAGATATGGTAGAGCGATGGCCAGGAGGTGTCAAACGCACGATGTAGAATATATGTGGAGCTGTAGGAAGGCTGACAAGTATGGTAGAAAAAAACTCAACAGTAATCAAAACAGAGATGCAAAGCTGAATAAACGCTCAACGTGGGTACTGTGCTGATCCTAGGCTAGACCGTACTAGAGACGCGAGCCTAAAACACCAACGAAAGCACGGCGCGGCACGTAATCAACTGAGAAGCATACTCTGAATTTTTTTTTTCTCTTTTTTTTTTTTCTTTTTTTTTTTTTTTTGCGATGTGGGACTGCGGTGGCTGAAAAAGTGCGAAAAAGTCACTATGGTGGCGAATGTCTTAAAATGAGTTTCTGGACCTAAGGAACGTATGGGCACAAAATTTTTTTACCCCTGAAATTTTTGGCCTAAAAACTGCTCTGGAAAGCGTGCCCCTGAAATTTTTTTACCCCTGAATATTTTTTTTTTTTTTTTTTTTTTTTTTTTTGGAAATCACCTCCCTTCTACGTACGACAAAAGTTTGGTGAAATCCGACTCTAAGCAACTCAAACTATTCTGTCTACGGAGAGATCACAAACCGTACTGATGGTGGAACTCAACTCGGACTCGTGTAGCTCGTGGTGGTGTATATGGACTCGGATTGGCGGAACGTGGTGTATCTGGACTCGGATTACTACTGTGCGGTGGCGACGTGGCAAACTGTGATCAGAACTCGAAACTCTAAGGAAACTAGACGCTAAGATCAGCAACTTGACACAACGATGCAACCGTAAATTCAACAAAGCAAGTACTGAAAAGAAAACTGGACAATGGCTAGGACTGTCTTGGGACGTGATGATCTAACCCTAATTTTTTTTTTGGCTTTTTCGTGGACTGTAGGTATGAAGAACAGAACCAATCTAGACTATGAAAAACTGGTAAATCTCACCGAGCAACCTGGAAATCTGATACCACTTGATAGAGGCGAAGGTGTCCCGATGTTTCGATGAGATGGTGGAGATCGATTATGGTGGAGTAGACTTTCACGACCCGACTACGAACGTGCGAAGACGTTGCGCCTTAGCGATCGCTAAACCAACTCCGAGAGGTTATTGATCCCGCGGATGCACGATCAACCTGACCACGAAGGTCTAATTCCTGCAAGCAATCGAAGAACAAGCAAGAACTAAGAATTGCAATCTGGATATTGCGAATATAAGATGAAAGATTACGAAAGTTGGGGTTCCAATGAGGTCTTGGCCTGGTCGGATGACACAAACGAAGAGCTCGAAGTTGCGGCTATGGCTAACTTAAATCTAATTAAAACCCAAGTCTAAACGATGCCCTAAGGGCTGTATATATGGGGGAACAGAGGGGAATTTCGTGGCCCCTTGGAGGAGGGGTCCGAAAACAACCCTAACTCGGTTTCCCCACACATACGGACTCTAAAAAATAGCCTATTAAGTGTATTTCGAAATTACATGGGCCTGGCCCAATAATAAGGTGACGCAGCACCTATAATAACTCTTGGACGAAAATATTAATGTGGCATCTTGTGTCTCTCGTCCAAGTCTTCATGCGCGCCTTATGGTGGCTTCAAAGTGCGATAATCACCACGGGAAGCTCCGCTGTCCTTTCCCGCGCGCGCACCTTCTTCTCCATGCTTGATCCCGCTCCAATGACCATCCTTCTTGTCCATGCTAGGTCCTTCATTCATAAGACAAACAAAAGTATCTAATTTAGGCAGCATCATATGTTCTTGAATATTAGAAGGATTCGCAAGAAACGAAAGTACCTGATAATTTAATTGACGTGCGCGTGCTCTAGTAACTGGTCCATTATGTGTAGTTTGTGAAGATGTGGGTGTAACATTAGTAGAGATGTCCTCATCACATACTCATGAATGGACATCTCTCCTTGAGTCAGATTGCAGAACTCTTCCTTCTTGCGCTCCATTAACTCATCTAGAATGTGGTACCCTCGAAAGGCATCACAGAATTCCTGCCAAGTCACTACGTGACCATCTGGCTGCATCGCAACATAGTTCTCCCACCATTCAGCAGCAGCACCTTCCAGAAAGTATGCCGCGAATATAACTCGGTCATTGGGAGCAACATGTGCCGTATCAAGCTTACGCTCGATGGAACGGAGCCAATCATCAGCTTCAAGGGGCTCAGAAGAACATCGAAATACCGGTGGCTTGAGGAGGATGAAGTCCTGAATTCTCACAACCACATTGCAATGACGTGAGGTATTCTGCTCGATGAGCTCCAGAAGGCATGTTTGATCACGTCGATTCTTCTCAGCTTCCATCAAGATTTCCGCCGCAGAAGGCGGTGGTGGAGTATCATCATTTCGATTCCAATCACGGTCTCGATTCCGACGAACAGCACTACGAGTTCCACCTGACATCCTGTGTGATAAAGATCAACAATCAGAACAGGTTGTATGGTGGAATCAAAGACAAGAAGGACATGATGAAGACGGAAAGGATTATAATGCAAAGGCAATGACTCAAAGAAACACGGAACAAATCCGGCAGCATAACGGCTACACCAGAATGGAAAACAAGACAACCTCGAGGAGATTGGACAGAACTTCCTCAAGGAACTCAAAACACTAAGACTCTGGACGACCACAACTTTCCTACGGCGACCAGGAGGCAATCAACGAGATGTTCTAGTCAGACATAGATGAGCCTAGTCCTATCATCCCGTAGAAAAGGTAAGGGTGACCCAGAACTCAGATCAATGAGGGTAAGGAGAAAAAGAAGCCTTACGTTGTTCCCTTTATACCCAAGTAACTATATAACTATAGAATGCTAGACTCGACTTCGACCAAGGGCTAAATAATCCTACAAACAGTCCTGCTCTGATACCAAGTCTGTTGGGACCTGGGGTTAGCGTATGTAATTCCATTCAAGATGCAATCACATGGAGAGCCGAGAGCCGTACCCACTTGTCTAAGCAGACAAGGCCAAGCACAGAACACTCTCGGAAAGCATCAAACGTGAGGGGCATCCCATCCAGGCCGGATGATCAACTGAGATGGGTCCTCAACGTCCGCTCACAACTCTAAATGCTTATGGGTGGTGAATCCCATACTCATAGACAAGTCGCCTCAACCATGATATCGATTGAATCCTAACTCTTACATAGACTTACTCCAGCCCGATCACTTAGTCGGGGTCTAGGGCGGGCTCGATCATACAACAAAGTATGCACGTGACAGAGTCACGATCAATCGCATCGCGATGCCCCAAGCTGCGCACATCTAAGGGCCACTTGGTGTATAAAAGACCGCCAGCCAGATCACAACTAAGGTCTCGAAAACCCATACTAAGACATGCATGTTATAAACATACACGCAGCACACATGCCTAGTATGAACAGCAGGTATCCTCACATAACTCTACCAAGTACTTCTTTATTGACTTACACATAGAGCATACAAAGATCACATGTCTGTGATCATCATTACATCATACAACGGAAGCAAATTAGGTCTGAGTACAGACAAGTTTAACAAATGGCTTAGAGAAGCCTTGTAAACATACATGCCCTTCCACGAGGGACCAGACTGCTGTCTGGAACTATACTACCAAGGTCAACGTCGAGCTTCACGAAGGTGACTCCATCGGGGTCTGGTTTCTCATCTAAAACATAGAATAAGCAAACGTGAGTACAAAGTCGTACTCAGCAAGACTTACATCAGAACTACAATACTCATCCTCAAGTTTCAAGGTAAAGGAGGTGGGGTTTTCAACATGCAGAAGTGCCAGCTTTGACTTGGCTAGTCCTGAACTCCGAGTACCAGAATTGAGGTAAGAAGCGTACACGAGTCCACTACCAAGTCTCCAACCAATACACCACTATGGTTACTTCCTCGACTTCCCCACGAGGAAGCACGACATAGCACTCACGCTTATCTTGCGAGTTTTATAAGTATCCATTCAAGTTATCTATGATCAAGTAGAGGTCTCCAAGTACTCCATAACCGCGGACACGGCTATTCGAATAGTTCATTAACCCTGCAGGGGTGTACATCTTCACACGCGTGTCATCACTTATCGCCTCGTTCTTGTCACCCTTCAAGCGGGTGTCGGACGTGGATGAAACCAAGGCACTACCCTCACATCACCTTCTCTAATCCAGGAGTTGACTACCTGAGTTTGTCACCGCTCGAGAGTCCGGCCGGTTCCACGAAACGGACTCAGATAATGCAAGGGACCGAGACGCCACCCTTGACAGATGGTTTCACTGCCTCACAGGTCCACCCACATATCTATAGTTGGGTCAAATGGAAAGCCCGAATCTAGTGTGACTCCTGGACCGGATCGGGTACGTAAAGAGGCCAAACGGGGATCCCATAAAACCCTACATGTGGTCATACTCTTTGTCTTGGATCACAAAACAGGAACTCGGGGCCTAGGACAGTGTTCAATGAGACAACCCACTGTGTACTCCTACACAGCCTCTCATCGTTCACCTTTGTTTAGGGTGGATTCACCAACACGTTATCATCAGCATCACTGTGTTCATTCCATCCCGACTCACAATCATAACATCCTCATTGTATCACTAAGCAGCAATAAGCAGTAACAGTTGCAGGAGCATGTTGCAGGGGCCACATGCTCATCAATCAACTCCTAAATCTGCTAGGATTGTGGTTTGCTTAATACGGTGACAAAATGATAGGTCATGCATCGGAATGGGTTCAACTATGCGAAAGAACGTGTCTCGGTGATCTCCTATACATGCATAAGCGAGACTGAGAGGGAAGTAGGATTTTATAGACATGATCAATGGGGTTTGCTTGCCTTGCTGACGATACACGGGTCTTAACAGTGGTCTTCTTCTTCGGGGGTGATCACCGTCTCGGAACGTCTGTCATCGGAGGCAATCATCAACAAGGGGGGACAACTTCGAAAGTAAATGCACAAGCACATGATAAGTTTGTCCATGATGTGAATGGTACTGGTTTGTTGATAATTCAATTTAATTGAAGTGTATTGCAAAGGATTTGCAAATTCAAACTCCAAATTCAAATACAAATTAAGCCATATACACATTTGCTACTGTTCACCCATTTTAAAATGTTCAAACATAAAAACAAATTGCATATTCTTAATCCTTGCATTTTTCTGATAATTTTTCATATATTATATGTCCAATTTGGAGTTAATATGAATTAGTTATGATTTTCTAAAGTTTAATTGATTTTCTAGATTTTTCTGGATTATTTTAATTCTCTGGAAATTGGTTTATTGCGTCATCATGACGTGGGGGTGATGTCACAGGGGGCTGACCAGTGGGGTCAGTGTGTCAGCCTCAGGGGGGTTAATCCCTGTTAGTTTGAAACTAACAGTGATTAGTTAAGGGCATGGGGCCCACTGTCATAGACCCCAGGGGGTGATTAGCTAGTGTTTAAGGCCCTAATGGCCATGGTGATGAGGACATCTCTACTAATGTTACACCCACATCTTCACAAACTACACATAATGGACCAGTTACTAGAGCACGCGCACGTCAATTAAATTATCAGGTACTTTCGTTTCTTGCGAATCCTTCTAATATTCAAGAACATATGATGCTGCCTAAATTAGATACTTTTGTTTGTCTTATGAATGAAGGACCTAGCATGGACAAGAAGGATGGTCATTGGAGCGGGATCAAGCATGGAGAAGAAGGTGCGCGCGCGGGAAAGGACAGCGGAGCTTCCCGTGGTGATTATCGCACTTTGAAGCCACCATAAGGCGCGCATGAAGACTTGGACGAGAGACACAAGATGCCACATTAATATTTTCGTCCAAGAGTTATTATAGGTGCTGCGTCACCTTATTATTGGGCCAGGCCCATGTAATTTCGAAATACACTTAATAGGCTATTTTTTAGAGTCCGTATGTGTGGGGAAACCGAGTTAGGGTTGTTTTCGGACCCCTCCTCCAAGGGGCCACGAAATTCCCCTCTGTTCCCCCATATATACAGCCCTTAGGGCATCGTTTAGACTCGGGTTTTAATTAGATTTAAGTTAGCCATAGCCGCAACTTCGAGTTCTTCGTTTGTGTCGTCCGACCAGGCCAAGACCGCATTGGAACCCCAACTTCTGTTAATCTTTCATCTTATATTCGCAATATCCAGATTGCAATTCTTAGTTCTTGCTTGTTCTTCGATTGCTTGCAGGAATTGACCTTCGTGGTCAGGTTGATCGTGCATCCGCGGGATCAATAACCTCTCGGAGTTGGTTTAGCGATTGCTAAGGCGCAACGTCTTCGCACGTTCGTAGTCGGGTCGTGAAAGTCTACTCCACCAAAATCGATCTCCACCATCTCATCGAAACATCGGGACACCTTCGCCTCTATCACATGGCGTCGCCGGCAGTGCCACTGTAGCCGCCGGAGCATCGCCGGGATCTTGTTCTAGGGCATGGGAGGGGGCTTGAAGAGTAGTAGGGCGTAGCCCGCGCTTGTGCGCGTCTCGCAGAGGCACTGGGGTGTCACGGGGACACCCTAGGCCACGGCTATGTCAATGGCAGCGGCGGCCGGAGCTCGGGCTCGGGTGAAACTACGAAGGGTGCACGGATTCGGGCACGGGCTAGGGGAAAAGACAGAGCACGCTCACCGTGAGGGCAACGGAGAAGTTGGGGAAGGCAGAGAAGCTTGGACGGCGATCGAATTTGAGCTCGAAGCCCACGGTGGCCGGCGGAAGAAACTGGGACTGGCATCGTCTTCAGGGACGGTGAGCTCGAATTGATGGCGTGGTCCGACGAAGATGAAGGCGAAGGCTCCGCTGGACAAGTTGGCTCGCCGGTTTGGGCACGGTGGCCACGTGCTTCCGTTGTCGGCGCTCCGGCGTGCCTTCTGTTCGCGCGAGATTCGCGAGGTAGGAGAGAGAGGGCGACCCGTGGGTGGGAGGATGAGATCGAGGGGGGTTTCTGGCGTTGCGTGGCGTGAGGAGGGAGGCAGGGGAGGCCTAGAACCCGCGGGTGTCGCGGTGGCGTCGTCACCGCACTCCCCAGCTCCAGCAAGCTGCTTTGAGCCGCGGGGAGGAAGACGACAACAGTGCGGCTGGGCTGGGCAAAAAAGGCCGGGGGGGAAGGTAAGGTGGGCCTGGTTGCCTTTTTCTAAAAATTTGTTCTTTTATTCTTCTGCCATTTGTTTTGCTTTAATAAATAAATTATCAAAGCAATTTTAAAAATGCTCAAATTTTAAATATGGCATTATGTGACCAGTAGCTAGTCACTTCCATAATTTGGGCATTTTTGAAATTCAATCAATTTGAATTTCAATTCCAATAGTGGTTTATTTAATTTCCAAAGCACTTTTTGAATTTTTTAATAATCCATGGGCATGGTAAAGAACCCAAACCACTTTTAAAATGATCAACATGATTTATAGGAATTTTCCCAATACTCAAATGAATTTTGGAAAAAGATTTTTATCTGGCCATTTGAATTAATTTCTCAGGGCTTTTCTTTTCCCCATTTTTGAATTTCATTTGAATTTTTGCATGATGCAAAGGCACAAACAAACCCTAGCACTCACCCTAGTTGGGGTTCTGACAGTCCACCCGAAAAACCGGACCCAAAAAGGGCCATTTCGTGGCCCGGAAGCCCTCCCAAACACCCACTTGCTATTTATAACAGTGCTATCCCTACCAAAATGGGCAAGCCCTAGCTAGCCACCTCTCTTTCCGTGCACCCCCTCTCCACCACCACCTCCTTGCCTCCACAAGCCAACCCTCTCCCAGATCCGAATCAGACGATCAGGGCCATCAGATCAGGATCAGACGGCTCGGAGACCTCCACGTCGCACCCGCAACAAGCCGTCAGCGAGCCCCGCTCCCATGCCCGAAGGCCGCCGCGCATGAACCTTGCCTCCTCCCGTGGGAGATCCCTGCCCGAGTGCCATCCAGCGAACTCCGGCGATCCGCCGTAGGTCATGGCCGCCGCGCCCCCCCCTCCTCTCTCCCCGTGCCCCTCTTCTTCTCTCCCTCATCTCCTCTCTGCCCGCAGAAAGAAGACGCCATGGATGCGCCCAGGAGCTCGCGCCGATGGACCCTGCCTCGCCGCGCCGCCCTAGAACGCCGCCCGCGGCCAGATCTCGTCCGCCGGGCCCTGGATCCGTCGACTCCGCCGCCGGAACCGCCTACAGCCCCTCGCCAGAGGAGCTCCAGCGCCGCCGCCGCCTGGAGTCTCGCTCGGGACATCACGAGCGCTCGCTGGCATGCCTCCCCGTCGTTGGCTGCCAGATGGGCCGGCCCAGCGAGCCTCCGGTGGCCCAACTCCCATCCAGCCACCCCCCTGGCCCGCGCGCTAACCTTCGCCCACGAGCGAGCCGCACTAACCCTTGCCTCCCTCCGCAGTTGGGCCGAGGCCCACAGTGGTGAGCCTTTTTCCTTTTTTCTATTATTCCTGTTGCGTGTTGGGCTTAGTCCATTGTTATATCTCGCCCTGTGCGCTATATAGATAACCAACGCTCGCCCATAAAGATCTGTCAGCCCCTGTTTTGGCCCGTTAAATGTTTTATTTAATTTTGGGGCTTATTTATTGGCAGATTTATTTATTTCTTGCGATGCGAATATCTTTTTAACGGTAGCTCGGATCGCGACGTGTTAAACATGAAACTTGCTTAGAATTTTGTCAAGATTATTATAATGTTGCTCTTTCCCATGTTTGAATTAGTTTACATGCTATTTTAGTGATAATTACAACCTTGCCACTGTAAATGTAATAGGCCATAACTTTTTAACCGTTGCTCCGATAAAAATGTTTCTTATATGTAACTTGACTAGAATTTCGTGTAGATTGTGAATATGTTGTTCTTGCTTGCTAATAAAAATATTAAAATATTGTTTAGGGAAAAACAGTACCAAATGCTTAAATTGTCGTGGAGCACTTAGTGTTATGCCATGTGTAGGGTGTTGCCTCACTTAACTTGACTACCATAGATAGTTTACTTTATGCTTCACATCTTGCCATCCTTGTGTGATATACCATGCTTGAGTGAGATGCCATGTTAAGAACCTTTGCTCATGTTGTGTAGCTAAACAACTTGAACCATTCTAAATGTGCGGTATCTTCGTGTGTGACGAGTACTCCACTTAACATGTTAGTAACCGTTCCCGACGATAGACGTGATCGTAGTGCGTTGTCTCGTGTTGCCTTCTTGTTGATGCTTGCTCGTGATTGCTTCGTAGTAATAGATGCTTGCTCGTCGATTTCCTTTTCCAGTGTTTCCTTCTTGTGTGCTTCCGCGGGTACCTCTCGGAGACGTTGCGAGCTCGCGATCGACTACACCTTCGGTTTCGTCTTCTCATCAGGTAAGGGGGAGCATATCTCATGCTTATAACTTTCAGCTCACTCGCGCCTAGGTGTAGGATAGAACGATTGCTTGATCCTACCACTTCATATTCATGCCTGTCAAGTAAACCCAAACAGACATGTCCTCTGCATCCCAAGAAACCTTGTTCGGATATGTTACCATTGCTCGCTGCTCGCCACTTCTTAGTGTGCATGCTAGGACGCTATCAACTTTTATCCTGTTACTCCTTGGATTGGGCTATCACTTTATTATATTGTTGTGGATGACATGATTATTATAATGTTGACTATACTCGACGAAGGATGGAAGGTCCAGGCTACCCCGCCCCGACGCTTTGTTCCATTCGAGTCACCTAGGACCCGAGTTCCGGGTATTGTGTCTCTTGACGAGCGTGCCTAACCGCGTGTGGGATGCTATGGGGTCCCCTCTTCTTACCTACCTAGCTTCAAACATTTCTAGTGGTGGCCCAAGCTGATTTTACCATTTGAGAAACCGTGTGCGTAACTGGTCTGCAGCCAGTGGATTTAAAACAAATGGGGCCAGTGGAATGGTATATCCTGTTGGTCCACACCTGGAAGCTAGGGAGCTTGCCCGGGAGAGGGTAGGTTATCCCGACCTCGTCCAGACGGTAGAGACCGATTCGAGAGTGCGACCGGCTTTTGAGTTGGATGTCGACTCACCAGGGGCCACCCGGATTTGCGCGTTGTTAGTTAGAGGGACTGTGACGTCCGGATCTCTCGGAACAACTCTTCAATGAGTGTCTTTAACAGGCCTAACTGAGAGAGCTTGGCATGCGTGCAAAGCCTTGTAATGGGCAGTTGGTACACCCCTGCAGGATTAAATCTTTTCGAGAAGCCGGTTATGGACGACTTGAGACCTACTCCTTGTTCATAGACAACAACAACTGAGATAATCTTAATAACCTGATCAATGTGTGTGTGCCTTAACTGCTTCTTCTTCGTCGGGATGCGAAGAGGAGGACAAGGATAGGATAGGTGTTATGCTTGCGTAAGTAGTTGATAGCAAGACTTGTTGGAGGCGATTACTCATCGAATGCTTGGTTCTCATCTTACTCTAAAATAGACCGTTAGTCACTCATATGTTGCTAGTGCGTCTGCAACCTCACCACTTACCCGTGAGAAGTTAGTTACAAGACTTTTGATATAGCTCATCTGTTTCTTTTCTCCTTTATGCACGTTATGCGATGATCTTGGAATTTGGAGGAGCTCGACGACCCTTCTTCTGGACGCCTTCACGAAGACTCGACGATGACTAGTTAGGTGGATCCCGGCGGAGAGCCTGGACCCATGTGGTAACGGGAATGGTGTGTTTTACCTTTGCCACTAGGCATTTGAATGCAGTCTGTACTCAGACATGTACCTTCCGTTGATGTATTGTATTAAGGAAATAGTATGCCGATTGTATGAGATGTTGTATCCTTGTAGTTGTAATGTTGTGATATCATGTTGGAAATCCGAGGCATATGACATTGTCATATGTCGCGATGGGACCGATATGTGCTTCGTCCCCGGATCTGGATGGAAACATCTAGATCTGGAACAGTACCGCATATCGGGCCTTACAACTTGGTATCAGAGCCTTACCGACCGTACGATCCCTTCTCTGGCCGAAGTCGAGTCTAGACAAAAACTATTTTATAGTTGCTAAGTTAGTTATCGGAGAGTAGGAATTTTTGTACTCCTTACCTTTGCTCTGGTCAGGACAAGTGACGTAAGTATTTTACTCTTGCCTTATCCCCTTCAAACTTTAGGATCTCGAGTGTGTGGAGTATCGAAACCGTTACAATGCCTTGCTTGCAGCGTATTGTCTCGATTCCGATCTCAGGTTTGGGAATTCCTGTAGTACCTTTAGCTTCTTTAACCCCGGATAACATCTTGGTCGTCCGTTGACTTCACTCCTCTTGCCAAGTATCCTCACGATTTGAGTGAGAATGCTTCCCTTGATCGTCGCGTTCAATTATCGTTCTTCCTCTAGATCACTCGATGGTTTCGTTATTCGACGTCGCCATCTCTCTGCGGAAAGTTTCTCGATGGAAGTTCGTCGTCGACGTGGAACAAAGTCTCTTGTTGGTGGTGTTGAGGAGCGTCGTCTCTCATTTCATTCCCCTCCCTCCCCCGGATCGTCCAGGATCTCGGGACGAGATCCCTTGTTGGCGGTGTTGTATTGTAACAGCCCAGAAATTGCACCCAAATTAAAAATTTGTTTGTTGCTTTATTTTATTGCTTTCTATAATTGTTTGCAGTGTCTGCTTCGCCTCTTTATTAATCGGTGAGTATTCCCCCTATTTCTCGTATCGGATGTGAGACCGAACCCTTTTGCCAACGGCACATGACCACGTTGCGGCACCGGGAAAGTCACCCGATCACCGTCGCAACTTTTGGCAGAAGACCAACCCTCACCATCGGTGCGGAAACCCCCATTTATATTTAAATGGGTTATTTTATTAGGAGGTGTTCGACGTTATCTTTTGGCATTAGACGTTGTAGACGACGTGCTTACAGTGTGGCGATGTTGTGTTTCAAATTTCGCGCGATTCCGACTTCGTCGGGTAGGTGAATGTTAGGATGTGCCAGGCATAGTAGCCGATGTAATCTGAGTGCGTATTTAAAAAAAATGTCGTGCACGTTATTAGCTGGACCCCCGGATTCCCCTCTTATCTTCGGATTGTAGTCCACCCGAAAAAATCGGACCCAAAACGGGCCATTTTGTGGCCCGGACCCCTCCCAAACACCCACTTGCTATTTATAGCAGTGCTATCCCTACCAAAATGGGAAAACCCTAGCCAGCCACCTCTCTTTCCGTGCACCCCCTCTCCACTGCCGCCACCTTGCCTCCACCAGCCAACCCTCTCCCAGATCTGAATCAGACGATCAGGGCCATCAGATCAGGATCAGACGGCTCGGAGACCTCCACGTCGCACCCGCAACAAGCTGTCAGCGAGCCCCGCTCCCATGCCCGAAGGCCGCCGCGCACGAGCCTTGCCTCCTCCCGTGGGAGATCCCTGCCCGAGCGCGATCCAGCGACCTCCGGCGAGCCGCCGCAGGTCACGGCCGTCGCGCCCCCCTCCTCTCTCCCTCGTGCCCCTCTTCTTCTCTCCCTCATCTCCTCTCTGCCCGCAGAAAGAAAACTCCATGGACGCGCCCAGGAGCTCGAGCCGTCGGACCCTGCCTCGTCGCGCCGCCCTAGAACGCCGCCTGCGGCCAGATCCCGGCCGCCGCGCCCTGGATCCGTCGACTCCGCCACCGGAACCGCCTGCAGCCCCTCGCCGGAGGAGCTCCAGCACCGCCTCTGCATGGAGCCTCGCTCGGGACAGCACGACCGCTCGCTAGCACGCCTCCCTTTCGTTGGCTGCCAGCTGGGCCGGCCCAGCGAGCCTCTGGTGGCCCAACTCCCAGCCAGCCACCCCTGGCCCGCGCGCTAACCTCCGCCCACGAGCGAGCCGCACTAACCTTTGCCACCCTCCACAGTTGGGCCGAGGCCCGCAGTGGTGAGCCTTTTTTTTTCCTTTTTTCTATTATTACTGTTGCGTGTTGGGCTTAGCCCATTGATATATCTCGCCCTGTGCGCTATATAGATAACCAGCGCTCGCCCATATAGATCTGCCAGCCCCTGTTTTGGCCCGTTAAATGTTTTATTTAATTTCGGGGCTTATTTATTGGCAGATTTATTTATTTCTTGCGATGCGAATATCTTTTTAACGGTAGCTCGGATCGCGACGTGTTAAACATGAAACTTTCTTAGAATCTTGTCTACTTTAATATAATGTTTCTCTTTGGCATGTTTGACTTTGTTTACATGTTGTTTTAGTGCTAATTACAACCTTTCCACTATAAATGTAATAGGCCGTAAATTTTTAACCGTTGCTCCGATAAAAATGTTTCTTATATGTAACTTGACTAGAATTTCGTGTAGATTGTGAATATGCTGTTCTTGCTTGCTAATAAAAATAATAAAATATTGTATATGCAAAACAGTACCAAATGCTTAAATTGTCGTGGAGCACTTAGTGTTATGACGTATTTAGGGTGTTGCCTCACTTAACTTGACTAGCATAGATAGTTTACTGTATGCTTCACCTCTTGCCATGCTTGTGTGATATGCCATGCTTGAGTGAGATACCATGTTAACAACCTTTGCTCATGTTGTGTAGCTAAACAACTTGAACCATTCTAAATGTGCGGTATCGTCGTGTGTGACGAGTACTCCACTTAACCTATTAGTAACTGTTCCCGACGATAGACGCGATCGTAGTGCGTTGTCTCGTGTTGCTTTCTTGTTGATGCTTGCTCGTGATTGCTTCGTAGTAATAGATGCTTGCTCATCGATTGCCTTTTCCAGTGTTTCCTTCTTGTGTGCTTCCGTGGGTACCTCTCGAAGACGTTGCGAGCTCGCGATCGACTACACCTTCGGTTTCGTCTTCTCATCAGGTAAGGGGGAGCATATATTATGCTTATAACTTTCAGCTCACTCGCGCCTAGGTGTAGGATAGAACGATTGCTTGATCCTGCCACTTCATATTCATGCCTCTCAAATAAACCCAAACAGCCATGTCCTCCACAACCCAGCAAACCTTGTTCGGCTATGTTACCATTGCTCACTGCTCAGCCACTGCTTAGTGTGCATGCTAGGATGCTATCAACTGTTATCCTGACACTCCTTGGATTGGGCAATCACTTTATTATATTGTTGTGGATGATATGATTATTATAATGTTGATTATACTCGACGAAGGATGGAAGGTCCAGGCTATCCCGCCCCGACGCTTTGTAACATTCGAGTCACCTAGGACCCGAGTTCCTGGTAGTGTGCCTCTTGACGAGCGTGCCTAACCGCGTGTGGGATTCTATGGGGTCCCCTCTTCTTACCTACCTAGATCAAACATTTCTAGTGGTGGCCCAAGCTGATTTTACCATTTGAGAAACCGTGTGCGTAACTTGTCTGCCGTCAGTGGATTTAAAACAAATGGGGTCAATGGGATGGTATATCATGTTGGTCCACACCTGGAAGCTAGGGAGCCTGCCCGGGCGAGGGTAGGTTATCCCGACCTCGTCCATACGGTAGAGACCGATTCGAGAGTGCGACCGGCTTTTGAGTTGGATGTCGACTCACCGGGGGCCACCCGGTTTGTGCGTTGTTTGTTAGAGGGACTGTGACGTCCGGATCTCTCGGAACAACTCTTCAATGAGTGTCTTTCACGGGCAGGACTGAGAGAGCTTGGCGTGCGTGCGGAGCCTTGTAATGGGCAGTTGGTACACCCCGTCATGGTGAAATCTTTTCGAGAAGCCGTGTCCACGGTTATGGATGACTTGAGACCTACTCCTTGTTCATAGGCAACAACAAATGAGATAATCTTAATGACCTGATCAATGTGTGTGTGTCTTGACTGCTTCTTCTTCGTCGGGGTGCGAAGAGGAGGACAAGGATAGGATAGGTGTTATGCTTGCGTAAGTACTTGATAGCAAGAATTGTTGGAGGCGATTACTCATCGAATGCTTGGTTCTCATCTTACTCTAAAATATACCTGACGAGGGGGTGACCCCATGACTCCTATGGATGGGCCTACCTGGCGTACCCGAAGACAGAAGGCCCACAGAGATGCCGCCTGGGCTCAGCCTTGGCACACTATTGGCACCGACGTAAGAGTCCACGACTCGTAAGTAAGGTGCAAACCTCATCTGTAATCCAAGACGGGTTCCCCGAGACCTAGCCGAGTATATAAGGGCTGGGAGGGGAGACGTCGATATCAACGAATACACGATTTGTAACCCTAGCCTTGTGCGCACTAGCCTTGGACTTCCCTGTAATCGCATCTCCAAGCAATAATATCGAGCAGGAACGTCTCCTCCTGTTAGCCGACGGGCTATCGTCCAACCTGTGCCTCTCATGACTAACTCAGGGTCCCTGACCATGGGATTTGCCGGGGTTGATCCCCGTCAATTGGCGCCGTCTGTGGGAACTACACAGGTTGGAATTACGATATCGGCGGTTCCGTCTTCAGCAAGCCACCACTCAAGGGCAAGAACCAGATCCAATCTACCCGAAGAATTCAAGATCACTGCAAACATCACGGCTGTTCCACCAAGATCGCTCGGCCTGCAGCTATGCCAAGACCAATACTATGGCGGCGGCCGAGTCCACCGCCAGCGAAGGAGAAATCGACGACCCAAAAGACAGGAGCGGGGGTTCCATGCAGAGATCCCGATCGACGAACCACGACACGAAGCAGAGGACCTGCCGACCACTCGACGACCCACCGCCACCCTGGCACCCGCCGCACAACAAGACGCCGACTCCGAGCTCGAGATCAGCGATCGTCAATATCATCACCAACGAAGAAGAAACCGACGACCTAGAAGACAAGCGCGAGGATTCTACGAAGAGACCACACTCGACGAGTCGCATTATACAGCTACGCGCTCGCCAACCACTCGACGACCCGCCGCCGAACGGACAGCTGTCGCCCGCCAGGACAGCGACTCTGAGACTCAGACCGGCGAATACTACGACCCAGATCGAAGACCAGACGAATTCGCCAACCTCATAAAAAACCAGAATCTGAGCGAGGGGATCGAAATCGACCTGCGAGTCCACGAGCACCCGGCGGATCACGCGCAGATCTCCGAATCTCAAGGAGGAAACGACACGCCGGATGCAGCAAACTCACGGCCAGGGAGCAGCTAGAAGGACCCTGCACGATCCACTGCTTCGAAGACGACCGGGGATACATCAGATCGGGTCACAATCTAGGAGACTGCCGCCTGTTCAACGAACTCGCCGACAACCTCAAGAACGAAAAGCAGCGAGAAACCAAGCGCACTCGACGAACCGAGCAGTCGCCGACTCCAAGTCCTGAAAGACGCTACAACCCGCCTCAAGGACAGGTGTACACAATCCAAGAAGGCAGGGTATCGCAAGCTCAACAGGACGCCTACACCCTGCAAGCCAGAGCAGCCGAGAACCTAAACACAGTCGAAGTCTACCAGCTACACGACGCAGAAACTAGTATCACATTCTCCCAGAGCGATCACCCACCTGTAGTCCCAAGGCCGAGGCACGCGCCCCTGGTACTCGATGCTCAAATAGGAGGGTACGACATGGACAGAATATTCATGGACGGAGGCAGCAGCATGAAGATAATCTTCATGAGCACCCTACACAAGATGTTGATCCCACGATCAGTATGGAAAAAATCAAGCACCGTGTTATACGGAGCAGTCCTAGGAGAAGCGGCTAATTCCCTTGGAATAATCGAGCTCGAAGTCGTCTTTGGAAGCAGACGCAATTTCGCAAGACACACCCTCGAGTTCGAAGTACTAGACTGGCAGTCGCAGTACCACTCCATACTGGGACGGCCAGCATTCGCACAATTCATGGCGATTCCAAACTACGCCTACCTCAAACTCAAGATGCCAGGATCCGCGGGCGTCATCACAGTCAACGGGAGCTTCACCAAATCGGACCAATGTGATCGCGATTTCCACAAAGTCTCCGACACCTTTGGAGCCGAGCAAGAACTCACAGAAATAGCCATGGCGACAGACAAAAGTATCTTTCCGCTAGCAAGTCAAAGCGAGTCAAAAGAGTATGGGCGAGACTTCGGGATCGACAGCGACACGGTCACCCACCAGGTGCACCCGACGGACACAGAAAAAACAGTCCGCGTGTACGCCCACCTCCCGGAAGAGCAAGCGACCGCCCTCGTCGCTTTCCTCCGTGAAGAATGGGAAAGCTTTGCCTGGTGCCCAGCCGACATGCCAGGAGTACCGCACGAGTTCGCGGAACACGCGCTGCGCATCAAGCCAAACACCAAGCCAGTGAAACGGGCACTACGAAGATTCTCAGAACCCAAGCGCAGAGCAATCGGGGAGGAGATCAACCGATTATTCGACGCCCAATTCATCCGAGAGACGAAGTAAGCCACTTGGATCGCCAACCCTGTGCTGGTCCCCAAGAAAGACATAGACGTGCTGCAGATGTGCGTCGACTACGGGCCAGTCAACAAATACTGCCCAAAGGATCACTTTCCCATGCCAAGAATCGATCAGATAATTGACTCGACAGCAGGATGCGATCTACTATCGTTCCTCGACGCCTACTCAGGATACAATCAGATCAGGATGAAGGAAGAAGAAGAAGAGCATACATCATTCATCACCCCTTACGGCGTATTTTGCTACAGGACAAGGCCCTTCGGACTTAAGAACGCGGTGCCACATACCAGCGGATGATGCAAGCCTACTTGAAAGAGAAAATCGGAAGAAACGGGCAGGTCTATGTGGACGACATCGTCATCAAAAGTTACAGTGAAAACACGCTACTCGACGACCTGCACGAGACCTTCGCAGCACTCAACAAGTACAGAATCAAGCTCAACCCGAAGAAGTGTGCATTTGGCGTCCCAGCCTGGAAGTTGCTCGGATACATGGTCTCCTCTCAAGGAATCGAAGCGAACCCTAAGACAGTTCAAGCAATCGCCAGGATGCAGGAGCCAACCGACATCAAAGGCGTGCAGCAGCTCACCGGAAGACTCGCAGCCTTGAGTCGTTTCATCAGCAGATTGGGAGAGCGCACACTGCCATTCTAGCAGCTGCTCAGAAAAGGGGAGAAATTCGAGTGGACCTGAAGCAAACACTCTCGACCCCACCGATCTTGGCGGTACCCAAAGAACGAGAAAAGTTGTACCTCTATGTGGCAGCACGCAACAGCGTGGTAAGCACAACACTCGTCGTCGAGCGCACAGAAGAACGCAAGGTCCAGAGCATACAAAGGCCGATCTACTACCTCAGCATGCTCTTGACAAAATCCCAGCAACGGTACCAGCACTACAAGGAGCTACTACTAGCCATCATCATGACCTCAAGAAAGGTGTCGCACTACTTCGACGAACATCCTATCACAATCGTGAGCAGCGCACCACTCGCGGACAACCTCAACAACCCCGGAGCGACTGGGCGAGTCGCCGAGTAGAACATTGAGCTCTGCCCGCGGGACCTGCAGTTCAAGCACCCAACAGCAATCAAGGCCCAAGTACTCCCAAACTTTTTGGTCGAGTGGACAGAGGTCCAGACACCAGGCCCCCCGGACCTATCGAACTCATGGACAATGTTCTTCGATGGGTCTAAAAGAAAGCAAGGAGCCGGAGCAGGAGTCGTTCTGGTCTCCCCCAAAGGAACGAAGCTCAAATACGTCCTCCAGATCAACTTCAGCCACGCCTCCAACAACGAAGCCGAATACGAGGCGCTGCTCTATGGCATGCGCATGGCGAAAACATGCGGTGACACTCGCCTCGTAATTTACGGAGACTCCAACCTCGTCGTCCAGCAGGCGATGTAAGACTGCAACGCAGTAGCCGACAACATGGCGGCCTATAAGAAGCTCTACCACACGCTCGAAGGAAGTTTCGACGGTTGCGAGCTCAATTATATCCCCAGAACAACCAACACAGAAGCCGACGAACTCGCAAACATCGGATCGACTCGAGGACCAGTACCACCCGGCGTCTTACTCGAAAGCATCAGCCAGAGATCCATCAAAGTAAAAACAGCAGCACCCGAGTGACGAGGGGATACCCCCACGACTCCTCTACGTGAGGGTACCTGGTGCGTGTCATGGCTTGTGACCCACCAGGGGCCCACTCGTGGACACCGATATGATAGAATAAGACGTGAAGCCGAAGACTTGAGGCGCAAGACAAGGACTCTTACTTGTAGATTGATTAGGACTCTTGTAAACCCTACCTGGCTATCTATATAAAGCGAGGCAGGGGCACCTCTCTAGACAAGCTCACAACTCCTCTCAACCCCCACGCATAGGACTAGACAGATCTCTCAACACCAAAGCCCTCACGGCACCTTGCACATCATCATCAATACAAGATCAGACAAGCAGCATGTAGGGTTTTCCCTCCGGGGGCCTGAAGCTGGGTAAATCGTGCCCTATGTGTCGCTTGTCACCTCCGAATCCTACCAACGCGCAGACCACGTCGCTGTCTTTCCTCCTACACGAAACCTAGGGTCCCTGACCATAGGATTTGCCGGGGCTGATCCTCCTCAATTGGCACCGTCTGTGGGAAATACATGCGCGTTGGAATCACGGATCGGCGGCTCATACCTACATCGACAATCGACGATCCGTTGACTTCGGAAGGATCTATTCAAGTTGGGTTCATCGCAATCTCGGCTTCTTCAACAACTACATCAAGATGTACATCAAGCTCATGGAGAAAACAAGAAAATTTTCAAGCGCGGCACTCAAAGATCGACATCAACAAAAGTGCTCACGCGCAGCCTACAGGACAGAAAAACGCATGTGTTGCGGGCACTCGCGGCGGCGACTCGGAGCTCATCTCGACGATCCCTTCAGTGGAAAGATGCGAAATCCAATTTTCGAAAATCTGTGAAAATTTCAGCAAATTCAGACGGCTGGATCTCCGTCGGCGACTCCCGCACTGAAGCACACTCGGCATCTGACGGAACTCCGCGCGACTCCAGCAAAAAATTTCCAAACATTAGCTGGGACATCAACTCGAAGATCCCTCCAGTGAAAATTTGCGGAATTCAATCCTCCATCAGCACAAAAAAATTCAGAAACTTCCAACGGTTAGATCTCCGTCAGCGGCTCTTGCACCGTAACGCATTTTTGGATCTACGCAAGATCGCGAATTTTCAATCGCGAATCCGGGTTCAATCTTGAGCCACAAGGCTTCTACTCCAACTCGACATGCCATGGATGACTCACCAATGTTTCTACATCGACTCGAGCCGCTACAACAATAGCACACGACGAGCAATCGACAACTCGACGACTCGGCGACTACATCAACAATGATTCACTACGAAGATCCAGATCGAAGAAGAAAAAAAAAACGCAGTCGAAACCGTCGCTGCAACAGATTCCGGAATCAGGCTGCGCACGTGATAGAGGCGAAGGTGTCCCGATGTTTCGATGAGATGGTGTAGATCGATTATGGTGGAGACGACTTTCACGATCCGACTACGAACGTGCGAAGACGTTGCGCCTTAGCGATCGCTAAACCAACTCCGAGAGGTTATTGATCCCGCGGATGCACGATCAACCTGACCACGAAGGTCTAATTCCTGCAAGCAATCGAAGAACAAGCAAGAACTAAGAATTGCAATCTGGATATTGCGAATATAAGATGAATGATTACGAAAGTTGGGGTTCCAATGAGGTCTTGGCCTGGTCGGATGACACAAACGAAGAGCTCGAAGTTGCGGTTATGGCTAACTTTAATCTAATTAAAACCCAAGTCTAAACGACGCCCTAAGGGCTGTATATATGGGGGAACAGAGGGGATTTTCGTGACCCCTTGGAGGTGGGGTCCGAAAACAACCCTAACTCGGTTTCCCCACACATACGGACTCTAAAAACAGCCTATAATGTGGTATTTCGAAATTACATGGGCCCAGCCCAATATTAAGGTGACGCAGCACCTATAATTGCTCTTGGACGAAAATAATGAAGTGGCATCTCGTGTATTCCGTCCAAGCCTTCATGCATGCCTTATGGTGGCTTCAACGTGCGAAAATCCCCACTGGAAGCTCCACTGTACTTTCCCCCGCGCGCACCTTCTTCTCCATTCTTGATCCCGCTCCAATGACCATCCTTCTTGTCCATGCTAGGTCCTTCATTCATAAGCAAAACAAAAGTATCTAATTTAGGCAGCATCATATGTTCATGAACAATAGAAGGATTCGCAAGAAACGAAAGTACCTGATAATTTAGTTGACGTGCACGTGCTCTAGTAACTGGTCCAGTATGTGTAGTTGGTGAGGGTATGGGTGTAACATTAGTAGGGATGTCCTCATCATCCTCCCCTTCTTGAATTGAGGTCGTCCTCGACGGAAGCTCATCATCTTCTCCCAAATAAGGTTTCAAATCTGCAATGTTAAATGTGGGACTAACCCCAAAATCTGCAGGTAGCTCAAGTTTATATGCATTATCATTAATTTTCTGTAAAACCTTAAAGGGACCATCAGCTCGTGGCATTAGCTTAGACTTGCGCAAATCAGGAAACCTATCTTTACGTAGATGTAACCAAACAAGATCTCCTGGTTCAAACACAACATGCTTTCGACCCCTATCACCAGCAAGCTTGTATCTAGCATTCATGCGCTCAATATTTTCTTTAGTTAACTCATGCATTTTTAATATCAAATCAGCACGTTGCTTAGCATCAAAATTAACCTTCTCCGAAGATGGAAGAGGCAGCAAATCAATAGGTGCACGAGGTAGAAAACCATAAACAATCTCAAAAGGGCACATTTTAGTGGTAGAATGCACTGAACGATTATAAGCAAATTCAATATGAGGTAAACATTCTTCCCACAGTTTCAAGTTACTTTTTAAAACAGCCCTAAGCATAGTAGACAATGTCCTATTGACCACTTCAGTTTGTCCATCAGTTTGGGGATGACATGTAGTACTAAAAAGTAGTTTAGTCCCCAACTTAGCCCATAAGCATCTCCAAAAATGGCTAAGAAACTTTGTATCACGATCCGAGACAATAGTATTGGGCACACCATGTAAACGAATAATCTCTCCAAAGAATAAATCAGCAACATTAGCAGCATCATCGCTTTTATGACATGGTATAAAATGTGCCATCTTAGAAAATCTATCCACGACAACAAATATGCTATCCCTCCCCTTCTTTGTTCGAGGCAAGCCTAAAACAAAGTCCATGGATATGTCCTCCCACGGAACACTAGGTACAGGTAAAGGCATGTATAAACCATGAGGATTGAGTCGTGACTTAGCTTTTTGACATGTAGTGCAGCGAGCAACAAAACGCTCAACATCCCGTCTCATCTTTGGCCAAAAGAAATGTGTAGCAAGTACGTCCTCCGTCTTTTTCACGCCAAAATGTCCCATTAATCCTCCTCCATGCGCCTCCTGCAACAACAAAAGACGAATAGAGCTAGCTGGAATGCATAGCTTGTTAGAACGGAACACAAATCCATCATTAAGCACAAACTTGTTCCATGTTCTACCCTCTCTACAATTCTGCAATACATCTTTAAATTCCGCATCATTTACATATTGTTCTTTGATTGTCTCTAAACCGAAAATCTTGAAGTCAAGTTGTGAAAGCATAGTATAACGACGAGACAAAGCATCAGCAATAATATTATCTTTCCCCTTCTTGTGTTTAATGACATAAGGGAAAGTCTCAATAAATTCAACCCACTTAGCATGTCTACGATTAAGTTTTGCTTGACTTCTTATGTGTTTCAAAGATTCATGATCAGAATGTATAACAAATTCTTTGGGCCATAAATAATGTTGCCAAGTTTCTAATGTCCGAACAAGAGCATATAATTCCTTATCATAAGTAGAATAGTTCAGACTAGGCCCACTCAATTTTTCAGAAAAGTATGCAACAGGTTTAGCATCTTGTAATAACACACCTCCCAAACCAATCCCACTAGCATCGCATTCAAGCTCAAAAGTCTTATTAAAATCAGGAAGTTGGAGCAAAGGAGCATGTGTTAACTTATCTTTCAATACCGTGAAAGCTTCTTCCTGTGCGGTACCCCAAGTAAAAGGCACATCCTTGCGTGTAAGCTCATTGAGAGGTGCAGCAATGGTGCTGAAATCTCTCACAAAACGCCTATAGAATCCAGCGAGGCCAAGAAAACTCCTCACTTGTGTGACCGTTTTGGGCTACGGCCAACTCTCAATTGCCTCGATCTTGGCATGATCAACTTCAATTCCCTGCGGAGTAACAACATAGCCAAGAAACGATACTCGGTCGGTGCAAAAGGTGCACTTCCCAAGGTTACCAAATAAACGTGCATTACGTAGAGCGATAAAAACATCACGTAAATGATCCAAATGTTCCTCCAAAGATTTGCTATAAATCAGTATATCATCAAAATAGACTACCACAAATCGTCCAATGAAAGCACGTAAAACCTCGTTCATTAATCTCATAAAAGTGCTAGGTGCATTAGTTAACCCAAAAGGCATGACTAACCACTCATATAATCCAAACTTAGTTTTAAATGCCGTTTTCCATTCATCCCCTAATTTCATGCGAATTTGATGGTATCCACTACGCAAATCAACTTTGGAAAACATGGTAGAGCCACTTAATTCATCAAGCATATCATCTAACCTAGGAATAGGATGACGATAACGAATAGTAATATTATTAATGGCTCTACAATCAACACACATACGCCAAGTTCCATCCTTTTTAGGCACTAATATAACAGGAACAGCACAAGGACTAAGTGATTCACGTATGTAACCTTTGTCGAGTAGCTCTTGTACTTGACGCTGAATCTCCTTCGTCTCCTCCGGATTGGTACGGTATGGCGCACGGTTGGGCAGCGAAGCACCGGGAATTAAGTCAATCTGATGCTCAATCCCTCGAATAGGTGGTAATCCCGGTGGTACGTCTTGTGGAAAGACGTCAATAAATTCCTGCAAAAGGTCAGTGACAACAGGAGGCAAAGAAGGAGGCAATTCCTCAAATGAAAACAAAGCTTCTTTGCACACAAAAGCATAGCACACATATTGACTAACATGCAAATCTGAAATATCAACCTTAGTAGCAAGCAAAGTTGGACTAGTCAATTTAATTTCATTAGAAACAGCAGAAGAAGATTTGCTATTAGTCTTATGTTGTTGCTCAAATTCTTTAGCTGCTATCTCATTTTCACTCTTATTTTTCTCCTGTTTAGCTTTACTAGCTCTAGCAAGATCATCTTTCACAATTTGTTCAGGAGACATAGGAAGTAAAGCAATATTTTTATCCTGATGAAACAGAGTAAACTGATTTGTCCTACCATGGTGTACAACATTCCTATCAAATTGCCATGGTCTACCAAGTAAAAGAGAGCATGCTTGCATGGGTACCACATCACAATCAACATAATCAGCATATGCAGCAATGCTAAAGTGCACACGAACAGAACGCGTTACCTTAATCTTACCACTCTTGTTAAACCACTGAATATAGTACGGATGGGGGTGTGGTCTTGTGGTGAGAGATAGCTTCTCCACCAACTCCATGCTCGCCAAGTTGTTGCAACTCCCTCCGTCAATGATGATGCGAACCGAACGTTCTTTCACCACTCCCTTTGTGTGGAACAAATTATGCCTCTGGTTTTGCTCGGCCTTCGATACCTGCACACTTAACACACGTTGAGCAACCAAACTAGCATATTTATCTGCATCATCAGGAGTCATATACTCTATATCATGAGCATCATCATGGGCACCCTGTTCCTCATGAGCAATGAGAACTAGAGTCTCCTCATCATAGTCACTCGCTGACTCATACCCACCAGCCGCCATAATAGTCATCACACGCTTGGAGGGACAGTCTTTTGCGAAGTGACCTCCACCTTGGCACCTGCGACATTTAATATCACGATCTCGTGTTTTCCCTGTGGACGCCATGGATGAAGAAGAACTCGCCGCTGGACCACTCTGTGCACCCTTGAATGGTGGCGCTGGCTGTTTTGGTGGCTCCCTGTAAGAATGAGCGGCTGAAGTAGATGGTGGCGCAGCAGGACGTGTGGATGTAGAAGCTCCACGCGATCTCCATGATGTATTTCGTCCTGCAGAAAAGTTAGGTCTCGTAGCGGCCTGTCGATCCTGCACTTCACGTTCAGCTTTACAAGCAAGATGAAACAAACGAGTGATAGTAGCAAAGTCCTTGTATTCTAGAATAGTTTGTATCTCCCTGTTTAAGCCACCCATAAAACGTGCAAGCATAGCTTCATTATCCTCTACTAGGCCACATCTAATCAATCCAGTTTGTAATTCTTGATAATATTCCTCTACAGAATTTTTTCCTTGTCTCAAACGCTGTAATTTTTGTAACAATTCACGTTGATAATAAGGAGGAACCCAGCGAGTACGCATAGCATCTTTTAAAGCAGGCCAAGTAGTTGGAATATTATTAGCATGCAATCTACAATGTTCAGACCACCAAATAGATGCAAATCCCGTGAATTCACAAACAGCAGCAGTAACACGTCTATTCTCAGGATATTGTAAACATGTAAAACGTTGTTCAGTTTCTAACTCCCAAGTAAGATAAGCATCAGGAATATATCTACCCTCAAACGGCTTAAGATTCAATTTAAGTTTAGGCACATGTTCATCATCGCGTACCTGAGGGGGTGGTTGGTGTCGACCGTGGCGAATGTTGGGACGTGGACGTCCAGCTGGCTGCTCATAGGCCGCTTCCTGTTCCACCTCCTCCTCGTAATCACCCTCGTAGTTGTCGTTCTGGACGACGTCAGAAGCAGCAGCAGCAGCAGTAGCAGCAATTGCAGCAGCAGGAGGAGCACCAATACCAGCAGCTTGTCCTCGCGGAAACAGAATACGTCGTGCACGTGGTAGTGGCGGTGGCTGTGGCTGTGCTGAAGGTAGGCGTGCGATCAACTCAGTAAACTTGGCGTCGAGCTTGGTGTCGATCATCTTCTCCACGCCATCAATCGCCTCTGTAAATCTGGTCTCGATGTCCTGCACCTGTTGAGACATCATACGTGCAAATTTATCATGTAGCTCCTTGTTTGTCATGTTCTCCCAATCGGGTGCATCCCGCGCCACTTCATCATGGGATCCTGGCATGGTTAGCAGAAATAGAAAACACACAGAAGTATGATCCTACTTCTACTAATGGGATGTGGGGTGGTGGAAAGCACAAATCCGTCAAGCTTTTCTTTAGTTCTTACCGATTCTTACCTAGCAGTAGGTGGTGATGTACAACCAACGGGTCAAAACTCTCAGAGATGTGGTAGAGCGATGGCCAGGAGGTGTCAAAACGCACGATGTAGAATATATGTGGAGCTGTAGGAAGGCTGACAAGTATGGTAGCAAAAGCTCAACAGTAATCAAAACAGAGATGCAAAGCTGAATAAACACTCAACGTCGGTACTGTGCTGATCCTAGGCTAGACCGTACTAGAGACGCGAGCCTAAAACACCAACGAAAGCACGGCGCGGCACGTAACAACTGTGAAGCACACTCTGAATTTTTATTTTTCTCTCTCTCTTTTTTTTTTTTTTTTTTTTTTGGAAATCACCCTCTTCTACGTACGACAAAAGATTGGTGAAATCCGACTCTAATCAACTCAAAACTATTCTGGCTACGGAGATATCAGGAACCGTACTGATGGTGGAACTCAACTCGGACTCGTGAGACGTGCTGGTGTATATGGACTCTGCTTGGCGGAACGTGGTGGTGTATCTGGACTCGGATTAGCGGAACGTGGTAGGATGACTACTTGTGCGGCGGCGACGTGGAAAACTGTGATCAGAACTCGAAACTCTAAGGGAACTAGACGCTAAGATCAGCAACTTGACACAACGATGCAACCGTAAATTCAACAAAGCAAGCTACTGTAAAGAAAACTGGACAAAGGCTCGGACTGTTTTGGGACGTGATGATCTAACCCTAATTTTTTTTTTGGCTTTTTCGTGGACTGTAGGTATGAAGAACAGAAACAATCTAGACTACGAAAAACTGGTAAATCTCACCGATCAACCTGGAAATCTGATACCACTTGATAGAGGCGAAGGTGTCCCGATGTTTCGATGAGATGGTGTAGATCGATTATGGTGGAGACGACTTTCACGATCCGACTACGAACGTGCGAAGACGTTGCGCCTTAGCGATCGCTAAACCAACTCCGAGAGGTTATTGATCCCGCGGATGCACGATCAACCTGACCACGAAGGTCTAATTCCTGCAAGCAATCGAAGAACAAGCAAGAACTAAGAATTGCAATCTGGATATTGCGAATATAAGATGAATGATTACGAAAGTTGGGGTTCCAATGAGGTCTTGGCCTGATCGGATGACACAAACGAAGAGCTCGAAGTTGCGGCTATGGCTAACTTTAATCTAATTAAAACCCAAGTCTAAACGACGCCCTAAGGGCTGTATATATGGGGGAACAGAGGGGATTTTCGTGACCCCTTGGAGGTGGGGTCCGAAAACAACCCTAACTCGGTTTCCCCACACATACGGACTCTAAAAACAGCCTATAATGTGGTATTTCGAAATTACATGGGCCCAGCCCAATATTAAGGTGACGCAGCACCTATAATTGCTCTTGGACGAAAATAATGAAGTGGCATCTCGTGTATTCCGTCCAAGCCTTCATGCATGCCTTATGGTGGCTTCAACGTGCGAAAATCCCCACTGGAAGCTCCACTGTACTTTCCCCCGCGCGCACCTTCTTCTCCATTCTTGATCCCGCTCCAATGACCATCCTTCTTGTCCATGCTAGGTCCTTCATTCATAAGCAAAACAAAAGTATCTAATTTAGGCAGCATCATATGTTCATGAACAATAGAAGGATTCGCAAGAAACGAAAGTACCTGATAATTTAGTTGACGTGCACGTGCTCTAGTAACTGGTCCAGTATGTGTAGTTGGTGAGGGTATGGGTGTAACATTAGTAGGGATGTCCTCATCAGCACGTCTACGGGCAAGGCATCGACTCCGCGTGCCACATCGACTCCGTCCTCTACATCAACCACGGACGAATCACGACGCGCACTCGATGCTCGGGGCTCGCAGACTCGGGGGATGAACGTCGCAGTCGCCGTCACATCGACACCATTCTCGCCTCGTCGACTGCTCATCGTCGACTGCTCGACTACTCATCTTCGACATCCTCCGCCGCGTCGATCCTACAGCTAAGTTTTCTTTACATTCTTATGCCATGATTCCAAAACCTCTATACATACTCGATCAGTCGCCAAAAACGACTACGCAGTCGCGCACAAACATCTGAAGGCTACAAAATCATTCTTTGGATCATGCTCAGTTTTATATGTGTTTATTCGCGTTTATAGTGAGGTTGGGTACCAAAAGGCCGCTCTTGTCTCCGGGTTCAACAAGTATGGCATAGCGTCTCTGTTACCCGGCAGGAGTTTGCTGCTGGAGGACCTACTCATGAAAAGACACGCATGAACTTTATATGATGCTACATTTTCCACTCGACAAAAGTGCAATGTCTACAAATCACGTACCTTACAATTCTTTTGTATATCGCGCAAGTACATCTTAATACAGTTGCACCTTTTTCTCCTTCACAGCAGATGCTCGGGGGCTGGGCGCCCTCATGACGCGGCGATGTCAACCTCCTCGACCACGACTGATCCCTACAACAACTCACGCCTAGGACACAAGACCCGAGTCGAGCACTTACTCGAATAACAATTACTCGACGACGAAGAAGTCTTGAGTCTATGCTCTACTGCAAGCATTCGAACATAGCCTCGGGGGCTACTCCCATCGGGAGCGCTGACGCGCACCCGACAAGCACTACTCGCGCAGCTGACAAGAACGATGGGGTTAGCTTAAAAACAACTTGAGCCTATGCGCGACTCTACAAGTCGCACATAGCCTCGGGGGCTACTCCCATCGGGAGCGCTGACACGCACCCGACAACCACTCGACTGGGCAACTTCTCCCCACCTGACGATGAAACAAGAAGACGAACCGGACTGCAATTTCGATGCTTCATCCAAATACTCCCATCGGGAGCATACTCACGACATCTTCGACTGCTCATCAGCAAATGACCAACACGCACTACGGCGGCTACTGCAGATTCGAGTCCCTGCGCGACTCTTCGAGTCCCCCAGGCACTCGGGGGCTACTGACGATGGGATACCCCCACGACTCCTCTACGTGAGGGTACCTGGTGCGTGTCATGGCTTGTGGCCCACCAGGGGCCCACTCGTGGACATGATAGAATAAGACCTGAAGCCGAAGACTTGAGGCGCAAGACAAGGACTCTTACTTGTAGATTGATTAGGACTCTTGTAAACCCTACCTGGCTATCTATATAAAGCAAGGCAGGGGCACCTCTCTAGACAAGCTCACAACTCCTCTCAACCTCCACGCATAGGATTAGACAGATCTCTCTCCACCAAAGCCCTCACGGCACCTTTGTATATCATCATCAGTACAAGATCAGCCAAGCAGCATGTAGGGTTTTCCCTCCGGGGGCCTGAAGCTGGGTAAATCATGCCCCATGTGTCGCTTGTCACCTCCGAATCCTACCAACGCGCAGGCCACGTCGTTGTCTTTCCTCCTACACAAAACCTAGGATCCTTGACCATAGGATTTGCCGGGGCTGAACCTCGTCACCGAGGCAGCTGTAGATGACGACACCATCGAGCCAGCACAGGTGGCATCAGCGAGTCAAGCCAAAGGCAACAACAGCCAAGTGGTCGAACCTACAGATTCAACAGCACTCGAAGGACCAGTGTGGACAATATCGTTCCTCCGATTCTTAATCGAAGGCATGCTACCGCAAGACGTCACAGAAGCTCGGCGCATCAGTCGTCGATCCAAGGCATTCAAAGTGATTAACAGACAGTTATACAAGCGCATCATCACCCAGATACTCCAAAAGTGGATCGACGAAGAAGACGGCAAAGCCCTACTGCTCGAAATCCTCGAGGGTACCTGCGGGCACCACGCGAGCAGTCGAGTGCTCGTGTCCAAAGCATTCCGAGCGGGGTTTTATTGGCCCACTGCGATGAAAAACGCAGAAGACATCGTGCGGCGTTGCATCGCCTGTCAAAAATTCGCCAGCAGACCGCACGCTCCATCCTCAGAACTCAAGAACATACCACTATCATGCCCGTTCGCCACCTGGGGACTCGACATGGTGGGCCCGCTCAAGAAATCATCAAAGGGAGGAAGAACACACCTGCTAGTAGCACTCGACAAGTTCACCAAGTGGATCGAAGCAGTGCCCATCACCAGCTCCACAGCCCTCACTGCAGTGAATTTTATCAAATCAATAATCTTCAGGTTCGGGGTACCACACAACATCATCACAGACAATGGTACGAACTTCACACCGGAAGAATTCCAGGACTTCTGCGAAGAACTGGGCATCAAAATCAACTACGCATCAGTCGCGCACCCGCAGTCCAACGGGCAGGTGGAAAAAGAAAATGGCCTAGTATGCGAAGGAATCAAAAAAACAGCTCCTTGCACCACTCGAGCAGGCCGCAGGCAACTGGGTAGAAGAACTCCCTGCAGTACTATGGAGCCTGCGCACTACCCCAAATACCGCAACCCATTACACACCTTTCTTCATGGTGTACGGGGCGGAGGCAGTGCTACCACATGACCTCAAATTCGGGGCACCCCGGATCTCGGGGTATGAAGAAGAAGAAGAAGCAGAATAAGCACTGCAAGATTACAAGGACACAACAGACGAAGCAAGAGACACAGTCCTAGCAAGGTCAGAGGGGTACCAGGACAATCTGCACACTTACCAAAGCAGCCGCCTGCGCACCAGAACCTTCAACAAAGGTGACCTTGTCCTACGGCTCATACAAGAGAAAGTCCACATGCTTGCCCCCCAATGGGAAGGACCGTTCATAATTTCAGAAGTCATAGGAGGAGGCGCCTATAGACTGAAGAAACCGAAGACTGACGAGGATGTTGGAAATCCATGGAACGTAGCGAACCTACGCCTGTTCTACCCATAGTCTCCACCAGTCATGCTCAACTGGCAGCTCATGTAACCATTGGACGCAATAAAATGATGTTGCCAAAATACTACCACCTCAAAGCACTCGGGGGCTCGAGTACAAATTCACCCCGAGATACGCTATAGTCGCTCACGCGATCTTTACCTAAAGCACTCGGGGGGCTCGAGTAGAAACTCCTCCCGAGAAACGCTATCGTCGCTCATGCGATCTTTACCTAAAGCACTCGGGGGCTCGAGTACAAACTCCCCCCGAGAGACGCTATCGTCGCTCACGCGATCTTTACCTATAGCACTCTGGGGCTCGAGTAGAAAATCCCCCCGAGAAACGCTATCGTCGCTCACGCGATCTTTACCTAAAGCACTCGGGGGCCCAAGTACAAACTCCCCCCGAGAGACGCTATCGACGCTCACGCGATCTTTACCTAAAGCACTCGGGGGCTCGAGTACAAACTCCCCCCAAGACACGCTATCGTCGCTCACGCGATCTTTACCTAAAGCACTCGGGGACTCGAGCACACCTCCTCCCGAGAAACCCTATCATCTCCCGTGCAGACTGTAACTTAAAAATACGAAAGGGTCCAAACAAAAACCCCACCGGAAGGCGTCTACCTACGGAACTGAAAATTGCCCGAAGAAATCAAATGGAAGCCACATCAATACACGACCTGCCCAGCAACCTGGCGGAGCACCAAGCACTTTGGAAAGAGATATAAACAGAGGCATCAAAAAAAAGAAAATCCTTTAGCCTTCACTTGATCGCCAACGATCAACTAAAGACTCGAGGGCTACTCCATCGGGAGCGCTGTCGCGCACCCGATATTACCAGCAGCAAACACAACAAACGGCAAAGGAGACAAATCTTAGTCTACGTTCGACTCTACAACTCGAACGTAGCCTCGGGGGCTACTCCCATCGGGAGCGCTGTCGCGCACCCGATAGAACCCACAGTACAAGGACTTGATGGACTCGAAGACAGCTCTCGTTTGCAAAGGACTCAAAGACAGATTCCACTACAAAGACTCAAACACAGTTCGCATTACAAGGACCCAAAGATCATTCTCAGTACAAAATACTCGAGTACATTGGATAGAAGGCAGCTCTGATTACTCGAAGGAAATCCTCATTACATGGAGAACTAGCCTAGTTACAAAAGACACAAGCAGCCGATAAGCCTACAACATCAATCACCCAAGGAATTACGACTTTTACATGTGTGCCCATGCTGGGATGATTGGCACTAATACGACGAGCATCATCACAGACAAAGGAGGAGTCGAAGCAGCCAGCTCATGATGTCAATGACATAACAAAAGATGAAGCTCGACTTATTTGTGGAGCACCGAAGCCGATGCTCCACCAGCTTCTTCTCCAACTGCACAGCTTCTCCTCCAAGCTTCACCCGAGCTGCCGGCAAAGATGGCGCCGCTGCCTCCAGTTCTACAAGGTCGCCGGGCGTGCCCACTTGATCGGTGGCTTGACGTTGAGGTCCTCTCCAGAGCTGGAGGGCACAGCATCACCACCCGAGGAGTCGCTAGAAGATGACGCCGTTGAAGACATGGGCGTACGACTCCCCGACCTGCCGAAATTGTCTCTGTTTGTCTCCTGCCAGTACATATCCATGCGATTGCCGCTCGGGTCAAAAGCGCGGATGTTTTCGCCATCAAAGCGGCAACAGAGGGTATCACCATCACGCAAGTTCAAACACCGAGCAAACGACTTCCAGCCAAAGCCAAGAAAAATCAAGCGGGAACTATCGATGTCCAACTCAACATAAGAAGGAGATCGAGTGCACCCCTGAAGACAAAGCAGCAAGCCATCAAGACTACACTCAGAAACAAGGGCAGAAAATGCAGGAGGAAGAAGAATGTGAGCGGCGTTCCGGCCACGGATGCGTAGGAGGAAATCCTAGCGCCAAAAACCCTCCTTCGAGGAAGAGGAGAAAGGCGTCAATGACGCACCACGACGGCCGCCGCGAGAGGAGCGCGGAGTACGACTACCGCGGCCACGGCGAATGCGGCCACGACGAACACGGCCGCGGCCAGTCATACCTGCACCTCGCTTGGGCCCCGTGAGAAGATAAAGAGAAAGAGGAGCAAGATGAGCAGAGGTCGAACACTACTGCTAGATGAAGAAGAGGGGTCTATTTATAGCACAAACCCAAGAGCACGCAGAAGCCCAAACGACGAGAGCCATTAATTCAAAGACCGAGCATGCTGGGCGATTCGAATTCCGAGACAAAAGATGCTTTCACATGGGCGGCACTGTGCGCTGGACGCGTCAAATCTCGCGCGTTTTCAATACATGCATCGGTAACTCAACAGGCGGCTGCAGCACGCCACAAAGGCCATCATTATGACCGGTCATGAAGACATGACGGTTCGCAGACAGAGCATCTTTGACGGTCCTCCAGCAAGGAGATCGTTATCCTTACAAAGAAGAGGTAAATTAAAGTAGCAGCGCAAAAGAAAATGCAGCCTGCAAGCACCATTTTTACTGACTCAAATATATTTTTCAAATATATTTAACTCCCATCGGGAGCGTATCCACCCATGAGAGTCTCGGGTGCTCCCTCACCTAGAAGAAAAATACATGCTCGAGTGATTCCTCGCACCCATGAGAGTCTCGGGTACTCCCTCACCTAGAAGAAAAAGACGTGCTCGAGTGATTACTCGCACCCATGAGAGTTTCGGGTGCTCCCTCGCCACGACATAAGATAAGCAGACCTGCACTTGCCAGATCGTACGGTCCCAGAGTATCGGGTGCTCCCTCACCCCGAGAGCGAAGGCGATACTCAAGTGATTACTCAGAGAACTCTGACTACCCGAACACTCGAAGACCTCCCGAGCAAGTACTCCTCTACATTACTCCTCGCCCGAGCGCTCGACAAAGCTCCGCGAGTGACCGCTAAAACAACTCACTTGATTATTTATTCCAAGTGGGTGCATTACTAACTAGGCTCCGTGCCTCGATAAAAAATACATATTCCTGGAACACGATACAATGTGCCCAGATGCCACGCAAGCTTAGCGTGTAGGTAAGACCCCGCTGCGCAGATCGACCGGGCTGGTGATGAGGACATCTCTACTAATGTTACACCCACATCTTCACCAACTACACATACTGGACCAGTTACTAGAGCACGCGCACGTCAACTAAATTATCAGGTACTTTCGTTTCTTGCGAATCCTTCTAATGTTCCGGAACATATGATGCTGCCTAAATTAGATACTTTTGTTTGTCTTATGAATGAAGGATCTAGCATGGATAAGAAGGATGGTCATTGGAGCGGGATCAAGCATGGAGAAGGAGGTGTGCGCGCGGGAAAGGACAATGAAGCTTCCAGTGGTGATTTTCGCACTTTGAGGCCACCATAAGGCGTGCATGAAGACTTGGACGAGAGACACAAGACGCCACATTAATATTTTCGTCCAAGGGTTATTATAGGTGCTGCGTCACCTTATTATTGGGCCAGGCCCATGTAATTTCGAAATACACTTAATAGGCTATTTTTTAGAGTCCGTATGTGTGGGGAAACAGAGTTAGGGTAATTTCGAAATACACTTAATAGGCTAATTTCGAAATACACTTAATAGGCTATTTTTTAGAGTCCAAGAGTCTGGCACGCTTTCCAGAGCAGTTTTTAGGCCAAAATTTTCAGGGGTAAAAAAATTTCGTGCCCATCCGTTCCTTAGGTCCAGAAACTCATATTGAGACGTTCGCCACCATAGTGATTTTTTTCGCACTTTTTCAGCCACCGCAGTCCCGCATCGCAAAAAAAAAAAGAGCAAAAAAAAAAAAAAGAGAGAGAAAAAAAATATTCAGAGTGTGCTTCTCAGTTGTTTACGTGCCGCGCCGTGCTTTCGTTGGTGTTTTAGGCTCGCGTCTCTAGTACGGTCTAGCCTAGGATCAGCACAGTACCGACGTTGAGTGTTTATTCAGCTTTGCATCTCTGTTTTGATTACTGTTGAGCTTTTGCTACCATACTTGTCAGCCTTCCTACAGCTCCACATATATTCTACATCGTGTGTTTGACACCTCCTGGCCATCGCTCCACCATATCTCTGAGAGTTTTGACCCGTTGGTTGTACATCACCACCTGCTGCTAGGTAAGAATCGGTAAGAGCGAAAGAAAAGCTTGACGGATTTGTGCTTTCCACCATCCCACATCCCATTAGTAGAAGTAGGATCATATTCCTGTGTGTTTTCTATTTCTGCTAACCATGCCAGGATCACATGATGAAGTGGCGCGGGATGCACCCGATTGGGAGAACATGACAAACAAGGAGCTACATGATAAATTTGCACAAATGATGTCTGAACAGGTGAATGACATCAAGACCAGATTTACAGAGGCAATTGATGGCGTGGAAAAGATGATCGACACCAAGCTCGACGCCAAGATTACTAAGTTGATCGCACGCCTACCTACACAGCCTGCTGCCGCTCCAGCACAGCCACAGCCACCGCCACTACCACGTGCACGACGGATTCTGTTTCCGAGAGGACAAGCTGCTGGTATTGGTGCTCCTCCTGCTGCTGCAGTACCTGCTGCTGCTGCTTCTGACGTCGGCCAGGACGACAACTACGAGGGTGATTACGAGGAGGAGGTGGAACAGGAAGCGGCCTATGAACAACCAGCTGGACGTCCACGTCCCAACATTCGCCACGGTCGACACCAACCACCCCCTCAGGTACGCGATGATGAACATGTGCCTAAACTGAAATTGAATCTTAAGCCGTTTGAGGGTAGATATATTCCTGATGCTTATCTTACTTGGGAGTTAGAAACTGAACAACGCTTTACATGTTTACAATATCCTGAGAATAGACGTGTTACTGCTGCTGTTTGTGAATTCACGGGATTTGCATCTATTTGGTGGTCTGAACATTGTAGATTGCATGCTAATAATATTCCAACTACTTGGCCTGCTTTAAAAGATGCTATGCGTACTCGCTGGGTTCCTCCTTATTATCAACGTGAATTGTTACAAAAATTACAGCGTTTGAGACAAGGAAAAAATTCTGTAGAGGAATATTATCAAGAATTACAAACTTGATTGATTAGATGTGGCCTAGTAGAGGATAATGAAGCTATGCTTGCACGTTTTATGGGTGGTTTAAACAGGGAGATACAAACTATTCTAGAATACAAGGACTTTGCTACTATCACTCGTTTGTTTCATCTTGCTTGTAAAGCTGAACGTGAAGTGCAGGATCGACAGGCCGCTACGAGACCTAACTTTTCTGCAGGACGAAATACATCATGGACGTCGCGTGGAGCTTCTACATCCACACGTCCTGCTGCACCATCATCTACTTCAGCCGCTCATTCTTACAGGGAGCCACCAAAACAGCCAGCGCCACCATTCAAGGGTGCACAGAGTGGTCCAGCGGCGAGTTCTTCTTCATCCATGGCTTCCACAGGGCAAACACGAGATCGTGATATTAAATGTCGCAGGTGCCAAGGTGGAGGTCACTTCGCAAAAGACTGTCCCTCCAAGCGTGTGATGACTATTACGGCGGATGGTGGGTATGAGTCAGCGAGTGACTATGATGAGGAGACTTTAGTTCTCATTGCTCATGAGGAACAGGGTGCCCATGATGATGCTCATGATATAGAGTATATGGCTCCTGATGATGCAGATAAATATGCTAGTTTGGTTGCTCAACGTGTGTTAAGTGTGCAGGTAACGAAGGCCGAGCAAAACATGTGATATGCTGCATATGCTGATTATGTTGATTGTGATGTGGTACCCATGCAAGCATGCTCTCTTTTACTTGGTAGACCATGGCAATTTGATAGGAATGTTGTACACCATGGTAGGACAAATCAGTTTACTCTGGTTCATCAGGATAAAACTATTGCTTTACTTCCTATGTCTCCTGAACAAATTGTGAAAGATGATCTTGCTAGAGCTAGTAAAGCTAAACAGGAGAAAAATAAGAGTGAAAATGAGATAGCAGCTAAAGAATTTGAGCAACAACATAAGATTAATAGCAAATCTTCTTCTGCTGTTTCTAATGAAATTAAATTGACTAGTCCAACTTTGCTTGCTACTAAGGTTGATATTTCGGATTTGGATGTTAGTCAATATGTGTGCTATGCTTTTGTGTGCAAAGAAGCTTTGTTTTCATTTGAGGAATTGCCTCCTTCTTTGCCTCCTGTTGTCACTGACCTTTTGCAGGAGTTTATTGACGTCTTTCCACAAGACGTACCACCGGGATTACCACCTATTCGAGGGATTGAGCATCAGATTGACTTAATTCCCGGTGCTTCGCTGCCCAACCGTGTGCCATACCGTACCAATCCGGAGGAGACGAAGGAGATTCAGCGTCAAGTACAAGAGCTACTCGACAAAGGTTACATACGTGAATCCCTTAGTCCTTGTGCTGTTCCTGTTATATTAGTGCCTAAAAAGGATGGAACTTGGCGTATGTGTGTTGATTGTAGAGCCATTAATAATATTACTATTCGTTATCGTCATCCTATTCCTAGGTTAGATGATATGCTTGATGAATTAAGTGGCTCTACCATGTTTTCCAAAGTTGATTTGCGTAGTGGATACCATCAAATTCGCATGAAATTAGGGGATGAATGGAAAACGGCATTTAAAACTAAGTTTGGATTATATGAGTGGTTAGTCATGCCTTTTGGGTTAACTAATGCACCTAGCACTTTCATGAGATTAATGAACGAGGTTTTACGTGCTTTCATTGGACGATTTGTGGTAGTCTATTTTGATGATATACTGATTTATAGCAAATCTTTGGAGGAACATTTGGATCATTTACGTGCTGTTTTTATTGCTTTACGTAATGCACGTTTGTTTGGTAACCTTGGGAAGTGCACCTTTTGCACCGACCGAGTATCGTTTCTTGGCTATGTTGTTACTCCGCAGGGAATTGAAGTTGATAAAGCCAAGATCGAGGCGATTGAGAGTTGGCCGCAGCCCAAAACCGTCACACAAGTGAGGAGTTTTCTTGGCCTCGCTGGATTCTATAGGCGTTTTGTGAGAGATTTCAGCACCATTGCTGCACCTCTCAATGAGCTTACACGCAAGGATGTGCCGTTTACTTGGGGTACCGCACAGGAAGAAGCCTTCACGGTATTGAAAGATAAGTTAACACATGCTCCTTTGCTCCAACTTCCTGATTTTAATAAGACTTTTGAGCTTGAATGCGATGCTAGTGGGATTGGTTTGGGAGGTGTGTTATTACAAGATGCTAAACCTGTTGCATACTTTTCTGAAAAATTGAGTGGGCCTAGTCTGAACTATTCTACTTATGATAAGGAATTATACGCTCTTGTTCGGACATTAGAAACTTGGCAACATTATTTATGGCCCAAAGAATTTGTTATACATTCTGATCATGAATCTTTGAAACACATAAGAAGCCAAGCAAAACTTAATCGTAGACATGCTAAGTGGGTTGAATTTATTGAGACTTTCCCTTATGTCATTAAACACAAGAAGGGGAAAGATAATATTATTGCTGATGCTTTGTCTCGTCGTTATACTATGCTTTCACAACTTGACTTCAAGATATTCGGTTTAGAGACACTCAAAGATCAATATGTACATGATGCGGAATTTAAAGATGTATTGCAGAATTGTAGAGAGGGTAGAACATGGAACAAGTTTGTGCTTAATGATGGTTTTGTGTTCCGTTCTAACAAGCTATGCATTCCAGCTAGCTCTATTCGTCTTTTGTTGTTGCAGGAGGCGCATGGAGGAGGATTAATGGGACACTTTGGCGTGAAGAAGACGGAGGACGTACTTGCTACACATTTCTTTTGGCCAAAGATGAGACGGGATGTTGAGCGTTTTGTTGCTCGCTGCACTACATGTCAAAAAGCTAAGTCACGACTCAATCCTCATGGTTTATACATGCCTTTACCTGTACCTAGTGTTCCGTGGGAGGACATATCCATGGACTTTGTTTTAGGCTTGCCTCGAACAAAGCAGGGGAGGGATAGCATATTTGTTGTCGTGGATAGATTTTCTAAGATGGCACATTTTATACCATGTCATAAAAGCGATGATGCTGCTAATGTTGCTGATTTATTCTTTCGTGAGATTATTCGCTTACATGGTGTGCCCAATACTATTGTCTCGGATCGTGATACTAAGTTTCTTAGCCATTTTTGGAGATGCTTATGGGCTAAGTTGGGGACTAAACTACTTTTTAGTACTACTTGTCATCCCCAAACTGATGGACAAACTGAAGTAGTCAATAGGACTTTGTCTACTATGCTTAGGGATGTTTTAAAGAGTAACTTGAAGATGTGGGAAGAATGTTTACCTCATATTGAATTTGCTTATAATCGTTCATTTCATTCTACCACTAAAATGTGCCCTTTTGAGATTGTTTATGGTTTTCTACCTCGTGCACCTATTGATTTGCTGCCTCTTCCATCTTCGGAGAAGGTTAATTTTGATGCTAAGCAACGTGCTGAATTGATATTAAAAATGCATGAGTTAACTAAAGAAAACATTGAGAAAATGAATGCTAGATACAAGCTTGCTGGTGATAAGGGTAGAAAGCATGTTGTGTTTGAACCAGGAGATCTTGTTTGGTTACATCTACGTAAAGATAGGTTTCCTGATTTGCGCAAGTCTAAGTTAATGCCACGAGCTGATGGTCCCTTTAAGGTTTTACAGAAATTAATGATAATGCATATAAACTTGAGCTACCTGCAGATTTTGGGGTTAGTCCCACATTTAACATTGCAGATTTGAAACCTTATTTGGGAGAAGATGATGAGCTTCCGTCGAGGACGACTTCAATTTAAGAAGGGGAGGATGATGAGGACATCTCTACTAATGTTACACCCACATCTTCACCAACTACACATACTGGACCAGTTACTAGAGCACGCGCACGTCAACTAAATTATCAGGTACTTTCGTTTCTTGCGAATCCTTCTAATGTTCCGGAACATATGATGCTGCCTAAATTAGATACTTTTGTTTGTCTTATGAATGAAGGATCTAGCATGGATAAGAAGGATGGTCATTGGAGCGGGATCAAGCATGGAGAAGGAGGTGTGCGCGCGGGAAAGGACAATGGAGCTTCCAGTGGTGATTTTCGCACTTTGAGGCCACCATAAGGCGTGCATGAAGACTTGGACGAGAGACACAAGACGCCACATTAATATTTTCGTCCAAGGGTTATTATAGGTGCTGCGTCACCTTATTATTGGGCCAGGCCCATGTAATTTCGAAATACACTTAATAGGCTATTTTTTAGAGTCCGTATGTGTGGGGAAACAGAGTTAGGGTTGTTTTCGGACCCCTCCTCCAAGGGGCCACGAAATTCCCCTCTGTTCCCCCATATATACAGCCCTTAGGGCGTCGTTTAGACTTGGGTTTTAATTAGATTTAAGTTAGCCATAGCCGCAACTTCGAGTTCTTCGTTTGTGTCGTCCGACCAGGCCAAGACCGCATTGGAACCCCAACTTCTGTTAATCTTTCATCTTATATTCGCAATATCCAGATTGCAATTCTTAGTTCTTGCTTGTTCTTCGATTGCTTGCAGGAATTGACCTTCGTGGTCAGGTTGATCGTGCATCCGCGGGATCAATAACCTCTCGGAGTTGGTTTAGCGATTGCTAAGGCGCAACGTCTTCGCACATTCGTAGTCGGGTCGTGAAAGTCTACTCCACCAAAATCGATCTCCATCATCTCATCGAAACATCGGGACACCTTCGCCTCTATCAGCTGGGACTTGCCGCAGAGTGATTTCACTCCCAATATCTTCCATGCGCTTGCATGACAGAAAAATCCGGGCGGACGCGCCTAGGCTATGAACTTTACTGGCGGCAATTGATCACTGTAAGACCTGCAGCGGCATGACTTTGCTCGACACCAGTGTTCTAAGCTCATGTCGAGGGACGTGAGTTTGATTTGGCTACTGGGGTATTTTCCACTAGCGCAATTCACCAAGGCTCGACCAGTCGACTCCTTGGGCCCTTTCAGCTTACCATTCCCTCGAAACAGGTTTTGTTATGGCCCTAGACTGCCAGCGACCCGCGGTTATACCGTGCATACAATTGACGCAAGGATGAACTCGAGACCCTACGCGACTCTTCGAGTCCCCCAGGCACTCGGAGGCTACTGACGAGGGGGTGACACCACGACTCCTATGGATGGGCCTACCAGGCATACCCGAAGAAAGAAGGCCCACAGAGATGCCGCCTGGGCTCAGCCTTGGCCCACTAGTGGCACCGACGTAAGAGTCCACGACTCGTAAGGAAGGTGCAAACCTGCCGTGCGGTACAAGATTTGGGTTAGGAAACCTCATCTGTAATCCAAGAGGGGTTCCCCGAGACCTAGCCTAGTATATAAGGGCTGGGAGGGGAGACGTCGAGATCAACGAATACACGATCGGTAACCCTAGCCTTGTGCGCACTAGCCTTGGCCTTCCCTGTAATCGCATCTCTAAGCAATAATATCGAGCAGGAACGTCTCCTCCTGTTAGTCGACGAGCTATCGTCCAACCTGTGCCTCTCATGACTAACCCAGGGTCCCTGACCATGGGATTTTCCGGGGTTGATCCCCGTCAATACCGTTAGCCACTCATATATTTCTAGTGCGTCCGCAACCTCACCACTACCCCCATCTTACCCGTGAGAAGTTGGTTACAAGACTTTTCATATAGCTCACCTCTTTATTTTCTCTTTTACGCACGTTATGCAACGATCTTGGACTTTAGAGGAGCTCGACGACCCTTCTTCTGGACGCCTTCACGAAGACTCGACGACGAATAGTTAGGTGGATCCCGGCGGAGACCCTGGACCCGTGTGGTAACGGGAACGGTGTGTTTTACCTTTGCCACTAGGCATTTGAATGTAGTCTGTACTCAGACATGTATCTTTCGTTGATGTATTGTATTAAGGCAATCGTATGCCGATTGTCTGAGACGTTGTATCCTTGTAGCTCTAATGTTGTGATATCATGTTGGAAATCCGGTGCATATGGCATTGTCATATGTCGCGTTGGGACCGATATGTGCTTCGTCCCCGGATCTGGATGGAAACATCTAAATCTGGAATAGTATCGCATATCGGGCCTTACACCTCCAGACCCGGTCTTTATCCTAACTATTCATTATATTGGAAGTTTACCATGGAGGCGCACCTAGCGTTCTCTTCTACGACAATCTCATTGCCAAGGACAAGCAAATAAAAGATGAAGTCGACGCCAAGATTGCGTCCAAGCTAAACTTGGGGGCTACTGTCGGGGGGATTACTCACAGCTAAGAACCGGCCTGAAGACTAGAGTCGGAAAGAAGACATGTCCTGGAGAATAGAGTCGGCTGACATGAGTCACCTCCATGAGTCGGCTGACATGAGTCACCTCCATTAGTCGGCTGACATGAGTCACCTCCATGAGTCGGCTGACATGAGTCACCTCCATGAGTCGGTTGACATGAGTCACCTCCATGAGTCTGCTGACATGATTTTCCTCTACAGGAGTCGGCCAGACAGGAGACTCTCCTCTACAGGAGTCGGACATACAGGAGACTCTCCTTTACAGGAGTTGGCCAGACAGGAGACTCTCCTCAACAGGAGTCAGCCAGACAGGAGACTCTCCTCTACAGGAGTCCACTTAACTTAGAAGATAACAAGACTTAGAGTAGGACTCGGATTGATATCCGACTTGTAATACAAGATGAGACTAGTTTGTATCAGAATATGACTCTACATGTAAGCCTCCCCCTTCCACATATATAAGGAGGGGTAGGGCGCCCATAGAGGCCAAGTTCACCAGAGTAGGCTTTCGCCATGAGAGTAGGCTGTCACCATAAAAGTAGGCTTTCGCCAAGAGAGTATGCTTCCGCCAAAGTAGGCTTCCGCCAAAGTAGGCTTTCACCTGAATAAAACTGTAAGAGAATCGACGACACGCCGGCGACTCCTCGTGAGCAAAGGAATAAGAACTAGCCACAAACAACATGTATGGTCTTTACCGGACTATTTTTTCCGGGGCCTGAAGCTGTATAAAATCGCGTTTTCTCTCTCTGTGATGTTCTTCTTCCTTGTACACTCGTAGCAAAGGCCCCATAATCAAGTTCTCTCATGAGGACATTTGCCATGACTTTCCCACGACAGATCTCCTGCTCCTGGACGCCTCGCGTCTGATTGCAGCAATTGTGTATACAAAACCAAAAGGGGAAGGGGAAAGCAAGGGTGAGTATCTAGCATACCCGCGAGTCTTACATCCGCTACTAAGCATTTATGCATTTGTATCAAATGGAAAGGGGAGGCTATATATAGTGGACTGAATTGTATAAAGTCATAATAAGGATGAGAAGCTTGGCCTATCGAAGACTGGCATCTTCCGACGATTCTTGCAGCATGAGAAGAGAATAGCCAATAGTTCATATAAAGCATAAAGTAACAATGCAGTAGAAGTTGTTGCAACATTGTATAATAGTAAGTTGTAATAATTAAAAATTATAAATGCCTCCGAGTTCCCTTCCTTGACTTCCCTGCGAGGAAGAAAACCCGAAACCAACAGTTTAATAGTAGTAGTTCGTAGTAGTAGGATTCGGCTTTAGCATAAAGCGTCCTGTTACAATGGACACGACTATTCGAATAGATTAAACTCCCTGCAGGGGTGCACTACTGTTCAGCCTGCACGCTCGGATCTCCAGGGTGGCGTATACCTTGTTAGGGAACACCCACCGAAGCTATCCGACACGCCGCAGCCCATCCAAGCCTCAACAGAGAGGTCATCCGTCGGACTAAATCCTATGCGCTCAAGGGTCTAGGTCCCTCACCCTTCCACGCTCCTGCACGGTGCGAGTCTGGTCGGGGAAGCAAAAGAAAATACCACTCGCGCGAGAAAGAAGACACCACTTCCCGGCAATCAGGCCGCGGCACTGCTGACGTCTGAAGAGCTTTCAGATGAACTACGACGCGGAGGGCCCACACCGTAATCCCATGTGTAGGTAGTGCGTACAGTCCTTTGCGGCCTCTCAAGTCATCCACCGAACCATTAGTCATTTTATTATTTTCTCGCAGGCAACCGTTACCATTGCCTGAAAAATTCACACAACGGACAACGAAAAACAGTCAAGACCACCAGTACATCGGGGCCTACCCTGTTGTCCCGTCAAAGCTCTGCGGTTACCGACAAGGTGAACCGTCTCCTTACCTTATCTCGTGTGTGCTCCTAGAGGAGCTCGACTTTTGTGGTTTGGTAACTCTCGCGGAATACGAGTAGGGGCCAAGCACATCAGTACATTGGTCGTACCCTCCCTGTCGTTATCGTCGCACTGCCGCTCGCGGGCACCACTGGGTCGGCCGACTTCTTACCTTAAGGACAACCGTGGTTCAGGACCCTAGGGAGGCTATACAGAGTCATCAACAAGTGAAGTACGGTATTACTCCACAATAGCTCGCACTTTTTGTGGCTCGGCAGAGCCGAGGTAGGGGCCTTAGGCGGTGTCTGCATTGTACCGTACCTGTGCAGTTATATATATTTTATTTCCGCTTTCACTCCCCAGAGTGATCAAGGCCCGCTATCTAATCCTAGTTGACTAAGAATGCGCAGGACTAACTGCTGAATAATATATGTATATATATTTATAGGCAGCATAGGATAAAGGAAGGTACATCAAGGGGCGACAAAAACAAGCTATGCAATAGAATAGGATTGTAACGTAGCAGCAGAAGTAGCAATGCCTAATGCAAGAAATGTATGGAAAAGATAGGCGATATCTAGGGAAGGAAAATGGCTCTGCTTGCCTAGAAGCTCGGCAGTAGAGGTACGGTCATCGACGTAGTAGTCGTACTCGGCAGCAGAGCCGGCGGTGGCAGTGTCGAGGTCTACCGGAGAATAAGGGGGGAGAAGCAATAAATACACAGCAATAATAGCAATGCAAATTCAAGACATGGAAAATGCATTGTTGGCGGTTTTCTAACGCAATGTTAAGTATTTTTAGGCGGAGCGGGAATTTATCCGGAGATGACTCGTTAGTACCGGTTGATTACCGGAAAAATGATCCGGAGGGGAAGGTTCCATGTCTGCAGTGTTAGAGACATCTGTCAGACATGCGGATAGTGTATCCGCACTTGTTGATCCATTATGAACAACTTCCATATTCAGAATATTTTCATCCGGAAAGTTTTACCGGCACCAGGAATAATCAGGTAGGAATTCCGAAGGGGCAATGTCTCAGGTTCGGTAAGCTACAGGGGGGTGGTAGGTATATGGGTAGCGTATCCGTACTCGTTGTATTTTTCTGATCAACTTTCATGTATAAAATATTTTCATCGGAGTTACGGTTTAAAAGATATTGAATTTCAAAGTTTAAATCATTTTGAAAAATTTATGGAATTATTTTTATTAATAAAAGCAACATTATCCACAACAGTAAATCCTGACCAGTGGGTCCCACTAGTTAGTGACAGATCCAATTAATTTAATCTAAATTGGGATTAACCAGAGGGGGGGTCCCACATGTATGTCACATAGGGACTTGATTTAATTAAACTAAATTAATTAGTGGTTGGTCCCACATGTCATTGTCTCTGTTATATTTAGCATTTTAATTAAACCAATGAATTAACAAATGACCTAGGGTCCACCTGTAAGTGTCTCTAGGGGTTTTCTCTGTTTGAACAAAATTGGAGGTTAATTAAAGGACAGGGGGGCCCAGGGATCAGTGGGGTTAAGATAAACTAAACAGACGACCATCCATGTCAATGGGTTAGCCCAATGGTTAACAGTGCGTGCTCGCCGGCGACGAGCAGAGGCACGGCGGCGAGCGGTGGAATCGCACTCCGGCGGCCAACTCGTGCAGAAGGGGGCTCGTTCGAACGAGCGAGAGAGAGCGCATCATAGGGGGCAACAGGCGCGAGCTGGGGGCGGCCGGAGCGGCGGCGCTGTAACGGCAGCCTGAGTACTACGAGCACGACGCGACGTCTACGGCGGCCTACAGCGACGGAATCGACAGGAAACAAGGGGGTGTCGGGGGAGAGGCTCACGGAGAGGGTGTAGGGGAGGAAATGGTCTCGGTGGATCGCAGGCGTCGACGAATTCGACGGAGACTTGCGGCAGCAGACGACATAGGGGGAGAAGGGGGTGCATTCCACGGGGCTTCTCTAGTCGTTGGCGGGCGCGGGAAGATGAGGACGACGATGATGGAGCTCCAGGACACGGAGAGGCTGCGTGGGGAGGTCGGGGTCGACGGTAATGGCAAGCACGATGGGGACGGAGCACGGCATCAATGGCGGCAGGTCCTACGATGCGAGGGGAGCTCAGGGGAGAGATGGCGACAGTGGTCGTACTCATCGGGACCCTGTAGGTGAGCTCAAACTTCTTGGGGATGGCTCGGGGAGGCGCGAATTCGTTTGTGACGAGCGGCGGCTGTGGAATGGCGGAAGACGATGGAGGCTTCTCCCGGGCGTCCTGGCTCGATTCCTTGCGCGTGCAGATGATGAAGACGATGGAGGATCTCCCGGACAATTCAGCTAGGCCTGGGGGCTTCAGTGGTCGCGCGAGCTCGAAGGGGCGCCCATGGCGACGTCGGGCATGGACGAGCAGAGCGGGCAAGAGGGGGGAGATGATGTGTTCGATCTAGGGTTTGAACAGGGGGCAGAGGGGTGGTCGGGTTCAAGTCTAATGTTCGATCTTATTCCTCCCCGGCGCACTATAGCGATGAGGAGGAGGGCGGGTTCGACGGCAACGGCCACAGTTGGCCGTGACATGGCCTCGGTCAACTTCTCCTGTAGCGAGAGGTGGGGGAAAGCCCAGGGTGCTCTGGGCCAACTGGGGTTGCCCAGGGCGAAAGATAGGATTTCCCTTTTTTTCTTCCAGTTGTTCTCACTGCTCTGTTTTATTTAGTTTAGCTAGTATATGATTTTTCATTATTATTGCTACACAATATGTTGATGCCACAAAATGTTTGGTTGAGAAATAAATTCATTTACCTTTCTATTTTATTTAAAAGGTGATAAATGCTACTATTTTGCTACTGTTTGTATTTATTTATATTATTTAAACATTGCAATAAGTTACCATTGTTATTTTAATATGGTCTACTGACTACTTAGCATTTTATAAAATTGGTTGCAATATTTTTGGGCAAGATTTTATTTCCACTTTGTTTTATAAATTTTGTATCTGGGTTAAATTTGAACAAGCCACCATCAAGGGTGATCATTATTAGCATAATCATGATGACTTGCCATTTAATAAGGTAATCACTATTGAATTTCTGTTGCATGATTACTGGGGTGTTACAGAGAAGTACCCCGAGGAGGAGTGAATGGGGGTTTGGTTATCCTTGTGCATCCTCGACCCATGGTACGTGAGGGTACTCTATATATTCTAACCCCTCCAGAGTTAGCGAACCATCTAGTAGCTAGAGTTCTCAACTATTTTTTTGTAGTTTTCAAAAATAAGCACGGATTGCCCAAAATATGACACCTATCACTAATAGGCTCAAGCTCTTGGAACCAAAAGTCCAAACTACTCAAATTGATACCTCAAAACTATTGCAAGTTACTACTACACTTATAATATCAACCTCAATTACCTAGTCATGCAAGACACACAACTAAGTGCAACAGACCAACTCTCTAAACAAGATAAACATGATAACTCAAGAGAGTTCTAAAAGAAACAGCCTAAATAAAAGCTCTTAAAAATATAAGCATGAAAACTAAGAGCTAAGCATGACAGCAGCTACGAAAAGAATAAGAACACACAAAAAGTTAAGCATGCAAACCTATGTTGTGTTCTAGGGTGGAGTGGAGCGTGTTTCTCTCCCAAGCAATGAAGGCTAGGGTCCAACTTGTTATGAACAGCAAGAAAAACTAAAACAAACTAAAAAGTAAAGAGCGAGACGCTCCAAGCATAGCACATAACTGTGACACCCTGGATTTTGGAACTTTCTTTTTCCAAAAACTTTTTTGATTTATTTCAAGATTTGCCTGTAGATTTGATTTTGAGCAACTCTTTGGACTTGAAACGTGAGCATAATGTATTTCCTTGATCAATTTTCCCATGGTTCCCAAAACCCTTTGCCATGATCATCCTTTGATCCATCCCATCCAAGCCACATTTTTAGTCATGCCATATATTCCTTTTCCAATAAAAGGAATATTCCCTTTATTTGAGGATTGTGAAGCAACCATGATTTATATTGCTCCATAAATCCCCAAATAATTCCCACATGTCATTGAAACCATATCTTGCCAAATTCTCCAAAAACATTGCATGGCCCAAGTGGATTTTAACCTAGAGAAATTCATTTGTCTGTGGGGGAAGAATAGCACTTTGTGATGGAAGTGTTATTTATCCTTATCCATTGTTTGTGAAACTTTTTGTGCATACTCTTGTGATCATAACAAGAGCCTATGTGAAATTTCAGCCTTAGGGGACAAGCCAAACACCATCCCAAAATTCCCAAAGTTTGGATGCAGCAAGGGGGCATTGTGAAGCAAGTGCACGATAGGGGAACCCATTTGCTCTGAAACTTTTTGAACCTCATCTCACACCCAAATGACTCCACTAAACCAAGTTTTAGCCAAATCCAATCAACCATGGGAGCGGATCATCAAGATCAAGTTTCTGGCCAGCACAATATCTTGTGAAGCAAGTACTAGCTAGAAGTTTCCCCAAACCCTGAAACTTTGCACACCCATGCACACCACCAAATAACTACTCTACACCAAATTTCAGCCAATTCCTTTTGGTGCTTTACAAAGGAAGTACATTATTCCTTTGGCCAATCGGGCTGAAACTTCACTGAATGCTAGTCCTTCCAACCACAAGCCCCTGTGACAACATGCCATCCACCCACTGTTCACCATTTGACCATTGCTTCTTCCCCAAGATTGCTGCTGCAAACTTTGCAGTGAATATAGGATCATCATGTAGCTCCCCTTGACCAGTCAAGCCCACAGAAGTGATCAGTGTAGAAAGGAGAAGCCTTTAGACAAGCTTGGCCATGAAGAAACCCCCTGTGTGCACCAGCCCACGTGATGGCCGCGCTCTGGCATGCGTTTGGCGCGCTCTGGGCGTGACCTGCGGCCACCGAGCACGCCATCCACGCGCTGCAGGACGCCCGCGTGGCCTAGCCATCGTCCCACCGCGCCGCACGGCTTTGCCAGGCACGTGCACACCTTTCCCTCTCTTTCCCTCGCCGGATTGATGTCGGCCTCCCGCCGGCATGCGCATCACGACGAGCACAGCGCCGCCGACCTGTCCCCATCACCGTCTGCTTCCCTCGGCTCCATGCGATGCCCTTCTCGCCCGTGAGCTCCCCCGTGAACCCTAGAACTACCACGAAGCCCCTCAAGCCCTCCACCACACTGCTCCTCCGTGGCCGCGTCAGCCCGGCGGCATCTGGCTACGGCATCGCCGCCAGCCTATAAAACCCGTGCCCCTGCTCGTCCCGCTCCACCACAGGCATCCACGACCTCCCAATTGCTCCCATGCACAAGGAATCGAACCTTGGTGCTCTTCTTCCCCGCCTCCTGCCACAGCTCCGCCACCGGCATTGCAGCGACCCCCTCCTCGCTCCAGTGCTCCCTAGCCACACCAGTGCCACCATTCGACGCCCCTTGCTCCCCTTGTGCTTTCCAACCCCTCCACCACCTGGATTCCTGCCGGAATCGTCGCCGGCGTCGACGACCTCGTCGGAGCCGTGACTTGCCACCGCCGGGACGACCCTCCCCTCGTCGTCCGGCCATCGTTTGAGGTGCCACGGGTGCAGGAAGGTGCGTCGTGGTCCTCCCGATCCAGCTGCACCGTCTCCAGCCTCGGCCGTGACCTCTCGTCGGAGCTACGCCGCCGGTGAGCTTCGCCCCCCTGCCCCTCTCTTTTCTCTCTATCACCCGACACCTTGGACCCACATGTCACTGACCCAACCCCTACCGAACCGGTATGTAAGTGGAGAAGTATTCGCAGAATACGCCTTCGACGTGGCCCCAGGGAACTTCTAGAGAATTATCAATTTAAATTAATTTAAATTGATTTCTTTGACCAAACTTTGACAAGTGATATCTCCTATTCTATAAGTCCAAACGAGTTGAAACTTTTCCCCCTAGTTTTCTCTTGGGCTCCTCTTTAAATTCGCATAATTTTTATGCCATGTCTCTCTGTTTATTTTTTCTGAGAAAAAGAAACCTTTTATGTGACCTTTTATTTTGCCATTTTCTTTAAATATATTTTCCAGGGTTTTCATATCCTTCAAGACCAGGAGTATTTCACACTCATCTTGTGAAAGGCAAGCCACAACCCCCTTTTGCACCTTCGTAAAGGTTTGACGTGTTTCAAACTTGCTTTAATTCTCGAATGATACGATGTTTGCTCTTGTTATGCTTTGAATCACTTTGATCATGCTATTTCCATGTTATGTTTGTATGCATCATACCCCTAGTCATGTGCATGATCTTGCTAGGTTGCATGTTAACCATCTTGACATGACTAAGTTAATCACCTAAACCGGCTTTGGATCATGATGTGCCTATAACCGTACCTTGGATTGTTCTGCATGCATTGCTTGGACTATAGATTGTTATGTTGCACCTGATCTTTATGATTATGCATTTGGATATATGATATGTGCCAAGTTGATCAAGTGCCACCGAACCGGACTTATCAGTGCAGCCACACTTGCCTGTATGGGAAGGCCTTGGCTCGGTCTATCGGTGTGCTCTCTTATGGGTATCACCAAAGAGGGGAGACTATGCGCGCGCGGTTACCCTGGCCTGGTAAGCGGTGATAGTCTTGAAAGCCGGTTTGGTTATATTGAGCGCAGTCCCCGTTTTAGACAATGGTCCCCGTTTGTGACCATGTTGTTGGACATGAGATGGCCGGTATCTAGAAGACATGGGGCTACCCAAGATGGGATGTCGGTGATACGGTAAGGGAGGCATGCGGTAGAACGGTCTCGTTGGAGAAGTCCTAGTCCACTCCTATGGTACGAGTTCCGAGGTTCCTGTGGGACAAGTTCCAAGGTACTGGATGGAGGAAGAACTCCATAGTGTGGGTAAAGTGCACAACCACTGCAGGGTGTTAAGAATCTATTCTCCGCGGTATTGGACAAAGTTCGTACTAGGTCACAACCTCTTGAGTCTGTAATGACTCCAAGGTAAGCCGTATGACCATGCGATGATCATACGGTGTCCATGTGACCTTAAACGATGATTGTCCATGCATTAGTTATAACCTTGATAATATGCTAGATGCATCATGGTAGCTTTGTTTGAACTATTAATGCCATGTTATTGTTTTGCCTTGGTGCTTTGGTTGTCGTGAGCTTGCAAGTACATTCAATGTACTGACCTGGCGTGTCATGCCAGACTTATAGGCAATGCTGTGATTGCGTAGGACGATGTTCCCGGTGTTTGCAAGCTAGGAGGTGTCCCAGTCAGTGTCCCTGTGGAATGGAGTTCATCACTGTTGTTGTTGTTGTTCCGATTCTATGTATTATTCCGGTGCCGTAGAGTTATTCCGCTGCTTGGTGTAGATCTGTGGCTAGCATTAGGAGCAAGTTGTGCACGGCCTCGCTGCGCTAGCATTGTAATAGACCCCCTTATAGCCATTTCATCGGTAATAAAAGTGGTTCAGTTCTATATCAAGCAGTGTCGTGTTCCAGAATACATGATCTCTGGGCTGGAGCATGGGTCATTCCGGTATTCTGAGCCGGGGTTCCACAATAACACATGAAGAGATGAAAATATAGCATGGAGAAGGACGAACTGATGATTGTTGATGAAGAAGGGGATGGACAGGGGCATCCCCAAACTTAGAAGCTTGAGTCTCCTTGGATATTTCTTGGGGGTGCATGGGGGCATCCCCAAGCTTGAGCTTTTGACACTCCCGGATCTTCGTTCATCATCTTCCTTCACATACTTGAAAACTCCCTTCATACGAAACTCATCATAAGCTCATTAGAGTGGTTAGTACCCTTAAATAAATAATTATTCTCCACTAGAAATAAATATTTTCATGAATAGCTACTGTTTCTCAAGATTGCCAAAAAAATTTGCAAAGAAAAAGCAAGCTTAAAATTTGCAACACGGTAAAAACGCAAACGTGGCAGAATCTGTGAAAAACAGACCAGCAGGTAGTAAATAAAATTTGAGGGACTTTTGCAACTCAAATCAAAAAACTCAAAACAGACGCTAGAAAGCCCATTGTATATAAAATATTGTAAAAAATCAGATCAAAAATATGATCTGGTGATTTATGGTGAATTTATACGTCAAACAGACAAAATCTATTTTTGGACAGCATGTCACCACTTTTGAACTTTCTTGCAATCGGAGGCTAAAACTTGGCACAAAGCTTGAAAATAAAGATACAATGATGTTGCTACAGTAGTAACAAGCATCAAGACCAATAAAACTGAAAGTAAAAAAAATTGGTTGCCTTCCAATAAGTGCTTTCGTTTATGCCTTTTAGCTAGGCATGATGCAAAAAGATCAAGTATTATCAACTCCAAAAGAATAACTTGCCCGTGTAACTGACTCATAAGGTAACTTAATATTCTTTCGAGGAAAGTGTTCCATTCCTTTTTTGAGGGGGAATTGGAATCTAATGGTCCCTTCTTTTATATCAATGATAACACGAACAGTGCGGAGAAAAGGAAGTCCCAAATAATTGGACATGAGGGATCACACTTAGTGTCCATGACACGAAAATCAATGGGAACATAATTATCATTGAAAACAATAAGAATGTCATCAGTCCTTGCTAAAGGTTTCTTTACGGAAGAATCAATAAGACAAACACAAAAAGAACATGGATCAAAAGGTGTCAATTCAAGCATATCATACATTCTTTTGGGTAAAATGGAGGCACTAGCTCCAACATCACATAAAGCAAAGCAAGAAAAAAATATTCATTTTAATTTTGACCATAGGTTCCCAACCATCTTCTAGTTTTCTAGGGATAGAAACCTCTAACTTAAGTTTCTCCTCCCTAGATTTGATAAGAGCATTGGTAATATGCTCGGTGAAGGAAATATTAAGTGCACTAGTGTCGGGGTCTTTAGCCATTCGTTGCACAAAAGTGATAACTTCAAAAAGACTACAATTAGCAAAATCAAGGTCACAACCATTAATTAAAGTGGTGGTGATGTCATCTAAGCTCATTCTCTTGGTAGTCTCTAAATTCATGGGACCTTCTTGTCCTAAAGTTGAGGTGTTAGCATCACCATTGATAGGTCCATTGGGACTAGGGATGTGTTGGGTGCTAAAGCTTTTGAGGTCCTCAACAACTTGTATAGTAGCAAGAGTAGTGTGTGTAGGAAGGCTCTTAATCCTATCTTCCTCTTCTTTTTCTCTAGCCCATCTATCCTTAAGTTTGGCTAGCATTCTAATGTTCTCATTGATTTGCACTTGAATAGTATTCATGGGTGAACTTTTCCTTTCCTCAAGGGGAGAAGTTCTAATTTTAAGCATCTCTACATTATGACCTATGTTGTCTAACTTCAAAGAGAGACTGTCTAATTTTTCTAGTATCTCTTCTACACTCTTATTGAAGGCTTTTTGAGAAGTGATTAAGTCCTTAAGAATGCTCTCTAATTCAGAAGTGGACTTTTTGGTGCTAGGACAAGTGTTGTTGTTCCCATAGTTGTTGCACTACTGCAAAGAGGGACTAACACAATACTCCTTTCCCAGTCCCTTGTACGAAACTGTTTGTGATGCTATCAACGCAAACGGTATAAATACAAAACCGTTTGGGCGAAACTGAACCGTCTACCCAAAAGGCCACAATTCTAAAAATTATTGAGTGGGTGATGTAGGACTAGCGGGTCTTTGAAAATCGGTCTAGGATGTTTAGGGCGAAAACCCATGGTTGCACATAAAGTACCGCCAGCATTTCTTCGCAATCGTTCATAGTAACTGAAATGTTTGGAATGCCTAACCTATCAGGCACTCTTATGAAAATCCTTTCGTGTGTGAAACAAGGGCTGACGATTCGTTCAAACAACCATCCACATGACCAGCCAGAACACCCACGGTTGCAAAGAATGAACCGCTAGCCCATCTTCACAATCATTTGTATTTACTAAAATGTGTGGGATGTGTACTCTATCAGGCACATTTCTGTAAATCTTAGTCTTGGTTATGCACGACACACAGTTCCTAAATCAAGTGTTTGGGATTTCTCCTTAGAACACCAACGGTTCTAAAAAATGAATCGCTACCTTAGTAAAGCAAGCGTTCTGAATTAAAACATGGTGTGCGAAGTAAAACATATGCGAAACGTTTCTGAAAATCTAAGGGTTGGTGATGCACGACACACAGTTCGTACAATAAACTGTGGGTTATAATAGTCGCTTGGTCATGCGGTCATTTTCGTGGTCAACTCCATTATCTTCTATGCGAGCCGTGCATTACTACTCCTACTACACGGTACGCGTGCAGTTGGCCTCCTACCTCCCCTCTTATACACAAACTTCCCATTCCACTTCCACTACTCCAGCTCTCTCTCTCTCTCTCTCTGCGCATCCCGGCCATCCAGACCTCGATCCACAGTTCGTCACCCCAAGGCCATAGCTTCTTCAACGCCCCCCACTAAGCGTGTTAGGTATAGTGGTTTCCATCTCCGTTCTATTTCATTACTCTATCTCCTTTTTCTGTGAGGAAATCTTTCTCTTTTCTGCTCTAATCTTTCTTTTCACATTGTTTTTGTATTCACATCGACATACAGGTCCGGTGGACCTGATTGCCAGGAATATCAGCTGGGCATCATCGATGAGTTATGCCAAGCGTTGGACAAGAGTACAGTGAATGTCACGGTTGCCATCAAGGTGGTTGAAGAGAACATGGATGACGCCATTGCCGCCAGGGAGAAGCTCCTGAAGCAAGAAAATGATTCTCTTGCAACACTTCAGACCTTGCATGAGGATTTGAAGAAGACGGTGGACATCAACATCGACCTTGCGCATAAAAATGCGAGCCTGGAGCTCAACCGAGCGCGCAGGGAAACATTGGTCCTTCGCGCGGAAGCCCTGACGGAGAAGAATGCAGAGATGGAGAGATCATCCAGAGGGCCAAGGCAAATGGAGCCATGGAATAACTTTGTGTCTTTTTTAGTTATCAAAATAAAGGACTATGTTTATGTAGACCAGGACGTGTGTGTCTTCTTATGTTGATCTTAACTAAGAACTTCTCTGGTCGATATCTAGCCCACTAATGAGTAATTCCAATCATGTTTATTCTGCTAACACCCTTTAACAGCCCGAAACGTCCCATAGCTACAAACAAACCACAGAAAAAACACACGTCGAAAAAAAAACACCCGTCCCTCCCCCCACCTTATCTTCGTATCTTCTCTTGCCGCACCACACGAAAAAATCGTGCCCATCTCCATGCCGCCGCACGTCCCTCCCCACGCCGCCGCACCACCTGCTTCCTAGCCCCGCCGACGGATCACCTCCTCCCACCCTGCGTGACCCAGCCGCTGGATCCGCCCACCGCCGTCCTCCGGCATGTGGCTGGCGTCCGCATCTCCGACCCCCCCCCCCCCCACCCGGCAATCTCCTCCGCCAGAACCCTGCCGCCGCCACCCCCCCCTCCCCCGCGACCGAATCCATCAGGCTCCGTCCGCGCCATGGGATCCACGACAGGAGCATCGCGCTGCCGCGGGAGAAAATGGTGGCGGCCACCGGCCATGGCTATGGACCACATCGACGCGGGCGGTAGTTGATCATGCCGCCGCACCCCTCTGCGACGCCGCCAGTAGTTGATCCGGCCGCTGCAGACCACAGCTACGCCACCGACAGTGGATCCGGCCGCCGCGGGGCCGTGCGACGCCGATGTCAGTTCATCCACAGGCGCCTCACAAAGCATATGGATCCTCCTCCCTCGAGCAGTGCATCAGGATTTATTTTTCAGATGTTTTGCACGATGGGTGCAGTCGGAATCATGTTCAGTTTGTGGGGTAATATTTTTTGCAGTTTGATTTTTTAGCTTGTGTTTGGGCATCAAAATTGCAGTTTCCTGAAGTCTTCGATGCCGTGCAGCTTGGTGTTCAATGTATTTTTTTTCAAAATAATCCGGTGTATGATTTTTATGTGGAGATTGATGCAAAAAAATTTTGGAAAATTACGGTTCACTATAAGAAATACCTCTGTGATTCATTGAAAAAATCACCAAAAAATTAGAATATAGTTTGTTTCAGCAAATTCTAAATTGCGTTACAGATGCGGTTCTCTTTCAAGAATGATGATGTTCACTTGCGCCCAATCGCGAATTATGTGCGAAAATGACAAGGAAAAACAAAAAAAAGTTCCTCGATCGAGAACTACGATGTTACCAAAAAATGTAGTTCTCTCTGTTCGACGTTGCAATGTCGTTCCCCGGCGTATGCAGTTCACTTCGCCGTTCCGGGTTCGTGAAAACCACGTGCATTCCGGTTTGTCGATAATGCAATGCGGTTGCTCGTCGCATGCAATCACATGCAATTCACTGCGTTGATTCCGGATCAGAGAAAAACACGTGCGTTTCTGTTTGGCTATAATGCAGTGCACTTTCCTATCGGATGTGGTGTCGTTTCCCGGCGAATGCAGTTCCCTTCGTCGATTCCGGGTACACGAAAAAATAGAGTTCTGCGATTTACTAAAATCGACGTTGCTCTTAAACCTTAAGGAATTAGAGGGTGTGTTCTACATACAAATGGAGCTCCTCGACGATAACTATCCAATGGTGTAGCAACTGCATCGATCGGACGAACGAATCAAAAAAATTACATCAAAACGTTCGCTGCCCACACGAGGGCAGAACACAGTTTTTCAAATTACTTCAAAACCATGAAGAATCGCGAAAAGTGTTAATTATATGAATTGTTATCCTACTCCATACGAATCCAACGATGTACCATACGCATCGTTCCGACAACCGGTTTAAGAAAAATCACAAAAAAACTTCTGCTATGAAAGTGGGCAGCCGCACCATTTTCAAAACTTCTATTAATCCGTGATGAATTGGAAGAAGTGTTCAACATACAAAAGATGCTACTTTCCATACAAATCCAACGGTGTATCATACGCTCAATTCCGATGAACGGTTAAAAAGTTAGAGAAAAAATACTGTATGCGGTCCTGTTTTACCCGAGATGCAGCGCCTGTAAGTCAACAATGCAGTTCTCATTAGTGTACCGACGCAGTGCGAAAGTGTTAGAAAAATAGTTATTCTGCTAATATTAGAAGAATAGATGGGCTATATACATATATATATATATGTGTGTGTGTGTATTACTGCAATTTTTAGATTCCTTCTTATTGATCAGAAAGATCAATCTCATCACATTTGTCTTTGCGGCTCACCCGCTGTAAGGCCCGATATGCGGTACTGTTCCAGATCTAGATGTTTCCATCCAGATCCAGGGCAAAGCACATATCGGTCCCACCGCGACATATGACAAAGCCATATGCCCCGGATTTCCAACATGATATCACAACATTACAGCTACAAGGTTACAACATCTCATACAATCGGCATACAACTGCCTTAATACAATACAACAGCGTAAGATACATGTCTGAGTACAGACTACAATCAAATGCCTAGTGGCAAAGATAAAAACATCGATCCCCATAACCACACGGGTCCAGGCCCTCCGCCGGGATCCGCCTAACTAGTCGTCGTCGAGTCTCCACGCGAAACGTCGATCACCGTACCTGTTGTCGATCAAGAACCCTGAAAAGAGTTTGGGGGTAGTATCATGAGTACAGAAGTACTCAGCATCCAACTGTAGTGGTCAACTGACCCAGCAAGGACTTCATCACTCGTCATTCTAGGACAACTAGTAGTTTACGGTAAGGATGGGGTAAGTGGTGAGGTTGCTGCCGCACTAGCATTTATGAAGTGGCTAACGGTCTAGAGAGTAAGATAAGAAGCCAAGCATTCGATGAGGAATCGCCTCCAACAAGTCTGCTATCAACTACTTACGCAAACATAACACCTATCCTATCCTTGTCCTCCTCTTCGCATCCCGACGAAGAAGAAGCAGTCAAGGCATACACACACGTTGATCAAGTTTATTAAGATTATTTCAGTTGTTGTTGTCTATGAACAAGGAGTAGGTCTCAATTCGTCCATAACCGTGGACACGGCTTCTCGAAAAGATTTAACCCTGCAGGGGTGTACCAACTGCCCATTACAAGGCTCCGCACGCACGCCCATCTCTCTCAGGTTCTACCCATTATAGGCAACCATTTTATGATTTAGTTCCAAGAGATCCGAAATGACAGGTCCCTCTAGCTAACAACGAACAAATCCGGGTGGCCCCCGGTGAGTCGACATCCAGCTCAGGAGCCGGCCGCGCTCTCGATATGGTCTCTACCGTCTGTCGCGGGTTTGGATATCCGGTTAATCACACATGGGAAACCGGGTCCTCAGCCGGACAAAGTGGGCCAGCAAGGGAGCTATGTCCTCACTGGTCCAGGTTGGTTTGTAAACAACTGGCGGCCGACCAGCACACACACGGTTTCAAATGGTAAATAAGCTTGGGCCACCACTAAAAATGTTTGAAGCTAGGTAGCTAAGAAAAGGGGACCCCATAAAATCCCACACGCGGTTAGGCACGCTCAGTCTTAAAACGAATACCCGGAACTCGGGTCCTAGGTGACTCGAATGGAACAAAGCGTCGGGGCGGGATAGCCTAGACCTTCCATCCTTCGTCGAATATAGTCAACATTATAATAATCATATCATCAACAACAATATAATAATGTGATATCCCAAACCAAGGAGTAACAGGGTAACATCATAGCATCCTAAGCATGCATACTAAGCAAGGGCTGAGCAACGAGCAATAGTAACATAGCAGTACATGGTTTGCTGGGAGGGGACATGGCTCTATCGGTTTGAAAGAGGCTGTAAACATGTGCTAGGATCAAACATCGAACCTATCCTAGACTAGCATGCAAACCGCTGGTTGAAATAGAATGGATCATAAGTAATGTATAGTCCTTGCCTGTTGATAGGTCGGGTTCCGAAGGTGTAGTTGATCGCAAGCTCGCGTCGTCTCCGAGAGGTACCCGCGGAAGCACACAAGAGGATAAACACTTGAAAGCAATCAACGAGCAAGCATCTATTACTACGAAGCAAACACGAGCAAGCATCAACAAGAAGGCAACACGAGACATCGCACCTACCGTCGAGAGCGGTTACTAACAGGTTAAGTGGAGTACTCGTCACACACGACGATACCGCACATTTGGAAAGGTTCAAGTTGTTTAGCTACATGTGAGCAAAGGTTGTTAACATGGCAAAGCACAGAAGCAGGGCATAGCACACAATCATGAGAAGAGGTGAAGCATAAACAAACTATCTGATCTAGTCACTTTAAGTGGGGGTAAAATCTATACATGGCAACTATTACGGACCCCACGATATTTATTGCATTTGGTACTGTTTTGTCCTAAACAAAATTTTATTATTTTATTTAGCAAGAAAGAACAGCATAAACACAATCTACATGCAATTCTAGTCAAGTTACATATAAAGAACATTTTAAACAGAGCAACGGTTAAAAAGTTATGGCAATTACAGTTACAGTGGCAAGCAGTTGTAATTAGTAGATAAACAACATGTAAACAAGTTCAAACATGGCAACAAACAACAATTTAATAATCCACACAAACAACTAAGCAATTTACATGTTTAAAGCGTCGCGATCCGAGCTACGAGCTAAAAGATACGGGCAACGGAAAATAATAAAACAATCTGCAATTTAAATAAACTAGAAAGTAAAAAAAACAGCTAACGGGCCAAATCTAGTGCTATTGGGCCCAACAGCAGAGAAAAAAAGAAAAAAGAAACAAAAAGATGGGAGGCGCCTCACCATGGGCCTGGCCCAGGCCGGCTATGGGCAGCAGATGGGCCGCTGGAGGTGGGCCGATCGAAGGAGTCAGGTCGCCGGTTGCTGGAGAGGCCCAGCCGAGCTCGCTGGATCGAGATCCTCCCATTCCCGAGCGCAGCGGCAGGGATGGCGGCCGACGGCGTGGCAGGTGGCCTCCGGCGAAGGTCCGGCGAGGAGGAGGCCAAGGAGGCGCGGAAAGGCGAGAGGGCGTGACGGCGGCCGGGTCCAAAGGCGGCGGGGGAGCCGATTTGGAACGCGGCGGCGAGCTTCTGCGGGCGTCCATGGAGACGCAAGCTCGCCAAGCTCTGCCATGGAGGCGGTGATGAGGACATCCCTACTAATGTTACACCCATATCCTCACCAACTACACATATTGGACCAGTTACTAGAGCTCGTGCACGTCAACTAAATTATCAGGTACTTTCGTTTCTTGCGAATCCTTCTATTGTTCATGAACATATGATACTGCCTAAATTAGATACTTTTGTTTTGCTTATGAATGAAGGACCTAGCATGGACAAGAAGGATGGTCATTGGAGCGGGATCAAGCATGGAGAAGAAGGTGTGCGCGCGGGAAAGGACAGCGGAGCTTCTAGTGGTGATTATCGCACTTTGAAGCCACCATAAGGCGCGCATGAAGTCTTGGACGAAATACGCGAGATGCCACTTCATTATTTTCGTCCAAGGGCAATTATAGGTGCTGCGTCACCTTAATATTGGGCTGGGCCCATGTAACTTCGAAATACCACCTTATAGGCTGTTTTTAGAGTCCGTATGTGTGGGGAAACCGAGTTAGGGTTGTTTTCGGACCCCACCTCCAAGGGGTCACGAAAATCCCCTCTGTTCCCCCATATATACAGCCCTTAGGGCGTCGTTTAGACTTGGGTTTTAATTAGATTTAAGTTAGCCATAGCCGCAACTTCGAGCTCTTCGTTTGTGTCATCCGACCAGGCCAAGACCTCATTGGAACCCCAACTTTCGTAATCTTTCATCTTATATTCGCAATATCCAGATTGCAATTCTTAGTTCTTGCTTGTTCTTCGATTGCTTGCAGGAATTAGACCTTCGTGGTCAGGTTGATCGTGCATCCGCGGGATCAATAACCTCTCGGAGTTGGTTTAGCGATCGCTAAGGCGCAACGTCTTCGCACGTTCGTAGTCGGGTCGTGAAAGTCTACTCCACCATAATCGATCTCCACCATCTCATCGAAACATCGGGACACCTTCGCCTCTATCAAGTGGTATCAGATTTCCAGGTTGCTCGGTGAGATTTACCAGTTTTCATAGTCTAGATTGGTTCTGTTCTTCATACCTACAGTCCACGAAAAAGCCAACAAAAAAAATTAGGGTTAGATCATCACGTCCCAAGACAGTCCTAGCCTTTGTCCAGTTTTCTTTTCAGTACTTGCTTTGTTGAATTTACGGTTGCATCGTTGTGTCAAGTTGCTGATCTTAGCGTCTAGTTCCCTTAGAGTTTCGAGTTCTGATCACAGTTTGCCACGTCGCCGCCGCACAGTAGTCATCCTACCACGTTCCGCCAATCCAAGTGCAGATACACCACCAAGTTCCGCCAAGCAGAGTCCATATACACCACCACGTCTCACGAGTCCGAGTTGAGTTCCACCATCAGTAAGGATCCTGATCTCTCTGTAGCCAGATTAGTTTTGAGTTGTTAGAGTCGGATTTCACCAAACTTTTTCCGTCCAGAGAAGGGGGGTGATTTCAGAGCAGTTTTTAGGCCAAAAAATTCAGGGGTGAAAAAATTTCGTGCCCATACGTTCCTTAGGTCCAGAAACTCATTTTGAGACGTTCGCCACCATAGTGAATTTTTCGCACTTTTTCAGCCACCGCAGTCCCGCATCGCAAAAAAAAAAAGCCAAAAAAAAAAAAAAAAAAAAAGAGAAAAAAAAAATTCAGAGTGTGCTTCTCAGTTGATTACGTGCCGCGCCGTGCTTTCGTTGGTGTTTTAGGCTCGCGTCTCTAGTACGGTCTAGCCTAGGATCAGCACAGTACCGACGTTGAGTGTTTATTCAACTTTGCATCTCTGTTTTGATTACTGTTGAGCTTTTTGCTACCATATTTGTCAAACCTACCTACAGCTCCACATATATTCTACTTCGTGCGGTTGACACCTCCTGTCCATCGCTCTACCACATCTCTGAGAGTTTTGACCCGTTGGTTGTACATCACCACCTGCTGCTAGGTAAGAATCGGTAAGAACGTAAGAAAAGCTTGACGGATTTGTGCTTTCCACCACCCCACATCCCATTAGTCGAAGTAGGATCATACTTCTGTGTGTTTTCTATTTCTGCTAACCATGCCAGGATCCCATGATGAAGTGGCGCGGGATGCACCTGATTGGGAGAATATGACAAACAAAGCATTACATGATAAATTTGCACAAATGATGTCTGAACAGGTGAATGACATCGAGAACAGATTTACAGAGGCGATTGATGGTGTGGAGAAGATGATCGACACCAAGCTCGACGCCAAGTTTACTGAGTTGCTCGCACGCTTACCTATACAGCCTGCGGCCGCTCCAGCACAGCCACTGCCACCACGACGTGCACGACGTATTCTGTTTCCGGGCGGACAAGCTGCTGGTGCTCCTGCTGCTGCTGCAGTTACTGCTGCTGCAGTTACTGCTGCTGCTGCCTCTGACGTCGGCCAGGACGACAACTACGAGGGTGATTACGAGGAGGAGGTGGAACAAGAAGCGGCCTATGAACAGCCAGCTGGACGTCCACGTCCCAACATTCGCCACGGTCGACACCAACCACCCCCGCAGGTACGCGATGATGAACATGTGCCTAAACTTAAATTGAATCTTAAGCCGTTTGAGGGTAGATATATTCCTGATGCTTATCTTACTTGGGAGTTAGAAACTGAACAACGCTTTACATGTTTACAATATCCTGAGAATAGACGTGTTACTGCTGCTGTTTGTGAATTCACGGGTTTTGCATCTATTTGGTGGTCTGAACATTGTAGATTGCATGCTAATAATATTCCAGCTACTTGGGCTGCTTTAAAAGATGCTATGCGTACTCGCTGGGTTCCTCCTTATTATCAACGTGAATTGCTACAAAAATTACAGCGTTTGAGACAAGGAAAAAATTCTGTAGAGGAATATTATCAAGAATTACAAACTGGATTGATTAGATGTGGCCTAGTAGAGGATAATGAAGCTATGTTTGCACGTTTTATAGGCGGCTTAAACAGGGAGATACAAACTATTCTAGAATACAAGGACTATGCTACTATTACTCGTTTGTTTCATCTTGCTTGTAAAGCTGAACGTGAAGTGCAGGATCGACAGGCCGCTACGAGACCTAACTTTTCTGCAGGACGAAATACATCATGGACATCGCGTGGACCTTCTACATCCACACGTCCTGCTGCTCCACCCTCTACTTCAGCCGCTCATTCTTACAGGGAGCCACCAAAACAGTCAGCGCCACCATTCAAGGGTGCACAGAGTGGTCCAGCGGCGAGTTCTTCTTCATCCATGGCTTCCACAGGGCAAACACGAGATCGTGATATTAAATGTCGCAGGTGCCAAGGTGGAGGTCACTTCGCAAAAGACTGTCCCTCCAAGCGTGTGATGATTATTACGGCGGATGGTGGGTATGAGTCAGCGAGTGACTATGATGAGGAGACTTTAGTTCTCATTGCTCATGAGGAACAGGGTGCCCATGATGATGCTCATGATATGGAGTATATGGCTCCTGATGAGGCAGATAAATATGCTAGTTTGGTTGCTCAACGTGTGTTAAGTGTGCAGGTAACGAAGGCTGAGCAAAACCAGAGGCATAATTTGTTCCACACAAAGGGAGTGGTGAAAGAACGTTCGGTTCGCATCATCATTGACGGAGGGAGTTGCAACAACTTGGCTAGCATGGAGTTGGTGGAGAAGCTATCTCTCACCACAAGACCACACCCCCATCCGTACTATATTCAGTGGTTTAACAATAGTGGTAAGATTAAGGTAACGCGTTCTGTTCGTGTGCACTTTAGCATTGCTGCATATGCTGATTATGTTGATTGTGATGTGGTACCCATGCAAGCATGCTCTCTTTTACTTGGTAGACCATGGCAATTTGATAGGAATGTTGTACACCATGGTAGGACAAATCAGTTTACTCTGGTTCATCAGGATAAAAATATTGCTTTACTTCCTATGTCTCCTGAACAAATTGTGAAAGATGATCTTGCTAGAGCTAGTAAAGCTAAACAGGAGAAAAATAAGAGTGAAAATGAGATAGCAGCCAAAGAATTTGAGCAACAACATAAGACTAATAGCAAATCTTCTTCTGCTGTGTCTAATGAAATTAAATTGACTAGTCCAACTTTGCTTGCTACTAAAGTTGATATTTCAGATTTGGATGTTAGTCAATATGTGTGCTATGCTTTTGTGTGCAAAGAAGCTTTGTTTTCATTTGAGGAATTGCCTCCTTCTTTGCCTCCTGTTGTCACTGACCTTTTGCAGGAGTTTATTGACGTCTTTCCACAAGACGTACCACCGGGATTACCACCTATTCGAGGGATTGAGCATCAGATTGACTTAATTCCCGGTGCTTCACTGCCCAATCGTGCGCCATACCGTACCAATCCGGAGGAGACAAAGGAGATTCAGCGTCAAGTACAAGAGCTACTCGACAAAGGTTACATACGTGAATCCCTTAGTCCTTGTGCTGTTCCTGTTATATTAGTGCCTAAAAAGGACGGAACATGGCGTATGTGTGTTGATTGTCGAGCCATTAATAATATTACTATTCGTTATCGTCATCCTATTCCTAGGTTAGATGATATGCTTGATGAATTAAGTGGCTCTACCATGTTTTCCAAAGTTGATTTGCGTAGTGGATACCATCAAATTCGCATGAAATTAGGAGATGAATGGAAAACGGCATTTAAAACTAAGTTTGGATTATATGAGTGGTTAGTCATGCCTTTTGGGTTAACTAATGCACCTAGCACTTTCATGAGATTAATGAACGAGGTTTTACGTGCTTTCATTGGACGATTTGTGGTAGTCTATTTTGATGATATACTGATTTATAGCAAATCTTTGGAGGAACATTTGGATCATTTACGTGCTGTTTTTATTGCTCTACGTAATGCACGTTTGTTTGGTAACCTTGGGAAGTACACCTTTTGCACCGACCGAGTATCGTTTCTTGGCTATGTTGTTACTCCGCAGGGAATTGAAGTTGATAAAGCCAAGATCGAGGCGATTGAGAGTTGGCCGCAGCCCAAAACGGTCACACAAGTGAGGAGTTTTCTTGGCCTCGCTGGATTCTATAGGCGTTTTGTGAGAGATTTCAGCACCATTGCTTCACCTCTCAATGAGCTTACACGCAAGGATGTGCCTTTTACTTGGGGTACCGCACAGGAAGAAGCCTTCACCGTATTGAAAGATAAGTTAACACATGCTCCTTTGCTCCAACTTCCTGATTTTAATAAGACTTTTGAGCTTGAATGCGATGCTAGTGGGATTGGTTTGGGAGGTGTGTTATTACAAGATGCTAAACCTGTTGCTTACTTTTCTGAAAAATTGAGTGGGCCTAGTCTGAACTATTCTACTTATGATAAGGAATTATATGCTCTTGTTCGGACATTAGAAACTTGGCAACATTATTTATGGCCCAAAGAATTTGTTATACATTCTGATCATGAATCTTTGAAACACATAAGAAGTCAAGCAAAACTTAATCGTAGACATGCTAAGTGGGTTGAATTTATTGAGACTTTCCCTTATGTCATTAAACACAAGAAGGGGAAAGATAATATTATTGCTGATGCTTTGTCTCGTCGTTATACTATGCTTTCACAACTTGACTTCAAGATTTTCGGTTTAGAGACAATCAAAGATCAATACGTAAATGATGCGGAATTTAAAGATGTATTGCAGAATTGTAGAGAGGGTAGAACATGGAACAAGTTTGTGCTTAGTGATGGATTTGTGTTCCGTTCTAACAAGCTATGCATTCCAGCTAGCTCTATTCGTCTTTTGTTGTTGCAGGAGGCGCATGGAGGAGGATTAATGGGACACTTTGGCGTCAAGAAGACGGAGGACGTACTTGCTACACATTTCTTTTGGCCAAAGATGAGACGGGATGTTGAGCGTTTTGTTGCTCGCTGCACTACATGTCAAAAAGCTAAGTCACGACTCAATCCTCATGCTTTATACATGCCTTTACCTGTACCTAGTGTTCCGTGGGAGGACATATCCATGGACTTTGTTTTAGGCTTGCCTCGAACAAAGAATGGGAGGGATAGCATATTTGTTGTCGTGGATAGATTTTCTAAGATGGCACATTTTATACCATGTCATAAAAGCGATGATGCTGCTAATGTTGCTGATTTATTCTTTCGTGAGATTATTCGCTTACATGGTGTGCCCAATACTATTGTCTCGGATCGTGATACTAAGTTTCTTAGCCATTTTTGGAGATGCTTATGGGCTAAGTTGGGGACTAAACTACTTTTTAGTACTACATGTCATCCCCAAACTGATGGACAAACTGAAGTAGTCAATAGGACTTTGTCTACTATGCTTAGGGCTGTTTTAAAGAGTAACTTGAAACTGTGGGAAGAATGTTTACCTCATATTGAATTTGCTTATAATCGTTCATTGCATTCTACCACTAAAATGTGCCCTTTTGAGATTGTTTATGGTTTTCTACCTCGTGCACCTATTGATTTGCTACCTCTTCCATCTTCGGAGAAGGTTAATTTTGATGCTAAGCAACGTGCTGAATTGATATTAAAAATGCATGAGTTAACTAAAGAAAACATTGAGCGCATGAATGCTAGATACAAGCTTGCTGGTGATAGGGGTCGAAAGCATGTTGTGTTTGAACCCGGAGATCTTGTTTGGTTACATCTACGTAAAGATAGGTTTCCTGATTTGCGCAAGTCTAAGTTAATGCCTCGAGCTGATGGTCCCTTTAAGGTTTTGCAGAAAATTAATGATAATGCATATAAACTTGAGCTACCTGCAGCCTTTGGGGTTAGTCCCACATTTAATATTGCAGATTTGAAGCCTTATTTGGGAGAAGATGATGAGCTTCCGTCGAGGACGACTTCAATTCAAGAAGGGGAGGATGATGAGGACATCCCTACTAATGTTACACCCATATCCTCACCAACTACACATATTGGACCAGTTACTAGAGCTCGTGCACGTCAACTAAATTATCAGGTACTTTCGTTTCTTGCGAATCCTTCTATTGTTCATGAACATATGATACTGCCTAAATTAGATACTTTTGTTTTGCTTATGAATGAAGGACCTAGCATGGACAAGAAGGATGGTCATTGGAGCGGGATCAAGCATGGAGAAGAAGGTGTGCGCGCGGGAAAGGACAGCGGAGCTTCCAGTGGTGATTATCGCACTTTGAAGCCACCATAAGGCGCGCATGAAGTCTTGGACGAAATACGCGAGATGCCACTTCATTATTTTCGTCCAAGGGCAATTATAGGTGCTGCGTCACCTTAATATTGGGCTGGGCCCATGTAACTTCGAAATACCACCTTATAGGCTGTTTTTAGAGTCCGTATGTGTGGGGAAACCGAGTTAGGGTTGTTTTCGGACCCCACCTCCAAGGGGTCACGAAAATCCCCTCTGTTCCCCCATATATACAGCCCTTAGGGCGTCGTTTAGACTTGGGTTTTAATTAGATTTAAGTTAGCCATAGCCGCAACTTCGAGCTCTTCGTTTGTGTCATCCGACCAGGCCAAGACCTCATTGGAACCCCAACTTTCGTAATCTTTCATCTTATATTCGCAATATCCAGATTGCAATTCTTAGTTCTTGCTTGTTCTTCGATTGCTTGCAGGAATTAGACCTTCGTGGTCAGGTTGATCGTGCATCCGCGGGATCAATAACCTCTCGGAGTTGGTTTAGCGATCGCTAAGGCGCAACGTCTTCGCACGTTCGTAGTCGGGTCGTGAAAGTCTACTCCACCATAATCGATCTCCACCATCTCATCGAAACATCGGGACACCTTCGCCTCTATCAAGTGGTATCAGATTTCCAGGTTGCTCGGTGAGATTTACCAGTTTTCATAGTCTAGATTGTTTCTGTTCTTCATACCTACAGTCCACGAAAAAGCCAACAAAAAAAATTAGGGTTAGATCATCACGTCCCAAGACAGTCCTAGCCTTTGTCCAGTTTTCTTTTCAGTACTTGCTTTGTTGAATTTACGGTTGCATCGTTGTGTCAAGTTGCTGATCTTAGCGTCTAGTTCCCTTAGAGTTTCGAGTTCTGATCACAGTTTGCCACGTCGCCGCCGCACAGTAGTCATCCTACCACGTTCCGCCAATCCAAGTGCAGATACACCACCAAGTTCCGCCAAGCAGAGTCCATATACACCACCACGTCTCACGAGTCCGAGTTGAGTTCCACCATCAGTAAGGATCCTGATCTCTCTGTAGCCAGATTAGTTTTGAGTTGTTAGAGTCGGATTTCACCAAACTTTTTCCGTCCAGAGAAGGGGGGTGATTTCAGAGCAGTTTTTAGGCCAAAAAATTCAGGGGTGAAAAAATTTCGTGCCCATACGTTCCTTAGGTCCAGAAACTCATTTTGAGACGTTCGCCACCATAGTGAATTTTTCGCACTTTTTCAGCCACCGCAGTCCCGCATCGCAAAAAAAAAAAAGCAAAAAAAAAAAAAAAAAAAAAATTCAGAGTGTGCTTCTCAGTTGATTACGTGCCGCGCCGTGCTTTCGTTGGTGTTTTAGGCTCGCGTCTCTAGTACGGTCTAGCCTAGGATCAGCACAGTACCGACGTTGAGTGTTTATTCAACTTTGCATCTCTGTTTTGATTACTGTTGAGCTTTTTGCTACCATATTTGTCAAACCTACCTACAGCTCCACATATATTCTACTTCGTGCGGTTGACACCTCCTGTCCATCGCTCTACCACATCTCTGAGAGTTTTGACCCGTTGGTTGTACATCACCACCTGCTGCTAGGTAAGAATCGGTAAGAACGTAAGAAAAGCTTGACGGATTTGTGCTTTCCACCACCCCACATCCCATTAGTCGAAGTAGGATCATACTTCTGTGTGTTTTCTATTTCTGCTAACCATGCCAGGATCCCATGATGAAGTGGCGCGGGATGCACCTGATTGGGAGAATATGACAAACAAAGCATTACATGATAAATTTGCACAAATGATGTCTGAACAGGTGAATGACATCGAGAACAGATTTACAGAGGCGATTGATGGTGTGGAGAAGATGATCGACACCAAGCTCGACGCCAAGTTTACTGAGTTGCTCGCACGCTTACCTATACAGCCTGCGGCCGCTCCAGCACAGCCACCGCCACCACGACGTGCACGACGTATTCTGTTTCCGGGCGGACAAGCTGCTGGTGCTCCTGCTGCTGCTGCAGTTACTGCTGCTGCAGTTACTGCTGCTGCTGCCTCTGACGTCGGCCAGGACGACAACTACGAGGGTGATTACGAGGAGGAGGTGGAACAAGAAGCGGCCTATGAACAGCCAGCTGGACGTCCACGTCCCAACATTCGCCACGGTCGACACCAACCACCCCCGCAGGTACGCGATGATGAACATGTGCCTAAACTTAAATTGAATCTTAAGCCGTTTGAGGGTAGATATATTCCTGATGCTTATCTTACTTGGGAGTTAGAAACTGAACAACGCTTTACATGTTTACAATATCCTGAGAATAGACGTGTTACTGCTGCTGTTTGTGAATTCACGGGTTTTGCATCTATTTGGTGGTCTGAACATTGTAGATTGCATGCTAATAATATTCCAGCTACTTGGGCTGCTTTAAAAGATGCTATGCGTACTCGCTGGGTTCCTCCTTATTATCAACGTGAATTGCTACAAAAATTACAGCGTTTGAGACAAGGAAAAAATTCTGTAGAGGAATATTATCAAGAATTACAAACTGGATTGATTAGATGTGGCCTAGTAGAGGATAATGAAGCTATGTTTGCACGTTTTATAGGCGGCTTAAACAGGGAGATACAAACTATTCTAGAATACAAGGACTATGCTACTATTACTCGTTTGTTTCATCTTGCTTGTAAAGCTGAACGTGAAGTGCAGGATCGACAGGCCGCTACGAGACCTAACTTTTCTGCAGGACGAAATACATCATGGACATCGCGTGGACCTTCTACATCCACACGTCCTGCTGCTCCACCCTCTACTTCAGCCGCTCATTCTTACAGGGAGCCACCAAAACAGTCAGCGCCACCATTCAAGGGTGCACAGAGTGGTCCAGCGGCGAGTTCTTCTTCATCCATGGCTTCCACAGGGCAAACACGAGATCGTGATATTAAATGTCGCAGGTGCCAAGGTGGAGGTCACTTCGCAAAAGACTGTCCCTCCAAGCGTGTGATGATTATTACGGCGGATGGTGGGTATGAGTCAGCGAGTGACTATGATGAGGAGACTTTAGTTCTCATTGCTCATGAGGAACAGGGTGCCCATGATGATGCTCATGATATGGAGTATATGGCTCCTGATGAGGCAGATAAATATGCTAGTTTGGTTGCTCAACGTGTGTTAAGTGTGCAGGTAACGAAGGCTGAGCAAAACCAGAGGCATAATTTGTTCCACACAAAGGGAGTGGTGAAAGAACGTTCGGTTCGCATCATCATTGACGGAGGGAGTTGCAACAACTTGGCTAGCATGGAGTTGGTGGAGAAGCTATCTCTCACCACAAGACCACACCCCCATCCGTACTATATTCAGTGGTTTAACAATAGTGGTAAGATTAAGGTAACGCGTTCTGTTCGTGTGCACTTTAGCATTGCTGCATATGCTGATTATGTTGATTGTGATGTGGTACCCATGCAAGCATGCTCTCTTTTACTTGGTAGACCATGGCAATTTGATAGGAATGTTGTACACCATGGTAGGACAAATCAGTTTACTCTGGTTCATCAGGATAAAAATATTGCTTTACTTCCTATGTCTCCTGAACAAATTGTGAAAGATGATCTTGCTAGAGCTAGTAAAGCTAAACAGGAGAAAAATAAGAGTGAAAATGAGATAGCAGCCAAAGAATTTGAGCAACAACATAAGACTAATAGCAAATCTTCTTCTGCTGTGTCTAATGAAATTAAATTGACTAGTCCAACTTTGCTTGCTACTAAAGTTGATATTTCAGATTTGGATGTTAGTCAATATGTGTGCTATGCTTTTGTGTGCAAAGAAGCTTTGTTTTCATTTGAGGAATTGCCTCCTTCTTTGCCTCCTGTTGTCACTGACCTTTTGCAGGAGTTTATTGACGTCTTTCCACAAGACGTACCACCGGGATTACCACCTATTCGAGGGATTGAGCATCAGATTGACTTAATTCCCGGTGCTTCACTGCCCAATCGTGCGCCATACCGTACCAATCCGGAGGAGACAAAGGAGATTCAGCGTCAAGTACAAGAGCTACTCGACAAAGGTTACATACGTGAATCCCTTAGTCCTTGTGCTGTTCCTGTTATATTAGTGCCTAAAAAGGACGGAACATGGCGTATGTGTGTTGATTGTCGAGCCATTAATAATATTACTATTCGTTATCGTCATCCTATTCCTAGGTTAGATGATATGCTTGATGAATTAAGTGGCTCTACCATGTTTTCCAAAGTTGATTTGCGTAGTGGATACCATCAAATTCGCATGAAATTAGGAGATGAATGGAAAACGGCATTTAAAACTAAGTTTGGATTATATGAGTGGTTAGTCATGCCTTTTGGGTTAACTAATGCACCTAGCACTTTCATGAGATTAATGAACGAGGTTTTACGTGCTTTCATTGGACGATTTGTGGTAGTCTATTTTGATGATATACTGATTTATAGCAAATCTTTGGAGGAACATTTGGATCATTTACGTGCTGTTTTTATTGCTCTACGTAATGCACGTTTGTTTGGTAACCTTGGGAAGTACACCTTTTGCACCGACCGAGTATCGTTTCTTGGCTATGTTGTTACTCCGCAGGGAATTGAAGTTGATAAAGCCAAGATCGAGGCGATTGAGAGTTGGCCGCAGCCCAAAACGGTCACACAAGTGAGGAGTTTTCTTGGCCTCGCTGGATTCTATAGGCGTTTTGTGAGAGATTTCAGCACCATTGCTTCACCTCTCAATGAGCTTACACGCAAGGATGTGCCTTTTACTTGGGGTACCGCACAGGAAGAAGCCTTCACCGTATTGAAAGATAAGTTAACACATGCTCCTTTGCTCCAACTTCCTGATTTTAATAAGACTTTTGAGCTTGAATGCGATGCTAGTGGGATTGGTTTGGGAGGTGTGTTATTACAAGATGCTAAACCTGTTGCTTACTTTTCTGAAAAATTGAGTGGGCCTAGTCTGAACTATTCTACTTATGATAAGGAATTATATGCTCTTGTTCGGACATTAGAAACTTGGCAACATTATTTATGGCCCAAAGAATTTGTTATACATTCTGATCATGAATCTTTGAAACACATAAGAAGTCAAGCAAAACTTAATCGTAGACATGCTAAGTGGGTTGAATTTATTGAGACTTTCCCTTATGTCATTAAACACAAGAAGGGGAAAGATAATATTATTGCTGATGCTTTGTCTCGTCGTTATACTATGCTTTCACAACTTGACTTCAAGATTTTCGGTTTAGAGACAATCAAAGATCAATACGTAAATGATGCGGAATTTAAAGATGTATTGCAGAATTGTAGAGAGGGTAGAACATGGAACAAGTTTGTGCTTAGTGATGGATTTGTGTTCCGTTCTAACAAGCTATGCATTCCAGCTAGCTCTATTCGTCTTTTGTTGTTGCAGGAGGCGCATGGAGGAGGATTAATGGGACACTTTGGCGTCAAGAAGACGGAGGACGTACTTGCTACACATTTCTTTTGGCCAAAGATGAGACGGGATGTTGAGCGTTTTGTTGCTCGCTGCACTACATGTCAAAAAGCTAAGTCACGACTCAATCCTCATGCTTTATACATGCCTTTACCTGTACCTAGTGTTCCGTGGGAGGACATATCCATGGACTTTGTTTTAGGCTTGCCTCGAACAAAGAATGGGAGGGATAGCATATTTGTTGTCGTGGATAGATTTTCTAAGATGGCACATTTTATACCATGTCATAAAAGCGATGATGCTGCTAATGTTGCTGATTTATTCTTTCGTGAGATTATTCGCTTACATGGTGTGCCCAATACTATTGTCTCGGATCGTGATACTAAGTTTCTTAGCCATTTTTGGAGATGCTTATGGGCTAAGTTGGGGACTAAACTACTTTTTAGTACTACATGTCATCCCCAAACTGATGGACAAACTGAAGTAGTCAATAGGACTTTGTCTACTATGCTTAGGGCTGTTTTAAAGAGTAACTTGAAACTGTGGGAAGAATGTTTACCTCATATTGAATTTGCTTATAATCGTTCATTGCATTCTACCACTAAAATGTGCCCTTTTGAGATTGTTTATGGTTTTCTACCTCGTGCACCTATTGATTTGCTACCTCTTCCATCTTCGGAGAAGGTTAATTTTGATGCTAAGCAACGTGCTGAATTGATATTAAAAATGCATGAGTTAACTAAAGAAAACATTGAGCGCATGAATGCTAGATACAAGCTTGCTGGTGATAGGGGTCGAAAGCATGTTGTGTTTGAACCCGGAGATCTTGTTTGGTTACATCTACGTAAAGATAGGTTTCCTGATTTGCGCAAGTCTAAGTTAATGCCTCGAGCTGATGGTCCCTTTAAGGTTTTGCAGAAAATTAATGATAATGCATATAAACTTGAGCTACCTGCAGCCTTTGGGGTTAGTCCCACATTTAATATTGCAGATTTGAAGCCTTATTTGGGAGAAGATGATGAGCTTCCGTCGAGGACGACTTCAATTCAAGAAGGGGAGGATGATGAGGACATCCCTACTAATGTTACACCCATATCCTCACCAACTACACATATTGGACCAGTTACTAGAGCTCGTGCACGTCAACTAAATTATCAGGTACTTTCGTTTCTTGCGAATCCTTCTATTGTTCATGAACATATGATACTGCCTAAATTAGATACTTTTGTTTTGCTTATGAATGAAGGACCTAGCATGGACAAGAAGGATGGTCATTGGAGCGGGATCAAGCATGGAGAAGAAGGTGTGCGCGCGGGAAAGGACAGCGGAGCTTCCAGTGGTGATTATCGCACTTTGAAGCCACCATAAGGCGCGCATGAAGTCTTGGACGAAATACGCGAGATGCCACTTCATTATTTTCGTCCAAGGGCAATTATAGGTGCTGCGTCACCTTAATATTGGGCTGGGCCCATGTAACTTCGAAATACCACCTTATAGGCTGTTTTTAGAGTCCGTATGTGTGGGGAAACCGAGTTAGGGTTGTTTTCGGACCCCACCTCCAAGGGGTCACGAAAATCCCCTCTGTTCCCCCATATATACAGCCCTTAGGGCGTCGTTTAGACTTGGGTTTTAATTAGATTTAAGTTAGCCATAGCCGCAACTTCGAGCTCTTCGTTTGTGTCATCCGACCAGGCCAAGACCTCATTGGAACCCCAACTTTCGTAATCTTTCATCTTATATTCGCAATATCCAGATTGCAATTCTTAGTTCTTGCTTGTTCTTCGATTGCTTGCAGGAATTAGACCTTCGTGGTCAGGTTGATCGTGCATCCGCGGGATCAATAACCTCTCGGAGTTGGTTTAGCGATCACTAAGGCGCAACGTCTTCGCACGTTCGTAGTCGGGTCGTGAAAGTCTACTCCACCATAATCGATCTCCACCATCTCATCGAAACATCGGGACACCTTCGCCTCTATCAGGCGGCGACGGCATCTTGTTGTCCTGGGCGAGAGAGAGGAGGGCACGGTCACGAGGAGAGGGAGAAGAGGCGGAGGAGGGGCGCGGGCTCACCGGGGCGCGCAGCTGTCGGTGGCTCGCCGGCCGGAATCGGGCGGTGGCGGCTACTCCACGGGCTGCACGCGCGTGAGAAGAGAGGAGATGTGGGAGATGACGTGGACGATCCCAGTCCGTCGGATCTGACGATCTGACGGCCCAGAACTCATTGGGCTGATCTCAGATCTGAGAATTAGGGTTTGGAAGAGATTGGGGCTATTTTTGGGGCAAAGTGGAGGGGGTTGCTGCAATTTTGTGGCTAGGGAAACCCTAGAAAGAGGTGGGAGTGTGGTGGTCTTTATATAGCCCAGGTGGCTGGCAGTTTGAAAAAACATCCCCGGTTTTTCTCTCGTGCGCGCGGTGTTTACGTTTCTGACCGTCGGGGGTCTGACGTACCTCCGATTCGGGTAAAACTTCGAACTGCGCGATCAGCGCGTCGAGCCGGAGGCGTTCACCTCGCGCTGGAACCGTTCTGAGAACACTTTCCGGCGCACTATAAAATATCTTGTTTAATTATTAAACGGGGTTTTTCGTTCCGTTGGCTGGGGACTGGTCTCGTGCGGTTTTCGCGACGGTGATCGGGTGAAACCCGGTGTCGCAAAGGTCGAGTGTCAGGGTGGCAAAGGTCGGGCTCCGTCCGATACGAGATAAGAGGGGGAAAATAATCGCCAATCGATAAATCGGGGATGCAAACACCGCGAACAAATCAGACAATCAAACAATTCACACAAAAAACATTTTATTTTAATTTTTGTGAAATCTGGGCTGTTACAATACAACACCACCAACAAGGGATCTCGTCCCGAGATCCAGGACGATCCAGGGGAGAGGGGAAGGGGGAGAGAAAAGAGAGTCGACGATCTTCAACACCACCAACAAGGGACTCTGCTCCATGTCGACGTCGAACTTCCGTCAAGAAACTTTCCGCAGAGAGACGACATCGTCGGAAAAACGAAACCGTCAGTGACAAGAGGAAGAACGATCGCGAAAACCAGATCAAGGGATAGTGATTTTCGACGCAAGTCGTAAAAACGCCGGGCAAAAGGAGGGAGGGCAAAGGACGACCCAGATGATATCCGAAACCGGGGAAGCTAAATGTACTACAGGAATTCCCACATGAGCTCGGAATAGAGACAATACGCTGCAAGCAAGGAATTGTAACTATTCTGAAACTCAACACACTCGAGATCCTAGAGTTTGAAGGGGACAAGGCGAGAATAAAACACTTACGACACTTGTCCTGACCAGAGCAAGGGTAAGGAGGAAAAAGAATCCTATTCTCTGATAACTAACTTGGTAACTACAAAATAGTTTTTTTCTAGACTCGACTTCGGCCAGAAAAGGGATCCTAAGGTCGGTAAGGCTCTAATACCAAGTTGCAAGGCCCGATATGCGGTACTATTCCAGATCTAGATGTTTCCATCCAGATCCGGGACGAAGCACATATCGTTCCCAGCACGACATATGACAAAACCATATGCCCCGGATTTCCAACATGATATCACAACATTACAGCTACAAGGTTACAACATCTCATACAATCGGCATACAACTGCCTTAATACAATACAACAGCGGAAGATACATGTCTGAGTACAGACTACAATCAAATGCCTAGTGGCAAAGAGAAAAACATCGATCCCCATAACCACACGGGTCCAGGCCCTCCGCCGGGATCCGCCTAACTAGTCGTCGTCGAGTCTCCACGCGAAACGTCGATCACCGTACCTGTTGTCGATGAAGAACCCTGAAAAGAGTTTGGGGGTAGTATCATGAGTACATAAGTACTCAGCATCCAACTATAGTGGTCAACTGACCCAGCAAGGACTTCATCACTCGTCATTCTAGGACAACTAGTAGTTTACGGTAAGGATGGGGTAAGTGGTGAGGTTGCTGCCACACTAGCATTTATGAAGTGGCTAACGATCTAGAGAGTAAGATAAGAAGCCAAGCATTCGATGAGGAATCGCCTCCAACAAGTCTGCTATCAACTACTTACGCAACCATAACACCTATCCTATCCTTGTCCTCCTCTTCGCATCCCGACGAAGAAGAAGAAGTCAAGGCATACACACACGTTGATCAAGTTTATTAAGATTATCTCAGTTGTTGTTGTCTATGAACAAGGAGTAGCTCTCAAGTCGTCCATAACCGTGGACACCGCTTCTCGAAAAGATTTAACCCTGCAGGGGTGTACCAACTGCCCATTACAAGGCTCCGCACGCACGCCCATCTCTCTCAGTTGCTACCCATTATAGGCAACCATTTTATGATTTAGTTCCAAGAGATCCGAAACGACAGGTCCCTCTAGCTAACAACGAACAAATCCGGGTGGCCCCCGGTGAGTCGACATCCAGCTCAGGAGCCGGCCGCGCTCTCGATCTGGTCTCTACCGTCTATCGCAGGTTTGGATATCCGGTTAATCACACATGGGAAACCGGGTCCTCAGCCCGACAAAGTGGGCCAGCAAGGGAACTATGTCCTAACTGGTCCAGGTTGGTTTGTAAACAACTGGCGGCCGACCAGCACACACACGGTTTCAAATGGTAAATCAGCTTGGGCCACCACTAGAAATGTTTGAAGCTAGGTAGGTAAGAATAGGGGACCCCATAAAATCCCACACACGGTTAGGCACGCTCAGTCTTAATACCAATAACCGAAACTCGGGTCCTTGGTGACTCGAATGGAACAAAACGTCGGGGCGGGATAGCCTAGACCTTCCATCCTTCGTCGAATATAGTCAACATTATAATAATCATATCATCAACAACAATATAATAATGTGATATCCCAAACCAAGGAGTAACAGGGTAACATCGTAGCATCCTAAGCATGCATACTAAGAAAGGGCTGAGCAACGAGCAATAGTAACATAGCAGTACATGGTTTGCTGGGAGGGGACATGGCTGTATCGGTTTGAAAGAGGTTGTAAACATGTAGTAGGATCAAACATCGAACCTATCCTAGACTAGCATGCAAACTGCTGGTTGAAATAGAATGGATCATAAGTAATGTATAGTCCTTGCCTGTTGATAGGTCGGGTTCCGAAGGTGTAGTTGATCGCAAGCTCGCGTCGTCTCCGAGAGGTACCCGCGGAAGCACACAAGAGTATAAACACTTGAAAGCAATCAATGAGCAAGCATCTATTACTACGAAGCAAACACGAGCAAGCATCAACAAGAAGGCAACACGAGACATCGCACCTACCGTCGAGAGCGGTTACTAACAGGTTAACTGGAGTACTCGTCACACACGACGATACCGCACATTTGGAAAGATTCAAGTTGTTTAGTTACAGGTGAGCAAAGGTTGTTAACATGGCAAATCAAAGAAGCATGGCATAGCACACAATCATGAGAAGAGGTGAAGCATAAATAAACTATCTGATCTAGTCACTTTAAGTGGGGGTAAAATCTATACATGGCAACTATTACGGACCCCACGATATTTATTGCATTTTGTACTGTTTTGTCCTAAACAATATTTTATTATTTTATTTAGCAAGCAATAATAGCATAAACACAATCTACATGCAATTCTAGTCAAGTTACATATAAAGAACATTTTAAACGGAGCAACGGTTAAAAAGTTATGGCAATTACAGTTACAGTGGCAAGCAGTTGTAATTAGCAGATAAATAACATGTAAACAAGTTCAAACATGGCAACAAACAACATTTTAATAATCTACACAAAGAACTAAGCAATTTACATGTTTAAAGCGTCGCGATCCGAGCTACGAGCTAAAAGATACGGGCAACGGAAAATAATAAAACAATCTGCAATTTAAATAAACTAGAAAGTAAGAAAAACAGCTAACGGGCCAATTCTAGTGCTATTGGGCCCAACAGCAGAGAAAAAAAATAAAAAATAAAAAAAGATGGGAGGCGCCTCACCATGGGCCTGGCCCAGGCCGGCTGTGGGCAGCATATGGGTCGCTGCAGGTGGGCCGGTCGAAGGAGTCAGGCCGCCAGTTGCTGGAGAGGCCCAGCCGAGCTCGCTGGATCGGGATCCTCCCATTCCCGAGCGCAGCGGCAGGGATGGAGGCCGACGGCGTGGCAGGCGGCCTCCGGCGAAGGTCCGGCGAGGAGGAGGCCAAGGAGGCGCGGAAAGGCGAGAGGGCGTGACGGCGGCCGGGTCCAAAGGCGGCGGGGGAGCCGAACTGGAACGCGGCGGTGAGCTTCTGCGGGTGTCCATGGCGACGCGAGCTCGCCAAGCTCTGCCATGGAGGCGGCGGCGGCGTCCTGGTGTCCTGGGCGAGAGAGAGGAGGGCACAGTGAGGAGGAGTGGGAGAAGAGGCGGAGGAGGGGCGCGGGCACACCGGGGCGTGCAGCTATCGGCGGCTCGCCGGCCGGAATCGGGCGGCGGCGGCTACTCCACGGGCTGCACGCGCGTGAGGAGAGAGGAGAGGTGGGAGATGACGTGGACAATCCCAGGCCGTCGAATCTGACGATCTGACGGCCTAGAACTCATTGGGCTGATCTCAGATCTGAGAATTAGGGTTTGGACGAGATTGGGGCTATTTTTGGGGCAAAGTGGAGGGGGTGGCTGCAATTTTGTGGCTAGGGAAACCCTAGAAAGAGGTGGGAGTGTGGTGGTCTTTATATAGCCCAGGTGGCTGGCAGTTTGCAAAAACATCCCCGGTTTTTCTCTCGCGCGCGCTGTGTTTACGTTTCTGACCGCCGGGGGTCTGCAGTACCCCCGATTCGGGTAAAACTTCGAACTGCGCGATCAGCGCGTCGAGCCGGAGGCGTTGACCTCGCGCTGGAACCGTTCTGAGAATACTTTCCGGCGTGCTATAAAATATCCCGTTTAATTATTAAACGGGGTTTTTCGTTCCGTTGGCTGCGGCTGGTCTCGTGCGGTTTTCGCGACGGTGATCGGGTGAAACCCGGTGTCGCAAAGGTCGAGTCTCAGGGTGGCAAGGGTCGGGCTCCGTCCAATACGAGATAAGAGGGGGGGGGGAAATAATCGTCGATCGATAAATCGGGGATGCAAACACCGCAAACAAATCAGACAATCAAACAATTCACGCCGAAAAAAAAAATTTAATTTTTGTGAAATCTGGGTTGTTACACCCGCGAACTTAGAGAATCCTTATAGATGGTTCTTCTAAAGGAGATGTTACTCGGGCTCAAGCTAAATGCCTTAGCAACAGACATGTTTTTTTATGAAGCAAAGATCAAATAATCTAGGGTAGGCAACTATAAGAGGTTCATTATCACGACACAGGCCTTCTTAAAACATGTGGTATTGCATCCTTCTCCTACAGGTTTCCTACAAATGTCATATAAGAGGTTTTCAACAGCCAACAAACTTCTCCAAAAGTGCGAATCACCAGCTTTGATGCAGATTTCCATTGTTGGAAGATTAATTTCAGTCTTGATCATATACCCTGATTAGTGATCAACATATGCATGATCACTAAAAAGATTGAATAGATATTTCAAAACCAAATATATATATATATATTTATATAGCCACTACTTGATGATAATGATAGATTAACGGTCGTAGCGTATCAGGGTAACGATCGCAGTGCATAAGTTTTAATACATATATGGATCATCAGTCTTCATCATCAATAACAACCAAAAGACATAACGTATATATAGCCGGGGGAGGTAGAGGCGGCGCGCAGGTGCAGCCAAGTAGAGTGCATCCCAGTCGGTACTTCTTCGATGTCTTAAGGAAGAGGAGCAGGCCGATGGATGAAGAAGGGAACATGGCCCCTCACGTACTTCTCGAGGAAGACGCCGAAGGCGGCATGCCGTGCCTTCTTTACCGGGTTTGCTTCGTCATGCTGGGATTTTCCACCGCTCTTGGAATGCATGATTAGGTTGTCAAAGTCTCTCGCAACCTTCCTCTTAGGAAAGAATGAGCATCGGATGTTACGCCTCGTCATCGCGGTAGCTGATCTTCCCATTCAGCAGCTTGTGGAGGATGTAGCGGCTCTTGTTGTCCATTCTTTCCTTGTCAGAATCGACATAGTCGACCTACCTGTGAAATATTAAACACATAAGAACAAGCATGTTTAGAAGATAACTATCAACAACCTACAAAATAAAATAGGGACAAGGCCCACATGTCATATGCACAGGGGGGTTTATTTCTGTTTGAATTATAGTGTTAGTGGCTAATCACCCCGGGGGGGCCACTGGTCTGTGGGCGAGCCCTCTAGCTTAAGCCAGGACGTGCCCACGCTGGCGACGAGGGCCACGGCGGAGGGCGTTCCGGCGAGGGGAGCCGCCGCGGGGTGGGGAGGGTCTCGGCCGGCATCCAACGCGAAGAGCGCGGCTGGGCACGGCAGGAGGGCGGCCAAGGCCGCGGGGTGAGGGCGCGGCCGTAGGCTCCGGCCATGGAAGCACGACAGCGACCCGAGCACGGAGGCCACGACGACAGCAGCAGGGGGAAGCGGGTTCGAGGGGGCGCGTGGCTAGGTCCTACAGACGCGCCTCGTCGTCGCAGACACGCTGGTGGTGGCGATTAGTGCAGGGGGTGATCGCAGTGGTATCGGCGACGTGGTTTAGTAGCGGCCGTGTTTGGGCTCTAGTGGGAATTGCCGAGGCAGGGAAACTGTGAGAAAATTAAGAAGCGCATCGGCCTCGCGGGAGGAAGGGAAGCCCACATGCGGCACATGGTTGTCTAGAGGAGCACCACGTCGACGTAACCTCAGGCCATGGCGGCGGCCGGAGCAAAGGGAAAAGGGGGTAGGCTAGAGGCTCAGGGGAAGGCTAAGACCAGTTGGCGACGTGCAGGAGGCTCACCGAGAGTGTGCAGGAGGTGGCAGTGGGCTCGACGGCGGCCTGGGGCGGTTGGAATTCGTCGACGATCCCAACGACCATGGAAGAAGACGAGGAGGATTCCGTTGCCGGAGGTGTGTCTCGGCTTGCGCGTTTGCGGGAGGTGGCGAAGGCGTCAACTGCCAAGCTCCCGTACATCTTTGATAGAGGCGAAGGTGTCCCGATGTTTCGATGAGATGGTGGAGATCGATTATGGTGGAGGCAACTTTCACGATCCGACTACGAACGTGCGAAGACGTTGCGCCTTAGCGATCGCTAAACCAACTCCGAGAGGTTATTGATCCCGCGGATGCACGATCAACCTGACCACGAAGGTCTAATTCCTGCAAGCAATCGAAGAACAAGCAAGAACTAAGAATTGCAATCTGGATATTGCGAATATAAGATGAATGATTACGAAAGTTGGGGTTCCAATGAGGTCTTGGCCTGGTCGGATGACACAAACGAAGAGCTCGAAGTTGCGGCGATGGCTAACTTATATCTAATTAAAACCCAAGTCTAAACGACGCCCTAAGGGCTGTATATATGGGGGAACAGAGGGGATTTTCGTGACCCCTTGGAGGTGGGGTCCGAAAACAACCCTAACTCGGTTTCCCCACACATACGGACTCTAAAAATAGCCTATAATGTGGTATTTCGAAATTACATGGGCCCAGCCCAATATTAAGGTGACGCAGCACCTATAATTGCTCTTGGACGAAAATAATGAAGTGGCATCTCGTGTATTCCGTCCAAGCCTTCATGCATGCCTTATGGTGGCTTCAACGTGCGAAAATCCCCACTGGAAACTCCACTGTACTTTCCCCCGCGCGCACCTTCTTCTCCATTCTTGATCCCGCTCCAATGACCATCCTTCGTGTCCATGCTAGGTCCTTCATTCATAAGAAAAACAAAAGTATCTAATTTAGGCAGCATCATATGTTCATGAACAATAGAAGGATTCGCAAGAAACGAAAGTACCTGATAATTTAGTTGACGTGCACGTGCTCTAGTAACTGGTCCAGTATGTGTAGTTGGTGAGGGTATGGGTGTAACATTAGTAGGGATGTCCTCATCATCCTCCCCTTCTTGAATTGAAGTCGTCCTCGACGGAAGCTCATCATCTTCTCCCAAATAAGGTTTCAAATCTGCAATGTTAAATGTGGGACTAACCCCAAAATCTGCAGGTAGCTCAAGTTTATATGCATTATCATTAATTTTCTGTAAAACCTTAAAGGGACCATCAGCTCGTGGCATTAACTTAGACTTGCGCAAATCAGGAAACCTATCTTTACGTAGATGTAACCAAACAAGATCTCCTGGTTCAAACACAACATGCTTTCGACCCCTATCACCAGCAAGCTTGTATCTAGCATTCATGCGCTCAATGTTTTCTTTAGTTAACTCATGCATTTTTAATATCAATTCAGCACGTTGCTTAGCATCAAAATTAACCTTCTCCGAAGATGGAAGAGGCAGCAAATCAATAGGTGCACGAGGTAGAAAACCATAAACAATCTCAAAAGGGCACATTTTAGTGGTAGAATGCACTGAACGATTATAAGCAAATTCAATATGAGGTAAACATTCTTCCCACAGTTTCAAGTTACTTTTTAAAACAGCCCTAAGCATAGTAGACAATGTCCTATTGACCACTTCAGTTTGTCCATCAGTTTGGGGATGACATGTAGTACTAAAAAGTAGTTTAGTCCCCAACTTAGCCCATAAGCATCTCCAAAAATGGCTAAGAAACTTAGTATCACGATCCGAGACAATAGTATTGGGCACACCATGTAAACGAATAATCTCTCCAAAGAATAAATCAGCAACATTAGCAGCATCATCGCTTTTATGACATGGTATAAAATGTGCCATCTTAGAAAATCTATCCACAACAACAAATATGCTATCCCTCCCCTTCTTTGTTCGAGGCAAGCCTAAAACAAAGTCCATGGATATGTCCTCCCACGGAACACTAGGTACAGGTAAAGGCATGTATAAACCATGAGGATTGAGTCGTGACTTAGCTTTTTGACATGTAGTGCAGCGAGTAACAAAATGCTCAACATCCCGTCTCATCTTTGGCCAAAAGAAATGTGTAGCAAGTACGTCCTCCGTCTTTTTCACGCCAAAATGTCCCATTAATCCTCCTCCATGCGCCTCCTGCAACAACAAAAGACGAATAGAGCTAGCTGGAATGCATAGCTTGTTAGAACGGAACACAAATCCATCATTAAGCACAAACTTGTTCCATGTTCTACCCTCTCTACAATTCTGCAATACATCTTTAAATTCCGCATCATTTACATATTGTTCTTTGATTGTCTCTAAACCGAATATCTTGAAGTCAAGTTGTGAAAGCATAGTATAACGACGAGACAAAGCATCAGCAATAATATTATCTTTCCCCTTCTTGTGTTTAATGACATAAGGGAAAGTCTCAATAAATTCAACCCACTTAGCATGTCTACGATTAAGTTTTGCTTGACTTCTTATGTGTTTCAAAGATTCATGATCAGAATGTATAACAAATTCTTTGGGCCATAAATAATGTTGCCAAGTTTCTAATGTCCGAACAAGAGCATATAATTCCTTATCATAAGTAGAATAGTTCAGACTAGGCCCACTCAATTTTTCAGAAAAGTATGCAACAGGTTTAGCATCTTGTAATAACACACCTCCCAAACCAATCCCACTAGCATCGCATTCAAGCTCAAAAGTCTTATTAAAATCAGGAAGTTGGAGCAAAGGAGCATGTGTTAACTTATCTTTCAATACCGTGAAAGCTTCTCCCTGTGCGGTACCCCAAGTAAAAGGCACATCCTTGCGTGTAAGCTCATTGAGAGGTGCAGCAATGGTGCTGAAATCTCTCACAAAACGCCTATAGAATCCAGCGAGGCCAAGAAAACTCCTCACTTGTGTGACCGTTTTGGGCTGCGGCCAACTCTCAATTGCCTCGATCTTGGCATGATCAACTTCAATTCCCTGCGGAGTAACAACATAGCCAAGAAACGACACTCGGTCGGTGCAAAAGGTGCACTTCCCAAGGTTACCAAATAAACGTGCATTACGTAGAGCAATAAAAACAGCACGTAAATGATCCAAATGTTCCTCCAAAGATTTGCTATAAATCAGTATATCATCAAAATAGACTACCACAAATCGTCCAATGAAAGCACGTAAAACCTCGTTCATTAATCTCATAAAAGTGCTAGGTGCATTAGTTAACCCAAAAGGCATGACTAACCACTCATATAATCCAAACTTAGTTTTAAATGCCGTTTTCCATTCATCCCCTAATTTCATGCGAATTTGATGGTATCCACTACGCAAATCAACTTTGGAAAACATGGTAGAGCCACTTAATTCATCAAGCATATCATCTAGCCTAGGAATAGGATAACGATAACGAATAGTAATATTATTAATGGCTCGACAATCAACACACATACGCCATGTTCCATCCTTTTTAGGCACTAATATAACAGGAACAGCACAAGGACTAAGGGATTCACGTATGTAACCTTTGTCGAGTAGCTCTTGTACTTGACGCTGAATCTCCTTCGTGTCCTCCGGATTGCTACGGTATGGCGCACGGTTGGGCAGCGAAGCACCGGGAATTAAGTCAATCTGATGCTCAATCCCTCGAATAGGTGGTAATCCCGGTGGTACGTCTTGTGGAAAGACGTCAATAAACTCCTGCAAAAGGTCAGTGACAACAGGAGGCAAAGAAGGAGGCAATTCCTCAAATGAAAACAAGGCTTCTTTGCACACAAAAGCATAGCACACATATTGACTAACATCCAAATCCGAAATATCAACCTTAGTAGCAAGCAAAGTTGGACTAGTCAATTTAATTTCATTAGAAACAACAGAAGAAGATTTGCTATTAGTCTTATGTTGTTGCTCAAATTCTTTAGCTGCTATCTCATTTTCACTCTTATTTTTCTCCTGTTTAGCTTTACTAGCTCTAGCAAGATCATCTTTCACAATTTGTTCAGGAGACATAGGAAGTAAAGCAATATTTTTATCCTGATGAACTAGAGTAAACTGATTTGTCCTACCATGGTGTACAACATTCCTATCAAATTGCCATGGTCTACCAAGTAAAAGAGAGCATGCTTGCATGGGTACCACATCACAATCAACATAATCATCATATGCAGCAATGCTAAAGTGCACACGAACAGAACGTGTTACCTTAATCTTACCACTATTGTTAAACCAATGAATATAGTACGGATGGGGGTGTGGTCTTGTGGTGAGAGATAGCTTCTCCACCAACTCCATGCTAGCCAAGTTGTTGCAACTCCCTCCGTCAATGATGATGCGAACCGAACGTTCTTTCACCACTCCCTTTGTGTGGAACAAATTATGCCTCTGGTTTTGCTCGGCCTTCGTTACCTGCACACTTAATACACGTTGAGCAACCAAACTAGCATATTTATCTGCATCATCAGGAGTCATATACTCTATATCATGAGCATCATCATGGGCACCCTGTTCCTCATGAGCAATGAGAACTAGAGTCTCCTCATCATAGTCACTCGCTGACTCATACCCACCATCCGCCGTAATAGTCATCACACGCTTGGAGGGACAGTCTTTTGCGAAGTGACCTCCACCTTGGCACCTGCGACATTTAATATCACGATCTCGTGCTTGCCCTGTGGACGCCATGGAGGAAGAAGAACTCGCCGCTGGACCACTCTGTGCACCCTTGAATGGTGGCGCTGGCTGTTTTGGTGGCTCCCTGTAAGAATGAGCGGCTGAAGTAGATGGTGGCGCAGCAGGACGTGTGAATGTAGAAGCTCCACGCGATGTCCATGATGTATTTCGTCCTGCAGAAAAGTTAGGTCTCGTAGCGGCCTGTCGATCCTGCACTTCACGTTCAGCTTTACAAGCAAGATGAAACAAACGAGTGATAGTAGCAAAGTCCTTGTATTCTAGAATAGTTTGTATCTCCCTGTTTAAGCCACCCATAAAACGTGCAAGCATAGCTTCATTATCCTCTACTAGGCCACATCTAATCAATCCAGTTTGTAATTCTTGATAATATTCCTCTACAGAATTTTTTCCTTGTCTCAAACGCTGTAATTTTTGTAACAATTCACGTTGATAATAAGGAGGAACCCAGCGAGTACGCATAGCATCTTTTAAAGCAGCCCAAGTAGTTGGAATATTATTAGCATGCAATCTACAATGTTCAGACCACCAAATAGATGCAAAGCCCGTGAATTCACAAACAGCAGTAGTAACACGTCTATTCTCAGGATATTGTAAACATGTAAAACGTTGTTCAGTTTCTAACTCCCAAGTAAGATAAGCATCAGGAATATATCTACCCTCAAACGGCTTAAGATTCAATTTAAGTTTAGGCACATGTTGATCATCGCGTACCTGAGGGGGTGGTTGGTGTCGACCGTGGCGAATGTTGGGACGTGGATGTCCAGCTGGCTGCTCATAGGCCACTTCCTGTTCCACCTCCTCCTCGTAATCACCCTCGTAGTTGTCGTCCTGGGCGACGTCAGAAGCAGCAGCAACAGCAGTAGCAACAACTGCAGCAGTAGGAGGAGCACCAATACCAGCAGCTTGTCCTCGCGGAAACAGAATACGTCGTGCACGTGGTACTGGCGGTGGCTGTGGCTGTGCTGAAGGTAGGCGTGCGATCAACTCAGTAAACTTGGCGTCGAGCTTTGTGTCGATCATCTTCTCCACGCCATCAATCGCCTCTGTAAATCTGGTCTCGATGTCCTGCACCTGTTGAGACATCATACGTGCAAATTTATCATGTAACTCCTTGTTTGTCATGTTCTCCCAATCGGGTGCATCCCGCGCCACTTCATCATGTGATCCTGGCATGGTTAGCAGAAATAGAAAACACACAGGAATATGATCCTACTTCTACTAATGGGATGGATGTGGGGTGGTGGAAAGCACAAATCCGTCAAGCTTTTCTTACGTTCTTACCGATTCTTACCTAGCAGCAGGTGGTGATGTACAACCAACGGGTCAAAACTCTCAGAGATATGGTAGAGCGATGGCCAGGAGGTGTCAAAACGCACGATGTAGAATATATGTGGAGCTGTAGGAAGGCTGACAAGTATGGTAGGAAAAACTCAACAGTAATCAAAACAGAGATGCAAAGCTGAATAAACACTCAACGTCGGTACTGTGCTGATCCTAGGCTAGACCGTACTAGAGACGCGAGCCTAAAACACCAACGAAAGCACGGCGCGGCACGTAACAACTGTGAAGCACACTATGAATTTTTTTTTCTCTCTCTTTTTTTCTTTTTTTTTTTGCTTTTTTTTTTGGCGATGCGGGACTGCGGGGGCTGAAAAAGTGCGAAAAAATCACTATGGTGGCGAACGTCTCAAAACGAGTTTCTGGACCTAAGGAACGTATGGGCACGAAATTTTTTTACCCCTGAAAATTTTGGCCTAAAAACTGCTCTGAAAAGCTTGCCAGACTTTTTTTTTTTTGGGACTGTAGGTATGAATAACAGAACCAATCTAGACTATGAAAACTGGTAAATCTCACCGAGCAACCTGGAAATCTGATACCACTTGATAGAGGCGAAGGTGTCCCGATGTTTCGATGAGATGGTGGAGATCGATTATGGTGGAGGCAACTTTCACGATCCGACTACGAACGTGCGAAGACGTTGCGCCTTAGCGATCGCTAAACCAACTCCGAGAGGTTATTGATCCCGCGGATGCACGATCAACCTGACCACGAAGGTCTAATTCCTGCAAGCAATCGAAGAACAAGCAAGAACTAAGAATTGCAATCTGGATATTGCGAATATAAGATGAATGATTACGAAAGTTGGGGTTCCAATGAGGTCTTGGCCTGGTCGGATGACACAAACGAAGAGCTCGAAGTTGCGGCTATGGCTAACTTTAATCTAATTAAAACCCAAGTCTAAATGACGCCCTAAGGGCTGTATATATGGGGGAACAGAGGGGATTTTCGTGACCCCTTGGAGGTGGGGTCCGAAAACAACCCTAACTCGGTTTCCCCACACATACGGACTCTAAAAACAGCCTATAATGTGGTATTTCGAAATTACATGGGCCCAGCCCAATATTAAGGTGACGCAGCACCTATAATTGCTCTTGGACGAAAATAATGAAGTGGCATCTCGTGTATTCCGTCCAAGCCTTCATGCATGCCTTATGGTGGCTTCAACGTGCGAAAATCCCCACTGGAAACTCCACTGTACTTTCCCCCGCGCGCACCTTCTTCTCCATTCTTTATCCCGCTCCAATGACCATCCTTCGTGTCCATGCTAGGTCCTTCATTCATAAGCAAAACAAAAGTATCTAATTTAGGCAGCATCATATGTTCATGAACAATAGAAGGATTCGCAAGAAACGAAAGTACCTGATAATTTAGTTGACGTGCACGTGCTCTAGTAACTGGTCCAGTATGTGTAGTTGGTGAGGGTATGGGTGTAACATTAGTAGGGATGTCCTCATCAATCTTGGTTTGGCCTGGGGGCGAGTGTGGCCGCGCGATCTCATGGGGCGCGCCCATGGCGGGTTCGGCCGAGACGAGTTAGAAGGAGACGGGGGAAAGGGGTGGGGTGGATCTAGGGTCAGTACTGTAGCGACGCAAGGAGGAGCTAGTCCAACTCGACCATGGACATAGCCATAGCGCCACGGGGCAAGGATGAACAGGAGGTAGGGGAAGAGAGAGAGGTGGTTGGGCCTGTTGCCCAGGACGGTAGATAGACATTTTTATATTTTTCGCATTTCTTTTCCGTTTTCTTTTATGTGTCTGTTTTGTTTAGCCACTATTCGATTTTTGTAAAATATGAGAGTTGCTCCAATATTTATACTATAATTTAATATGCTGCTACAAAAAGTTTGGGCACCAAATAAATTTATTTGCAATTTTTTTTATTTAGCAAACTATAAAAGCTATTATCTTGCTATTGTTTTTATTTATTTATATCTGTAAAACTTTTTAATAAATTCCCATTGCATTTTTAATATGACCTACTGATTATTTGGCATTTAATAAAATTGTTTGCACAATTTTTGGAACAACTTTATTTTCCCACATTGTTTTGAATTTCCAAATGAGTTTGGATTTGAACCAGACTTGATCAAGGGTGATTATCCCTTTCTTAATCGTGATGACATAGCCCTTAACAAGGTGATTACTGTAGCGTGACACCCGGGTGTTACATTAAGGTTGTATGTGCTGAGACCGACGGCATTGATCCAGTAAGACCTGTAGCGGCGTGGACCTTGCTAGACACCGGTTGTATCAAGTTCATGTCGAGGGACACGGGTTTCATTGGGCTACTAAGGTATTTTCCACTAGCACAATTCACCAAGGCTTGACCAGTCGAGTACCTTGGCCCTTTCCTCTTAGCATCCCTCGAATAAACTATCTTTTGTGGCTAACAGCTAACGACTCGCAATAGCGTGACATGCATAGAAACCGGTGATTATGGATTTGAGTTCCTGCGCGACTCTTCGAGTCCCCCAGGCACTCGGATTCTACTGATGAGGGGTGTCCCCACAACTCCTACGGATGAGGGTACCTGGTGCATATCAAGACAGCAGGCCAACTGAAAGCCTCGAAAAGCCTACGACTGGCCCACTCGAGGCACCGTCGTAGGAGTCCTCAACGACTATGGAAGCTGCGACTTGGCGTCCAAGACTAAAACTAGATTAGGCAACTGTTTCTTTAAAGCTAGATGGACTCCTTGTGACCCAACCTAGTATATAAAGGCTGGGAGAGGGGACGTCTAGGGCATCCAATCTCATAGCAACACCCCAGTCCCGAGCAAACACGCCTCGACCGCCACTGTAATCTCCTCCATCATAATACAAAGAGCAGGAAGTAGGGGTTTCAACGATCGAGGGCCCTGAACCTGGGTAAATCTATGTCTCCTATTAGCCGAAGAGTATCGCCAACTTGCACCTCATCTCTACGATCTAACCCAGGGTTCATAACCATGGGATTTGCCGAGGTCAATCGTCGTCACTTGGAGTCCAACTGGACGATCTCAACCTTGGTATCTTTGCCAAGGGAAATTTGCTGCTACGCTACATCTCAACCTTCCACTTGGGGTAACCAACAAGGGGCGAGAAGCCATCAATATGTGCAGCTCATGCTAGAGGGATCAGCAAGACACTCGCTGAAAAACTTACAACGTGGATCCATGTAAGGCCCGATATGTTGTAGTATTCTAGATCTAGGTGTTTCCATCCAGATCCGTGGACGAAGCACATATCGGTCCCACCGCGACATATGACATGGCCATATGCCCCGGATTTCCAACATGATATCACAACATTACAGCTACAAAGATACAACATCTCATACAATCGGCATACAATTTCCTTAATACATTACATCAGCGGAAGATACATGTCTGAGTATAGACTACAATCAAATGCCTAGCGGCAAAGGTAAAACACACCATTCCCGTAACCACACGGGTCCAGGCTCTCCGTCGGGATCCGCCTAACTAGTCGTCGTCGAGTCTCCGTGAAGGCGTTCAGAAGAAGGGTCGTCGAGCTACTTTGAAGTCCAAGATTGTTTGCATAGCGTGCGTAAAAGAGAGAAGAAAGGGGTGACCTATATCAACAAGTCTTGTAACTAACTTCTCACGGTAAGATGGGGGGTAGTGGTTGAGGTTGTAGGCGCACTAGAAATATATGAGGTGGCTAACGATTTATTTAGAGTAAGATGAGAAGCCAAGCATTCAATGAGGAATCGCCTCCAACAAGTCTACTATCAGCTACTTACACAATCATAACACCTATCCTATCCTATCCTTGTCCTCCCCTTCATCACCCGATGAAGAATAGGCAGTCAAGGCACACGCACGTTGATCAAGTTATTAACATTATCTCAGTTGTAGTTGTCTATGAACAAGGAGTAGGTCTCAAGTCGTCCATAACCATGGACACCGCTTCTTGAAAAGATTTAACCCTGCAGGGGTGTACCAACTGCCCATTACAAGGCTTCACACGCACGCCCATCTCTCTCAGTTGCTACCCATCATAGGCAACCATTTTATGATTTAATTCCGAGAGATCCGAAACGACAGTCCCCTCTAGGTAAAAACGCACAAATTCGGGTGGCCCCCGGTAAGTCGACATCCAACTCAAAAGTCGGTCGCGCTCTCAAATCGGTCTCTACCGTCTATCGCAGGTTTGGATTGCCGGTAAATTCTCACATGATGTCGGGTCCTTAGCCAGAAAGTTTGGACCAACAAGGAAACCATGTCTCCGCTGGCCCAGATTGTTTTAAAGAATATCTGCCAGCAGCTACCCGACAGACATATATGCATGGTTTTCAAATGGTAAATCAGCTTGGGCCACCACTAGAAATGTTTGAAGCTAGGTAGGTAAGAATAGGGGACCCCATAGCATCCCACACGCAGTTAGGCACGCTCGTCAAGAGACACAATACCCGGAACTCGGGTCCTAGGTGACTCGAATGGAACAAAGCATCAGGGCGGGATAGCCTAGATCTTCCATCCTTCGTCGAGTATAGTCAAGATTATAATAATCATATCATCTACAACAATATAATAATTTGATAGCCCAATCCAAGGAATAACTGGGTAACAGGATAGCTTCCTAGCATGCATACTAAGCAATGGTTAAGCAAGCAAGGTACATGGCCAAACAATGGTTTGCTAGGATGTGGGGGACATGGCTGTTTGGGTCTATTTGAGAGGCATAAATATGAGGTGGTAGGATCAAGCAATCGTTCTATCCTATCCCTAGGCACAAGTGAGCTGAAAGTTATAAGCATGGTATATGCTCCCCCTTACTTGGTGAGAAGACGAAGTCGAAGGTGTAGTCGATCGCAAGCTCGCAACGTCTCTGAGGTACGACGGAAGCACACAAGAAGGAAACATTGGAAAAACAATCGACGAGCAAGCATCTATTACTACGTAGCAATCACGAGAAAGCAACATGAGGCAACGCACTACGATACGGATCTACTCTCGAGAGCGATTACTAACAGGTTAAGTGGAGCATTCGTCACGCACGACAATACCGCACATATAGCAATGGTTCAAGTTGTTTAGCTACAGAGCATGAGAAAAGGATGCTAACATGGCAACTCACACAAGCATAGCATGTCACACAGTCATGGCAACAGGTGAAGCAGAAATTAAACTACCTATGCTAGTCAAGTTAAATGGGGTTAAATCCTTAAGCATGGCATATCACTATTACCCCACGATATTTTAAGCATTTGGTACAGATCTGCCCTAAACCATATTTTAGGTTGGTTAACAACAGAAAACAATGGCATAAACACAAGGTACATGAAATTCTAGTCAAGTTACATGTAAAGAACATCCCAAACGGAGTTACGGTTAAAAAGATACAAGCATCACAAGTTATGAACACAATCTGCCAACATCAAGTAGCACTCTTGAGAGCAATGAACCAACATGCTACAGGTTGCAAACATGCATCAAAATGATGTGGATCAACAGTATACATGACAAGCATAACATGGCAATAAGGTTTCATGTATATGAGCATCAGGAACAAGTAATTGTACCTCATGAAAAATGCATGAATATACTACTGGTCTAGGGACTTAATGAAAATCAGAGGCATGTAACAGCAAACATCAGTGTTGCAATTTGGGAGCTCAATAACTATATGAACAGAAACCATATCATGGCAACTCAAATCATGGCATCAAAGTACACATAACAAGGAGCAAGTAATTACATTGGAGCTAAAGAATATGAGGCATGGATCATTAACTATAAGGCATCAAAGTAGCAACTTTATACAAACAAAAGCACATGTTATTAGTGTCACCACTTTGGAGCAAGAAATAAAATAGATACAACAGGTAAACATGGCAAAGGGATGCATCACATTGAACTACACATGATTCTTAACACATACAAGAAAGAATCACTGGCATAGGCATCAGGGATGTGACACAATCATCAACCAAACTTGCAAGAAAATAACAGCAGAACTAGTAAACAATCTGGTGCCCACTTCAATAGTGATTTACACCACTCAAATACCTCAAATCAATTAACTCACTAAAGCAAAAAAAATTAGAGCACATCACAGAGCACAATTTTCCTTTTGGGCGCAACGTAATATCGGCTACGGATCAATCGCAAACTTATGCGCAAAGCAACCATCAACAGTAAATACAAATGACTTAGCAGAATTCGTAGAAGGAAAGAAAAAAAGGCTAGCTCACCAGTGGGCTCGGCCCAACAGAGAGGTGGGCGCTGGATAGCGCCTGGGTGCGTATGGGCGAGAGGAGGCGGACAAGGGGGTGGCTGGGCCGCCGGATCGGCCTCGCGGGCCCATGCCGCTAGGGCGGCCCGGCTGGCGGCGCTGGGTCGGGGATCCTCCCGATCCCGACGCGGTGGCGGTCGCCGGCGGCGAGGGAGCGAGGCGAGGTGGCTGGGACGGCGTGCGGAGGAGGTGGTTGTCGAATCCGTCTGCGGGGCGGTCACCGGTGAGGTCCCGGGGGCGGAGCGGCCGCATGGCGGGGAGGCGGCGGGTCTCTCGGCGGCGCGGCGAGCTACTGCTCCAAGGCGATGGCGGTCGGCGCGACTTGAGAGAGAGGAAGGAGTAAAGGGAGGTGATGCGAGGGCGGGAGAGGGAGAAGAGGGGCGACGGTGACCTGGGACGGCAGCCGCGGTTCGACGTCGTCGCGGCGTGGCGTGCGGCGGCTCTGGGTGCTCGCCGGAGCAACGGCAGCGGCGTGGCCATGCACGGGAGGCGGCGCAGATGGACTCCGGTGGGCCTGGTGGCAGAGGAGCGGGCCCGCGCGGCCCAGATCCCCTGTGTTGTTTGGCGAGAGGCTTGGGGCACGATCTGGACCGTTGGATCTCACATCTGACGGTCCATATCTGAGGGAAGATAGGGTTTCGAGAATTTGGGGCTTGGGAGGCGGATTTGGGCAATTGTGAGGGGGTGGCTGCAATTTTTACAAGGGGAAAACCCTAGAAGGGCTAGGAGAGGGTGTTGTCTATTTATAGGCTGGCCTGGATGGCAGGTTTACGCAAACGCCCTCGGGTCTTCTCTCTCGCGTCCGATACTCCACGTTTCTGACCGTCGGGAATCCATATGACCTTCGATTCGGATGAAATCTCGAACCACGCGCTCAGCGCGGCAAAACCCGTCAGTTCTACCTCACTTCAATACCGCTCCAAGAACATTTTCCGACGCCCAATAAAATAATCCGTTTATTAAATAAACGGGGTTTTCGTTCCGATGGCGATGACTGGTCTTGTGCCGGAAGTTGCGACGGTGCTCGGGTGAAACCCAATGTCGTAAAGGTCGTGTGCCATGGTGGAAAGGTTTGGTCACGCATGCCGGTACGAGAAGGAGGGGGAAATATAATCACCAATTAATAAAATGGCGAAGCAAATACTACAATCAATTCTAGCAATCAACAAAATAATGCAACAAATAAATTTTTTAATTTGGGTGAAAATCCCGGTCTGTTATAATACAACACCACAAAAAAGGGATCTCGTCCATAGATCCTGGACGATCCGGAGGAGAGGGGGAGAGAAAAGAGAGTCGACAATCTTCAATACCACCAACAAGGGACTCTGCTCCATCCCGATGAGGAACTTCCGTCGAGAAAACTTTCCGCAAAGAACTAAACCATCGGGATATCAAGAGGAACAACGATAGAGAGAAACGACGTTCAATGGAAGCATTCTCACTCAATCGTGAAGATAGTAGACAAGAGGGTTGAAGTGAATGGACGACCAAGATGTTATCCGGAGTCGGAGAAGCTAAAGGTACTACAGGAATTCCCAAACCTGAGATCGAAATCGAGACAATACACTATAAGCAAAGCATTGTAACGGTTCCAACACTCCACACTCATCGAGATCCTAAAGTTTGAAGGGGGTAAGGCGAGAATAAAACACTTACGACACTTGTCCTGACCAGAGAAAGGTTAAGGAGTAAAAAGATTCCTACTCTCCGATAACTAACTTAGTAACTACAAAATAGTTTTTGTCTAGACTCGACATCGACCAGAAAAGGGATCCTACGGTCGGTAAGGCTCTGATACCAAGTTGTAAGGCCTGATATGCGCTACTGTTCCAGATCTAGATGTTTCCATCTAGATCCGGGGACGAAGCACATATCGGTCCCACCGCGACATATGACAATGCCATATGCCCCGGATTTCCAACATGACATCACAACATTACAGCTACAAGGATACAACATCTCATACAATCGGCATACAATTTCCTTAATACATTACAACAGAGGAAGATACATGTCTGAGTATAGACTACAATCAAATGCCTAGCGGCGAAGGTAAAACACACCATTCCTGTAACCACATGGGTCCAGGCTCTCCGCCGGGATCCGCCTAACTAGTCATCGTCGAGTCTCCGCGAAGGCGTTCAGAAGAAGGGTCGTCGATCTCCTCTGAAGTCCAAGATAGTTTGCATAACGTGCATAAAAGAGAGAAGAAAGGGGTGAGCTATATCAACAAGTCTTGTAACTAACTTCTAATGGTAAGATGGGGGTAGTGGTTGAGGTTGCATCCGCACTAGCAATATATGAGGTGGCTAACGATTTATATGAGGTGGTATGATCAAGCAATCTTCTATCCTATACCTAGGCACAAGTGAGCTGAAATTTATAAGCATGATATATGATCCCCTTTACCTGATGAGAAGACGAAGTCGAAGGTGTAGTCGATCGCAAGCTCGCAACGTCTCCGAGGGTACCCGCGGAAGCACACAAGAAGGAAACACTAGAAAAACAATGGACGAGCAAGCATCTATTACTACGAAGCAATCACGAGCAAGCAACAACAAGAAGGCAACACGAGGCAACGCACTACGATACGGATCTACCCTCGAGAGCGATAACTAACAGGTGAAGTGGAGTATTCGTCACACACGACGATACCGCACATTTAGCAATGGTTCAAGTTGCTTAGCTACACAACATGAGCAAAGGATGCTAACATTGCATCTCACACAAGTATAGCATGTCACACAGTCATGGCAACAGGTGAAGCATAAATTAAACTACCTATGCTAGTCAAGTTAAATGGGGTAAAATTCTTAAGCATGGCATATCACTATTACCCCACGATATTTTAAGCATTTGGTACAGATCTGCCCTAAACCATATTTTAGGTTGGTTAACAACAGCAAAAAATGGCATAAACACAAGGTACATGAAATTCTAGTCAAGTTACATGTAAAGAACATTCCAAACGGAGTTACGGTTAAAAAGATACAAGCATCACAAGTTATGAACACAATCTGCCAACATCAAGTAGCACACTTAAGAGCAATGAACCAGCATGCTACAGGTTGCAAACATGCATCAAAATGATGTGGATCAACAGTAGCCATGAAAACCATGACATGGAAACAAGGTTTCATGTATATGAGCATCAGGAACAAGTAATTTTAGCTCATGCAAAATGCAAGAATATAGTACTGGTCTAGGTACTTAGTGAAAATCAGAGGCATGTGACAGCAAAAAGCAGGGTTGCACTTTGGGAGCTCAATAACTATATGAACAGAAACCATATCATGGAAACTCAAAGCATGGCATCAAAGTACACATAACAAGGAGCAAGTAATTACATTGGAGCTAAAGCATATGAGGCATGGATCATTAACTATAAGGCATCAACGTAGCAACTTTATACAAACAGCAGCACATGTTATCAGGGTCAACACTTTGGAGCAAGAAATAAAATAGCTACAATAGGTAAACATGTCAAATGGATGCATCAAATTGAAGTACACATGATGCTTAACACATACAAGAAAGAATCACTAGCATAGGCATCATGGATGTGACACAATCATCAATCAAACTTTCAAGAAAATAACAGCAGAAATAGTAAACAATTTGGTGCCCACTTCAATAGTGATTTACACCACTCAAATGACCTCAAATCAATTAACTCACTAAAGCAAAAAAAGTTAGAGCACATCATAGAGCACAATTTTCCTTTTGGGCGCAAAGTCATACGGGCTACGGATCACTCGCAAACTTACGCGCAAAACAGGCATCAACAGTAAAATACAAAGGACTTGCGCTAGATAGCACATGGGCGCCTATGGGTGAGAGGAGGAGCGCCAGGGGGCGGCTGGGCCGCCAGATCGGCCTCGCGGGCCCATGGCGCTGGGGCAGCCCGTCTGGCGACGTTGGGTCGGGGATCCTCCCAATCTGACGCGGTGGCGGCCGCCACCGGCGAGGTGGCTGGTACGGCGTGCAGAGGAGGTGGTCGCCAGATCCAGCTGCGGGGCGGTCAGCGGTGAGGTCCCGGGGGCGGGGTGGCAGCATGGCGTGGAGGCGGCGCGGCGAGCTCCTGATCCAAGGCCATGGCGGTCGGCGTGACCTGAGAGAGAGGAAGGAGAGCAGGGAGGTGAGGCGAGGATAGGAGAGGGAGAAGTGGGGCGACGGCTGCGGTTCAACGCCGGCGTGGCGTGCGGTGGCTCGGGGTGCTCGCCGGAGCAACGGCGGCGGCGTGGCCGCGCACGGGCTGTGGAGCTCGGGAGGCGGCGCGGATGGAATCCAGCAGGCCCGCACGGCCCGGATCCCCTGGGCTGGTTGGTGGGAGGCTTGGGGGCGCGATCTGGACCGTTGGATTTCAGATCTGAGGGAAGTTAGAGTTTGGAGAATTTGGGGCTTGGGAGGCATATTTGGGCAATTGTGAGGGGGGCTGCAATTTTTACAAGGGGTAAACCCTAGAAGGGCTAGGAGAGGGTGGTGGTCTATTTATAGGCTGGCCTGGATGGCAGGTTTACGCAAACGCCCTCGGGTCTTCTCTCTCGCGTCCAATACTCCACATTTCTGACCGCCGGGAGTCCATACGACCTCCGATTCGGACAAAATCTCGAACCACACGCTCAGCTCGGCGAACCCGTCAGTTCTACCTCACTTTGATATCGTTCCGAGAACATTTTACAACGCCCAATAAAATAATTCGTTTATTAAATAAATGGGGTTTTAGTTCCGATGGCGATGATTGGTCTTTTGTCGGAAGTTGTGATAGTGCTCGGGTAAAACCCGGTGTCGCAAAGGTCGTGTGCCATGGTGGAAAGGTTTGGTCACGCATGCCGGTATGAGGAGGGGGAATATAATCACCAATTGATAAACTGGCGAAGCAAATACTACAAACAATTCTAACAATCAACAAAATAATGCAACAAATAAATTTTAAATTTGGGTGAAAATCCCGGGTTGTTACAATCCATCATCTCATGGAGGCAGTTTCGCGCCTCGTTCATCGAAAACTTAAAATCCACATACAAGCGGCTAGCCTCACTCGAAGAACTAAGAGCCTGCAAGAAAGGAACCCGAGAATCCCAAAGGAGCTACATGCAGCGGTGGACTATAATGAAAAACTCAGAGAAGACATATCAGACGAAATCGCCATCGACGCATTCAGACGAGGACTCCAACGCATCAGCTTCAAACAGCAGCAAGGACAACTTAAGGTCCGCACGCTCGCAGAACTACTCAAAAACACCAACAACTTGGCTGACTGGGAATATTCCATACGCAACGAGGCAGACATCGTGGCCAGTCGCGATGACCGCGACTACGACTACGACTACTATGGAGGAGATAGAGGCTCCGACCGGAGACGGAAAAGACCCAGGCGCAACTTCTACGACGACATGGACGCGGCCAGTTTCCCAGGTGACAGAGATGGCAGACGCCGTGATGACTACAGATCACCAAGAAGGGACATCCAGGACGACTCGACACACAACCAAAAACGGGAGTGGCGCCCACGGCAACCACGCGATGACAACCGAGCACTCCGCTCGGTGAAAGAATAACTCGACAGACCATGCACACTCCATGGATTCAAAGACGACGACAGAGAATACAGAGCAGGGCATACGTTGAGAAATTGCATACATTTCAATGAACTTTCAGAAGAGAAAAGCCAGAAAGCAACAACCGCCCTCCAACCAGCCGCAAACACCACTGTTGGGCAGATTGCACACGATGCCCCACCAGCTCCTGCCATTCCACCAAGACAAGTCGCCACCATCCATCAAAGGCGTGCAGCACCCGAGGAAGAAGACGAGTACCTAGCTGCACTCGGACGAATCTGCATGATTCAAGAAGGAAGGCCATCAAATAGGCAACAAAAGCAAGTCTCCCGTCAAGTTTTTCTGGCAGCCACCTCATACCCAGCAGTACCAAAATTTATTCGTGGTTCAGAAACAGACATCACCTTCTCTCAAGAGGATCACCCACCAACCATCCCTCAGCCAGGACATGCTGCACTACTACTCGAAGCAAGAATCGTAAATTACGACATGTCACGAGTGTTCATGGACGGGGGCAGCGGCATCAACATCATATTCACCAAAACCCTAGAAGAGATATTCATCCAAACCTCCATACTCAAGAATTCTGGCAGGACCTTCCACGGAATCGTACCAGGCAATGCAATATATCCCCTCGGCAAAATAAGCCTCGAGGTGGTCTTCGGCAATGAAAGCAACTTTAGAAACGAGGTCCTGGACTTTAAGGTGGTCAACTGAAGATCGCAGTACCACGTCATCCTCGGCCGACCAGCCTTCGCACGGTTCATGGTCGTCCCCCTCTACGCATACCTCAAATGGAAGATGCCAGGGCCAAGAGGAGTAATCACCATCGACGGCAACTTCATCAGGTCAGACCGTTGCGACAGAGAGTCCCACAAGTTCTCGGAAGCCTTTGCACTACTAGAGAAAAGGATATACATGGAATGTCGGGACCCGGGGTTAGCGTATGCAAGTATAGCTAAGACATAGTCATATGGAGAGCCGAGAACCGTACCCACTTGTCTAAGCAGACAAGGCCAAGCACAGAACGTTCTCGGAAAGCATCGTACGTGAGGGGCATCAAGCTTTGCGGCGACCTAGCTACGGCCGTGATCGGGATTTCGTTCCAGGGCACGAATCGAGGCGGGGCTAGGCTGGTTCGACGAGGAGGAGCACGGGGAACATGATGGACATCATGGAAGGCTCGATGGCGTAGCGGTTGAACGTCTCCATGGATCCCGGCGGCGAGGAGCTTCGGCTCTCATGGTGGCCAAGGCTAGAGGGAGTAATCGAAGGGGGAAAGTGAGGGGTTTTGAACCCGAGCTCACCAGGAACTCAGTAGAGGTGGTGGCGAAGCCTGGGGTGGTTCAACGGCGACGGAATTGACGAAGTCCTTCACGGTGGCCGGCGGCGACTTGGTGGCGATGGCGAAGTCTCCGGGGCTTCCTGGCTCGATTCACCGCACGGGAAGACGAAGACGACGTCTGCGGTTCTTCTGGACAGCTCGAGGCGTCGCGAGGAGCACGGTGGCCACGCGGGGGCTCGACGGCGCTCCGGCGTTCTTCTCGGGCGACGACGAATCGGGCGAGAGAGGAAGGGGAAGACGACGAGGAGGGAGGGAAATGAACTGGGGCGGCTCCAGGATACGTCCAGACGAAGAGATGAGGCCTGGGGAGGCCTGGAAGCTTGAAGGCGTCGCGGTGGCGTCCACGGCGTCGGTGCCTCGCCACCGAGCTGCTTGGCAGCGCGGGGTAGAAGACGACAAGGGGGGTTCGCGGGCTGGGCCGGCTAGGTGGGCTGCGGGGAGCTAGTTGGGCTGCTTCCAGGTAAGTTCTTTTTCCCTTTTTCTCTCGTTTTCTTTTCTGCTATTTGTTTTGCTTAGCTAAAATAAATAGCTAGGCATTTTATTAAATGCTGAAAATTTTTATGTGGCCTCATAATAATATAGACTAGCCACTCATAAAGTTTCAACATTTTTAAAATTCAAATAATTTGAATCTTAACTCAAATAGGGTTATTTGATTAATTCCAAGGCACTGTTTGAATATTTGAAAAATCCATGAGTATGGGATGGGTCCCACATCACTTGATATGTGATCACACTCATTTATAAGACGTTTCAAAAATCTACATGAAATTTTGGACAAGATTTTTATCTGGCCTTTTGAATTAATTCATCTGGGGGGTTTCCTTCTCCCATTTGCTTTTGATGTTGATTTCAAAGATTCCTTTTTGAAAATTTTGACATGATGCAAGGTTACTTTGATCCTAGCACATTACCTAACAGAGGGTTCTGACAACTCGCCCCCACTCAACAGAATCTCGTCCCGAGATTCAGAAGTCTGCGGGAGGAAGGTGGGGTACTCGGCATTGAGACGGTCTTCTCTTTCCCACGTAGCTTCTCTTTCAGAGTGGTGTGACCATTGCACTTTCAGAAACCTAATCTTCTGACGACGAGTGACACGCTCTGCGGAATCAAGAATACGAACGGGGTATTCTCGATAAGAAAGGTCATCTTGGAGATCAAGCGTTTCATGGTCGACTTCGCGGATGGGGTCCTTGAAGCAACGCCTGAGTTGGGACACATGGAATACATCATGTACTCGGGAGAGGTGCGGAGGTAGTTCGAGTTGGTAGGCAACTTCTCCACGTTTAGCAATAATGCGGAAAGGTCCGATGTAACGTGGGGCCAACTTGCCTTTGATACCGAAACGTTGGGTTCCCTTCAGAGGAGTAACCCGAAGGTAAGCTGATAGAGGCGAAGGTGTCCCGATGTTTCGATGAGATGGTGTAGATCGATTATGGTGGAGACGACTTTCACGATCCGACTACGAACGTGCGAAGACGTTGCGCCTTAGCGATCGCTAAACCAACTCCGAGAGGTTATTGATCCCGCGGATGCACGATCAACCTGACCACGAAGGTCTAATTCCTGCAAGCAATCGAAGAACCAAGCAAGAACTAAGAATTGCAATCTGGATATTGCGAATATAAGATGAATGATTACGAAAGTTGGGGTTCCAATGAGGTCTTGGCCTGGTCGGATGACACAAACGAAGAGCTCGAAGTTGCGGCTATGGCTAACTTTAATCTAATTAAAACCCAAGTCTAAACGACGCCCTAAGGGCTGTATATATGGGGGAACAGAGGGGATTTGCGTGACCCCTTGGAGGTGGGGTCCGAAAACAACCCTAACTCGGTTTCCCCACACATACGGACTCTAAAAACAGCCTATAATGTGGTATTTCGAAATTACATGGGCCCAGCCCAATATTAAGGTGACGCAGCACCTATAATTGCTCTTGGACGAAAATAATGAAGTGGCATCTCGTGTATTCCGTCCAAGCCTTCATGCATGCCTTATGGTGGCTTCAACGTGCGAAAATCCCCACTGGAAGCTCCACTGTACTTTCCCCCGCGTGCACCTTCTTCTCCATTCTTGATCCCGCTCCAATGACCATCCTTCTTGTCCATGCTAGGTCCTTCATTCATAAGCAAAACAAAAGTATCTAATTTAGGCAACATCATATGTTCATGAACAATAGAAGGATTCGCAAGAAACGAAAGTACCTGATAATTTAGTTGACGTGCACGTGCTCTAGTAACTGGTCCAGTATGTGTAGTTGGTGAGGGTATGGGTGTAACATTAGTAGGGATGTCCTCATCATCCTCCCCTTCTTGAATTGAAGTCGTCCTCGACGGAAGCTCATCATCTTCTCCCAAATAAGGTTTCAAATCTGCAATGTTAAATGTGGGACTAACCCCAAAATCTGCAGGTAGCTCAAGTTTATATGCATTATCATTAATTTTCTGTAAAACCTTAAAGGGACCATCAGCTCGTGGCATTAACTTAGACTTGCGCAAATCAGGAAACCTATCTTTACGTAGATGTAACCAAACAAGATCTCCTAGTTCAAACACAACATGCTTTCGACCCCTATCACCAGCAAGCTTGTATCTAGCATTCATGCGCTCAATGTTTTCTTTAGTTAACTCATGCATTTTTAATATCAAATCAGCACGTTGCTTAGCATCAAAATTAACCTTCTCCGAAGATGGAAGAGGCAGCAAATCAATAGGTGCACGAGGTAGAAAACCATAAACAATCTCAAAAGGGCACATTTTAGTGGTAGAATGCACTGAACGATTATAAGCAAATTCAATATGAGGTAAACATTCTTCCCACAGTTTCAAGTTACTTTTTAAAACAGCCCTAAGCATAGTAGACAATGTCCTATTGACCACTTCAGTTTGTCCATCAGTTTGGGGATGACATGTAGTACTAAAAAGTAGTTTAGTCCCCAACTTAGCCCATAAGCATCTCCAAAAATGGCTAAGAAACTTTGTATCACGATCCGAGACAATAGTATTGGGCACACCATGTAAACGAATAATCTCTCCAAAGAATAAATCAGCAACATTAGCAGCATCATCGCTTTTATGACATGGTATAAAATGTGCCATCTTAGAAAATCTATCCACGACAACAAATATGCTATCCCTCCCCTTCTTTGTTCGAGGCAAGCCTAAAACAAAGTCCATGGATATGTCCTCCCACGGAACACTAGGTACAGGTAAAGGCATGTATAACCCATGAGGATTGAGTCGTGACTTAGCTTTTTGACATGTAGTGCAGCGAGCAACAAAACGCTCAACATCCCGTCTCATCTTTGGCCAAAAGAAATGTGTAGCAAGTACGTCCTCCGTCTTTTTCACGCCAAAATGTCCCATTAATCCTCCTCCATGCGCCTCCTGCAACAACAAAAGACGAATAGAGCTAGCTGGAATGCATAGCTTGTTAGAACGGAACACAAATCCATCATTAAGCACAAACTTGTTCCATGTTCTACCCTCTCTACAATTCTGCAATACATCTTTAAATTCCGCATCATTTACATATTGTTCTTTGATTGTCTCTAAACCGAAAATCTTGAAGTCAAGTTGTGAAAGCATAGTATAACGACGAGACAAAGCATCAGCAATAATATTATCTTTCCCCTTCTTGTGTTTAATGACATAAGGGAAAGTCTCAATAAATTCAACCCACTTAGCATGTCTACGATTAAGTTTTGCTTGACTTCTTATGTGTTTCAAAGATTCATGATCAGAATGTATAACAAATTCTTTGGGCCATAAATAATGTTGCCAAGTTTCAAATGTCCGAACAAGAGCATATAATTCCTTATCATAAGTAGAATAGTTCAGACTAGGCCCACTCAATTTTTCAGAAAAGTATGCAACAGGTTTAGCATCTTGTAATAACACACCTCCCAAACCAATCCCACTAGCATCGCATTCAAGCTCAAAAGTCTTATTAAAATCAGGAAGTTGGAGCAAAGGAGCATGTGTTAACTTATCTTTCAATACCGTGAAAGCTTCTTCCTGTGCGGTACCCCAAGTAAAAGGCACATCCTTGCGTGTAAGCTCATTGAGAGGTGCAGCAATGGTGCTGAAATATCTCACAAAACGCCTATAGAATCCAGCGAGGCCAAGAAAACTCCTCACTTGTGTGACCGTTTTGGGCTGCGGCCAACTCTCAATTGCCTCGATCTTGGCTTTATCAACTTCAATTCCCTGCGGAGTAACAACATAGCCAAGAAACGATACTCGGTCGGTGCAAAAGGTGCACTTCCCAAGGTTACCAAATAAACGTGCATTACGTAGAGCAATAAAAACAGCACGTAAATGATCCAAATGTTCCTCCAAAGATTTGCTATAAATCAGTATATCATCAAAATAGACTACCACAAATCGTCCAATGAAAGCACGTAAAACCTCGTTCATTAATCTCATAAAAGTGCTAGGTGCATTAGTTAACCCAAAAGGCATGACTAACCACTCATATAATCCAAACTTAGTTTTAAATGCCGTTTTCCATTCATCCCCTAATTTCATGCGAATTTGATGGTATCCACTACGCAAATCAACTTTGGAAAACATGGTAGAGCCACTTAATTCATCAAGCATATCATCTAACCTAGGAATAGGATGACGATAACGAATAGTAATATTATTAATGGCTCTACAATCAACACACATACGCCAAGTTCCATCCTTTTTAGGCACTAATATAACAGGAACAGCACAAGGACTAAGTGATTCACGTATGTAACCTTTGTCGAGTAGCTCTTGTACTTGACGCTGAATCTCCTTCGTCTCCTCCGGATTGGTACGGTATGGCACACGGTTGGGCAGCGAAGCACCGGGAATTAAGTCAATCTGATGCTCAATCCCTCGAATAGGTGGTAATCCCGGTGGTACGTCTTGTGGAAAGACGTCAATAAATTCCTGCAAAAGGTCAGTGACAACAGGAGGCAAAGAAGGAGGCAATTCCTCAAATGAAAACAAAGCTTCTTTGCACACAAAAGCATAGCACACATATTGACTAACATCCAAATCTGAAATATCAACCTTAGTAGCAAGCAAAGTTGGACTAGTCAATTTAATTTCATTAGAAACAGCAGAAGAAGATTTGCTATTAGTCTGATGTTGTTGCTCAAATTCTTTAGCTGCTATCTCATTTTCACTCTTATGTTTCTCCTGTTTAGCTTTACTAGCTCTAGCAAGATCATCTTTCACAATTTGTTCAGGAGACATAGGAAGTAAAGCAATATTTTTATCCTGATGAACCAGAGTAAACTGATTTGTCCTACCATGGTGTACAACATTCCTATCAAATTGCCATGGTCTACCAAGTAAAAGAGAGCATGCTTACATGGGTACCACATCACAATCAACATAATCAGCATAAGCAGCAATGCTAAAGTGCACACGAACAGAACGCGTTACCTTAATCTTACCACTATTGTTAAACCACTGAATATAGTACGGATGGGGGTGTGGTCTTGTGGTGAGAGATAGCTTCTCCACCAACTCCATGCTAGCCAAGTTGTTGCAACTCCCTCCGTCAATGATGATGCGAACCGAACGTTCTTTCACCACTCCCTTTGTGTGGAACAAATTATGCCTCTGGTTTTGCTCGGCCTTCGTTACCTGCACACTTAATACACGTTGAGCAACCAAACTAGCATATTTATCTGCGTCATCAGGAGTCATATACTCTATATCATGAGCATCATCATGGGCACCCTGTTCCTCATGAGCAATGAGAACTAGAGTCTCCTCATCATAGTCACTCGCTGACTCATACCCACCATCCGCCGTAATAGTCATCACACGCTTGGAGGGACAGTCTTTTGCGAAGTGACCTCCACCTTGGCACCTGCGACCTTTAATATCACGATCTCGTGTTTGCCCTGTGGACGCCATGGATGAAGAAGAACTCGCCGCCGGACCACTCTGTGCACCCTTGAATGGTGGCGCTGGCTGTTTTGGTGGCTCCCTGTAAGAATGAGCGGCTGAAGTAGATGGTGGCGCAGCAGGACGTGTGGATGTAGAAGCTCCACGCGATGTCCATGATGTATTTCGTCCTGCAGAAAAGTTAGGTCTTGTAGCGGCCTGTCGATCCTGCACTTCACGTTCAGCTTTACAAGCAAGATGAAACAAACGAGTGATAGTAGCAAAGTCCTTGTATTCTAGAATAGTTTGTATCTCCCTGTTTAAGCCACCCATAAAACGTGCAAGCATAGCTTCATTATCCTCTACTAGGCCACATCTAATCAATCCAGTTTGTAATTCTTGATAATATTCCTCTACAGAATTTTTTCCTTGTCTCAAACGCTGTAATTTTTGTAACAATTCACGTTGATAATAAGGAGGAACCCAGCGAGTACGCATAGCATCTTTTAAAGCAGCCCAAGTAGTTGGAATATTATTAGCATGCAATCTACAATGTTCAGACCACCAAATAGATGCAAAGCCCGTGAATTCACAAACAGCAGCAGTAACACGTCTATTCTCAGGATATTGTAAACATGTAAAACGTTGTTCAGTTTCTAACTCCCAAGTAAGATAAGCATCAGGAATATATCTACCCTCAAACGGCTTAAGATTCAATTTAAGTTTAGGCACGTGTTCATCATCGCGTACCTGAGGGGGTGGTTGGTGTCGACCGTGGCGAATGTTGGGACGTGGACGTCCAGCTGGCTGCTCATAGGCCGCTTCCTGTTCCACCTCCTCCTCGTAATCACCCTCGTAGTTGTCGTCCTGGACGACGTCAGAAGCAGCAGCAGCAGCAGTAGCAGCAACTGCAGCAGCAGGAGGAGCACCAATACCAGCAGCTTGTCCTCGCGGAAACAGAATACGTCGTGCACGTGGTAGTGGCGGTGGCTGTGGCTGTGCTGAAGGTAGGCGTGCGATCAACTCAGTAAACTTGGCGTCGAGCTTGGTGTCGATCATCTTTTCCACGCCATCAATTGCCTCTGTAAATCTGGTCTCGATGTCATTCACCTGTTCAGACATCATTTGTGCAAATTTATCATGTAGCTCCTTGTTTGTCATGTTCTCCCAATCGGGTGCATCCCGCGCCACTTCATCATGTGATCCTGGCATGGTTAGCAGAAATAGAAAACACACAGGAATATGATCCTACTTCTACTAATGGGATGGATGTGGGGTGGTGGAAAGCACAAATCCGTCAAGCTTTTCTTACGTTCTTACCGATTCTTACCTAGCAGCAGGTGGTGATGTACAACCAACGGGTCAAAACTCTCAGAGATATGGTAGAGCGATGGCCAGAAGGTGTCAAAACGCACGATGTAGGATATATGTGGAGCTGTAGGTAGGCTTGACAAATATGGTAGCAAAAAGATCAACAGTAATCAAAACAGAGATGCAAAGCTGAATAAACACTCAACGTCGGTACTGTGCTGATACTAGGCTAGACCGTACTAGAGACGCGAGCCTAAAACACCAACGAAAGCACGGCGCGGCACGTAACAACTGTGAAGCACACTCTGAAAAAAAAAATTCTCTCTTTCTTTTTTTTTTCTTTTTTTTTTTGCGATGCGGGTGGTTCGTGACTTCCCGGATGTCTTTCCTGAAGAGCTGCCGGGCATGCCACCCGACAGATGTGTAGAGTTTATAGTGGATCTTGTTCCAGGAACCGCACCAATTTCTAGACGCCCATACAAAATGGCCCCACGTGATTTGGCTGAGCTTAAAACCCAACTGGAAGCTTTGTTGGAGAAAGGCTTCATCCGCCCTAGCTCATCGCCATGGGGTTGCCCCGTTCTGTTCGTGATAGAGGCGAAGGTGTCCCGATGTTTCGATGAGATGGTGTAGATCGATTATGGTGGAGACGACTTTCACGATCCGACTACGAACGTGCGAAGACGTTGCGCCTTAGCGATCGCTAAACCAACTCCGAGAGGTTATTGATCCCGCGGATGCACGATCAACCTGACCACGAAGGTCTAATTCCTGCAAGCAATCGAAGAACCAAGCAAGAACTAAGAATTGCAATCTGGATATTGCGAATATAAGATGAATGATTACGAAAGTTGGGGTTCCAATGAGGTCTTGGCCTGGTCGGATGACACAAACGAAGAGCTCGAAGTTGCGGCTATGGCTAACTTTAATCTAATTAAAACCCAAGTCTAAACGACGCCCTAAGGGCTGTATATATGGGGGAACAGAGGGGATTTTCGTGACCCCTTGGAGGTGGGGTCCGAAAACAACCCTAACTCGGTTTCCCCACACATACGGACTCTAAAAACAGCCTATAATGTGGTATTTCGAAATTACATGGGCCCAGCCCAATATTAAGGTGACGCAGCACCTATAATTGCTCTTGGACGAAAATAATGAAGTGGCATCTCGTGTATTCCGTCCAAGCCTTCATGCATGCCTTATGGTGGCTTCAACGTGCGAAAATCCCCACTGGAAGCTCCACTGTACTTTCCCCCGCGTGCACCTTCTTCTCCATTCTTGATCCCGCTCCAATGACCATCCTTCTTGTCCATGCTAGGTCCTTCATTCATAAGCAAAAAAAAAGTATCTAATTTAGGCAACATCATATGTTCATGAACAATAGAAGGATTCGCAAGAAACGAAAGTACCTGATAATTTAGTTGACGTGCACGTGCTCTAGTAACTGGTCCAGTATGTGTAGTTGGTGAGGGTATGGGTGTAACATTAGTAGGGATGTCCTCATCATAAGCCTTCTCATCCAGATTGTAGCTCTCTTGCCTATGATGACGATCATAGTAGCTTTTCTGACGAGACTGGGCTGCTTTCAATTGATCACGAACAATGCGAACTTGCTCTTCTGCTTCCTTGATCATATCCGGTCCAAAGAATTGTCTTTCACCGGTTTCCGACCAGTTTAGTGGTGTTCGACATCGTCGTCCATAAAGGAGTTCAAAAGGAGCCATGTTCAGACTAGATTGAAAACTATTGTTATAAGCAAATTCGGCAAATGGAAGAGACTTCTCCCAATTCTTTCCGAATGATATAACACAAGCTCTGAGCATGTCTTCAAGAATTTGGTTAACCCTTTCGACTTGACCGCTAGACTGAGGATGGAAAGCTGTACTAAAGGAGAGATGAGTTCCCATAGCATTCTGAAAGCTTCCCCAAAATCTAGAGGTGAAAAGGCTACCGCGATCAGAATTGATTTCCAAAGGAACACCATGAAGGGATACAATTCTAGAGAAGTACAAGTCTGCTAACTGGCTAGCAGTTATAGACTCGCGAACCGGAAGGAAGTGAGAAACTTTGGAAAGCCTATCTATGACAACGAAGATGGCATTGTTTCCTTTCTGGGTTCTTGGAAAGCCGGTGATGAAGTCCATACCGACTTTGTCCCATTTCCACTCGGGAATAGACAAAGGTTGCAGTGTACCAGCAGGTCTTTGATGTTCTGCCTTAATGCGACGACAAACATCACATTCGGCAACAAATTGAGCAATGTCTCTCTTCATCCTAGTCCACCAAAATCTCTGGCGTAGATCTCGGTACATTTTTGTGCTACCGGGATGAATCGAGAGGGGTGTGTCATGGGCTTCCTTGAGGATGAGTTGCCTTAGTTCCCTATTCTTAGGTACTACCAAACGATTTTCAAAGAATACCGTTCCCTTGCTATCTGTGGAGAAACATTTAGCAACTCCGCTAGCAATGTTCTCCTTGATCCGGCGAACACCTCGTGCACGCCTTTGGGCAACTATGATTTGATCCTCAAGATTTGGTTTCGCCACCAAGGTAGAAAGATAGCCATGAGGAACAATTTCAAGGTTGAGCTTGCGAAAGTCCTCATGAAGAAGTGGTTGATACTGTTGTAACATGAGGTTGTTACAATACGACTTACGACTTAGTGCATCAGCCATGACATTGGCTTTGCCTGGGGTGTAAGAAATTACTACGTCGTAATCTTTTATCAACTCAATCCAGCGTCTTTGCCTGAGATTAAGATCTGGCTGGGTGAAAATGTATTTGAGGCTTTGGTGGTCGGAATAAATCTCGCAACGGTTACCAAGGAGGTAATGTCGCCAAGTTGTTAGGGCATGAACTACGGCAGCGAGTTCAAGGTCATGGGTAGGATAGTTCTCTTCATGTGGCCGCAATTGGCGTGAAGCATAAGCTACCACATGTCGATCTTGCAGAAGTATGCATCCTAACCCTTGCCGTGATGCGTCACAATAGATCTCGAAATCCTTTTTGGTGTCTGGAGGTGCAAGTACAGGTGCAGAAGTCAATCTTCTTTTTAGCTCTTGAAAGCTTTCCTCGCACTTGGGAGTCCATAGGAATTTCTTATCTTTCTTGAGGAGTTCAGTTAGAGGCTTTGCAACTTTAGAAAAGTTCTCGACGAAGCGGAGGCAATAGCTGGCTAGGCCAAGAAAACTCCTAACTTGCTTAACCGATTCAGGTGGAGTCCAGTCAGGACAGCCTGAACTCTCTCTGGATTCACAGCAATGCCTTTTTCAGAAATCACGTGGCCTAAGTAGGTCACTTCTGGTAGCCAGAATTCACACTTGGAGAATTTAGCATACAGGCGATGCTCTCTAAGTTTCATCAATACCAGCCTTAAGTGTTCGGCATGTTCTTCTTCGTTCTTCGAGTATATAAGGATGTCATCGAGGTAAACTACGACGAACTGGTCCAAATACTCCATGAAGATCGAATTCATCATGCGTGAGAAAGTGGCGGGGGCATTGGTTAAACCAAAGGACATGACGGTGTACTCGTAAAGACCATAACGAGTAGTAAAAGCCGTTTTGGGAATGTCCTCGTTTCGGATTTTGATTTGATGATAACCTAATCTCAAATCCATCTTGGAGAAGACTGAGGATCCTGCAAGTTGATCATAAAGATCATTGATCCTGGGCAAAGGGTACTTGTTCTTTATCGTGGCTAAATTTAGCGGGCGATAGTCTACGCACATCCTTTCTGTTCCATCTTTCTTCGTTACGAACTGATGAGGACATCTCTACTAATGTTACACCCACATCTTCACCAACTACACATACTGGACCAGTTACTAGAGCACGTGCACGTCAACTAAATTATCAGGTACTTTCGTTTCTTGCGAATCCTTCTAATGTTCATGAACAAATGATGCTGCCTAAATTAGATACTTTTGTTTTGCTTATGAATGAAGGACCTAGCATGGACAAGAAGGACGGTCATTGGAGCGGGATCAAGCATGGAGAAGAAGGTGCGCGCGCGGGGAAGAACAATGGAGCTTCCAGTGGGGATTTTCGCACTTTGAAGCCACCATAAGGCATGCATGAAGGCTTGGACGAAATACACGAGATGCCACTTCATTATTTTCGTCCAAGAGCAATTATAGGTGCTGCGTCACCTTAATATTGGGCTGGGCCCATGTAATTTCGAAATACCACATTATAGGCTGTTTTTAGAGTCCGTATGTGTGGGGAAACCGAGTTAGGGTTGTTTTCGGACCCCACCTCCAAGGGGTCACGAAAATCCCCTCTGTTCCCCCATATATACAGCCCTTAGGGCGTCGTTTAGACTTGGGTTTTAATTAGATTTAAGTTAGCCATAGCCGCAACTTCGAGCTCTTCGTTTGTGTCATCCGACCAGGCCAAGACCTCATTGGAACCCCAACTTTCGTAATCATTCATCTTATATTCGCAATATCCAGATTGCAATTCTTAGTTCTTGCTTGTTCTTCGATTGCTTGCAGGAATTAGACCTTCGTGGTCAGGTTGATCGTGCATCCGCGGGATCAATAACCTCTCGGAGTTGGTTTAGCGATCGCTAAGGCGCAACGTCTTCGCACGTTCGTAGTCGGATCGTGAAAGTCGTCTCCACCATAATCGATCTACACCATCTCATCGAAACATCGGGACACCTTCGCCTCTATCAAGTGGTATCAGATTTCCAGGTTGATCGGTGAGATTTACCAGTTTTTCGTAGTCTAGATTGTTTCTGTTCTTCATACCTACAGTCCACGAAAAAGCCAAAAAAAATTAGGGTTAGATCATCACGTCCCAAAACAGTCCGAGCCTTTGTTCAGTCTTCCTTACAGTAGTTTGCTTTGTTGAATTTACGGTTACATCGTTGTGTCGAGTTGCTGATCTTAGCGTCTAGTTCCCTTAGAGTTTCGAGTTCTGATCACAGTTTGTCACGCCGCCGCCGCACAGTAGTACACCACCACGTTCCGCCAATCCGAGTCCAGATACACCACCACGTTCCGCCAAGCAGAGTCCATACACACCACCACAACCTACCGATCCGAGTTGAGTTCCATCACCCGTTCGGTTTGTGATATCTCCGTAGCCAGAATAGTTTTGAGTTGATTAGAGTCGGATTTCACCAATCTTTTGTCGTACGTAGAAGAGGGTGATTTCCAAAAAAAAAAAAAAAAATTGTGCCCATACGTTCCTTAGGTCCAGAAACTCGTTTTGAGACGTTCGCCACCATAGTGATTTTTTCGCACTTTTTCAGCCCCCGCAGTCCCGCATCGCCAAAAAAAAAAGCAAAAAAAAAAAAAAAAAGAGAGAGAGAAAAAAATTCAGAGTGTGCTTCACAGTTGTTACGTGCCGCGCCGTGCTTTCGTTGGTGTTTTAGGCTCGCGTCTCTAGTACGGTCTAGCCTAGGATCAGCACAGTACCGACGTTGAGTGTTTATTCAGCTTTGCATCTCTGTTTTGATTACTGTTGAGTTTTTCCTACCATACTTGTCAGCCTTCCTACAGCTCCACATATATTCTATATCGTGCGTTTTGACACCTCCTGGCCATCGCTCTACCATATCTCTGAGAGTTTTGACCCGTTGGTTGTACATCACCACCTGCTGCTAGGTAAGAATCGGTAAGAACGTAAGAAAAGCTTGACGGATTTGTGCTTTCCACCACCCCACATCCATCCCATTAGTAGAAGTAGGATCATATTCCTGTGTGTTTTCTATTTCTGCTAACCATGCCAGGATCACATGATGAAGTGGCGCGGGATGCACCCGATTGGGAGAACATGACAAACAAGGAGTTACATGATAAATTTGCACGTATGATGTCTCAACAGGTGCAGGACATCGAGACCAGATTTACAGAGGCGATTGATGGCGTGGAGAAGATGATCGACACAAAGCTCGACGCCAAGTTTACTGAGTTGATCGCACGCCTACCTTCAGCACAGCCACAGCCACCGCCACTACCACGTGCACGACGTATTCTGTTTCCGCGAGGACAAGCTGCTGGTATTGGTGCTCCTCCTACTGCTGCAGTTGCTGCTACTGCTGTTGCTGCTGCTTCTGACGTCGCCCAGGACGACAACTACGAGGGTGATTACGAGGAGGAGGTGGAACAGGAAGTGGCCTATGAGCAGCCAGCTGGACATCCACGTCCCAACATTCGCCACGGTCGACACCAACCACCCCCTCAGGTACGCGATGATCAACATGTGCCTAAACTTAAATTGAATCTTAAGCCGTTTGAGGGTAGATATATTCCTGATGCTTATCTTACTTGGGAGTTAGAAACTGAACAACGTTTTACATGTTTACAATATCCTGAGAATAGACGTGTTACTACTGCTGTTTGTGAATTCACGGGCTTTGCATCTATTTGGTGGTCTGAACATTGTAGATTGCATGCTAATAATATTCCAACTACTTGGGCTGCTTTAAAAGATGCTATGCGTACTCGCTGGGTTCCTCCTTATTATCAACGTGAATTGTTACAAAAATTACAGCGTTTGAGACAAGGAAAAAATTCTGTAGAGGAATATTATCAAGAATTACAAACTGGATTGATTAGATGTGGCCTAGTAGAGGATAATGAAGCTATGCTTGCACGTTTTATGGGTGGCTTAAACAGGGAGATACAAACTATTCTAGAATACAAGGACTTTGCTACTATCACTCGTTTGTTTCATCTTGCTTGTAAAGCTGAACGTGAAGTGCAGGATCGACAGGCCGCTACGAGACCTAACTTTTCTGCAGGACGAAATACATCATGGACATCGCGTGGAGCTTCTACATCCACACGTCCTGCTGCGCCACCATCTACTTCAGCCGCTCATTCTTACAGGGAGCCACCAAAACAGCCAGCGCCACCATTCAAGGGTGCACAGAGTGGTCCAGCGGCGAGTTCTTCTTCCTTCATGGCGTCCACAGGGCAAGCACGAGATCGTGATATTAAATGTCGCAGGTGCCAAGGTGGAGGTCACTTCGCAAAAGACTGTCCCTCCAAGCGTGTGATGACTATTACGGCGGATGGTGGGTATGAGTCAGCGAGTGACTATGATGAGGAGACTCTAGTTCTCATTGCTCATGAGGAACAGGGTGCCCATGATGATGCTCATGATATAGAGTATATGACTCCTGATGATGCAGATAAATATGCTAGTTTGGTTGCTCAACGTGTATTAAGTGTGCAGGTAACGAAGGCCGAGCAAAACCAGAGGCATAATTTGTTCCACACAAAGGGAGTGGTGAAAGAACGTTCGGTTCGCATCATCATTGACGGAGGGAGTTGCAACAACTTGGCTAGCATGGAGTTGGTGGAGAAGCTATCTCTCACCACAAGACCACACCCCCATCCGTACTATATTCAGTGGTTTAACAATAGTGGTAAGATTAAGGTAACGCGTTCTGTTCGTGTGCACTTTAGCATTGCTGCATATGCTGATTATGTTGATTGTGATGTGGTACCCATGCAAGCATGCTCTCTTTTACTTGGTAGACCATGGCAATTTGATAGGAATGTTGTACACCATGGTAGGACAAATCAGTTTACTCTAGTTCATCAGGATAAAAATATTGCTTTACTTCCTATGTCTCCTGAACAAATTGTGAAAGATGATCTTGCTAGAGCTAGTAAAGCTAAACAGGAGAAAAATAAGAGTGAAAATGAGATAGCAGCTAAAGAATTTGAGCAACAACATAAGACTAATAGCAAATCTTCTTCTGTTGTTTCTAATGAAATTAAATTGACTAGTCCAACTTTGCTTGCTACTAAGGTTGATATTTCGGATTTGGATGTTAGTCAATATGTGTGCTATGCTTTTGTGTGCAAAGAAGCCTTGTTTTCATTTGAGGAATTGCCTCCTTCTTTGCCTACTGTTGTCACTGACCTTTTGCAGTAGTTTATTGACGTCTTTCCACAAGACGTACCACCGGGATTACCACCTATTCGAGGGATTGAGCATCAGATTGACTTAATTCCCGGTGCTTCGCTGCCCAACCGTGCGCCATACCGTACCAATCCGGAGGAGACGAAGGAGATTCAGCATCAAGTACAAGAGCTACTCGACAAAGGTTACATACGTGAATCCCTTAGTCCTTGTGCTGTTCCTGTTATATTAGTGCCTAAAAAGGATGGAACATGGCGTATGTGTGTTGATTGTCGAGCCATTAATAATATTACTATTCGTTATCGTCATCCTATTCCTAGGCTAGATGATATGCTTGATGAATTAAGTGGCTCTACCATGTTTTCCAAAGTTGATTTGCGTAGTGGATACCATCAAATTCGCATGAAATTAGGAGATGAATGGAAAACGGCTTTTAAAACTAAGTTTGGATTATATGAGTGGTTAGTCATGCCTTTTGGGTTAACTAATGCACCTAGCACTTTCATGAGATTAATGAACGAGGTTTTACGTGTTTTCATTGGACGATTTATGGTAGTCTATTTTGATGATATACTGATTTATAGCAAATCTTTGGAGGAACATTTGGATCATTTACGTGCTGTTTTTATTGCTCTACGTAATGCACGTTTGTTTGGTAACCTTGGGAAGTGCACCTTTTGCACCGACCGAGTATCGTTTCTTGGCTATGTTATTACTCCGCAGGGAATTGAAGTTGATAAAGCCAAGATCGAGGCGATTGAGAGTTGGCCGCAGCCCAAAACGGTTACACAAGTGAGGAGTTTTCTTGGCCTCGCTGGATTCTATAGGCGTTTTGTGAGAGATTTCAGCACCATTGCTGCACCTCTCAATGAGCTTACACGCAAGGATGTGCCTTTTACTTGGGGTACCGCACAGGAAGAAGCCTTCACGGTCTTGAAAGATAAGTTAACACATGCTCCTTTGCTCCAACTTCCTGATTTTAGTAAGACTTTTGAGCTTGAATGCGATGCTAGTGGTATTGGTTTGGGAGGTGTGTTATTGCAAGATGCTAAACCTGTTGCTTACTTTTCTGAAAAATTGAGTGGGCCTAGTCTGAACTATTCTACTTATGATCAGGAATTATATGCTCTTGTTCGGACATTAGAAACTTGGCAACATTATTTATGGCCCAAAGAATTTGTTATACATTCTGATCATGAATCTTTGAAACACATAAGAAGTCAAGCAAAACTTAATCGTAGACATGCTAAGTGGGTTGAATTTATTGAGACTTTCCCTTATGTCATTAAACACAAGAAGGGGAAAGATAATATTATTGCTGATGCTTTGTCTCGTCGTTATACTATGCTTTCACAACTTGACTTCAAGATATTCGGTTTAGAGACAATCAAAGATCAATATGTACATGATGCGGAATTTAAAGATGTATTGCAGAATTGTAGAGAGGGTAGAACATGGAACAAGTTTGTGCTTAATGATGGGTTTGTGTTCCGTTCTAACAAGCTATGCATTCCAGCTAGCTCTATTCGTCTTTTGTTGCTGCAGGAGGCGCATGGAGGAGGATTAATGGGACACTTTGGCGTGAAGAAGACGGAGGACGTCCTTGCTACACATTTCTTTTGGCCAAAGATGAGACGGGATGTTGAGCGTTTTGTTGCTCGCTGCACTACATGTCAAAAAGCTAAGTCACGACTCAATCCTCATGGTTTATACATGCCTTTACCTGTACCTAGTGTTCCGTGGGAGGACATATCCATGGACTTTGTTTTAGGCTTGCCTCGAACAAAGAACGGGAGGGATAGCATATTTGTTGTCGTGGATAGATTTTCTAAGATGGCACATTTTATACCATGTCATAAAAGCGATGCTGCTGCTAATGTTGCTGATTTATTCTTTCGAGAGATTATTCGCTTACATGGTGTGCCCAATACTATTGTCTCGGATCGTGATACTAAGTTTCTTAGCCATTTTTGGAGATGCTTATGGGCTAAGTTGGGGACTAAACTACTTTTTAGTACTACATGTCATCCCCAAACTGATGGACAAACTGAAGTAGTCAATAGGACTTTGTCTACTATGCTTAGGGCTGTTTTAAAGAGTAACTTAAAAATGTGGGAAGAATGTTTACCTCATATTGAATTTGCTTATAATCGTTCATTTCATTCTACCACTAAAATGTGCCCTTTTGAGATTGTTTATGGTTTTCTACCTCGTGCACCTATTGATTTGCTTCCTCTTCCATCTTCGGAGAAGGTTAATTTTGATGCTAAGCAACGTGCTGAATTGATATTAAAAATGCATGAGTTAACTAAAGAAAACATTGAGAAAATGAATACTAGATACAAGATTGCTGGTGATAAGGGTAGAAAGCATGTTGTGTTTGAACCAGGAGATCTTGTTTGGTTACATCTACGTAAAGATAGGTTTCCTGATTTGCGCAAGTCTAAGTTAATGCCACGAGCTGATGGTCCCTTTAAGGTTTTACAGAAAATTAATGATAATGCATATAAACTTGAGCTACCTGCAGATTTTGGGGTTAGTCCCACATTTAACATTGCAGATTTGAAACCTTATTTTGGAGAAGATAATGAGCTTCCGTCGAGGACGACTTCCATTCAAGAAGGGGAGGATGATGAGGACATCTCTACTAATGTTACACCCACATCTTCACCAACTACACATACTGGACCAGTTACTAGAGCACGTGCACGTCAACTAAATTATCAGGTACTTTCGTTTCTTGCGAATCCTTCTAATGTTCATGAACAAATGATGCTGTCTAAATTAGATACTTTTGTTTTGCTTATGAATGAAGGACCTAGCATGGACAAGAAGGACGGTCATTGGAGCGGGATCAAGCATGGAGAAGAAGGTGCGCGCGCGGGGAAGAACAATGGAGCTTCCAGTGGGGATTTTCGCACTTTGAAGCCACCATAAGGCATGCATGAAGGCTTGGACGAAATACACGAGATGCCACTTCATTATTTTCGTCCAAGAGCAATTATAGGTGCTGCGTCACCTTAATATTGGGCTGGGCCCATGTAATTTCGAAATACCACATTATAGGCAGTTTTTAGAGTCCGTATGTGTGGGGAAACCGAGTTAGGGTTGTTTTCGGACCCCACCTCCAAGGGGTCACGAAAATCCCCTCTGTTCCCCCATATATACAGCCCTTAGGGCGTCGTTTAGACTTGGGTTTTAATTAGATTTAAGTTAGCCATAGCCGCAACTTCGAGCTCTTCGTTTGTGTCATCCGACCAGGCCAAGACCTCATTGGAACCCCAACTTTCGTAATCATTCATCTTATATTCGCAATATCCAGATTGCAATTCTTAGTTCTTGCTTGTTCTTCGATTGCTTGCAGGAATTAGACCTTCTTGGTCAGGTTGATCGTGCATCCGCGGGATCAATAACCTCTCGGAGTTGGTTTAGCGATCGCTAAGGCGCAACGTCTTCGCACGTTCGTAGTCGGATCGTGAAAGTCGTCTCCACCATAATCGATCTACACCATCTCATCGAAACATCGGGACACCTTCGCCTCTATCACGAACAGAACGGGGCAACCCCATGGCGATGAGCTAGGGCGGATGAAGCCTTTCTCCAACAAAGCTTCCAGTTGGGTTTTAAGCTCAGCCAAATCACGTGGGGCCATTTTGTATGGGCGTCTAGAAATTGGTGCGGTTCCTGGAACAAGATCCACTATAAACTCTACACATCTGTCGGGTGGCATGCCCGGCAGCTCTTCAGGAAAGACATCCGGGAAGTCACGAACCACCGGAATATCTTCAAGTTCGGGAAGGGGAAGTACATTCAAAGAATGCACTTGGGTTCTTGTTCTGGGTGAGGTATAGTTGACTGTTTTGCCTGAAGGGTGGGTGAGTTTCACGGATTTGCCTTTGCAATCCAGGTAGGCATTCATTTTTTATAGCCAATCCATGCCAAGGATGACATCAATGTCTGAAGACTTGAGGGCCTCCAAAGTCGACGGAATAGGGTCCAAGGGATAAAGCTCATTGAAGATGTTGCTGAAAAGTTTGCGGCAGTACTTAATAGCCCTCGGAACCTTGTTGACCCACCAACAAAGAATAGCAAAAGCATGAGCCCTATCCCTATCCATCCACATGGGATTCTCAGCTTGCACAACCGGATCATCCAGTCACGAAAATTCTGACTACACTGCCTCCTCCTCCGCGTGAGTGTTCCCAGACAAGACTTCAAGGAAAACAAAGATCAAATTCAGCCACAATGATTCAAAAAGGGGGGTGCACAGGAAACCAAGCCTAAAGACTCACCCTTCATAAGACCAAACAATTTTAGCAACCAAGCCACCAAACCATCGAGCACGGCCTCAGCTTTCTCCCGCTTCGAGCGCTGGTCAGCAACAATGCCTTTAAGCATGGGGCTTGCAAAACTGGCAAAGGGGGAAACCCTATTCTCCATTAGGGAAGGTGGGGTGTTTAAATAGGCTAGTGGGTGACCGACATTTTACAGAAATACCCTCGGCTTCTATTGCCTCGCGAATACGACCGCTCGTCTATCAATCGAACTTGAAATTGCACAAAATTCAAACAACGGCCTCACTACACTGAACTAATGTCATACAACGTTTCGCACCAAACCGAGAATGTCGAGTACCTCCTGATAAAATAACCCATTTATTAAATAAATGGGTTTTCGTACCGATAGTGATGGTCAGTCTTGTGTCGAAATTAGCGATGTTGATTGGGTGACTACCCTATGCCGCAACTCGTTGTGTGCCATGTGAATGGGTCCGGACACACATGCCGATACGAGAAGAGGGGGAATATAATTCACCATTTGACAAATTGGTGAAATAAATATTCAATTTAATTACTATTACTACAATTAACACGGACAAACTTAAAATAAAATAACATGAAATTTTCTAATTATGGGCGAATATTGGGTTGTTACAATTTATCGATCCTTTCAGTGGGTAAACTCAATTAATAGACACTCAGAATCTCGTTTTTGTTGTTGCTATGCATTTTAGACGACCATCAAATACCATTTGCCCATGTCCAACTTGGCTCACAGCAGATGACCCCTCTACCCAATAAGTCGTCATGTGCTGGTATGACATTGCTAGTGGTGAAGTGCAGATATCTCCCCTTTCCTAATCATATAACAATTGTTCGTGGATGGATTAAAAACACAACATGTTATGCCATGTTTCAAATTGCCTAGAGGTCTGTGTGAAGAGTTAAAAAAATATCACTAAATTCTTTTGGGCGGTAAGGAAGCTCAGAGGAAACCACATTAGGTATCTTGGAAGTAGATGAATGAACCAGAACTAAATGAAGGATTGGGTTATAGAGATATGGAGCTCTTCAACCTGCTCTCTTATCTTGTCAAGCTTGGAGATTATTATCGAGCCCGGACTCATGTGTGCTTGTTCTTAGAAGGCAGTTTAGGCTCATGGCCTCATCAAACACATTGGTGATGGAAAATATACTAAGATTTGGTTTGACCATTGGATATCCAAAGATCACAATATGTTGCCTCTGGCCAGAATATCGCCCAACGTGCCACAATTTGTTACCGAGCTAATCGAGCCAGCTTTTTTGTAACGCCCCGACCACTCCCAATCGGTTAACCACCGATTCCATGGTCGGTGCGCCTGGGATCTAGACTATCCTCACAAATCAACACTAGTCTATTCTGCACACTTTGTCCTCACTCGTGCGCACCCGGGATCAACTTCCCGATCGGTCACCCATCCCAAGACTACTCCAAGCCAAGCACGCTTAACTTGGGAGTTCCTTGGAGCTGGGCTTCCGAAAAAGAAGGTGCACCTTGTTTATATGAGTAGTTTATCATTCCTATTGAGATCCTGGGCTATTACATACACCACCCCTCAAAGGACCCGACGTCCTCGTCGGCCCAGCAGGAACGTTCCCCTTTGGCACACGTATGTGCGCGCCAGTTGCAGGCATCCAACATGTACCCCATGTAAGCCTCACCGACCGACATACACACCGTGTAACCGCCAGGGTCAGCTCTGATACCAGCTGTAACACCCCGACCACTCCCAACCGGTTAACCACCGATTCCATGGTCGGTACGCCTGGGATCTAGACTGTCCTCACAAACCAACATTAGTCTTTTCTGCACACTTTTTCCTCACTCGTGCGCACCCAGGATCAACTTCCCGGTCGGTCACCCATCCCAAGACTACTCCAAGCCAAGCACGCTTAACTTGGGAGTTCCTAAGAGCTGGGCTTTCGAAAAAGAAGGTGCACCTTGTTTATATGAGTAGTCTATCATTCCTATTGAGATCCTGAGTTGTTACATTTTTCTTCCTGGGATGTCCAAAAATTACAACATCATTTCCTCCCTATTAATATTTATCTGATTAGGAGCATATCGGTTGTAACAGCCCAGATTTCACAAAAATTTAAAAAAATTGCTTTCTGTGTGAATTGTCTGATTGTCTGATTTATTTGCGGTGTTTGTATCCCCGATTTATCGATCGGCGATTATTTTTCCCCCACTTATCTCGTACCGGACGGAGACCGATCTTTGCCACCCTGACACTCGACCTTTGCGACACCGGGTTTCACCCGATCTCCGTCGCGAAAACCGCACGAGACCAGCCGCAGCCAACGGAACGAAAAACCACGTTTAATAAGTAAATGAGATATTTTTATAGCGCGCCGGAACGTGTTCTCGAAACGGTTCCAACGCGAGGTGAACGCCACCGGCTCGACGCGCTGATCGCGCAGTTTGAAGTTTTACCCGAATCGGAGGTCCTGCGGACCCCCGGCGGTCAGAAACGTAAGCACCGCGCGCGCGAGAGAAAAACCGGGGATGTTTTTGCAAATTGCCAGCCACCTGGGCTATATAAAGACCACCACACTCCCACCCCTTTTCTAGGGTTTTCATAGCCACAAAATTGCAGCCACCCCCTCCACATTGCCCCAAAAATACCCCATTTTCGTCCTGTTGCTAGCCCATCAGATCTGGACCGTCAGATCGCCCGATCTGACGACCAGGAAGCGTGCCACGTCACCAGACCAGTCCAGCCGCGTTGGAGCTCCTCCTCCCCGCTCCCGAGCCGATCCCGCCGCACCGCCTCCGCTGCTCCGGCCGGCGAGACGTGCGCCACCGGTCAGCCTCCCATGCCCCTCCTCTCCTCTCTCCTTCTCCTCCTCTCCCTCTCCACTGACCGTGCTCATCTCCTCGCAGCGCCGCCGCCCGACGACGCCCAGCCGCCCGCGCTGGAGAGCCATCGCGCCGCCGCACGCCATGGCCTCGGCCGGCCGAGCTCGAGCTCCGTCGCGCCGCCACGGGACCCCATCGGCCTTCCTCCGCCTCCCTCCGGCATCGCCACCCCGGGTCCGGCCACACCTCGCCGCGCCGCCCCTCGCCGGTGCTGCGACGAGCCGCCGAACGCCGCCCCGATCCCGATCCAGTTTTGGATCGGGCAACCACCGCCGCCGACCTGGGCTAGGCCCACACGCGCCCCCGGCCCACCTGCCTGGCCCAAGCCAGCCCCTCAGCCCAGCCGCCTGACAGGCCAGATCCAGCCGAACTGGGCCGCGGCCCACTCGGTGAGCAGCCCCCCTTTTTTTTTTTCCTGATGGGCAGGCCCAGTGGCACAGATTCGGCCCGTATAGTTTTTTTTCTTTTCTGCTAGGTTTTTCTATTATAATTTGCAGATTATTGTTATATTTTTGCGATGCCCGTATCTTTTAAACCGTTAGTCAGATCGTGATGCGTAAAACATGAAAGTTGCTTAGAATTTTGTGTAGTTTAATAAAATGTGCTTGTTTGCCATGTTTGACTTTGTTTACATGTTGTTTGACTGCTAATTACACCGCATGCCACCGTAAATTGTTTCTTTAATAACTTTTAACCGTTGCTCGGATTAAAGTGTTTCCTATATGTAACTTGACTAGAATTGCATGTAGATTGTGCTTTTGCTGCTCTTGCTTGCTAATAAAAATAATAATATATTGTTTAGGGAAAAAAAGTACCAAATTCTATTTTTATCGTGGGGTCCGTAATAGTTTACCATGTCTAGGATTTCACCCCACTTAAATTGACTAGCTTAGGTAGTTTATTTTTGCTTAACCTCTTGTCATGTTTGTGTGCTATGCCATGCTTGAGTGAGATGCCATGTTAACAACCTTTATTGATAACCTGTAGCTAAACAACTTGAACCTTCGTAAATGTGCGGTATCGTCGTGTGTGACGAATACCTCACTTAACCTGCTAGTAACCGCTCTCAACGTTAGGTCTGTATTGCGTTGTCGTGCCTTGTGTTGTCTCTTTGATCTTGTATTGCTCTGTAGTAATAGTGGTGCACCGGTGATTGCTTTCCAGTGTTTCCTTCTTGTGTGCTCCCGCGGATACTCTCGGAGACGATGCGAGCTTGCGATCACCTACAACTTCGGAACCCGACTTATCAACAGGCAAGGACTATACATTACTTATGATCCATTCTATTTCAACCAGCGGTTTGCATGCTAGTCTAGGTTAGGTTCGATGTTTGATCCTACCACATGTTTACAGCCTTTTTCAAACCGATACAGCCATGTCCCCTCCCAGCAAACCTTGTACTGCTATGTTACTATTGCTCGTTGCTCAACCCCTGCTTAGTATGCATGCTTAGGATGCTACGATGTTACCCTGTTACTCCTTGATTTGGGATATCACATTATTATATTGTTGTTGATGATATGATTATTATAATGTTGACTATACTCGACGAAGGATGGAAGGTCTAAGCTATCCCTCCCCGACGCTTTGTTCCATTCGAGTCACCTAGGATCCGAGTTCCGGGTATTGGTTTTAAGACTGAGCGTGCCTAACCGCGTGTGGGATTTTATGGGGTCCTCTTTTCTTACCTACCTAGCTTCAAACATTTCTAGAGGTGGCCCAAGCTGATTTACCATTTGAAACCGTGTGTGTAACTGGTCTGCAGCCAGTGGATTTAAAAACAACTCGGGCCAGCAGAGACAGAGTTCCTTTGTTGGTCCACACTGGTGAGCTAGGGAAGTCCCATGTTATATAGGTGAGGCTAACCCCGACCTTAGCCATTCGGAAGAGTCCGATCCGAGAGCGTGGCCGGCTTTTGGGTTGGGTGTCGACTCCCCAGGGGCCACCCAGATTTGTTCGTTGTTAGTTAGAGGGACCTATCATTTCGGATCTCTTGGAACTAAATCATAAAATGGTTGCGTGTGATGGGTAGCAACTGAGAGAGATGGGCGTGTGTGCGGAGCCTTGTAATGGGCAGTTGGTACACCCCTGCAGGGTTAAATCTTTTCGAGAAGCCGTGTCCACAGTTATGGACGACTTGAGACCTACTCCTTGTTCATAGACAACAACAGCTGAGATAATCTTAATATAATTTGATCAACGTGTGCGTGCCTTGACTGCTTCTTCTTCGTCGGGATGCGAAGAGGAGGACAAGGATATGATAGGTGTTATGTTTGCGTAGTAGTTGATATCAAGACTTGTTGGAGGCGATTCCTCATCGAATGCTTGGCTTCTTATCTTACTCTCTAGATCGTTAGCCACTTCATAAATGCTAGTGCGGCAGCAACATCACCACTTACCCCATCCTTACCGTAAACTACTAGTTGTCCTAGAATGACGAGTGATGAAGTCCTTGCTGGGTCAGATGACCACTACAGTTGGATGCTGAGTACCTCTGTACTCATGATACTACCCCCAAACTCTTTTCAGGGTTCTTGATCGACAACAGGTATGGTGATCGACGTTTCACGTGGAGACTCGACGACGACTAGTTAGGCGGATCCCGGCGGAGGGCCTGGACCCGTGTGGTTATGGGATCGATGTTTTTCTCTTTGCCGCTAGGCAATTGATTGTAGTCTGTACTCAGACATGTATCTTTCGCTGTTGTATTGTATTAAGGCAGTTTTATGCCGATTGTATGAGATGTTGTATCCTTGTATCTGTAATGTTGTGATGTCATGTTGGAAATCCGGAGCATATGACTTCGTCATATGTCGCGGTGGGACCGATATGTGCTTCGTCCACGGATCTGGATGGAAACATTTAGATCTGGAACAGTACCGCATATCGGGCCTTACATCGGTCTATACGGTTTCGATGCATAATCACGGGGCGTGGTAGTTTGATAAGAGGGGTGTATTCTCTGACAATATTTGCAGCAAAAGAGATGAGCATCTACAAGGCAGATTAACTACATCTAACAAAGAAGTTGAAGAGTAGGGATGCTCTGCTTTTGGGGGCACTAGAGTTCCTTCAATTAGAAGTTTTTTTGTGGCGTCTAGCAAGAGTATCTCTTCCAACAAATGATATCAAAAAGCATCGACACATGAGCTTGGTCGATAATTGTTGCCCTGTGGTGTCTTGGCTCTTGGTCACACTCATTGCAAGGCTGCTCAATGCCGAGGTGCGTTTGGACACTCGTCGATGATGATCTAGTCGAGAAACTTTAACACATGAGAAGTTCATCTGAGCTGTAGTGACTCTTTGAGCCATTTGGACAGCCCAACGATAGGCAATCCACGAGTCAATTTTTTAGAGTCCGATGGCCACCAATGGTTTTATTGAAAGCTTTATCTCCGATATCAACATCATCAGCTCCAAGCCGGGTGCCCACGCCAGTGCGATAACGCATGTGTTACCGCATGCTCGTGTTGGACACAACACTCATTGTGTGCCTCCCCACGGTGTACAGCAAACAAAAAGTTGCTTGCAAATCGGAAAATAGGCTTTCGCCTAACTCTATACATAAAGCAACACAAAGTTTTACATTAACCATTCAAAAAATATTACGGTCTACCGAAAACCTAAGTGCATCCCAGTTGCTTGTACATCACAGTTCCTAATACATCGAGGGAGAAAAAGGTGGAAAAGTGCCATGCGTGGCACTAATTTTTATTGATCTTATGATCTCTTCGCGGCTTCATTGGTTGATTCCAGGCTGATGCAAGTAGGAAGCAGCCCTAGCCCTCACACCTGGCAGGCAACGTAAACAGAATCAACTGCGAACCAGAAGAGTGCTAAAATCTTAAAGTGAATGTATAATATACCCATGCATAGTTTGCATGTACCAACTGTATTGCTGCATTTGCGCTATGTTTGGTTTACTACATGTTGATAGTTTCTGAAGCAAAACATTACTGATTGCAGAAACCGAGGTATGTATGAGGAGACAACTTACTTCATATGACTGTTCCACTAGGGAGTAAAGCATCCTTGATCACAGTTACGATGCCGCTTTTGATGAAGTATCCATCTGTCTCCCTCGCCGCTTCTTGAACATTGTCAACATTGATTATCTACAATATACCGACAAGTCCCTTAAGGAAGATCACTACCAAAAACAATGCACAGCGCGTGACATCATGTTCAGGGAAATGGATATACAATATAGTGTATGTTTGGTTTGCAGGATTATGAAAACGTAGGAATGGAAGAGGAAAAATACAAGAATAGGATAGGAATGCAAGTGCAAAACAGAGGGTCGAAAAACACAGGATTCTATAAACTCGCGTGTTTGGTTTTTAGGAATAGAACCAATGAAAATAAATAGCATGGCCCTAAAAATACGCTATTAGCGTGCTATTTCGCGCTATAGCGTGCTATTATTGAGATATTGCACACAAATTCATTTAGCGAGTCATTGCCCAAACCGCTATAGCGCGCTATTTTTTTCATTGTAGAACACATGATTTCTGCTAAACACAGTCAAATCAATGCCAAAGCATATGAAAAAGGATAACTAGGATGGAAGTCAAGTACTCCCTCCGTCCCAAAATAAGCATCACAAATTTGTATAGATATGGATGTATCTAGATGTAAAATTAAGTCTAGATACATCCATATCTAGAAAAATCTATGACACTTGTTTTAAGACGGAGGAAATAGATTACAAAATTCATGTGCTTTTCTTTTCAAGGTGGAATCAAAGGAACTTTCCTCCACTTTCCCTTTGCTCTGTTCCTTTGAACCAAACTAATGAACAGTATTGCTACAAGAAAATTCCTATTCCTACATTTTTCCTAACTTTTCCTATGAACCAGACAAGACCTAAAGATTGTTATATAATGATGATAAACAGAGTAAATTTCGTACAATGCCATGAGAAATGTGTTCGAGTTACGTATTCAGTATGACAATTTTGCCGCGGAAGCGAAAAACAGAAACCAATAGATGCTTAATCATAAGTATATCGATGTGGAATACCATCACGTTATCTCCAATACGAGCATTCTTGTCGATGATTGCTCTTTTGATGTGTGAATTCTTTCCAATACCAATGGGAATACCACCTTTTTCAGCAAGGAGTTTCTTGTCAGCTTCAGTCTGTTGAACAACAAAAGAAAGGGTGAGTAGATCACTTTGCCAGAAGCATATTAAACCTGTATTTATTTTACCTCATAGTAGTCTGCACCCATTAGTAATGTGTCCTCTATTATTGCACCTTCAGATATGCAGGACCGGAGACCAACTACTGAATGGTGTATCTTGCAGTTCTACATGGATAGAAGAGCAAGGCAGAGTGAACATAGAAGCCTTTATTACATACAGCATCAAAATCACTTGAGAGAAGATATAACAATCACAGCCCACACAGAAGTACAGATGGTTTTGAAATATGCCATTAAAAGTTTAAAGTTTGTATGTTAGGATGAAACGAAACACCTGAAGAAGGTTAGCATACCGAGGGCCAACTGAAAAGGGCGACTTACTTTAATAACGCACCCTTCGCCAATAACACTGTCTGTCACATCAGCATCAAGAACCTTTGAAGGAGGCAAGTGTCGAGGTTGTGTGTAAATGGGAGCAGAACGGTCATAGAAACTGCATTCAAATTGAACGCATACATTAAATCAACATGGGACAATTCTAACACTTTACATGCATGTAATTTCATATTTTTTGTCCACAACAAAACAAAAAGTGAAAGCACACCTGAAATCAGGTATTGGCTTTTTGGTAATTCCCAAATTTGCATTATAGAATGCCTCAATTGTACCAATATCTTCCCAGTAACCATCGTATAGGTATGCTTGTACCTGTCGGCAACAATAACAAACTTTTTAAGAAGCACATATTACAAATATGAATGCTAATGGAAGTGCATATCCAATAACTTTCCTAGACAAATGGTTGCATATCCACAATAAGATCAGTGAGAGTGGCTGCCTGGTAGCGTGGTTTCAGGAAACAAAAAAAGAACATATTGATCAAGCTTTCATTATAAACTTCTGCTCTCTCAGGTTTGATTATTTTTCTTTTCAACCTTCAAATGGAAGGTCTGGTGGCATTTTAACGGTGTGGTGTTATGCCCATTTCAAAGGTGATATTGTATTTCAGAATGAACATGCATTGTGTAAAATGTGGCAGTTGCTGGGCTCTTACCAGCATATATGCACCTTGTCAGGAGGATAAAAAACAAGATTTCCTAACTTGGCTTGATGGTATTTCTATCCCAACAGAGGCTGACTGGTTGATTGTAGGGGACTTCAATTTTATTAGAAGTTTTCTGGATAGAAACAAACCAAAACCAATTATCAAGCTAGCTACTAGCAGGAATTAAGGAGTAGATGATGTACGACGTATTGTCCTGGATCATATCCCAATTTAGCTAGTTGTTCTTTTAGGACAAGCTTCAACGGCGGCAGAAGAATAAGGATCCAATTTTTGATCTCGTCTTGGCGGCGCAAATCTGGCCAGCCAGCCAATTGATCAAATCTTTGGAAGGTGATGGCAGATCGATGGGAGGACATGCGAGACATACAGGAATAACGGAAAAGATCCAAATCAAACGCGAGCTAAAGTGATTTGTTTAAGACTTTCAGTTCAGATCGGATCGATAACCTGAGGGGGGGGGGGGCATGAAACCAAACTGTTTTCTTGTCACGCTTGTCATTCTTCTTAAGCGGTGCTTAATGACTCTCCCATAGCTTCATTGTATGGCTCATCAGCTTAATCCCACGGTAATTAGTATAACTCTAAATATCATAGTATAACTCTAAATATCACCTTTGATCTTGAAGATTGGTACTAATACACTCCGCCTCCATTCTTCAGACATCTTGTTTGACCGAAAAATGAGGTTGAAAAGCGTGGTTAGCCATACTATCGCTATGTCTCCAAGGCCTCTCCACACCTCAATGGGGATACAATCAGTGCCCATCGTCTTGCCTCCTTTCATCCTTTTTAAAGGCTCCGTGACCTCAGTCTCCAAGATTCGCGGCACAAAACATCTGTTCATATCATCAAAGGTGTCAATCGGCTCAATGGTAGAGCTCCCATTCTCCCGATTGAACAACTTGTTGAAGTACTCTCGTCATCTATGCTTGATCTCCTTGTCCTTCACCAGAAGCTGATTTGCTTCATCTTTGATGCATTTGACTTGGTTGACATCCCTCGTCTTCCTCTCTCGGATCTTGGCCATCTTATACATGTCCCTCTCACCTTCCTTCGTGTTTAAACATTGGTAGAGGTTCTCATACGCACACACCCTAGCTTCACTCACAACTCGCTTTGTTGTCTTCTTCGCCACCTTGTACTTCTCTAAGGCCTTGTACAATGCAAGGTGCTTAGGGGAGTGCTTAGTAAAATAAACCGACTTTTTTTCTAGCACGAGTGCTTATTTCTATAGGAGAGGTGCCTAATTAAGCGTCTACCCTCTACATTTAAGCACCAGTGCTTAGAGAAAAATCTGGTTTTTTCTGTAAGCACCACTTCTAAGCACCTTGCATTGTATATGGTCTAAGTTGTCAGCACTCTAGTTCAGGCGTTTGAAAGGACTTTCTTCTCATTAATAGCCTTCTGGACATCATCATTCCGCCACTAGGTATCTTTAGCTTCGACTCTACTACCCCTGGTCACCCAAACTCCTCTGAAGCTACCCTTCGAACGCAAGTCGCCATCTTCATCCACATTATTGTTTGCATCGCCTCCTTCCTCCCAAAGGCCCTCCTTAATAACCCTCTCCTTGAAAGCCTGAGCAGCCTCGCCCTTGAGGTTCCACCACTTCGTTCTAGTGACTTTGGCGCGCTTATCCCACTGGACACGAATCCGAAAGAGAAAGTCAGCCACCACAAGCTTATGTTGAGCGACAACACTCTCTCCAGGTACCACCTTACAATCTAAGCAAGCACTCTTCTCTTCTCTTCTCTTCTCGAGAGGACGAAATCAATCTGGCTCGAGTGTAGTCCGCTACTAAAAGTCACTAGATGAGATTCTCTCTTTCTAAAGAGAGTGTTAGCTACGATCATGTCGTAGGCTAAAGCAAAGCTTAAGACATCCTCTCCTTCTAAGCCCCCATGCAACCCTTCAAAAACTGTGTTTGATGTACCAACGTGACCATTGAGGTCATGTCGTAGGCTAAAGCAAAGCTTAAGACATCCTCTCCTTCTAAGCCCCCATGCAACCCTTCAAAAACTGTGTTTGATGTACCAACGTGACCATTGAGGTCTCCTCCTATGAAGAGCCTCTCACCAATAGGTACACTCCTAACCATGTACTCCAGGTGTTCCTAGAACTCTAACTTGGAGCTCTCATTGTGGCCTACTTGCGGGGCATAGGTGCTGATAACATTGAGAACTAAGTCTCCAACGACCAGCTTGTACTTATATTTGAAAAATTAATAAAAATATGCAGCAGAGTCCTGTTATTTCCCTAAAAAAATTAACAGTTCCTGTGATGGTAAAATGACTCAAATCAAGAAAGCAGAAGCAGAAAAGAAACGAAAGGAAACTACTAAATCAATGAGATTTGCATACCCTCATGCCAGTGCTAGTTGCACCAGGAATAACCTCACTTCCGAAGTCATTAGCTCCAGGAAATTGGTCACGGAGAAGCTGAAGCATCACATGTTTGCTAATAACATAGATTCCCATGCTAGCAATATAAGGCATTTCCTTTGCCCTTGCATCTTCAAGGCCAAGTATGGTCGTATCAACCTACAAGATCAAAACAGGCAGCAACATGATGTAAATGGCTCACAACTGTACATATAAAATTAGTTAGAAACGTGCAGCATCAGTGTACCATTACATGATCAAAACAGGCAGCAACATAGCAACATGGTGTAAATGCATTCAACGGAAGAGATTTTGTGGTGTAATGAATGATGGTTCACAACTGTATATCTGAAATTAGTTAGGAAGGCAGAGTGTCAGTGTACCATCATAGCTTTCAGTTGTTCTCCTTTTGGTTTCTCTGCGAATTCAACTATCCTTCCTTCTTCATCGATTTTCATAAGGCCAAACGCAGTTGCACGTTCCTCATCCATGGGCAAGGCAGCAACAGTAATATCAGCATCTGTTTCTCTGTGTGCCTGGATAAACTTTTCATAGTCCATTCGGTACAAGTGATCTCCGGCGAGAATTAGATACTCCATAACATTATGCTCCTCAAATAGCCACAAGTACTGTCTTACAGCATCTGCGGTACCCTGAGATAAGATGATAAAACAAAGTGAATAGCCTACAAAAGCTTGCATGGGATCCTAGCAACACTTTATATCGGTAAGAAAGGTTTATGATCACCTTGAGTTCTACTCCCTCCGTTCCAAAATAACTGACTTAACTTTGTACTAGCTCTAGTACAAATTTGTACTAAGGCTACGACAGTTATTTTGGAACGGAGGGAATACTTTATGTTATTCAATGTAGAATTAAGAGAGCTGTATGCCTGTATCTCATCTCAGAATGATTCGGAATAAACATTCATCACCAAGAACAAATTTATGTAAATACCATTATGATCGGTAAGTGGTAAGGGTAACCGGTTTGGCATAAACTAGCAGAAACTGCATGCAGCTGTGTGGTATTAGCACTCGCAATCTAAAGCTAAAACTATGATGGATAGTAGGTTACAACGGTCAACCTATGAAAGTATGAAACATAGGTTGAGCTGCCATGTTTACTTATAAATGATGATGCCTGGCTAATGCTCATAAAAATTAAAATCAATGTTACATGGCTAACCATTCACATATACTAATTCTAAATTTGTAACTAACAAACTTGTTTAGGACCAGATCCTCGTAAACAAAACAGGTTCACATGATACAGAAATGCTCGTTAAAATGAATTTGTGAAAAGTTCTGAGCATCCCTACTTGAAGTTAACATGTCTTGTGATAGCAGCATGGTATTGAACTATAGTATTATTCAGCAATACAGAAATACTAAATAAGGGCTATTAGGGTAGTACCCAACTAACTATTCTTATAATCTATATCAAGGTTTTGTAAAAAAGAATATGGATGTCGCCTTGGAACAGATTGCTTCTTTTGTATTCTGGTTCCTGGAAGGCTAGCCCTGGAATTTCCGCAGAGGTCTTAGTGAAATTCATTCGTGGTGAACTGTTATGATCATGACTACTTATGAAGGGATTGTAGATTTTTCCTTCTAAATTCTTTCATGAGACAAATTCTGATGTCCATCTTTAGATGAATTTCGCATTTCACACTAAACAAAAACACTTCAATAACAATGAATGAGATACCTGAAACCACTCAGGATTATCTGGGCTCTGCTGTGCAGCAAGGACTTCAACAAATCCTTCATTCTTGTACCCTCCAATGTTGCTCCCATAGGCTCGTGAGAGGTGACGATTAAGAGAAGCAGAGTTGAACTGTGTGAGCACATAGATCTTTGATATGTTGCTGTTCAGACAATTACTGACAGGAATATCAATAAGCCTGTAGTTGGCGCCCAATGGCACTGCAGGTTTTGCACGCTTCTTCGTCAAGGGATACAATCTAGTCCCTGCACCACCTCCAAGAATGATTCCGAGAACACTCTGCACAAACAGAAGAAACTCATCAATTGCCTATTGAAAAGTAAATCAAACAAAGAACGAAGAAACAAGTGTTCCAAGCGGTCTGTATTGAGTTCTACTAGTTTATCTCCAAAAGAGATCATGGAACGAATAAAACATGGGGCAAAAAGTTTATCCAATAATGGAGCTCTATGGTCTACCAATTTGTTGTAGATAATGAGCGGCTGGCTGATGAATAGTTCCAATATTTTATTTATCAATCAAGCTAGATCTGCTGTTTGATTTTAAATTTTGAATATGGGTTCAATTGGACGCCAGATGACTCAATCAGCATTGCAGCTGAGATAGAATCCAAGTTTTTCCTGTTGTGTGTAATCTTTTCACATCCGAGTCTTCCGTTGGCACAGAAAGCCCCAAACTATCATCGCCTAAGACTCGCTTCGTTGTGTTAGTTTGTTTAGTCGTGTTGATGTCAGAACAGTTTGTGAGGAAGAGAGGCAACCACCATTGATTTGCACCACATTGAATAGACTATGCTAGAAGGGTTGGGCACGCTTTTATTATTGGGATTTTATGTGGGGAATGTTGTTTGCATTGGTGGCCACATGTACTGTACTGGTGCTACAGTGACATGTTGGCACTTTTTTTCTAGGTGGTGATAGGGTGTGAAAGACTGATGTGTTTTCATAAGCTAATTACAAGAATTGAATGAGTCAGTGAACGGAATCCAAAATTGAACACCTCAATTGAATAAGAGGGCTCTAAAACTAGGGAGCATGGTGAATTAAAAGATGGCCCACAACGAAATTTGCATCTGAATCCTTCAATTATAGGAGCATAGTGGTCATAAGAGTGAAAGGATTTAACAGGGTCAAAATTGAGCAATCCAATCTCAAATTGGTGATCTCAATTGAATGAGAGGGCTTGAAAATTAGGGAGGTTAGAGATATAGAAGAGTTGCCTTTTAATTGAAAGGGTAAGTTTTAATCTCCATCACATCTGAAATCGTACTCCCTCCGTCCCATAATGTAGTATCATTTTGCAAAGGGCGTACCAAAGCAAAATCCAGAGAAGAAAACTGAATAAGTTAGACAGAAAAGTCCAAGTAGTTGATGTGATTGCCCTGTAGTCCTTAAGAGCCACATGTGATGGATCATGGCATCTTGTTGATAAATTTCTTATGGGGCTTACACCCACACCCATTGATTATTAAGTAGGACTGAAATGTAAGTAGAAATAAATGTCCACATGCAAGAATTTTTCTGATGTCCCGCCCGTTCATCTCTAAGAAATGTCCACATGAGAACATAAGACGTATTTGTAAATCAAAATTACCAACGCAGTAGAGGAAGACAAACCAATAATCTGCCGCATGTGTCAAATTCTCATTCGGATAGACACGGACGCAACGGATCAGGGCATTCGCGTACCTATGCTAGGCTACCGTGACGTGCCTTTCCGAATGAGAATTTGATCAGGGCGGCGTACCGTGCTTGCGTCGGGGTCGAGACAGGTCTGGGAGCTCTTGGAGTCCGACACGGCACGCGGGGAGAAGACGAACGGCCGCCAAGGAGCCGGAGGAGTGGCCAGTCCGCGCGGGCGCCGTCCTCGCGGCGCGCAGAGGAGGCGGAGGGATTCGCAGGAGGTGGACGCGGTGGAGGCTCGGTGCGGAGGGATCAGGATCTTCGGGGGGGAGGCGACCGCGGCCATCGCCATTGCGGTGGTGGATGAGCTCGAGTCACGGCGCCCCCGTGACGAGAGAGAGAGAGAGAGAGAGAAGGGGATACGTGTGACACCGAGTCCGTCCGAATGATGCAGCCTCGTGTGGCTGCGTAAATTTAACTACTAATAATCTTTTCTTTCCACAACAAGACAAGAGCTGCGTGTGCGTGAGATGAGATTTGTCTGATGCACTTTACTTTTAAAAAACAAAAGAAAAAGCAGATGCACTTTTGAAAAGATCTCCTTGCGTGGCCATGATGATTGTGGACGTTTTCGCTTATGCGGGGCACGATTGTTGTTTTTAGATGCAGACCTCACGTACATAACACAAGTATACACTCATTCTCTATTACCTGAAGGCTTAGAATAAATTTAAAAAAATGCGAACACCGATTTTAAATCTGAGATTAAACTCTAATGAGCTGGGATATTACTGTTTCTTTAACCAATTCAACCATAGATTGATTGACGGAGCTCGGTTGTTTTGAATGCGTGTACTACTACTCACTCAATGTCATTTTTTTCCCTAAAATTTGATCATATTTTTCACCACAAAACATGAACTATACGTATGTAGTTAGGAAAAATGATATCATTAGAAAAAATAGTACTAATCCAATAATATATAACTATTTGTACCATATCACTTATATTCTTCAAATTAAATATACGGTCAAAGTTTCACACTAAATACAAAAAGCCCTAATAAATTTGAGCAGAGAAAATAATTAATATCAACTCATGCTCTTTTACCATTTTGTGGAGCGCCTTGTAATTATGGAGACATATTTTTAACTTCCTAATAATAATGTTACTCCATATGAAACTCAAAGCTATAACAAAAGAGGAGGGAATGTTTAAGATAATAACCACTTACATCATTAGTATGGAGATTGATATCATCATTCTTTAGTGAGATTTTGCGTCCATCAACGTTTGATTTTTCACGCTTGGAAGGGAAATGCGAAGGGGAGGCTTTAGATGCCAAAGGCACATCCATCACTGAGGGAACAATACAGAATACAATTATTGAGTGATGTGTGAGTTTACTTTTGAACTCAAAGCAAACTCTGCTCTTATTTATAGGTGACAAAAGTATATACACGTACAGAAAAACGCACATGCCTATCTTAGTGTGACGAAATTAGTTGTCGTATGACAAGTTGTAAAGTTCTTGCCATTCTAGATATGCTCACCGCTTTATTGGCAACACGTTTAGCCATATGCATACGTGGATCATTTCTTAACCGATGAAATTAGTCTCGCCCAGTTGCATATGATTTGTTCCCATGTAGACGTGTTAGTATTTGTGATGGTAGTATTGTACAATACATTTTTGACATGATCGTACTCCATGTTTAGAAATTAGAGAGTTGTAGTGGCGAACATCCTTATTATTGTTACATTTACATCTTACATATGTTGGACCAAATAAATTATTGTATACATTCTTTTCTTGAAATTGATTATAGTGTTCACCAGCATATGATATCGGCTAAATGAGATACTTTTGTTTTGTTCAGGGATGAAGGATCTGACATGGAAAAAAATATTGAAGTTGGATCAAGCGTGATGATGAAGGTGCGCGCGCAGAAAACAAGAATGATGCTTCAAGTGATGATTTCAAGACTTTGAAGTTGTCATGATGGTGCATGAATACTTCGACGAAGTATATAAGATATTACTTTGTAATTTTTGTCCAAAGTCTTATGTAGATGTTGCGCCACCTTATTATTGGATCAAATTCGTATATTTTTAAATATCATATAATACGTTGTTTATAGATTTCGTACTGGTGAGGGAAACTAAATTAGAGCAACCCTAGCAGAACCGCTATAATCTTGACCCGCAAAAGGTGTATACGGATGGGCCGCAAAAATATTTGCAGTACCGTACTTTAAATCATGACTTTGCCGTTATAATTTAAATAAAAACAACAAACTTAATGTTTTAATATCATACACTATAATAACTAGATGATACTCCGTGCGTTGCTACGTAAAATGTTAAGAAAGAATTTAATGTTTTAAAACATGTGAAAAATTATGAAACATGGTATAATTTGATTATAAATTAAAAGGAGTATTGTTTAAATTAAATAAATCTAAGAAAATTTGATGAAAATGAGTTTGATTTATATAGAGAGAAATAAGATGCGATGTAACTCATAATTTGATTTTATATAAAAATAAGTTGCTTATAAATTATGAAGTTGAGCGCATAAAAAAATTGAAATCACAAATTACTCCCTTCGATCCATAATAAGTGTCGCAGATTTTGTACTAAGCTAGTACAAACTTTGTACTAGATGAACGACACTTATTATGAATCGGAGGTAGTATTGTTTATTTACGATAGGTTGCATGCACATGCAAAGTTAATGAGAGATTGTACATGAAGAGTTAGTGGAAGAATTTTTACATGGTGGACTTACTTGACGATATAGATAGCTTGCATGTCAAAATAAATAGGTTAGTGAAGACGAACTATTTAGGTATTATAAATTATTTCAAATACAATAAAATTTTTAAATCTGAATAACAACTCGTCCGGAATTAAAAATAATTATTTAAGTCACACATTATCGAGGGGTGTGCTCAGGGCACACTAGCCCCCGGGGTGGTGGTGCCAAGATGGCACATGAAACGGCTAAGAATCAATCACAGAACACGCGGACACATGTATCTTTACCCAGGTTCGGACCGCTTGGAAGGGTAACACCCTACTTCTGCTTGGCTGAACTACATAATGAGTGGATTAAAAGGTTGGAGATCTTCCGAAAAGGATGCCTTGAGCCCCCTAGCTATGCTCTTCTTCTCTGTAGGGGTTAATCCCCTTTTCTGCTAGCCTGGTCCTCCCTTTTTATAGACCAAGGGGGTCACCACAGTGGTTGTCTATCTCCCAGCTATCACAACGCGAATCTGTCTACTCCAAGGGAGCACGTGGTGTCCCCCAATCTTCTCCGGGAAGCGCCGTTGTCGAGTCATCCCTGACCCATGGCATGCAAGGGGCAAGTCGACTAGGATGTAGCGCCAAGTGTCACTGGAGCAGGGTACCTGGCGTGGTCTTGCTCGGTGCGCATTAAATGTAGCGCATCTCTCAGCCGAGTAGTGGAATACAGCCTATCCGTTGTTGTATAGATGTGCGACCGTGCCTTGCCCTCCCGGAAGGGACTTTGCTATACTTCCTCGGAAAGGGCCATGCATGCAACACTTGACACCTCCTCCCTTGGTGGCTTTAATGATGACGGGTAGGGAATACTTCAATGAGACACCCCTTTGTCGTGTTACTGTCAGTAGCCCGTGGGTTTGGGTCAGGCAAGCATGCACTATGCGGCCTTAACCAAGTCCAAGCCCTCCGGCAAGTGGATCGGGCTGCCGAACATCCATATTATTTCGAAAACTACTTACCTCACTAGTAGGAAAAAGCTTATCCCTAACTTTAATTGCTGGCGCGCCAAATTTAGTCCACGCCAACGATTTTTTTTAAATAGTGTTGGCATCTCATTTATTTGTACGCCCGTTTAATACTGTTATTGTTGGCATTGATTGTTGGTGTGGCGCCAGCACTATGTGGTACAAGGAGGTGTGGGTAAAAAAAATATTTATGACTTTAGTCGATTCCTCCACACACACACATACAGTCAAACCGCCGTCGTCATTGCGCCTTCTCCATTGCTAGCCTCCGCCGATCTACATCACCAGCTGCCGTCTTCATCGCCCGCTCTCGTCTTCGCTACAGGCCACCGTCTTCGCCGCCCGTCTACATGGAGCCAAGGTGACCATCCTTTTCCCCTCTCTTTCGATTATAATTTGGGCGTCCTCGATTAGCCCACCACATTCCTTTTATTAAAGAGAATGTATATACTATGGCATTTCTCTAATATGCAATTTTGGACTTGTGAAACAAGTTCTACTTATTCAAAACAGTGCTAATTGCATAGGAATAACAATGTATATGGCATAGGAATTACAGGAATGCCAATTTAATTTGATGCATAGGAATGACAATGTACATGGTCTCACATGGTTAAGCCATTACACTTTTTATAGGAAAATGAGTATGTGACAAGTGTGCAAATCTAACCGCACCACAGACCTTTCAACTGGCTCATTGTTCGCTATCAAATTCCATCCAAGTTTTGTTGATTACATGGTAATAAATTGTTGGGAAACGTAGTAGAAAAACAAAAATTTCGTGCCTACGAGTTAAGAACCCAAGATCATCCATGATAGATTGCATACAAGGTTTAGGATAATGCTCACCAACAATTGCAGCGGAAGAAGAGTTGGTGATGCGGGTTGAAGAAGATCTCACGATCCGTCCCACGATCTCTCCCACGAACGGATCTCCTCGTCGATTCCCTCGAACAGTTCTCCGAGGAAGAAGAAGATGATCCTCAAAGTAAGATCAAAGCTATGATCTCTCCACCGGTATCCACACGTCCGGCACAGCAATCCGGCAGCGCTCCGCCGTCCAGAGAAGAACGCCTCCGAGAAAACTAGAGAGAGAAAACCCTAGCGAGTTCCGATCTAGATTAGAATCTAAACCGGGGTCTAAAAGTGGAGCAACTAGCAACTAGGGCAAGGGGGGGCAGGGGCTTGTGTGTCTCCTCCCCCCCCCTTGGCTCACCTTATATAGGTGGGCAAGGGGCTTGGTGCGCCGTCCTAGGGGGGTGGGGAGTCCAACTTGGACTCCAAACCTCCTAGGACTTTCCCACTAGGATTCCTTCCATAATAGGATTGGGGAATCCTACTCCAAGTAGGATTCCCCTTATTTGTGGCGCCCCCCACCTCCTGGCCGGCCAGGGCAGCCTAGGTGGCTTGCCCCCAAGATAGGGGGTGGGGCCAGTGGGTGTTACTGCCCGAAACCTTCCGGAACCTTCCGTGACCTTCTAGAAGCTTCCAGGACCTACCGGGACCGTTTCGGGACATTCCGGACACTTCTGGAACACTTCCAAGACCTTCCGGGACCTCTAACGAATGTTCCAGAGCCATCTAAATAGGTCTCGGATCAATCCTGGCTAAGGTTAATATGTCCGGTGAACACAACATATTGTTTAAGCTGTCCACCGATCACCGAAACTATTCCGGTTGATCGTAAACTTTCTCATTACCATTTTCATATGAACTAAAGTTATCTGAAACAATTCCAAAGTGTCTTAGCCATATTCTTTGCTCTTTACTTGCTTCCACTAAACCTTCAATCACCCTAGTATTCTAACAGATTACTGTACTTTAAGTGTGTGACCCAATAGGTTCGATATTATGTGGACATGACTCGGAACGCTTTCCAGACTTACAGTCATTCGTCAATAATCAACAGCGGAGCCATGGACACCCATGTTGACTCCCACACATACACGAAAAGTCTTCGAGTGAACCTTTATGTTTATCATATACTATTCCTTTTGCTTCGCGATATATGACAAAGTTAGAGGAGAGAAGTTTGGCACCTATGTGAAACAACCTTTTGATCACAAGCCATCATTTCTCCTCATTGCTCGTTTGTCTTCATTCCTCGTTATGTATACCGGTATCCCCGTGACTAAATCACAAAGTGTCTGGTCAGACGAGAATGGATACCGTTACACCGAGTGGGCCCTGAGTCTATATCTCTTCATCGTGAAGGAGCAAATCCCAGTCTCGAACTATCACCGTTACTAGACACACTGTCCAATGTACCCAGAACTTATTTTACTACTTCCCATTTACGGGAAGATTCATCTAAGAACCAAAGCACATCTTCTTGTGTGAAGCAACTTGACATTCTCATGGTCTAAGGAACTATGTATAAAATAACATTTTATGATATGACTTATAACGATGTTTTACGATGAGTTCTCTAAGTATATCATTTAACACTGGGGTCGGTTCAACATCATTGTTCTGCTAACAATATGCTCTCATTGCTATTGACATCCTTGTTACAAGAACAATGTCCATGATTAAGAAAACATAATCATCAATAAGCACATGGGCTGGTCTTAGAGGCAAAACCAGGAACTCTTGTTGTTTACATTTCTACACATGCATATGAGTTTTCTTCTGAATCTCATAGTCAGGATCATTGCAATTATAGCACAGAAATATAAACATTAATTATGAACACGAATATATAAATAATAACACACTTTATTATTGCCTCTAGGGCATATATCCAACAGTCTCCCACTTGCACTAGATACAATAATACTAGTTACATAAGTTCTCTCACACCAATGGTTGTTCAGTGTTGCTCATGCTTTGCTCGTGGAAGAGGCTTCGTCATCGGATCTGACATGTTCAGGTCCGTGTGAATCTTGCATACTTTCACATATCCTTTGTCAACGAACTCTCGGATTTTGTGATAACGGCGTTCAATGTGTTTGGATTTCTGGTGGGACCTTGGTTCTCTAGCTTGCGCCACGGCTCCACTATTGTCACAGTAGATCTCCATGGGGTCTTCAGCACTAGGAACCACACCGAGCTCAGTGATGAATTTCTTAATCCAATATCCCTCCTTCGTAGCTTCTGAAGCTGCGATGTACTCCGCCTCTGTTGTAGAATCCGCGACCGTATTCTGCTTAGAACTTTTCCAGCTCACGGCACCCCCGTTGAGTGTGAAAACATATCCTGATTGAGATTTGAAGTAATTCGGATCTGTCATGAAGCTTGAATCAGTGTAACCCTTTACAACAAGTTCTTCATCACCTCCGAATACCAAGAACATATTCTTAGTTCTGTTTAGATAATTCAAAATATTTTTGACTGCTACCTAGTGTGCATTACCTGGGTTGCTCTGGTATTTTCTACATATACTCAGAGCATAGGAAACATCTGGTCTTGTACATATCATGGCATACATAATAGATCCAATTGCCGAAGCATATGGAACTGTGCTCATCTCTACCTGCTCCTCAGTGTTCTTAGGACACTGACTCTTGCAGAGTACCACACCATGTGACATTGGGAGGAATCCCTTCTTAGATTTCTCCATTCTGAACCTATTCAGAACCTTGTCAATATACGTGCTCTGGCTCAGCCCTATCAGGCGCCGGGATCTATCTCTATAGATCTTAATGCCCAATATGTAAGCGGCTTCACCTAAGTCTTTCATCAAAAAACTACTTTTCAATGACTCCTTTATAGTGTTAAGAAATTCTTTATCATTTCCAATCAACAATATGTCGTCTACATACAGTATTAGAAAAGATATTGCGCTCCCACTTACTTTCTTGTAAACACAAGCTTCTTCGCCATTCTGGATGAAGCCAAAACCTTTGACCACTTCATCAAAACGAAGATTCCAACTCCGTGATGCTTGATTTAGTCCATAGATGGATCTTTTAAGCTTGCATACCTTTCCAGCATCCTTTGGTGCGACAAAACCCTCAGGTTGTATCATGTATACATTCTCCTCGAGGTTCCCATTTAGGAAAGCTGTTTTGACGTCCATCTGCCATATCTCATAGTCGAAATATGCAGCAATTGCTAGTAAAATCCGCACAGACTTAAGCATTGCTACTGGCGAGAAAGTCTCGTCGTAGTCAACTCCTTGCACTTGTCGGAACCCTTTCGCAACAAGTCTAGCTTTATGAATAGTTAGATTACCATCCGCGTCTGTCTTTCTTTTGAAAATCCATTTACATTCAATTGGTTTCACACCCTCTGGAGGGATCACCAAGTCCCATACTTGGTTTTCGTACATGGATTCCATTTCGGATTTCATGGCTTGTAGCCATTCAGTGGAGTTGGGGCTCATCATCGCTTCTTTGTAGTTCACAGGCTCATCATCTTCTAATATGAATACTTCGTTAGCATACCACTCGGGTAGCTGACGTACTCTGCCTGATCTCCTTGGTTCAGTTGCAAGAGCTTCCGGTTCCTTCATCGGAATGACTGCTGGAACAACTTACATCGTTTCATTCCTTGGTTCCGAAGGTTCACTAACCTCATCAAGCTGTACTGTCCTCCCACTCACCTCTTTGCTAAGAAACTCTTTCTCAAGAAAAGTTCCTCCTTTAGCAATAAAGACTTTGCCATCAGAGGGGTGGTAAAAGGAATAGCCTACGGTGTCTTTGGCATAACCTACAAAGTAGCACTTGTCTGCTTTAGGGTCGAGTTTGTTCGGTTGTAAACGTTTTACATAAACATCACAACCCCAAATTTTCAGGAACGAAATGTTGGGTTTGTTCCCATTCCATAACTCGTACGATGTCGTTTCCACAGACTTTGACGACGCCCTATTTAAAGTAAAAGCAGCAGTCTCTAACGCATAACCCCAAAAAGAAAGTGGCAGATCAGTTAATGACATCATGGACCTCACCATGTCTAACAAAGTTCGGTTACGCCTCTCAGACACTCCATTTCTCTGTGGAGTTCCAGGTGGCGTCAGCTGTGAAACGATTCCACGCTCCATGAGGTGTTCTCTAAACTCATGACTAAGATATTCACCACCACGATCAGATCGTAGAAATTTGATTTTCTTGTCACGATGATTCTCAACTTCGTTCTGAAATTCTTTGAACTTTTCGAAAGTTTCGGATTTTTGCTTCATTAAGTAAATATAACCATATCTACTCAAATCGCCAGTAAAAGTTACGAAGTAAAGATATCCACCGCGCGCCGGTACACTCATCGGTCCACATACATCACTATGTATTATTTCCAATAAGTCTGTCGCCCGTTCAACATGACATGTGAACGGCGTCCGGGTTAGTTTGCCCATCAGACAAGCCTCACACTTATCAAATGATTCGAAATCAAAAGATTGCAAAATCCCATCTTTATGAAGTTTCTGCATGCGTTTCTTTCCGATGTGACCCAGACGGCAGTGCCAAATGTAAGTGGTATTTTCATCCTTCTTAAGTCGTTTAGAGCTTATGTTTAAGATGTCGTTTCTACATTCAAGATCTAAATAAAACAGCCCATTCTTAATAGGTGCAAAACCATAGAACATATTCTTCAAGTAAATAGAGCAACCATTGTTCTCAGACTTAAAATTATAACCGTCGCGGATTAAACATGATCCGGAAATAATGTTCTTACAAATAGCAGGAACGAAATAACAACTATCTAATTCTATGGTAAATCCTGAAGGTAGATGTAGAGTGTAGATGCCCACGACTTTAGCAGAGATCGTAGCTCCATTTCCGACACGCATCGTCACTTCATTCCTTTCCAGCTTCCTTATTCTCCTTAGTCCCTGTAATGAATTATAGATATGAGCAACAGCTCCAGTATCAAATACCCATGACTTAGAGTGAGGGCCGGAAAGAAAAACATCTATGCCATATATAACTTTTATACCTTCGCTGGTAAAACCAGGCTTCTTTCTATCTGCCAAATACTTCTTGCAGTTCCTCTTCCAGTGACCTTTAGCTTTGCAGTAGAAGCACTCAGTATCTTTGTTAGGGCCAGTACCAGAGGGTTTCTTGGTCTTGGCGCCAGGCTTGCCGGCGCCCTTGCCCTTGGACTTGCCCTTCTTCTTGAAACTGGTGGTCTTGCTAACCACCAACGTATAGTTAGGGTCAGCCTGCATGGTAGTCTCCGCATTTTTCAGCATTGCAAGCAGTTCATTAACTGACTTATCCATCCCGTTCATGCGATAGTTCTGAACAAAGCCTTTGAAACTTGGCGGGAGTGACATGAGGACAATATCTGTACCCAGTGATTCCGGGACCCGAAATCCCAGCTCAGTCAACCTTTGCCCAAGGCGCATGATCTTTATCACGTGCTCACTGACAGGTGTTCCTTCCTTCATCTTGCAATTCCACATGGCATGAGTTACCTCATACCGTTCAGTTCTAGCGTGTTTGGCATACAGAGCGTCTAACTCCTTAACAATTAAGTGGGGATCGGTGTTTTCAAACCTCCCTTGTAACTCTGATTCCATACACGTAGTCATAAGACACTGAACTGCGGTACTATCATCAAGCTTAGTCTGGTGCACATTCTGCTCAGCAACCGTGGCTTCAGGCCCCGGTGCTGCTGGGAGAGGTGTCGTCAGGACATAGTCCTTCTTAGCACTCCTGAGTACAATTCTCAGGGCACGAACCCAGTCCGCATAGTTGCTTCCATCAGCTTTCAATTTTTCTTTCTCAATCAACGGACCTAAGTTAAACTGGGGATTGACACGGGCCATTTCAATCTACAACATAAACACAAGTTTCACTTTAGACAATGTTCATAATTAAGTTGCACTAATTAATCATATTATTAATTTAATAAGTGCTCCCACTCAGACCAACATCTCTCGTAGTTGATTCTAAGTGATTCAAGATCCAAGTTTAGTCGTCCGCCATTGATGTGACATCACTGATGACTTAGACTGAATTGGTAGGCCAACTTGCCAATCACGCAAGGGTGACTCTTGTTCATCTTTCGATGGGCGTGTTCCGGTAGCAAACTTTTATCCAAACCGTCAAGACAACCAAGTGTAAATGCAGTGTGTTCTTAACACACCCGCCTTTTATGCGTCACACCGTGTGCACCCATGTGACATGACCTGCTCCGGTGTGAAACATAGTATAGACGGTGCTACAGTTGGGAGAACACTATCTACTTGATATTATTTTGCGAGAGATCACCCTAATAAAACACGACTACCGAGCATCAAAAAAGGGTGAATCAAAGGGATTAACATCACAGGCAATTCATAAAATATGTGACATGGTATAGCCCTTTGTGTCGTGAAGTCTTCGTTGCCTTCATGACTCCGTGGTTGAAGTCTCCACCCACCACCTTTTGTCCTTGGCGCCGGGACCTCCTCACGGCTTCAGCATGTGTGTTGGGGTCCTCCTTCACATCATTGATCATCACCTCGTCTCCATCTATAGCCTTGCCTCAAGCTACTAAACAGTTCTGGCACGCAGGCCATAATTAAGTGACAATCATATGACTCCAGTCATCATGCCGTATCACGGCTCGCAGGCCGCGAAAAATATTACATCATATAGCATCTCATTCAAACACATTGCAAATCTTGAAGACTATACCACATCACATGCAATCTCTGCAAAAATGAGTTAGATCGCTATCGACACGGGTTGTTGCAAATTTTATCGTGGTTGTAAGCAGGTTTACATGGCAAACGAGAAAACCTAGACAAAACAAAACACGATACTTCTTTTGTTGCTAGTTTAACATACGGGGTGCGTGTAGCAACTAATGCCACAAGCCAAACTTCGTTAAACGCGTGACCCCCGTGTGGATTTGAGTTCATAAAATCCACAAGCCCGTTCATGTAAAAATTTCTATAGCAAGACTAGGATGAGATCCAAGGAATTTGATGTAGTCCATGATCAAGGCAACCAACATACTAGAGGGATCATGGCAAAACTCAAACCTTGTAGCAAAATCACATCATGCCGTCGAGCAAAGAAAAGATCACATGATAGGGAAGCAATTAAGAAAATCAATTCCTCATATCAACATATGATCTACCTAAACATGCATCTAATCAAGGATCGCTCATGATACCACTGTTGGGAAACGTAGTAGAAAAACAAAAATTTCGTGCCTACGACTTAAGAACCCAAGATCATGCATGATAGATTGCATACAAGGTTTAGGATAATGCTCACCAACAATTGCAGCGGAAGAAGAGTTGGTGATGCAGGTTGAAGAAGATCTCATGATCCGTCCCACGATCTCTCCCACGAACGGATCTCCTCGTCGATTCCCTCGAACAGTTCTCCGAGGAAGAAGAAGATGATCCTCGAAGTAAGGTCAAAGCTATGATCTCTCCACCGGTATCCACACGTCCGACACAGCAATCCGCCAGCGCTCCGCCGTCCAGACAAGAACGCCTCCGAGAAAACTAGAGAGAGAAAACCCTAGCGAGTTTCGATCTAGGTTAGAATCTAAACCGGGGTCTAAAAGTGGAGCAACTAGCAACTAGGGCAAGGGGGGCAGGGGCTTGTGTGTCTCCTCCCCCCCTTGGCTCACCTTATATAGGTGGACAAGGGGCTTGGTGCGCCGGCCTAGGGGGGTGGGGAGTCCAACTTGGACTCCAAACCTCCTAGGACTTTCCCACTAGGACTCCTTCCATAATAGGATTGGGGAACCCTACTCCAAGTAGGATTCCCCTTATTTGTGGCGCCCCCACCTCCTGGCCGGCCAGGGCAGCCTAGGTGGCTTGCCCCCAAGCTAGGGGGTGGGGCCAGTGGGTGGTACTGCCCGGAACCTTCCGGAACCTTCTGTGACCTTCTAGAAGCTTCCAGGACCTTCCGGGACCTGTCGGGACCGTTTCGGGACATTCCGGACACTTCTGGAACACTTCCAAGACCTTCCGGGACCTCTAACAAATGTTCCGGAGCCATCTAAATAGGTCTCGGATCAATCCGGGCTAAGGTTAATATGTCCGGTGAACACAACATATTGTTTAAGCTGTCCACCGATCACCGAAACTATTCCGGTTGATCGTAAACTTTCCCATTACCATTTTCATATGAACTAAAGTTATCTGAAACAATTCCAAAGTGTCTTAGCCATATTCTTTGCTCTTTACTTGCTTCCACTAAACCTTCAATCATCCTAGTATTCTAACAAATTACTGTACTTTAAGTGTGTGACCCAATAGGTTCGGTATTATGTGGACATGACTCGGAACGCTTTCCAGACTTACAGTCATTCGTCAATAATCAACAATGGAGCCATGGACACCCATGTTGAATCCCACACATACACGAAAAGACTTCGAGTGAACCTTTATGTTTATCGTATACTATTCCTTTTGCTTCGCGATATATGACAAAGTTAGAGGAGAGAAGTTTGGCACCTATGTGAAACAACCTTTTGATCACAAGCCATCAGTTATCCTCATTGCTCGTTTGTCTTCATTCCTCGTTATGTATACCGGTATCCCCGTGACTAAATCACAAAGTGTCTGGCCAGACGAGAATGGATACCGTTACACTGAGTGGGCCCTGAGTCTATATCTCTTCATCGTGAAGGAGCAAATCCCAGTCTCGAACTATCACCGTTACTACACACACTGTCCAATGTACCCAAAACTTATTTTACTACTTCCCATTTACGGGAAGATTCATCTAAGAACCAAAGAACATCTTCTTGTGTGAAGCAACTTGACATTCTCATGGTCTAAGGAACTATGTATAAAATAACATTTTATGATATGACTTATAACAATGTTTTACGATGAGTTCTCTAAGTATATCATTTAACACTGGGGTCGGTTCAACATCATTGTTCTGCTAACAATATGCTCTCATTGCTATTGACATCCTTGTTACAAGAACAATGTCTATGATTAATAAAACATAATCATCAATAAGCACATGGGCTGGTCTTAGAGGCAAAACCAGAAACTCTTGTTGTTTACATTTCTACACATGCATATGAGTTTTCTTCTGAATCTCATAGTCAAGATCATTGCAATTATAGCACAGAAATATAAACATTAATTATGAACATGAATATATAAATAATAACACACTTTATTATTGCCTCTAGGGCATATATCCAACATAAACCTCATCTCTTACATGATTACATTGTTAGCCTTTCATTAGTTCTAGCTTAGGGCATGTTTGGGACTATTTAGGGAGTGGAGCAGTCCCAAATAGGCCCTTAGTGTTATATCATTAATGAAACTTTTGTATACTTGTACACATATAGTACCATGCAATGTACATTTGGAATTCAATGTGCTTACAGACGAAGATGGTGTGGTCTTCCAGGGCGGGGGGGCTACAATTTCCATATATGCAAAGGATCCACAAAGACCAAGCTATATGGAGATGACTGGGGTCATTTCCTCACCTTCAATAAGACTAATGCCAGTTAGAAGAGGATTGTTTTCTCCCTTAGTGATGGAGAGAGTCCGTTCATTTCTGTTTACTATGTCAATAATGGTGGTGATGATGATGATCATGGTGATGATGATCATGATGAAGACACATTTGACGACGCTATCTTTGCGCAAAGGCTTACACTAAGTGAACGGGAGCATGAGAACCTTGTTCACAGACTTCCTCAATGTGAATCCTACATCGGGGTTCCATTCGTGACCCGTCTATCAAGGACTAAACTTGAGGGCCATACCACGGTATGCTATGTACCTTAATTCTGATTTTAGCTAGCGTACAATCTACTTAATTAATGATCTTCCTGCAAAATCTGATTCTTGATCTTATTGTGGAGACATTAATTATTATAATTCATTGGATTCTTTATGTTAATTCTAGAAATTGCCAAAGATCTTTGCTGAAAGATGTGGAATCGAGGTGGATGGAGAAGTCTTGCTTGCTAGATTACGCCTTGGAGCAAGGGGCGCTATCACCACTGTTGCTCACAAGGTGGACCCGACGGACGCGCGTATATCTTGGGTGCGGAGAGCAGATGGAGAATTTCCTCCAAGCAAAAAACTGAGGGTTGGACAGGCGATCATAGTCACTATCAGGAACCTACTTCACGCCAACTTGAGGATGATGCTTGTCATCGACATCATCTAAATTATGTGAGGAGGCTGCTGCTGTGTCGATCATATAAATTTAAATCTAGCATGTTAATAAGTACATTTGTAGGTCCTGATTGAGTATGTATTGTTAAACTTATATATGCATTTATTGAGTATTATGAACTTTGATGTGATCATTAATGATGAGGACATGACTACCATAGTTACAGCCACAACCCCTGCTAATATACCTACTGGACCAATTAATAGAGATCGTGCACACCTTATCAGGTACTTTCGCTTCTTGGTAATGTTTCTAATGTTCATGTGAATATGATGCTGCCTAACGTCGATATATTTCTGTTGCTGACAAATGAAGGACCTAGCATGGACAAGAAGGATGAGCATTGGAGCATGTTCAAGCATGAAGATGATGAGGACATAATTATCATGGATATGACCATTAATTCCTCTATATTTGATCAATAAATGAAGTCAATACAAAGGGACATGATTGTGTGCTGTACAAGAAGTTATTTCACGTCACTTTTGGCCCAAGAGAAGATAGAGACCAAGTCTTTCACGTCATGGACTCAGATTCGGACTGCAGAGATATGCCCAACTTCAAATAGCCGCCGTTTCTACATACGAACTCCAAATTGGGTGATTCTTTTTTCTGGTGATAGCTTATCTCGTCTAGTTTCCAACGCAATTGGTTTCACCTTCAAATGCTTTCTGAGCGTGGAGATATTGTGAAAACGGTGCGACCCAGCAGCAGAATCCGAGTCAAAGTCCAACTCAATAGGTGTTGCATCACCTCCACATGGGCTCAAGTGCCTTGTACGACCTAGGTTTAGTTTTAGGATTCCTTGGGACGTACTTCCACCCCTTGGCCTCCACCCTTTAGTCCTATATAAGTAGATCAACCCCTAGGGTTTTCTTTGGATTTCTTTTAGTTAAAAAGACTGCTTAACTAATTGCCGCATCTTCGTGTACTCGGTTTGTGTCCAACGACCAGATCAAGACCGCTTTTGGAATCCCAACTTTATTCATACTTCATCTACATATTCGCAATATTCAGATTGCTTTATCATAGTTCTTGCTTGTTCTTCGATTGCTTGCAGGCACTAGACCTTCGTGGTTAGGTTGATCGTGCTCCGACGTGGTCAATAACCTCCGGAGATTGGTTTAGCGATTGCTAAGGCGCGACGTTGTTGCATGTTCGTAGTCGGATCGTCGGAGTCGTCTCCACCAAATCGATAGTTATCTCTCATCGAAAGATCGGGACACCCCGCCTCTATCAATTAATATATGTTCTGATCCATAATATTGTTGTTGTTTTGGCTAGGAAATGGATTTTTACAAAAAAATATGTGTGAAAATTGTAATGCTGACGTTTGAGCTGGTAGAGCGCCATAATATGTATTTATATAGGTGGCGTAGGCACTCGACGCCACCAATTTTTCTTATCACTGCCGCCATATTGCTGGTGTCGTGTGCCTACGCCAGCAAGGCTGTTTTTTTGGCATGCCATGCAAGAGCTTTTCTCTACTAGTGCATGTTCACACGATGGTGCCAGGTTGAGTGCGAGACGTGGCCGGCTCTGCGAAGGACTGACGACTTTCTGTGGGAATCCATAGGGGTAACCGCGATGCCTTGGGAAGGCATCTTGGTTACAACCCCTGGTGAATGGTATTTAATCAACCCCAAGGGCAAGAAACCCTGATTCCTCCTCCGTGCACTCTTCTTCTCCTTCTCTTGGTCCACCGCCCACCACCACGCCTTTCTCCAGATCTGCGCTTGATACGAACCAAACGTATCTATAATTTTTGCTTGTTACATGCTCTTTTAGGTGACATTGTTATGTGTTTTGCTACACTTTTATATCTTTTTACACATATTTGGACTAACCTACTAACTCAGTGCACCCAGTGCCAGTTTCCGTCTACTGATGTCTGTAAGTTACATATTTTTACCTATATTTACAGAGCCCCAAAAATTCCAAGAAAATCAGATAAAAAATCAGCGTAGAAGAAGCTTCCAGATCAACGAAGGAGGGCCAGAGGGGGGCCACTCCCTCCCAGGCGGCCAGGGGGCGTGTCCCCACCCCTGGTCGCGCCACCAGGGCGCCTGGGAGGTGGGGACACCCCCTGGTGCCCCCCTTCGGCCTATTTTTACCCCTCGTTCCAAAAACCGTCCTAGAGACCCCTGCATCGCGATTTTCCTCTCTGTCCCGCCGCCACCGAGCTTCCAAGATCGTGAGCACCAGAAGACCTCTTCCCGGCACCCTGCCAGAGGGATGATTGACCTTCACGACCTTCTCCACCAGCATGGACGCTTCCCGAATGTGCCGTGAGTAGTCCCCCTTGGACCATGGGTCCATGACCAGTAGCTATGTGATGTCTTCTCTCCAATCTTGTGCTTCAATTCTTAGCCCTTGTGAGCTGCCCTACATGATCAAGGAATCTATGTAATTCTTTCTGCTATTGCTATGCCGAGTTTGCTGGGATCCGATGGATAATGAGATTATGTTCAGATTGTGATGAGTTATATATTTGGTTCACCTTTTATATTTTGTTCTTGAGTAATTCTTGCATGTTCTTTGTTGCTTTTATCGCTTTGGCCAAGTAGTAGATAGAGACTCCAAGAGGGAGTGTTTATGCTTGATTGTGGGTTCATGCCCCCTGATGTCTAGCTTGAGTGACAGAAACATGAGACTAGGGGATGTGTTGTTGCCACCGTGGAGAAAACAACGATGCTTGTAACCGCGGTTGCGAGGATTGTTTACCTTACACAAAGTTTGTTAATGCAGTTGTCTGTTGCTTTGGGTTTACACTTTGGGTGGGGCTCGCAACTTAATACCAGTGAGATCTTCTGGATAGATAGCTCAAGGTGGATGATTAGTGAGTAGATGCAGATGGATTTTGGTCTACTTGTCTTGGCGTACTGCCCATACTTTTGAACCTCTAACTTTCTTGCAGCGTAATTATCATTGTGGTGCGTTTATAATTCTGTCAATTGCCCAGCTGTAATTTTTTTACCCAACTTAGCTATTTTATCATCTTTTGGGAGAGAGACATCACTAGTGAACTTCATGGGACCCCAGTCCATATTTCCACCACTGTTTACACCTCCACTTTATTTTCTGCTTTTACTTTCTGTTGCAATTATCACTAATATCTACCCGTGCGTTTGATCCTTTGTAAACGACAAGGCCAGAGGGATTGACAAACCCTCTGTACTCATTGGGAGCAAAGTTACTTGTTGTGTGTGCAGGTCCAGGTCAACTAAGCAACCTTGGATGTAAACGACGCCATTGTTCAGTTTACCACCTACTTGTTGTCCTTGGAGTCCTCTTGGATTAGATAAACCTTACAACCACCACGTAAGGGAAATTGCTGCTAGACTACATCCAACCTTCCACTTGGGGTAGCCAACGAGGAGCACTACTTTAGTGCCATCAAGCGTAATTTCTGGCGCCGCTGCCGGGGACTCCAATCTTCAAGATAGGGGAGCTGCGCACTATCTTTTACCTTTGCTTTTTTAGTCTGGTTAGTTTACTTTCTAGTTTTTTGCTTTAGAGTCTTATATCAAAAACCACAAAATAACTATTTATCTTGTTTTAGTTTGTTTGCTTTGTTTCTCTTTGCCTAGTGATGCTATGTCACCATGGGTATGGAACCACCCAAATATGGTAGGATGGACACTTTTCACTTGGATCATCTTCGATCTATTTGTGCTCGCGCTGAAAATCCAACCGACTTGGTTGAGGGAAAATCATTGGATGAGCATGCCCATTATACGCGACGCCGCCTATCTCAAAAATGGAAACACTCGTGGGATCAAATACGAGTTTCTTATTGCTATGCTGAATCTTTGTGCCACATTTATGATTTCACTTGATGTTCTAAAATAAATCGTAAACACCTTCCTTTCCAATGTGAATTTAATGAAAATAAGATTCTTCTTATGCTAAAGTTGTTTATGATTACTTTGATGTTGAAAAGATTGAAGAGTTTGTTGCTTTTAAGGGTGCTTATGAGATTGCTTCTTTGATTGAAAAGTATTATGATACTATTCACAAGTCTGAAAACTTTGCAGTCCTTGCTTATTTCTTTGAGAATTATATTTGCAATGATGATATTGAGGATTTTAAAAACAAAATGTTTGTTTCCCAAGAAGAGGCTAATGATTTCTATGATGAGGAATCCTATGATTCCGAGGACTCACTTGATACATCCCTTTCTGAAGATCTTGATACTTGTTGTGTTTTTGGCCAAGATGACACTTTGGATGATGCTTACGGAGATGAACTTGCTATAGTTCCTCATGTTAATCATGAAATTTTTGCAATTGCACCACCACTTGATTGTCCTACTATCCTTTTGAAATCTCCAACTCCGGAGAAATTTTCTCTTATTAAGGCTCAATGCGATGGGTTGCATTTATCTTATGTTCCTAAAGACCATGTTTCAAAATTTACATGTGTGCTTGTAGGTCATGAACAACATGCTTTATGTGATAGTTATATTCTTGATGTTGTTCACGATACTACTGAAAATTATTTTGAGAGAGGAAAGTTTGGTTGTAGAAACTTTCATATTACAAAAACACCTCTTTTATGTTGAAAGTTTTGAAGTTCTTCTTCTTTTACCTTCCTATGCTTGTTAGTTTGTGCTTTCATGATTTATTTCTTTACAAGATTCCTAGGCATAGTAAGTGGGTTAGGCTTAAATGTGTTTCATATTTGCTTCTTGATGCTTTCTTTCGCTTCAAATCCTTATCCTTCTGAGAAGCATGTTTTATAATCATCATGCCTAGCTAAAAGGCATAAAAGAAAGCGCTTATTGGGAGGCAACCCAAAATATTTTTACTTTCAGTTTTATTGGTCTTGATGCTTGTTACTACTGTAGCAACATCATTGTATCTTTATTTTCAAGCTTTGTGCCAAGTTTTATCCTCCGATTGCAAGAAAGTTCAAAAGTTGTGACATGCTTTCCAGAAACAGATTTTGTTTGCTTGACGGAAAAATTCACGATAAATCACCTGATCATCTTTTTGATCTGAAGTTTTTTGAGAGCATGCTCTATACAATTATATTTCAAGAGTCTGTTCTGATGTTTTTGATTTGAGTTGCAGAAGTACCCCGAAAAAATTATTTACTACCTGCTGGTCTGTTTTTCACAGATTCTGCCACGTTTTACGTTTTCATCGTTTTGCAAATCTTAAGCTTGCTTTTTCTTAGCAATTGTTTTTTGGAAATCATGAGAAACAGTAGCTCTTCATGAAAATCTTTATTTCTAGTGGATAAAAATTATTTTATTATGGGTACTAACCACTCTATTTAGTTTATGATGAGTTCCGTATGAAGGGAGTTTTCAAGTATGCGACGGAAGATGATGAAAGAAGATTCTGCAGTGTCAAGCGCTCAAACTTGGGGATGCCCCCATGCACCCCCAAAAAATATCCAAGGATACTGAAGAGTCTAAGAATGGGAATGCCCCCGTGCATCCCCTTCTCCATGAACAATCATCAGTTCGTCCTTCTCCATGCTATATTTTTATCTCTTCATGTGTTATGTGCTAAACTTGGAGTGTCTCGCTCTTTACTTTTTAGTTTGTTTAGTTTTGCTTGCTGTTCATAACAAGTTGGATCCTAGCCTTCTTTGTTTGGGAGAGAAACACGCGCCACTCCATCCTAGAACACAACATAGGTTTGCATGCTTATCTTTCTTTTTGTGTGTGATATTTAGCTTTGCGTAGCTGCTGTCATGCTTAGCTCTTAGTTTTCATGGTTATCCTTTTAAGAGATTTTTTTTAGGTTGATTTAGGAACTCTGTTAAGTTTTCATGCTTATCTTGTTTAGAGAGTTAGCTTGTTGCACTGAGTTGTGTGTCTTGCATGAGTAGGTAATTAAGGTTGCTATTACAAGTGTAGTTGTAACTTGCAATAGTTTTGAGGTATTGATTTGAGTAATGTTTGTACTTTTGGTGCCAAGAGCTTGAGCCTATTAGTGATAGGTGTCATATTTGGGGAAATCCGTGCTTATTTCCAAAAACTACAAAAATTAGTTGAGAACTCTAGCTACTAGATGGATCGCTAACCTCTAGAGGGGTTGGAATATATAGAGTACCCTCACGTACCATGGGTCGAGGATGCGCAAGGATAACCAAACCCCCATACATTCCTCCTCGGGGTACTTGTCTCTTTGTAAAACTCCTGATTAGATAGAGAGTTACCGATAATAAGTGCATGAGTTCTTGAGACTAATGCGAGTATTCGATTGTTGGCACTTCCACCTTCCATATTTTGCTAGCCTCTTCGGTACCGTGCATTTCCTTTTCTCATCTTGAGATTTGGTGCGTACTTCGCCATTGCATCCAAACCCTTGACATGATACGCTCTGTCATCATAAACCTCCTTACATCTTCCTCAAAATAGCCACCATACCTACCTATCAAGACATTTCCATATCCCTTCCGAGATACATTGCCATGCAACATCCATCATCTCATGACTTGATCTTCATGTCATACATGATTTTGCTTGATCGAGGAGCCGCATGCTAGTTGGGCTTTGACCTTATAATTGCTACATGACGTGCTAGTATCATTGCATATCCTGCTACACTAGCAGAGACATACGTTTGCATACATCATGATATTTTTCATCTTTCTTTATGTTGAGTACTTGTAAAGTGTGAAGATCTTCTTTATATTCTTGTAAAATATAGAGTGTTTCCCTTAAGTGAGGAAAATATCCCAAAGAGGGCAAATTAAAAGATCCCAAAGAGGACAAATGAGAGATAAATAGAAAGAGCAAATGAGGCAACAAAAATACAAAAAAATAAAAAAATAAAGGAGAAAAAAGAAATAAAAAGAGAGAAAGGGGCAATACTACTATTCCTTTTGAAAGATCCACACTCATACTCCATTTTCATATTTGTACTCCATGGAGATTATCAGTCATGCATAACTATGTGGGGAACCTTCCATTATAGAACTTGGCTTGCATATCCTAAGTGCCAATATATCTTGCTCGCGCTCATCCATTGCATGAGTGCTCAAAGTCGAATGGGAGAGGATTAGTTTGACTTGTACCTGACTAGTGGTCTGGGGATGAGTCAAAATAAGGTTTCGAAGGATACCAAGTGTGAAGCTTTATTAGATTGAGTTCTCAATTAAACTATATAGTACTTTTATGCTCTAAACCCATCTCCCACTTCTTGCACGCAAACACCATTTGAAGAAATTCGAGTCACAGACAGCGAGAGCTCTTGCACCTTTATGTTCATACTTTGCTATTTTCAATACTAGATATAGACTCTTGTTATTATCTTGACTTGAATTGCATATCTTACTATTTTGCTTTGAAGTTCTTATATGTGTGTTAGCATGTCACCACGGAAGTTATCTGTGTTATCATTTACCTGCTCGAGGACGAGCAGGAATTAAGCTTGGGGATGTTGATATGTCCCAAACGTATCTATAACTAGAAGAATACCCGCGCGTTGCAGCGGAAATTTTCATAATAACTCTACAATGTAAATTGAAAGAGTATATGTTGTATGGAAATAAAAGTGAATTACATGGACAAATATTGGGTACAATAGTGGGTGATGTGGATAGCTTGCATGTTGAAATAGATACCATAAATGCATCTTATTGAGGTTTTATTAGTGAATGACATGGACAAATGATTGGCTACAAATAGGGGGTGATGTGGATAGCTTGCATGTTGAGATAGACATCATAAATATATCTTAGTGGGGTTTTGTCTTATAAGAGATATAGATTTCTGCTTGTTCCATGCTCTTTTAGGTGACATTGCTATGTGTTTTGCTACATTTTTATATCTTTTTACACATATTTGGACTAACCTACTAACTCAGTGCACCCAGTGCCAGTTTCTGTCTGCTGACGTCTGTAAGTTGTAGGTTTTTATCTATATATACAGAGCCCCAAAAATTCCAAGAAAATCTGATAAAAAAATCAGTGCAGAAGAAGCTTCCAGATCACCGAAGGAGGGCCAGAGGGGGTCACCCCCCTCCTTGGCGGCCAGGGGGCGCGACCCCACCCCTGGTCGTGCCACCAGGGTGTCTGGGAGCTGAGAGACCCCCGCATCACGATTTTTCTCTCTGTTCTGCCGCCGCCGCGCTTCCAAGATCGGGAGCACCAGAAGACCTCTTCCCAGCACCCTCCCGGAGGGAGGATTGATCTTCAGGAGCTTCTCCACCACCATGGACGCTTCCTGGATGTGCCGTGAGTAGTCCCCCTTGGGCCATGGATCCATGACCAGTAGCTATGTGATGTCGTCTCTCCAATCTTGTGCTTCAATTCTTAGCCTTGTGAGCTGCCCTACATGATTAAGGCATCTATGTAATTCTATCTGCTGTTGCTATGCTGAGTTTGCTGGGATCCGATGGATTATGAGATTATGTTCAGATTGTGATGAGTTATATATTTGGTTCACCTTTTACATATTTTTCTTGAGTAATTATTGCATGTTCTCCATTGCTTTTTATTGCTTTGGCGAAGTAGTAGATAGTAACTCCAAGAGGGAGCGTTTATGCTTGATTGTGGGTTCACGCCCCCTGATACGTCCCAAACGTATCCATAATTTCTACTTGTACCATGCTCTTTTAGGTGACATTGCTATGTGTTTTGCTACACTTTTATATCTTTTTACATATATTTGGACTAAGCTACTAACTCAGTGCACCCAGTGCCAACTTCTTTCTGCTGCTATCTCTAAGTTGCAGGTTTTTACCCATATTTACAGAGCTCCAAAAATTCCAGAAAAATCAGATAAAAAATCAGCGCAGAAGAAGCTTCCAGATCACCGAAGAGGGGCCACCCCCTCCCAGGCGGCCAGGTGGCGCGAGCCCCCTCCTGGTCGCGCCACCAGGGCACCTGGGAGGTGGGGCCACCCCCTGGTGCCCCCCTTTGGCCTATTTTTACCCCTCGTGCCGAAAACCCTCATGGGGACCCCCGCATCGCGATTTTCCTCTCTGCTCCGCCGCCACCGCGCTTGCAAGATCGGGAGCACCAAAAGACCTCTTCCCGGCATCCTGCCGGAGGGAGTATTCACCTCCGGGAGTTTCTCCACCACTATGGGCGCTTCCCGGATGTGTCGTGAGTAGTCCCCCTTGGCATGGTTCCATGACCAGTAGCTATGTGATGTCTTCTCTCCAATCTGGTGCTTCAATTCTGTAACACCCTTAGTGTCATGGAACAGTAATCCATTTTTGCTAATGATAATTACTGTTGATGATCATGCCTTGATCACCTTGGATCAAATCAAATTCAAAATGCCCCTTTGTTGATATTAAAAACAATGTGGCAATAAAACATTGTCTAAAAATTGTCCAACCAATTTTGTTAATTGCACAATAATCACTGGACCATGTTCAACCAACCTTGGGAATTTATTAAGCTATTAAATATTCCAAACAAATATAAACAATAGCTTAAATAGTCCAATTTAATCATTTAGTATTTAATAAAATGATAAATGATTTTGCTATGCCCCAAACATTTTGTAGCACTGATATGGAGTATAACATTAATTATGGAACATATTACATATTTTACAAAAATGTAAAAGTTAATAAAATAATTACAACAAAAAATAAAAGACAGAAAGAAAATAAAAGAAAAAGAAAACCCCCTATCTATCGCCCTAGGCAACAAGCCACCCGACCCACTCCCTCCCCCCACTGGGCCGATCCCACCCTGGCTCTCTCCCGCACCCTCCCCTGTTCACCCTCGGCATGGCACGCATCCATGGCGCCACGGCCGTGGCCGTCGCCGTGGCGACCATCCCGCGGTCCCCGACGAGATTAAGTCGCCGCCCGCGCCCCTTGCCCGATACCCTAACCCTAGATCGACACGACGCCCCCACCCCTCTCCCTCGCCGTCTTCCCGCTCGCTCGAAAGCCGTCGTCGACGCCGTCGTGAATGCACGCGGCCACCGTGCTCCCCGGAGCGCGCCACCGTGTCCGCGGGTACCGCCGTCGTCACCTATGCCACCTCGCCAACGGAATCAAGTCGGGAGCCCCTCTGCGCCGCGCCTCGACTCCGTTCCTCGTCTGCAACCGCCGCTGGTCGCCGCTGAATTCGTGCCGCCCCGAGCCTTCCCCGAGCAGTTTGAGCTCACCTACCGGATCACAGTGAGCGCGCCCGTCTTCCCCTTCCTCTCACTTCTCCTCTCCTTCGCGTTTGCCGCCGCCGCCATGGGAGCAGTGCTTCGGCCGCCGCCGTGATGTCCATGGTCGTGCTCCCCGTGCCGCTCAGCTCACGCCAGTGGCACCATTGTGCTCCCGCTGAGCCGTGTGCCCCGATTCGCTAGGTCGCGCTCTCCAAAAACCACCGAAACCGCGTTCTCGTTGTCGCCCGAAAAGCAGCCGCCGCAGACCTCGTCGCCGGCGTGGTTTCCAGCCACCCCCGGCGCCACCACCATTCTCCTCGTCGTCGTAACCTAGTTCGAATGGACCAAGCCCCGCTCCAAGCCGTGGACGGAATCAAGCGTGGGCTCGACCTCGCCGGTGTACTGTCGCCGGCGAGTCGCTAGTGAGCTCCCTGTGCCACCGCCATGTGGGCCCCGTGCGTCAGATGCTTGATTAGCACTAAACCTTACCCCCTAACACTGACTTGTGGGTCCAGTGGCCCTAACTATCCTACTAATTAAATAGAAATAGAAATAACCCCTGGGCCTATGACATGTGGGCCCAGTGCTTAGATAACTCTCTGAATTAATTAAAATTCTTAATTAGGCCCCTGTGTCACTTACAGCTAGGCCCCACTGATACGTCCCAAACATATCTATAATTTCTTCTTGTTCCATGCATGTTTTGTGTGATATTGCTATGATCTAGATACACTTTCATACACTTTTGATCATATTTGGACTAACTTATTAACTCAGTGCACCCCAGTGCCAGTTCCTGTTTTTTGCTGTTTTTCTATTTCAGGTTTCCCCCATATTAAAAGTGCTCCAAATATTCGGGAAAAATCTGATAAAAAATCAGCGTTCCGGAAGCTTCCGGATTCACCGAAGAAGGGCCAGAGGGCCCCCACCTGGTGCCCAGGCGGCCAGGTAGCGCGGCCTAGGGTGGGGCCGCGCCGGGTGGCCGCCTGGACTCCTGGTGCCCCCAGTGCCCCCCTTTGGCTCCTATTTATTATCCCGTCGCGAAAAACCTGATTCCAAACCCCTTTTCTCCAGAAGCAATTCCGATCTCCGCCGCCATGGCCGACAAGCTTCGGGGGACCAGAATTCCTGTGCCGGCATCTTGCCGGGACGGGGAAGTGCCCCCAGATTCATCTCCATCGACGTTTCTTCCTCCCTCCATGAAGCGGGAGTAGTTCCACCTCGGGGCTAAGGTTTCTACCAGTAGCTATTGTAACAACCCCGGATTTTCACCCAAATTAAAAAATGTCGGGACCCGGGGTTAGCGTATGCAAGTTCCGCTATAACACAATCATATGGAGAGCCGAGAACCGTATCCACTTGTCTAAGCAGACAAGGCCAAGCACAGAATGTTCTCGGAAAGCATCGAACGTGAGGGGCATCCCATCCAGGCCGGATGATCAACTGAGATGGGTCCTCATCGTCCGCACACAAGTCTAAATGATATGGGTGGTGAAGTCCCATATACGTAGACAAGTCGCCTCAACCATACTATCAATTGTATTACAACCCTTACATAGACTTACTCCAGCCCGATCACTTAGTCGGGATCCAGGGCGGGCTCGATTATGCAACAAAGTGTGCCACGTGACAGAGTCATGAGGAATCGCATCGCGATGCCCCAATCTGCGCACATCTAAGGGCCACTTGGTGTATAAAAGACCGCCAGCCAGATCACAACTAAGGTCTCGAAAACCCATACTAAGACATGCATGTTATAATCATACACGCAACACACATGTCTAGTATGAACAGCAGGTATCATTGCAATTCTCTACAAAGTGTACAACTTTATTGATAACTCTTACAGAGTGCACAAAGAGATCACAAGTCGGTGATCCAACATTACATCAAGCATACGGAAGCAAAGTAGGTATGAGTACAGATAAGTTTAACAAATGGCTTAGAGAAGCCTTATTTATAAACAAGCCCTTCCACGAGGGACCAGTCGTTTGACTGGGACTACACTAGCTTGATCAGTCGTCGAGCTCCAGGGAGAATCCACCTTCGGGGTCAATGGGTTAATCTAAAACATAGAATAAGCAAACGTGAGTACAAAGTCATACTCAGCAAGACTTACGTAGGAGCTATACTACGCATGCACATGTATCAAGGTAAAGGGAGGTGGGGTTTCAATGCAGAAGTGCCAGCTTTGACTTGGCTAGTCCTGAACTACGAGTACCAGACTTGAGGTAAGAAGCGTACACGAGTCCATTACATCTCCAACCAATTACACCACTATGTTGCCTTCCTCGACTTCCCACGAGAAAGCACGCCATAGCACTCACGCTTATCTTGGCAAGTTTTATAAGTATCCAGTTCAAGTTGTCTAATAATCAAGCTAAGCTTTCCAAGAAGTCCATAACCGCGGACGCGGCTATTCGAATAGTTTTGTTAACCCTACAGGGGTGTACTACTACACACACGTGTCATCACTTACCGCCTTTTGCGTGTCACCGTTCAAGAGGTGACAACGAGGATGCCACCACAACACTTCACCCACAGATCCGTTCTAGTCCAGAGAGTCGCCTATCTGAGGGGGATCCGTATGGAAGTCCGGCCGAGGTTCCAGTACAGCCTCAAACGATGTGTGCAGGCTCCCAAGCCGGTCTGGGTAGCCGTTCATCCACTTCGCAGACCGTGCCACAACCCTACCAGAACTCCGAACTACTGCGACTTCTGGGGTTCGAACGGGGTGAGGTACTAGGTTGAGAGGGGTCAGTGAGCCCAATGTGTGGTTGCACTCTTCTTCTTGGGTCACCACACAAGAACTCGAACTGAGGGCAGTGTTCAACGAGACAACCCACTGTGTACTCCTACACAGCCTCTCATCGTTCACCTTGTATTAGGGTAGATTCACCAACACATTTCCACCATCATCAACATGATCACTACCATCCCGACTCACAGAAGAGTAACCTCATTGTAACTCTAAGCATGCAATAAGCAGTAACAGTTGCAGGGGCCACATGATATCAACCAACTCCTACATTTGCTAGGATTGTGGTTTGCTTACTACTGTGACAAAATGATAGGTCATGCAAAGGATATGGGTTCAACTATGCGGTAGAATCGATAACAAGGTGATCATCCTATTTCATGCATAAGCGAGACTGAGAGGGAAATGGGTTTTTATCGACATGATCAATGGGGGTTTGCTTGCCTTGCTGACGAGGTTCAGTCACGGGGTCTTCAACGAAGGGGGTGATCTCGGGTTCTGGCTCCACCTCTATTCGACAAACAACACAAACATCGAAACAATAATAAGACAATGCTCAAACACATGAGTTGAAGGTTGAAACTTGATGTATTGTCACTGATGTGTGAGTTATTCCATTTAAAAGGAGTATATTGCAATTGAATTGCAAATTCAAACTCCATTTGATTTATCGATGAATTTCAATTGCATTTGAAACCATGAATAAACATTTGAAAAGGTTGAGCATGAAGTGATGTTGTAAAGGTGAGGTAAAGTCTCTGATGTGTGGATGAATCCATCTAAAAGAAGGGTGTTGCAAAGTCAATTGAAAAATCACTCCAAATTTGAATTTGAAAAGGATCCATATGCACATATGCCACTGTTCACCCATTTTAAAATGGCCAGACATGAAAACAAAGTGCATATTCAGAATTCTTGTATTTTTCTGATAATTTTAGACATATTATTTGTCCAATTTGGAGTTAATATGAATTTTCTATGAATTATTGAACTTTAAAGTATTTTCTGCAATTTCCTGATTTCTTTTAAATCAAATTCTAATTACTGCGTCAGCATGACCTCATGCTGACGTAGGGGGGTCTGACCAGTGGGGTCGGCCTGTCAATGTCTCAGGGATTAATCCCTCTGTTTATTTAAAATAGAGAGGGGTTTAGGGGTTGGGGGCCCCACCTGCCATTGAACTAGGGTAAACTAACAGGGGGGATTAGCCCCTAATGACAGCCACGTCGGCACATCACCGGCGGCGACCTCTGCACACGGCGAAGGCACCCTGGGACAGCCCAAACGTCCATGGGGGAAGCCACAAAGGGCACAAGTGCGTGCCCCGTGCTCGCACGCATCGCGCAGAGCACGCGGGGGTCACTGGGAGGCTCCAGGGCGACGTCTCCTTCGTCCACGGCGGCGGCCGGAGCCCCTGGAATGGCGTCGCGGCGATATAGGGCACGGGAGGAGAGGGGCTTAGAGGGGAAAAATCGGGCTCCTCACCCTGCTGCGAATGGTGAAGACGACGGGGCCGAGGGACGCTCGATGGCGACGCAATCGAAGGTCTTCTTATCGGTGGTCGGCGGCAAAGACTTGGGGCTCGCTTCGTCTCCGGTGGCGCCAAGCTTCGATTGAGGGCGGGGACCGGAGGAGTCGTCGGCGCTGGTGAAGATGGACAAGGTGCGGCGGCGAGAGGAGCTCGTTAGCCGCGTCGGGGCTTCGCCGTGCGCCGGCTAGGGCTCGGGTGTCCTCGGGTTTTCCGGCGAGCAGTGACGGAGAGGAACCAGAGAAGGGGGCAAGGTGTGTGGGGGAAAAGGAGCAGCTGCGTGGCGCAGAGAGAGGCGAGGGGGAGGCCTAGAGGAGCCTTGGCGTCGCGGTGGCAGTCGGCGCGTGCTCGGCTCGCCACTGAGCTACTTCTGGGCGCGGGGTAAAGATGAAAAGGGAGGGGGCTGGGCTGGGCCGGCCTAGGTGAGTGGGCCTGCGCCCCAGGGCGTAAGGTAAGCCCCTTTCTTTTGTTTTATTTATATTTTTTTCTGCATTTTGTTTGACCTAGCTAATAAAATAGCTAAGTATTTTTGTAAATGCCCAAATTATTTTATATGGCCTCATAAAATAGAGAGCTAGCCACTTATAAAGTTTGGACATTTTTAAAATTCAAATTATTTGAACTTTAATTCAAATAGGGGTTTAAATTTAAATCCAAGCTCCTGTTTGAATATTTTAAAAATCCATGAGCATGGGAATGCTACCACATTACTTTATATGTGATCATACTCATTTATGTGACTTTTTAAAAATACAAAAGGAATTTTTGGAGCAACTTTATTTCTGGCCATTTGAATTAAATTCATCTGGGGGGTGTTCTCTCTCCCATTTCATTTTTTTTGAAATTTTTAGCATGAATGTAATGTACTCTTGATCCTAGCACATACCTAACTTGGGGTTGTGATTTTTTTTTGTTTGTTGCATTGCTGTGATGATTGTCTGTATTGATTGCAGTATTTGCTTCACTGATTTATTAACCGGTGAATATTCTCCCCCTCTCTTTCTCGTATTGGATGCGAGACCGAACATTTTTCCCAACGGCACACGACCTTCGCGACACCGGGTTTCACCCGAGCACCGTCGGAACTTTCGGCACAAGACCGACCATCACTATCGGTGCGAAAAACCCCCATTTATATTTAAATGAGATATTTTATCAGGAGGTGTTCTACGTTCTCTTTTCGTGTTAAACGTTGTATACATTTTCGGTACCGTGTGGCGATGATTTTTTTCAAATTTCGTGCGATTCTGACTTCGTCGGGTAGGTAAACGATCGGACGCGCCAGGCATAGTAGCCGGTGTAAGTCCAGTGACGTATTTACAAGATATCGCGTGCACCGATAGCTGGACCCCCGGATTACCCTCTTATCTTTGGATTCTAGCCCACGCGAAAAACTGGACCCGAAACGGGCCATTTTGTGGCCCAAACATCACCTAGCAGCCCCCTGCTATATATAGTAGGTGTTTCCCTACAAAAAATTGGAAAACCCTAGTCAACCTCCTCAATTTCCGCAGCAAACCTCTCACCCGCCGCCACTTGGAGCGCCACCACCAGCCAGCCACCAACCCCAGATCTGGAGACCCCTCCTGCACGATATGGACCGTCGGATCAACTGATCCAACGGCCAAGGAAGACCTAGATCTCCCCCGTGCTCCCGCAACTCCCGAGCTCCTCCCTGCCGTGGATGCCCGAGCCTGCGCCACCTCGTCAACCCCGGCGCTCTGCCGGCGAGGCACCTCCCCGCCTCCGGCCAGGTCCTCCCGTGACCCTCCTCTTCTCCTTCCTCTCTCTTTCCCTCTCATCTTATTTCTTTTCTACCCAGGAACCATGGCCGCCATTAATGGAGGTCGAAGACCTCGAGCTCACGCCGCCACCCTAGACCTCGTCGGCGACCTCCTTGGTCAGATCCACGGAATCTCCGCGCCTCCCTGTCCCTCGTGCCGCCCGCTGGGATTCACCGGCGTCAGCCGTGCCACCGCGTCGAGGTGGCCGCCTCCAGTTGCTCCCTTGCCCGATCCAGTGAGAGCCGACGCCGCTCGCTCGCGTGGCCTCTCACGTGGGCTAGGCGCGGCCCACGGCCAACGGCCCAGCCAGCGCGCCCAGCTAGGCCACCTCGCACCACGTGGGCCGGCGCGTCCCAGCTGCCCAACGCGCTTCCCTTCTCCCCGGGCGCTGCCCAGCTAACCTCCGCCCAGCGCGAGATGGGCCTTAGCCCATGGTAAGCACCACTTCCTCCTTTTTTTATTTGTTGTTGGTCTCGGCCCAGTGATGTATGACGCCCTATGCGTTATTTAGTTAATCTTCGCTCACCCTGGTTAGGCCCGGTTAGTGTAGATTTGGCCCATGAATCAATACTAGCTCTATTTTCTTTATATAGAGGGCAGATTGTAGTAGATTTTTGCGATGCATATATCATTTTCACCGTAGCTCGGATGGAGACACTTTCTACATGAAAGTTGCTCCATTTTTCGCGTAGATTAACAAAATGTTTCCCTTTCCTATGTTTGAACTTGTCTACATGTTGTTTCACTGCTATTTTCACTACTTGCCACTGTAAATTGTAATAGGCCGTAACTTTTTAACCATTGTCCGATTAAAATATTCTTTATATGTAACTTGACTAGAATTGCGTGTAGATCTTGAATATGTTGTTCTTGCTTGCTAATAAAATTAAGAAAATATGGTTAGGGAAGAACAATACCAAATTCTTAAATTGTCATGGGGTACTTAGTGATATGCCATGTTTAGGATTTTTACCTCACTTAAATTGACTAGCATAGGTAGTTTACCTTATGCTACACCTCTTATGATTGTTTGTTATGCCATGCTTGTGTGAGATGCGATGTTAACAACCTTTTGATCATGTTGTATACCTAAACAACTTGAACCCTTCTAAATGTGCGGTATTGTCGTGTGTGACGAGTACTCCACTTAACCGGTTAGTAACCGCTCTCGACGATACATGTGATGCCGTAGCGTGTGTCTCGTGTTGCATTCTTGTTGATGCTTGCTCATGATTGCTTCATAGTAATAGATGCTTGCTCGTCGATTGCCTTTCCAGTGTTTCCTTCTTGTGTGCTCCCGCGGGTACTCTTGGAGACGATGCGAGCTTGCGATCGACCACACCTTCGATTTTCGTCTTCTCATCAGGTAAGGGGAGCATATATCATGCTTATAACTTTCAGCTCACTCGCGCCTAGGTGTAGGATACAACGATTGCTTGATCCTACCACTTAATATTCATGCCTCTCAAATAAACCCAAACAGTCATGTCCTCCACATCCCAGCAAACCTTGTTCGGCTATGTTACTATTGCTCGCTGCTCAGCCACTGCTTAGTATACATGCTAGGATGCTATCAAATTATCCTGTTACTCCTTGGATTGGGCTATCACATTATTATATTGTTGTGGATGATATGATTATTATAATTATGACAATATTCAACGAAGGATGGAAGGTCTAGACTATCCCGCCCCGACGCTTTGTTCCATTCGAGTCACCTAGGACCCGAGTTCCGGGTATTGTGTCTCTTGACGAGCATGCCTAACCGCTTGTGGGATTTTATGGGGTCCCCTTTTCTTACCTACCTAGCTTCAAACATTTCTAGTGGTGGCCCAAGCTGATTTACCATTTGAAACCATGCATATATGTCTGTCGGGTCGCTCCTAGAAGACATCCTTTAAACCATCCAGGGACAACGGGGACATGGTTTCCTTTGTTGGTCCAACCTGTCCGGCTGAGGACCCGACCTCATGTGAGAATTTACCGGCAATCCGAACCCGAGGCATACGGTAGAGACCAGATCAAGAGCGCGGCCGGCTCCTGAACTAGATATCAACTCCCCGGGGGCCACCCGGATTTGTTCGTTGTTACCTAGAGGGACCTGTCGTTTCGGATCTCTCGGAACTAAATCATAAAATGGTTTCTTATGATGGGTAGAAACTGAGAGAGATGGGCATGCGTGCGGAGCCTTGTAATGGGCAGTTGGTACACCCCTGCAGGGTTAAATCTTTTCGAGAAGTCGCGTCCACGGTTATGGACGACCTGAGACCTACTCCTTGTTCATAGACAACAACAACAACTGAGATAATCTTAATAACTTGATCAATGTGTGTGTGCCTTGTTTGCTTCTTCTTCGTCGGGATGCGAAGGGGAGGACAAGGATAAGATAGGTGTTATGTTTGCGTAAGTAGCTGATAGCAAGACTTGTTGGAGGCGATTCCTCATCGAATGCTTGGCTTTTCATATTTTTCTGAATAGAACGTTAGCCACTCATATATTGCTAGTGCAGCTGCAACCTCACCACTACCCCTATATTACCGTGAGAAGTTAGTTACAAGACTTGTTGATATATCTCACCCCTTTCTTTTCTCTTTTACGCACGTTATGCATCGATCTTGGACTTCAGTGGTGCTTGACGACCCTTCATCTGGACGCCTTCGCGGAGACTCGACGGCGACTAGTTAGGCGGATCCCGCGCAGAGAGCCTGGACTCGTGTGGACGTGGGAATCGTGTGTTTTACCTTTGCCATTAGGCATTTGATTGTAGTCTGTACTTAGACATGTATCTTCCGCTGATGTAATGTATTAAGGCAGTTGTATGCCGATTGTATGAGATGTTGTATCCTTGTAGCTGTAATATTTTGGTATCATGTTGGTAATCCGGGGCATATGGCATTGTCATATGTCGCGGTGGGACCGATATGTGCTTCGTCCCCCGATCTGGATGTAAACATCTAGATCTGGAACAGTATCGCATATCGGGCCTTACAGCTATGTGGTCAATTCTCTCTCCCGTGATGTGATCTTGATTGTGATCATAGGCTATGTTAATCTAGGGTGATCCCATGATGTTTCCCCTTCTTCTATGTATTGATTTGATGTACTCACTTGATCTTATCTAGTATAATCCCCGAGACCATGGTGACAGCGGTCTATTGGTCATGGATTAGAAGAATATTTTCATGAGTGATTTCCTCTTTTGTGTGTTGATTGAAGATTGAGAGTCTCTTGGTGCTTGTCTTTGACTATCCATGAGATATGTTGTGGTGATTGTGGTACTCTCTTTGGATGGCCGCGGTGACATTGGGAAATCCATAGATTGAGAACTACGAACTGTGAGGTGTGCTTTTGTAGCCCTACATAATTCTCGTGCTCTCCTGACCACAAAGGAATGACCTCCGAGTACGTCTCCATTGCATGTTTTATGGGAAATATCATGTGATTAGACTATGTTAATGTTGTTGGGAGTTGCCACTAGTGAAAGTATGAAGCCTAGGCCTTGTTTCCACCATTGTTACACCGTTTGTGCTCACTGTTGTCACATGTTTGCTTTCTGCACTATTTATTACAGATTTATATTACCTTGCTTTGCCACACCTATCACTCGTATTTTACCATCTCTTCGCCGAACTAGTGCACCTATACAACTCCTAGTTGTATTAGGTGTGCTGGGGACACAAGAGACTTCTTGTATCTTAATTGCAGGGTTGCTTGAGAGAGACCATCTTCAACCTCTACTTCCCTGAGTTCGATAAACCTTAGGTCATCCACTTGAGGGAAATTGTTGCTGTCCTACAAACCTCTGCGCTTGGAGGCCCAACATAGTCTACAAGAATAGAAGCATGTGTAGACATCAAGCTATTTCTGGCGCCGTTGCCGGGGAGGTGAGTGATTGAAGGTATACTTTAGATCTTGCAATTAAATCTTTTTGTTTCTTGTTTTTATTTTCACTAGTTAGGCTTATGGAAAACAACAAAAAATGAGAGAGCTTTATGAGCTCTACCTTGAATTGGGTCATGAAGTGTTTGAAGAGAAAATCAAAAAACCTATGGAAATTTATTTGCATACTCTTCATGATTGCAATGTTACTAGTATGTCTTCTTTGAATACCTTTGATGCTAATGATATACAAAGTTATAAGCTTGGGGATGCTAAGTTTTATGAAGATGATCTTTTTAGCCCCCCCAAGTTTTGATGAGGAAATTTATTTTGATGATACTTTGCCTCCTATCTATGATGATTATTGTGATGACACTTATGCTATAAAGAATAAATGTTTGCAAGTGTATCATGATAAGAATGATTCATGTGACAACTATTTTCTTGAGTTTGCTCCCACTATTACTAATGAGAAGGATTTTGCTTATGTGGAGAGTAATAAATTTTCTATGATTGTGGATCATGATAAGAACTTTTTATGTGATACTTATATTGTTGAGTTTATTCATGATCCCACTGAAAATTATTATGAGAGGGGAACATATACTTATAGATATTTCAATAATATCAAGTTCCCTTTCTTTATGTTGAAGGTTTTGAAGTTGCACTTGTTTTGCCTTCCTATGCTAATATCTTTATGCTTCAATGAGTTATTTCTCTACAAGATCCCTTTGCATAGGAAGCATGTTAGACTTAAATGTGTTTGTTATTTGCTTCTTGATTATCTCTTTTGTTCTTCAAGTCTTATTCCTATGAGAGCATCAATAAAATCTTAAGCCTATCTTTATGGCTATAAAGAAAGAGCTCTAGGGAGACAACCCTTGTTATCTTCACTTAGTTTTTTCCTTCTGTTTTTAGTGGTCTTGAAGATTGTTACTACTGTAGCAACATCATTGTATCTTTATTTTCAAGCTATGTTCCAAGTTATAACCTCTTATGATAAGGGAAGGAAAAGTTGTGACATGCTGTCCAGAAAACAAATTCTGTCTTCTTGACGGAAAAAATGGAACAAATCACCTGTTCATATTTTGGATCTTAAATTTTTACACAGCATGCTCTATACAATTGTGAAACTTTTGTATGTACTGAGTTTTTTGATTTGAGTTGGAGAAGTGCCCCGAAATTTTTTCTCTAGTACCTGTTGTTCTGTTTTCACAGATTCTTCCACGTTTTGCCTCTCCTTACTTTTGCAAACCTTAAGCTTGATTTTTATTTGCAAAAACTTTTTGGTAATCTTGAGAAACAATATCTCTTGAAGAATATCTTTATATCCAGTATGGATTTTTTTTTATTAAGGGTACTAACCTCTCTAATGAGCTTATGATGAGTTATGTATGAAGGGAGTTTTCAAGTGTGCGAGGGAAGATGATGAAAGAAGATCCGGGAGTGTCAAACGCTCAAGATTGGGGATGCCCCCAAGCATCCCCAATAAATATTCAAGGAGACTCAAGCGTCTAAGCTTGGGGATGCCCCCGTGCATCCCCTTCTCCATCAACAATCATCAGTTCGTCCTTCGTCTCACTATATTTTTATCACTTAATGCGTTATGTGCTATGCTTGGAGCGTCTCGCTCTTAGGTTTCCTTTTTATTTTTCTTTAGCTTTGCTTGCTGTTAACAAGTTATACCCCAAATTACTTTGTGTGGGAGAGAAACACGCTCCACTGCAATCTAGAACACATCATAGGATTTTTCATGTTTACCTTTTTGCTGTTGTGTGTTCTTTATCTTTTCGTAGCTACTGCCATGTTTAGTTTTAGTCTTAGTTTGTCTTTAGAAAGAGCCTTGGATTTTGTTTAGTTTGTTGCTGGAACTCTCTTTAGTCTTCATGTTTATCTTGTTAAGAGAGTTGGTTGTTGCACTGAGTTGTGTCTTGTCTTGAAAGTAGGTAATTGAGGTTGCTATTTAATTTTAGTAGTAGCTTGTAATAGTTTTGAGGTATTGTTGTGAGTAATGTTTGAACTTTTGGTGTCATGAGCTCTATCCTATTAGTGATAGTGTCGTATTTTGGGCAATCCGTGTTTATTTTCACAAACCTACAAAACTAGTTGAGAACTCTAGCTACTAGATGGATAAATAATGTTTGGAGGGATCAGATATTAAAGTACACTCACGTACCATGAGTCGAGGATGTGCAAGGATAACCAAACCCCCATACACCCCTCCTCGGTGTACTTGTCTCTTTGAGAACCTCCTTATTAGATTGAGAGTTACCGATAATAAGTGCATGAGTTCTTCGGACTAATGTAAGTATTGAAAGTTGACACTTCCACCTCCTCATATTTGCTAGCCTCTTCAGTACAGTGCATTGCCCTCTTCTCACTCCGAGAGTTGGCGTCCAACTTCGCCATGTAACAACCCAAGAGTGGCATTCCTCTGTTCACCATGTATTCGTACCTTTCCCTCTTTTGGTGTTCAAGTTGTGATCATGTAAGGTGTGATTTTTCATGTGGTCATGGTGGTGATGAAGAAGTTGAGCCCACTTGTCTTTTCATTTTGTGTGAATTGATCAAATGCCAAAAGAATGGAATTGTGTTCTGTTGCAAATGCATGCGTGCCCATTTGAACTCCAAACTTTGCCAAGCCAATACTTTGGAGTTTAGAGAGTTTTCATGATTTTATAACTGTTTTTCACCCTCTGAAAAATAGGGAGGCAAAATAGAAAACATTTGAATTCAAATTCAAAGGTTCAAATGCCACTTGCTTAAAATGGTCAAACCATTTTTATAAAATCAGGAATATTCCAGGAGGAATTTTGGTGCTGGAGTTTTCTTTTTATCTCTCCCTTTTTCTCTCTGTAAAAGTCCTAGGGCTTTCATAGATTTTTATTTGGAAAAGGGTTGTCTCATTTTTTCTCTCCAAAGGAACCTGCTGGCCAGGCCCGGCCCAGCAGGCCTATCCCTCTCCTTCCCGGACCCCCAGCCCAGCCCACGACGAAGGGGTACGCTCCCAATCTTCTTCCTCCTTTCCAGCAAGGAGCACCACCTTTTCCCCTCTCCTCTCTCACAGCCGATGTCACGGCGACGACATGGAGCCCTGAGGCCAGTGGCAGCCGCCCCCTCCTTTTAAGTGCATCCAGAGCACCCCCGGAAACCCTAGATTCCATTCCCCCCTTCGATTTCTCCGCCGCCGCCCTCCTTCACCCGCTCCGGACTCCCCTGTTCCGCCATGGAAGCCGGTGAGGAGCTCCAATTCCTCGCCCCCTCGTCGAGCGTGTGCTTGTGCTCACCTTTCTGTGAGTCTTGCTAATCCTCCCTGTCCCGCAGGTCGGAGCTAGGAGACTCGAGACGTCCCCGAGCCGACGACGTCCGCCGCGGCCTCTTCTGCCTCGTCGATGACCACCCCGTCTTCTTCCGCTCTGGAGCATTCGAGCTCCTCCTCAGCAAACCCCTAGGTGACCAGGCGTCTCCTCCCTTCATCACTTCAGTGGGTACGCAATTTTTTCCCGTGTGACAGCAGATTTCCACTGCCACTGTCGCCGCTGCCGTGCCGCGCCCGGCTGCCGTGTGCTGACCGGACCGTGCACACGCCTTCTTTGGTTGCAGTCGAGCAAGCGTTTGGCGCCGCGCTGCGTTGTTGGCAAACATGCCGTAGTCGGCCGTTTTGAATTTTTTTTCTCTCTAGAGACGAGCGCCGCTGTGAGTTCGCCGGCAAGAAAGGCAGGCCCTTTGCGACCTAGTCGCTCGAGCTATGCGATTTTGGAACCATGCTACTCCCAGCTACGCGTAGTGTGTCTCGGTTGAGTCACCGGCGACCTGTGCGCAAGGCTAGGTTCGCCGGAGTTGCGCTCCGCCTGTTCCCGTTATAGCTCGCGTGTCAGTGAGCCGCCGTGCTTCTGCTCGACGAGACGAACCTGTGCCCGTGGGCTTCCCGGACAGGTAGAGTTGGGAATGGAACCACGGTTGTCCCAGCTGCGAGTAGCAACACTCGGCTGAGTCGCCGGAGTGCAGTAGCCGACGCTGAGGTCACCGGAAAACACCCCGACGAGCGCTTGTTTCGGGTTCAGTTTCGTCAGGCATGTTCGCATTTCTTCAGTTAACCCATGTTGCACAAGTTACCTAGGCTATGTCGGCTGTTGTGACGCGATTCCCCTAGTAGCTTGGCTGGTTTGAGCGTTGTGTCCGGACCAAGAGGTCTCGTGTTCGAATTCCACCATGGGCATGTTGATTTAGCCCCATTTTTTTGGTTGGCTGGCTGAGAGCCAGGCCCCACTTGCCAGTGGAGAGAGGTCACGGTGGGCTGCTGGTTCGGCCAGGTAGGCCTCGGGCTGGGCCAGGTTGGCTGGTTCAGCCCAGTGATCTAGAGGCCGAGCCCCTCTTCTTTTTTTCTTCTCTTTTTCTTCTGTCTGTTTTCTTTTTCTTTTAGCAAATTATTTCAAACCCTTGTAGTATTTGAACCTCAATTCAAATGCTGACATGTTGTACATGTTTATGGGGTAGAAAAATTCAAGGATTATTGTGGTGGCAACATTTTTATGTTTTGAGCAACATAAAAATGATGATATATGAGGTTGCCCATATGTATGCCACCTTCCTTTTTTTTGATTATCAAATCCTTTGCTTTTGCCTCATGGTGGCCATGCCATTTAGATGGGGCAGATATTTTGGAGTGTTGGCTAAGGGGTGCTGACCATTTGTATTTTGCTAAATACAAGTTGGGGTGAACCTTTCACATACACCACCTTGGTCAAATCCTTTCTTTCCATTGGATCATGCACCATGTCATCAATCTATGATCTTGATCCTTTGGACAGGCCCAAACATATTGTTATATGAGAGTGGCTGGTCTCCGATCCTTCTTTGGAAAACTTATCCGGTGTCAACTTTCATCGACACCTTTTCGTCTCCGGAATCGATAGATTAATTTCATGCATTTTCTTATTGTTAACTTGTTATTGTTGTTCAGGCCATGTCATGTTGCCATGTTACTTACACAAAAATTAAGGCTATGACCAAGGCCATAAAATATAAATAGTTGCATATGAAGTTGTTGACGTGTCGTCAACACCTTCATTGAAATTTGACTAGATAGGGTCACATCATGCCTGTTAAACTTGGTCATCCCATCCATGCTTGAGCATTGTTGGTCTCGATGTTTACTTGTGTGTTTCTCCTTGCCGGTACCTTACGTTAGCACCTGAGACTGTCGAGGAGACTTTCGTGGAGATTTCCGACACCGAGCCCAAGGACCCTGCTACGTCTGCTCCGTCGACCGATTACCCAGGCAAGGGGGTTTATATTTCATTCTTTATAGCTTTTAGCTCGCTTGCCTAGCTGTATCTAGAACGGTTGCTTGATCCTAACACCATATACTTTTTCCTCTTAATTAAACCCAAACAACCATGCCCCCACATCCTAGGAAAACCTTGTTTGGCTATGTACCTTGCTTGCTTAACCATTGGTTAGTATGAGTAGGCCCTTAACCTGCTGCTTATACCCATTGCTGCTTGGTGGGATATCATGCAATTATCAAAAATTGGTTGATATTTATTATTATGATGTTAATTTATAATTGACGAAGGATGGGAGACCGGGCTGTTACCGCCAGGTGTTTTGTTCCATTCGAGTCACCTAGGTCCCGAGTTCCGGGTATTTTGTTTCTTGACGAGCGTGCCTAATCGTGTGTGGGATTCTATGGGGTGCCCTTGTCTTACCTACCTAGCTCCAAACAGTTCTAGTGGTGGCCCAAGATGATTTTACCTTTTGAAACCCGTGTGTGTAACTGGTTAGCGCTCCAGTGGATTTAAAACAAAGGGGGCCAGGGGGATGGTATATCTCGTTGGTCCACACCAGGAAGCTAGAGAGCCTGCCCGGGAGAGGGCAGTTCCTCTCAACCTCGTCCAGGCGGTAGAGGCTGATTCGAGAGCGCGACCGGCTTTTGAGTTGGATGTCGACTCACCGGGGGCCACCCGGAATTGTGCGTTGTTAGTTAGAGGGACTCTGACGTTCCGGAGTTTTAGGAGCCTTCACCCGCCAAGCGGAAACCGGGCGTACATGCGAACCCTATGATGGGCAGTTGGTACACCCCTGCAGGGTTAAATCTTTTCAAAAATCCGTGTCCGCAGTTATGGACGACTTGAGACTTACTCCTTGTTCATAGAATCACATCAAATTAATCATTCTATAAAAGTTGCCAACGTGTGAGTTACCTAGATTGCTCTTCTTTGTCCGGGGCGACAAAGAGGGGACAAGGTTGTGTTATGTTTTGCGTAAGTAGGTGGATAGAAGACTTACGACACGTTGTCAACGAGTTCTTGGATCTTCCCTTATTCCAATAGATCGTTAGCCATTCATATATGCTAGCACGGCTATAACCTCAACCACTACTTTTCTTTACCGTGAGAAGTTAGTTATACTGCATTGATATATTCTCACCTCTTGCTTTTCTTTTCGCTTTTATTGTTTTTCCTGATCGGTCGCTGTAGTTGATTACTACCTCGACCCGAGCACTGGACGTTACTTCGTGGAGGTGCCACCGGAGGAGGACGATGAGGAGGACTTCGCCCAGTAGGTCCTATAGTTGGGTTCCGACGTTCCGTGGGTGGGCTTGTTTATGTGCAGCCCTCTCTAGGGCCATTTGGATTTTGACCGTACTCGGTCGTGTGTGTCTTTCGCATGATGCTATGATGTACTATTGGATCTTATGTACTCTGAAATGATGTAATAAATACCAGTGGCGAGTGTATGCCCTGGATTTATATATATTTATGTCTTAGTTGTTCGTGCTTCATTTACCTATTGTCGAGAATCCGATAGCGATATGCGTGCGAGTATCGTGCGTCGTTGGCCACTTATGCGCTTCTATCTCAGGTGGGACGCGAAAGCGACTAACTCGAGATAGTACCGCATCGGGGTCCTTACAACTTGGTATCAGAGCAGGACTTACTGTAGGACCCCTTACTGGCCGAAGTTGAGTCTAGAAACTATTTTGTAGTTACTAAGGAAAAATCGGAGAGTAGGAACTCTTTCTTTTTCTTCTTACCCCACCCTCCCACATATTTTTCCGTGAGGAAGTGAAACACTGTTTTCTCTCTGCAATTATCCTTTCAAAACAAATCTAGGTTCTCGTTTACATGAGGCTCTGATTCTCTATAATTTTTTGCTAGCGACGAGAAGGGTTGGCGTACGTTGAGAACACTGAGCCACCACTTGGGGTTGACAGCTCCACCTCGCTTATGGCGTACCTCAGGTGAAACTCTTATACAGGGATGGTTGTCATCCTCTGGATATGGTTCCTCCCCCTATAGGAGACTACTTCGGCGGGCCGCTCAGGGCATACGTCTCAACGTTCAGGTCTTCAACCACTCGTATATATATTGTTGTGTGCTCGCTAGCAGATTATTATCTTGGATTTGGATGATCTCGGTTTGAGGATTCAAGTAGCACCTAGATTTCGACTTTCTGGGTTAACCTTGGTGGATATTCAGCCTTCGGCTTCCTCATACCTCATGAGGAAGTTTTGTTGCCAATATTGCTTTATATTCTGGTTTCATCAATATTTTTCTACCATGTTCTCGTAAGTGTTCCTGTATACAGGATTCCAAGAGGGAACATGCCGCCGCCTGAGAACCCTATCCTTGGGGAGGCTATGGCCGCAGTGGCTCAGGGCACAGCTGCGATCTTATAGATGCTCCAGAACCAGACTACCCAGAGGAGTGATCGACCACAACACACGACTTTGCAGCAGTTCCTTGCTATCAACCCCCCCAGGTTCTCAGAGGCTCAAGACCCACTGGAAGCGGATGACTGGATATCTCAGATCAAGAAGCACTTCAATGCAAACACCGTCAGACCGGTCGACTACGTCACCTTCGCCTCCTTCCAGCTTCAGGGTGCACCAGCCAGCTGGTACGATACCTACAAGGCCAACAAGGGCGATGCTGTGTTCACGTGGGAGGACTTCGTCACAGACTTCAGAGCAGCGCATATTCCGAGTGGCTTGATGGACAGAAAGCGAGAGGAGTTCTTGGCTCTGAGGCAGGGTGAGAGGTCAGTTCAGGAGTACAACCTGGACTTCGTCAGGCTCGCCAGGTACGCTCCGAAGGAGGTCTCCACAGAGGCCAAGTGGATTGCCAGGTTCCGTGGGGGTCTCAGCATAGAGATCAAGTATGCGCTCACCTAGTGCAACCCTACGCTGTTCTCGCAGTTCGTGGATTCATCTATCCGCCAGGAGTCAGCCAGAGCAAAGTGGGATACAGATAGAAAACGCCAGAGAGAGAACAACTCCGCAGTGATGGTCCACAAGAAGGCAAAGACTTGGGTCACAGAGACGCCACCACAGAGGGAGCAGTTCCAGCAGAGGGGCTCAGTTGTCCGCACTTTTTCCCGCCCTACCGTCCCAGTTCAGCAGGCCCCTCGCTCTACACCACCACACGCGAGGCCACCCAGGCCGCAGTTCTAGCCCAGGTCAGGCGTGATATGCTACAAGTGTGGAGGTCCGGGGCACTACTCATACAAGTGCACTAACCCACGCTTTGCTCGGCTCCCACCGCCCCCACCTCGCTCTACTTCGAGCACTGCGATGGTGAGGGCACAACCACATGCAGTTCGAGTAACAACGTGATGATGACAGATGCGCAACAGTCTTCAGAGATCGTGATTGGTAGGTTGCTTGTTAATTCTGTTCCCGCGACTGTGTTGTTCGATTCCGGAGCTTCCCATTCCTTTGTATCACAGAGATTCGCTAATGAGCAGGTCCTCACCTTGGAGGATTTTCCTACCCTGTTGTCTATCGTCTCTCCTGGTTCCATGTTTGGCTCTGCATTTCGTGCTCCTTTTGTGAGGATCAATATCCAGGATTGCATGTTTCCCGCCTCTTTGATCTTGCTTCCCCGTTCCTATATCGATGTCATTCTGGGTATGGATTGGATTGTGCAGCACAAGGCCAACATTGATTGCCCTTCAAGAACCGTAAGGTTGACACATGATTGAGGTGCCGTAATCTGGTATACTTGTGGCTCAATGGCAGGAGGAGCACAGTTGTATAGTTTGAACGCAGGAGTCGTGCCTTTGCTCGAAGAAGTCAAAGTTGTCTGTGAATTTCCAGACGTCTTTCCAGAGGAGTTGCCAGGAATTCCCCCAGTTCGAGCTATTGAGTTCGTTATTGAGCTAGAGCCTGGTACTCAGCCGATTTCTCGGCATCCGTACAAGATGTGTTCGAAGGAGTTGATTGAGCTCAAGAAACAATTGACAGAGTTGGAGGCAGGCGGTTTTATTTGCGCGAGCACTTCCCCTTGGGGTGAACCAGCTTTGTTTGTCGAGAAGACAGATGGGACTATCCGCTTAGTCCAGGACTATCGCGGTATCAACAAGAAGACCATGAAGAACAAATACCCTTTACCCCAAATCAATGATCTGTTCGAACAGTTGAATGGGGCAAAGGTGTTTTCCAAGCTTGACTTGAGGATGGGGTACCACCAAATCCGTGTTCGTGAAGAGGACATTCCCAAGACCATGTTCAACACACGTTATGGGCTGTATGAGTTCACAGTCATGACTTTCGGCTTCTCAAACGCCCCTCCAACATTCATGAGAGCTATGAACTATTTGTTCCAAGAATGGCTTGATGTGTTTGTTATCCTCTACCTCGATGACATTCTCGTGTATTCCAAGTCAGAGGCTGAACATGAGGAACATCTTCGCCTGGTGCTGCAGAAGCTGAGAGAGCACCAGTACTATGCCAAGTTCTCCAAGTGTGAGTTTTGGCTCGACAAGGTCAATTTCCTTGGCCATGTCATTTACGCTGAGGGAATTGCGGTTGATCCAGAGCGAGTCCGCACTATTCAAGAGTGGGCTTCGCCGAAAAATGTGAAGCAGCTAAGGAGTTTTCTCGGCTCGCCAGTTAATGCAGGAGGTTTGTGCAGAATTTCTCCAAAATAGCAAAGCCAATGACTGAATTGTTGTGCAAAGGAAAACGATACACTTGGTCACCGGCTTGCCAGTCAGCCTTCGAGGAGTTGAAGAAGAAGCTGACCACAACTCCAATTATCACGCCGCCAGACGAGTCACAACCTTTTCACGTGTTTTGTGATGCCTCTTTGCAAGGTCTAGGCGGAGTTTTGATGCAACGCAGAAACATTGTGGCTTATACCTCACGACATTTGAAGACGAGTGAGAGGAATTATCCCACGCATGACTTGGAGCTTGCAGCAGTTGTGCACGCCTTAATCACTTGGTGACACCTCCTCTTAGGGAGGAAGGTGGATGTGTTCACCGACCACAAGAGTCTGAAGTACTTGTTCACTCAGCCAAATCTGAACTTGAGGCAAAGAAGATGGCTTGAAACCATTACTGAGTACACAGTTGATATTCACTACACGCCTGGGAAGGCGAATGTCATAGCTGATGCGCTAAGCCGCAAGGGCGATTGCAATAATATCCAAGTGAAGAAGATCCACCCTGATTTGTGTGAGTCCTTTCGCAGGCTCAACCTCGAGCTAGTTCCAGCAGGCTACCTTGCCAACCTTGTTGTAGAGCCCACTATCCATGAGAAGATCCGTGAGGCTCAGTCGGGTAGCTCAATGATACAAAAGATCAAACAGGGTATTGCCGCCTCAGTTCCCAAGTATGGTTGCTTTTTTGTGCATAATGACGGCACCGTGTTCTTCGAGGAGAGAGATGTTGTTCCCAAGGAGGGAGATCTCAGAGAGGTCATCATGAAGGAGGCCCATGATTCCAAGCTATCGATCCACCCTGGCAGCACTAAGATGTATCAAGATCTCAAGGAAAGCTTTTGGTGGACTCGTATGAAGCGGGATGTTGCCCGTTACGTGTCTCAATGTGATGTGTGCAGGAGAGTGAAGGCACAGCACCAGAAGCCTGCAGGGCTACTTCAGCCACTTGAGATTCCGGAGTGGAAATGGGATCACATAGAGATGGATTTCATCATAGGCTTCCCTTTGTCGCAGAAGAAGAACAATGCCATCTTTGTCGTCATTGACAATCTTTCCAAAGTTGCCCACTTCTTTCCAGTGAAGGACTCCATTTCAGCAGCTCAGTTGGCGGATTTGTATACCGCAAGAGTTATATCTTTGCATGGAATTCCCAAGAATATCAGTTCTGATAGAGGCAGCCTTTTCACCTCTAAGTTCTGGCAGGCCTTTCAAAAGGCGATTGGTACGACAGTGTTGTTCAGTACCGCTTATCACCCTCAGACCAGTGGGCATGTCGAGCGCGTGAACCAAATCCTCGAGGACATGCTTCGAGCATGTGTCATCTCCTTTGGTATGAAATGGGAGGAATGCTCGCCGTATGCTGAGTTTTCTTACAACAACAACTATCATGCAAGTCTGCAGGCAGGACCTTTTTAGGTCTTGTATGGCCGGAAGTGCAGGACACCTTTGAACTGGTACGAAACAGGAGAAAGGCAGTTGTTCGGCCCAGATGTGATCCAGGAGGCAGAGGACAAAGTGAAGATTGTCCGAGAGCACCTTAAGGCAGCACAGTGAAGGCAGAAGGCCTATTATGACAAGAGGCACCGTGGTGTAGCTTTTCAGGTTGGTGATTGGGCGTACCTGAGAGTGTCTCCATTGAGGGGAACTCACCGCTTTGGCATCAAAGGAAAGCTCGCTCCAAGATTTGTGGGACCTTTCCGCATCCTTGAGACTAGAGGACCTCTCGCCTTTCGGCTTGAGCTTCCAGAGAGTCTATCCATGGTGCATGACGTGTTCCATGTGTCCCAGCTAAAGCAGTGCTTCAAGCAGCCAGAGTAGGCCGTTGACTTGGGCGAGATCCAACTGAGTGCGGACCTTTCCTACTCGGAGCGTCCAGTCCGTGTTCTTGAGACGTCCGAGCGCAAGACTCTTAACAAGACCGTCAAGTTCATAAAGGTCTAGTGGGCACATCATTCGAAGAAGGAAGCAACGTGGGAGCGTGAAGATCATCTCCGTTCCGAGTATCCAGAGTTGTTTCAGGCTTAGATCTCGGGACGAGATCCTGTGTTGGTGGGGGAGGGCTGTAACAGCACAAGAGTGGCATTCCTCTGTTCAACATATATTTGTACCTTTCCCTCTTTTGGTGTTCAAGTTGTGATCATGTAAGGTGTGATTTTTCATGTGGTCATGGTGGTGATGAAGAAGTTGAGCCCACTTGTCTTTTCATTTTGTGTGAATTGATCAAAAGCCAAAAGAATGGAATTGTGTTCTTTTGCAAATGCATGCGTGCCCATTTGAACTCCAAACTTTGCCAAGCCAATACTATGGAGTTTAGGGAGTTTTCATGATTTTATAACTGTTATTCACCCTCTGAAAAATAGGGAGGCAAAAGGGAAAACATTTGAATTCAAATTCAAAGGTTCAAATGCCACTTGCTTCAAAAAGGGTCAAACATTTTTATAAAATCAGGAATATTCCAGGAGGAATTTTGGTGCTAGAGTTTTGTTTTTATCTCTCCCTTTTTCTCTCTGTAAAAGTCCTAGGGCTTTCATGGATTTTTATTTCGAAAAGGGTTGTCTCATTTTTTTTCTCCAAAGGAACCTGCTGGCCAGGCCCGACCCAGTAGGCCTATCCCTCTCCTTCCCGCACCCCCAACCTAGCCCACGACGAAGGGGTACGCTCCCCATCTTCTTCCTCCTTTCCAGCGTGGAGCTCCACCTTTTTCCCTCTCCTCTCTCACAGCCAATGGCACGGCGACGTCATGGAGCCCTGAGGCCAGTGGCAGCCGCCCCCTCCTTTTAAGCGCGTCCAGAGCACCCCCGGAAACCTTAGTTTCCATTCCCCCCTTCGATTTCTCCGCCGCCACCCTCCTTCACCCGCTCCGGACTCCCTTAATCCGCCATGGAAGCCGGTGAGGATCTCCAATTCCCCGCCCCCTCACACCCTCGTCGAGCGTGCGCTTGCGCTCAGCTTTCTGTGCGTCTTCCTAATCCTCCCTGTCCCGCAGGTTGGAGCTAGGAGACTCGAGACGTCCCCGAACCAAAGACGTCCGTCGCGGCCACTTCTGCCTCGTCGACGACCACCCCGTCTTCTTCTGCTCTGGAGCGTTCGAGCTCGTCCTCAGCAAACCCCTGGGTGACTAGGCATCTCCTCCCTTCATCCCTTCGGTAGGCGCGCAGTTTTTTCCCATGTGGCAGCAGATTGCTGCCGCAACTGTCGCCGCTGCCGTGCCGAGCTCGGCTGCCGTGTCCATGGCGTGACCGGACCGTGCACACGCCTTCTTTTGTTGCAGTAGAGCAAGAGTTTTGCGCCGCGCTGCGTTGTTTGCAAACATGGCGTAGTCGTCCGTTCTAATTTTTTTTCTCCAGAGCCGAGCGCCGCCGTGAGTTCACCGGCAAGAAAGGCAGGCCCTTTTCGACCTAGTCTCTCGAGATGTGCGATTTTGGAACCATGCTACTCCCAGCTACGCATAGTGTGTCTCGGTTGAGTCACCGGCGACCTGTGCGCAAGGCTAGGTTTGCCGGAGTTGCACTCCGCCTGTTCCCGTTAGAGCTCGCGTGTCAGTGAGCCGCCGTGCTTCTGCTCGGCGAGAGGAACCTGTGCCCATGTGCTTCCCGGACAGGTAGAGTTGGGAATGGAACCCTGGTTGTCCCAGCTGCGAGTAGAAACACTCGGCTGAGTCGCCGGAGTGCAGTAGCCGACGCTGAGGTCATCGGAAAACGCCCCGACGAGCGCTTGTTTCGGGTTCAGTTTCGTCAGGCATGTTCGCATTTATTCAGTTAACCCGTGTTGCACAAGTTACCTAGGCTATGTCCGCTGTTGTGACGCGATTCCCCTAGTAGCTTGGCTGGTTTAAGCGTTGTGTCCTGACCAAGAGGTCTCGTGTTCGAATTCCACCATGGGCATGTTAATTTAGCCCCATTTTTTTGGTTGGCTGGCTGACAGCCAGGCCCCACCTGCCAGTGGAGAGAGGCCACGGTGGGCTGCTGGTTCGGCTAGGTAGGCCTTGGGCTGGGCCAGGTGGGCTGGTTTCAGCCCAGTGATCCAGAGGCCGAGCCCCTCTTCTTCTTCTTTTTTCTCTTTTTCTTCGGTCTGTTTTCTTTTTCTTTTAGCAAATTATTTCAAACCCTTGTAGTATTTGAACCTCAATTCAAATGCTGACATGTTGTACATGTTTATGGGGTAGAAAAATCCAAGGATTATTGTGGTGGCAACATTTTTATGTTTTGAGAAACATAAAAACGATGATATATGAGGTTGCCCATATGTATGCCACCTTCCTTTTTTTGCTTATCAAATCCTTTGCTTTTGCCTCATGGTGGCCATGCCATTTAGATGGGGCAGATATTTTGGAGTGTTGGCTAAGGGGTGCTGACCATTTGTATTTTGCTAAATACAAGTTGGGGTGAACCTTTCACATACACCACCTTGCCAAAATCCTTTCTTTTCATTGGATCATGCACCATGTCATCAATCTGTGATCTTGATCCTTTGGACAGCCCCAAACATATTGTTATATGAGAGTGGCTGGTCTCCGATCCTTCTTTGGAAAACTTATCCGGTGTCAAATTTCATCGACACCTTTTCTTCTCCGGAATCGATAGATTAATTTCACGATGCATTTTCTTATTGTTAACTTGTTATTGTTGTTCATGCCATGTCATGTTGCCATGTTACTTACACCAAAATTAAGGCTATGACCAAGGCCATAAAATATAAATAATTGCATAAGAAGTTTTTGACGTGTCGTCAACACCTTCAATGAAATTTGACTAGATAGGGTCACATCATGCCTGTTAAACTTGATCATCCCATCCATGCTTGAGCATTGTTGGTCTCGATGTTTACTTGTGTGTTTCTCCTTGCCGGTACCTTACGTTAGCACCTGAGACTGCCGAGGAGACTTTCGTGGAGATTTTCGACACCGAGCCCGAGGACCCTGCTACGTCTGCTCTGTCGACCGATTACCCAGGCAAGGGGGTTTATATATCATTCTTTATAGCTTTCAGCTCGCTTGCCTAGCTGTATCTAGAATGGTTGCTTGATCCTAACACCATATACTTTTGCCTCTTAATTAAACCCAAACAGCCATGCCCCCACATCCTAGGAAAACCTTGTTTGGCTATGTACCTTGCTTGCTTAACCATTGGTTAGTATGAGTAGGCCCTTAACCTGTTGCTTATACCCATTGCTGCTTGGTGGGATATCATGCTATTATCAAAAATTGGTTGATATTTATTATTATGATGTTAATTTATAATTGACGAAGGATGGGAGACCGGGTTGTTCCCGCCAGGTGTTTTGTTCTATTCGAGTCACCTAGGTCCCGAGTTCCGGGTATTTTGTTTCTTGACGAGCGTGCCTAATCGTGTGTGGGATTCTATGGGGTCCCCTTGTCTTACCTACCTAGCTCCAAACAGTTCTAGTGGTGGCCCAAGCTGATTTTACCTTTTGAAACCCGTGAGTGTAACTGGTTAGCGCTCTAGTGGATTTAAAACAAAGGGGGCCAGGGGGATAGTATATCCCGTTGGTCCACACCTGGAAGCTAGAGAGCCTTCCCGGGCGAGGGCAGTTCCTCTCGACCTCGTCCAGACGGTAGAGGCTGATTCGAGAGCGCGGACGACTTTTGAGTTGGATGTCTACTCACCGGGGGCACCCGAAATTGTGCGTTGATAGTTAGAGGGACTCTTATGTTCCGGAGTTTCAGGCGCCTTCACCCGCCAAGCGGAAACCGGGCGTACATGCAAAGCCTATGATGGGAAGTTGGTACACCCCTGCAGGGTTAATTCTTTTCGAAAATCCATGTCCGCGGTTATGGACGACTTGAGACCTACTCCTTTTTCATAGAATAACATCAAATTAATCATGATATAAAAGTTGTCAACGTGTGAGTTACCTTGATTGCTCTTCTTCGTCCGGGGCGACAAAGAGGGGACAAGGTTGTGTTATGTTTTGCGTAAGTAGGTGGATAGAAGACTTATGACACGTTGTCAACGAGTTCTTGGATCTTCCCTTATTCCAATAGATCGTTAGCCACTCATATATGCTAGCGCGGCTGTAACCTCAACCACTACTTTTCCTTACCGTGAGAAGTTAGTTATACTGCATTGATATATTCTCACCTCTTGCTTTTCTTTTCCCTTTTATTGTTTTGCCTGATCGACCGCTGCAGTTGATTACTACCTCGACCTGAGCACTGGATGTTACTTCGTGGAGGTGCCACCATAGGAGGACGATGAGGAGGACTTCGCCCAGTAGGTCCTATAGTTGGGATCCGACGTTCCGTGGGTGGACTTGTTTATGTGCATCCCTCTCTACGGCCATTTGGATTTTGACCGTACTCGGTCGTGTGTGTCTTCCGCATGATGCTATGATGTACTGTTGGATCTTTTGATCGCTGAAATGATGTAATAAATACAAGTGGCGAGTGTATGCCCTGGATTTATATATATTTATGTCTTAGTTGTTCGTGCTTCATTTACCTGTTGTCGAGAATCCGATAGCGATAGGAGTGCGAGTATCGTGCGTCGGTGGGCACTTATGCGCTTCTATCTCAGGTGGGACGCGAAAGCGAGTAACTCGAGATAGTACCGCATCGGGGGCCTTACACTCACGTACCATGAGTCGAGGATGCGCAAGGATAACCAAACCCCCATACACTCCTCCTCGGGGTACTTGTCTCTTTGAGAACCTCCTTATTAGATTGAGAGTTACCGATAATAAGTGCAAGAGTTCTTCGGACTAATGTATGTATTGAAAGTTGACACTTCCACCTCCTCATATTTGCTAGCCTCTTCCGTACCGTTCCTTGCCTTCTTCTCACTCCGAGAGTTGGTGTCCACCTTCGCCGGTATATCCAAACCCTTGGCATGATACGCTCTTTCATCATAAACCTCCCTATATCTTTCCTCAAAACACCACCATACCTACCTATCAAGGCATTTCCATAGCCTTTCCGAGATATATTGCCATGCAACATCCACCTCTTCATGACTTGATCTTCATGTCATACATGTTCCTGATACACTGGCAGAGGCATGCATTTGCATACACCATGATAGCTATATCTTCTTTATGTTTGAGTACCTTGTAAAGTGTGAAGATCTTCTATACCTTCTTGTAAAATAGAGTGTTACCCTTAAGTGAGGAAAAGATCCCAAAGTGGACAAAATAAAAGATCCCAAAGAGGACAAATGAGAGTTAAATAGAAAGAGCCATTGAGGCCACCAAAAATACAAAAAATAGAAAAAAGATAAAAATAAATAAAAAGAGAGAAAGGGGCAACACTATTATTCCTTTTGAGAGATCCACACTAGTACTCCCTCTTATCCTTGTACTCCATAGAGATGATCATTTATGCATATAGCTATGTGGGGGACCTTCACACTATAGAACTTGGCTTGCATATTCCAAGGATGAGCCTCCTCAAACGAGCTCTAGGTCTTCATGAGCGAGAAAGTTGGATGCACCCCCACTAGTTCCATTGGAGAGCTTTTCTTAGCTCATATGTGCATCCGTTGCATGGCAATCCCTACTCCTCACATCATATCTATCATTTGGCCTTCTCGCCTATGATTGTCCTCATTGATGTGAGCCTTTCTCACCCTTTTTTGTCTTCCTCCTCCACCATATTTCTCTCTTTTCCATCCTAAGTGTCAACTTTCGCGCTTACACTCATCCATTGCATGAGTTCTCAAAATATCGAAAACGAGTGGATCAAATTGACTTGTACCTGGCTAGTGGTCTGGGGACGAGTCAAGATAAGATTCCAAAGAAGACCAAGTGTGAAACTTTAGTAGATTGAGTTCTCAACAAAAATATTTTTTCTCTCGTATTCCCATATCCCCCTTCTTGCACGCAAACACCATTTGGAGAAATTTGAGTCACAGACAGCTAAGAGCTCTTTCACCTAATGTTGTTTCGTTGCTTGTTTCAATGCCAATATAGACTCTTGCCTGTTATGACTTGAATTGAATCACATATCTTGATTGCTTTACTTTCAAAGTTCTTATATGGTTGCTAGCATGTCACCACAGAAATTATGCTTGTTATCATTTACCTACTCGAGGATGAGCAGGAATTAAGCTTGAGGATGTTGATACGTCCCAAACGAGCCTATAATTTCTGCTTGCTCCATGCATGTTTTGTGTGATATTGCTATGATCTAGGTACACTTTCATACACTTTTGATCATATTTTGACTAACTTGTAAACTCAGTGCACCCCAGTGCCAGTTCATGTTTTCTGCTGTTTTTCTATTTCAGGTTTCCCCATATTAAAAGTGCTCCAAAAATTTGGGAAAATCAGATAAAAAAATCAGCATCCCGGAAGCTTCCGGATTCACCGAAGAAGGGCCAGAGGGGCCCAACCTGGTGCCCAGGCGGCCAGGTGGCGCGGCCTAGGGTGGGCCCGTGCCGGGTGGCCGCCTGGACAACTGGTGCCCCCCCGATGCCCCCTTTGGCTCCTACTTATTCTCCCGTCACGAAAACCCTGATTCCAGACCCCTTTTCTCCAGAAGCAATTCCGATCTCCGCCGCCATCGCTGACAAGCTTCAGGGGACCAGAATTCCTGTGCTGGCACCTTGCCGGGACGGGAAAGTGCCCCTGGATTCATCTCCATCGACATTGCTTCCTCCCTCCATGAAGCGGGAGTAGTTCCTCCTCGGGGCTAAGGTTTCTACCAGTAGCTATGTGGTCAATTCTCTCTCCCGTGATGTGATCTTGATTGTGATCATAGGCTATGTTAATCTAGGGTGATCCCATGATGTTTCCCCTTCTTCTATGTATTGGATTTGATGTAATCACTTGATCTTATCTAGTATAATCCCCGAGACCATGGTGACAACGGTCTATTGGTAATGGATTAGAAGAATATTTTCATGAGTGATTTCCTCTTTTGTGTGTTGATTGAAGATTGAGAGTCTCTTGGTGCTTGTCTTTGACTATCCATGAGATATGTTGTGGTGATTGTGGTACTCTCTTTGGATGGCCGCGGTGAAAGTGGGAAATCCATAGATTGAGAACTACGAACTCTGAGGTGTGCTTTTGTAGCCCTACATAATTCTCTTCCTCTCTTGACCACAAAGGAATGACCTCCGAGTACGTCTCCATTGCATGTTTTATGGGAAATATCATGTGATTAGACTATGTTAATGTTGTTGGGAGTTGCCACTAGTGAAAGTATGAAGCCTAGGCCTTGTTTCCACCATTGTTACACCGTTTGTGCTCACTTTTGTCACATGTTTGCTTGCTGCACTGTTTATTACATATTTATATTACCTTGCTTTGCCACACCTATCACTCGTATTTTACCATCTCTTCGCCGAACTAGTGCACCTATACAACTCCTAGTTGTATTAGGTGTGTTGGGGACACAAGGGACTTCTTGTATCTTAATGGCAGGATTGCTTGAGAGAGACCATCTTCAACCTCTACTTCCCTAAGTTCGATAAACCTTAGGTCATCCACTTGAGGGAAATTAATGCTGTCCTACAAACCTCTGTGCTTGGAGGCCCAACATAGTCTACAAGAATAGAGGCGTGTGTAGACATCACCCACCTATAAGTAATTAGATTAAAAGAAATAAAAATGGAATGTGTCATTGACCAGTGGGCCCCATCCCTGATTAATTAGATTAAGCTGATTTATTAAATTGCAGTGTATGACATGTGGGTCCCCATGTCAATACACTATTTTGGATAAGGTTGTGGAAAATGTTGATTTAATAATTAAAATAAATTTAGAAATTGATTTAAACTTCGAAATTCAATATCTTTTAAACCGTAAGTCGGATTAAAAAACTTTATACATGAAATTTGATTAGAGCAATATGACAAATACGAATACGCATCCGTATACCAACGACACCCCTCTAACTCAACGAACACGAGAGATTCCCTTCAGGTGGTGTGTCGGTAATCACCCGGAGCCGGAATTTCATCCCCGGATGAATTCCCGCTCCGAGCATAACACTTTGTATTGCATTAGAACACCGATAACAATGATCTGTGATGTCATGTATCTGTTTGCATATGTTTGCTTTGTATTTACTATTTCTCCCCTTATTCTCTTGTAGACCCCACTGCTGCCGTCGACTACACCGCTGCTGAGTACGACTACGTCGACGACCTTACCCCTACCGTCGAGCTTCCAGGCAAGCAAAGCTATTTTCCTTCCCCAGATATCGCCTATCTTTCCGTACATTTCTTGCACTAGGCATTGCTGCTGCTGCTACGTTGCTTATCTATTCAATTGCATAGCCTGTCATTGTCGCCCCTTGAAGTACCTCCCTTTATCCTATGCTACCTTATAAATATATATGATATTCAGAAGTTAGCCCTGTCCCTTGTTAGTCAAATAGGATTAGATAGCGGGCCGTGATCACTCTAGGAGTGATCGCGAATACAAGATATAACAATAGCTACACGTACGACATAATGTAAACACCGTCCAAGGCCCCTACCTCGGCTCTGCCGAGCCACATCAAGTGTGAGCTATCGAGGAGTAATCCTTGTACTCCACTCATTGCTGACTCTGTATAGCCAGCTTAGGGTCCCGAACACCGGTTGTCCTTAAAGGTAAGGAGTCGGGTGACCCAACGGTGCCCGCGTAGGGTATTGTATCGAACAGACAGGACAGGTGTATTCCACCGGTGTACGGCGGGTCTGGTACTTGTTCGATGGCCGTGAGGTACCCTGTTGTACGAAAGTCGAGCTCTCCAAAGAGCAAACACGATAAAAGGTAAGGAGATGGTTCACCTTGTTGGTAACCGCACGAGTTTGTGGGACGACAGGGCAGGCGGCCACCGGCTCTGGTTATGGGGGTGGACCAGGCTGCTGTCGTTGTCCGCGACTCACCCAAATAGGGGCAACGATAACAGTTGTCCCGACAAAAAATAATAAAATGCTTAATGTGTCAGGTGGATGACTTGAGTGGGTCGACGTGCCCTATACGCACTACCTCCACGTGGGATTATGGTGTGGGCCCTCTGCGTTGTAGCCTCGTTAGATGGCTCTTCATACGTCATCTTTACCTCGGGCTGATTGCCGGGCTTGGACCTCCTACTCCGGTAGTGGGAGGTGGTTCTTCTTCACCGACCAACCATGTACCGTGAAGGAGTACAAAGGGAAGGGGTCCAAAGTTCCTTTGTGCTTAGGATTTAGACCGGCGGATGGACTCTCTGTTGAGCTTGAAGGATGGACTTCGGCGTATCGGATAGCCTCGGTGGGGCATTCCCTGACAAGGTGTACACTACCCTGGAGATCGGAGCGTGTAGGGTAACAGTAGTGCAGCCCCTGCATGGAAGATAATCTATTCAGATAGTCGTGTCCACGGTAACAAGACGCTTTATGCTGAAGCCAGAATCTACTACTACAAACTACTACTACTAAACTGATTGGTTCCGAGTTTTCTTCCTTGCAGGGAAATCGAAGAAGGATTCACGGAGGCATTGATAATTGTTATCCCAGGCAGGAGGCCTCGCCTGTTCGATCTGTATCTCTGATGTTACTTGTTCTAGCCTTCTTAAGGCAATACTTGACTAACTATGTCTGTACTCAGATATTGTGGCTTGTATTGACTTATTGATGAGGACATCCCTACTAATGTTACACCCATACCCTCACCAACTACACATACTGGACCAGTTACTAGAGCACGTGCACGTCAACTAAATTATCAGGTACTTTCGTTTCTTGCGAATCCTTCTATTGTTCATGAACATATGATGCTGCCTAAATTAGATACTTTTGTTTTGCTTATGAATGAAGGACCTAGCATGGACAAGAAGGATGGTCATTGGAGCGGGATCAAGAATGGAGAAGAAGGTGCGCGCAGGGGAAAGTACAGTGGAGCTTCCAGTGGGGATTTTCGCACGTTGAAGCCACCATAAGGCATGCATGAAGGCTTGGAGGGAATACACGAGATGCCACTTCATTATTTTCGTCCAAGAGCAATTATAGGTGCTGCGTCACCTTAATATTGGGCTGGGCCCATGTAATTTCGAAATACCACATTATAGGCTGTTTTTAGAGTCCGTATGTGTGGGGAAACCGAGTTAGGGTTGTTTTCGGACCCCACCTCCAAGGGGTCACGAAAATCCCCTCTGTTCCCCCATATATACAGCCCTTAGGGCGTCGTTTAGACTTGGGTTTTAATTAGATTTAAGTTAGCCATAGCTGCAACTTCGAGTTCTTCGTTTGTGTCGTCCGACCAGGCCAAGACCGCATTGGAACCCCAACTTCTGTTAATCTTTCATCTTATATTCGCAATATCCAGATTGCAATTCTTAGTTCTTGCTTGTTCTTCGATTGCTTGCAGGAATTGACCTTCGTGGTCAGGTTGATCGTGCATCCGCGGGATCAATAACCTCTCGGAGTTGGTTTAGCGATTGCTAAGGCGCAACGTCTTCACACGTTCGTAGTCGGGTCGTGAAAGTCTACTCCACCAAAAATCGATCTCCATCCTCTCATCGAAACATCGGGACACCTTCGCCTCTATCACTTATATATTCAGATGCTCATGATCCCTGGTTTGTAACCTTAAAGATTTATTTTATTTGTGTCTAGTGTTGTGTTGTGATATTCTCACCGTGGCACCGTGATTTCAGTCGTGTACCCTGCGTGTATGATTACTATACACGTCTTGATTTGAGGGCGTCTTGGTATCAGAGCCGACTGCTTGTAGGAAGCCACCCTCCCACTCATTGGTCGAAGTTGAGTCTAGTCTTTGAAAAACTATTTTGCTAACTTAATGTTTGGCTTACAGACCCACATCGGTATCACCCGATCGTGATATCTATGGTATTAGGATCCTTTTTCTCCGTACCTATGCTCTGGGACTCTGCTCTCTTATCCTTGCTGGTAAGGTTTACTAACTCTGACATTAGGATCACGTTCTCTTGATTCCACCCGGCGTTCTGGTGCTTACCCCTCTATTGAGTTGTGTCGCAGGAGTTCTGACCTCAGTCCCGGACCGCGGATCCCCTTTCTCATTCGGGGTAGGCCGCGCGTTCCCTGGCACAAATTCCTGTGGCCAACAATTTTCTTGCGGCGTGATTGACATAGCGTTAGCTATGTCGCGTCGTGTATTCTTTACCGCGGTCTGTGCGCCGCCTAGTGTGTCCTTTTTCCTTAATTTCTATGACGTTATGTTGCCCAATTTTTTATTGGCTCTATGTGTGGATATGTATGTCTTATATGACTACTCCTATATATCCGCACCTCCTCTTCGTTGTCGCTTTACCTCATAATTGTTTCCAGTATCTCGTTAAATTTTCATCGCTGAAATACTCCTATTAAAATCTAGCAGGATGGCTGGTCGTGGTGGTCGTGGTGCCAACAATCCACCTCCGCCGCCAGATTACATGGCCGCAATGATGCAGCAGTTCGAGCTGAACCGTCAGTTCATGGAGAATGTCATGGCTCAGTTCCCAAAGCAGAACCAACATGGGTACCGCCATCAGCATGCCATAGTGACTCTGCACGACTTCACCCGCCTCAACCCCACTATATTATGCAACTTTATTCAGCCATTGGATGTTGATGACTGGCTTCACGACATCACTCATGAGTTGCAGTATGCTAATGTCGATCCAGCCGACTATGTGAACTTTGCGTCCTATCACCTGAAAGGCTCCGCTGCTCAGTGGTGAAGAACCCACAAGCGTTCACTTCCAGTTGGGGAAGTCATCACCTGGGATGAATTCCAGACTTCTTTTCGCGCCCGCTACATTCCTCAGGGGATCATGGATCGCAAGAGGGAAGAATTCCGCAAACTCACTCAAGGCACCATGACAGTTGAATCCTATCAGCGCGAGTTCCTCAAGCTATCTCGCTATGCGGAAGAAGAGATCAACACTAATGCCCATAAGCAGCACAAGTTCCGCCGTGGCCTCAATTCAGACCTCACGCTCGCTCTTGCCGTTCATGATTTCGACAACTTCGCCACCATGGTGAACAAGGCTATCACCGTCGAGACTTCCCAGATGGAGCACAAAGAATCACATAAGCGCTATCGTGACGTTGGCTCATTTCCGGGCGCAACATAGAAGCGTCACATCTGGCTCCCTAACTGTGTGACTCAGGCACCTTGCCCGGCTCCAAGGCCTTCGTATGCTGCACCCCGTCTGCCTCCGCCACCACCGAGGCCAAGAGCTCTGCCCCACAACCCAATGTTGCACCCCTTCGTCCTCAGGATGGACTGTGCTTCAAGTGTCGTCTCCCCGGTCACATTGCCAGAGACTGCCCCCAAACTCAGAATCAACTGGTAGTTCACCCCGCTGGTCGCGGAAATGGTCGTGGAAAAAACAGGACCCCCAACTATAATACTGGGTCTGCTGCTCATGCTCGTGGACATGCTTACAACATTGATGTTGTGGAAGCTCAGGACCCGCTACCGTGATGGGTACCCTTCTCGTTAATTCAGTACCTGCTTCTGTTTTCTTTGATTCAGGAGCATCACATTCATTCATGTCAGATCATTTGCATTGTCACATAACTTCACGCTTGAAGAGATGAACCCCCCGATGGTTGTTCGCACCCCTATAGGTCATTGCCAAACCTCCAAGTTAGTGACCAATACCACCGTTGAAGTCGAGGGAATTGTTTTCCTTGCTTCCCCCATCCTTCTGAAGTCTTCCACCATAGACCTCATTCTGGGAATGGATTGGTTGAAAGTTCACGATGCCGCACTCTATTGTGGCACCAAGTCTGTCCAACTTTTCCACCCATCCGGCGATATTGTTAACCACACCACCCGAATTACCTGTGATGCTGAAGCACAGATCTATATGATGAATGCTTTGAACGTCTCACCTCTTGAAGGCATTGAGAAAGTTCCGATCGTTTGTGATTTTCTCGACGTCTTCCCAGGAAAACTACCGGGAATACCCCCGAACAGAGAGGTTGAATTCTTCATCGACTTGAAACCCGACACTACACCTATTGCTAAGCGTCCTTACAAGATGCTTCCACATGAACTCCTTGAACTTAAAAAGGAAATCGATGAAGCACTTCGGAAAGGATTCATTCGCCCAAGTTCCTCAGCTTGGGGAGCACCATCGCTCTTTGTCAAGAAAAGTGATGGTACAAACCGTTTGGTCCAAGATTATCGACCTATCAGCCAAGCCACCATCCAGAACAAATACCCACTTCCCCGGATCAACGATCTGTATGATCAACTTGCCAGATCAAAGGTGGTTTCTAAACTCGACTTGAGGTTGGGTTATCACCAAATCCGAGTCCGTGAAGAGGACATTCCAAAGACCGCCTTCATTACTTGCTATGGTTCATATGAGTACACCTTCATGTCCTTTGTGACGAATGCCCCAGCCACCTTTTCTCGATTGATGAACTATATATTCATAGAATATCTCGACAAGTTCGTCGTGGTTTATCTGGATGATATCTTAATATACTCCAAGAATGAAGAAGAGCATGATGAACATCTTCGTTTTATACTGGAAAAGCTTCGAGAACACAAACTCTACGCTAAGTATTCTAAGTGTGAGTTCTGGCTCCCCGAAGTAACCTACCTTGGTCATGTGATTTCCAAGGATGGCATTGCCGTCAAACCCGAACACATTCAGGCTATCCTGGATTGGACTCCTCCCAAGACTGTCAAGCAAGTCAGAAGTTTCCTCGGACTCGCTACCTATTGCCCCTGTTTTGTCGAGAACTCCTCCAATATTGCCAAGCCTCTGACAAATATGCTTCACAAAGGCGTCAAGTTTGAGTGGACTGATAAATGTCAGGAAAGTTTCCAAGCTCTCAAGGACAAGCTCACTTCTCCTCCGGTGCTTGCTCCCCCTGATACTCGGAAGGACTTCGTGATATACTGCGTTGCGTCTCGTCAAGGATTAGGCTGTGTCATTATGCAAGAGCGCAAAGTGACTGCTTATGGCTCTCGTCAGTTGCGTGCTCACAAAGACAAGTATCCAACACACGATCTCGAATTGGCAGCAGTAATTTATGCATTGAAGCTGTGGCGACATTACCTCGTCAGTAATCATTGCGAGATCTACACCGACCACCAAAGCATGAAGTACCTGTTTACTCAGCCAGACCTGAATCTCCGCTAACAAAGATGGCTCGAGACAATAGCCGATTTCAACATGGATATTCATTATACCCCTGGCAAAGCTAATGTGATGGCTGATGCCCTAAGCCGCAAATCGTATTGTAGTGAACTTGAAGTTCAAATACAATAGCCACCTCTGTATGAAGAGCTTCGCAAGTTGAACCTCGAAATTGTTCCACAGGGACATTTGAATTCCCTTGTGGTCAAACCATACTTATACAACCACATGAAGTTTGCACATAAATGTGACTCTGACATTTTGAAGATTAAGCAGTATGTCGCAAGTGGAAAGCCCTCATCCTTCACTATTGCCGATGATGGTACGTTGTACTTCAAGGGTCGGCTAGTGGTCCCCATAAATAGGCCCAACCTGAACTACGCCCCACACGTCATGAAAGAAGCTCATGATACCCCTTCGTCGATTCAACCTGGAAGTACCAAGATGTACCAAGACATTCGTCAGCCGTACTGGTGGTCTAACATGAAACAAGACATTGCTCGTTATGTTGATGAGTGTGACGTTTACCGTCGCGTCAAAGCCGGACATCAAAGACCTGCTGGAACTTTGCAACCACTTTCTATTCCTGAATGGAAGTGGGATAAGATCGAGATGGACTTCGTCACCGGTTTTCTCCGATCACAGAAGGGTCATGATGCTATCTTTGTCGTCATCGATCGATTCTCCAAGGTTGCTCAATTTCTGCCAGTAGAGGAGACGATATCTGCTAGTCAATTAGCAGACTTGTATGTTTCCAGAATTGTGTCCCTCCACGGTATTCTGTTGGAGATCAGTTCAGATCGTGGCAGCATTTTCACCTCAAGATTTTGGGATAGTTTCCAAGAAGCTATGGGCACTCACCTAAGCTTCAGCACCGCTTATCACCCCCAGTCACAAGGCCAAGTTGAACGAGTCAATCAAGTGCTTGAAGATATGCTTCGAGCTTGTGTCATCTCATTCGGCAAGAAATGGTAGGAATCTCTTCCATTTGCTGAATTCTCATACAACAATAGCTACTAGACTAGTCTGAAGATGGCACCCTTTGAAGTTCTGTATGGACGTAAGTGTCGAACCCCTCTGAATTGATCAGAAACTGGGGAACGAACCCTCATTGGTCCGGAAATTATCTTGCATGCTGAAGATCAGGTTCGCTTGATCCGTGACCATTTGAAGGCTGCCCAGTCCCGCCAGAAGAGAAACTATGACCGCAAGCACAAGGAAATGGTCTATCAACCCGACGAACAAGCTTACCTTCGTGTCACTCCCATGAGAGGCACTCATCGTTTCGGGATCAAAGGAAAGTTAGCTCCTCGCTACATCGGCCCATTTCGTATCCTTTCCAGAATTGGACCAGTGGCATACCGATTGGAATTGCCGCCGAACCTCTCCCAACTCCACGATGTCTTTCACGTGTCGCAACTCCGTCGCTGCTTCAAGGATCCTATCCGAGCAGTGGATCATGAAATGCTTGAACTGCATCAAGACTTCTATTATCAAGAACATCCGAGCCGCATTCTCGATCAGTCTGAACGCATCCTCCCCCCATTGGGCCGAGCCCACCCTGGCTCTCTCCCGTTCCCTCCCCTGTTCACCCTCGCCGTGGCACGCATCCATGGCGCCACATCCGTGATCGTCGCCGTGGCGGCCATCCCGCGATCGCCGGCGAGATTAAGTTGCCGCCCGCGCCCCTCGCCGAAGCCCTAACCCTAGATCGACACGGTGCCCCACCCCTCTCCCTCGTCGTCTTCCTTCTCGCCCGAAAGCCGCCGTCGACGCCGTCGTGAACGCACGCGTCCACCGTGCTCCCCGGAGCGCGCCACCGTGTCCGCGGGCACCGCCGTCGTCGCCTACGCCACCTCGTCAACGGAATCAAGCTGAGAGCCCCTCTGCGCCGTGCCTCGACTCTGTTCCTTATCTGCAACCGCCGCCGCTCGCCGCCGAATTCGTGCCACCCAGAGCCTTCCCCGAGCAGTTTGATCTCACCCCCGGCGCCGCCACCACCACCATTCGCCTCGTCGTCGTCCCCTGGATCGAATGGACCAAGCCCCGCTCCAAGCCATGGCCGAAATCGAGCGCGGGCTCGACCGCGTCGGCGTACTGTCGCCGGCGAGTCACCGGTGAGCTCCCTGCGCCACCGCCATGTGGGCCCCGTGCGTCAGATGCTTGATTAGCACTAAACCTCACCCCCTGACACTGACTTGTGGGTCCACTACCCCTAACTATCCCACTAATTAAATAGAAATAGAAATAACCCCTGGGCCCATGACATGTGGGGTGCTTAGATAACTCTCTAAATTAATTAAAATGCTTAATTAGGCCCCTGTGTCACTTACAGCTAGGCCCCACCGATAAGTAATTAGATTAAAAGAAATAAAAATGGAATGTGTCACTGACCAGTGGGCCCCATCGCTGATTAATTAGATTAAACTGATTTATTAAATTGCTGTGTATGACATGTGGGTCCCCCATGTCAGTACACTGTTTTGGATAAGGTTATGGGTAATGTTGATTTAATAATTAAAATAAATTTAGAAATTTATTTAAACTTAGAAAATCAATATCTTTTAAACCGTAAGTCGGATTAGAAAACTTTATACATGAAACTTGATTAGAATAATACGACGAATATGAATACGCTATCCGTATACCAACCACACCCCTCTAACTCAACGAACACGAGACATTCCCCCCGGGTCGTGTGTCGGTAATCACCCGGAGCCGGGATTTCATCCCGGGATGAATTCTCGCTCCGAGCATAGCACTCTGTATTGTGTTAGAACACCGATAACAATGCATCTGTGATGTCATGTATCTGTTTGCATATGTTTGCTTTGTACTTACTGTTTCTCCCCCCTTATTCTCCGGTAGACTCCACTGCTACCGTTGACTACACCGCTGCTGAGTACGACTACGTCGACGACCCTACCCCTATCGTCGAGCTTCCAGGCAAGCAGAGACATTTGCCTTCCCCAGATATCGCCTATCTTTTCATACATTTCTTGTACTAGGCATTGCTTCTGCTGCTACGTTGCTTACCTATTCAACTGCATAGCTTGTCATTGTCGCCCCTTGATGTACCTCCCTTTATCCCATCCTACCTTATAAATATATATGATATTCACTAGTTAGCCCTGCGCCTTGTTAGTCAAATAGGATTAGATAGCGGGCTGTGATCACTCTGGGAGTGATCCCGGATACAATATATAACAACAACTACAGGTACGGCACAATGCAGACACCGCCCAAGGCCCCTACCTCGGCTCTGCCGAGCCACATCAAGTGTGAGCTATCGAGGAGTAATCCTTGTACTCCACTCGTTGCTGACTCTGTATATAGCCGCCCTAGGGTTTCGAATGCCGGTTGTCCTTAAAGGTAAGGAGTCGGGTGACCCAACGGTGCTCGCGTAGGGTATTGTATCGAACCGACAGGACATGTGTATTCCACCGGTGTACGGTGGGCCTGGTACTTGTTCGATGGCCGTGAGGTACCCTGTTGTACGAAAGTCAAGCTCTCCAAAGAGCAAACGCGAGACAAGGTAAGGAGACGTTTCACCTTGTTGGTAACCGCACGATTTGGTGGGACGACAGGGCAGGCGGCCACCGGCTCTGGTTATAGGGGTGGACCCGGCTGCTGTCGTTGTCCGTGACTCACCCAGATAGGGGCAACGATAACGGTTGTCCCGATAGAAAATAGTAAAATTCTTAATGTGTCAGGTGGATGACTTGAGTGGGTCAACGTGCCCTGTACGCACTACCTCCACGTGGGATTACGATGTGGGCCCTCTGCGTTGTAGCCTCGTTCAATGGCTCTTCAGACGTCAGCTTTACCTCGTGCTGATTGCCGGGCTTGGACCGCCTACTCCGGTAGTGGGAGGTGGTTCTGCTTCACCGGCCAGGCACGTACCGTGCAGGAGTACAAAGGGCAGGTGTCCAAAGTCCCTTTGTGCTTAGGATTTAGACAGGCGGATGGACTCTCTGTTGAGCTTGAAGGATGGACTTTGGCGTCTCGGATAGCCTTGGTGGGGCATTAGCTGACAAGGTGTATGCCACCCTGGAGATCCGAGCGTGTAGGGTAACAGTAGTGCAGCCCCTGCAGGGAAGATAATATATTCGGATAGCCGTGTCCACGGTAACGGGACGCTTTATGCTGAAGCCAGGCTCTACTACTACAAACTACTACTACTACTAAACTGATTGGTTCTGGGTTTTCTTCCTCGCAGGGAAGTCGAGGAAGGATTCTCGGAGGTATTGATAATTTTCATCTAATACAACTTACTATTATACAATTTGCAGCAACTTCTGTTGCATTGTTACTTTATGCTTTATATGAACTATTGGCTATTCTCTCCTCATGCTGCAAGACTCGTCGGAATATGCTAGTCTTTGATAGGCCTAGCTTCTCTTCCTTATTCTGGATTTCTGCAATTCAGTCCACTATATATAGCACCCCTTTTCCATTTGATACAAATGCATAAATTCTTAGTAGAGGACGTAAGACTCGCGGGTATGCTAGATACTCACCCTTGCTTTATTTCCCCCCTTTCTTTTATATACCCGACCGGTTGCTGTCATCAGACTTTGGAGCCTAGGAGCAGGAGTACCCCGGAGGCGCCTACTACGATGTCGAGTTCCCCGTTGACCAAGAGTAGTTCGGTGGATCCCAGGCAGGAGGCCGCGCTTGTTCGATCTGTATCTCTTATGTTACTTGTGCTAGCCTTCTTAAGGCAAAACTTGACTAACTATGTGTGTACTCAGATATTATGGCTTGTATTGACTTATGTATTCGGATCCTCGTGATTCCTGGTATGTAACCTTAAAGATTTATCTTATTTGTGTCTAGTGTTGTGCTGTGATATTCTCACCGTGGCACCCTGATTTCGGCCGTGTACCATGCGTGTACGATTACTGTACAAGGCTTGATTTTGGGGGCGTCACAAATTCTTAGCCCTTGTGAGCTGCCCTACATGATCAAGGCAGCTATGTAATTTTCCTGTTGTTGCTATGCTCTGTTTGCTGGGATCCGATGGATTATGAGATTATGTTAAGATTGTGATGAGTTATATATTTTGTTTACCTTTTATATTTTATTCTTGAGTAATTCTTTCATGTTCTCCGTTTCTTTCTATTACTTCGGCCAAGTAGTAGAAGTGACTCCAAGAGGGAGCGTTTATGCATGATTATGGGTTCATGCCTCCCGATTTCTAGCTTGAGTGACAGAAACACGAGACTAGGGGATGTGCTGTTGCCACCAGGGAGAAAACAACGGTGCTTGTAACCGCGGTTACAAGGATTTTTTACCTTATGTAAAGTTTGTTAATGTAGTTGTCTGTTGCTTTGAGTTTACACTTTTTGTGGGGCTCGTAACTTAATACCAGCAAGATGTTCTAGATAGATATCTCAAGGTGGATGATTAGTGAGTAGATGCAGATGGATTTTGGTCTACTTGTCTTGGCGTACTACCCATGCTTTTGAGCCTCTAACTTTCCATTAGCATAATTAGCATTGCAGTTGATACGTCTCAAATGTATCGATAATTTCTGCTCGCTCCATGCATGTTTTGTGTGATATTGCTATGATCTAGATACACTTTCATATACTTTTGATCATATTTGGACTAACCTACTAACTCAGTGCACCCCAGTGCCAGTTTCAATTTTTTTCCTATTTTTCTATTCCAGGTTCCCCCCATATTAAAATGCTCCAAAAATTCGGAAAAAATCGGATAAAAAATCAGCGTAACGGAGTCTTCCAGAAGCACCCAAGTGGGGCCAGAGGGCCACCATCAGGGCCCCAGGCGGCCACCTGGCGCGGCTAGGGGCCTGGCCGTGCCAAGGGGGCGCCTGGACCATTGGTGGCCCCCTGGCTGCCCCCTTCGCCTATTTCTTTCTCGTGACAGGGAAACTCCGAAGAGAAAAACCCTATTTTCCAATCTCGCCTCTGTTCCGCCGCCACCGCGCTTCAAAGATCGGGAGCACCGCCAGGACCCTTCTCAGCACTCTGCCGGAGGGAGGATCGACCTCTGGGAGCTTCTCCTCCACCATGGACGCTTCCCGGATGTGCCGTGAGTAGTCTACCTTGGACCATGGGTCCGTGATCAGTAGCTATGTGATGTTCTCCTCCCCTCTTTTTTCTTGATGGTTTAGACCTCGTGAGCTTCCCTACATGATCGAGGCACATATGTAATTCTTCTGCTGTTGCTATGTTGAGTTTGATGGGATCCGATGGATTATGAGATTATGTTCAGATCATGATAGAGTAATATATTTGGTTTTGATCTCTTATATTTTTTGTTCCTAAGTAATTATTGCATGTTCTCCGTTGCTGTTTATTGCTTTGGGCAAGTGGTGGATATTAACTCCAAGAGGGAACGTTATGCTCAATTGTGGGTACATGCCCCCTGATGACATGCTTGAGTGACAGAAACATGAGTCTAGGGGATGTGCTATGGCCACAAGGGAAAAAACAACGGTGCTTGTAACCGCAGTTGCAAGGATTGTTAACTTTATAAAAAGTTCTGTTAATGCAGTTGTCTGTTGCTTTGGGTTTACACTTTGGGTGGGACTCGCAACTTAATACCAGCGAGATGTTCTGGATAGATATCTCAAGGTGGATGATTAGTAGTAGATGTAGATGGATTTCTGTCTACTTATTTTGGCGTACTGCCCAGGCTTATGAGCCTCTTCCTTTCTTTTGTAACATAGTTAGCATTGCGGTGCGTTTATAATCCTGTCAATTTCCCATTTGTAATTTGTTTACCTCACATAGCAGTTTTATCGTCTTTTGGGAGAGAGACATCACTAGTGAACATTACGGGACCCCGGTCCACATTCTCATCATTGTTTACAAGCCTATTTCCTTTTCAGTATTTACTTTCAGTTGCTATCATTATCATTATCCCTTGTGTGTTTGACCCTTTGTAGACAACAAGACCAGAGAGATTGACAACCTCTCTGAACTTCATTGGGAGAAAAGTTAATTGTATCGTGTGCAGGTCCGCGTCAGGTGCGACGCTAACACCTACTTATCATTGTCGGAGTCCTACGGGAGACAAACCCTATCCTCTACATAGGGGAAATTTTCTGCTATCCTATATCTCACCTTCCACTTGGGGTAACCAACGAAGGACGAGAAGCCATTACCACTCGCACGCCATTAAGCAAATTTCTAGCGCCATTTCCGGGGACTCCGAGTTATAAGAGAGGGGAGTTGCCCACTATCCTTTACCTTTACTTTTTAGTCTTGTTTGTTTACCTTTCTGTTTTTTATGTTCGTGTCTTATATCAATAATCACAAAAAAATTATTTATCTTGCAAGTAGTTGTCATTATGTCTGGTCCTTTTTCCTTTGTTGAGACAGAGGTTCTCACCTTTAAACAAAATGGTGGTGAAAGTTTAAAAGATGCTTGCTATAGAATTAACGATTCTCAAAAAAGAGCCACCAAGAAGCAACCCACTACTATCCTGCTTAGAAATTTTTATGTTGGGATTACTCCTTGGAATAGGTTCATATTAGATACTTCTATCAGTGGGAATTTCCTAGAAGCCACAATTTGGGAGTCTCTTAATGTTATTTAAATCCTTGTTGGAAACCTCCCCGTTGCTAGCATTCAAGAAGATATAACTCTATCCCACATTATGAAAAAACTTGAAAAGATAGAGTTATAAATACCAAGTATAACTTGAATAAATGAGTTGGATCGCAAGATCCAAGGGAATTTTAATAGGCTTGATAGCTCCATGCATAAAATTATTAAAACTTTGGACACCATCAAATTCCATGATATGGACCCTTCTAGGATCGATAAGATTGAGGAAATCATTAATACTTTAGGAACTACTTTCTCCTCAATCAAACCCAAAAAGATAACAACTCCGGCTAGAAAGGAACCTAAGTTCAACAATGTCCCTAAGGTTCCCCTACCCAAAAATAATCCACCCATTGACAAGGAAGTTGAAAAAGCGAAAACTTTGGAAGAAATACCTCTCTTTGATAAATTTATAAATGAATCTCCCATTGATTTTTCGCCTTTTGGTTTTATCCCTAGAAGCATCTTCATTAGGCCTTTATTTGAAAGACCTATTAAGACTAGTTGTACAATTGAAGAGCTTTTTGATGATCTTGATTATGGTTCGATTGATACAACTTGATCTTTTGCCTTATGCCTAGCTTAAAGGCGTAAAAGAAAGCGCTTGTTGGGAGGCAACCCAAGATGTTTTTACTTCTGTTTTTAGTGGTCTTGATGATTGTTACTACTTTAGCAACATCATTGTATCTTTATTTTTCAAACTTTGTGCAAAGTATAGCCTCATATGACAAGGGAAGTGAAAGTTGTGACATGCTGTCCAGAAAAGAGATTCTGTCCTCTTGACGGGAAAATCAGAATAAATCACCAGTTCATCTTTTTGATCTGAATTTTTTACACATCATGCTCTATACAATCAAAAAACTTTCGTATGTTCTGAGTTTTTTGATTCGAGTTGCAGAAGTACCCTTAAAAAATTCTTTACTACCTTCTTTTTTGTTTTTCACAGATTCTGCCACGTTTTGTGCCTCCTAACTTTTGGAAACCTTAAGCTTGATTTTTCTTTGCAAAAACCTTTTGGCAATATTTAGAAACAGTATCTCTTAAAGAATATCTTTATATCCAGTGGGGAAAAATTATTTATTAGGGGTACTAACCTCTCTAATCAGCTTATGATGAGTTATGTATGAAGGGAGTTTTCAAGTGTGCGATGAAAGATGATGAAAGAATATTCAGAAGTGTCAAGTGCTCAAGCTTGGGGATGCCCCCATGCATCCCCAACAAATATTCAAGGAGACTTAAGCGTCTAAGCTTGGGTAAGCCCCCGAGGATCCCCTTCTCCATCGATAATCATCAGTTCGTCCTTCGTCTCACTATATTTTTATCACTTCATTTGTTATATGCTATGCTTGGAGCGTCTTGCTCTTAGTTTTTTTTTAGTTTTATTTAGCTTTGATTGCTGTTCATAACAAGTTAGATCCCGTCTTACATCGTGTGGGGGAGAAACACGCTCCACTTTCAAAATCTAGAAGACATCATAGGATTCTTCATGCCTATCTATTTTCTGTTGTGTGATCTTTATCTTTTCATAGCTACTGCCCTGTCTAGTTTTAGTCTTAGTTTGTCTTAGAAAGAGCCTTGGATTTTTTTTAGGTTGCTGCTGGAACTCTCTTTAGTTTTCATGTTTATCTTGTTAAGAGAGTTGGTTGTTGCACTGAGTTATGTCTTGCTTTTGAGAAGTAGGTAATTGAGGTTGCTATTTAATTTTAGTAGTAACTTGCAATAGTTTTGAGGTATTGATGTGAGTAATGTTTGAACTGTTGGTGTCAAGAGCTCTAGCCTATTAGTGATAGGTGTCGTATTTTGGGCAATCCGTGTGCTATTTTCAAAACCTACAAAACTAGTGGAGAACTCTAGCTACTAGATGGATCACTACTCTTCTGAGGGGTCGGATATTAGAGTACACTCACGTACCATGAGTCGAGGATGCGCAAGGATAACCAAACCCTCATACACTCCTCCTCAGGGTACTTGTCTCTTTGTGAACCTCCTCATTAGATTGAGAGTTACTGATAATAAGTGCATGAGTTCTTTGTAGTAATGTAAGCATTGAAAGTTGACACTTCCACCTCCTCATATTTGCTAGCCTCTCCTATGCCGTGCATTGCCTCCTTCTCACTCCGAGAGTTGGCGTCCACCTTCGCCGGTACATCCAAACCCTTGGCATGATACGCTCTGTCATCATAAACCTCCTTATATCTTTCCTCAAAACAGCCACCATATCTACCTATCAAACCATTCCCATAGCCTTTCCGAGATATATTTCCATGCAACTTCCACCTCTTCATGAATTGATCTTCATGTCATACATGTTCCTGCTACACTGGCAGCGGAATACATTGCATACATCATGATAGCTACATCCTCTTTATGATTTGAGTACCTTGTAAAGTGTGAAAGATCTTCTATACCCTCTTGTAAATTAGAGTGTTGCCCTTAAGTGAGGAAAAGACCCCAAAGTGGACAACATAAAAGATCCTAAAGAGGACAAATGAGAGTTAAATAGAAAGAGCCATTGAGGCCACCAAAAAATACAAAAAATAGAAAAAAGATAAAAAGAAATAAAAAGAGAGAAAGGGGAAACACTACTATCCTTTTGAAAGATCCACACTAGTACTCCCTCTTATCCTTGTACTCCATAGAGATGATCATGCATATAGCTATGTGGGACCTTCACACTATAGAACTTGGCTTGCATATTCCAAGGATGAGCCTCCTCAAAAGATCTCTAGGTCTTCATGAGCGAACAAGTTAGATGCACCCCACTAGTTCCATTGGAGAGCTTTTCAGCTCATATGTGCATCCGTTGCATGGCAATCCCTACTCCTCACATCATATCTATCATTTGGCCTTCTCGCCTATGATTTTCCTCATTGATGTGAGCTTTTCTCATCCTTTTTGTCTTCCTCCTCCACCATATTCTCTCTTTTCCATCCTAAGTGTCAACTCTCGTGCTTACGCTCATCCATTGCATGAGTGCTAAAATATCGAAAAGGAGTGGATCAAATTGACTTGTACCTGGCTAGTGGTCTGGGGACGAGTCAAGATAAGATTCCAAAGAAGACCAAGTGTGAAACTTTAGTAGATTGAGTTCTCAGCACAAAAATACATTTTTTCTCGTATTCCCTACCCCCCTTCTTACACGCAAACACCATCTGGAGACATTCGAGTCACGGACAGCGAGAGCTCTTGCAGCCAATGTTCTTTCGTTGCTTGTTTCAATGCTAATATAGACTTGCATGTTATGACTTCAATTGAATTACATATCTTGATTACTTTACTTTTCAAAGTTCTTATATGGTTGCTAGCATGTCACCACAGAAATTCTGCCTGTTATCATTTACCTACTCGAGGACGAGCAGGAATTAAGCTTGGGGATGTTGATACGTCTCAAACGTATCGATAATTTCTGCTCGCTCCATGCATGTTTTGTGTGATATTGCTATGATCTAGATACACTTTCATATACTTTTGATCATATTTGGACTAACCTACTAACTCAGCGCACCCCAGTGCCAGTTTTTGTTTTCTGCTGTTTTTCTATTCCAGGTTTCCCCCATATTAAAAGTGCTCCAAAATTCGGGAAAAATCTGATAATAAATCAGCGTAACGGAGTCTTCCATAAGCACCCAAGTGGGGCCAGAGGGACACCACCAGGGGCCCAGGCGGCCACCTGGCGCGGCCAGGGGCCTGGTCGCGCCTGGGGGGCGCCTGGACCCTGGTGGACCCCCTGGCTGCCCCCTTCGCCTGTTTATTTCTCGTGAAGGGGAAAAATCCGAAGACAGAACTCTATTTTCCAATCTTGCCTCTATTCCGCCGCCGCCGCGCTTCCAAGATCGGGAGCACCGCTAGGACCCTTCCCGGCACCCTGCTGGAGGGAGGATCGACCTCCGGGAGCTTCTCCTCCACCATGGACTCTTCCCGGATGTGCCGTGAGTAGTCTACGTTGGACCATGGGTCCGTGATCAGTAGCTATGTGATGTTCTCCTCCCCTCTTTGTTCTTCATGGTTTAGACCTCGTGAGCTGGCCTACATGATCGAGGCACATATGTAATTATTCTGCTGTTGCTATGTTGAGTTTGATGGGATCCGATGGATTATGAGATTATGTTCAGATCATGATAGAGTAATATATTTGGTTTTGATCTCTTATATTTTTGTTCCTAAGTAATTCTTGCATGTTCTCCGTTGCTGTTTATTGCTTTGGCCAAGTGGTGGATAGTAACTCCAAGAGGGAAGGTTATGCTCGATTGTGGGTACATGCCCCCTGATGACACGCTTGAGTGACAGAAACATGAGTCTAGGGGATGTGCTGTGGCCACAAGGGGGAAAACAACGGTGCTTGTAACCGCGGTTGCAAGGATTTTTTACTTTACGCAAAGTTCTTTTAATGCAGTTGTCTGTTGCTTTGGGTTTACACTTTGGGTGGGACTCGCAACTTAATACCAGCGAGATGTTCTGGATAGATATCTCAAGGTGGATGATTAGTAGTAGATGTAGATGGATTTTGGTCTACTTATTTTGGCGTACTTCCCATGCTTATGAGCCTCTTCCTTTCTTTTCTAACATAGTTAGCATTGCGTTGCGTTTATAATCTTGTCAATTGCCCATCTGTAATTTTTTACCTCGCATAGCAGTTTTATCGTCTTTTGGGAGAGAGACATCACTAGTGAACATCACGGGACCCCGGTCCACATTCTCATCATTGTTTACAAGCCTCTTTCCTTTTCAGTATTTACTTTCAGTTGCTATCATTATCATTATCCCTTGTGTGTTTGACCCTTTGTAAATAACAAGACCGGAGAGATTGATAACCTCTCTGAACTTTTTTGGGAGCAAAGTTAATTGTATCGTGTGCAGGTCCGCGTCAGGTGTGCCGCTGACACCTACTTATCATTGTCGGAGTCCTACGGGAGACAAACCCTATCCTCTACATAGGGGAAATTTTCTGCTATCCTACATCTCACCTTCCACTTGGGTTAACCAATGAAGGGCGAGAAGCCATTACCACTTCCACGCCATCAACAATGCGTTATAATTTTGTCAATTGCTCAGCTGTAATTTGTTTACCCAGCTTAGCTATTTTATCGTCTTTTGGGAGAGACATCACTAGTGAACATTATGGGACCCCTTTCCATATTTCCACCGCTGTTTACACCTCCACTTTATTTGCTGCTTATACTTTCCGTTGCATTTAGCACCACTATCATTATCCTCTTGCGTTTGATCCTTTATAAAAGACAAGTCCGGAGGGATTGACAACCCCTCTGTACTCATTGGGAGCAAAGGTACTTGTTGTGTGTGAAGGTCCAGGTAAAGAAAGTGATTATCTTCAAACGGTGCCTCACTTACTGCACCACCTACTTATCGTCTTCGGAGTCCTACGGAGACAAACCTTGGTATCTTCACTAAGAGAAATTTGCCGCTATATACATCTCAACCTTCCACTTGGGGTAACCAACGAAGGGCGAGAAGCCTCTATCATCTCTCGTACCATCAAGAAAATTTCTAGCGCTGTTCCCGGGGACTCCAATCTTCAAGATAGGGGAGTTGCACACTATCTTTTATCTTTGCTTTTTAGGCTTGTTAGTTTACCTTCTTGTTTTTATCTTAGTGTCTTCTTTCAAAAGCCACACAAAAATTAGTTATCTTGCTTTTAGTTGTCCTTTCTGTTTAGTCAAGCATGTTAGGAATTGGTGCTTTGAGGGAATCAGAGGTTCTAGATTTCCATCAAAAGAACGGAGAAAATATGAAGAAGGCTTGAGACAGAATTTATGATGCACATAGAAGGATTATGGATTGGATACCTATAAAAATTGTGCTTAGGAATTTTTACCATGGTCTTTTTAGATGGAGCAAACACTCTCTTGATATTATAGCTGAAGGAGATTTCTTAGAGTGTGATGAAGCTAGAGCTCTTGATATTATACATGGTTTATCTAGTTACTTTGTTTATGATCATGGTTTTGATACTGTTATAGATAGACTTGGTACTATTGAAAAAAGAATGGATGCTCCAGACTTGAGAGAAGGGGAGAAACCCAAACCTGATAGGAAAGAGATTCTGGAGATAGATGATGATTGGGAGCCCTTTATAGAATTGGCATCTCTAACCAAGATTTCCTTGCTTATTGTGATATTGGATCCATGGTTTCTACTATGCCAAAAGTTGTTTATGATTCTCTACAGCTTACAAATATGATCAATCTTTCATCGTATCATTAACATGCTAATGGATATATTTCTAAGATCCAGGGAAAAGTAAAAGATGTCCAAGTTAGGTTCTTCAAAAGTAGTGCAATGGTTGACTTTTTCATCATGGAGCCAAACCAAGGAAATATAGTGCTTGGAAGGGACTTCCTCCGGGCCGTGAAAGGCTTCATTGATATAGGTAAAGGACAAATACGCCTATGTAGGAAGGCTAAATGTACGTACCCTTTCCCTAAGAGAAGTAAGGATGAACTTCTTGAGGAACCATTCGAAGGTTTTTATAATTCTGATAACTATGATGACTTTTGATTCCTCTTTTTGCTTCATGCCTAGCTAAAAGGCATAAGAGAAAGTGCTTATTGGGAGGCAACCCAAAATGTTTTTTTACTTTCAGTTTTAGCGTCTTGATGCTTGTCACTACTGTAGCAACATCATTGTATCTTTATTTTCAAGCTTTGTGCCAATTTTTAGCCTCCAATTGCAAGAAATTTCAAAAGTTGTGACATGCTGTCCAGAAAGAGATTATGTCTTCTTGACGAAAAAATTATCCAAAAATCACTATATCATCTTTTGATCTGAATTTATTTGGTAGCATGCTCTATACCATTAGCTTTCACACGTCTGTTCTAAGTTTTTTTATTTGAGTTGCAGAAGTACCCCAAACAAATTATTTACTACCTGCAGGTCTGTTTTTCACAGATTCTTCCACGTTTTGCGTCTTCATCGTTTTGAAAATCTTAAGCTTGCTTTTTCTTTGCAAAATCTTTTTGCAAATCATGAGAATAGTATCTCTTCATGAAATTCTTTATTTACAGTGGAGAAAATATATTTTATTATGGGTACTAACCACTCTAATCAGCTTATGATGAGTTTCGTATGAAGGGAGTTTTCAAGTATGCGACGGAAGATGATGAAAGAAGATTCCAGAGTGTCAAGCGTTCAAGTTTGGGGATGCCCCCATGCACCGCAAAGTAATATACAAGGAGACTCAAGCGTCTAAGCTTGGGGATGCCCCCATGCATCCCCTTCTCCATCAACAATTATCAGTTCGTCCTTCTCCATGCTATATTTTTATCACTTCATGTGTTATGTGCTAAACTTGGAGCGTCTTGCTCTTTGCTTTTTAGTTTGTTTTAGTTTCTCTTGCTGTTCATAACAAGTTGGATCCTAGCCTTCATTGTTTGGGAGAGAAACACGCTCCACTCCACCCTAGAACTGAACATAGGCTTGCATGCTTATCTTTCTTTTTGTGTGTGTTCTTTATCTTTTCATAGCTGATGTCATGCTTAGCTCTTAGTTTGCATGCTTACCTTTTTAAGACCTTTTATTTAGGTTGATTTAGGAAACCTCTTGAGTTATCATGCTTATCTTGTTTAGAGAGTCGGCTCATTTCACTGAGTTGTGTGTCTTGCATGAGTAGGTAATTAAGGTTGCTATTACGAGTGTAGTAGTAACTTGCAATAGTTTTGAGGTATTGATTTGAGTAATGTTTGGAATTTTGGTGCCAAGAGCTTGAGCCTATTAGTGAGAGGTGTTGTATTTTGGGCAATTCGTGCTTATTTTCGAAAACTACAAAAATTAGTTGAGAACTGTAGCTACTAGATGGATCGCTAACCTCTGGAGGGGTTGGAATATATAGAGTACCCTCACATACCATGGGTCGAGGATGCGCAAGGATAACCAAATCCCCATACACTCCTCCTCAGGGTACTTGTCTCTTTGTGAACCTCTTGATTAGATCGAGAGTTATCGATAATAAGTGCATGAGTTCTTCGGACTAATGCGAGTATTTGATTGTTGGAACTTCCATCTTCCATATTTTGCTAGCCTCTTCAGTACTGTGCATTTCCCTTTCTCATCTTGTGAGTTATTGCAGACTTCAACGGTGCATCCAAACCCTTGGCATGATACGCTCTGTCATCATAAACCTCCTTATATCTTCCTCAAAACAGCCACCATACCTACCTATGAAGGCATTTCCATAGCCTTTCCGAGATACATTGCCATGTAACATCCATCATCTCATGACTTGATCTTCATGTCATACATGCTTTTTCTTGATCGAGGAGCCGCATTCTAGTTGGGATTTGCCCTTTTAATTGCTACATGGCGCGCTAGTATAATTGCATATCCTGCTACACTGGCAGAGGCATACATTTGCATTCATCATGATAGTTTTCATTTTTCTTTATATTGAGCACTTCTTGTAAAGTGTGAAGATCTTGTTTATATTCATGTAAAATATAGAGTGTTGCCCTTAAGTGAGGAAAAGATCCCAAAGAGGACAAATTAAAAGATCGCAAAGAGGACAAATGAGAGGTAATAGAAAGAGCCAATGAGGCCACAAAAATAAAAAAAAATAAAAAAAGGAGAAAAAAGAGAGAATGGGCAACACTACTATTCTTTTTGAAAGTTCCACACTCGTACTCTATTGTCACATTTGTACTCCATAGAGATTATCATTCCTGCATAACTATGTGGGGATCCTTACAGTATAGAACTTGGCTTGCATATTCCAAGGATGGGCCTCCTTAAAAGAGCTCTAGGTTTTTATGAGAAAGCAAGTTGGATGCAACCCAACTAGTTCCATTGGAGAGCTTACCTTAGCTCATATGTGCATCCGTTGCATAGAAATCCCTACTCCTCACATCATATCTATCATTTGGCTTTCTCTCGTGATAGAGGCGAAGGTGTCCCGATGTTTCGATGAGATGGTGGAGATCGATTTTGGTGGAGTAGACTTTCACGACTCGACTACGAACGTGCGAAGACGTTGCGCCTTAGCAATCGCTAAACCAACTCCGAGAGGTTATTGATCCCGCGGATGCACGATCAACCTGACCACGAAGGTCAATTCCTGCAAGCAATCGAAGAACAAGCAAGAACTAAGAATTGCAATCTGGATATTGCGAATATAAGATGAAAGATTAACAGAAGTTGGGGTTCCAATGCGGTCTTGGCCTGGTCGGACGACACAAACGAAGAACTCGAAGTTGCGGCTATGGCTAACTTAAATCTAATTAAAACCCAAGTCTAAACGACGCCCTAAGGGCTGTATATATGGGGGGACAGAGGGGATTTTCGTGACCCCTTGGAGGTGGGGTCCGAAAACAACCCTAACTCGGTTTCCCCACACATACGGACTCTAAAAACAGCCTATAATGTGGTATTTCGAAATTACATGGGCCTAGCCCAATATTAAGGTGACGCAGCACCTATAATTGCTCTTGGACGAAAATAATGAAGTGGCATCTCGTGTATTCCATCCAAGCCTTCATGCATGCCTTATGGTGGCTTCAACGTGCGAAAATCCCCACTGGAAGCTCCACTGTACTTTCCCCCGCGCGCACCTTCTTCTCCATTCTTGATCCCGCTCCAATGACCATCCTTCTTGTCCATGCTAGGTCCTTCATTCATAAGCAAAACAAAAGTATCTAATTTAGGCAGCATCATATGTTCATGAACAATAGAAGGATTCGCAAGAAACGAAAGTACCTGATAATTTAGTTGACGTGCACGTGCTCTAGTAACTGGTCCAGTATGTGTAGTTGGTGAGGGTATGGGTGTAACATTAGTAGGGATGTCCTCATCATCCTCCCCTTCTTGAATTGAAGTCGTCCTCGACGGAAGCTCATCATCTTCTCCCAAATAAGGTTTCAAATCTGCAATGTTAAATGTGGGACTAACCCCAAAATCTGCAGGTAGCTCAAGTTTATATGCATTATCATTAATTTTCTGTAAAACCTTAAAGGGACCATCAGCTCGTGGCATTAACTTAGACTTGCGCAAATCAGGAAACCTATCTTTTCGTAGATGTAACCAAACAAGATCTCCTGGTTCAAAAACAACATGCTTTCGACCCCTATCACCAGCAAGCTTGTATCTAGCATTCATGCGCTCAATGTTTTCTTTAGTTAACTCATGCATTTTTAATATCAATTCAGCACGTTGCTTAGCATCAAAATTCACCTTCTCCGAAGATGGAAGAGGTAGCAAATCAATAGGTGCACGAGGTAGAAAACCATAAACAATCTCAAAAGGGCACATTTTAGTGGTAGAATGCACTGAACGATTATAAGCAAATTCAATATGAGGTAAACATTCTTCCCACAGTTTCAAGTTACTTTTTAAAACAGCCCTAAGCATAGTAGACAATGTCCTATTGACCACTTCAGTTTGTCCATCAGTTTGGGGATGACATGTAGTACTAAAAAGTAGTTTAGTCCCCAACTTAGCCCATAAGCATCTCCAAAAATGGCTAAGAAACTTAGTATCACGATCCGAGACAATAGTATTGGGCACACCATGTAAACGAATAATCTCTCCAAAGAATAAATCAGCAACATTAGCAGCATCATCGCTTTTATGACATGGTATAAAATGTGCCATCTTAGAAAATCTATCCACGACAACAAATATGCTATCCCTCCCCTTCTTTGTTCGAGGCAAGCCTAAAACAAAGTCCATGGATATGTCCTCCCACGGAACACTAAGTACAGGTAAAGGCATGTATAAACCATGAGGATTGAGTCGTGACTTAGCTTTTTGACATGTAGTGCAGCGAGCAACAAAACGCTCAACATCCCGTCTCATCTTTGGCCAAAAGAAATGTGTAGCAAGTACGTCCTCCGTCTTTTTCACGCCAAAATGTCCCATTAATCCTCCTCCATGCGCCTCCTGCAACAACAAAAGACGAATAGAGCTAGCTGGAATGCATAGCTTGTTAGAACGGAACACAAATCCATCATTAAGCACAAACTTGTTCCATGTTCTACCCTCTCTACAATTCTGCAATACATCTTTAAATTCCGCATCATTTGCATATTGTTCTTTGATTGTCTCTAAACCGAATATCTTGAAGTGAAGTTGTGAAAGCATAGTATAACGACGAGACAAAGCATCAGCAATAATATTATCTTTCCCCTTCTTGTGTTTAATGACATAAGGGAAAGTCTCAATAAATTCAACCCACTTAGCATGTCTACGATTAAGTTTTGCTTGACTTCTTATGTGTTTCAAAGATTCATGATCAGAATGTATAACAAATTCTTTGGGCCATAAATAATGTTGCCAAGTTTCTAATGTCCGAACAAGAGCATATAATTCCTTATCATAAGTAGAATAGTTCAGACTAGGCCCACTCAATTTTTCAGAAAAGTATGCAACAGGTTTAGCATCTTGTAATAACACACCTCCCAAACCAATCCCACTAGCATCGCATTCAAGCTCAAAAGTCTTATTAAAATCAGGAAGTTGGAGCAAAGGAGCATGTGTTAACTTATCTTTCAATACCGTGAAAGCTTCTTCCTGTGCGGTACCCCAAGTAAAAGGCACATCCTTGCGTGTAAGCTCATTGAGAGGGGCAGCAATGGTGCTGAAATCTCTCACAAAACGCCTATAGAATCCAGCGAGGCCAAGAAAACTCCTCACTTGTGTGACCGTTTTGGGCTGCGGCCAACTCTCAATCGCCTCGATCTTGGCTTTATCAACTTCAATACCCTGTGGAGTAACAACATAGCCAAGAAACGATACTCGGTCGGTGCAAAAGGTGCACTTCCCAAGGTTACCAAATAAACGTGCATTACGTAGAGCAATAAAAACAGCACGTAAATGATCCAAATGTTCCTCCAAAGATTTGCTATAAATCAGTATATCATCAAAATAGACTACCACAAATCGTCCAATGAAAGCACGTAAAACCTCGTTCATTAATCTCATGAAAGTGCTAGGTGCATTAGTTAACCCAAAAGGCATGACTAACCACTCATATAATCCAAACTTAGTTTTAAAAGCCGTTTTCCATTCATCTCCTAATTTCATGCGAATTTGATGGTATCCACTACGCAAATCAACTTTGGAAAACATGGTAGAGCCACTTAATTCATCAAGCATATCATCTAACCTAGGAATAGGATGACGATAACGAATAGTAATATTATTAATGGCTCGACAATCAACACACATACGCCATGTTCCATCCTTTTTAGGCACTAATATAACAGGAACAGCACAAGGACTAAGGGACTCACGTATGTAACCTTTGTCGAGTAGCTCTTGTACTTGACGCTGAATCTCCTTCGTCTCCTCCGGATTGGTACGGTGTGGCGCACGGTTGGGCAATGAAGCACCGGGAATTAAGTCAATCTGATGCTCAATCCCTCGAATAGGTGGTAATCCCGGTGGTACGTCTTGTGGAAAGACGTCAATAAACTCCTGCAAAAGGTCAGTGACAACAGGAGGCAAAGAAGGAGGCAATTCCTCAAATGAAAACAAAGCTTCTTTGCACACAAAAGCATAGCACACATATTGACTAACATCCAAATCTGAAATATCAACCTTAGTAGCAAGCAAAGTTGGACTAGTCAATTTAATTTCATTAGAAACAGCAGAAGAAGATTTGCTATTAGTCTTATGTTGGTGCTCAAATTCTTTGGCTGCTATCTCATTCTCACTCTTATTTTTCTCCTGTTTTGCTTTACTAGCTCTAGCAAGATCATCTTTCACAATTTGTTCAGGAGACATAGGAAGTAAAGCAATATTTTTATCCTGATGAACTAGAGTAAACTGATTTGTCCTACCATGGTGTACAACATTCCTATCAAATTGCCATGGTCTACCAAGTAAAAGAGAGCATGCTTGCATGGGTACCACATCACAATCAACATAATCAGCATATGCAGCAATGCTAAAGTGCACACGAACAGAACGCGTTACCTTAATCTTACCACTATTGTTAAACCACTGAATATAGTACGGATGGGGGTGTGGTCTTGTGGTGAGAGATAGCTTCTCCACCAACTCCATGCTAGCCAAGTTGTTGCAACTCCCTCCGTCAATGATGATGCGAACCGAACGTTCTTTCACCACTCCCTTTGTGTGGAACAAATTATGCCTCTGGTTTTGCTCGGCCTTCGTTACCTGCACACTTAATACACGTTGAGCAACCAAACTAGCATATTTATCTGCATCATCAGGAGTCATATACTCGATATCATGAGCATCATCATGGGCACCCTGTTCCTCATGAGCAATGAGAACTAGAGTTTCCTCATCATAGTCACTCGCTGACTCATACCCACCATCCGCCGTAATAGTCATCACACGCTTGGAGGGACAGTCTTTTGCGAAGTGGCCTCCACCTTGGCACCTGCGACATTTAATATCACGATCTCGTGTTTGCCCTGTGGACGCCATGGATGAAGAAGAACTCGCCGCTGGACCACTCTGTGCACCCTTGAATGGTGGTGCTGGCTGTTTTGGTGGCTCCCTGTAAGAATGAGCGGCTGAAGTAGATGGTGGCGCAGCAGGACGTGTGGATGTAGAAGCTCCACGCGATGTCCATGATGTATTTCGTCCTGCAGAAAAGTTAGGTCTCGTAGCGGCCTGTCGATCCTGCACTTCACGTTCAGCTTTACAAGCAAGATGAAACAAACGAGTGATAGTAGCAAAGTCCTTGTATTCTAGAATAGTTTGTATCTCCCTGTTTAAGCCACCCATAAAACGTGCAAGCATAGCTTCATTATCCTCTACTAGGCCACATCTAATCAATCCAGTTTGTAATTCTTGATAATATTCCTCTACAGAATTTTTTCCTTGTCTCAAACGCTGTAATTTTTGTAACAATTCACGTTGATAATAAGGAGGAACCCAGCGAGTACGCATAGCATCTTTTAAAGCAGCCCAAGTATTTGGAATATTATTAGCATGCAATCTACAATGTTCAGACCACCAAATAGATGCAAAGCCCGTGAATTCACAAACAGCAGCAGTAACACGTCTATTCTCAGGATATTGTAAACATGTAAAACGTTGTTCAGTTTCTAACTCCCAAGTAAGATAAGCATCAGGAATATATCTACCCTCAAACGGCTTAAGATTCAATTTAAGTTTAGGCACATGTTCATCATCGCGTACCTGAGGGGGTGGTTGGTGTCGACCGTGGCGAATGTTGGGACGTGGACGTCCAGCTGGCTGCTCATAGGCCGCTTCCTGTTCCACCTCCTCCTCGTAATCACCCTCGTAGTTGTCATCCTGGCTGACGTCAGAAGCAGCAGCAGCAGCAGTAGCAGCAGTAGCAGCAACTGCAGCAGCAGGAGGAGCACCAATACCAGCAGCTTGTCCTCGCGGAAACAGAATACGTCGTGCACGTGGTAGTGGCGGTGGCTGTGGCTGTGCTGAAGGTAGGCGTGCGATCAACTCAGTAAACTTGGCGTCGAGCTTGGTGTCGATCATCTTCTCCACGCCATCAATCGCCTCTGTAAATCTGGTCTCGATGTCCTGCACCTGTTGCGACATCATACGTGCAAATTTATCATGTAGCTCCTTGTTTGTCATGTTCTCCCAATCGGGTGCATTCCGCGCCACTTCATCATGTGATCCTGGCATGGTTAGCAGAAAGAGAAAACACACAGGAATATGATCCTACTTCTACTAATGGGATGGATGTGGGGTGGTGGAAAGCACAAATCCGTCAAGCTTTTCTTACGTTCTTACTGATTCTTACCTAGCAGCAGGTGGTGATGTACAACCAACGGGTCAAAACTCTCAGAGATATGGTCGAGCGATGGCCAGGAGGTGTCAAAACGCACGATGTAGAAAATATGTGGAGCTGTAGGTAGGCTTGACAAATATGGTAGCAAAAAGATCAACAGTAATCAAAACAGAGATGCAAAGCTGAATAAACACTCAACGTCGGTACTGTGCTGATCCTAGGCTAGACCGTACTAGAGACGCGAGCCTAAAACACCAACGAAAGCACGGCGCGACACGTAACAACTGTGAAGCACACTCTGAATTTTTTATCTCTCTCTTTTTTTTTTTTTTTTTTTGCTTTTTTTTTTTTTTTGGCGATGCGGGACTGCGGGGGCTGAAAAAGTGCGAAAAAATCACTATGGTGGCGAACGTCTCAAAACGAGTTTCTGGACCTAAGGAACGTATGGGCACGAAATTTTTTTACCCTCGAAATTTTTGGCCTAAAAACTGCTCTGGAAATTTTTTTTTTTTTTTTTTTGGAAATCACCCTCTTCTACGTACGACAACTCAAAACTATTCTGGCTACGGAGATATCACAAACCGAACGGGTGATGGAACTCAACTCGGATCGGTAGGTGGTGGTGGTGTGTATGGACTCTGCTTGGCGGAACTTGGTGGTGTATCTGGACTCGGATTGGCGGAACGTGGTGGTGTACTACTGTGCGGCGGCGGCGTGACAAACTGTGATCCGAACTCGAAACTCTAAGGTAACTAGACGCTAAGATCAGCAACTCGACACAACGATGCAACCGCAAATTCAACAAGGCAAACTACTGTAAAGAAAACTGGACAAAGGCTCGGACTGTTTTGGGACGTGATGATCTAACCCTAATTTTTTTTTGGCTTTTTTGTGGACTGTAGGTATGAAGAACAGAACCAATCTAGACTACGAAAACTGGTAAATCTCACCGAGCAACCTGGAAATCTGATACCACTTGATAGAGGCGAAGGTGTCCCGATGTTTCGATGAGATGGTGGAGATCGATTTTGGTGGAGTAGACTTTCACGACTCGACTACGAACGTGCGAAGACGTTGCGCCTTAGCAATCGCTAAACCAACTCCGAGAGGTTATTGATCCCGCGGATGCACGATCAACCTGACCACGAAGGTCAATTCCTGCAAGCAATCGAAGAACAAGCAAGAACTAAGAATTGCAATCTGGATATTGCGAATATAAGATGAAAGATTAACAGAAGTTGGGGTTCCAATGCGGTCTTGGCCTGGTCGGACGACACAAACGAAGAACTCGAAGTTGCGGCTATGGCTAACTTAAATCTAATTAAAACCCAAGTCTAAACGACGCCCTAAGGGCTGTATATATGGGGGGACAGAGGGGATTTTCGTGACCCCTTGGAGGTGGGGTCCGAAAACAACCCTAACTCGGTTTCCCCACACATACGGACTCTAAAAACAGCCTATAATGTGGTATTTCGAAATTACATGGGCCTAGCCCAATATTAAGGTGACGCAGCACCTATAATTGCTCTTGGACGAAAATAATGAAGTGGCATCTCGTGTATTCCATCCAAGCCTTCATGCATGCCTTATGGTGGCTTCAACGTGCGAAAATCCCCACTGGAAGCTCCACTGTACTTTCCCCCGCGCGCACCTTCTTCTCCATTCTTGATCCCGCTCCAATGACCATCCTTCTTGTCCATGCTAGGTCCTTCATTCATAAGCAAAACAAAAGTATCTAATTTAGGCAGCATCATATGTTCATGAACAATAGAAGGATTCGCAAGAAACGAAAGTACCTGATAATTTAGTTGACGTGCACGTGCTCTAGTAACTGGTCCAGTATGTGTAGTTGGTGAGGGTATGGGTGTAACATTAGTAGGGATGTCCTCATCATCTCGCCTATGATTGTCCTCATTGATGTGAGCCTTTCACACCTTTTTTTCTTCCTTCCCCATAATTTTTCTCTTTTCCATCCTAAGTGCAACCATATCTTGCTCGCGCTCATCCATTGAATGAGTACTCAAAGTCGAAAGAGAGAAGATTAGTTTGACTTGTACCTGACTAGTGGTCTAAGGATGAGCCAAAATAAGATTCCGAAGGAGACCAAGTGTGAAACTTCAGTAGATTGAGTTCTCAATTAAACTATATAGTATTTTTATGCTCTAAACCAATCTCCCACTTCTTGCACGCAAACAACATTAGGAGATATTCGAGTCATGGACAGCGAGAGCTCATGCACCTTTATGTTCATACTTTGCTAGTTTCAATACTAGATATAGACTCTTGCTTATTATTTTCTTGACTTGAATTGCATATCTTACTTGCTTTACTTTGAAGTTCTTATATGTGTGTTGGAATGTCACCACAGAAATTATTTGTGTTATCATTTACCTACTCGAGGCCGAGCAGGAATTAAGCTTGGGGATGTTGGAATGTTTCCGCACTCATCACCCCATCCTTTTTCCTCATGTGGGTTGCTTTAAAAAATTCAATGGGTGATGGCTTTTCCTACATGATAAAATGGACATAATAAACATTAGTGCCACATGCCATATACTTATAAACAAATAAAATTTGAATGTTGGTTGGAGTGCTTACCCTTTCATAAAACTCTGCAACATAGCTTTCAGAACCAGTGGTTTGGTGGTACTTCACACCACTACAGTTTAATTTATTCTTTGACTCCTATGAGTTGCAACTTAAATTAGGTTCTTATGATATAACAATTTACAAGTACAGTTTGACGTATTAGGTATGAATTACCTGGAACTTCTCATAACTCCATTGTTGCAGCAGTTCTTTCCAATCATTTACGTTAACAGTGGGTGGCTTCACCTTCATTGTTTGCTCGATGGTAAGGTTCTTAACCTTAGGATAATATTCGTTCTTAAGACAGTGCCGGTGTGACCACAAGGATTCTGGAGGATCACTTTGGTCACTTTGAACTACAATGGATCATTTTCTGGAATATGAAAATTTGCTACACACATCAATGAAACAATGCATGTCACAACAATTGCATGGCTAATATAGAAAGGTGTGCTATGGCACAATTGGAAAAATAATAATTTGATGGCTGCCCTTTACTTTCATGCAAGCTTTAGGAATAATATGCCCATTCTCCTTTAAATTGTAATCCTTCCACTTGGTTTTCAACAACATAATTGTTCTCACGTGCACAACAACATCTGAGCTAACTTTTGCAGCTTGCAAACAGTTAATAGGTCTTCGTAGACCTGGCAGGAAGTCAATCTTCATCTTGGATCCTTCCTTTTTGTTAATAGCATTTAATTCATGGCCCAACGTAGGTTAGCGCTCACCTCTGATACACCTCATGTCTAAATAGTTTAGGTATTGTTCTGAACATTGTTGTGAAGTGATGTTCTGTAAGGCCCGATATGCGGTACTATTCTAGATCTAGATGTTTCCATCCAGATCCGGGGACTAAGCACATATCGGTCCTACCGCGACATATGACGATGCCATATTCCCCGGATTTCCAATATGATATTAAAACATTACAACTACATGGATACAACATCTCATACAATCGGTATACAACTGCCTTAATACAATATATCAGCGGAAGATACATGTTTGAGTATAGACTACAATCAAATGCCTAGCGGCAAAGGTAAAACACACCATTCCCGTAACCAACGGTTCCAGGCTCTCCGCCGGGATCCAGCTAACTAGTCGTCGTCGAGTTTTCGCGAAGGTGTACAGAAGAAGGGTCGTCGAGCTCCTCTGAAGTCCAAGATCGTTTGCATAACATGCGTAAAAGAGAAAAGAAGGGGTGAGATATATAAACAAGTCTTGTAACTAACTTCTCACGATAAGATGGGGGTAGTGGTTGAGGTTGCAGCCGCACTAGCATATATGAGGTGGCTAACGATCTATTTAAGTAAGATGAGAAGCCAAGCATTTGATGAGGAATCGCCTCCGACAAGTCTTGCTATCATCTACTTACGCAAAACATAACACCTATCCTATCCTTGTCCTCCCCTTCGCATCCCGACGAAGAAGAAGCAATCAAGGCACACACACATTGATCAAGTTATTAGGATTATCTCAGTTGTAGTTTTCTATGAACAAGGAGTAGGTCTCAAGTCGTCCATAACCGTGGACACGTCTTCTCAAAAAGATTTAACCCTGTAGGGGTGTACCAACTTCCCATTACAAGTCTCCGCACGCACACCCATCTCTCTTAGTTGCTACCCATCATATTTTATGATTTAGTTCCAAGAGATCCAAAACGACATGTCCATTTAACTAACAACGCACAAATCCGGGTTGCCCCCCGGGAGTCGACACCCAATCCAAAAGTCGTCCGCACTCTCGGATCGGACTCTTTCGACTGACGCATGTCGGATTACCGGGTCACCTCACATGGGGCCGGGTCCTAGCTGATCGGGTGGACCAACAGAGAAACCATGTCTCCGCTGGCCCAAGTTGTTTTAAAGGATATCTGCTAGGAGCGACCCGACAGACATATATGCATCATTTGCAAATGGTAAATCGTCTTGGGCCACCTCTAGAAATGTTTGAAGCTAGGTAGGTAAGAAAAGGGGACCCCATAGTATCCCACACTCGGTTAGGCACGCTCGTCAAGAGACACAATACCCGGAACTCGGGTCCTAGGTAACTCGAATGGAACAAAGCATCGGGGCAGGATAGCCTGTACCTTCCATCCTTCATCGAGTAGAGTCAACATTATAATAATCATATAATCCACTACAATATAATAATGTGATAGCCCAATCCAAGGAGTAACAGGATAACAGTTGTAGCATCCTAAGCATGCATACTAGAAGTGGTTAAGCAAGCAAGGTACATGGCCAAACAATGGTTTGCTAGGATGTGGGGGACATGGATGTTTGGGTTTATTTGAGAGGCATAAATATGAAGTGGTAGGATCAAGCAATCGTTCTATCCTATACCTAGGCACAAGTGAGCTGAAAGTTATAAGCATGATATATGCTCCCCCTTACCTGATAAGAAGATGAAACCGAAGGTGTAGTCGATCGCAAGCTCGCATCGTCTCCGAGAGTAACCGCGGGACACACAAGAAGGGAACACTGAAAGGCAACCTACGAGCAAGCATCTATTAATATGAAACAATCACGCGCAAGCTTCAACGAGAAGGCAACACAAGACAACGCACTACGTTCGCATCTATCGTCGAGAGCGGTTACTAACAATTTAAGTGAAGTATCCGTCACACATGACAAGACTGCACATTTATGATGGTTCAAGTTGTTTAGCTACACAACATGAGAAAATTTTGTTAACATGGCATCTCACTCAAGCATGGAATATCACAAAATCATGGCAAGAGGTGAAGCACAAAGTAAACTATCTATGCTAGTCAAGTTAAGTGAGGCAACACCCTAAACATGGCATATCACTAAGTGCCCCACGATGATTAGAGCATTTGGTACTGTTCTTGATGAGGACATCCCTACTAATGTTACAGCCATACCATCACCAACTACACATACTGGACCAGTTACTAGAGCACGTGCACGTCAACTAAATTATCAGGTACTTTCGTTTCTTGCGAATACTTCTATTGTTCATGAACATATGATGCTGCCTAAATTAGATACTTTTGTTTTGCTTATGAATGAAGGACCTAGCATGGACAAGAAGGATGGTCATTGGAGCGGGATCAAGAATGGAGAAGAAGGTGCGCGCGGGGGAAAGTACAGTGGAGCTTCCAGTGGGGATTTTCGCACGTTGAAGCCACCATAAGGCATGCATGAAGGCTTGGACGGAATACACGAGATGCCACTTCATTATTTTCGTCCAAGAGCAATTATAGGTGCTGCGTCACCTTAATATTGGGCTGGGCCCATGTAATTTCGAAATACCACATTATAGGCTGTTTTTAGAGTCCGTATGTGTGGGGAAACCGAGTTAGGGTTGTTTTCGGACCCCACCTCCAAGGGGTCACGAAAATCCCCTCTGTTCCCCCATATATACAGCCCTTAGGGCGTCGTTTAGACTTGGGTTTTAATTAGATTAAAGTTAGCCATAGCCGCAACTTCGAGCTCTTCGTTTGTGTCATCCGACCAGGCCAAGACCTCATTGGAACCCCAACTTTCGTAATCATTCATCTTATATTCGCAATATCCAGATTGCAATTCTTAGTTCTTGCTTGTTCTTCGATTGCTTGCAGGAATTAGACCTTCGTGGTCAGGTTGATCGTGCATCCGCGGGATCAATAACCTCTCGGAGTTGGTTTAGCGATCGCTAAGGCGCAACGTCTTCGCACGTTCGTAGTCGGATCGTGAAAGTCGTCTCCACCATAATCGATCTACACCATGTCATCGAAACATCGGGACACCTTCGCCTCTATCAGTTCTTCCCTAAACTATATTTTATGTTGATTAACAACAACAAACAAGAGCACAATCACAATCTATATGAAATTCTAGTCAAGTTATATGTAAAGAACATTTTTATCGGAGCAACGGTTACAAAGTTACGGCATATTACATTTTACAATGGCATGCGATGTCAATAGCAGGTAAACATCATGTAGACAAGTGAAAACATGGCAAAGAGCAAAATTTTATTAATCAACACGAAATTCTAAGCAAGTTTCATGTAGAACTCGTCATGATCCGAGAAACGGGTGAAAAGAAACGCGCATCGCAAAACAAACTATTATAATCTGCCCAAGAAAAAAAACCAGAGCATCGGACCGAATCTAACTCTACTGGGCCTAACTGGGGGCGCTGCTTAACTATTCATCGCACATGGGCGCCATATAGCACAAACAGTACTGGGCCAAGCCCAGCAGTGCAGCAAGAAAAAGAATAAAAAGAAAAAAGGGGGGTGATGCCTCACCTCGTGGGCTGTGGCCCAACTGTCGCGGAGGCAAGGGATAGCAGCGTTGTCGCCTTGGGAGAGGGAGGGCGTTGCGGGCCGAGGCATGGCTGGGCCGCAGCCGAGCTGGCTGGGCTACGAAGCACTGCTTGCAGGCCGCTGATCTGAAGGCCGGCCCAGCCGACGGAACCGAGCGGGCGAGTGGCACGGGAGGCGTTCCTCCTCTCCAGGACGAGCAGGACGGCATCGGTCTGCCCCGGCAGCGCACGACGGTGGACAGGGGCGACGGGGTGGCGGGGACGGTCGTTGGGGAGGCCGGGGACGACGCGGATCTGTCGTCGGCTGGCAGGATCCGGGCGGATTCGGCCATGGTGGTTGCGGATCGGGGCGCAGCGGGCTCGATCTCCACGGGCGGCGACTCCGACAACGGGCGGCTCCTTCGGCGAGAGAGGAAGGCGAGGAGGTGAGGCCAAGAGGAGGAGAGGTGAGGCGGCAGCCGGGCTCACCAGGGTCGGCGTGAAGCGCGACGGACGGAGCACGACGGCACGGATCCAACGCACAACAGTGGAGGGAGGAGGCGTGTAACAGCCCATGTGCAATAAATAGGAATCACCATGAAGTTGTACTTTGTCTATTGACTTTGTAACTTGGCATGATGCTAAACTTTATAATTTCATGTGGTGATTTAAATTTGCATTGAGATTGGAGCCCATTTGGGTTGTTTGTTTTTGCTTCCAAAAGGGTTCAAGAAGGGTGTTGCAGGATTTTTCTTTGTTGCATGCTTGCTCTCCTTGACCCCAAACTTGGCCTAGCCATTTTTCTTGTTATGGCAAGGGTTTTAAAAACCTCAACTTATTTTTGCCATCATAAAAATTAAGGGCTCTAGTTCAAAGTGATTTTGAATTCAAAATGAGCTCACAATTTTGTTGTTGCAAAAAATGCCCAAACCATTTTTGCAAATTGAGGAATAATGCAAGGTTAATTATACATATTTTTATGTATTTTTTTTACTTGTATTGAATCCAGAAATAACCCTGAGGCTTATTCTGTTTTATTAAATGGAAAAGGGGGTCCAGGAGGGGTTTTTCTTTTGTTTCCCTCCTATTTCTCTCCAGCCCAAACCACCTGGGTCCATTTTCCCCCTCGGCCTGGCCCACAGCGAAGGGGTAAGCTCCTTCTTCCTCACCTTTCCAGCGTGGGGGCAGCGCTTTTCCCCTTTCCCCTCTCACAGCCGGCGCCACGGCGGCGGGTGGAGCCCCGGAGGCAGCGGGAGGCGCCCCTCCCATTATAAGCTCCCCTGGGCTCCCTCTTGGAACCCTAGGTCCAATTCTCCCCCTCCAATTTCGCCGCCGCCGGTTTATTTTCCCCTCTCCAAGCCTCCCCTGTTCCCATGGGCGCCGGTGCCTGAACCTCAATTCGGCCGCCGTCTCCTCTGCGTCAGGCTGCCAGGAGCTGCCGGGTGAAGGCCCCGTCGACGTCCACGACTTCCTCGACCTGCAGCCGCGACGTGGGTGGCCAGGAGCGAGTCGACGCCTTTTTCCTCCGCTGCGGGTCGTCCACGTCTCCGGCGACGCCTCCGATCCCCTCCTTCCCCTGCGGTGCGTCGAGCTCGACCTCAGCCCCACCTAGGTGAGCACGCGCTCCTCCCTCTCCTTCGTCTCCGCGTAGTTCGCGCCGGAGCCGTGCTTTGTTTGCTCCCTCCGCCGCACGTCGGCGTCGTTATCCATGCGTGCAGCTGGCGTGATCCCGATGCGCTCTCGTAGCTAGCGAGTAAGCAGAGCACGCTCCTGACCCAAAGGCGCAGCCTTGCACCGCGCCAGCCACCTCGGAGCAGCAGCGGCATCATGTTCAGTAGCCGCTCCGCAGTGTAATTCCCGGCAGCCAAGAGACGCCGGTGGTGGAGCTCCAATGTTGGTGTTAAGACAAATGGATCCTTTGAAGTCCCCATTATGCGGTGCGCCAGGCCATGGACTCCCTAGCGCCGCGAGGTGGACGCAGTCGACGCCAGAAATCTTCTCTGTCGCCGGCGTCGTCAGGTTCTTCAGTTCGTCAATATGCGTGCTTTCGACGCCGTACTTTTCCTGTGGTTCTCCCGACGAGTAGGAGGCGATCTAGTGCGCTTGTCCAGCACCCGTGTGTGGTAATAAGTACCCTCTCGAGGTCCCCCGAGGTAGTCTAGCTAGAGGTGGCCGGAGCACGGGGCTAGGGTCGCCGGAGTAGCCCAGGCTGCGGGGAGCTGTCAGCTGCCACCTTGGTTCAGTTAACAGGGGGGTATAGATTACCTTTGTTGCTGCCCTCCGTTGTTCAAACTCGAGTCGTAGCTCAGTGGCAAGGGAGCACGGGATGCCTTGGTGAGGCGCGGGTTCTAGTCCCGCTCGGGGCACTTTGCCCCCCCCCCTCTTTTTCGTTTTATCAGTGTGGCTGACCACTGGGCCAGCCTGGTTAGTGGCTCAGGCCACCGTGGCCTGCTGGACTCAGTTGGGCCGGATTGCCTGAGGCCAGCCCAAGAGGGACTGAGCCTGTTTCCCTTTTCTTTCTTTTGATTTTTCTTTTCTGTTTAATTCAAAAATCTGATTTGAATTCAAATTCAAATCTGATTTGGATCTCCTTTTCATCCCGGGTCATCCCATATATGTTTTTGGGGTAGCTTCACCCACTGATCTCAATGGTGAGGTCCATTTTTGCATTTGGCCCCTTAAAAAATTGAAGTGTGGCCATTTTGCAAATCAACCCCTGTTCTTTCTTTGATTTTGTCTAGTTTTCCCAAGTTCAAAATTGGCCATGCCATATATGAATCTTGGGTAGTTTTTCACCAGGAGTTGCATGCTGATAATGGTTTAGCCATGTGAACCTTTTTCAAACGCATGTAGTGTAACTTTTACACTCAGTCCCTGAACCCCAGCTGAAACTGCAACTGTGTTTGCAAACTCAACTGGTACCATATTATATATGGGTTTGGGGTAGTTTTCTGCAAGGAATGGATTGGTGATGTCCCCATGAAGTTTTGGGCAACTCATGTGAACAAGGTGTGACCACCTGACCCAGAATCATCTGTCTATCTTCTTGCATCATTTCAACTCCAGTGCATTTTTTGAAATGATGATCATCAGTCCTTTTCAAGTTTGTTCCATGTTATCTGCAATCATCTTTCTTCCAAGTTAGCCCCTAACATATTGTCATATGCAAGTGGCTGGTTTCCAACTATTGTTGCACTTTCCTTGTGTCAAGTTCACTGACACTACTCCGACTCCGGAATCGATGATTACTTTTCACGTTGTTTTATTTATGTTGTATGCATTTGTTGTTCATGCCATGTTGACATGCTACTTACACCCAAAATAAGGCTAGGACCAAAGCCATCTTCACGTAAATAAATTGCATATGAAGTTGTTGACGTGTCGTCACCACCTTCATTTAAATTGACTAGATAGGGTCACAACATGTCAAATTAAACTTGCTCATATCATCCTTGCCTGTGCATTGTACCTGTTACTTACTTGTATGCTTTTCCTTGCCGGTACCTTACGTTAGCACCTGAGACCGCCGAGGAGACTTACGTGGAGATTTCCGACACCGAGCCCGAGGACCCTGCTGCGTCTGCTTCGATGACCGATTACCCAGGCAAGGGGAAGATTCATACCATTACTTGATACCTTTTTGCCTACCTGCTTAGCTGTAGCCTAGAACGTTTGTTTGATCCTATCCACTTTGAGTATGCCACCTTCAAAACCCAAATAGCCATGATCCCCACATCCCAGCAAAACATTGTATTGCTAAGTTACCGCTGCTCAGCCATTGCTTAGTATGAGTAGGAAAACTTGCTGCTTACCCTATTGCTATGGTTTGGGGATATCATGTTATTTAAAGAAGTTGGTTGATATTTATTATAATTATGATGTTAACTTATACTCGACGAAGGATGGGAGACCCGGCTGTTTCCACCAGGTGTTTTGTTCCATCTGAGTCACCTAGGTCCCGAGTTCCGGGTATTGTGTTTCTTGACGAGCGTGCCTAATCGTGTGTGGGATTCTATGGGGTCCCCTTGTCTAACCTACCTAGCTCCCAAACAATTCTAGTGGTGGACCAAGCTCTTTTTACCATTTGTAAAATGTGTGTGTGTCTGGTTAGCGCTCCAGCAGATTTAAAATAACTCGGGCCATCGAGGACAGAGTTCCCTTGTTGGTCCACTCCTGGAAGCTCGAGGGCTGCCCACAGTGATGGGTTAGTAACCCCGACCTCGTCCAGACGGTAGAGGCCGATTTGAGAGCGCGGCCGGCTTTCGAGTTGGATGTCGACTCACCGGGGGCCACCCGGAGTTGTGCGTTGTAAGCTGGAGGGACTCTGACGTTCCGGAGTTTCAGGCGCTTACTTAGCCAGGTGGAAACCGGGCGTACATGCGAAGCCTATGATGGGAAGTTGGTACACCCCTGCAGGGTTAATTCTTTTCGAAAAGACGTGTCCGCGGTTATGGACGACTTGAGACCTACTCCTTGTTCATAGAATAACATCAATTTGAATCTTAATTAAAACTTGCCTACCGTGGGAGTGCGTTGGTTGCTTTTCTTCGTCCAAGGGGACCGAGAGAAGATCCAGGTTGTGTTATGCTTGGCGTAAGTAGGTGGATAGCAGACTTATGACGCGATGTCACGTGCTATTCTTGGATCTTACCTCTACTCTAATAGAACGATAGCCACCATAAATGCTAGTGCGGCTGCAACCTTTATCTTTAGTTTGTCTTACCGTAGGAAGTCAGTTATCCTGCAACCTTTAGTGAGGATGACGACGAGTTCGACCTTGTTCAGTAGATCCTACAGTTGGGCTTCGGCAATCCGTGGGTGGACCCTTTATGTGCAGCCCTCTCTAGGGCAATTTGGCTTTTGACCGTACTCGGTCGTGATTGTCTTCCGCTTGTCGCATGATGTACTGTTGGGTCTACGGACCTCTGAGATGATGTAATAATTATCCAATGGCGATGTATGCCTTGGACCTTATATTTATGTCTTAGTTAAAGTTCTTCGTTCTTATACTTGTTGTTGAGAATCCGGCAGCGACACGAGTGCGAGTGTCGTGAGTCGGTGGCTCTTTACGCGCTACTAACTCGAGCGGGACGCGAAAGCGACTAACTCGAGTGAGCACCGCATCGGGGGCCTTACAAGGCGCTCAGGTGGAGTTCCATCGCGTGTTGTCTGGGTGCAAGTGCTGAAGTGGCACGCTTGGAGCGGTCCGATCCGGATCGAATGGACCGAAATGATCCGATTTGGACCTGGGTGAGGGTTGGAGGGAGGATGCTCCAAGTGGCGGTGGGGGAGAGGGGAGGCACGGAAAGAGAGGACTAGGGGCTAGGGTTTGTCTAAATTAGGCAGGGTTGCACTGATATATATAATAGGTGGGCTTGGTTTAGAATATAAGAGGGAAATCTGGGAGGTCAGCTAATATCTCGCGTGACATTTTTTAAATCCGCCCCTCGGATTACATCGGCTACTATGCCTGGCACATCCGAACGTTCACCTATCCGACGAAGTCGGAATCACACAAAAATCGAACCACCGCCTCATAGCATCGAACTAACATCGTCTACAACGTTTCACACCAAACAGAGAACGTCGAGTACCGCCCGACAAAATAACCCATTTAAATATAAATGGGGTTTTTCACACTGATGGTGAAGGCTGGTCTTGTGCCGGTAGACGCGACGGTGATCGGGTGAGTACCTGGTGCCGCAACAGGTCGTGTGCCATTTTGGAAAAGGTTCGTTCACACATCTGATACGAGAAAGAGGGGGAAATATTCACTGATTCATAAATCGGCAATGGAAACACTGCAAACAATACGGGCAATCAATAAAATAAAGCAAAAAACAATGTTTTTAATTTGGGTGAAAATCTCTGGGCTGTTACATGTTCTTATCATAGTTTTGAGTCTCAGGACCACGTGGTTCAGAATTATCGTGGGAGTTGACAATAGGGGAGTTTTTGTCAGAAGTAAGTTGATTTGTTGGTGTGATCTGCAAGTCTTCAGCTATGTCCTCGTCATCAGGAATTAGAGGTGTTTATGAAGCTAGTGTTTTCTCCAACATTGCTCCTCTAGGTCTTGTTCGTGCATGATTACCAGGAGAAGTATTTTGAGTCTGCTCATCCTGTGTTGCCTGGAAGAGAAAAGTTTATGAACGTCCAGATGAAAAAGCTGATTAGGCACTGTGAAATTAATATAGCCTCCAGAGTCCAGATATTATTTCATACCTCTACTTCTACTCTAGATCTTGTTCGTGCATGAGTACCAGAAGCAGTGTTTTGAGTCTGCTCATCCTATGTTGCCCGGAAGACAAAAATTTAGGAACGTCAAGATGACAAAGCTGATTAGGCATTCTGAAATTAACATGGCCTCTAGAGTATAGATATATATTATTTGGTACCTCTACTTGTGCTCGAGATCTTGTTCGTGCATGAGTACTAGGAGCAGTGTTTTGAGTCTGCTCATCCCATGTTGCCTGGAAGAAAAAAGTTTAGGAACGTCAAGATGCCAAAGCTGATTAGGCACTATGAAATTAATATGGCCTCCAGAGTCCATATATTATTTGGGACCTCTGCTTTTTCTCTAGATCTTGTTCGTTCATGAGTACTAGGAGCAGTGTTTTGAGTCTGCTCATCCTGTGTTGCCTGGAAGACAAAAGTTTAAGAATGTCAAGATGACAAAGTTGATTAGGCCATGTGAAATTAATATGGCCTCCAGAGTCCAGTTATTATTTGGTACATGTACTTCTGCTCTCGATCTTGTTCGTGCATGAGTATGAGGAGCAGTTTCTTGAGACTGTTGATCTTGTGTTGCCTGGAAGACAAAATTGAAGAACGTTAATGTGACATAAGCTGGTTAGGTTGTGTGAAATTCATATGTACTCCATATATTATTTGGTACCTCTATTTCCAAGGCATTTGTGGGGGTAGGTTCTATCTCTGTATTGTTTCCATCTTCAGTTTCATAGTCATCGTCATCTTCATCACTTTCCTCATCTGTACGCGCTAGTTCAAAGTCAGGGTTCTCCTCTACCTGTACCTGCCCCTCTATGCTCATTTTTTGGCCGGATTCCCCCATTTTCTTGTTTCTTTTCACCTTCGTAACCATTCGAACAGATAATATTATGTGCCAGTTGGGAAAAATTCTTCAAACCCGTAGGATGTCCCTTTTCTTGGAATATTTCCTTCATTTGAAGAGCATTTTCCTTCATTTTCATTACCATGACCTTGTTATTTGGCGGCCGGTGTGTAGCCACGGGTGTAACAACTATAGATCAAAGATGAAATAATCATATAATGAGTAAATATAAAAACCCTATCTTGGGATTTCAACATATAACGACATGCGCTGTGATGATAGTTTATTTTGGGGAAAATTACATTTCTGCCACTAGTTATGTCCCACTCGTCTGATTTTCCCCTAGTTTCAAAAACACACCTGTTCTGTCCAAGCCACTTTGTGAATCTTATGCTTTTTCCCTTTGACCGTTGATCATAACTTTGAAAAACATCATAGCAGATTCATACTAACTCAAAAAAATGCAAATAAGATATCAAAATGCTCAGAAAAACATCACCTATATGTGTGTGTCACTTGCAATCATGAAAAAAGTGTTGGAAATTCCCCATCTGAGTTCGAGATCATATGATCATACCATTAATAACAAAATCTCAAAAACATCAGAAAAAATCAGAAAAAAACTTAATTATTTTTCCTGTAAACAATGACAAATGTTTTGAGTTCTTGCAAAGTTTCATCATGAAATAACATTCATGAATGTGGTGGCAAAAAAGAAAAATCCAACACTCTAAAACAAAGAATTTTGGAGTGTTGAATTTGACTTTTTTGCCATGACTTTCATGAATTTTATTTCATGATGAAACTTTGCAAGAACTTAAACACTTGTCAATGTTTACAGAAAAAATAATTCGGATTTTTTTGATTTTTTTTTGATTATTTTGAGATTTTGTTATTCATGCTAAGAACATATGAGCATGAACTCAGATGGGGAATTTCCAACACTTTTTTCATCATTGCAAATGACACGCACATATATGTGATGTTTTTCTGAACATTTTGATATCTGATTTGCATTTTTTTCGAGTTAGTATGAATCTGCTCTGAAGTTTTCAAAGTTAGGGTCAAATGGTCAAAGGGCAAAAGCATAAGATTCGCAAAGTGGCTTGGACAGAACAGGTATGTTTTTGAAACTAGGGGCAAATCAGACGAGTGTGACATAACTAGGGGTAGAAATGTAATTGTCCCTTTATTTTGAGCAAATAAATACATCATTTTGTCGAAAAGAATGAATGAGAAGCGCCGATGGAGCCCGGGAGCAATCTGGAGTCGCAGGGTTCTGACTATGCAAACCCTAATCCTAAGTGAACATACATTCTCTAATAGAATATGAAGGAGATGCAACATTGGATTTCAATAACATGCGAAAAACATGTAGAATGGAAGTGTTACCTGTCCGTTTACGATTAGATTTTGCGATGCATGCCGTATGAGAAACCGTGCGTTCCTTGCCGCTCTGAAGGACGGATTTTCCCTGGCATTCTTCGTCATGGCGTACGTCGTCGCCGATAAGGAACGTTATCGCCGAGGCCCAGGGAGGGCACCTTCGACGCCAATAGTTGTCTGGATGAGGTGAGGTGCGGTGCGGTTCAAAATTAGTGTGAGGTTAAGTGCGAGGTATTTATTGTGAGTGCGTTAAATTAAGCCCAAACACACTTTGGGAATGTAGGCGGGAAGATATAAAATGAGGGAACGAAAAGTAGGAAACCAAAATTTTGGCCGTTTAATATCAATTGAGATGTTGAGATTGGACACTTGTACACGCAGATGTGTGCGCCAGAAAACCAACAAGGAGGCACAAAAAGAAGGGAACCGAGAATTCGGCTGCACTATCAATTGAGAGACGTGCACTTGTATACTCATGTGTGTGTGCGATGCACGAGTCAATCCATAATGTTCGTATCAAGCAAATTATATTTTATCTTAAAACGTTTTTTACTTTGATTAGGATCAAGATTGTCTTTAGACACACACAGACACATGAACCATCCTCAAATTGAAAAAATATTCACAAAAATGGAACATCATGTATGAAGGTTTCATGCCATTCACGAAATGACAATGACCTTTATCACATTACCAGTTCTTCTGATGGAAAATTATGTACCGTTTTTAAGTCCATAAGATTTGTGGACGATATAGTCTCCTTTTTGTGAAGGAGGTGCTCCATGGTAATGTTCCTCTTGGTTATTTCAAGATTTGACATGTATGCCACATGAATCTAAGTTTGAGGTATAGTGCTGATACGTCCCAAACGTATCAATAATTTCTTCTTGCTCCATGCATGTTTTCGGTGATATTGCTACACTTTTGATGCACTTTCATACACTTATGATCATATTTGGACTAACCTATTAACTCAGTGCACCCCAGTGCCAGTTTATGTTTTCTGCTGTTTTTGTATTTCAGGTTTTCCCATTACTTAAAGTGCGAGAAAAAATCCGAGAAAAATATATTAAAAATTAGCGTTACGGAGCTTCCAGATTCCCGAAGGGGGGCCAGGGGGTCCGACCTGGTGCCCATGCGGCTAGGGGGAGAGGCCCCACCCTAGGCCGCGCCGGGAGGTGGTCTGGACCCCCTGGTGGCCCCCTGACTTCCCCCCTTCTCCTATTTACCTCTCGTCCCTAAACCCCCGAGGACCGAACCCTTTTTTGCGATCTCCACTCTCTTCCGCAGTCGCCGCGCTTCCAAGATCGGGGCTGCCAGGAGACCCTGTCCCGGCACCCTGCCGGAAGGAGAATTGACCTCCGGGAGCTTCTCCACCACCATGGACGCTTCTCGGATGAGCCGTGAGTAGTCCACCATGGACCATGGTTCCATGGTCAGTAGCTATGTGCTGTCTTCTCTCCACATTTGCTCTTCATTGATTAGACCTTGTGAGCTGCCCTACATGATCAAGGCACATATGTAATTATTTCTTCTGTTGCTACGTTGAGTTTGGTGGGATCTGATGGATTATGAGATTATGTTCAGATTTTGATGATTAATATATTTGGTTCTTGTCTTTTATATTTAAGTTCTTGAGTAATTCTTGCATGTTCTCCGTTGTTGTTTATTGCTTTGGCCAAGTGGTAGGTAGAAACTCTAAGAGGGAGCATTATGCATGATTGTGGTTTCATGCCCCCTGATGACTAGCTTGAGTGACAAAAACATGAGTCTAGGGGATGTGTTGTTGCCACAAGGGGGGAAAACAACGATGCTTTTAATTGCGGGTGCAAGGATTCTTTACTTTACGCAAAGTTCTTTTAATGCAGTTGTCTGTTGCGTTGGGTTTATACTTTGGCTGGCGCTCACAACTTAATGCCAGCGAGATGTTTTGGATAGATATCTCAAGGTGGGTGATTAGTGTTGGGATTCGGAGTAGAAAACAAAAAAAATCGGCACTACGAAACCAAGTCCCAAGAACAGATCTAGATAGATGCAAACACAGTTAGCGATCTTGTTACCTTAACAACCGTTCAAACGGTAGTTCTCTCGCAGCGGAAGAAGTTGATAGAGAGTTGGGAAGATTGACGCGGTGCAATCCCTCGAACAGATCTGATCCGTGTGACACCCCACGAACAGATCTACTTCTCAGAAGAAGATGCAGAAGTCCCTCGAACAAAGATCGAACGCACGATCTCACTACGGTTGATCCACACGTACGGTGTGGAAGATCCGGCAGGGCTCCGCCGTCCAGAGCTCGCCGCCTCCGGATTAGAGAGGAGGAAGGAGCAGCACTTCGATATATGGTGGAGATCAGATCTACAAGAGAGGAGAGAGGGGCAACCCAGGGGCAATACAATCTTGACAAGTTCATCTGTTGGGGGGTGCCCCTTCTCATCTATTTATATTGGTGAGGGGAGGGGAGGACATCTTGGAGGAGGGGGCAGCCCTAGGGGTGGCGCCCTAGGGTTTCCCTCCCCTTGTGGGGCGCCCTATGGCTTGGCAAGGGGGAGGAAGCTTCCTCCCCTAGGCGCCTCCCCACATGGGCCTCCTTTGGTCCAAGTGCTCCCTCCCCACTTGGGCCTTCCAAGTGAGAGGGGGCCCATTGATATTTAAACTCTTTTATTAATTCTAAAACAATTCTAGAATTCACAAGAAATAAATATTAAACATATTTAGACCATCCCAGAACTTTTTCCGGCCCTCCGGTTTTACCCGGTTTTCTCAAAACTTTTCCCGGTACTTTAGCGGTGCCCCGAAACGATTCCGGTTTTCTCTCCGATTAAATCTCAATCACTCCGAAACTTTTCCGGTGTGTTATACTCGTGCTCCTATCACTTTACTACTCAACAAATCTTCCACCCTTAAGTGTGTGACCCCATAGGTTCGGTAGAATACAGACATGAACCGGAAACTTATTTTTCCGCGGAACAATAACCGAGAGCGGAGCCATGGACACCCATAACGGTTCCCGTACCTACACGAATATAAATTCGAGTGAACCACAAGCTTAACATGTCAGTCCTATTTGCTTCACGATACTATACAAAACCTCAGGTGAGATCTTTTAGGTATCCGCATGATTAACCATTAACCATTATACCAAGTCATCCTCCTTCTTGTTTTGTTCCATTTTTCTTGTTTAGTATTCCGGTATCCCTTGTGATCAATTCACAGTGTCTGGCCAGACGATGTTGGATGCCGTAATACCGAGAGGGCCCAAAGAAGTATCTCTCCATCGTTAGAGGAGCTAATTCCCAACTCGAATTGTTCTGTCCCTTAACACACTCTCAGGTGTGAGTGATCAAAGCCGTTATTGCCACGCCTGTTACGGGTGGTGTTGGGACAGTGTCAAAACCCACCCTCCGGTATGAAGTTACGAAACATTCTTATGTTCATGAAGGACACATGCATATTAACTTTAGATGAATTTACTTATAACATGGAAACGATGTGATCTCAAAGTAAATCATACAATTGGGTCGGTTCAGCACCCTTGTTCTGGCAACAATGTGCTCCCATGTGTTACCGGCATTTCCAATGCCCTATGAACAGGAAAACATGTCATCCATAACATACAGGTTAGTCCTAGAGGCAGACTAAGAACACTTTGTGTTTATACTCTACACCTGCATATGGGTTATCCTCCGAAGGCATTTAACATGCTACTTGGAAAACTTCCGCATAGGCCATTGCAGTTATAGCATAGACATATAAACATTAATAATGAACCTAGAATTGTAATAATAAAATTTATTATTGCCTCTAGGGCATAATTTCAACAGTCTCCCACTTGCACTAGAGACAATAATCTAGTTGCATGGTTTACTCAGACCAACGACATTTTGGTCTTCATGCTTGCTTGTGGTATAGACTTCGTCACTGAGCTTAACGCTTTTAGGCTCATCTCAATCCTGCTTATCTTAATGTACCCCTTCATCCTTTATGAAGTATTTAAAGATAGGGCACTATCGTTCAACATGTTTGGACTATAGTGAGCTCTTAGCTTACTTTGTTTTGATCATGATGCTCATATCAAAATATGGTTTATGCATATCAAATGTTCGGAACTATGATAATCACTATGATGGTGTTCCTGATCCAAATACCCTCCTATGAAACTTCCAGAGTTGCCATGTTTCACGTCTACGTTGTAGAAATCCCGCTATGTGCCTTAGCTTGAAAAGCAATTTTCAACATCCTATTTTGCTACTTATCTAGAGACCGAAAAAGGAAAAATATTACAAATCATTATGAAACTTTCTTTCATCTATTTGTAATGAACTCTTTAGTTTTCCTCATAGAACCTTTCTTCATCTGAGGTACTTCAAGAGAACTAATCTACTATTTAGATTAATTTGGTGCTTGTTGCACTTTCAGGATATTCAATACCTTAGTGCTTTATTTTGCTAAAATATTTATTCTCAATCACTCATATGTTATTCACATATATGATTAGAATCGTGCTCCCACTTAATTCCATATCTTATATGATTATTGATGAAATAATAACTTTTATAACTTCATCAAAAACTATTACTCCAGCTCTGTGATATTTGCTTCAACTATGGACTGATCTTTGAACCATTCTCACTTTTACTAATATCGTATAGATCATTAAATCCTTTCAGGTTGAATCATGCATACAACCTTTATTTAATTTTCTCAGAAGAAAAATCCATATGTCATACTTCGGAAGTATGTCGCGATTATTAGTAATTTTCCATATGAACATTTGCATCACTACACATTTTTTAGTCAACCTTTTGAACTCTATCGAAAAACTTATTTTACGATAAGTTGAGCAATATCAACGATTAAGCTATCGTCTATGTTCATATCTATGAAAGTCAAATCCACTCTAATGATCAGGTATCCTTAGGAGGATTTTACCAAGTTCTCAACTTGATTTAGATGGATGGCTTTCATATAGTTTTTATGGTTTTTATGCCATACAGTGGAGTAAGTGCTCGTCATGGTTTCTTGTAGTTCACAGGTTTATCACACTATAGAACCACCTTGGTCCAACGTGAATTTACAAAGTTGTGTGATACATCATAAGACTTGATCATTTCATCTCTTGAACACATTTCAGAGTTTCATCATTCCTTTTCATCAAATGTAGGAACTTCTGGTTTGGTCACAGAGTTTATCTCTAGAACGAGTTTCCGAGTTTCGTTCTGTAGAACCAAATGATTCAATGTAATCATTATCAACCTATTAGTACTCCCACTTAATTGTTTCAAGAGAGCAATTTTCTCAAGAAAAATCCCATGTCCTGTGATAAACATTTTTCCCGGATATAGTAGTGGAAGTGTTGTTCGTAACATGATGTTTCTACAATACTTTTATTCGGGATCGAGTATATTCTAAATACATCTCCGAAATTATGAAACAACAATTGGAGTTCTTATCCATGCCGTATTCTTATAGGGCATTGTTTCAACAAACATATGACGACACTCTATTTAGTTCGTAAGTGGTTTCTCAAAAGCGTTAAGCAGTATAGTAAATGGGAGTGTGGTTTAAGTACATCACCGACCTTACCATGTCATGCTGGAATTCAGGGTAGAATTTTTTTTTAATTCCAATATGCCATATAGGGCTTGGTTATGTGTCAAGATACTCCGTAGCTATACGGGGTTTCAGGTGACGCTAGTTTATGAACTGACTTCATACACTCGATGATGTTTGCTAAATTCTTTAACTCATTTATTTTACGATCAGATCGTCAAATATTTGATCTACGTGTGATGATGATTCTCTTTGTGTTGAAACAGTTTTGAACTTATTCAAAATTTCAGATATTATGTCTTGTCTAAATATCGGTATATCTATACAAGTCATTATCACAAAGTTTTATGTAAAGTACTGTTTATTGGTTCTCCACACATCGATATGTGTTATTACCAATAGTTTACTAAACACTTGAACAATTCATTTAATCAATGATTTTGTCTATTAGAGAAACATTGCATGTGTCAAATGACTCAAAGTCAAGAGATTGAATGACTTCATCGATATGAAGCTTCCGCATACGCTTTGTTCTAATGCGGCTAAGTCATTTATGCTATTACAATAATGGAATTATCATCACATAATGTAATTTATTTAGCAATCAATAAAATAGACATAACATCAAGATTTCAACTTAAATAATTCACCACGAAGGGTGACATTCAGAGAGTAATAATTTTCGAACAACCATTATTCAAAACATGGATAACACATCCACCGTGTAGACAACACAATACAATATTAATGTTTTACACAACCTCTGAATCAAATAACATTTATTAACTCTAAGATAAATCTTGATAGACAAACGCCGACGGCCTTGGGTGACTTGGGCACCACTTCCGACGCGGACTTGCACTTCATTCACTCTTCTCCTTCGAATTATGATAATTCGCTGCATCGAGTTGCAAAACAAGTGCAATCGATATGGTATCAAATATACCTATGAAGGTGAAATAATGAAATTGTCTATTAACTTCGTATAACTTATTTATACATACAGTGATTAGACCATTCTTCATATCTCCCAGATACTTCTTACAGTTCCTCTTCCAGTGGCCCTGATTACCACCATCATATGGTCTGGATCCTTTTGTATAGATGCTTCCGCAGTCTTAAGCATAGCAAAAAATTCGTCTATGGTCTTGTCAAGCCCATTCATTTTATTATTCATGACAAAACCGTTGTAAGATGGGGGGCGTGACGCAAGGAGAACGTCAGTGCCGAGTGTCATAGGGATCACAAATCCAAGAGCACTTAGCCTCTGTGCGTAACCAACAAGTTTTATCACGTGCTCACTTAATGAGCCACCTTCTGCCATCTTGCATTCCCACGACTGCTTCATTATCTCGTAATGTTCAGTCCAAGCTTGCTTCAGATACAGAGCGTTCAGTTTTTGTCACCATGTCAAAAATGGTGAAGTTTCTCAAAACGTTTCTGAAGCTCAGTATCCATGCATGTCAGCATCAAGCATTGTACTGCGGTGTGGTCATCCACTTTAGTGACATAGACGTTCTTATCGTCCTACTATGCATCCTCTACGGGAGTTGCTGGAAGAGATGCTATGAGAACATAGTCCCTTTTTAAGCAACTTTGAGCACGAACCCAAATTGGGGAACCAGTCCGCATATTCGCCTCTATTTGCAGCAAGCATTTCTTTTTCAAGCATCGGTCCTAAGCTAAGAGCATTGTTGTTGCGGGCCATCTCTCTACAACGATATAAACAGACTGATTTAGACATGGTTCAAAATTAATTGCATTAATCTTAACAAGTTTACCCTAATGCTCCCACTAGAACCAATATCTCTCAAAATTGATCTTAGGGTAATCAAGATCCGGATCAATACACCTGCCACCGGTGTAACACTCAGCCATGGAGGAGATCAACCCGGTAGGTCTAACTAAACCAATCATAACCGACTTATGACTCTTGTATTAGTCTTTCGACACTTGTGCTCCGAGCTGAGATCGAATAATCTAGAACGTCAAGACAACCAAGCGCTATTGTCGTGGAGACAACTCAATCCACCCGCCTCTTTGTTGCATTTCCGTTGGTACTCGTGTTACACGACGCACCTCGGGTGGCGTTTATTACAGACGGTTGCACGGTTGGGAGAGCACGAACTTCTTGATATTTTAAGAGAGATCATCCTATTAAAATTACGACTAGCGCGCAATCAAAACAGGCAATGAAAAGGATTAACATCACAGGCAGTTTAATGTATGTGATATGGTATAGCCCTTTTCTTCAAGAAGCTCCAAGCACCATGCTTTTCTTTCTTCATCTTTTTTTTGGCGGAGAGCATCACCTCCACGCACGACATGTCGTCAAGCATCATGACGTATGATCATCATCTTCATGTAGATACTACAACTATTGCTAGCATCTATTCTATAAAAATAAAATTACATGAAGTTTGGCACGCCAGCCGAATAAATGACAATCATATGGCTCCAGCCATCATGCCGTACCATGACATGCAAGTCATGGAAATTTAACATGTACAAATTATAATCATCTCATACAACTTTTATCATGACGAAGACTATACCACATCACACGTTCCTGCAAAAACAAGTTAGACGTTCTTCTACTCGTTCTTTGCATATTTTACGTGGCTGCTAGGGTATGCAAGGCAAAACGTTTTGCTAGCTACGTAACCATGTAAAGCACAATATTCAAGTTTCTAGATTAACACTCGGGGCGTATGAACAATGAGACTACAATTTAGTCTCATGACCCATACCGAACAATCGTCAATACGCGTGATCCCCGTGCTAGATCAACAATCTAACACGCATCTTTTGTTACACAATTTATCCACACCAAAAGCAAGACCCAAATCATCTTCGCGCGACCAGCATACTCAGGAGCAGCATAGAAGGACCCCGAGGGGCAAGATGTTTGTAACAAAAGCAAGCAATATAGGAGGGATCAACTTGTGCAATTAGAGGGGAAGCAACTAGAAGATTCAGTTTAGATCTATTATCAAAAACCGCACACAATGAAAATTTTGTGCAATGCCCGTTTATCACTATGAACTCTAGATCGAACTTGCATCTATTACTTGAACTAGCTCATGATACCGCTGTTGGGATTCGGAGTAGAAAACAAAAAAATTCGGCACTACGAAACCAAGTCCCAAGAACAGATCTAGATAGATGCAAACACAATTAGCGATCTTGTTACCTTAACAACCATTCAAACGGTAGTTCTCTCGCAGCGGAAGAAGTTGATGGAGAGTTGGGCAGATTGGCGCGGCGCAATCCCTCGAACAGATCTGATCCGTGGGACACCCCACGAACAGATCTACTCCTCAGAAGAAGATGCAGAAGTCCCTCGAACAAAGATCGAACGCACGATTTCTCTACGGTTGATCCACACGTACGGTGTGGAAGATCCAGCAGGGCTCCGCCGTCCAGAGCTCGGCGCCTCCGGAGTAGAGAGGATGAAGGATCAGCACTTCGAGATATGGTGGAGATCAGATCTACAAGAGAGGAGAGAGGGGCAGCCCAGGGGCAAGACAATCTTTACAAGTTCATCTGTTGGGGGCTGCCCCTTCTCATCTATTTATAGAGGGGAGGGGAGGGGGCAGCCCTAGGGTTTCCCTCACCTTGTGGGGCGCCCTAGGGTTTGCCAAGGGGGAGGAAGCTTCCTCCCCTAGGCGCCTCCCCACATGGCCCTCCTTTGGTCCAAGTGCTCCCTCCCAACTTGGGCCTTCCAAGTGAGAGGGGGACCATTGATATTTAAACTGTTTTATTAATTCTAAAACAATTCTAGAATTCACAAGAAATAAATATTAAACATATTTAGACCATCCCGAACTTTTTCCGGCCCTCCGGTTTTACCCGGTTTTCTCAAAACTTTTCCCGGTACTTTACCGGTGCCCCGAAACGATTCCGGTTTTCTCTCCGATTAAATCTCAATCACTCCGAGACTTTTCCGGTGCGTTATACTCGTGCTCCTATCACTCTACTACTCAACAAATCTTCCACACTTAAGTGTGTGACCCCATAGGTTCGGTAGAATACAGACATGAACCGGAAACTTATTTTCCCGCGGAACAATAACCGATAGCGGAGCCATGGACACCCATAAGGGTTCCCGTACCTACAAGAATATAAATTCGAGTGAACCACGAGCTTAACATGTCAGTCCTATTTGCTTCACGATATTATACAAAACCTGAGGTGAGATCTTTTAGGTATCCGCATGATTAACCATTAACCATTATACCAAGTCATCCTCCTTCTTGTTTTGTTCCATTTTTCTCGTTTAGTATTCCGCTATCCCTTGTGATCAATTCACAGTGTCTGGCCAGACGATGTTGGATGCCGTAATACCGAGAGGGACCAAAGAAGTATCTCTCCATCGTTAGAGGAGCAAATTCCCAACTCGAATCGTTAAGTCCCTTGACACACTTTCAGGTGTGAGTGATCAAAGCCGTTATTGCCATGCCTGTTACGGGTGGTCTTGGGACAGTGTCAAAACCCACCCTCTGGTATGAAGTTACGAAACATTCTTATGGTCATGAAGGACACATGCATATTAACTTTAGATGATTTTACTTATAACATGGAAACGATGTGATCTCAAAGTAAATCATACAATTGGGTCAGTTCAGCACCCTTGTTATGGCAACAATGTGCTCCCATGTGTTAACGGCATTTCCAATGCCCTATGAACAGGAAAACATGTCATCCATAACACATGGGTTAGTCCTAGAGGCAGACTAAGAACACTTTGTGTTTATACTCTACACCTGCATATGGGTTTTCCTCCGAAGGCAGTTAACATGCTACTTGGCAAACCTCCGCATAGGCCATTGCAGTTATAGCATAGACATATAAACATTAATAATGAACCTGGAATTATAATAATACAATTTATTATTGCCTCTAGGGCATAATTCCAACAATTAGTGTGTAGATGCAGATGGATTTCGATCTACTTGTCTTGGCGTTCTGCCCATGCTTTTGAGCCTCTTCCTTTCTTTTCTAGTATAGTTTGAATTGCGGTGCGTTCTTAATCCTGTCGACTGCCCAGCTGTAATTTTTTCAGCTCGCAAGGTTGTTTGTCGTCTTTTGGGAGAGAGACTTCACTAGTGAACTTCATGGGACCCGGTCCATATTTCCACCACCGTTTACACCCTCAATTTACTTCCTGTTTTACTTTCTAGTCGCAGTAATCATTACGTTTATCTCTTGCGTTTGACCCTTTGTGAAAAAGTGGAAAATAAAAAGAGATAAGGCGGTACACTACTATCCCTTTTGAGATATCCACACTCGTACTCCCTGTTATATCTTGTACTCCATAGAGATCATCATACATGCATATAGCTATGTGGGGACCTTTACACTATAGAACTTGGCTTGTATATTCCAATGATGAGCCTCCTCAAATGAGCTCTAGGTCTTCTTGAGCAAGCAAGTTGGATGCACCCCCACTAGTTCCTTTGGAGAGCTTTCCATATGCTCACATGTTTATCCGTTGCATGGAAATCCCTACTCCTCACATCATATCTATCATTTGGCTTTCTCTCGCCTATGATTGTCCTCATTGATGTGAGTCTTTCACACCTTTTTGTCTTCCACCTCCATCATCTCTCTCTTTGCTATCCTAAGTGCCAACTTTCTTGCTTACAGTCATCCATTGCATGAGTGCTCAAAAAGTCGAAAGGGAGTGGATCAATTTGACTTGTACCTGGCTAGTGGTCTGGGGACGAGTCAAGATAAGATTTCAAAGAATAGTAAGTGTCAAACTTTAGTATATTGAGTTCTCAACCAAAATAAATAGTATGTTTTTACTCTCTCTTAATCCCATCTCCCACTTCTTGCATGCAAACACCATTTGGAGACATTCAATTCACGGACAGCGAGAGCTCTTGCACCTTTATGTTCTTATGTTTCTTGATTCAATGCTAATATAGACTCTTGCTTGTTATGAATTGAATTGAATTACATACCTTGCTTGCCTTACTTAAAAGTTCTTTTATGGTTGGTAGCATGTCACCACATAAATTATGCTTGTTATCATTTACCTACTCGAGGACGAGCAGGAATTAAGCTTGGGGATGTTGATACGTCCCAAACGTATCAATAATTTCTGCTTGGTCCATGCATGTTTTGGGTGATATTGCTATACTTTTGATGCACTTTCATACACTTTTGATCATATTTGGACTAACCTATTAAATCAGTGCACCCTAGTGCCAGTTTCTGTTTTCTGCTGTTTTTGTATTTCAGATTTTCCCATTACTTAAAGTGCCAGAATTTTTTGGGAAAAGTATATAAAAAATTGGCGTTACAGAAGCTTCCAGATTCTCGAAGGGAGGCCAGGGGGGCCCACCTAGTGCCCAGGCGGCTAGGGGGCGCGACCCCACCATAGGCCGCGCCGGGAGGCCGCCTGGACCCCCTGGTGGCCCCCTGGCTGCCCCCTTCGCCTATATTTACCCCTCGGGATGAAACCCCCAAGGACAGAACCCTTTTTCGCGATCTCCCCTCTGTTCCTCCGCCGCTGTGCTTCCTAGATTTGGGCCCTGCCGGAGGGAGGATTGACCTCCGGGAGCTTCTCCACCACCATGGACGCTTCCCGGATGAGCCGTGAGTAGTCCACCTTGGACCATGGGTCCATGATCAGTAGCTATGTGATGTCTTCTCTCCACCTTTGCTCTTCATTGATTAGACCTTGTGAGCTGCCCTACATGATCAAGGCACATATGTAATTCTTTATGTTGTTGCTATGTTGAGTTTGCTGGGATCTGATGGATTATGAGATTATGTTCAGATTGTGATGAGTAATATATTTGGTTCTTCTCCTCTTATATTTATGTTCTTGAGTAATTATTGCATGTTCTCCGTTGCTGTTTATTGCTTTGTCCAAGTGGTTTGTAGCAACTCCAAGTGGGAGCGTTATGCATGATTGTGGGTTCATGCCCCCCGATGACTAGCTTGAGTGACAAAAACATGAGTCTAGGGGAAGTGTTGTTGCCATAAGGGGGAAAACAACGGTGCTTGTACTTGCGGGTGCAAGGTTTGTTTACTTTACACAAAGTTCTTTTAGTGCACTTGTCTGTTCCTTTGGGTTTACACTTTGGGTGGGGCTCGCAACTTAATACCAGTGAGATGTTCTGGATAGATATGTCAAGGTGAATGATTAGTGAGTAGATGCAGATGGGTTTCGGTCTACTTGTCTTGGCATAGTGCCCATGCTTTTGAGCCTCTTCCATTCTTTTGTAGCATAGTTAGCATTGCGGTGCATTTTTAATACCGTCAATTGCCCAGCTGTAATTTGTTCAGCTCGCATAGCTGTTTATCGTCTTTTGGGAGAGATACATCACTAGTGAACTTCATGGGACCCCGGTCCATATTTCCACCACTGTTTACACCCTCAATTTAATTCCTGTTTTACTTACTAGTCGCAGTTATCATTACCTTTATCTCTTGCGTTTGACCCTTTGTAAACGACATGGACGGAGAGATTGACAACCTCTCTGACTCGTTGCGAGCAAAGTTATTTGTATTTGTGTGCAGGTCCAGGTAAAGTAAGCAACCCTGAGTTGTGAACGGCGCCATTGTTCACTTTACGACCTACTTGTCGTCGTTGGAGTCCTACTGGACTGACTTAAACCTTGGTATCTTTGCCAAGCGAAATTTGCCGCTACGCTACATCTCATCCTTCCACTTGGGGTAACCAACGAGGGGCGATAATTACTTCCTCGCTATCATCAAGTACGTATTCACGACATTTGCTTTCGCCGACTCTTAATTAATTGTATGACTCGCACTATAAAGTCAGGAACTGATGGGTGTAGATAACACCTCCTCGTTGGTTACCCCAAGTGGAAGGTTATGATGTAGCGTAGCAGCAAATTTCCCTTGGAAGAGATACCAAGGTTTGATTTGACCAGTTCGACTCCAAATTCTTCAAGTACGTGTTGAGAAAACAATGGCGCCGAGGTTGCTTACTTGACCTGGACCTGCACATAGAAACAAAAAACTTTGCTCCTAACGAGTTCAGAGAGGTTGTCAATCTCTCCGGCCTTGCTCTTTACAAAGGGTCAAAGACACGAGGAAAATAGTAGTGGTGATTGCAACTGAAAAGGAAATAAATCAGCAAATGATTTGAGGTGTAAACAATGCTGGAAATATGGGCCGGGGTCCCATGATGTTCCCTAGTGATGTCTCTCTCCCAAAAGACGATAAAACAACTAAGCTAGGTGAACAAATTATAGCTGGGCAATTGAAATAATTATAAACGCGCCGCAATGCTAATTATGCTGCAAAGAAAGTTAGAGGCTCCAAAGTATGGGCATCCAACTTGATTGCTCATGAAGACCTAGAGATCATTTGAGGAGCCTCATCATTGGAATATGCAAGCCAGGTTCTATAGTTTAATGATCCCCACATAGTTATGCACGAATGATATGAATATCTTTATGGAGTACAAATATAACAATGGAGTACAAGTGTGGATCTTTCAAAAGGAATAGTAGTGTTGCCCCTTCTCTCTTTTTATTTCTTTTTTTCTTTCTTTTTGTATTTTTGTGGCCTCATTGGCTCTTTCTATTTATCTCTCATTTGTCCTCGTTGGGATCTTTTAATTTGTCCTCTTTGGGATCTTTTATTTTGTCCTCTTTGGGATATTTTCCTCACTTAAGGGCAACACTCTATATTTTACAAAAATATAAAGAAGATCTTCACACTTTACAAGAAGTACTCAACATAAAGAAAACTTAAAAACTATCGTGATGTATGCAAATGTATGCCACTGCCAGTGTAGCAGGATATGCAATGTTACCAGAGCGTCATGTATGCAAAAGCATGTATGACATGAAGATCAAGTCATGAGATGATGGATGTTCCATGGCAATGTATCTCGGAAAGGCTATGGAAATGCCTGGATAGGTAGGTATGATGGCTGTTTTGAGGAAGATATAAGGAGGTTTATGATGACAGATCATATCATGCCAAGGGTTCGGATGCACCAACAAAGTTTGCACTAACTCTCAAAATGAGAAAGGGCAATGCATGGTACCGAAGAGGCTAGCAAAATATGGAAGGTGGAAGTGCCAACAATCGAATACTCGCATTAGTTCGAAGAACTCATACACTTATTATCGGTAATTCTCTATCTAATCAGGAGGTTCACAAAGAGACAAGTACACTGAGGATGACTATATGGGGGTTTGGTTAAACTTGCGCATCCTCAACCCATGGTATGTGAGGGTACTCTATATATTCCAACCCCTCCAAAGGTTAGCGATCCATCTAGTAGCTAGAGTTCTCAACTAATTTTTTGTAGTTTTCGAAAATAAACATGGATTGCCCAAAATACGACACCTATCACTAATACACTCAAGCTCTTGGCACCAAAAGTCCAAACATTACTCAAATCAATACCTCAAAACTATTACAAGTTACTACTATACTTATAATAGCAACCTCAATTACCTACTCATGCAAGACACACAACTCAGTGCAACAAGCCAACTCTCTAAACAAGATAAGCATGAAAACTCAAGAGAGATACAAAAGCAACCTAAATAAAAGCTCTTAAAAAGATAAAGCATGAAAACTAAGAGATAAGAATGAAAACAGCTATGAAAAGATAAAGAACACACAAAAAGATAAGCATGCAAAACTATGTTGTGTTCTAGGGTGGAGTGGAGCGTGTTTCTCTCCCAAACAATGAAGGCTAGGGTCCAATTTGTTATGAATAGCAAGAAAAACTAAAACAAACTAAAAATTAAAGAGCGAGACGTTCCAAGCAAAGCACATAACACATGAAGAGATAAATATATAGCATGGATAAGGACGAACTGATGATTGTTGATGGAGAAGGGGATGCATAGGGCATACCCAAGCTTAGACGCGTGAGTCTCCTTGAATATTTCTTGGGGGTGCATGGGGGAATCCCCAACCTTGAGTGTTTGACACTCCCGGATCTTCTTTCATCATCTTCCATCGCATACTTGAAAACTCCCTTCATACGAAACTCATCATAAGCTGATTAGAGTGGTTAGTACCCATAATAAAATAATTTCTCCACTAGAAATAAATATTTTAATGAACAACTACTGTTTCTCATGATTTCCAATAAGTTTTTGCAAAGAAAAAAGCAAGCTTAAGATTTGCAAGACGGTGAAAACGCAAAACGTGGCGGAATCTGTGAAAAACAGACCATCATGTAGTAAATAATTTTTTTGGGGTACTTCTGCAACTCAAATCAAAAAACTCAGAACAAACGCCAGAAAGCTAATTGTATAGAGCATACTCTTAAACAAATTCAGATCAAAAATATGATCTGGTGATTTATCATGAATTTTTCCGTCAAGCAGACATAATCTGTTTTTGGACAGCATGTCACAACTTTTGAACTTTCTTGCAACCGGAGGCTAAAACTTGGCACAAAGCTTGAAAATAAAGATACAATGATGTTGCTACAGTAGTAACAAGCATCAAGACCACTAAAACTGAAAGTAAAAACATTTTGTGTTGCCTCCCAATAAGCGCTTTCTTTTATGCCTTTTAGCTTGGCATGATGCAAAAAAGATCAAGTTTTATCAACTCCAAAAGAATAACTTGCCCGTGTAACGGACTCATAAGGTAACTTAATCTTCTTTCGAGGGAAGTGTTACATTCCCTTTTTGAGGGGGAATTGGAATTTAATGGTCCCTTCTTTCATGTCAATGACAGCACCAACGATGCGGAGAAAAGGAAGTCCCAAAATAATTGGACATGAGGGATCACACTCAATGTCCATGACAAGAAAATCAACGAGAACATAATTATCATTGAAAACAATAAGAACATCATCAATCCTCCCAAAATGTTTCTTTACGAAAGATTCAACAAGACGAACACCAAAATAACATGGATCAAAAGGTTTCAATTCAAGCATAGCATACATTCTTTTGGGTAAAATGGAGGCACTAGCTCACACATCACATAAGGCAAAGCAAGAAAAAAATATTCAATTTAATTTTGACCATAGGATCCCAACCATCTTCTAGTTTTGTAGGAATAGAAGTCTCTAACTTGAGCTTCTCCTCCCTAGCATTTATAATAGCATTGGTAATATACTCGGTGAAGGCAATGTTAAGTGTACTAGTGTGGGGGTCTTTAGCCATTCTTTGCAAAAAAAGTGATAACATCAGGAAGAGTGCAGTTATCAAAATCAAGATCACTACCATTAATTAAATGGTGGTGATGTCATCTAAGCTCATTCTCTTTGTAGTCTCTAAGTTCATGGGACCTTCTTGTCCTAAAGTTGAGGTATTATGATGAGGACATCCCTACTAATGTTACATCACCAACTACACATACTGGACCAGTTACTAGAGCACGTGCACGTCAACTAAATTATCAGGTACTTTCGTTTCTTGCGAATCCTTCTATTGTTCATGAACATATGATGCTGCCTAAATTAGATACTTTTGTTTTGCTTATGAATGAAGGACCTAGCATGGACAAGAAGGATGGTCATTGGAGCGGGATCAAGAATGGAGAAGAAGGTGCGCGCGGGGGAAAGTACAGTGGAGCTTCCAGTGGGGATTTTCGCACGTTGAAGCCACCATAAGGCATGCATGAAGGCTTGGACGGAATACACGAGATGCCACTTCATTATTTTCGTCCAAGAGCAATTATAGGTGCTGCGTCACCTTAATATTGGGCTGGGCCCATGTAATTTCGAAATACCACATTATAGGCTGTTTTTAGAGTCCGTATGTGTGGGGAAACCGAGTTAGGGTTGTTTTCGGACCCCACCTCCAAAGGGTCACGAAAATCCCCTCTGTTCCCCCATATATACAGCCCTTAGGGCGTCGTTTAGACTGGGGTTTTAATTAGATATAAGTTAGCCATAGCCGCAACTTCGAGCTCTTCGTTTGTGTCATCCGACCAGGCCAAGACCTCATTGGAACCCCAACTTTCGTAATCATTCATCTTATATTCGCAATATCCAGATTGCAATTCTTAGTTCTTGCTTGTTCTTCGATTGCTTGCAGGAATTAGACCTTCGTGGTCAGGTTGATCGTGCATCCGCGGGATCAATAACCTCTCGGAGTTGGTTTAGCGATCGCTAAGGCGCAACGTCTTCGCACGTTCGTAGTCGGATCGTGAAAGTTGCCTCCACCATAATCGATCTCCACCATCTCATCGAAACATCGGGACACCTTCGCCTCTATCAAGTGGTATCAGATTTCCAGGTTGCTCGGTGAGATTTACCAGTTTTCGTAGTCTAGATTGATTCTGTTCGTCATACCTACAGCCCACGAAAAAGCCAAAAAAAAATTTAGGGTTAGATCATCACGTCCCAAGACAGTCCGAGCCTTTGTCCAGTTTTCTTTTCAGTACTTGCTTTGTTGAATTTACGGTTGCATCGTTGTGTCAAGTTGCTGATCTTAGCGTCTAGTTCCCTTAGAGTTTCGAGTTCTGATCACAGTTTGCCACGTCCCCGCCGCACAGTAGTCATCCTACCACGTTCCGCCAATCCAAGTCCACATACACCACCACGTTCCGCCAAGCAGAGTCCATATACACCACCACGTACCACGAGTCCGAGTTGAGTTCCATCATCAGTACGGTTCGTGACCTCTCCATAGCCAGATTAGTTTGAGTTGATTAGAGTCGGATTTCACCAATCTTTGTCGTACGTAGAAGGGGGTGATTTCCAAAAAAAAAAAAAAAAAAAAAAAAAAGTCTGGCACGCTTTTCAGAGCATTTTTTAGGCCAAAATTTTCAGGGGTAAAAAAATTTCGTGCCCATACGTTCCTTAGGTCCAGAAACTCGTTTTGAGACGTTCTCTACCATAGTGATTTTTTCGCACTTTTTCAGCCCCCGCAGTCCCGCATCGCCAAAAAAAAAAAAAAAAAAGCAAAAAAAAAAAAAAAAAAAAAAGAGCGAGAAAAAATAAATTCAAAGTGTGCTTCACAGTTGTTACGTGCCGCGCCGTGCTTTCGTTGGTGTTTTAGGCTCGCGTCTCTAGTACGGTCTAGCCTAGGATCAGCACAGTACCGACGTTGAGTGTTTATTCAGCTTTGCATTTCTGTTTTGATTACTGTTGAATTTTCCTACCATACTTGTCAGCCTTCCTACAGCTCCACATATATTCTACATCGTGCGTTTTGACACCTCCTGGCCATCGCTCTACCATATCTCTGAGAGTTTTGACCCGTTGGTTGTACATCACCACCTGCTGCTAGGTAAGAATCGGTAAGAACGTAAGAAAAGCTTGACGGATTTGTGCTTTCCACCACCCCACATCCATCCCATTAGTAGAAGTAGGATCATATTCCTGTGTGTTTTCTATTTCTGCTAACCATGCCAGGATCACATGATGAAGTGGCGCGGGATGCACCCGATTGGGAGAACATGACAAACAAGGAGTTACATGATAAATTTGCACGTATGATGTCTCAACAGGTGCAGGACATCGAGACCAGATTTACAGAGGCGATTGATGGCGTGGAGAAAATGATCGACACCAAGCTCGACGCCAAGTTTACTGAGTTGATCGCACGCCTACCTTCAGCACAGCCACAGCCACCGCCACTACCACGTGCACGACGTATTCTGTTTCCGCGAGGACAAGCTGCTGGTATTGGTGCTCCTCCTACTGCTGCAGTTGCTGCTACTGCTGCTGCTGCTGCTTCTGACGTCGCCCAGGACGACAACTACGAGGGTGATTACGAGGAGGAGGTGGAACAGGAAGCGGCCTATGAGCAGCCAGCTGGACGTCCACGTCCCAACATTCGCCACGGTCGACACCAACCACCCCCTCAGGTACGCGATGATGAACATGTGCCTAAACTTAAATTGAATCTTAAGCCGTTTGAGGGTAGATATATTCCTGATGCTTATCTTACTTGGGAGTTAGAAACTGAACAACGTTTTACATGTTTACAATATCCTGAGAATAGACGTGTTACTGCTGCTGTTTGTGAATTCACGGGCTTTGCATCTATTTGGTGGTCTGAACATTGTAGATTGCATGCTAATAATATTCCAACTACTTGGGCTGCTTTAAAAGATGCTATGCGTACTCGCTGGGTTCCTCCTTATTATCAACGTGAATTGTTACAAAAATTACAGCGTTTGAGACAAGGAAAAAATTCTGTAGAGGAATATTATCAAGAATTACAAACTAGATTGATTAGATGTGGCCTAGTAGAGGATAATGAAGCTATGCTTGCACGTTTTATGGGTGGCTTAAACAGGGAGATACAAACTATTCTAGAATACAAGGACTTTGCTACTATCACTCGTTTGTTTCATCTTGCTTGTAAAGCTGAACGTGAAGTGCAGGATCGACAGGCCGCTACGAGACCTAACTTTTCTGCAGGACGAAATACATCATGGACATCGCGTGGAGCTTCTACATCCACACGTCCTGCTGCGCCACCATCTACTTCAGCCGCTCATTCTTACAGGGAGCCACCAAAACAGCCAGCGCCACCATTCAAGGGTGCACAGAGTGGTCCAGCGGCGAGTTCTTCTTCCTCCATGGCGTCCACAGGGCAAGCACGAGATCGTGATATTAAATGTCGCAGGTGCCAAGGTGGAGGTCACTTCGCAAAAGACTGTCCCTCCAAGCGTGTGATGACTATTATGGCGGATGGTGGGTATGAGTCAGCGAGTGACTATGATGAGGAGACTCTAGTTCTCATTGCTCATGAGGAACAGGGTGCCCATGATGATGCTCATGATATAGAGTATATGACTCCTGATGATGCAGATAAATATGCTAGTTTGGTTGCTCAACGTGTATTAAGTGTGCAGGTAACGAAGGCCGAGCAAAACCAGAGGCATAATTTGTTCCACACAAAGGGAGTGGTCAAAGAACGTTCGGTTCGCATCATCATTGACGGAGGGAGTTGCAACAACTTGGCTAGCATGGAGTTGGTGGAGAAGCTATCTCTCACCACAAGACCACACCCCCATCCATACTATATTCAGTGGTTTAACAATAGTGGTAAGATTAAGGTAACACGTTCTGTTCGTGTGCACTTTAGCATTGCTGCATATGCTGATTATGTTGATTGTGATGTGGTACCCATGCAAGCATGCTCTCTTTTACTTGGTAGACCATGGCAATTTGATAGGAATGTTGTACACCATGGTAGGACAAATCAGTTTACTCTAGTTCATCAGGATAAAAATATTGCTTTACTTCCTATGTCTCCTGAACAAATTGTGAAAGATGATCTTGCTAGAGCTAGTAAAGCTAAACAGGAGAAAAATAAGAGTGAAAATGAGATAGCAGCTAAAGAATTTGAGCAACAACATAAGACTAATAGCAAATCTTCTTCTGTTGTTTCTAATGACATTAAATTGACTAGTCCAACTTTGCTTGCTACTAAGGTTGATATTTCGGATTTGGATGTTAGTCAATATGTGTGCTATGCTTTTGTGTGCAAAGAAGCCTTGTTTTCATTTGAGGAATTGCCTCCTTCTTTGCCTCCTGTTGTCACTGACCTTTTGCAGGAGTTTATTGACGTCTTTCCACAAGACGTACCACCGGGATTACCACCTATTCGAGGGATTGAGCATCAGATTGACTTAATTCCCGGTGCTTCGCTGCCCAACCGTGCGCCATACCGTACCAATCCGGACGAGACGAAGGAGATTCAGCGTCAAGTACAAGAGCTACTCGACAAAGGTTACATACGTGAATCCCTTAGTCCTTGTGCTGTTCCTGTTATATTAGTACCTAAAAAGGATGGAACATGGCGTATGTGTGTTGATTGTCGAGCCATTAATAATATTACTATTCGTTATCGTCATCCTATTCCTAGGCTAGATGATATGCTTGATGAATTAAGTGGCTCTACCATGTTTTCCAAAGTTGATTTGCGTAGTGGATACCATCAAATTCGCATGAAATTAGGGGATGAATGGAAAACGGCATTTAAAACTAAGTTTGGATTATATGAGTGGTTAGTCATGCCTTTTGGGTTAACTAATGCACCTAGCACTTTCATGAGATTAATGAACGAGGTTTTACGTGCTTTCATTGGACGATTTGTGGTAGTCTATTTTGATGATATACTGATTTATAGCAAATCTTTGGAGGAACATTTGGATCATTTACGTGCTGTTTTTATTGCTCTACGTAATGCACGTTTGTTTGGTAACCTTGGGAAGTGCACCTTTTGCACCGACCGAGTATCGTTTCTTGGCTATGTTGTTACTCCGCAGGGAATTGAAGTTGATAAAGCCAAGATCGAGGCGATTGAGAGTTGGCCGCAGCCCAAAACGGTCACACAAGTGAGGAGTTTTCTTGGCCTCGCTGGATTCTATAGGCGTTTTGTGAGAGATTTCAGCACCATTGCTGCACCTCTCACTGAGCTTACACGCAAGGATGTGCCTTTTACTTGGGGTACCGCACAGGAAGAAGCCTTCACCGTATTGAAAGATAAGTTAACACATGCTCCTTTGCTCCAACTTCCTGATTTTAATAAGACTTTTGAGCTTGAATGCGATGCTAGTGGGATTGGTTTGGGAGGTGTGTTATTACAAGATGCTAAACCTGTTGCTTACTTTTCTGAAAAATTGAGTGGGCCTAGTCTGAACTATTCTACTTATGATAAGGAATTATATGCTCTTGTTCGGACATTAGAAACTTGGCAACATTATTTATGGCCCAAAGAATTTGTTATACATTCTGATCATGAATCTTTGAAACACATAAGAAGTCAAGCAAAACTTAATCGTAGACATGCTAAGTGGGTTGAATTTATTGAGACTTTCCCTTATGTCATTAAACACAAGAAGGGGAAAGATAATATTATTGCTGATGCTTTGTCTCGTCGTTATACTATGCTTTCACAACTTGACTTCAAGATTTTCGGTTTAGAGACAATCAAAGAACAATATGTAAATGATGCGGAATTTAAAGATGTATTGCAGAATTGTAGAGAGGGTAGAACATGGAACAAGTTTGTGCTTAATGATGGATTTGTGTTCCGTTCTAACAAGCTATGCATTCCAGCTAGCTCTATTCGTCTTTTGTTGTTGCAGGAGGCGCATGGAGGAGGATTAATGGGACATTTTGGCGTGAAAAAGACGGAGGACGTACTTGCTACACATTTCTTTTGGCCAAAGATGAGACGGGATGTTGAGCGTTTTGTTGCTCGCTGCACTACATGTCAAAAAGCTAAGTCACGACTCAATCCTCATGGTTTATACATGCCTTTACCTGTACCTAGTGTTCCGTGGGAGGACATATCCATGGACTTTGTTTTAGGCTTGCCTCGAACAAAGAAGGGGAGGGATAGCATATTTGTTGTCGTGGATAGATTTTCTAAGATGGCACATTTTATACCATGTCATAAAAGCGATGATGCTGCTAATGTTGCTGATTTATTCTTTGGAGAGATTATTCGTTTACATGGTGTGCCCAATACTATTGTCTCGGATCGTGATACAAAGTTTCTTAGCCATTTTTGGAGATGCTTATGGGCTAAGTTGGGGACTAAACTACTTTTTAGTACTACATGTCATCCCCAAACTGATGGACAAACTGAAGTGGTCAATAGGACATTGTCTACTATGCTTAGGGCTGTTTTAAAAAGTAACTTGAAACTGTGGGAAGAATGTTTACCTCATATTGAATTTGCTTATAATCGTTCAGTGCATTCTACCACTAAAATGTGCCCTTTTGAGATTGTTTATGGTTTTCTACCTCGTGCACCTATTGATTTGCTGCCTCTTCCATCTTCGGAGAAGGTTAATTTTGATGCTAAGCAACGTGCTGATTTGATATTAAAAATGCATGAGTTAACTAAAGAAAACATTGAGCGCATGAATGCTAGATACAAGCTTGCTGGTGATAGGGGTCGAAAGCATGTTGTGTTTGAACCAGGAGATCTTGTTTGGTTACATCTACGTAAAGATAGGTTTCCTGATTTGCGCAAGTCTAAGCTAATGCCACAAGCTGATGGTCCCTTTAAGGTTTTACAGAAAATTAATGATAATGCATATAAAATTGAGCTACCTGCAGATTTTGGGGTTAGTCCCACATTTAACATTGCAGATTTGAAACCTTATTTGGGAGAAGATGATGAGCTTCCGTCGAGGACGACTTCAATTCAAGAAGGGGAGGATGATGAGGACATCCCTACTAATGTTACATCACCAACTACACATACTGGACCAGTTACTAGAGCACGTGCACGTCAACTAAATTATCAGGTACTTTCGTTTCTTGCGAATCCTTCTATTGTTCATGAACATATGATGCTGCCTAAATTAGATACTTTTGTTTTGCTTATGAATGAAGGACCTAGCATGGACAAGAAGGATGGTCATTGGAGCGGGATCAAGAATGGAGAAGAAGGTGCGCGCGGGGGAAAGTACAGTGGAGCTTCCAGTGGGGATTTTCGCACGTTGAAGCCACCATAAGGCATGCATGAAGGCTTGGACGGAATACACGAGATGCCACTTCATTATTTTCGTCCAAGAGCAATTATAGGTGCTGCGTCACCTTAATATTGGGCTGGGCCCATGTAATTTCGAAATACCACATTATAGGCTGTTTTTAGAGTCCGTATGTGTGGGGAAACCGAGTTAGGGTTGTTTTCGGACCCCACCTCCAAAGGGTCACGAAAATCCCCTCTGTTCCCCCATATATACAGCCCTTAGGGCGTCGTTTAGACTGGGGTTTTAATTAGATATAAGTTAGCCATAGCCGCAACTTCGAGCTCTTCGTTTGTGTCATCCGACCAGGCCAAGACCTCATTGGAACCCCAACTTTCGTAATCATTCATCTTATATTCGCAATATCCAGATTGCAATTCTTAGTTCTTGCTTGTTCTTCGATTGCTTGCAGGAATTAGACCTTCGTGGTCAGGTTGATCGTGCATCCGCGGGATCAATAACCTCTCGGAGTTGGTTTAGCGATTGCTAAGGCGCAACGTCTTCGCACGTTCGTAGTCGGATCGTGAAAGTTGCCTCCACCATAATCGATCTCCACCATCTCATCGAATCATCGGGACACCTTCGCCTCTATCATATTAGTATCACCATTAATAGGTCCATTGGGACTAGGGATGTGTTGGATGCTAAAAGTTTTGAGAGCCTCAACAACTTGTATAGTTGAAATAGCAGTGTGTGTAGGAAGGATCTTAATCCTATCTTCCTCTTCCTTTTATCTACCCCATCTATCCTTAAGTTTGGCAAGCATTATAATGTTCTCATTAATTTTCACTTGTATAACATTCATGGGTGTAGTTTTCCTTTCCTCAAGGGGAGAAATTCTAATTTTAAGCATCTCTACATCATAAAGCTATGTTGTATACCTTCAAAGAGAGACTATCTAGTTTTTCTAATTTCTCTTCTACACTCTTATTGAAGGCCTTTTGAGAAGTGATAAAGTCCTTAAGCATGCTCTCTAATTCAGAAGTGGAGTTTTTGGTGCTAGGATATGTGTTGTTGTTCCCATAGTTGTTGTATGGGAACGAACTAGGATTGTTGCTACCAAAATTACTCCTAGAAGCATTATTATTAAAGTTGTTCCTAGAAATAAAATTAACATCAACTTGCTCTCTTTCTTAAGCAACCAAAGAATTTAAAGGAACATCATGAGGATCAATAAGAGCTTTCTTAGTAAGTAATGGCATTATCATGTCAAACTTTTCATTTAAAGAGGAGATCTCCTCAACAGAGTTTACCTTCCTACCTGTTGGAGCTCTTTTGGTGTCCCATTGGGAATAATTTGTCATCATCTCGTCCAATAGTTTCGTGGCAGCACCAAGTGTAGTTGACATGAAGGTTCCTCCCACGGCTGAGTCCAACAAATTCCGCGAGGTAAAGTTCAATCCTGCATAGAAAGTCTAGATAACCATCCAAGTAGTCAAACCATGTGTAGGGAAATTCTTAACAAGAGATTTCATGCGTTCCCAAGCTTGGGCAACTTGTTTATTATCCATTTTTTTTAAATTCATAATGTTACTTCTCAACTGGATAATCTTAGTAGGTGGGTAGTACTTCCCAATAAAAGCATCCTTGCACTTATCCCAAAAATCTATGCTATTCCTAGGCAAGAATTGAAGCCACACCTTAGCTCCTCCTCTCAAAGAAAAAGGAAAAAGCTTAAGTTTAACAATGTCACCATCTATTTCTTTGTACTTTTGTGTATCACAAATCTCAACAAAATTATTTAAGTGAAAATCAGCAGCATCTCCAGGACCGAAGAATTGTTCTTTCATAACAAGATTTACCAAAGCAGGTTTGATTTCATATGAAGGTGCTGATGTGGTGATACGTCTCAAACGTATTGATAATTTATGCTCGCTCCATGCATGTTTTGTGTGATATTGCTATGATCTAGATACACTTTCATATACTTTTGATCATATTAGGACTAACCTACTAACTCAGTGCACCCCAGTGCCAGTTTCTGTTTTCTGCTGTTTTTCTATTCCAGGTTTCCCCCATATTAAAAGTGCTCCAAAAATTCGGGAAAATTTTGATAAAAATCAGCGTAACGGAGTCTTCCAGAAGCACCAAAGAGGGGCCAGAGGGCCACCACCAGGGGGGCGCCTGGACCCCTGGCTGCCCCCCTTCGCCTATTTATTTCTCATGATGGGGAAACTCTGAAGACATAACCCTATTTTCCAATCTTGCCTCTGTTCCGCCACAGCCACGCTTCCAAGATCGGGAGCACCGTCAGGACCGTTCCCGGCACCCTTCCGGAGGGAGGATCGACCTCCGGGAGCTTCTCCTCCACCATGGACGCTTCCCGGATGTGCCATGAGTAGTCTACCTTGGACGATGGGTCCGTTATCAGTAGCTATGTGATGTTCTCCTCCCCTCTTTGTTCTTCATGGTTTAGACCTCGTGAGGTGGCCTACATGATCGAGGCACATATGTAATCTTTTTGCTGTTGCTATGTTGAGTTTGATGGGATCCAATGGATTATGAGATTATGTTCAGATCGTGATAGAGTAATATATTTGGTTTTGATATCTTATATTTTTGTTCCTAAGTAATTCTTGCATGTTCTCCGTTGCTGTTTGTTGCTTTGGCCAAGTGGTGGATAGTAACTCCAAGAGGGAACGTTATGCTCGATTGCTGGTATATGCCCCCTGATGACACGCTTGAGTGACAGAAACATGAGTCTAGGGGATGTGATGTGGCCACAAGGGGGAAAATAACGGTGCTTGTAATCGCGGTTGCAAGGATTGTTTACTTTACGCAAAGTACTTTTAATGCAGTTGTCTGTTGCTTTGGGTTTAAACTTTGGGTGGGACTCACAACTTAATACCAGCGAGATGTTCTGGATAGATATCTCAAGGTGGATGATTAGTATTAGATGTAGATGGATTTCGGTCTACTTATTTTGGCGTACTACCCATGCTTATGAGCCTCTTCCTTTCTTTTGTAACATAGTAAGCATTGCGGTGCGTTTATAATCCCGTCAATTGACCATCTGTAATTTGTTTACATCACATTGCAATTTTATCGTCTTTTGGGAGAGAGACATCACTAGTGAACATCACGGGACGTCGGTCCACATTCTCATCATTGTTTACAAGCCTATTTCCTTTTCAGTATTTACTTTCAGTTGCTATCATTATCATTATCCCTTGTGTGTTTGACCCTTTATAAACAACAAGACCGGAGAGATTGACAACCTCTCTGAATTTCGTTGCGAGCAAAGTAAATTGTATCGTGTGCAGGACCGCATCAGGTGCGCCGCTGACACCTACTTATCATTGCCGGAGTCCTACGGGAGACAAATCCTATCCTCTACATAGGGGAAATTTGCTTCTATCCTACATCTCACCTTCCACTTGGGGTACCCAACGAAGGGCGAGAAGCCATTACCACTTCCACGCCATCAAGCAAATTTCTGGCGCCGTTGCCGGGGACTCCGAGTGATAAGATAGGGGAGTTTCCCGCTATCCTTTACCTTTACTTTTTACTCTTGTTCGTTTACCTTTCTGTTTTTATCTTTGTGTCTTACATAAAAAATCACAAAAATTCTATTTACGTTGCTATCGGTAATCCTCCTTGTTTAGATGAACAGGTTAGGACTTGGTGCTTTGCGGGAATCGGAAGTTCTCGATTTTCGTCAAAGGGATGGAGAAAATATGAAGCACACAAAAGAATTATGCCTTGGATACCTATAAAAATTGTGCTCAGGAATTTTTACCATGGTCTTTTTAAGTGGTGTAAACACTCTCTTGATATTATAGCTGAAGGAGACTTTTTAGAGTGTGATGAAGCTAGAGCTCTTGATATTTTGCATAGTCTATCTAGTTATTTTGTTTATGACCGTAGTATCGATACTGTTATCGATAGACTTGCCACTATTGAAAAGAGGATGGATGCTCTAGACTTGAGGAAGGTAGAAGAACTTAATCCCAACAAGAAAAGGATGTTGGAGATAGATGATGATAGGGAGCCCTTTGTTAGGATTAGCATCTCTAACCAAGACTTCCTTGCTTTTTGTGATATTGGATCATAGTTTCTACCATGCCAAAAATAGTTTGTGAATCTTTGAAACTAGATATGGATAAATTATCATCTTATCATGAACATCCTAATGGAGATATTTCAGAGGTCAAGGGAAGGGTAAAACGAGTTCAAGTTGCATTCCTTCATAGGATTGCTCCAATGGACTTCTTCATCATGGAGCCAAATCAAAGCAACATTGTGCTTAGAAGGAACTTCCTTCGAGCTATGAGAGGCTTCATTGATATTGGTTATGGGTTAATACGCTTATGTGGGAAGACTAAAGGTAATTACCTCTTTCCTAGGAAGAAGAAGAATGAGCTTATCGAAAATCAATTTGAAGGTTTTTATGATTCCGATGATCTTGGAGACCTTTGATTCTTCTTTTGCCTTATGCTTAGCTTAAAGGCGTAAAAGAAAGCGCTTGTTGGGATGCAACCCAAGATGTTTTTACTTCTATTTTTAGTGGTCTTGATGATTTTTACTACTGTAGAAACATCATTGTATCTTTATTTTACAAGCTTTGTGCCAAGTATAGCCTCATATGACAAGGGAAGTGAAAGTTGTGACATGCTGTCCAGAAAACAGATTCTGTCCTCGTGACGGGAAAAATCAAAATAAATCACCAGTTCATCTTTTTGAGCTGAATTTTTTTACACAGTATGCTCTATACAATCATGGAACTTTCGTATGTTCTGAGTTTTTTGACTCGAGCTGCAGAAGTATCCTTAAAACATTCTTTACAACCTGTTGTTCTGTTTTTCACAGATTCTGCCACGTTTTGTCTCTCCTAACTTTTGCAAACCTTAAGCTTTATTTTTCTTAGCAAAAACCTTTTGGCAATCTTGAGAAACAGTACCTCTTCAAGAATATCTTTATATCCAGTGGGGATTTTTTTATTAGGGGTACTAACCTCTCTAATCAGCTTATGATGAGTTATGTATGAAGGGAGTTTTCAAGTGTGCGATGGAAGATGATGAAAGAAGATTCGGGAGTGTCAAGCACTCAAGCTTGGGGATGCCCCCATGCATCCCCAACAAATATTCAAGGAGACTCAAGCGTCTAAGCTTGAGGATGCCCCCGAGCATCCCCTTCTCCATCGACAATCATCAGTTTGTCCTTCGTCTCACTATATTTTTATCACTTCATGTGTTATGTCCTATGATTGGAGCGTCTCGCTCTTAGGTTTTATTTTTAGTTTTCTTTAGCTTTGCTTGCTGTTCATAACAAGTTAGATCCCGTCTTACGTTGTGTGGGAGAAAAACACGCTCCACTTTCAAAATCTAGAACACATCATAGGATTCTTCATGCCTATCTTTTGCTGTTATGTGTTCTTTATCTTTTCATAGCTACTACCTTTTCTAGTTTTAGTCTTAGTTTGTCTTAGCAAGAGCCTTGGATTTTTTTTAGTTTGTCGCTGGAACTCTCTTTAGTTTTCATGTTTATCTTGATAAGAGAGTTGGTTGTTGCACTGAGTTATTTCTTGTTTTTTGAGAAGTAGGTAATTGAGGTTGCTATTTAATTTCAGTAGTAAGTTGTAATAGTTTTGAGGTATTGATGTGAATAATGTTTGAACTTTTGGTGTCAAGAGATCTAGCCTATTAGTGATAGGTGTCGTATTTTTGGCAATCTGTGTGTTATTTTCAAAACCTACAAAACTAGTTGAGAACTCTAGCTACTAGATGGATCACTACTCTTCCGAGGGGTTGGATATTAGAGTACACTCACGTACCATGAGTCGAGGATGCGCAAGGATAACCAAACCCCCATACACTCCTTGTCGGGGTACTTCTCTCTTTGTGAACCTCCTCATTAGATTGAGAGTTACCGATAATAAGTGCATGAGTTCTTCGGACTAATGTAAGTATTGAAAGTTGACACTTCCACCTCCTCATATTTGCTAGCCTCTCCTGTGCCATGCATTGCCTCCTTCTCACTCCGAGAGTTGGCGTCCACCTTCACCTGTACATCCAAACCCTTGGCATGATACGCTCTGTCATCATAAACCTCCTTATATCTTTCCTCAAAATAGCCACCATATCTACCTATCAAGGCATTACCATAGCCTTTCCGAGATATATTGCCATGCAACTTCCACCTCTTCATGACTTGATCTTCATGTCATACATGTTCCTACAACACTGGCAGCGGCATACATTACATACATCATGATAGCTACATCCTCTTTATGATTTGAGTACCTTGTAAAGTGTGAAAGATCTTCTATACCCTCTTGTAAATCAGAGTGTTGCCCTTAAGTGAGGAAAAGATCCCAAAGTGGAAAAAATAAAAGATCCCAAAGAGGACAAATGAGAGTTCAATAGAAAGAGCCATCGAGGCCACCAAAAAAATACAAAAAAATAGAAAAAAGAGAAAAAGAAATAAAAAGAGAGAAAGGGGCAATACTACTATCCGTTTGAAAGATCCACACTAGTACTCCCTCTTATCCTTGTACTCCATAGAGATGATCATGCATATAGCTATGTGGGGACCTTCACACTATAGAACTTTGCTTGCATATTCCAAGGATGAGCCTCATCAAAAGAGCTCCAGGTCTTCATGAGCGAGCAAGTTAGATGCAACCCCACTAGTTCCATTGGAGAGCTTTTCAGCTCATATGTGCATCCGTTGCATGGCAATCCCTACTCCTCACATTATATCTATCATTTCGCCTTCTCGCCTATGATTGTCCTCATTGATGTGAGTCTTTCTCATCCTTTTTGTCCTCCTCCTCCACCATATTTTCTCTTTGCCATCCTAAGTGTCAACTCTCGTGCCTACGCTCATCCATTCCATGAGTGCTCAAAATATCGAAAAGCAGTGGATCAAATTGACTTGTACCTGGCTAGTGGTCTGGGGACGAGTTAAGATAAGATTCCAAAGAAGACCAAGTGTGAAACTTTAGTAGATTGAGTTCTCAACACAAAAATACTTTTTTTCTCTCGTATTCCCTATCCCCCTTCTTGCACGCAAACACCATCTGGAGACATTCGAGTCACGGACAGCGAGAGCTCTTGCACCCAATGTTCTTTCGTTGCTTGTTTCAATGCTAATATAGACTCTTGCATGTTATGACTTGAATTGAATTACATATATTTATTACTTTACGTTTCAAAGTTCTTATATGGTTGCTAGCATGTCACCACAGAAATTATGCCTGTTATCATTTACCTACTCGAGGACGAGCAGGAATTAAGCTTGGGGATGTTGATACGTCTCAAACGTATTAATAATTTTTGCTTGCTCCATGCATGTTTTGTGGGATATTGGTATGATCTAGATACACTTTCATATACTTTTGATCATATTTGGACTAACCTACTAACTCAGTGCCCCCCCGTGCCAGTTTCTGTTTTTTGCTGTTTTTCTCTTCCAGGTTTCCCCCATATTAAAAGTGCTCCAAAAATTCGGGAAAAATCGGATAAAAAAGCAGCGTAACGGAGTCTTCCAGAAGCACCCAAGTGGGACCAGAGGGCCACCACCAGGGGCCCAGGAGGACACCTGGCGCGACCAGGAGAGATTGGAAAATAGGGTTCTGTCGTTGGAGTTTCCCCGTCACGGAGAATAAATAGGCGAAGGGGGGCAGCCAAGGGGGCCACCAGGAGGCCCTTGGCTGCGCCAGGTGGCCGCCTGGGCCCCTGGTGGTGGCCCTCTGGCCCCACTTGGGTGCTTCTCTAAGACTCCGTTGTGTTAATTTTTTATCCGATTTTTCTCGAATTTTTGGAGCATTTTTCATATGGGGGAAACCTGGAATAGAAAAACAGCAGAAAATAGGAACTGGCACTAGGGTGCACTGAGTTAGTAGGTTAGTCAAAATATGATCAAAAGTATATGAAAGTGTATCTAGATCATAGCAATATCACACAAAACATGCATGGAGCGAGCAGAAATTATCGATACGTTTGAGACGTATCAGCCCCCGCCCAGGTGCCCTCCTGGCATGGCCAAGGAGGGGGCCGCGCCACCTGGCCGCCTGGGTTGGGCCTGGCCCCCCTCTGGCCCTCCTTTGGTGCTCTGGAAGCTTCCGTCACGCTGATTTATTATATATTTTTGTTGGAATTCTTTGTTCTCTGTAAATATGGGTAAAAGCCTGCAATTTACAGACATCAGCAGACAGAAACTGGCACTGGGTGCACTGAGTTAGTAGGTTGGTCCAAATATGTGTAGAAAGGTATGAAATTTTAGCAAAACACATAGCAATGTCACCCAAAAGTGCATGGAACAAGAAGAAATTATAGATACGTCTGGGACGTATCAGGTGTTGCGAATGTGCCCTAGAGGCAAATAAAATATGTTTATTGGCATATTCCATTAGTTCATCATAAGTTTTATACTTTGTTAGAACTGTATTAAGTAGAAACATTAATACACGTGTGTTATAAAACAACCTGATCCCTAGTTAACTCTAGTATACTAGTCCATTGGCAATCGGATGATCAAGGTTTCCTGATCATGAGGACATAATCGCCTATTGACAATGGGGTCGTATAATTGGGAGAATGATATGTTGGACACGGACCCACCATAATTGTTGCAATGTGATCGAGTCACATAAGTTCAACATTGCGATAACTATAACGTAGTGACCAGATCCTTTGACCGTAATGATCACACGTAATTACTATCTATTAGGATGCTTTGATTTGCATCCACCGCTTGACTGAAATATGTTTGCCATAAAGGTGTACTTTGGGTATTCAGAAATAGATACGTTAATGAGTATGGAAATAGATCAAATCAGGATTTGTCCATCTGAGTGACGGATAGGTACTCTGGGCCCACTCGATGATATTACATCATAAAGATTGCAATCATGTGACTAGGTCACGGGGTTGTAATATCATGGGAATGAGTAAACATGTTTGTCGGTAACAAGGGTGAACTAGGTATATTGTATACCGACGAACAAACCTTGGAAAAACAAAGTACCGTAGGACAAAGGGAACATGACTCAACTTTAACGGATCCAACAACGATGAAGTTCCAATTGATTAGCCATTGGTCTGAGAGTGTCTGATCATGTCTGCTGTTTCCCGGACCGTAGGGTGTCAAACTTAAGGGTATTCGACGGATTACAGATAGAATTGGGATCGCTGGAGAAATCAGAGAGAACTCCGAAATCGTTTTGGAGGGGAGACGAAAAAAGTTCCGTGGTTACGAATTGTTCAGAAAATTATTTAGATATGTTTTATCATTTAATTAAATGAATAAAATATGAAAATATGATTTAAATAATTAAAAGGAATAAATGTTCTTTTTTTTCTTTAAAAGAAAGGAAAAGAGAAAAAAGAAGAATAAAAAAGGGTGTGGCGTGGCGCCATGGGCCATTGGCCCCCTCACTCTTCCTCCTTTCTCCTTCCTTTGAGAGGAATCCCCTTGTTTGGAGTCTGCACTTGGTTGGGGATTTCTCCACCATATGCACGTCATCGTGCTGTTGGAATTGGGATCTTAATCCATCTACTTTTCGCTGCTCGCCTGGTTCGGAGCCCGGAGGGAACGTCGGGTACATCTTATGTGTGTAATCTCGCGAGGCGCAACACTTGTGGTGCTCCCTAATCGTCGTGGCCGTATTGCGACGTCTTCATCGACAATGTTTCGACGAGGACGTAATCCCGTCATCGGTCTACAAGGACCGGGTGGCTTCTGGAGTCATCGTGGATCTGCGCGGCATCGGGGATTGCCGGTACGACTACATCAACCACGTTCACGCGGGAACGTTTCCCGCCTAACAGACTACATACTGGTATGTGACCTATTTCCATCCGTTACTTGCATCGCCATAGCATAGGTCTTGGGCTTGGGTCTCGTAGGTTATAAAAAATTATTCTTTTCTGCCCCGAACCCCAACAGTGGTATCAGAGCAAGGCTATGCGTAGATGTATTTTATGGATAGAACACATCTAGTATGTGGGCATCAATTCTCCAATTGTTACCATCTCACGTGTACTCGTTTAGCATTGCGGCAATTTTCTGATGAACCGGCCTCGAACGACCTTACGCGTTTACGCGAGACTGGTTCCACGCTTGACATATGGCTTGTACCATATAAGTGGATGGGGGTGTCTGTCTCTCTAACATTAGCTTTGCGAAGACAATTGCAATGGAGGGCACCGACAGGGGGTGTAATAGAGAAAATTGAGGGATTGGTGTACTGGCTTGTTTTCATAGGATAGAAAAAAATTATTTTCTGGAAACCCCTAGTAGCCACGTAAAACTTGCAAAAGATAAAGTAGAAGGCGTCTTAACTTTAATTTGCATGTCGGGGGGAATCATAGCATGTATGATTTAATGGTTTACTTCCTGTTTTGCTAATATGCTAGATATAATGAGGATAGCATAATAGGACAATCTCTCACAATACCAGCATTGTGTTCTCCCTTAATGGGCACCGCCTGGAAGGATCTCCATTATGGCCGACACTCCATACACTGGGTTTCACACATAATAACGACGTTCACATGAGGTTGGGTTTGGCAAGCCGAGCATATGTAGATATGGCCTTGCTAAGCAGCTAACATTAAGGTCAGAATGGCAGGCTTGACGTATGTAGATGCGGGCCTGGAACACAGAAGATCAAAAGATCGAGCACGAGTCACATAACTGATGTGATTGGCATGATGGCCTACCTTAAACAACATACTGATGGCCGTGACGATCAGGGGAGGTATGTTCTTCGAGGATTGTGTAATCACTTAGTAAATTTGAGAGATGTTTTCCTAAGTGGGAGTTTTAGAATTAATTAAAATTGAACTTCACATATTATGAATTTAATCTTCATGTCTTAGCAAATATCATTGTAGATAATGTCATACCCAAAATGTTTATATATATGGCTATTTTAGCGTAATGAAGAACTTAAGGTAGATGGGTCTTACTTCAATGATTGTTACCAACACCGTTAGAGTTATACTCATTAGTAATGACTTCCTAAACGTAATACGAGAACTTCTAGGAGATACACCTGACAACTCCGTAATTAAGAAGGATGATGATGAGTATCGTACTCACCGTCACTTATGGATGACTGTCCAATACACCATAGTTCATTCTATGGAATCTGAATTGCGAGTGCGTATTGACGACACAAACACGTATGACGTGGTAGGTGAACTTAAAAGCACTAAGTCGCAAATCAGAGTAATGGAATATGAGTATATGGACCGGGTTTCTTTCAACTATGGTGGAAGGAACAACCTGCTGAGAAAGTCACTTGGAAACTGTATAAGATACATGAACACCTTATGTACAACTTGGACTACTGAATGACTAGTTACTTTGCGATAACTGAGAAGTGGCATTCACTTCCTCCCAGCTACAAAGACCGTGTCTAGACTGTGTCATGAAGGAGAATCGTTCACCTGTCATGAGGTCATGGTTAAAGTTGTGAACTTTAAAAGTAGAACCAATGCAGGAATAGTCATTGACGGAGAAAGTATATTTGATATACGAGTCATAAATGTCTTTCCCCACAAAACACTAATTGCGGTTGATTAATTATTCGATGCTTGAACTCACTTCTTAAGGAGTGGGTTGGAAGGGATGAGGTGACAATGTGTGCTGACGGTAATCAAGATAGTTGATGGTCGACAACACTCTCCCTCTACATCTATAATTTGATTAATACATGAATAAATTTATGATCGTTTGAATGTGAACTTTATTAGTGTGTCTTGCATCTTGCGAAGACAATTATTCATATTAGTGAAAAACAAGTCAGTTTTTCTCGTCCTATGAATGATATCTTTTATGGTCACATTACGGTTATGAATGAGTTATTCTTATATTGATGATAGTAGTTTGATCATTTATAAGAAATATTGCAATACCAAGAATTATCCAAACATAATAATGAGACTATCGTTTAAGTCATGATTGGTTTGATGAAGTCTTGAAATACTTGATTTCTTGACACATGCAAACCATGCCTCTTTAGGTGAGATGACTGAAACCTCACATTCTGGTAAAACAGAGTTTGCAATGATTGTTGAATATCATACATAAATGATTTATCATATTTCAACAAGTAGTGAATTTCATTATTTCCTGAAATTCAGATGTGGACTTAGATGAATATGTGTATTAACTAATGAATCATGAGTCTGAATAGTTTGGTTTTTATCAAAGGGATTTCAGAATGAAGACGGGTATTAAATTAAAAAGAAAGACAAGTCTCTACGATTCAATCAAAGTGAATTTTTTTTGAGTTAGTCTTGGGCATAAAGACTAGTGAAAGTTGTTTTCACAAATTACAATGCTTAGACCACTTCAATATTGTTGATGTGCCTGAACATTATAATCATACTCTATTAAATAGTGTATGGTCTAAGTTATCTCTTACCGAGTTACGTTATTGTTGTTTAGAGTTATTAGTTTAATATGCAACACTCACTTCAGTATAGGGAACCATTTGAATTTGTGGAAACCAACACTATATAAGTCACGGTGTATCATGGTTTCTAGGAAGCCTGATTTATATGATAGATTATCTTTGTAGTGTATCCTTAGACAACTATGGATGCATCTTCCACAACTAGAACTGATGAGGATTGACCTCGGAAAATCCCATGGTTAGGAAACCTGGGTTAGATCGTAGAGGAGATGTGCAGGTTGGCGATACTCGTCGTCTAATAGGAGACATGGATTTACCCAGGTTCAGGGCCCTCGATCGGTGAATCCCCTACTTCCTTCTTGATTGTATTATGATCGAGACAATTAAAGTGGATGTCGAGGCGAGTTCGCTCGGGACCGGAGGTGTTGCTTGGATATTCGATGCCCTAGACGTCTGATACGTCCAAAACGTATCTATAATTTCTGCTTGCTCCATAGTTCTTTTGTGTGATATTGCTATGATATTGATGAACTTCCATACACTTTTGATCATATTTGGACTAACTTATTAACCCAGTGCACCCCAGTGCCAGTTCCTGTTTTCTGCTGTTTTTCTATTTCAGGTTTTCCCATCATTTAAAGTGCCAGAAAAATTCCAGGAAAAATCAGCGTACAGGAAGCTTCGGGAAGATCCCAAGTGGGGCCAGAGGGGAGCCAGGGGTGGCCCAGGCGGCCACCTGGCGCAGCCACCCACTAGGCCGCGCCAGGTTGGGGCCTGGGGCCCCTGGTCCACCTCTGGCTGCCCCCATTCGCCTATATATCCCTCTCGTCCCGAAACCCTCGAGGACAGAACCCTTTTTCGCGATCTCTCCTATGTTCGCCGCCGCCGCGCTTCCAAGATCGGGAGCACCAGGAGCCCTCTTCCCGACACCCTGTCGGAGGGAGGAACCACCTCCGGGAGCTTCTCCACCACCATGGATGCTTCCCGGATAAACCGTGAGTAGTTCACCTTGGACCATGGATCTACGATCAGTAGCTATGTGATGTTCTCCTCCCCTCTTTGTTCTTCATGGTTTAGACCTCATGAGCTGCCCTACATGATCGAGGCACATATGTAATTTTTCTGCTGTTTCTATGTTGAGTTTGCTGGGATCTGATGGATTATGAGACTACGTTGATATTGTGTTTGAGTAATATATTTGATTCTCCTCTTTTATATTTATGTTCTTGAGTAATTCTTGCATGTTCTCCATTGCTGTTTATTGCTTTGGTCAAGTAGTAGGTAGTGACTCCAAGAGGGAGCGTTATGCATGATTGTGGGTTCATGCCTCCTGATGAATAGCTCTAGTGATAGAAACATAAGTCTAGGTGATGTGCTGTTGCCACAAGGGAGAAAACAACGGTGCTTGTACTTGCGGGTGCAAGGATTGTTTACTTTACGCAAAGTTCTTTAATGCAGTTGTCTATTGCTTTGAGTTTAGACTTTGGGTGGGATTCACAACTTAATACCAGCAAGATGGTCTGGATAGATATCTCAAGGTGGATGATTAGTAGGTAGATGCAACTGGATTTCGGTCTACTTGTCTTGGCGTACCGCCCAAGCTTTTGAGCCTCTTCCTTTCTTTATAGCATAGTTAGCATTGGTTTGCGCACATAATCCTGTCAATTGCCCAGCTGTAATTTGTTTACCTCGCATGGCTATTTTATCGTCTTTCGGGAGAGAGACATCACTAGTGAACATAATGGGACCCCGGTCCCTATTTCCATCGCTGTTTACACTCGCTATTTATTTTCTGCTTTATTTCCTTTTCCGTTTCTATCACTATTATTATTATCCTGTGTGTTTGATCCTTTGTAAACAACAAGCGTGGAGGGATTGACAACTTCTCTGAACTCGTTGGGAGCAAAGTTATCTGTTGTGTGTGTAGGTCCACGTCAACCGCCTAATTGTTGGCGCCGTTGTCACCTTCCTGTCGTTGTCGGAGTCCTACTGGAGACAAACCTTGGTATCTTCACCGAGGGAAATTTGCTGATGTCTACATATCAATCTTCCACTTTGGGTAACCAACGAGGGGCGAGAAGCCATCAAAGCTAATTTCTGGCGCCGTTGCCGGGGACTCCACTCTTCAAGATAGGGGAGTTGCACACTACATTTTACCTTTTCTTTTTAGTCTTGTTAGTTTATCTTTCAGTTTTATCTTAGTGTCCTTTATCAAAAAAAAATAGTATGTCTAGTTCCTTACTTGCCAATCAATGTCTAATTTCTTCGAAACTAGATCTTATTGTCATGGAGGATTCACTGAGGATCAACAAGAATGGCACAAAGAACATCGCTTGTCTCAAAAGGGGATACACTTATGGAAACAAATACACCAGTTGTATGAGTATGCTAGAAACTTGTGCTCAATATATAATATATCTTTCTCCAGGGATGAATCTTGTTGCTTTATGAGGCACAAACACCTTGCTTTCCAATGTGAGTACAATGATGATGAAACCTTACCTTCTTATGCTAAGAAAAACTATGATTTTTATGATGCAGAGAAAATAGAAGAATTTGTTGCTTATAAGGGTGCCTATGAAATTACTTCTCTTCTTAAAAATATTGATGATGCCCCTTACGAATCTGAGAGTATTGCTATACTTAACTATTTTTTCGAAAATTACGATGAAAATTATTATATTACTGATCATCTTGAGAGAATCTCTCCCCCAATGGAAGAGATTAATGTTTTGCAGGACTCCATGGAAGAAGAAATTGTTGAACCTGAAAGCCCCTTGGATGAAAAAGAGGAGAGTGACGAACAAAAGGAGGAAGAATGGAGCTATCGATGTCTACCTTCTAATGAGAGTAACTCTTTGACTCTTACCTTATATGAGTATTATGATCCTATGGATTCTTTTGAAATATCCCTTTTTGATGAATTTGATGCCTTCTATACTTTTGGCCAAGATGCCATTATGGATGATGCTTACAAAGATGAACTTGCTATAGTTCCTTACGTTAAGCATGAAATTGTTGCTATTGCAGCCACACTTGATTGTCCTATTATCCTTTTGAAATCTCCAACTCATATTCTGGAGAACTGTGCTTTTATTAAGGCTCAATGTGATGGGATGCATTTATCTTATGTTCCTAAAAACCGTGTTGAAAACTATAAACGTGTGCTTGTAGGTCATGAACAATATGATTTATGTGATAGTTATATTCTTGATGTTCTTCATGATACTATTGAAAATTACTTTGAGAGAGGAAAGTTTTGTTTTAGAAACTTCCATGTTATAAAAACACCTCTCTTCATGTTGAAAGTTTTGAAGTTGTTCTTGTTCCACTTTCCTATGCTTGTCTCTTTGTGCTTCTTTGATTTATTTTCTTACAAGATTCCTAGGCATAGGAAGTGGGTTAGGCTTAAACGTGTTTCATATTTTCTTCTTGATGCTCTCTTTTGCTTCAAACCCTTATTTTTATGAGAGCATCTTTCAAAGTCTTCATGCCTAGCTTAAAGGCGTAAAAGAAAGCGCTTGTTGGGAGGCAACCCAAGATTTTTATACTTCTCTTATTAGTGGTCTTGATGATTGTTACTATTGTAGCAACATCATTGTATCTTTAATTTTCAAGCTTTGTGCCATTTATAGCCTCATATGACAAGGGAAGTGAAAGTTGTGACATGCTGTCCAGAAAACAGATTATGTCCTCGTGTCGGGAAAAATCATGGAAAATGCCTGTTCATCTTTTTGAGCTGAAATTTTTACACAGCGTGCTCTATACAATCTCGGAACTTTCGTATGTTCTGAGTTTTTTGATTTGAGTTGCAGAAGTGCCCTTAAAAAATTCTTTATTACCTGTTGTTATGTTTTTCACAGATTCTGCCACGTTTTGTCTCTCCTAACTTCTGCAAACCTTAAGCTTGCTTTTTTTTGCGAAATTTTTTTGGCAATCATGATAAACAGTAGCTCTTAAAGAATAACTTTATTTCCAATAGAGAAAAAATTATTTTATTATGGGTACTAACCTCGCTAATCAGATTATGATGAGTTATGTATGAAGTGAGTTTTCAAGTGTGTGAGGGAAGATGATAAAAAAAGATTCAGGAGTGTCAAACGCTCAAGCTTGGGGATGCCCCCATGCATCCCCAATAAATTTTCAAGGAGACTCAAGCGTCTAAGCTTGAGGATGCCCCCATGCAACCCCTTCTCCATCAACAATTATCAGTTCGTCTTTCGTTCCACTATATTTTTATCACTTCTTGTGTTATGTGCTATGCTTGGAGCGTCTTGATCTTTATTTCCTTTTTAGTTATCTTTAGCTTTTGTTGCTGTTCATAACAAGTTAGAACCCAGATTTCTTTGTGTGGGAGAGAAACACGCTCCAATTCACCCTAGAACACAACATAGGATTTTCATGCTTATCTTTGCTGGGTGTGTTCTTTATCTTTTTCGTACTGCTGTCATGTTTAGATCTTAGTTTTCATGCTTATCTTTTTAAGAGCTATTGTTTAGTTTGTTGCTGGAACTCTCTTGAGTTTTCATGTTTATCTTGTTTAGAGATTTTGCCTGTTGCACTGAGTTTTGTGTCTTGACTTGAAGTAGGTAATTGACGTTGCTATTCAATTGTAGTAGTAATTTGCAATAGTTTTGAGGTATTGCTTTGAGTAATGTTTGAAATTTTGTTGTCAAGAGCTTTAGCCTATTAGTGATAGATCTCGTATTTTGGGCAATCCGTGTTTATTTTCAAAAACCCTACAAAATTAGTTCAGAACTTTAGCTACTAGATGGATCACTAATCTTTGGAGGGATCAAATATTATAGTACACTCACATACCATGAGTCGAGGATGCGCAAGGATAACCAAACCCCCATACACTCCTCCTCGTGGTACTTGTCTCTTTGAGAACCTCCTAATTAGATTGAGAGTTACCGATAATAAGTGCATGAGTTCTTCGGACTAATGTGAGTATTCGAAAATAGACACTTCCACCTCCCATATTTGGTTAGCCTTTCCTGTGCCGTGCATTGCCTCCTTCTCACTCCGAGAGTTGGTGTCCACCTTCGCCGGTACATCCAAATCCTTGGCACGATGCACTCTGTCATCATAAACCTCATTATATCCTTCCTCAAAACAGCCACCATACCTACCTATCAAGGCATTTCCATAGCCTTTCCGAGATACATTGCCATGCAACATCCACCTTCTCATGACTTCATCTTCATGTCATACATGATTTTGCTTGATCGATGAGCCGCATGCTAGTTGGGCCTTGCCCTAATCATTGCTACATGACGCGCTAGTATCATTGGATATCCTGCTACACTGGCAGAGGCATACATTTGCATACATAATGATAGTTTCATTTTCTTTATGTTGAGTACTTTTGTAAAGTGTGAAAGATCCTCTATACTTCTTGTAATATATAGAGTGTTGCACCTTTATGTTCCCAAAGAGGACAAATCAAAAGATCCCAAAGAGGACAAAATCAAAAGATCCCAAAGAGGACAAATGAGAGAAATAGAAAGAGCCATTGAGGCCACCAAAAAAATACAAAAAATAGAAAAAAGAGAAAAAGAAATAAAAAGAGAGAAGGGGAACACTACTATTCCTTTTGAGAGATCCACACTCGTACTCCTTATTATATCTTGTACTCCATAGAGATTTCCATTCATGCATAGAGCTATGTGGGGACCTTCACACTATAGAACTTGGCTTGTATATTCCAATGATTAGCCTCTTCAAATGAGCTCTAGGTCTTCTTGAGCGAGCAAGTTGGATGCACCCCCACTAGTTCCATTGGAGAGCTTACCTTAGCTCATATGTGCATCCGTTGCATGGCAATCCCTACTCCTCACATCATATCTATCATTTGGCTTTCTCTCGCCTATGATTGTCCTCATTGATGTGAGCCTTTCTCACCTTTTTTGTCTTCCTCCCCCATCATTTTCCTCTCTTTGCCATCCTAAGTGTCAACTTTCTTGCTTACGCTCATCCATTCCATGAGTGCTCAAAATATCGAAAGGGAGTGGATCATTTTGACTTGTACCTGGCTAGTGGTCTGGGGATGAGTCAAGATAAGATTCCAAAGAAGACCAAGTGTGAAAATTCAGTAGATTAAGTTCTCAACAATAAAAACTATGTTTTACTCTCTCGTATATCCCTATCCCCTTTCTTGCACGCAAACACCATTTGGAGACATTCGAGTCACGGACAGCGAGAGCTCTTGCACCTTTATGTTCTTATGTTGCTTGTTTCAATGCTAATATAGACTCTTTCCTGTTATGACTTGAATTAAATTACATGCCTTGATTGCTTTACTTAAAAGTTCTTATATGGTTGGTAGCATGTCACCACATAAATTATGTTTGTTATCATTTACCTACTCGAGGACGAGCAGGAATTAATCTTGGGGATGTTGATACGTCCGAAACGTATCTATAATTTCTGCTTGCTCCATGCTTCTTTTGTGTGATATTGCTATGACATTGATGAAATTCCATACACTTTTGATCATATTTGGTCTAACCTATTAACCCAGTGCACTCCAGTGCCAGTTCCTATTTTCTGCTGTTTTTGTATTTCAGGTTTTCCCATTATTTAAAGTGCCAGAAAAATTCCAGGAAAAATATAGGAAAAATCAGCGTACATGAAGCTTCGGGAAGAGCCCAAGTGGGGCCAGAGGGGAGCCAGGGGTGGCCTAGGCGGCCACCTGGCGCGGCCACCCCCTAGGCCACGCCATGGGGGCGCCTGGGGCCCCTGGTCCACCTCTGGCTGCCCCCCTTCGCCTATATATCCCTCTCGTCCCGAAGCCCTCGAGGACAGAACCTTTTTTCGCGATCTCTCTTCTGGTCCGCTGCCGTTACGCTTCCAAGATCGGGAGCACCAAGAGCCCTCTTCCCGGCACCCTACCGGAGGGAGGAACCACCTTCGGGAGATTCTCCACCACCATGGATGCTTCCCGGATGAACCGTGAGTAGTCCACCTTGGACCATGGGTCTATGATCAGTAGCTATGTGATGTTCTCCTCCCCTCTTTGTTCTTCATGGTTTAGACCTCGTGAGCTGCCCTACATGATCGAGGCACATATGTAATCTTTATGCTGTTGCTATGCTGAGTTTGCTGGGATCTGATGGATTATGAGACTATGTTCAGATTGTGTTTGAGTAATATATTTGATTCTTGTCTTTTATATTTATGTTCTTGAGTAATTCTTGAATGTTCTCCGTTGTTGTTTATTGCTTTGGCCAAGTAGTAGGTAGTGACTCCAAGAGGGAGCGTTATGCATGACTGTGGGTTCATGCCCCCTGATGACTAGCTTGAGTGACAGAAACATGAGTCTAGGGGATGTGTTGTTTCCACAAGGGAGAAAACAACGGTGCTTGTACTTGCGGGTGCAAGGATTGTTTACTTTACACAAAGTTCTTTAACGCAGTTGTCTGTTGCTTTGAGTTTACACTTTGGGTGGGAGTCACAACTTAATACCAGCGAGATGTTCTGGATAGATATCTCAAGGTGGATGATTAGTAGGTAGATGCAGATGGATTTCGGTCTACTTGTCTTGGCGTACCGCCCATGGTTTTGAGCCTCTTCCTTTCTTTATAGCATAGTTAGCATTGGTTTGCGCACATAATCTTGTCAATTGCCCAGCTGTAATTCGTTTACCTCGCATGGCTATTTTATCTTCTTTTGGGAGAGAGACATCACTTGTGAACATGATGGGACACCAGTCCATATTTCCATCGCTGTTTACACTCGCTATTTATTTTCTTCTTTATTTCCTTTTCCGTTGCTATCACTATCATTATTATCCCGTGCGTTTATCCTTTGTAAACAACAAGGCCGGAGTGATTGACAACCTCTCTGAACTCGTTGGGAGCAAAGTTATCTGTTGTGTGTGCAGGTCCACGTCAACCGCCTTATTGCTGGTGCCGTTGTCACCTTCCTGTCGTTGTCGGAGTCCTACTGGAGACAAACCTTGGTATCTTCACCGAGGGAAATTTACTGCTGTCTACATCTCAACCTTCCACTTTGGGTAACCAACGAGGGGCGAGAATCCATCAACGTCCCCTCTCCCAGCCTTTATATATTTGGATGGGTCGCAAGGAGTCCATCTAGGTTTACAAATAGAGTTTCCTAATCTACTTTTAGTCTTGCACGCCATTTCATAGCTTCCATAATCGTCGAGGAATCCTATTGCGGTGCCTCGAGTGAGCCAGGCGTGGGTTGGTTGAGGCTTCCAGCGGGCCTTCTGTCTTGATACACACCAGGTAGCCTAATCTATAGGATTCGTGGGGTCACCACCTCGTCAGTAGCCCCCGAGTGCCTGGGGGACTCGAAGAAAGGAAGAGGCTCAAAAGCATGGGCGGTACACCAAAATAAGTAGACCGAAATCCAACTGCATCTACTAATAATCATCCACCTTGAGATACCTATCCAGAACATCTCGCTGGTATTAAGTTGCGAGCCCCACGCAAAGTGTGAACCCAAAGCAACAGACAACTGCATTAAAAAGAACTTTGCGTAAAGTAAACAATCCTTGCAACCGCGATTACAAGCACCGTTATTTTCCCCCTTGTGGCAACATCACATTCCCTAGACTCATGTTTCTGTCAGTCAAGCGTGTCATCGGGGGGCACCGTTATTTTCCCCCTTGTGGCAACATCACATTCCCTAGACTCATGTTTCTGTCAGTCAAGCGTGTCAAAAGTGTGTCAGTCAACGTTCCCTCTTGGGGTCACCACCTACTACTTGGCCAAAGCAATAAACAACAACGGAGAACATGCAAGACTTACTTAGGAACAAAAATATAAAAGATAAGAACCAAATATATTACTCAATCACAAACTGAACATATTCTCATAATCCATCAGATCCCTGCAAACTCATCATAGCAACAGCAGAAACAATTACATATGTGCGTCGATCATGTAGGGCAGCTCACGAGGTCTAATCCACGAACAAAAAAGAGGGGAGGAGAACATCACATAACTATTGATCACGGACCCATGGTCCAAGTTACACTACTCACGGATCATCCGAGAAGCGTCCATGGTGGAGGGCAAGCTCCCGGTGGTCAATACTCCCTCTGGCATGGTGTCGGGAAGAGGTCTGTTGGCGCTCCCGATCTTGGAAGCGTGGCGGCAGCGGAACAGAGGCGAGATCACGAAAAAGGGTTCTGTCTTTGGAAGAATCCCGTCACGGAGAATATATAGGCGAAGGGGAGCAGCCAGGGGGCTCACCAGGGGTCCAGGCGCCCTCCTAGCGCGGCAGGCCCTAGGGCGCGCCACGTGGGCGCCTGGTGGTGGCCCTATGACCCCACGCAGGTGCTTCGGGAAGGTTCCGGTACGCTGGGTTTTTATCTGATTTTCCCGAATTTTTGGAGCACTTTTTATATGGGGGAAACCTGAAATAGAAAAACAGCAGAAACCAGAAACTGGCACTGGGGTGCACTGAGTTAATAAGTTAGTCCAAATATGATCAAAAGTGTATGAAAGTGTATCTAGAATATAGCAATATCACACAAAGCATGAATGGAGAAAGGAAAAATTATCGATACGTTTGGGACGTATCAACATCTCCAAGCTTAAATCCTTCTCGTCCTCGAGTAGGTAACTGATAACAAGCATAATTTCTGTGGTGACATGCGAACAACCATATAAGAACTTTCAAAGTAAAGCAATGAAGGTATGTAATTCAATTCAAGTCATAACAATCAAGAGTCTATATTATCATTGAATCAAGAAACATAAGAACATAAAGGTGCAAGAGCTCTTCTATCCGTGACTCAAATGCCTCCAGATGGTGTTTGCGTGCAAGAAGGGGGAGATGGGAATACGAGAGAAAAAAATATTTTTTTTGAGAAATCAATCTACTAAAGTTTCACACTTGGTCCTCTTTGGAAACTTATCTTGACTCGTCGCCAGATCACTAGCCAGGTACAAGTCAATTTGATCCACTCCTTTTCGATATTTTGAGCACTCATGCAATGGATGAGCGTAAGCACGAGATTGACACTTAGGATGGCAAAGAGAGAGATATGGTGAAGGAGGAAGACCTAAAGGGTGTGAAAGGATCACATCAATGAGGACAATCATAGGAGAGAGAAGGCCAAATGATAGATATGATGTGAGGAGTAGGGATTGACATGCAACGGATGCACATATGAGCTAAGAAAAGCTCTCAAATGGAACTAGTGGGGGTGCATCCAACTTTCTCGCTCATGAAGACCTAGAGCTCGTTTGAGGAGGCTCATCCGTGGAATATGCAAGCCAAGTTCTATAGTGTGAAGGGTCCCCACATATCTATATGCATAAATGATCATCTCTATGGAGCACAGCGTATAAGAGGGAGTACGAGTGTGGATCTTTCAAAAGAAATAGTAGTGTTTCCCCTTTCTCTCTTTTTATTTCTTTTTCTCTTTTTTCTAGTTTTTTGTATTTTTTGTGGCCTCAATGGCTCTTTCTATTTAACTCTCATTTGTCCTCTTTGGGATCTTTTAATTTGTCCTCTTTGGGACCTTTTCCTCACTTAGGGGAAACACTCTATTTTACAAGAAGGTATAGAAGATCTTCACACTTTACAAGGTACTCAACATAAAGAAGATGTAGCTATCATGATGTATGCAAATGTATGCCTCAGCCAGTGTAGCAGGAACATGTATGACATGAAGATCAATTCATGAGAAGGTGGATGTTGCATGGCAATATATCTCGAAAAGGCTATGGAAATGCCTTGATAGGTAGGTATGGTGGCTGTTTTGAGGAAAGATATAGGGAGGTTTATCATGCCAAGGGTTTGGATGCACCGGCGAAGGTGGACGCCAACTCTCACAGTGAGAAGAGGGCAATGCACGGTACCGAAGAGGCTAGCAAATATGAGGAGGTGGAAGTGTCAACTTTCAATACTTACATTAGTCTGAAGAACTCATGCACTTATTATCGGTAACTCTCAATCTAATAAGGAGGTTCACAAAGAGACAAGTACTCTGAGGAGGAGTGTATGGGGGTTTGGTTATCCTTGCGCATCCTCGACTCATGGTACGTGAGTGTACTCTAATATCCGATCCCTCCAAAGATTAGTGATCCATCTAGTAGCTAGAGTTCTCAACTAGTTTTTGTAGGTTTTGAAAATAAGCACGGATTGGCCAAAATACAACACCTTTCACTAATAGGCTAGAGCTCTTGAAACCAAAAGTTCAAACATTACTCACAACAATACCTCAAAGCTATTGCAAGTTACTACTACAATTGAATAACAACCTCAATTACCTACTTCAAAACAAGACACAACTCAGTGCAACAACCAACTCTCTTAACAAGATAAACACGAAAACTAAAGAGAGTTCTATCAACAAACTAAACAAAATCTAAAGCTCTTGCTAAATACAAAGACTAAAACTAAAACTAAACATGTCAGCAGCTACGAAAAGATAAAGAACACACAACAGAAGAAAGATAGGCATGAAAATCCTATGATGTGTTCTAGATTGAAGTGGAGCGTGTTTCTCTCCCACACAAAGTAAGTTGGGTTCTAACTTGTTATGAACAGCAAGCAAAGCTAAAGAAAACTAAAAAGTAAACCTAAGAGCAAGACGCTCCAAGCATAGCACATAACGCATGAAGTGATAAAAATATAGTGAGACGGAGGACGAACTGATGATTGTTGATGGAGAAGGGGATGCACGGCGGCATCCCCAAGCTTAGACGCTTGAGTCTCCTTGAATATTTATTGGGGATGCATGGGGGCATCCCCAAGCATGAGCGTTTGACACTCCCGGATCTTCTTTTATCATCTTCTCTCGCACACTTGAAAACTCCCTTCATCCATAACTCATCATAAGCTGATTAGAGAGGTTAGTACCCTTAATAAAATATATTTTCTCCACTGGAAATAAAGATATTCTTGAAGGGCTACTGTTTCTCAAGATTTCCAAAAAGTTTTTTCAAATAAAAAGCAAGCTTAAGGTTTGCAAAAGTAAGAAAAGGCAAAACGTGGCAGAATCTGTGAAAAACAGAACAACAGGTAGTAAATAATTTGTTGGGGGTACTTCTGCAACTCAAATCAAAAACTCGGAATAAACGCTCGAAATACAATTGTATGGAGCACGCTATTGAAAAAATTAAGATAAAAAAGATGACCTGGTGATTTATCGTGAATTTTTCCGTCCAAGGATAGAATCTATTTTCTGGACAACATCTCAAAAATTTTGAACTTTCTTGCAATCGGAGGCTAAACTTGGCACAAATCTTGAAAATAAAGATACAATGATGTTGCTACAGTAGTAACAATCATCAAGACCACTAAGAACAGAAATAAAAACATATTGGGTTGCCTCCCAACAAGCGCTTTCTTTTACGCCTTTAAGCTAGGCATAAAGAAAAAAGAAGAATCAAAGGTCTCTGAGATCACCGGAATCATAAAAACCTTCAAATTTATTTTCAATAAGTTCATTCTTCTTTTTCCTAGGGAAGAAGTACTTAAATTTTGCCTTACCACGCAAGCGTATGCGCCCATTACAATATCGATGAAGCCTTTCATAGATCGGAGGAAGTCCCTTCCAAGCACCATGTTACTTTGGTTTGGCTTCATGATGAAGAAATCCATCGTTGCAACCCTTTTAAAGAATGTAACTTGGACTTCTTTTACTTTTCCCTTAATCTCTGAAATATCTCCATTAGAATTTTCATGATAAGATGAAAAACTATAAATATTTAGTTTCAAAGAATCATAAACTATTTTAGGCATAGTAGAAACCATGGATCCTATATCACAAAAAGCAAGGAAGTCTTGGTTAGAGATGCTAATCCTAACAAAAGGCTCCCAATCATCATCTATCTCCAACATTTCTTTCTTGTTGGACTTAAGTTCCTCTACCTTTCTCAAGTCTAGAGCATCCATCCTCTTTTCAATAGTGTCAAGTCTATCCCTGACAGTATCAAAAGTACGATCATAAACAAAATAACTAGATAGACTATGCAAAATATCAAGAGCTCTAGCTTCATCACACTTTAAAAAGTCTCCTTTAGCCATAATATCAATAGAGTGTTTACACCACTTAAAAAGACCATGGTAAAAAAATTCTAAGCAAAAAATTTATAGGTATCCAGGGCATAATTCTTTTATGTGCTTCAGAAATTCTGTCCCATGACTTCTTCATATTCTCTCCATCCCTTTGATGGAAATATAGAACTTCCGATTCCCTCAAAGCACAAAGTCCTAACATGTTCATCTAAACAAGAAGGACTACAAAAAGCAAGGTAAATAATTTTTTTGTGATTTTTGATAAGGGACACTAAGATAAAAACTAAAAGGTAAAATAACAAGACTAAAAAGCAAAGGTAAAAGATAGTGTGCAACTCCCCTATCTTGTCGCACTCAGAATCCCCGGCAACGGCGCCAGAAATTTGCTTGATGGCATGGAAGTGGATAATGGCTTCTCGCCCTTCGTTGGTTACCCCAAGTGGAAGGTGAGATGTAAAATATCAGCAAATTTCCCCTATGTAGAGGATAGGGTTTGTCTCCAGTAGGATTCCGGAAGTTAGAAGTAGGTGTCAACGACGCAATTGACGTGGACCTGCACACAATACAAATAACTTTGGTCCCAACGAAGTTCAGAGAGGTTTTCAATCTCTTCGGCCTTGTTGTTTAGAAATGATCAAACGCAAGGGATAATGATAATGGCAACTAGAAAGTAAAAGCAGGAAATAAATTGAGCATGTAAACAGTGATGAGAATATGGACCGGGGTCCCGTGATGTTCACTAGTGATGTCTCTCTCCCAAAAGACGATAAAACTGATGTGCGAGGTAAACAAATCACAACTGGGAAATTGATAGGAGTAAAACGAACTGCAATGCTAACTATGCTACAAAGAAAGGAAGAGGCTCAAAAGCATGGGCGGTACGCCAAAATAAGTAGACCAAAATCCAACTGCATCTACTACTAATCATCCACCTTGAGATATCTATCCAGAACATCTCGCGGGTATTAAGTTTCGAGCCCCACCCAAAGTGTAAACCCAAAGCAACAGACAACTGCATTAAAAAGCACTTTGTGTAAAGTAAACAATCCTTGCAACCGCGGTTACAAGCACCGTTGTTCCCCCCTTGTGGCAACAGCACATCCCCTAGACTCATGTTTTTGTCACTCAAGCGTGTCATCGGGGGGCATGAACCCACAATCGAGCATAACGTTCCCTCTTGGGGTCACTACCTACTACTTAGACAAAGTAATAAACAACAACGGAGAACATGAAATAATTACTTAGGAATAAAAGATAAGAACGTAATACATTACTCAATCACAAACTAAACATAGTCTCATAATCCATCAGATCCTAGCAAACTCAGCATAGCAACAGCAGAAAGAATTACATATGTGCCTCGATCATGTAGGGAAGCTCACGAGATCTAATACATGAATACAAAAGAGGGGAGGAGAACCTCACATAGCTACTGATCACGGACCCGTGGTCCAAGGTAGACTACTCACGGATCATCCGGGAAGCGTCCATGGTGGAGGGGAAGCGCTCGGAGGTCAATCCTCCCTCCAACAGGGTGCCGGGAAGAGGTCTGCTAGCGCTCCTGATCTTGGAAACGCTGCGGCGGAGGAACGCGAGATGACGAAAAAGGGTTCTGTCTTCGGATGAATCCCGTCACGTAGAATATATAGGCGAAGGGGGCATCCAGGGGGCCACCAGGGGTCCAGGCACCCCCTGGCACGGCCAGGCCCTAGGGCGCGCCACCAGGGCGCCTGGGCCCTTGGTGGTGGCCCTATGGCCCCACCCAGGTGCTTCGGGAAGGTTCCAGTATGCTGATTTTTTGTCTGATTTTTCCCGAATTTTTGGAGCACTTTTAATATGGGGGAAACCTGAAATAGAAAAACAGCAAAGAACAGAAACTGGCACTGGGGTGCACTGAGTTAATAAGTTATTCCAAATATGATCAAAAGTGTATGAAAGTGTATCTAGATCATAGCAATATCACACAAAACATGCATGGAGCAAGCATAAATTATCGATACGTTTAGGATGTATCAGGAAGTCCGCGCTCGAGCCCCCGAGTGCTTAAGTAGTGTTTTCTGGGAAAAACAATCTTTATTGCTTCAAGTTTTATATAAGTTGCCAATCGGTGCCACTGCCGATATTTGCGTTGCCCGGGGAAAGTGCCGAATGAGTAGTCTATGGGTAGAACAGGCGCAAGTTTGCCACGTTCCACGGGTTTCCCACGTCTTCATTGGTCTTCGGGTTCTTTAGTCTGTATGCTCCTTCTGCTATGACCTCAAAGACTATAAACGGTCCTTCCCACAGCGGGGCAAGCTTGTGGACCTTCTCTTGTATTAGTCGCAGAACGAGGTCGCCTTCACGGAAAGTTCTTGTCCGCAGGCGGCTGCTTTGGTAAGTGTGCAGCGTGTCGTGGTATCCTTCTGACCTTGTGAGAGTTGTGTCCCTTGCCTCATCTGCGACGTCTTTGTCGTCTTCGAGTGCATCTTCTTCCTCTTTTTCTTCATACCCCTTGATTCGAGGAGCTCCGAACTTGAGGTCGTGTGGTAGTACGGCCTCCGCCCCGTACACCAGGAAGAATGGCGTATATTGGGTTGAAGCTTTGAGCGTGGTGCGCAAGCTCCATAAAACTGCGGGGAGCTCTTCTATCCAGTTGCCTGCGGCCTGCTTGAGTGGTGCGAGGAGCCGTTTTTTTATTCCGTCGCATACTAGGAGAATTGCTTTTTCTACTTGGCCGTTGGATTGCAGGTTCGCGACTGAAGCGTAACTGATCTTAATGCCCATCTCTTAGCAGAAGTTCTGGAATTCTGGTGTTGTGAAGTTTGTTCCGTTGTCCGTGATGATATTGTGCGGCACACCGAATAGAAAGATGATTGACTTGATGAAGTTGACTGTTGCGAGGGCTGTTGAGCTGGTGATTGGCACTTCTTGAATCCATTTGGTGAACTTGTCGACTGCTACTACAAGATGTGTTCTGCCGCCTTTTGCAGATTTATTGAGTGGGCCTACCATGTCGAGTCCCCATGTGGCGAAGGGCCATGATAGCGGTATAGTTTTTAGTTCAGATTTTGGGGCGTGGGGTCTGCTGGTGAACTTTTGACAAGCGATGCAGCATCGCACAATGTCTTCCGCGTTTCGCATTGCGGTTGGTCAGTAGAAACCTGCTCGAAAGGCTTTGGTCAAAAGTGCGTGACTGCTCGCGTGGTGTCTGTATGTGCCTTCGTGGATCTCGAGTAGTAGGTCTTTGCCGTCTTCCTCCTCAATGCACTTTTGGAGTACTTGGGAGGTGTTGGGTTTGTAGAGTTGTCCATTAATTATAGTGAACGCCTTGGATCATCGGCTAATTCGTCGGGCTTCTGCGACGTCTTGTGGCAGGGTGCTTTGTATCAAGAATCTGAGGAAAGATCTTGTCCAGGTTGGGCCTTCTAGTACTGCTGGTTCGTCCTCGTCGACTGCATTGTTGTCTTCCTCGTGAGCAGTCGGGTCTGATGCTGCTACCTGTGCTGGTTCGCTTGTGTTGCCGACTTCTACGGCTGTTCCTGGCATGGGTGTCTTTGATTTGGTTGATCTTTGGCTGATGCTCTCGAGGAAAACTCCTCGAGGGACTGGTCCTCGGGTTGATCCGATGTTTACGAGCTCGTCTACTTCTGTGTCTGGCGATGTAGTTGATCTCGCATCCGTCGAAATCCCCTTCTAGGGTTTTTCAAAGCTTCTGGTATGCTGACATGTTGTCTGCGACTTCTTCACAGTCCTTCAATGCTTGCTGGATGACAAGGTTGGAGTCACCATAGACTACGAGGCGAGTGGTGCCGCAGGCCTTTGCCATGTGCACGCCGTGCAGTAGCGCCTCATATTCTGCTTCGTTGTTTGACGCCTTGCTGAACTCGATATGGAGCACGTATTTGAGCTTATGTCCTTTGGGTGAGATTAGCACAACGCCTGATCAAGCCCTTTGGTGCCTTTTAGACGCGTCGCAGAACATCTTCCATGAGTTGGAGAGTTCTGGAGGGCCGGGTGTTTGTACTTCCATCCACTCGACCAGAAAATCTAGGAGTACTTGGATTTGGATCGCCGTTGGGTCTTGAATTGCAGGTCGCGAGGGCTGAGCTCGATGTTCCACTCGTCGACTCGACCTGTTGCTCCTGGGTTGTTGAGGATGTCGGCGAGTGGTGCGCTGCTCATGACCGTGGTGAGGTGCTCCTTGAAGTAATGTGTTACTTTCCGTGATGTCATGACAATGGCATACACGAGCTTCTGGTAGTGCGGGTACCGCTGCTGAGATTTTTTTGGACATCGCTGAGGTAATAGATTGTCCTTTGTATGATTTGCACTTTGCCTTTTCCGTGCGCTCGACGACGAGCGCAGTGATGACCACGCTGCTGCGTGCCGCTATATAGAGGTATAGAGGTTCCCACTCCTTTGGTACTGCCAAAATTGGTGGGGTTGAGAGGGTCTTCTTGAGGTCCGCGAATGCATTCCGGCCTCTTCGGTCCACTCGAAATTTCCTCCTTTTCTGAGTAGTTGGTAAAATGGCAAGGTCCTTTCTCCCACCTGTTGAGGAAACGGCTCAGGGCTGCGAATCTACCGGTGAGTTGCTGGACGCCCTTGATATCGACCGGTTCCTGAATCCTTGCGAGTGCTTGGACTTTTCTGGGTTGGCTTTGACTCCTCGGCAAAGACCATGTACCCAGCAGTTTTCCAGCTGGGACGCCGAACACACACTTTTTGGGTTGAGCTTGATCATGTATCTGTTGAGTGCTACGAAGGTTTCTCAAAGGTCTTCGAGTAGTGTGTCCGCGTTGTATGTTTTGACGATGATGTCATCGATGTAAACTTGGACGTTTCTGTTGATTTGGTCTCTTAAGCATTCTTGCATCATCTGCTGGTACGAGGCTCCAGGGTTTTTCAGCCCGAATGGCATCGTCTTGTAGCAGAATACACCGTAAGGTGTGATAAATGAGGTGTGCTCTTCGTCTTCTTCCTTCATCCTGATTTGGTTGTACCCTGAGTAGGCGTCGAGGAAGGACATGAGGTCGCATCCTGCAGTGGAATCGATGATCTGGTCTATCCTTGGGAGATGGAAGTGGTCCTTCGGGCAGTGTTTGTTGACGGGCCCATAGTCGACGCACATGCGTAGTACGTTGGTGTCCTTTTTAGGTACAGGGACAGGGTTTGTGACCCAGGTGGCCTTCTTCATCTCCCGGATGAATTGTGCGTCGAGTAATCGGTTGACTTCTTCTCTAATGGCTTTGTGCCTTGGTTCGAAGAATCTGCGCAACGCTTGCTTCACTGGTCTGGTGTTCGGGTGGATTTGTAGCGCATGCTCTGCGAACTCCCGGGGTATTCCGGGCAAGTCGGTCGGGCACCAGACAAAATTTTCCACTCCTCGCGGAGGAAGACCATAAGGGTTGTTGCTTGATCTTCTGATAGGTGAGTGGTATTACATCCTGAGGGCTCTGTGATATTCACTTACGATTGCTTGTGTGGCATTGCACCCTGAGGGCTCTGCAATGTTCACTTTGTGTCTAGGTAGTGGCACTGTATTCTGAGGGCTCTACAGTGTTCACGATTTGGTGATGTTGCATCCTGAGGGCTCTGTAACAGTCACGAATGTGTTTGTAGTGGCATCATATCCTGAGGGCTCTATGATGTCCACGAATAGGAGGTACGTGTGCGATTTTATCCTGAGGGCTCTACAATACTCACGAAAGCATGATCCTGAGGGCTCTCATGGCTGCCATTAGAAAATCCTATGATCCCGAGGGCTCTCATAGGCGGTTAGTTAGCTGTTGTGCTTTGTGGGTTGATTTTAACTTGAGTTGATAAAGAAAGTTGAGTAGTAAGTACAATTATATGAATACCAACTTTATGTACCACAACCAAGCTTGATTCATGTTCTTGTTTTGTAATTAGTTGTAGGATTGCTTTATCACTTGTGTTACTTGCCGTACAAATCAGATGCACTGACCCGTGTTCGGGCTGTAACCTTCGTGTTGCAGGTTTCTCAGAAGATTAGTGTGTTATTGATAGGGTTGCGAGTCTACACTCATCATGTCGCTTGTGGATGTTGATGGGACTCCTCGCTACTAGTTTTTCTTCCGCTATAGTTATATTGAATAATCTAGCCTTGAGCTATGCAAGTTGTTATTTGTTTTGAATTCTGGATCATACGATGTAATAATGATGCACTTGTACTTTGATATACATCTATTATACTGTGTGTGCTAGCGAGTTCGATCCAGGGACTAGCACTTGATCACAGAGACTCCGATTCTATGTGAATTGGGTCGTTACATTGTAACTCTAAGCATGCAATAAGCAGTAACAGGTGCAGGGGCCATATGATAACACACAACTCCTACATCTGCTAGGATTGTGGTTTTCTTACTACTGTGACAAAATGATTGGTCATGCAAAGGAATGGGTTCAACTATGCGGTAGAAACCCATCATGGTAATCATCCTATTTCATGCATAAGCGAGACTGAGAGGGAAATGGGTTTTTATCGACATGATCAATGGGGGTTTGCTTGCCTTGCTGACGAGGTTTAGTATCGGGGTCTTCAACGAAGGGGGTGGCCTCCGGTTCCGGCTGCACGTATATCGAGCAAACAAAGCAATCAAGGGATAAATATACTTGCAATGCTCAAGCACATGATCAATATTGTAATGTGATGTTCATGGTCACAATGTTGTTACAATTCCATTTAAAAGAAGCCAATTGCAAAGTCATTTGCAAATGCACCTCAAATTTGAATTCAAAAGAATGCCATATGCATGTTTGCTACCGTTCACCCATTTTAAAATGGTCAAACATAGAAACAAGTTGCATATTCAGAATCCTTGTATTTTTTTGATAATTTTAGACATACTATTTGTCCAATTTGGAGTTAAAATGAATTAGTTATTGAATTTCAAAGTTTAAAGCATTTTCTGGAATTTTCTGGATTTCTTTTAATAGGAAAACCAATTATTGCGTCACTGTTGCATCATGCTGACGTGGGGGGGCCTAACTGGTGGGGCCAGCATGTCAGTGTCTCAGGGATTAATCCCTTTTTTAATTAAAACTGAGGGGGGTTTAATTAGGGCCAGGGCCCACATGTCAGTGTCTAAGGGGGGGGGGGGGGGTAGCACGGTGGTTAGGCCTAACAGGCCGGCGGCTTGACGCCGGTGGCTTGGGCCACGGCGGCGCAGAGGAGGCCATTGGGGCGTGCCTCGCGCTCGTGCGCGTCTTCCAGTGCACATGGGGGTCACTGGGGTGGCCCATGGCCTCGCCGGCATGGAAGAACTAATGGCTTCTCGCCCTTCGTTGGTTACCCCAAGTGGAAGGTTTGAGATGTAGTGCAGCAGCAGTTTTCCCTCGGTGAAGATACCAAGGTTTGTCTCCAGTAGGACTCCAGAGATGATAAGTAGGTGTCAGCGGCGCAACTGACGTGGACCTGCACACAGACACAGATAACTTTGTTCCCAACAAAGTTCAGAGAGGTTGTCAATCTCTCCGGTCTTGTTGTTCACAAAGGATAAAACGCAAGGGATGATGATAGCAAGTAAAAGCAGTAAAGTAAATATAGCTTGGAAATAATAATGAGGATATGGACCAGGATACGTGATGTTCACTAGTGATGTCTCTCTGCCAAAAGACGATAAAACTGCTATGCGAGGTAAACAAATTACAGAAGGGCAATTGACAGGATTATGAACGCACCGCAATGCTAACTATGCTACAAAAGGAAGGAAGAGGCTCAAAAGCACGGGCAGAACGCCAAAATAAGTAGACCAAAATCCATCTGCATCTACTACTAATCATCCACCTTGAGATATCTATCCAGAACATCTCGCTGGTATTAAGTTGCGAGCCCCACCCAAAGTGTAAACCCAAAGCAACAGACAACTGCAATAAAAAGAACTTTGCGTAAAGTAAACAATCCTTGTAACCGCGGTTACAAGCACCGTTGTTTTCCCCCTTGTGGCAACAACACATCACCTAGACTCATGTTTCTGTCACTCAAGCGTGTCATCGGGGGGCATGAACCCACAATCTAGCACAACGTTCCCTCTTGGAGTCACTACCTACTACTTGGCCAAAGCAATAAACAGCAACGGAGAACATGCGAGAATTACTTAGGAACAAAAATATAAGAGATAAAAACCAAATATATTACTCTATCACAATCTGAACATAATCTCATAATCCATCAGATCCCTCCAAACTCAGCATAGCAACAGCAGAAATATTACAAAGGTGCCTCGATCATGTAGGGCAGCTCACGAGGTCTAAACAATGAAGATCAAAGAGGGGAGGAGAACATCACATAGCTACTGATCACGGACCCATGGTCCAAGGAAAACTACTCACGAGACATCCGGGGAGCATCCATGGTGGAGAGGAGACTCCCGGAGGTCAATCCTCCCTCCGGCAGGGTGCCGGGAAGAGGTCTTCTGGTGCTCCCGATCTTCGGAAGCGCGGCAGTGGCGGAACGGAGGCGAGTTTGCGGAATAGGGTTCTTCTTCTGGGGTTTCCCCGTGACGGAGAATAAATAGGCGAAGGGGGGTAGCCAGAGGTGGACCAGGGGCCCCAGGCGCCCCCCTGGCACGGCCAGGGGTGGCCGCCTGGGCCCCCCTGGCTCCCCTCTGGCCCCTCCTGGGCTCTTCTCGAAGCTTCCTGTACGCTGATTTTTCCTGTATTTTTCCCAGAATTTTTCTGGCACTTTTTATATGGGGGAAAACTGAAATAGAAAAACAGCAGAAAACAGGAACTGGCACTGGGGTGCACTGAGTTAATAGGTTAGTCCAAATATGATGAAAAGTGTATGAAAGTGTATCTAGATCATAGAATTATCACACGAAACATGCATGGAGCAAGCAGAAATTATAGATACGTTTTGGACGTATCAACATCCCCAAGCTTAATTCCTGCTCGTCCAAGAGTAGGTAAATGATAACAACATAATTTATGTGGTGACATGCTAGCAACCATAAAAGAACTTTGAAAATTAAAGCAATCAAGGTTAGAGATTCAATTCAAGTCATAACATGCAAGAGTCTATATTAACATTGAAACAAGTAACAAAAGAACAATAGGTGCAAGAGATCTCGCTGTCCGTGACTCGAATGTCTCCAAATGGTGTTTGCGTGCAAGAAGGGGGATATGGAATACGAGAAAAAAAGTAATTTTTGTGTTGATAACTCAATCTACTAAAGTTTCACACTTGGTCTTCTTTGGAATCTTATCTTGACTCGTCCCCAGACCACTAGCCAGGTACAAGTCAATTTGATCCACTCCTTTTCGATATTTTCAGCACTCATGCAATGGATGAGCGTAAGCACGAGAGTTGGCACTTAGGATGGCAAAGAGAGAAGTGCGGAGGAGGAAGACAAAAAGGATGAGAAAGGCTCACATCAATGAGGACAATCGTAGGCAAGGGATGCCAAATGATAGATATGATGTGAGGAGAAGGGATAGCCATGCAACGGATGCACATACGAGCTAAGAAGCTCTCCAAAGGAACTAGTGGGGGTGCATCTAACTTGCTCGCTCATGAAGACCTAGAGCTCGTTTGAGGAGGCTCATCCTTGGAATATGCAAGCCAAGTTCTATAGTGTGAAGGTCCCCACATAGCTATATGCATAATGATCATCTCTATGGAGTACAAGGATATAAAGGGAGTACTAGTGTGGATCTCTCAAAAGGATAGTAGTGTTGCCCCTTTCTCTCTTTTTATTTCTTTTTCTCTTTTTTCTATTTTTTTGTGGCCTCAATGGCTCTTTCTATCTAACTTTCATTTGTCCTCTTTGGGATCTTTTAATGTGTCCACTTTGGGATCTTTTCCTCACTTAAGGGCAACACTCTATTTTACAAGAAGGTAAAGGAGATCTTTCACACTTTACAAGGTACTCAAAACATAAAGAAGATGTAACTATCATGAAGTATGCAATGTATGTCGCTGCTAGTGTAGCAAGAACATGTATGACATGAAGATCAAGTCATGAAGAGGTGGAAGTTGCATGGCAATATAACTCGGAAAGGCTATGGAAATGCCTTGATAGGTACGTATGGTGGCTGTTTTGAGGGAAGATATAAGGAGGCTTATGATGACAGAGCGTATCATGCCAAGGGTTTGGATGTACCGGCGAAGGTGGATACCAACTCTCGGAGTGAGAAGAAGGCAATGGACGGTACGGGAGAAGCTAGCAAAATATGGGAAGGTGGAAGTGTCAACTTTCAATACTTACATTAGTCCGAAGAAATCATGCACTTATTATCGGTAACTCTCAATCTAATAAGGAGGTTCACAAAGAGACAAGTACCCCGAGGAGGAGTGTATGGGGGTTTGGTTATCCTTGCGCATCCTCGACTCATGGTACGTGAGTGTTCTCTGATATTCGACTCCTCAGAAGAGTAGTGATCCATCTAGTAGCTAGAGTTCTCAACTAGTTTTGTAGGTTTTGAAAATACACACGGATTGCCCAAATTACGACACCTATCACTAATAGGCAAGAGCTCTTGACACCAAAAGTTCAAACATTACTCACATCAATATCTCAAAACTATTGCAAGTTACTACTAAAATTAAATAGCAACCTCAATTACCTACTTTTAAAACAAGACATAACTTAGTGCAACAACCAACTCTCTTTAACAAGATAAACATGAGAACTAAAAAGAGTTCCAGCAACAAACTAAACAAAAGCCAAGGCTCTTGCTAAAGACAAACTAAGACTAAAACTAAACATGGCAGTAGCTACGAAAAGATAAGGAACACACAACAGCAAAAAGATAGGTAGGAAAAATCCTATGATGTGTTCTAAATTTTGAAATTGGGGCGTGTTTCTCTCCCACAAAAAGTAAGAAGGCATCTAACTTGTTATGAACAGCAAGCAAAGCTAAAGAAAACTGAAAACAAAACCTAAGAGCGAGACGCTCCAAGCATAGCACATAACGCATGAAGTGATAAAAATATAGTGAGACGAAGGACGAACTGATGATTGTTGATGGAGAAAGGGATGCACGGGGGCATCCCCAAGCTTAGACGCTTGAGTCTCCTTGAATATTTATTGGGGATGCATGGGGGCATCCCCAAGCTTGAGCGCTTGACACTCCTGGATCTTCTTTCATCATCTTCCATCACACACTTGAAAACTCCCTTCATACATAACTCATCATATATAATTTTTTCCACTGGATATAAATATATTCTTGAAGAGATACTGTTTTTCAAGAGTGCCAAAAAGTTTTTGGAAAGAAAAAGCAAGCTTAAGGTTTGCAAAAGTTAGGAGAGACAAAACGTGGCAGAATCTGTGAAAAACAGAACAGCAGATAGTAAAGAATTTTTTAGGGGCACTTCTGCAACTCAAATCACAAAACTCAGAACATACGGAAGTTTCGTAATTGTATAGATCATGATGTGTAAACATTTCAGCTCAAAAAGATGAACTGGGATTTTTCTGGAATTTTTCTGGTCACGAGGACAGAATCTGTTTTCTGGACAGCATGTCACAACTTTTACTTCCCTTGCCGTAAGAGGCTATAACTTGGCACAAAGCTGGAAAATAAAGATACAATGATGTTGCTACAGAAGTAACAATCATCAAGACACAACAAAAGCAAAAATAAAACACCTAAATTCGTCGCGGGCTGCCTCCCGAAAGTGCTTCTTTAAAGCCATTAGCTAGGCTTAATGCAAAAGAAGAATCAAGTTTTATCAAGAGAAAGAGAATAACTAGCCCGTGTAACGGACTCAAAAGGTAACTTGATTTTCTTTCTAGGGAAGTGTTCCATCCACTTTTTGAATGGGAATTGGAATTTTATATTCCCCTCTTTCATGTCAATAATCGCACCAACGGTGCAAAGAAAAGGACGTCCCAAAATAATTGGACACAAAGGTTCACACTCTATATCCATAACAATAAAATCAACGGGAACATAGTTGTAATTGACAATGATAAGAACATCGTCGATCTTCCCCAAAGGTTTCTTTATAGAAGAATCAACAGGACGAACACCAAAAGAACAAGGCTCAAAGGGCTTCAATTCAAACATATCAAATATTCTTTTGGGCATATCGGAGGTACTAGCTCCAACATCACATAAAGCATAGCAAGAGAAGTTATTTAATTTCATTTTGATCATAGGGTCCCAACATCATCTAGCTTCCTAGGTATGGAGGATTCTACTCTAAGCTTCTCCTCCCTAGCTTTGATGAGAGCATTTGTGATATGCTCCGTGAAGGCAAGATTAAGTGTGCTAGTGTGGGGGTCTCTAGACATTTTGTGTAGCAAACTGATAACGTCTGAGAGAGTGCAACTATCAAAATCAATATCACTACTATCAAAGGTGGTAGTAGTGTCATCTAGGCTCACTTGTTTGAAACCCTCTATGTTCATAGGAGTTTCTTTTTCTACGGTTGAGGTATTAGCATCACCATTAATAGGTCCAACAGGACTAGGAGTGCATTGGGTGCTAATAGTTTGGGTGTCCTCAACAATTTGGATAGTGGCAACTATGTGGTGTGTAGGAAGGCTCTTAATTCTATCCTCTTCCTCTTTTTCTCTAGCCCATCTTTCTTTAAGTTTAGCTATCATCCAAATATTTTCATTGATTTGTAACTGGATAGCATTAATAGGAGTGGCCTTATTCTCCTCAAGGGGAGAGGTTCTAATTTTAAGCATCTCAATATCGAGGGCTAAGCTTTCTACTTTCAAAGAGAGATTATCTATTTTAGCTAATTTCTCCTCTACATTTTTGTTGAAGGCTTTTTTGGGTAGTGATAAAGTCTCTAAGCATGCTTTCTAATTCAGAGGAGGGGTTCTTGTTGCTAGGGTAGTTACTGTTGTTCCCACAGCTGGATGGAAACGGTCTAGGATTACTAGCAAAATTTCTCCGATAAGCATTGTTGTTGAAGTTGTTTCTAGCAATAAAGTTCACATCTACTTGTTCTTGGGCAACCAAAGAATTTAAAGGAACATCATGAGGATCAATAGAGGGTTGCTTGGTAAGTAGAGACATAATTAAGTCAACTTTTTCATTGAGGGAGGTAATTTCCTCGACAGAATTTACCTTCCTACCTGTTGGAGCGCGTTCGGTGTGCCATTGGGAATAATTGGTCATCATTTCATCGAGAAGCTTCGTGGCAGCACCAAGTGTAGTTGACATAAAGGTTCCTCCCGCGGCCGAATCTAACAGGTTCCGCGAGGTAAAGTTCAAGCCTGCATAAAAAGTCTGGATAACCATCCAGGTAGTCAAAGCATGTGTAGGGTATTTCTTAACAAGAGATTTCATTCGTTCCCAAGCTTGGGCAACGTGTTCATTATCCAATTGCTTAAAATTCATAATATTACTCCTCAATTGGATAATCTTAGCAGGAGGGTAGTACTTCCCTATAAAAGCATCTTTGCACTTATCCCAAGGATCTATGCTATTTCTAGGCAAAGATTGAAACCAGATTTTAGCATCTCCCCTTAAAGAGAAAGGAAAGAGCTTGAGCTTAACAACATCACCTTCTACTTCTTTATACTTTTGCATATCACATAATTCAACAAAATTATTCAAGTGTAAAGCAGCATCATCTCCAGCACCAGAGAATTGATCTCTCATAACAAGGTTTAGCAAAGCAGGTTTAATTTCATAAGAGGTAGCTGAAGTGGCAGGTGTGGCAATGGGAGTGCAGATAAAGTCTTGGTTGTTGTGACTAGTGAAGTCACACAACTTGGTGTTTTCAGTGGAACCCATAGTAGCAGCAAGTGTGGCAGATTTTTTTGTAAATTTTGATAAAAGACACAAAGATAAAAACTGAAAGGTAAACTAACAAGACTAAAAAACAAAGGTAAAGGGTAGTGTGCAACTCCCCTATCTTAGCACTCGGAGTCCCCGAAAACGGCGCCAGAAAACTTGCTTGATGGCTTCTCGCCCTTCGTTGGTTACCCCAAGTGGAAGGTTTGAGATGTAGTGCAGCAGAAGTTTTCCCTCGGTGAAGATACTAAGGTTTGTCTCCAGTAGGACTCCAGAGATGATAAGTAGGTGTCAGCGGCGCAACTGACGTGGACCTGCACACAGACACAGATAACTTTGTTCCCAACTAAGTTCAGAGAGGTTGTCAATCTCTCCGGTCTTGTTGTTCACAAAGGATAAAACGCAAGGGATAATGATAGCAAGTAAAAGAAGTAAAGTAAATATAGCTTGGAAATAATAATGAGGATATGGACCGGGATACGTGATGTTCACTAGTGATGTCTCTCTCCCAAAAGATGATAAAACTGCTATGCGAGGTAAACAAATTACAGAAGGGCAATTGACAGGATTATGAACGCACCACAATGCTAACTATGCTACAAAAGAAAGGAAGAGGCTCAAAAGCACGGGAAGAACGCCAAAATAAGTAGACCGAAATCCATCTGCATCTACTACTAATCATCCACCTTGAGATATCTATCCAGAACATCTCGCTGGTATTAAGTTGCGAGCCCCACCCAAAGTGTAAACCCAAAGCAACAAACAACTGCAATAAAAAGAACTTTGCGTAAAGTAAACAATCCTTGTAATCGCGGTTACAAGCACCGTTGTTTTCCCCCTTGTGGCAACAACACATCCCCTAGACTCATGTTTCTGTCACTCAAGCGTGTCATCGGGGGGCATGAACCCACAATCTAGCACAATGTTCCCTCTTGGAGTCACTACCTACTACTTGGCCAAAGCAATAAACAACAACGGAGAACATGCAAGAATTACTTAGGAACAAAAATATAAGAGATAAAAACCAAATATATTACTCTATCACAATCTGAACATAATCTCATAATCCATCAGATCCCTCCAAACTCAGCATAGCAACAGCAGAAATATTACAAAGGTGCCTCGATCATGTAGGGCAGCTCACGAGGTCTAAACAATGAATATCAAAGAGGGGAGGAGAACATCACATAGCTACTGATCACGGACCCATGGTCCAAGGAAAACTACTCACGAGACATCCGGGGAGCATCCATGGTGGAGAGGAGACTCCTGGAGGTCAATCCTCCCTCCGGCAGGGTGCCGGTAAGAGGTCTTCTGGTGCTCCCGATCTTCTGAAGCGCGGCGGCGGCGGAACAGAGGCGAGTTTGCGGAATAGGGTTCTTCTTCTGGAGTTTCCCCGTGATGGAGAATAAATAGGAGAAGGGGGGCAGCCAGAGGTGGACCAGGGGCCCCAGGCGCGCCCCTGGCGCGGCCAGGGGTGGGGCCGCGCTGGGTGGCCGCCTGGGCCCCCCTGGCTCCCCTCTGGCCCCTCCCAGGCTCTTCTCAAATCTTCCTGTAGGATGATTTTTCCTATATTTTTCCCGGAATTTTTCTGGCACTTTTTATATGGGGGAAAACTGAAATAGAAAAACAGCAGAAAACAGGAACTGGCACTGGGTGCACTGAGTTAATAGGTTAGTCCAAATATGATCAAAAGTGTATGAAAGTGTATCTAGATCATAGCAATATCACACAAAACATGCATGGAGCAAGCAGAACTTATAGATACGTTTTGGACGTATCAAGAACGCGGCGGCCGGAGCTACTGCTCCACGGAATCGGCGGTACACGGCGCGGGGAGGAGAAAAATATGGGGAGGGCGACCACGAGCTCACCAGGAGCGTGCTGAGAAGCTCGTCGGGGCTGTGAAGAGGCTGGACGGAGCGGAATCGCTCGCAGGAGCTCCGCGGCGGCCGTGGTTTCTCGGTGAAGGGGGCGTCGCCTCCGTTCGTCCTGGGTCCGAATCAAAGGCGGTGCTCAAGGAAGTCGAGGCCGGCGGAGCTGCTGGACACGTTGGCGCGGCGCCTCGTCGTCGTTGGCCACGCAGGAGCTCGTCGACACTCTCTGCTAGGGCTCGATCTGCACGGGAATGGCGAGGAGGAGGAGGGGAAACAGCGCTCGGCAAGGGGGAAAGGATCAGGACGCAGCTGGGCGTCTCCAGGGCGCGAGAAGGGGACACGGGGAAGCAGGAGGTGGCCAAGGCGTCGCCGGCATGCTCGCCACGGCGGCAGCAGCCTGGCTGGCGCGAGGAAGAAGACAGGCCTTCCCCTGGGCTGGGCTGCCTCGGTAAGTTGGGCCTCTTTGCCAGGTAGGCCTTTTCCTTTTTCTTTATAAGCTGGGCTGAGATTGAGTTTTCGAAATTCCTCATGAAGAAGTGGTTGATACTGTTGTAACATGAGGGTGTTACAACACGACTTACGACTTAGTGCATCAGCCATGACATTGGCTTTGCCTGGGGTGTAAGAAATTCCTAAGTCATAATCTTTTATCAACTCAATCCAGCGTCTTTGCCTGAGATTAAGATCTGGCTGGGTGAATATGTATTTGAGGCTTTGGTGGTCGGAATAGATCTCGCAACGATTACCAAGGAGGTAATGTCTCGAAGTTGTCAGGGCATGAACTACGGCAGCGAGTTCAAGATCATGGGTAGGATAGTTCTCTTCATGTGGACGCATGGCGTGAAGCATAAGCTACTACATGTCTATCTTGCATAAGTATGCATCCTAACTCTTGTCGTGAGGCATCTCAAAAGATCTCGAAATCCTTTTTGGTGTCTGGAGGCGCAAGTACGGGTGCAGAAGTCAATCTTCTTTTTAGCTCTTGAAAGCTTTCCTCGCACTTGGGAGTCCATAGGAATTTCTTATCTTTCTTGAGGAGTTCAGTTAGAGGCTTTGCAACTTTATAAAAGTTCTCGACGAAGCGGCGGCAATAGCTTGCTAAGCCAAGAAAACTCCTAACTTGCTTAACCGATTCACGTGGAGTCCAGTCAGAGACGTCCTGAACTCTCTCGGGATTCACAGCAATGCCTTTTGCAGAAATCACGTGGCCTAAGTAGGTCACTTCTGATAGCCAAAATTGACACTTGGAGAATTTGGCATAAAGGCGGTGCTCTCTAAGTTTCATCAATACCAGCCTGAGATGTTCGGCATGTTCTTCTTCATTCTTCGAGTAGATGAGAATGTCATCAAGATAAACTACAACAAATTTATCCAATTACTCCATGAAGATCGAATTCATCATGCGCGAGAAAGTGGCGGGGGCATTGGTTAATCCGAAGGACATGACGGTGTACTCGTAAAGACCATAACGAGTAGTGAAAGCCGTCTTTGGATTTTCCTCGTTTCTGATTTTGATTTGATGATAGCCTAATCTCAAATCCATTTTGGAGAAGACAGAGGATCTAGCAAGTTGATCATAAAGATCATTGATCCTGGGCAGTGGGTACTTGTTCTTTATCGTCACTAGATTTAGCGGGCGATAGTCTACGCACATCCTTTTTGTTGCATCTTTCTTCGTTACGAACAGAACGGGGCAACCCCATGGCGATGAGCTAGGGCGGATGAAGCCTTTTGCCAACAAAGCTTCAAGTTGGATTTTAAGCTCATCTAACTCACGGGGGGCCATTTTGTATGGGCGTCTGGAAATTGGTGCGGTTCCTGGCATAAGATCCACTATGAACTCTACACATCTGTCGGGTGGCATGCCCGACAGCTCTTCAGGAAAGACATCCGGGAAGTCACGAACCACCGGAACATCTTCAAGGTCAGGAAGGGGAAGCACATTCAAAGAATGCATCTGGTTTCTTGTTCTTGGTGAGGAGTAATCTATTGTCTGGCGTGAAGGATGTGTAAGTCTAACTGACTTGGCTTTACAATCAAGAAAAGCACTTTGTCTTGATAACCAATCCATACCAAGGATGACATCAATGTCTGAAGACTTGAGGGCTATGAGTGAAGCAAGGAATACTAAACCCTCAATTGCAATTTGATTGCCATGGCTTACTCTATTAGTTTGCCACTTGGAACCAGGAGTTTGAATAATCATTGGGGTGAACATTTCATCAAAGGATATCTCATGCCGAAGTGCATAACTCTCCGACATGAATGAGTGAGATGCTCCTGGATCGAAAAGGTCAGAAGTGGGAACAAAATTGACTGGGAGCGTACCAAGAATGACGTCAGAAGTACCATCAGTTTCCTCAGCTGAGATTTGGTTCACACGTCCAAGATTTGCGGAAGTGGAAGGCTTGGCGGTGGAAACCTTCGGGGGTGGCTTGGCACGAACATTGGGGTTCCGTTTGGCATGGTGTGGAGCATTCTGACTTATGGGGCACTCACGAGAGTAGTGACCAGGCTGGCCACATCTGAAACATGCTCCAAAGATAGTGCGGGGAGCTAGGTTGTTTGGTGGAGCTAGTTGGGATGGAGCTGATGGACGAGGCGGCACAAGGGATGGCCTCGGTGGATTGTTTTGGTGGAACAAACTTTTAGGAATCCAGATCATGCGCTTCTAAGGGCGTGAACTGGAAGAAGGGGCAAGCTCAAGAGCATGCTTGCGAGACTTCTCGAAATCTTCATTGCCATGCTAAGCTCTGAAGGATCTGTTGACTAAATCCTCAAAGGTGGCAAACTCAAGGAGGTTGAGATCATGACGAAGGATGGGGCTAAGTCCCTTGCAGAACCTTGCCTGCTTTCTGGCATCGGTGGTAATCTCATCTTGGGCATAACGAGCAAGACGGTTGAACTCCCTCACATACTCATGAATGGACATCTCTCCTTGATTCAGATTGCAGAACTCTTCCTTCTTGCGCTCCATCAACTCATCCAGAATGTGGTACCCTCGAAAGGCAACACAGAACTCCTGCCAAGTCACTACATGACCATCTGGCTGCATTGCAACATAGTTCTCCCACCACTGAAGAGCAGCACCTTCCAAGAAGTATACCGCGAAAATAACTCGGTCATCGGGAGCAACATGTGCTGTATCAAGCTTACGCTCGATGGAACGGAGCCAATCATCAGCTTCGAGGGGCTCAGAAGAACATCAGAATACCGGTGGCTTGAGGAAGATGAAGTCCTGAATGCTGACCACCACATTATGATGGTGGGCGGTATTCTGCTCGATGAGCTCCAGAAGGCGTGTTTGATCACGTATATTCCGCTCAGCTTCCATCATGATTTCCGCCACAGAAGGCGGTGGTGGAGGTTCATCATCATTTCGATTCCGATCACGGTCTCGATTCCGAAGAACAGCACTACGAGTTCCACCTGACATCCTGTGTGATAAAAATCAACAATCAGAACAGGTTGTACGATGGAGGAAAGGATAAAAGGATATGATTTAGGCGGAAAAGATAATATTGCGAAGGCAATGATTCATCAAGACACGGAATAACTCCGGCAGCATAACGGCTGTAATTGCAAGAGAAAACAACTTTCTTACAACATAGAAACAACACTTACATACGATGTAAGAAATCAGGAAGAACAACTATTCTAGCAAACCGAACACAACTTTCCTACGGCTACAAGGAAGCAAACAACGAGATGTTCTAGTAAGACATAGATGAGCCTAGTCCTATCTTCCCGTAGAACAAGATGAGGGTGACTCAGAACTCAGAACGATGAGGGTAAGGAGAAAAAAGAAGCCTTATGTTGTTCCCTTATATACCCAGAGTAACTATATAACTATAGCAAGCTAGACTCGACTTCGGCCAAGGCTGATAATCCTACAGTCAGTCTTGCACTGATACCAAGTCTGTCGGGACCAGGGGTTAGCGTATGCAAGACTCGCTACAACACAATCATATGGAGAGCCGAGAACCGTACCCACTTGTCTACGCAGATAAGGCCAAGCACAGAACGTTCTCGGAAAGCACCGAACATGAGGGGCATCCCATTCAGGCCGGATGATCAACTGAGATGGGTCCTCATCGTTCGCACACAAGTCTAAATGATATGGGTGATGAACTCCCATACTCATAGACAAGTCGCCTCAACCATACTATCGATTGTATTTTAACCCTTACATAGACTTACTCTAGCCCGATCACTTAGTCGGGATCTAGGGCGGGCTCGATCATACAACAAAGTGTGCCACGTGACAGAGTCACGAGAAATCGCATCGCGATGCCCCAAGCTGCGCACATCTAAGGGCCACTTGGTGTATAAAAGACCGCCATCCAGATCACAACTAAGTTCTCGAAAACCCATACTAAGACATGAATGTTATAATCATACACGCAGCACACATGTCTAGTATGAACAACGGGTATCATTGCAATTCTCTACAAAGTGTACCACTTTATTGATAACTCTTACAGAGTGCACACAGAGATCACAAGTCTATGATCCAACATTAAATCAAACATGCGGAAGCAAAGTAGGTCTGAGTACAGACAAGTTTAACAAATGGCTTAGAGAAGCCTTATCTATAAACAAGCCCTTCCACGAGGGACCAGTCGTCTGACTGGGACTACACTAGCTTGATCAGTAGTCGAGCTCCAGGAAGGATCCACCTTCGGGGTCAGTGGGTTCATCTAAAACATAGAATAAGCAAACGTGAGTACAAAGTCATACTAAGCAAGACTTACGTAGGAGCTATTCTACTCATGCACATGTATCAAGGTAAAGGGAGGTGGGGTTCAATTGCAGAAGTGCCAGCTTTGACTTGGCTAGTCCTGAAGTATGAGTACCATACTTGAGGTAAGAAGCGTACACGAGTCCACTACATGTCTCCTACCAATTACACCACCATGGTGCCTTCCTCGACTTCCCCACGAGAAAGCACGCCATAGCACTCACGCTTATCTTGGCAAGTTTTATAAGTATCCGGTTCAAGTTGTCTAATAATCGAGCACAGCTTTCCAAGTAGTCCCTTACCGCGGACGCGGCTATTCGAATAGTTTATTAACCCTGCAGGGGTGTACTGCTACACACATGAAACGATCAGCCAACTCAAATTCAATGGAGACGCCTATCTGGGCTGGAGTCCACATCGTGAACCCGGCCGGTTTACCGATGTGGTCCTAGAAGATGTGTGCTTGGTCCCAAGCCGGTCTGAATAGCCGTTCTTCCACTTCGCAGACCGTGCCACAGACCTACCAGAACTCCGAACTACTGCGACTCATTGAACCGAGAAGGGGTGAGTTATTAGGTTGAGCAGGGGTCCATGTGCCCAACATGTGGTAGTACTCTTCGTCTTGGATCACCACACAAGAACTCGGGCTTAGGGCGGTGTTCAACGAGACAACCCACTGTGTACTCCTACACAGCCTCTCATCGTTCACCTTGTATTAGGGTAGATTCACCAACACATTTCCACCATCATCAACATGATCACTACCATCCCGACTCACAAAAGAGTAACCTCATTGTAACTCTAAGCATGCAATAAGCAGTAACAGTTGCAGGGGCCACATGATAACAAACAACTCCTACATCTGCTAGGATTGTGGTTTGCTTACTACTGTGACAAAATGATAGGTCATGCAAAGGAATGGGTTCAACTATGCGGTAGAAACGCATCATGGTAATCATCCTATTTCATGCATAAGCGATACTGAGAGGGAAATGGGTTTTTATCGACATGATCAATGGGGGTTTGCTTACCTTGCTGACGAGGTTCAGTATCGGGCTCTTCAACAAAGGGGGTGGCCTCCGGTTCCGGCTGCACATCTATCGAGCAAACAAAGCAATCAAGGGATAAATATACTTGCAATGCTCAAGAACATGATCAATATTGTAATGTGATGTTCATGGTCACAATGTTGTTACAATTCCATTTACAAGAAGCCAATTGCAAAGTAATTTACAAATGCACCTCAAATTTGAATTCAAAAGAATGCCATATGCATGTTTGCTACTGTTCACCCATTTTAAAATGGTCAAACATAGAAACAAGTTGCATATTCAGAATCCTTGTATTTTTCTGATAATTTTAGACATATTATTTGTCCAATTTGGAGTTAAAATGAATTAGTTATGTAATTTCAAAGTTTAAAGCATTTTCTTGAATATTCTGGATTTCTTTTAATAGGAAAACCAATTATTGCGTCACTGTTGCGTCATGCTGACGTGGGGGGGGCCTGACTGGTGGGCCCAGCATGTCAGTGTCTCAGGGATTAATCCCTGTTTTAATTAAAACTGAGGGGGGTTTAATTAGGGCCAAGGCCCACATATCAGTGTCTAAGGGGGGGGGGTTAGCACGGTGGTTAGGCCTAACAGGCCGGCGGATTGACGCCGGTGGCTTGGGCCACGGCGGCGCTCGCCGGAATCGCTATTTTGGCCACGGGAGGGGCAGAGGAGGCCATTGGGGCGTGCCTCGCGCTCGTGCGCGTCTTCCAGGTCACACGGGGGTCACTGGGGTGGCCCATGGCCTCGCCGGCATGGAAGAACGCGGCGGCCGGAGCTACTGCTCCACGGAATCGGCGGTACACGGCGCGGGGAGGAGCAAAAGATGGGGGAGGGCGACCACGAGGCCGGGAAGAGCCTGGACGGAGCGGAATCGCTCGCCGGAGCTCCGCAGCGGCCGTGGTTTCTCGGTGAAGGGGGCGTCGCCTCCGTTGGTCCTAGGTCCGAATCAAAGGCGTTGCTCGAGGAAGTCGAGGCCGGCGGAGCTGCTGGACACGTTGGCACGGCGCCTCGTCGTCGTTGGCCACGCAAGAGCTCGTCGGCGCTCTCTGCTAGGGCTCGGGCTACGCGGGAATGGCGAGGAGGAGGAGGGGAAACAGCGCTTGGCGAGGGGGAAAGGATCAGGACGCAGCTGGGCGTCTCCAGGGCGCGAGAAGGGGACACGGGGAAGCAGGAGGTGGCCAAGGTGTCGCCGGCATGCTCGCCACGGCGGCAGCAGCCTGCCTGGCGCGAGGAAGAAGACAGGCCTGCCCCTGGGCTGGGCTTCCTCGGGAAGTTGGGCCTCTTTGCCAGGTAGGCCTTTTCCTTTTTCTTTTTCTTTTTCTGTTTCTTTTCTGCATTATGTTTTGGCACTACTAATGAAATAGCAAACCATTTTTTTAAAATGCTAGAACTTTTTATATGGCCTCATAATATATTGGACTAGCCACTTATAAAGTTTGGCACTTTTTAAAATTCGAATTATTTGAACTTTAATTCAAATAGGGGTTTAAATGTAAATCCATGCTCCTGTTTGAATATTTGAAAAATCCATGAGCATGGGATTGCTACCTCACCACTTGATATGTGATCACACTCATTTATGGGAGTTTTCAAAAATACAAAAGGAATTTTTGGAGCAACTTTTTATCTGGCCATTTGAATTGAATTCATCTGGGGGGTGTTCTCTCTCCCATTTCAATTTATTTTGAATATTTTAACATGATGCAAAGTAAGACTTGATCCTAGCACATACCTAACTTGGGGTTGTGACATGCTGTGCTGTGTGTGTGTGTGTGTGTGTGTGTGTGTGTGACATACCTAACTTGATCCTAGCACATACCTAAGATGGTACCCAGTCGAAGAAGCAGAATCGGAAACCGACCAAGGTCGGAACCATCAGGCAAGAGTTTACAATAGTGACCGCCGTCGGGATTCCTAAACAGCCCGAACGTTTTTCGGAAGGGTGCGGCCGTCAAGTTGCGGCGATCCTCCGCAACACCGTGCCGATCACCATGATTAACCTCAGGAGTCGTGAGAATATCCATTATTGTCAGCTTCTTATCAACAACAAGTTCCCGAAGCCGTATGATAACACCAAACTCAAAGGGAACAAAGTAAACACATGGGCCCTCAAGAAGATGAGCAAGGCCTTGTCCAGTTGGAAAACCCGGGTGAAGGAGGCAATTATTGAAAAGAACAAAACCTAGGAGGAGCTCAAGGAGAAAGAGTCGTTGATCGACGAAGCTACCTACAACCTTTTCAAGGCTAGGTGTGAGTCCGAGCCAGCCAAGGCCGCGAGTGCAAAGGGCAAGGCAATGCGGTCACAGGTCATAGGTAACCACCGTCTCGGATCCGGTGGTTACAGAAGTTCCAAGCCTAAATGGGACAAGGAGGATGACGAGTACGCCGCTGCGGGCATACCTAACCCCTTCGAGCAATACAAAGGTCATCTGCAGACCGAATTATTTCTGAGGGCCCGGAGCTATAAGGACAAAGCAACCTCCAAAATAGTTATCGGTCCTAAGATTCAGGAGTTTACGACTGCCTTGGTAAGTAGTTTACCACGCGACCTTGTCGATTGAATTCACTAGTGAAGTTCACAATTTCTTAATGTTTCACATTCTTTCTGCGGCAAGCGGAAATGAAAATCGCCTCATCGCAGGGGTCGTCGGTTAAGCCGGTCGTCCCGTGGGACAACGCCTTTAACAGGGCGTTGAACAAGGTCAAGAAGGTTGACGACGTGACGGCGAAGCCATCGTCAGTCGGCCGTGTGGTCGGCTTTGGTCCGGACCTAAATTGGTCCGAATATTATGGAAATCCGGCGGAGTAGTCCGGTTCGAGGGGGCGCAAGGCGAGAAGCACCGAAGAAGACGCCGCTTATGTTTGTGGACTGGAGGAGAAGGTGAACATGCTTCCGCAGCTTGTCCAGGACGAAGTGGAGAAGACGATGAACGCCCTCCTTCCAGATATGATGTAGTCACTCGCGAATTGGCAAGCACGTGGTGGACAAGGGTCCATACCGGTCCCCAGCATGGTCGGCAGCAACTCGGGCACCGCGGCGCCTGTAGTCCCGACTCCCGCCGTAGTGGTGGCTCCCGCACCGACTCCCGGCTTATTGGTGACTCCGGCCGCCAACATCACGGCGATGGCGCCGGACGTGATGGTAACTCCTCCAGCCACGATCGAGGAACCGAGGCATAACAATAATGCACCCGGCGGCAGCGCAAATAGGGAGACCGACGCCACGGGAAGCAGCGCCCCCTCCGCCTCTTGCATGCCCGCCGTCATCGGCGGGGTCTCTTCATTGGCCGACCTCGACGCCCTCTAGGTAACTATAAGCGTCTGCAACTCAAACGAGGACTTCATCTCCTTTCCTTTTTTAGTGGAATCTCTCTGATGCCCTACATGCATATATCTCTTTCGCAGGAGGACACTCCATGCATTCTATTACAATTCATGGACAGCAAGTTGAAGGATGTTGCCAAAGTTAAAATCCTTCAACCACAAAATCGAATCATGCACAATATGCTGATGGAACCGGAGATGCATAGGGTTCAAATCTGTAAGGCCCGATATGCGGTACTGTTCCAGATCTAGATGTTTCCATCCAGATCCGGGGACAAAGCACATATTGGTCCCACCGCGACATATGACGAAGTCATATGCCCCGAGTTTCCAACATGATATCACAACATTACAGATACAAGGATACAACATCTCATACAATCGGCATACAACTGCCTTAAATACAATACCACAGCGGAAGGTACATGTCTGAGTACAGACTACAAGCAAGTGCCTAATGGCAAAGAGAAAAACATCGATCCCCATAACCACACGGGTCCAGGCCCTCCGCCGGGATCCGCCTAACTAGTCGTCGTCGAGTCTCCACGTGAAACGTCGATCACCATACTTGTTGTCGATCATCAACCCTGAAAAGAGTTTGGGGGTAGTATCATGAGTACAGAAGTACTCAGCATCCAACTGTAGTGGTCATCTGACCCAGCAAGGACTACATCACTCGTCATTCTAGGACAACTAGTATTTTACGGTAAGGAAGGGGTAAGTGGTGAGGTTGCTGCCGCACTAGCATTTATGAAGTGGATAACGATCTAGAGAGTAAGATAAGAAGCCAAGCATTCGATGAGGAATCGCCTCCAATAAGTCTTGCTATCAACTACTACGCAAACATAACACCTATCCTATCCTTGTCCTCCTCTTCGCATCCCGACGAAGAAGAAGCAGTCAAGGCACACACACGTTGATCAAGTTATATTAAGATTATCTCAGTTGTTGTTGTCTATGAACAAGGAGTAGGTCTCAAGTCGTCCATAACCGTGGACACGGCTTCTCGAAAAGATTTAACCCTGCAGGGGTGTACCAACTGCCCATTACAAGGCTCCACACGCACGCCCATCTCTCTCAGTTGCTACCCATCACAGGCAACCATTTTATGATTTAGTTCCAAGAGATCCGAAACGACAGGTCCCTCTAACTAACAACGAACAAATCCGGGTGGCCCCCGGTGAGTCGACATCCAGCTCAGGAGCCGGCCGCGCTCTCGATCTGGTCTCTACCGTACGACTCCAGGTTTGGATTGCCGGTTAATCACACATGGGACACCGGGTCCTCAGCCGGTCATGATGGGCCAGCAAGGGAACTATGTCCTCACTGGTCCGGGTTGGTTTAAAAATTACTGGCAGCTGACCAGCACACACACGGTTTCAAATGGTAAATCAGCTTGGGCCACCACTAGAAATGTTTGAAGCTAGATAGGTAAGAAAAGGGGACCCCATAAAACCCCACACACGGTTAGGCACGCTCAGTCTTAAAACCAATACCCGGAACTCGGATCCTAGGTGACTCGAATGGAACAAAGCGTCGGGGCGGGATAGCCTAGACCTTCCATCCTTCGTCGAATATAGTCAACATTATAATAATCATATCGTCAACAGCAATATAATAATGTGATATCCCAAACCAAGGGGTAACAGGGTAACATCGTAGTATCCTAAGCATGCATACTAAACAGGGGCTGAGCAACGAGCAATAGTAACATAGCAGTACAAGGTTTGCTGGGAGGGAACATGGCTGTATCGGTTTGAAAGAGGCTGTAAACATGTGGTAGGATCAAACATCGAACCTAACCTAGACTAGAATGCAAACCGATGGTTGAAATAGAATGGATCATAAGTAATGCATAGTCGTTGCCTGTTGATAAGTCGGGTTCCGAAGGTGTAGTCGATCGCACGCTCGCATCGTCTCCGAAGGTACCCGCGGAAGCACACAAGACGATAAACACTTGAAAGCAATCAACGAGCAAGCACTTTATTACTACGGGGCAACACAGGATCAAGAAGACATCACACGACACGGCAACGCGATATGGATCTATCGTCGAGAACGGTTACTAACAGTTTAAGTGGGGTATCGGTCACACACGACGAATACCGCACGTTTACGGTGGTTCAAGTTGCTTAGCTACATGTGATCAACCAACGGTTGTTAACATGGAAACTCAAGCAAGCATGGCATAGCACACAAACATGGAAAGAGGTAAAGCATAAGATAAACTATCTATGCTAGTCAATTTACGTGAGGCACAACCTAAACATGGCATAACACTAAGTGTCGCATGATGATTAAAATATTTGGTACTGTTCTGTCCTAAACCATATTTTAGGGATGTTAACAACAGCAAACAATAGCATAAACACAAAGTACACGAAAAACTAATCAAGTTACATATAAAGAACACCCCAAACGGACTTACGGTTAAAAAGATACAAGCAAAAGAAGTTACGGGCACAATCTACCAACATCACGAAGCACACTTTAGAGCAATGCATAAACAGGATAATCAATGCAAACATGCTCACAAATGATATGGAACTAAGGTAGACATGGAAAAAAGAATCATGCAAAAAGGCATCATAGATCAAAAGATATTAATCAAACAACATGGCATCGCAAAGTAACAGACTTAGAGAAAAACAGAGGTGGCTGTCAAAAACAGCAGCATAGGAACTTTGGAGCTAAATATCTATATGACCAATAATGCTAACATGAAGATGCAATACATATAATGGAAGTAGACATGATGCTTAGCAATATGCAATTGGAACCACTCAATTCCGATAAACGGTCGCGACACACTCGTCGACCGAAGTTGCAACAAAATATAAACAACAACACACTAACAGCAGGGTAGCTACTTTGGAGCAAGATACAATCATGATGCAGAAAGAAATTATGGCATGTGAATGCATGAAACTGAAGTAGAAACAATGCTTAACGCAACGCAAAAGGAATCACTCAATTCCGACGCACGGTTGCGAATCAACCGTCGCCCGAAGTTTCAACAAATTAACAGTTTCAGCAAGTTTAACAGCAGCAGTTGCAATTAACGATCTGATGCCCTGTTTAGCACACAATTACACAATCAAGATGACCTCAAATTCAAAAGATCACATTAGATGAATTGAAGAACAGACAATTCTAAGAAATTTTCGTTTTGGCGGCACGTTCATCGGAGCTACGGATCAACGGGAAATTACGTTGCAAAGAGACATCAACAGCAAAATAATAAAGAACTTAGCAGATTTTAGCAACAGGAAAAAAATAACAGAGAGAAAAATATAAAAAAGGGGGTGGCCTCACCCCAAACGGGCTCGGCCCAACAGGCCAACAGTGAGGCAGCGGCTCGAACTGGGCCGAGGAGGCGAATCTGGCTGGGCTGCTAGGCCTGGATCTGGCAGGCCGGCCCGTCCGGCTGGAGGCTGGCGGTTGGGAGGCGCTGGACCGGCTCGTCCCGCTCGTCTCCCTCCCGAGCAGCGGCGGCTGCCCGATGGCTGCGCCGGCCACCGGCGGCGAGGTAAGGGCGGCGAGGAGACGCCGGCGGGAAGCAGGGGACGCCGGGATGGCGCGGAACCCGGGGTGGCGGCTCCCTCTTGGTGGCGCGGGCGCGAGGGCGAGGTGCGGTGGCGGCCGACTGAGCTTGAGCTCCATGGCGCGCCGGCCATGGCGCAGCGCGGCGTGTGGCGGCGTCCTGGACAGAGAGGAGGAAGAGAAGAGGTGAGAGAGGCGCGAGGGAGAAGGAGAGGAAGGGAGAGGGACAGGAGAGCTCGCCGGTGGCTGGTGGTTGCTCCAGCGACGGTGAGCCCACGGCTGGAGGCGGCGGCGCAACGGGCTAGAGGAGAGAGATGGGATAGGGGCTGACGTGGCGCCTTTGGAGCCCTCCGATCGCCCGATCGAACGGCCGAAAATCAGTTGGGACTAGGGTTGGATGAAAATGGGGTATTTTTGGGTCAGATCTGGACATAGTGGAGGGGGTGGCTGCAATTTTGGACTGGGGAAACCCTAGAAAGAGGAGGGAGTGTGGTGGTCTTTATATAGCCCAGGTGGCTGGCATTTGCAAAAACATCCCCGGTTTTTCTCTCGCGCGCGCGGTGCTCACGTTTCTGACCGCCGGGGGTCCGCAGTACCTCCGATTCGGGTAAAACTTCGAACTGCGCGATCAGCGCGTCGAGCCGGAGGCGTTCACCTAGCGCTAGAACCATTCCAAAAACATTTTCCGGCGCTCTATAAAAATATCCCGTTTTCTTATTAAACGGGGTTTTTCATTCCGTTGGCTGAGGCAGGTCTCGTGCTGTCTCGCGACGGTGATCGGGTGAAACCCGGTGTCGCAAAGGTCGAGTGTCAGGGTGCCAAGGGTCGGTCTCCGTCCGGTACGAGTTAAGAGGGGGAAAAATAATCGCCGATCGATAAATCGGGGATGCAAACACCGCAAAAAAATCAAACAATCAAACAATTCACACCGAATTTTTTTTTTAATTTTTGTGAAAACTGGGCTGTTACAATACAACACCACCAACCAGGGATCTCGTCCCGAGATCCAGGACGATCCGAGGGAGAGGGGGGGCGGGAGAGAGAAAAGGGAGACGACGATCTTCAACACCACCAACAAGGGACTCTGCTCCATGTCGACGTCGAACTTCTGTCGAGATAACTTTCCGCAGAGAGACGACATCGTTGGAAAAACGAAAACGTCAGTGACAAGAGGAAGACCGATCGCGAAAACCAGATCAAGGGATAGTGATTTTAGACGCAAGTCGTAAAAACACCGGGCAAAAAGGATGGAGGGCAAAGGACGACCTAGATGATATCCGAAATCGGAGAAGGTAAAGGTACTACAGGAATTCCCAACCTGAGGTCGGAATCGAGACAATACGCTGCAAGCAAGGCATTGTAACGGTTCCGAAACTCCACACTCTCGAGATCCTAGAGTTTTGAAGGGGGATAACATGAGAATAAAACACTTACGACACTTGTCCTGACCAGAGCAAGGGTAAGAAGTAAAAAGATTCCTACTCTCCGATAACTAACTTAGTAACTACAAAATAGATTTGTCTAGACTCGACTTCGGCCAGAGAGGGGATCCTACGGTCGGTAAGGCTCTGATACCAAGTTATAAGGCCCGATATGCGGTACTGTTCCAGATCTAAATGTTTCCATCCAGATCCAGGGACGAAGCACATATCGGTCCCACCGCGACATATGACAAAGTCATATGCCCCGGATTTCCAACATGATATCACAACTTTACAGATGCAAGGATACAACATCTCATACAATTGGCATACAACTGCCTTAAATACAATACAACAGCGGAAGGTACATGTCTGAGTACAGACTACAAGCAAGTGCCTAATGGCAAAGAGAAAAACATCGATCCCCATAACCACACAGGTCCAGGCCCTCCGCCGGGATCCGCCTAACTAGTCGTCGTCGAGTCTCCACGTGAAACGTCGATCACCATACCTGTTGTCGATCAATAACCCTGAAAAGAGTTTGGGGGTAGTATCATGAGTACAGAAGTACTCAGCATCCAACTGTAGTGGTCATCTGACCCGGCAAGGACTTCATCACTCGTCATTCTAGGACAACTAGTAGTTTACGGTAAGGAAGGGGTAAGTGGTGAGGTTGCTGCCGCACTAGCATTTATGAAGTGGCTAACGATCTAGAGAGTAAGATAAGAAGCCAAGCATTCGATGAGGAATCGCCTCCAACAAGTCTTGCTATCAACTACTACGCAAACATAACACCTATCCTATCCTTGTCCTCCTCTTCGCATCTCGACGAAGAAGAAGCAGTCAAGGCACACACACGTTGATCAAGTTATATTAAGATTATCTCAGTTGTTGTTGTCTATGAACAAGGAGTAGGTCTCAAGTCGTCCATAACCGTGGACACGGCTTCTCGAAAAGATTTAACCCTGCAGGGGTGTACCAACTGCCCATTACAAGGCTCCGCACGCACGCCCATCTCTCTCAGTTGCTACCTATCACAGGCAACCATTTTATGATTTAGTTCCAAGAGATCCGAAACGACAGGTCCCTCTAACTAACAACGAACAAATCCGGGTGGCCCCCGGTGAGTCGACATCCAGCTAAGGAGCCGGCCGCGCTCTCGATCTGGTCTCTACCGTACGACTCCAGGTTTGGATTGACGGTTAATCACACATCGGAAACCGGGTCCTCAGCTGGTCATGATGGGCCAGCAAGGGAACTATGTCCTCACTGGTCCGGGTTGGTTTAAAAACTACTGGCAGCTGACCAGCACACACACGGTTTCAAATGGTAAATCAGCTTGGGCCACCACTAGAAATGTTTGAATCTAGATAGGTAAGAAAAGGGGACCCCATAAAATCCCACACGCGGTTAGGCACGCTCAGTCTTAAAACCAATACCCGGAACTCGGATCCTAGGTGACTCGAATGGAACAAAGCATCGGGGCGGGATAGCCTAGACCTTCCATCCTTCGTCGAATATAGTCAACATTATAATAATCATATCATCAACAACAATATAATAATGTGATATCCCAAACCAAGGGGTAACAGGGTAACATCATAGTATCCTAAGCATGCATACTAAGCAGGCGCTGATCAACGAGCAATAGTAACATAGCAGTACATGGTTTGCTGGGAGGGGTGATGGCTGTATCGGGTTGAAATAGGCTGTAAACATGTGGTAGGATCAAACATCGAACCTAACCTAGACTAGAATGCAAACCGCTGGTTGAAATAGAATGGATCATGTAATGCATAGTCCTTGCCTGTTGATAAGTCGGGTTCCAAAGGTGTAGTCGATCGCACGCTCGCATCGTCTCCGAAGGTACCCGCGGAAGCACACAAGACGATAAACACTGGAAAGCAATCAACGAGCAAGCACTTTATTACTACGGGGCAACACAGGATCAAGAAGACATCACACGACACGGCAACGCGATATGGATCTATCGTTGAGAACGGTTACTAACAGTTTAAGTGGGGTATCGGTCACACACGACGAATACCGCACGTTTACGGTGGTTCAAGTTGCTTAGCTACATGTGATCAACCAACGGTTGTTAACATGGAAACTCAAGCAAGCATGGCATAGCACACAAACATGGAAAGAGGTAAAGCATAAGATAAACTATCTATGCTAGTCAATTTACGTGAGGCACAACCTAAACATGGCATAACACTAAGTTACGGGCAAAACAAGTTACGGGCACAATCTACCAACATCACGAAGCACACTTTAGAGCAATGCATAAACAGGATAATCAATTCAAACATGCTCACCAATGATATGGAACTAAGGTAGACATGGCAGGTAAGGCATGGCAAGAAGAATAATGCAAAAAGGCATCATAGATCAAAAGATATTAAGCAAACAACATGGCATCGCAAAGTAACAGACTTAGAGAAAAATAGAGGTGGCTGTCAAAAACAGCAGCATAGAAACTTTGGAGCTAAATATCTATATGACCAGTAATGCTAACATGAAGATGCAATACATATAATGGAAGTAGACATGATGCTTAGCAATATGCAATTGGAATCACTCAATTCCGATAAACGGTCGCGACACACTCGTCGACCGAAGTTGCAACAAAATATAAACAGCAGCACACTAACAGCAGGGTAGCTACTTTGGAGCAAGATACAATCATGATGCAGCAAGCAATTATGGCATGTGAATGCATGAAACTGAAGTAGAAACAATGCTTAACGCAACGCCAAAGGAATCACTCAATTCCGACGCACGGTTGCGAAGCAACCGTCGCCCGAAGTTTCAACAAATTAACAGTTTCAGCAAGTTTAACAGCAGCAGTTGGAATTAACGATCTGATGCCCTGTTTAGCACACAATTACACAATCAAAATGACCTCAAATGCAAAAGCTCACAAAAGATGAATTGAAGAACAGACAATTCTAAGCAATCTTCGTTTTGGCGGCACGTTCATCGGAGCTACGGATCAACGGGAAATTACGTTGCAAACAGACATCAGCAGCAAAATAATAAAGGACTTAGCAGATTTTAGCAACAGGAAAAAAATAACAGAGAGCAAAAAAAATAAAAAAGGGGGTGGTCTCACCCCAAACGGGCTCGGCCCAACAGGCCAACAGTGAGGCAGCGGCTCGAACTGGGCCGAGGAGGCGAATCCGGCTGGGCCGCTGGGCCTGGATCTGGCAGGCCGGCCCGTCCGACTGGAGGCTGGCGGTTGGGAGGCGCTGGACCGGCTCGTCCCGCTCGTCTCCCTCCCGAGCAGCGGCGGCTGCCCGATGGCTGCGCCGGCCACCGGCGGCGAGGTGAGGGTGGCGAGGAGACGCCGGCGGGAAGCAAGGGACGCCGGGGTGGCGCGGAACCCGGGGTGGCGGCTCCCTCTTGGCGGCGTGGGTGCGAGGGCGAGGTGCGGTGGCGGCCGACCGAGCTTGAGCTCCATGGCATGCTGGACATGGCGCAGCGCGGCGTGGGGCGGCGTCCTGGACAGAGAGGAGGAAGAGAAAAGGTGATGGAGGCGCGGGGGAGAAGGAGAGGAAGGGACAGGGAGAGGAGAGCTCGTCGGTGGCTGGTGGTTGCTCCGGCGGCGGTGAGCCCACGGCTGGAGGCGGCGGCGCAACGGGCTAGAGGAGAGAGCAGATGGGATAAGGGCTGACGTGGCGCCTTTGGAGCCCTCCGATCGCCCGATCGAACGGCCGAAAATGAGTTGGGACTAGGGTTGGACGAAAATGGGGTATTTTTGGGTCAGATCTAGACAAAGTGGAGGGGGTGGCTGCAATTTTGGACTAGGGAAATCCTAGAAAGAGGTGGGGGTGTGGTGGTCTTTATATAGCCCAGGTGGCTGGCAGTTTGCAAATACATCCCCGGTTTTTCTCTCGCGCGCGCGGTGCTCACGTTTCTGACCGCCGGGGGTCCGCAGTACCTCCGATTCGGGTAAAACTTTGAACTGCGCGATCAGCGCGTCGAGCCGGAGGCGTTCACCTAGCGCTAGAACCGTTCCAAAAACATTTTTCGGCGCGCTATCAAAATATCCCGTTAACTTATTAAACGGGGTTTTTCATTCCGTTGGCTGAGGCAGGCCTCGTGCTGTCTCGCGACGGTGATCGGGTGAAACCCGGTGTCGCAACGGTCGAGTGTCAGGGTGGCAAGGGTCGGTCTCCGTCCGGTACGAGATAAGAGGGGAAAAAATAATCGTCGATTGATAAATCGGGGATGCAAACACCGCAAACAAATCAGACAATCAAACAATTCACACCGAAAACAAAATTTTTAATTTTTGTGAAAACTGGGCTGTTACAAAATCTCTCTCGTGATTTCGGGCTACGAGAGAGTTGAACCTCCTATTCAACCCCCTGGATACGATGAGGACGAGCCGGAAGTCCTCAGTGACTATTTCGGCCAAATATGAATATGGCCGAAGACCCAAATATGTTTAATGACGGGGGAAACGGGCACCACACCTAGGACAATACCGGTAGTCATCGTGCCAGTGCCACATGATCCTGTCGGCGCACAACAAGAAGACGATGGTCTTGATGATGATGATATCAACGCCGACCAGTTCATGAACACTTATTTCCAAGGTGATGACTTATTCATGCCTCCTGTTGAAGGAGCCTACCAGCATGACGAGGAAGCTCGCGGTCTAGCTGATCCTGCGGAGAAACCTGCTTGCTCCACGCGTCTCTTTGCTGCTTCTCAGGAGATGTCTCCAGCAGCTTGCGCCTTCACCGAGCCTCAAGAAGATGCCACAAGGAGATCTATTCTCAGCCCGTCCACGCTCCATAAGGCGGCCACTAAGAAGATAAAGGCCGGTGACTGCTCGAAATCAGAAAAGAAGAAGGGACGGAAAAGAAAGAAGTGCATCACTTCGAGCAGCCAACCTTCGATGCCGATCAGGGCTTAGGACGGGCCACCAAGACCAAAGGTTCTCTCGTTTGAAATCAATGTGGCGGGTAGGGCGATGCTACCTAAGGACATGCTCGACCTTGCAACGTCGGATATGCAGAGTGTGCATCACAGTATTATGGCATTAGAGAAGATTCTTCTTCGAGAAGAGAATCCCTCGTACCCGGTTTTCATCGCCAAGGTGCCACTCAACATGGGCTTCATCAACACTATCCCCGCGGATATGATAATCCTGCGGTTTTCGGAGATCTTCAATTTGTACCATCTCAAGCAGTTGGACCATAGCCTTATCCGTCTGTTCTCTCTCGGCCTTTCTATGAGTATCAGGAGAGATAAGACCCAGAGCGTCGTGATATTGAACCCCTTCTACATGCGTGAAAGCATATTGATGGACGACGGGGACGCGGCTCTCGTGGCGGGGTACATCAGAGATTTCATGCTAGAGAACGCCGGCAAGGATTCATTTCTTATGACCTACTCTCCCAAGTAAGTCATTCGCTCGTCGTTGTAGCATATATGCTTTCTTAGCTTTCCATTGTCCTCTTCCAACATTCCTTTTCGATTGTTTTAATTATGCAGTGAGGATCAAGACTGCGTGCTCATCTGCTTTTCACCGCAACACTCGCATGCCGTGTATTTAGACTTGGGGAGTGTGAAGAAGAAAGATTACAAGTATATCATGAGAGTTTTGGATGATGCTCTCGCCGGCTAGATAAAATCCGGAGGCAAGATCGTGAAGCAAAAGTTCAGGAAGAATCAGCCTAGCGTGAACGTGCTCAACCACATAACGCAGTTCCCGTGCGTCAAGCAGCCGGCTGGCAGTGTGAGGGATGTGTCCTACGCCCTTCATCACATGAGGGCGATTGTACAGGAACAACGCAACCTTACGCTGCCAAGTCATCTCAAAGCGTGGGCCGAAAGGACGGCGGAAATCGCCGATGCAAATCTTAAGGAGGAGTTGTTTCACATCCAAGCGAAAATGCCGACTATCATTCGTCATGAAGTACAAATGAAGGGGGCGATCTTCCACTCCAACATTGCACCATCCAATGGGGAGATAGAAGTCCGCCTAAAGGCCTTGCGTGACGAAAGAAGGATGCCGCCCATTCCCCGAGCCGAGTCAGAACAATTGACCAATTTATGTTATATATGGCAGTCGTTTGATGAATGTGTGCCCTACATGTAATTTGGATGTACTCTTTGTGTAGTAGATGGTAGTGTCAAATACTCTCGGTGCTCTTTGTGTATGAAGGTCACTGCATATGCATTTTTATGCATATGTGCATGCTCCTGGCCATTGATCGACTTTCTTTATGTTGTCGATAAGAATTGATGCTATATTGCGTTGTTGTCCTTTGCTATGAATTCATATGGATGTGACCTCTAAATCTTTGTTTTGTGCAGGTTCAAGAGAAAACAAGAGATGATGAAGAAAGTAGCTTTCTGTTTTGAATAATTGTTGGACTCATTGTAATATTGTGAAGGATGTAATCTTGTTGGCCTCTAAACCTTAGAAGATGATGGATGTAATCTTGTAAATCTTTGTAATAAGAATTATAATGCAATTCTTTTGTATCAATAATTGTTGGGCTCATTGTAATATTGTCTTTTGAATTTCTGTAATATGGTAAAAATATCTGTAATGTTTTATTCTTTTCTATAATTCTTTTTTGTTTGTTTTCTGTAACCCATTTAGTGGCGCATTTTGTGTGGCTTTAGTGGCGCACTACGAATGTGCCACCCCTAAGGAACCTTAGGTGTGGCGCATTTCAGAATGCGCCACCCCTAAGAGCTTATAGGTGGCGCATTCTGAGATGCGCCACGCCTAAGGGTCTTAGGGGTGGCGCATCCGGAATGCGCCACCTCTAAGCCCTTAGCAGTGGCTTGTAGTTAGTGGCGCATCCATAATGTACCACTAAACACAAAAAAAGGACGCCACTATAAGGGTATTCCCTAGTAGTGTATCCTCACACGCAGGAGTCGTGGGGTCACCCCCTCGTCAGTAGACCTCGAGTGCCTGGGGGACTTGAAGAGTCGCGCAGGGACTCGAATTCATCCTTGTTCACTTTCATATGCGCAGCGCGGCTGCGAGTCGCTGGCAGCTTTATCCATGACAAATGTTTCTATTTCGAGGGATGCTAAGCTGAGAGGGCCCAAGGTAGTCGACTGGTCGAGCCTTGGTGAATTGCACTAGTGGAAAATACCTCAGTAGCCCAATCAAGCCCGTATCCCTCGACACGAACTTGGGAACTACCGGTGTCTAGCAAAGTTCAGGCCGCTGCAGCTCTTATAGGATCAATGCTTCTGGCCCCAGTAAACAGCCTTAACGCGTCCGTTATCGGCTCATCTCTCTATCATGCAAGCGCATGGAAAATGTCGGGAATGAAGTCGCGCTGTGGCAAGTCCCAGCCCGGCCGTCTGCGAAGCGGGGTCCTACCTACACGCTAAGCTTGCGTGGCATCTGGGTACAACAAGTCGCATCCCAGGCATCATTTTTTTATAGAGGCGCGAAGCCTAATTAGAGATGCACCCACTTGGAATAAACGATCAAGCGAGCTATTAGTAGTCACTCACGGAGCTTTTTGCGAACTCAGGCGAGGAAAAAAAGAAAGCGCCCACTCGTAAAGTCATCGAGTGCGCGAGTAGATCATATTGTCGAATACTTGTTGAGTCTTTGCGAGTAGTCACTCGAATGTTTTACTGTAACAGCCCAGATTTCATAAAAATTTAAAATTTTGTTTTCGATGTCAATTATTTGATTGTCTGATTTGTTTGCGGTGCTTGCATCCCCGATTTATCGATCAACGATTATCCCCCCCCCTCTTATCTCGTACCGTACGGAGAGTGACCCTTGCCACCTTGACACTCGACCTTTGCGACACCGGGTTACGCCCGATTCCCGTCGCAAAAACCCGCACCAGACCAGCCGTAGCCAACGGAACAAAAACCCTGTTTAATAATTAAACGAGTTATTTTTCTGGCGCGCCGGAAAGTGTTCTCAGAACGGTTCCAGCGCGAGGTGAACGCCGCTGGCTCGATGCTCTAATCGCGTAGTTCGAAGTTTTACCCGAATCGGAGGTCCTACGGACCCCCGTCGGTCATAAACGTAAACACCGCACGCGCGAGAGAAAAACCGGGGATGTTTTTGCAAACTGCTAGTCACCTGGGCTATATAAAGACCACCACTCTCCCACCCCTTTCTAGGGTTTCCCTAGCCTAAAAATTGCAGCCACCCCCTCCAATTTTCCCCCAGATCCAGTTTTAGCCCCAAATTCGTCAAACCTAGATCCCAAATTATTTTGGCCGTCGGATTTCGCGATCGGAGGCCCCTGGATGTGCCACGTCGCCCTCTCTCTTCTCTCCTCCCGTCCAGCCGCCCACGGGCAGGTCGCCGCCAGCCGCTGGTGGACCGGCTTGCAGCAGTCGCGGCTCAGCGCCCCGACCCAGCACGTCAGCAGGCCCAGCCGCCCCTCCTCTGCCTTCTCAGGTCGTTTTGGACCGAGCCCAATGGGTGAGGGCTCATGCCCATTTTTTTTCTCATACCCTCTGTAATTTTTTCTAAGTCTGAGAATAAACTGCAGCTGATGCTGTTTTGCGTTGAAGTTTACAAGTAAACCGTAGCCCGGATGATGTTGCGCCCAAAAGGAAAATTGTTTAGAATTGTGTGTACTCCAATCAATCTGTTGTGAGGTTTTTGATCTGAGGCCATATTGATGTTGTTAATCACTGTTGAAGTGGGCATCAGACTGTTAACTGCTGCTGTTATTATTTTATTGCAAGTTTGAATGATGATTGTGACACATCCATGAGGCCTATTGCATTAATTCTTGTTGCGTATTGTTAAGCATGTCTACTACAATCCTATGCAATCTCTTGTAATGTTTGCATGTTGTAGCTATATTATTTATTGCTCCAAAGTGGTGACCCTGATGATATGTGCTGCTGTTTATATAAAGTTGCTACTTTGCTGCCCTATATCTTTTTAACCATGCATCCTATTGAGCATTGCAATATGTCATTTTGATCTATGCCATCTAGACTTCCATTATATGTATTGCATTGTCATGTTTGCATTTCTGGTCATAGATATGTTTAGCTCCAAAGTTGCTATGCCACTGTTTTTGACAGCCACCTCTGTTTTTCTCTAAGTCTATAACTTTCCGATGCCATGTTGCACGCTTAATATCTTTTGAGTTGTTATTCCTATGACCTTGATTCTTGTTTGTACCTGATCATCATCATGTCTAGTTCATGCCCATATATTGCGCTCTCATGTTGCTACAATTTTTCATATAGTTTTGCTCCTGTTTATACAACATGATGATAACAGTTTCTACCCTGTTTTCCTGATTTTCACTAAGTCCTAGACCAGGAATGTTTTATTGCTTTTTGTGTTTCTTATAACTAGTGAACCATAATGCCTATTTGCATGATTCCTTTTTCCATGCCATGCCTGCCATGTATAACTTAGTTTCATATCATTGTTGTGCATGTTTACAACCTTTTGCTTGTTTATTTGTTTCTCTAAAGTGTGCTTCCTGATGTTGGCAGATTGTGTGCATAACTTGTATTGCTTGTATCTTTTTAACCGTAACTCCGTTTGGAGTGTTCTTTATATGTATCTTGATTAGAATTTCATGTACTTTGTGTTTATGATATTGTTTTCTACTGTTAACCGATCTAAAATATGGTTTAGGGCAGAACAGTACCAAATGCTTTAATTGTCGTGGGGCACTTAGAGTAATGCAAGTGGCCGTGACGCAGCGGGTGGTGGTGATGATTTGCCACCAGTCGTGCAATCTGCTGTGCCGTATCCTTCTTCGGCTGCTCCGAAAAAGCGCAAGTATGGGATGTTGCTTCGTCTGGGAGCCGCGCCTTCTCGGTTCGTATAACTTTTTGCTTGGTGATTTTGCTGTTTTGTTTTGACTCCTGTTCTGATGATATGTTACTTGTAGGACTTCTCCTGTTCCTACAGCTTCTTCTGTGAGTGCCGCTGTTGTTGATCTTCGTTCAACTGACTCTAGCGTGGCACCTGGTCGGCCTGCTGACTCTGGTGTGGAAGCTGATCGGCCAACTAACTCTGCGACTCCTATGGCTTCAGGTGCGGGGACGACCCAAGTGACTGTGAGTGCAGGGGGGACTCCTGCAACTTCTCCGTCTGGGGGATCTGCTGCGGCTCTTGAAGGGAACTTTCCTCCAGATGCGAAACCAATGATTCCTGAAGAGCATTTCTTGGAAAGGCGGGATCTTACTGCTGAAGATAAAGCCAAGTTCTTTGATTGCATGGCTAAGCAGGTATGGGTTTTTTTGCCCTTCAAAACTATATTGGGGCGCGGCAGCGCTCCCGATGGGAGTAGCCCCCGAGGCTGCGAGCAATCACTTGTGATTGATTGCAGTCATAAACTTGTGATTCCCTTCTTCAGTTGATCTTTCTACAGCATCGGGGGCACGGTAGTGCTCCCGATGGGAGTAGCCCCCAAGGTTGTGAGCAATCATTTGTGATTGGTTGCAGCCGTTGATTTGAATTTTCTGTTTACTTGGCTCTGACTTGTATTCCTTTGTTCCAGCCTCTGTTTCGTATGTGCGAGCGTGTGCTAACTGACGTTGCTCGGTGGAGGCGCGCTCATGACTCCGTGCAGGGGAGCTTGACCATCATGAGGCGTAAGGCTCCTTCTTCTTCATTTTGATCTTCTTTGGCTGTTGACTGGCCATTTTAAGTGGTTCCCTCTCTGCAGGTCGCAAGAAGGGTGCCGAGAAGCGAGCTGAGACTGCGAAAAAGGAGATATCTTTACTTCAGGCCTCTTTGGAGTCCAAGGAAAGGGAGCTTCGGGCGCAGCGTGGTGAGCTCGAACGGTTGAAACAGGTGGAGGAGCGGCTCCAGCATATGGAGGAAGTTGAGCGCGAACACCTGCGTGACTTGGCGAGTTCTTTGACAAGTGATGAGACTGTTCTTCTTTCCTTTTGTTGTGATTTTTTCCTTGGATTTCTGAGCATAGAATCTTCCCACTTGGCGCAGGCTCCGTGGGTGTTGAGGCGGTGGAGGCAGCTGCAACGGGGTCGGGCACTCTTCGCGGCGATGTGGATGATGTGTCGGGTGTTGCTGGAGCCGTAAGGGATTTTTGTGCTCGGGCTTCGACTCTTCTGAAGCTTCTTCATGAACATATGTTCCCAGATGAGGGGAAAAGGTCAGAGGGTCTCGCAGCGTTTGGTCGAAACGGCGACCAGTTGGAGGGCTTGGTTCGTGAGAACGTGGTGAGTGGGCTTGCCACGTCTTTTGTTATTCTTCTTGGGCAAGGTGTTCCTATTGAGGATTCCATGGTGGATACCATGCCTGATTATACATACGAGCAGAGCGCTGGAGCCACTCGGCTGGCCCGCCAGCTACAGCTGGTTGTGGAAGCTGACGTCCACAATTCTTCGGCCGAGGAGTAGGGGGAAACGGTTTTTGGAACTTTGTCTTGGAACTTGAGTTGTAATGTGCCTCCTGTGGGATGGTGGATCTTTTTAGTTCGTGGAACTGCTTTGTCCTTTTTGTACTTCTTGTTATCCCTTTTTCCTTTGACTTTTTCTCCTTTGCGGTAGGCCACCCCGGGCGTTTCTCGGACTTGGAATTTGCTGATAAAGGATGCTCGCGAGGGTGCCTATGAGTCTGTTTGCTTGAGGCTAAAAGAGGCTGAGCGCGAGATTGTTTGTCTTAAGGGTGCTGTCGCAGTCCAGCGCTCAAAACGTGAACACGTTGAAGCTGTTTTGGATAGCCTTGCAGCTTGGGTGGTAAAGTTGTCTGATCTTCTGAAGGGTGAATTTGTCTTTCTTCGACTGCTCGATTGTGCGAGGTCTTTTTTCCTTGTACTTGCTGCTGATCTTTGTTCTTCTTTACGAAGTGCTTGCTGGGCGATCTCGCGACGAAGAGGAGGCCGTACAGTCGGAGTTGTTGCGGTTGGATGACCCAGTCGTGCGGCGAACAATCCTTTCTGGATGGATAGGGCGCGTGCTTGAGTGTTCGCCATTCTTAGGATGCGGGTTGAAAGGGTGCCGCAGGCTCTTGAGTACTGTTGCGGGGTACTAGGCAGGAACTTTGCTGAGTTTTGTCCGTTGGATCCTGTTCCATCGTCACTTGAGAGGCTTTGTCGGGTGTTCTCTCAACCCGCGGACCTTCGCCGCGTAGTAAATCACTAGATTCATGTGGGATCTCACTGTGCTTTTGCCTTTGTCCATAGTCATTGGCATGGGGTGGATATTATGCTGGCGGCTCAAGGTCCTCCTGTTGGTCGAGCTCAGCCGATGGATTACCATTACGCCGTAGCGGACTAGCCTGCGAGCCAAGTTGTGAAGTGGGTGGTCGAAGAGAACGACCGTCGTCTGGGTGCTCTGTGCAAAGTGAAATCAGAGCCTGGAGATTAGGCTTTGCTTGGTTTTTGTAGGTTCTTCTTTGAGTTGTAGTGATAAGGGGTGGCCCGATCTTCTCAGTAAGCGAACGGTGAATATGGGGGCGATGATAGATAACTTGTATGTAGCCGATGAACTCTCCTCGCTAGATCCCTGTTGCCAATGCGACAGCTCTCTACCGTTCGGATATTCACAACTTCACACACTTGCGCAATGTAGCCGTCGACCACGAGACGGTAATTTGCAATCTACTAATTCCCAGTGGAACAACAGATCACCCAAGACTTGCAGTAGCAACACTTCAGATCGATACGAATTGAAGTATTTGATTCAAGATGAACGCTTGGAGAAATTCTCAGGAACTATTGTTTATCTAAACGTGGTCTAACCCTAAAACTCGTAGGGGGTTCTGTTTATATAAGATAGGGGGTCTAAACGGGGGTACAAGGGCCGCAGCCTTGTTTCTGCGCGCAAGCAGTACGGTAGTACCGTACGCTACTACCGTACCTACTACCGTAACTCCTCTGGATAGAGCGGTAGTACCGTACTAGGCACCGTATCTCTCCTGGATGCACGATACTAGGAGCGGTAGTGCGGGCGGTAGTACCGCCGAGCGGTAGTACCGCTCTGGAGCGCGGTAGTACCGCTCCCTGAAGGCTGGAGGTTCTTTGCTTCATCTTCTCGTGGCTCCTCTTCCGGTATGGCTTGGCCTTGTTCCATGGCTCCTTCTCCTTGAACCTGGTCTTCTCCTTCATGCTCTTTGTCTTGTCCATGGTATCTGATCATGCATACAAACAAAGACTCAGGCAGTATAAAATTCTCATTAAGCACAACATAAGATTCTATTAAGAGCAATTTCACCTGTTGTTCTATTAGCTTTGCACGGGCTCTTGTACTAGGTCCAATTCTGATTTCATTAGCTTGTGCTTCATGAATAGTTGGTGATGGCTTGTCGGTAGGGATGTCCTCATCATGTAGGTTATCTTCTTCTGCTGGACAGTGTGTGTTGTTGTTCCCTCTGTCTTTGGTTTATTTTGCTGATCTGTTAGGAATCAATCCCCTGAGTGTTGGGAGGCTGAGTCATGCGGTGTGAGTGAGTCTTGATGGTTTCCGAGTTTTGAGCAAGTAATGCCTCGGGGGGTGGCTGCTGCGAGCGAGCTCCCGGGTGCCAACTTTTAAGTCGCCGAGGCGAATAACGCCTCGGGGGGTGGCTGCTGCGAGCGAGCCCCCGACTGCCAATTTTTAAGTCACGTAAGCGAGTAGCGCCTCGGGGGGTGGCTGCTGCGAGCGAGCCTCCGAGTGCCAATTTTTAAGTCGCGTAAGCGAATAACGCCTCGAGGGGTGGCTGCTGCGAGCGAACCCCCGAGTGCCAATTTGTGAGTAAGTACTTTTTGGAAAAATATTTGCAGTATCTTTCCTGTTTTTCTTACACGAGGGGGTTGTGGAAGACATCCTTTTATTTGGATCGATGGCTTGACAACCCTAGAAATGTAAAGTTGCTGCTAAGATAACTTGAGTCTTTGGCGTGTGGTGCCGGTGAGTCCTCTGGTTGTTGTTTTGGCTTCTAAGGGCGCACTTCTTCTTCTTGCGTGCCGACTCCAAGGTTTAGGAGTGCTCCAAAGGTTTCTGATGTTTTGTGGAACTCTCCGTCGCAGCGATCGGATCTGATGAAGCTGCCGTTGACTGTGATGACGCCACGCGGGCCTGGCATTTTGAGCTTGAGGTAGCCGTAGTGTGGTACTGCCATGAAGCGTGCGAAGGCTGGTCGATCGAGGATGGCATGGTACCGTGATTTCCAGTCGACCACTTCGAAGTCCAGTAACTCCTTGCGGAAGTTGCTCGCGTTGCCGAAGACCACTTCCAGGCTTATTTTCCCGAGGGGGTAAACTGTTTTGCCTGGCAAGATTCCGTGGAAGGTTGTGCCTGAAGTCTTTAGTGCTGAATTTTGGATGAGAATTTCTTCCAGGGTTTTGGTGAATATGATGTTGATTCCGCTGCCACCATCCATGAAGACTCGCGACATGTCGTAGTTTCCGATTCTTGCTTCGAGTACCAGCGCGGCATGTCCTGGACGCGGGACGCTGGCGGGTGGTCTTCACGGGAGAATGTGATGTCAGTCTCCGATCCGCGCAGGTATTCTGGGATGGCAAGGTGCGAGGAGACTGCGAGGAAAACTTGTCTGGTGACCTGCTTTTGCTACCTGTTTGATGGTCTTCCTTCTTGGATCATATAGATTCGACCGTGTGCTTCTGGGTATTTTTCTTCTTCATCGGGTGTCGAGCACCGCTCCTGGATGGCTGCCACCTGTCTTGCTGGTGCGGCGGGTGTGGGTGGTGCGTGGGCGATTGTTCCGACTGCTATGCTTGCGAGAGGTTGTGCTTCTTGTAACAGCCCAGATTTCACAAAAATTAATTTTTTTTGTTTTCTGCGTGAATTGTTTGATTGTCTGAATTGTTTGCGGTGTTTGCATCCCAAATTTATTGATCGAGGACTATTTTCCCCTTTGATCTCATACCGTACGGAGACCGACCCTTGCCACCCTGACACTTGACCTTTCCGACACCGGGTTTCACCCGATCACCGTCGCGAAAACCGCACGAGACCAGCCGCAGCCAACGGAACGAAAAACCACGTTTAATAAGTAAACGGGATATTTTTATAGCGAGCCAGAAAGTGTTCTCGGAACGGTTCCCGCGCGAGGTGAACTCCGCCGGCTCGACGCGCTGATCGCGCAGTTCGAAGTTTTGCCCGAATCGGAAATCCTGCGGACACCCGGCGGTCAGAAACGTAAACACCGCGCGCGAGAGAGAAAAACCGGGGATGTTTTTGCAAACTGCCAGCCACCTGGGCTATATAAAGAACACCACACTCCCACCTCTTTCTAGGGTTCCCCTAGCCACAAATTGCAGCCACCCCCTCCACTTTGCCAGATCTGCCCATTTTGACCCCAAATCCCCAAACCCTAGCCCCTGGCCCCTCCGGAGCCGTCGGATCTGGGATCCGACGCTCCAGATCGTGCCACGTCAGCGCCCGGCCTCCTCTCTCTCTCCTCCAGCCGAGCTCCTGTCCACGCACGCGCCGCCCCCACCCTTGGAGCTTCGCCCCGACGCCGGCCACCGTCGCAACGCCGGCGACCACGACGAGCTGCCCCGGCGAGCTCCTCTCCACGCAGGTCGTCGCCGGCCGCGGGAAGAGCCGCAACGCCATGGCCGCTGTGAGCTCCGGATCCAGGCGAGCCGCGCCCCCGTGGCTCGCCATCGCGCCGCCTCACCACCCTCCTTCCCCTCCTCGTCCGTATCCAGCTAGGGGGCGGCTAGATCCGCCGCTCCCGCCTGCCACATCGCCTGGTGATCGCCGCCCGTCGCCGGCGTAGGCTGGCGTCGCCGTCGCCGCCATGGGACACGCTCGGGATCGAGCGTCCCTGTTGCCCGCTCGCCCGCCCTGCGTTGACCGGCCAGGTGGGCTGGCCTGCCAGGCCCAGCCGGACCAATCCGCCTCCAGCACCAACCACCGGCCACTGATGGGCCGGCCCAATTAGGGTGAGAGCCCACCGCGCCCTTTTGTTTTCCTCAGCTTTTTTTTTCTTTTCTGTATTTATATATTTTGCAGATTATTGTTAATTTTTGCGTTGCCCATATCTTTTAGCTCGTAGCTCGGATCGCGACGCTTTAAACGTGAAAATTGCTTAGAATTTTGTGTAGTTTAATATAATGTGCTCCTTTGCTATGTTTGACTTTGTTTATATGTTGTTTGACTACTAATTACACCGCATGCCACTGTAAATTATTTCTTTAATAACTTTTTAACCGTTGCTCCGATTAAAATGTTCTTTATATGTAACTTGACTAGAATTTTGTGTAGATTGTGTTTATACTGTTCTTGCTTGCTAAATAAAATAATAAAATTGTGTTTAGGGCAGAACAGTACCAAATGCAATAATTATCGTGGGGTTCGCAATAGTTGCCATGTATAGGTTTTACCCCCCACTAAAAGTGACTAGATTAGATAGTTTATTTATGCTTCACCTTTTCCATGTTTGTGTGCTATGCTTGCTTGAGTGGTATGCCGTGTTAACAACCTTTGCTCACCTTGTGTAGCTAAAAAACTCGAACCATCGTAAAACGTGCGGTATCGTCGTGTGTGACGAGTACCCCACTTAACCTGTTAGTAAACGCTCTCGACGATAGGTGTGATGTCTCGTATTGCCTTCTTGATGTTGTTTGCTGGTGATTTCTTCGTAGTAATATATGCTTGCTCGTTGATTGCTTTCCAGTGGTTACCCTCTTGTGTGCTCCCGTGGGTACCTTCGGAGACGATGCGAGCTTGCGATCAACTGCACCTTCGGAACCCGACTTATCAACAGGCAAGGACTATACATTACTTATCATCCATTCTTTTTCAACCAGCGGTTTGCATGCTAGTCTAGGATAGGTTCGATGTTTGATCCTACCACATGTTTACAGCCTCTTTCAAACCGATACAGCCATGTCCCCTCCCAGCAAACCTTGTACTGCTATGTTACTATTGCTCGTTGCTCAGCCCCTGCTTAGTATGCATGCTTAGGATGCTACGATGTTACCCTGTTACTCCTTGGTTTGGGATATCACATTATTATATTGTTGTTGATGATATGATTATTATAATGTTGACTATATTCGACGAAGGATGGAAGGTCTAGGCTATCCCGCCCCGACGCTTTGTTCCATTCGAGTCACCTAGGATCCGAGTTCCGGGTATTGGTTTTAAGACTGAGTGTGCCTAACCGCGTGTGGGATGCTATGGGGTCCCCTTTTCTTACCTACCTAGCAACAAACATTTCTAGAGGTGGCCCAAGCTGATTTTACCATTTGAAACCGTGTGCCTAACTGGTCAGCAGCCAGTGGTTTTAAAACAACTCGGGCCAGCAGAGACAGAGTTCCTTTGTTGGTCCACACTGGTGAGCTAGGGAAGTCCCCTGTTATACAGGTGAGGCTAACCCCGACCTTAGCCATACGGAAGAGTCCGATCCGAGAGCGTTGCCGGCTTTTGGGTTGGGTGTCGACTCCCCGGGGGCCACCCGGATTTGTTCGTTGGTAGTTAGAGGGACCTGTCATTTCGGATCTCTCGGCACTAAATCATAAAATGGTTGCATGTGATGGGTAGCAACTGAGAGAGACGGGCGTGCGTGCGGAGCCTTGTAGTGGGCAGTTGGTACACCCCTGCAGGGTTAAATCTTTTCGAGAAGCCGTGTCCACGGTTATGGACGACATGAGACCTACTCCGTGTTCATAGACAACAACAACTGAGATAATCTTAATATAACTTGATCAACGCGTGTGTGTGCCTTGACTTCTTCTTCTTCGTCGGGATGCGAAGAGGAGGACAAGGATAGGATAGGTGTTATGTTTGCGTAAGTAGCTGATAGCAAGACTTGTTGGAGGCGATTCCTCCTCGAATGCTTGGCTTCTTATCTTACTCTCTAGATCGTTAGCCACTTCATAAATGCTAGTGCGGAAACAACCTCACCACTTACCCCATCCTTACCGTAAACTACTAGTTGTCCTAGAATGACGAGTCATGAAGTCCTTGCTGGGTCAGTTGACCACTACAGTTGGATGCTGAGTACTTCTGTACTCATGATACTACCCCCAAACTCTTTTCAGGGTTCTTGATCGACAACAGGTATGGTGATCGAAGTTTCACGTGGAGGCTCGACGACGACTAGTTAGACGGATCCCGGCGGAGGGCCTGGACCCGTGTGGTTATGGGGATCGATGATTTTCTCTTTGCCAATAGGCATTTGATTGTAGTCTGTACTCAGACATGTATCTTCCGCTGTTGTATTGTATTAAGGTAGTTGTATGCCGATTGTATGAGATGTTGTATCTTTGTATCTGTAATGTTGTGATATCATGTTGGAAATCCGGGGCATATGGCTATGTCATATGTCGCGGTGGGACCGATATGTGCTTCGTCCCCGGATCTGGATGGAAACATCTAGATCTGGAACAGTACCGCATGTCGGGCCTTACACTGCTGGTGCTGTAGACCTGTTTTTTTCTTCTGAGAGCTCGGTGAAGCGTCTGTAGTTTCTTAGGGTGTGTCTCGATCTAAGATATCTGCGCTCGTTCTTGAACCCATGTAGTGTGCAGGGCCCATCGAGTTGTTCCTTGGCCGAGCGGTACGCTCGGGTGTCGTCCCGTGGCTGTCTTGATCTCCAGTCTCTTTTCTGGACCTGGGGTGCTTCTTCTTGGTTTTCCCTCCGCTGCATCCTGTTGTCGTCTCGATGTCTGCCTTCTCTATCTTCTGGGAAACCGCCGCGCCCATGTTGGGTCCTCTGTCGTCGTAGAAGTTGAGCCTAAGGGTGCTTTCTTCTTCTGTCGTACCCTCTGTCTCCGGTGTAGTAGACATAGTCGCGTTCTGGGCGTGCTGACTGGATGTCTGACTCGTTTCGAGTGGAGTCTTCTCCGTCGGCCCAGTTTTTGGCTTGTTCTAGTAACCGCGCGAGTGTTCGGACCTTCATCTTCCCGAGTTGCTCTTTGAAGTCAATGCGTTTTAAGCCTCTTCTGAATGCATCGATCGCACTTTCGTCTGATATGTCCTCAGCTGAGTTTTTGAGTATTGTCCACCGCTGGATTTATGCTCGCAGGGACTCTCTGGTTCCTTGCCTACAGGCTCTTAGCTCTTTGAGTGATGCTGGTCGTTTGTAGGTGGATTTGAAGTTCTCGATGAAGGCGCTGCGAAACTTCTTCTAGGAACTGATCGATCCTCGTGGTAGGTTCTTCAGCCAGTGTCGCGCCGAGATCTCGAGCATGAGTTGCACATACTGCGTTGCCGTGATGTTGATTCCTCGTTGGAACTTGACGGCTGTGAGGTAGTCATCGAGCCATGCGTCTGGTTCTTCGAGTCCGTCATATTTGTGCGTTGTGGAGTTTAATTTGAAGCCTTTCGGCATCCGCGTCTCGCGTATGAATCGCGTGAAGCATAGTGCGCCTCACGGTTCTATATCTTCATCGGATGCGTGCTCGTCTGAGTACTCTTCACGGGTTGCACGCCTGCGTCTTCCTCGATTGATTTTTTTCTGTGTAATGTCGTCGCGTGCGTCTCGTCGATTGTTGCTACGTCGGTTGTTGTTGTCGTCCATGTCATGGTATTTTCTTCTGTTTGAGTGCTTGTGCCAGTCGTTGTTGTTGTCGTCTTCGTCTTCATCTGGTGAGCTGGGGTCTATGTCCGGTGTCTATTCGCGAGGCACTCGCCTTGAGCCTGCTTTTTTGGGTGCCGAGGCGGTGATGGCGTCCTTCATCATCTTGAGTGCCATCGTCATATTGCGATCTGCCGCGCCCTTTCTGCCCTTCTAAGCACGAGAGAGATATGTCTGGGCAGTTATGAGAGCTTCTGCTGTGTGAGTTGCTCTTCTTCTTCATCGTCCTCTTCGATCCTGAAGTCGTCGTCTAATTTGTGGGCAACTTTCTTCTTATCGGTGTGTCTCAAGTTGCTGAAACTAGATTTGCCTCGGGCGGGGGAGCCGTAGTCGGAGGAGTCGCTTTCGGGCAGTGCTTTGCAGTTGGTCCTCGAGTCGATGGCGATTTTTCCTTCCTTCTCCAACTCTAGTCGTTGTTGTCTTGTTTCTTGGTGATATCACTCGCCAGCTTGTTGTATGCTCTGAGCTCGTCGCGAGTTGCGTTCTCTGGGAGTAGCTTTCCGTGCTTTACAGCGTTTTTTACTCTGGTGATTGCTTCTTTGGACAGGTAGATTGTTTTTAAGGGACGGTCCTCTTTTGCCGCTTCTGAGATATGACGCTTGCTACTCTTCGGCTCGTCGTTCTTGCGGTTGCTGTGCTCCTGTCTTTTGAATTCTTTTCTTGGTATGGTTCCTGGTTCTCCAAGGGTGGCGGTAATTTCTCAAGTATTGTCAGGATCGCTGCATTTGTTGTTTGAGCGTGCATCTCTATGACTGCTCGGGTCGTCATCTTGGCCTTTGTCGTTTAAGGTTGGCTCGCGGGTGTCTGCCATGAACAACTGGAACGATGCCCTGGTTTCTAGTCCAGTCATGTCTGTGCTCCATTTCTTCCTTGTTGGCAATCCACTCGAGTAGTTGCGAATGATGCAGTGTTTGGTGTTGGGGTGGGAGTCGCGTCTAACTCGCAGAATTGCTGCGTGGGCGGGTGCTTCGTCTTCGGTTGATACTATGGTAACAACTGTTGCTGCGTGTGCTCGGGCGCGATCCATGAGGCGAAGAGTGCCCCAATGGTTGACGTAGATCTGGTACCCACCGAAGGTCAGGTCGATGTCAGCGCGCAGGTCAGCGAAGGCTGGTCGCAGGGTCGGAAGGTGAGCCACGAAGCCGAGGGACCCGAATAGATCGGAATCTGCTCGAGCCATGGAATCGTCAAGTTCTGAAGGAGTCGTCGACTTGATGTATGTTGATGAAGGGGCCGCCGAGATCGTGATTCCAACCTGTGAAGTCCCCACGGTCGGCGCCAATTGACGAGGATCAGCCTCGGCAAATCCCATGGTCAGGGACCCTGGGTTAGATCGGAGAGAAAGAACAGGTTGGCGATACTCGTCGGCTAACAGGAGAAGCACTTCCTGCTCGATAATATTATGTGAGGGGGCGATTACAGTGGAAGTCTAAGCGAGTTCACGCAAGACCGGAGGCGTTGGTTGTAGATTGGATGTCCTGAGACGTCCCCCCTCCCAGCCAATATATACTAGGCCAAGTCCCGAGGATTCCGTCTCAGTTTACAGGGACGATTGTCTAATTCTAGCCTTGCCTTGATCGCCAAGTCTTGACATCCATATTAGTCGCGGACTCCTATGTCGGTGCCTAGAGCGGGCCAGTTGTGGGCCTGTCGAAGCTTCCAGCGGACCTCTTGTCTTCGTATGCACCAGGTATCCTCACACGCAGGAATCGTGGGGCCACCCCCTCGTCAGAACATGATACTACCACTACTACCAAGCATGTGCTGCAACTAGCATGATATCACATGAACATGATAAGAGCATAAACTATGCATAGGGTCAACACATAAGAATGGATGGATCAACATGAATGGACTACTAGCCTGAACATGATTTAAGTGATATGAGCATGGTAATGACCAGTGAAGATAGCATGAATTACTTCTAGCATATCACATCAAGCAAACATGGTATAAAGAACATGAACATTTCAAATATCATCAAAATATTATTAAGTTAAATGAGCAGGCAATATTTTGGAAAACCATGGCACTTAAAATGCCTTCATGAAAATGGATGGTGTGGCTTGCCTTGGTCAGTTGGAGTGTCACTGAACTCCTGAGCCTCAGCAATCAAAGTGTTTCCTTCTGACATATTTGCAAGTAATAAAAAGAAATAAGTCAAACAAGCATTCCTTCTGTCCAGTGACCCTAGACAGAAAAGGACACTATGAAATTTTTCAAGATTCAAGAGGAGCTGAAGACAAAACCATAGAAAAAAGAATCAACTCATTTGGCTTTATAGTTTAAAACATATAGGTGGTCATATTTGGGTCTAATATTTGATTTAAAATGATTTAAATCAATATTTCTGGAAAATAGAGAGAAGGCCACGTCGAAGGCGTATTCCAGCCGGGCGCCTCCACTTGAAAACAATTCGGACAGGGATAGAGAGACTGGAAGGTGAGGCATGCCTTCCATATTCAACAGAGAGAGAGAGAGAGAGAGAGAGAGAGAGAGAGAGAGAGAGAGAGGGGGAAACAGAGGCCGACGGCTCCGGCAAGGTGGTTCGTTGGTGTTGAGGCCTCGACGGTGGTGAGGGCACTAATCGAAGCAGCGCGGAGTGGGGAGTAGCCACGTACCCGAATCATGGCGAACGGTGGTCGGACCGCGTGTCTAGGGTCTTCTCCAGCGGTGATGAGGACATCTCTACAAATGTTACACCCACATCTTCACCAACTACACATACTGGACCAGTTACTAGAGCACGTGCACGTCAACTAAATTATCAGGTACTTTCGTTTCTTGCGAATCCTTCTAATGTTCATGAACATATGATGCTGCCTAAATTAGATGCTTTTGTTTTGCTTATGAATGAAGGACCTAGCATGGACAAGAAGGACGGTCATTGGAGCGGGATCAAGCATGGAGAAGAAGGTGCACGCGCGGGGAAGAACAATGGAGCTTCCAGTGGGGATTTTCGCACTTTGAAGCCACCATAAGGCATGCATGAAGGCTTGGACGAAATACACGAGATGCCACTTCATTATTTTCGTCCAAGAGCAATTATAGGTGCTGCGTCACCTTAATATTGGGCTAGGCCCATGTAATTTCGAATAACCACATTATAGGCTGTTTTTAGGGTCCGTATGTGTGGGGAAACCGAGTTAGGGTTGTTTTCGGACCCCACCTCCAAGGGGTCACGAAAATCCCCTCTGTTCCCCCATATATACAGCCCTTAGGGCGTCGTTTAGACTTGGGTTTTAATTAGATTTAAGTTAGCCATAGCCACAACTTCGAGCTCTTCGTTTGTGTCATCCGACCAGGCCAAGACCTCATTGGAACCCCAACTTTCGTAATCATTCATCTTATATTCGCAATATCCAGATTGCAATTCTTAGTTCTTGCTTGTTCTTTGATTGCTTGCAGGAATTAGACCTTCGTGGTCAGGTTGATCGTGCATCCGCGGGATCAATAACCTCTCGGAGTTGGTTTAGCGATCGCTAAGGCGCAAGGTCTTCGCACGTTCGTAGTCGGATCGTGAAAGTCATCTCCACCATAATCGATCTACACCATCTCATCGAAACATCGGGACACCATCTCTATCACCGAGAATTTGTTATACATTCTGATCATGAATCTTTGAAACACATAAGAAGTCAAGCAAAACTTAATCGTAGACATGCTAAGTGGGTTGAATTTATTGAGACTTTCCCTTATGTCATTAAACACAAGAAGGGGAAAGATAATATTATTGCTGATGCTTTGTCTCGTCGTTATACTATGCTTTCACAACTTGACTTCAAGATATTCGGTTTGGAGACAATCAAAGATCAATATGTACATGATGCGGAATTTAAAGATGTTTTGCAGAATTGTAGAGAGGGTAGAACATGGAACAAGTTTGTGCTTAATGATGGGTTTGTGTTCCGTTCTAACAAGCTATGCATTCCAGCTAGCTCTATTCGTCTTTTGTTGCTACAGGAGGCGCATGGAGGAGGATTAATGGGACACTTTGGCGTGAAGAAGACGGAGGACGTACTTGCTACACATTTCTTTTGGCCAAAGATGAGACGGGATGTTGAGCGTTTTGTTGCTCGCTGCACTACATGTCAAAAAGCTAAGTCACGACTCAATCCTCATGGTTAATACATGCCTTTACCTGTACCTAGTGTTCCGTGGGAGGACATATCCATGGACTTTGTTTTAGGCTTGCCTCGAACAAAGAACGGGAGGGATAGCATATTTGTTGTCGTGGATAGATTTTCTAAGATGGCACATTTTATACCATGTCATAAAAGCGATGATGCTGCTAATGTTGCTGATTTATTCTTTCGAGAGATTATTCGCTTACATGGTGTGCCCAATACTATTGTCTCGGATCGTGATACTAAGTTTCTTAGCCATTTTTGGAGATGCTTATGGGCTAAGTTGGGGACTAAACTACTTTTTAGTACTACATGTCATCCCCAAACTGATGGACAAACTGAAGTAGTCAATAGGACTTTGTCTACTATGCTTAGGGCTGTTTTAAAGAGTAACTTAAAAATGTGGGAAGAATGTTTACCTCATATTGAATTTGCTTATAATCGTTCATTTCATTCTACCACTAAAATGTGCCCTTTTGAGATTGTTTATGGTTTTCTACCTCGTGCACTTATTGATTTGCTTCCTCTTCCATCTTCGGAGAAGGTTAATTTTGATGCTAAGCAACGTGCTGAATTGATATTAAAAATGCATGAGTTAACTAAAGAAATACATGAAGGCTTGGACGAAATACACTTTGAAGCCACCATAAGGCACTTTGAAGCCACCATAAGGCATGCATGAAGGCTTGGACGAAATACACGAGATGCCACTTCATTATTTTCGTCCAAGAGCAAGTATAGGTGCTGCGTCACCTTAATATTGGGCTGGGCCCATGTAATTTCGAAATACCACATTATAGGCTGTTTTTAGAGTCCGTATGTGTGGGGAAACCGAGTTAGGGTTGTTTTTGGACCCCACCTCCAAGGGGCCACGAAATTCCCCTTTGTTCCCCCATATATACAGCCCTTAGGGCGTCGTTTAGACTTGGGTTTTAATTAGATTTAAGTTAGCCATCGCCGCAACTTCGAGCTCTTCGTTTGTGTCATCCGACCAGGCCAAGACCTCATTGGAACCCCAACTTTCGTAATCATTCATCTTATATTCGCAATATCCAGATTGCAATTCTTAGTTCTTGCTTGTTCTTCGATTGCTTGCAGGAATTAGACCTTCGTGGTCAGGTTGATCGTGCATCCGCGGGATCAATAACCTCTCGGAGTTGGTTTAGCGATCGCTAAGGCGCAACGTCTTCGCACGTTCGTAGTCGGATCGTGAAAGTCGTCTCCACCATAATCGATCTCCACCATCTCATCGAAACATCGGGACACCTTCGCCTCTATCAAGTGGTATCAGATTTCCAGGTTGCTCGGTGAGATTTACCAGTTTTCGTAGTCTAGATTGGTTCTGTTCTTCATACCTACAGTCCACGAAAAAGCCAAAAAAAATTAGGGTTAGATCATCACGTCCCAAAACAGTCCGAGCCTTTGTCCAGTTTTCTTTACAGTAGTTTGTTTTGTTGAATTTACGGTTGCATCGTTGTGTCGAGTTGCTGATCTTAGCGTCTAGTTCCCTTAGAGTTTCGAGTTCTGATCACAGTTTGTCACACCGCCGCCGCACAGTAGTACACCGCCACGTTTCCGCCAATCTGAGTCCAGATACACCACCACGTTCCGCCAAGTCGAGTCCATATACAGCACCACGACCTACCAATCCGAGTTGAGTTCCATCACCTGTTCGGTTTGTGATCTCTCCGTAGCCAGATTAGTTTTGATTTGATTAGAGTCGGATTTCACCAATCTTTTGTCGTACGTAGAAGGAATTGATTTCCAACAAAAAAAAAGGGTCTGGCATGCTTTTCAGAGCAGTTTTTAGGCCAAAAATTTCGTTGATTACGTGCCGCGCCGTGCTTTCGTTGGTGTTTTAGGCTCGCGTCTCTAGTACGGCCTAGCCTAGGATCAACACAGTACCGACGTTGAGTGTTTATTCAGCTTTGCATCTCTGTTTTGATTACTGTTGAGCTTTTGCTACCATACTTGTCAGCCTTCCTACAGCTCCACATATACTCTACATCGTGCGTTTTGACACCTCCTGGCCATCGCTCTACCACATCTCTGAGAGTTTTGACCCGTTGGTTGTACATCACCACCTGCTGCTAGGTAAGAATCGGTAAGAACTAAAGAAAAGCTTGACGAATTTGTGCTTTCCACCACCCCACATCCCATTAGTAAAAGTAGGATCATACTTCTGTGTGTTTTCTATTTCTGCTAACCATGCCAGGATCCCATGATGAAGTGGCGCGGGATGCACCTGATTGGGAGAATATGACAAACAAAGCATTACATGATAAATTTGCACAAATGATGTCTGAACAGGTGAATGACATCGAGAACAGATTTACAGAGGCGATTGATGGTGTGGAGAAGATGATCGACACCAAGCTCGACACCAAGTTTACTGAGTTGCTCGCACGCTTACCTATACAGCCTGCGGCCGCTCCAGCACAGCCACCGCCACCACGACGTGCACGACGTATTCTGTTTCCGGGCGGACAAGCTGCTGGTGCTCCTGCTGCTGCTGCAGTTACTGCTGCTGCTGCCTCTGACGTCGGCCAGGACGACAACTACGAGGGTGATTACGAGGAGGAGGTGGAACAAGAAGCGGCCTATGAACAGCCAGCTGGACGTCCACGTCCCAACATTCGCCACGGTCGACACCAACCACCCCCTCAGGTACGCGATGATGAACATGTGCCTAAACTTAAATTGAATCTTAAGCCGTTTGAGGGTAGATATATTCCTGATGCTTATCTTACTTGGGAGTTAGAAACTGAACAACGCTTTACATGTTTACAATATCCTGAGAATAGACGTGTTACTGCTGCTGTTTGTGAATTCACGGGTTTTGCATCTATTTGGTGGTCTGAACATTGTAGATTGCATGTTAATAATATTCCAGCTACTTGGGCTGCTTTAAAAGATGCTATGCGTACTCGCTGGGTTCCTCCTTATTATCAACGTGAATTGCTACAAAAATTACAGCGTTTGAGACAAGGAAAAAATTCTGTAGAGGAATATTATCAAGAATTACAAACTGGATTGATTAGATGTGGCCTAGTAGAGGATAATGAAGCTATGTTTGCACGTTTCATAGGTGGCTTAAACAGGGAGATACAAACTATTCTAGAATACAAGGACTATGCTACTATTACTCGTTTGTTTCATCTTGCTTGTAAAGCTGAACGTGAAGTGCAGGATCGACAGGCCGCTACGAGACCTAACTTTTCTGCAGGACGAAATACATCATGGACATCGCGTGGACCTTCTACATCCACACGTCCTGCTGCTCCACCCTCTACTTCAGCCGCTCATTCTTACAGGGAGCCACCAAAACAGTCAGCGCCACCATTCAAGGGTGCACAGAGTGGTCCAGCGGCGAGTTCTTCTTCATCCATGGCTTCCACAGGGCAAACACGAGATCGTGATATTAAATGTCGCAGGTGCCAAGGTGGAGGTCACTTCGCAAAAGACTGTCCCTCCAAGCGTGTGATGATTATTACGGCGGATGGTGGGTATGAGTCAGCAAGTGACTATGATGAGGAGACTTTAGTTCTCATTGCTCATGAGGAACAGGGTGCCCATGATGATGCTCATGATATGGAGTATATGGCTCCTGATGATGCAGATAAATATGCTAGTTTGGTTGCTCAACGTGTGTTAAGTGTGCAGGTAACGAAGGCTGAGCAAAACCAGAGGCATAATTTGTTCCACACAAAGGGAGTGGTGAAAGCACGTTCGGTTCGCATCATCATTGACGGAGGGAGTTGCAACAACTTGGCTAGCATGGAGTTGGTGGAGAAGCTATCTCTCACCACAAGACCACACCCCCATCCGTACTATATTCAGTGGTTTAACAATAGTGGTAAGATTAAGGTAACGCGTTCTGTTCGTGTGCACTTTAGCATTGCTGCATATGCTGATTATGTGATTGTGATGTGGTACCCATGCAAGCATGCTCTCTTTTACTTGGTAGACCATGGCAATTTGATAGGAATGTTGTACACCATGGTAGGACAAATCAGTTTACTCTAGTTCATCAGGATAAAAATATTGCTTTACTTCCTATGTCTCCTGAACAAATTGTGAAAGATGATCTTGCTAGAGCTAGTAAAGCTAAACAGGAGAAAAATAAGAGTGAAAATGAGATAGCAGCCAAAGAATTTGAGCAACAACATAAGACTAATAGCAAATCTTCTTCTGCTGTGTCTAATGAAATTAAATTGACTAGTCCAACTTTGCTTGCTACTAAAGTTGATATTTCAGATTTGGATGCTAGTCAATATGTGTGCTATGCTTTTGTGTGCAAAGAAGCTTTGTTTTCATTTGAGGAATTGCCTCCTTCTTTGCCTCCTGTTGTCACTGACCTTTTGCAGGAGTTTATTGACGTCTTTCCACAAGACGTACCACCGGGATTACCACCTATTCGAGGGATTGAGCATCAGATTGACTTAATTCCCGGTGCTTCACTGCCCAACCGTGCGCCATACCGTACCAATCCGGAGGAGACAAAGGAGATTCAGCGTCAAGTACAAGAGCTACTCGACAAAGGTTACATACGTGAATCCCTTAGTCCTTGTGCTGTTCCTGTTATATTAGTGCCTAAAAAGGATGGAACATGGCGTATGTGTGTTGATTGTCGAGCCATTAATAATATTACTATTCGTTATCGTCATCCTATTCCTAGGTTAGATGATATGCTTGATGAATTAAGTGGCTCTACCATGTTTTCCAAAGTTGATTTGCGTAGTGGATACCATCAAATTCGCATGAAATTAGGAGATGAATGGAAAACGGCATTTAAAACTAAGTTTGGATTATATGAGTGGTTAGTCATGCCTTTTGGGTTAACTAATGCACCTAGCACTTTCATGAGATTAATGAACGAGGTTTTACGTGCTTTCATTGGACGATTTGTGGTAGTCTATTTTGATGATATACTGATTTATAGCAAATCTTTGGAGGAACATTTGGATCATTTACGTGCTGTTTTTATTGCTCTACGTAATGCACGTTTGTTTGGTAACCTTGGGAAGTGCACCTTTTGCACCGACCGAGTATCGTTTCTTGGCTATGTTGTTACTCCGCAGGGAATTGAAGTTGATAAAGCCAAGATCGAGGCGATTGAGAGTTGGCCGCAGCCCAAAACGGTCACACAAGTGAGGAGTTTTCTTGGCCTCGCTAGATTCTATAGGCGTTTTGTGAGAGATTTCAGCACCATTGCTGCACCTCTCAATGAGCTTACACGCAAGGATGTGCCTTTTACTTGGGGTACCGCACAGGAAGAAGCCTTCGCGGTATTGAAAGATAAGTTAACACATGCTCCTTTGCTCCAACTTCCTGATTTTAATAAGACTTTTGAGCTTGAATGCGATGCTAGTGGGATTGGTTTGGGAGGTGTGTTATTACAAGATGCTAAACCTGTTGCATACTTTTCTGAAAAATTGAGTGGGTCTAGTCTGAACTATTCTACTTATGATAAGGAATTATATGCTCTTGTTCGGACATTAGAAACTTGGCAACATTATTTATGGCCCAAAGAATTTGTTATACATTCTGATCATGAATCTTTGAAACACATAAGAAGTCAAGCAAAACTTAATCGTAGACATGCTAAGTGGGTTGAATTTATTGAGACTTTCCCTTATGTCATTAAACACAAGAAGGGGAAAGATAATATTATTGCTGATGCTTTGTCTCGTCATTATACTATGCTTTCACAACTTGACTTCAAGATATTCGGTTTAGAGACAATCAAAGATCAATATGTAAATGATGCAGAATTTAAAGATGTATTGCAGAATTGTAGAGAGGGTAGAACATGGAACAAGTTTGTCCTTAATGATGGGTTTGTGTTCCGTTCTAACAAGCTATGCATTCCAGCTAGCTCTATTCGTCTTTTGTTGTTGCAGGAGGCGCATGGAGGAGGATTAATGGGACACTTTGGCGTGAAGAAGACGGAGGACGTACTTGCTACACACTTCTTTTGGCCAAAGATGAGACGGGATGTTGAGCGTTTTGTTGCTCGCTGCACTACATGTCAAAAAGCTAAGTCACGACTCAATCCTCATGGTTTATACATGCCTTTACCTGTACCTAGTGTTCCGTGGGAGGACATATCCATGGACTTTGTTTTAGGCTTGCCTCGAACAAAGCAGGGGAGGGATAGCATATTTGTTGTCGTGGATAGATTTTCTAAGATGGCACATTTTATACCATGTCATAAAAGCGATGATGCTGCTAATGTTGCTGATTTATTCGTTCGTGAGATTATTCGCTTACATGGTGTGCCCAATACTATTGTCTCGGATCGTGATACTAAGTTTCTTAGCCATTTTTGGAGATGCTTATGGGCTAAGTTGGGGACTAAACTACTTTTTAGTACTACCTGTCATCCCCAAACTGATGGACAAACTGAAGTAGTCAATAGGACTTTGTCTACTATGCTTAGGGCTGTTTTAAAGAGTAACTTGAAAATGTGGGAAGAATGTTTACCTCATATTGAATTTGCTTATAATCGTTCATTTCATTCTACCACTAAAATGTGCCCTTTTGAGATTGTTTATGGTTTTCTACCTCGTGCGCCTATTGATTTGCTGCCTCTTCCATCTTCGGAGAAGGTTAATTTTGATGCTAAGCAACGTGCTGAATTGATATTAAAAATGCATGAGTTAACTAAAGAAAACATTGAGAAAATGAATGCTAGATACAAGCTTGCTGGTGATAAGGGTAGAAAGCATGTTGTGTTTGAACCAGGAGATCTTGTTTGGTTACATCTACGTAAAGATAGGTTTCCTGATTTGCGCAAGTCTAAGTTAATGCCACGAGCTGATGGTCCTTTTAAGGTTTTACAGAAAATTAATGATAATGCATATAAACTTGAGCTACCTGCAGATTTTGGGGTTAGTCCCACATTTAACATTGCAGATTTGAAACCTTATTTGGGAGAAGATAATGAGCTTCCGTCGAGGACGACTTCAATTCAAGAAGGGGAGGATGATGAGGACATCTCTACAAATGTTACACCCACATCTTCACCAACTACACATACTGGACCAGTTACTAGAGCACGTGCACGTCAACTAAATTATCAGGTACTTTCGTTTCTTGCGAATCCTTCTAATGTTCATGAACATATGATGCTGCCTAAATTAGATACTTTTGTTTTGCTTATGAATGAAGGACCTAGCATGGACAAGAAGGACGGTCATTGGAGCGGGATCAAGCATGGAGAAGAAGGTGCGCGCGCGGGAAAGAACAATGGAGCTTCCAGTGGGGATTTTCGCACTTTGAAGCCACCATAAGGCATGCATGAAGGCTTGGACGAAATACACGAGATGCCACTTCATTATTTTCGTCCAAGAGCAAGTATAGGTGCTGCGTCACCTTAATATTGGGCTGGCCCCATGTAATTTCGAAATACCACATTATAGGCTGTTTTTAGAGTCCGTATGTGTGGGGAAACCGAGTTAGGGTTGTTTTCGGACCCCACCTCCAAGGGGCCACGAAATTCCCCTTTGTTCCCCCATATATACAGCCCTTAGGGCGTCGTTTAGACTTGGGTTTTAATTAGATTTAAGTTAGCCATCGCCGCAACTTCGAGCTCTTCGTTTGTGTCATCCGACCAGGCCAAGACCTCATTGGAACCCCAACTTTCGTAATCATTCATCTTATATTCGCAATATCCAGATTGCAATTCTTAGTTCTTGCTTGTTCTTCGATTGCTTGCAGGAATTAGACCTTCGTGGTCAGGTTGATCGTGCATCCGCGGGATCAATAACCTCTCGGAGTTGGTTTAGCGATCGCTAAGGCGCAACGTCTTCGCACGTTCGTAGTCGGATCGTGAAAGTCGTCTCCACCATAATCGATCTCCACCATCTCATCGAAACATCGGGACACCTTCGCCTCTATCAAGCGGTGGCCGCCGGTGGTGCTCGTCGGAGTTGGCGATTCCTGCAAGGAATCAGCCGTCGGAGCACAATGTTGGCACCACTGGAGCATGGTGAAGCTAGGGGAAATGGTCTCATGGAAAGGGGACGACCAGGGAAGATTTTCCGGAGCTGCAACCTCGCGGCGGCGCTCTGGTGGGATTCAAGGCCTGGGGCCTCCCCGGCGGGCTGCTATGGGGGAAAACTCAATTGGATTATGGTGGGGTGGATTGCGATACTCGAAACCGAAGGGGGCGATGTTTTAAAAAAATTAAAAAAATAGCGCGCTATAGCGTTTTGGTCAATGCCTCGCTAAATGAATATTCGTACAATGTCTCGATAATATCACGCTATAGCGCGAAATAGCACGCTAATAGCATATTTTTAGGGCCTCGCTATTTTGTCATAGCACGCTATTTTTTCATTGGTTTAAATATGGGGAGACGGGATTCCGACGAGCTCGCCGCCAGGAGGAAGTGGTCAGAGCAGTGCACGCTTCTGGCGAGCTCGGGATGGCTCCACTGGTTCTAGAGGAGTATAATGAAGGTCAAGCATGCGTGAGCGCTTCGTCCAAGGCCTCTGCCGCAGTGGAAGAACGGGGTCATAGTGGCTATGGCGGGGCGGCGGTCTATGACGGGGAGTTATGCGGCGGGCGGCGCGGCTTTGCTGGGACAGGTGGAAGGCGTGGACGCGGTGATGCTGGGGACACGCTGGTGCGGCGACGGTCAAGGCGGGGTCAAGGGGAGCACAGTGCTCATCACGCATGCGCACGGGGCGAACAGTGGTGGCGACGGCGAGGCCTCCGACGAGCGGCGGGGCTTTAGTCGGCGACAGGTGGCCTGCGGAGGTACTCTAGTGGCTACGGACACGCGCGTGCGGCTGCGGGCTCTCGGGGCGAGGCTCGGCCTTGATGGCGACGGCTCGGGCACGCCCAGAGCACGCCGATGGATGGCAGGCCGCATGCTCACCCTATGCACTCGTGCACTCAGCGTGGCCAAGGCGTGCAAAACGTGTCCCTGGCATTGCTCGAGCGTCCAATAGTGTGTGGGTGCAATTGCATTGCCTGGAGGAGGGGTGAGGGACATGGCAGCTTCAAAAAGGTTTTCTGGATAGAACATTTGGGATTTTCTGGAGGGAGTTTGGCCTGGCTTTTTGAGCTGAAATTTGGTGTGCATGGTTTATCTAGGAAGGTGTCCATGTGGTAAAAATTTCAAGGGCAATGTCCAAGTCTACAGGGTACTTTCTTCAAAAAGATACTCACTTACTAGAAATAGAAAAGAATATCTAGATAGAAATATTTGTACTGGACTTGGTGATATTTTTGCATAGAGCAATCTAGCAAGTCAAGGGAGTCCATCACAAAAAGTTTCAAGTCAAATGAAGCAACAAAAGTGAAGGTTGATTCACACGCAAAGGAGGAAAAGGATTATTCCTTTAATAGAAAAGGAATATTTTTGCGGAAATAAAATATGGCAAGGCAAGAAAAGATCAGCACTTGATCTTGGCAATGAGAGGAATGGATTTGAGATCACTTGGATCAGAGAACAAAAACATGCCCAAGTGTTTAAGGCCAAAATAGTTTGCAAAACACCGAGCAAAAAGGAAAATCCCCTAAATAAGCCAAATGGTTTTAGAAAGAAAAGTTTTTGAAAACCAGGGTGTCACATTGCGCCCCCCGACACAATCCAAAGGAACACTTCTAAATAATGTATACATTTAGGGGGAGCCCGTTTACATAATATCTTGTATGTGCAAATCCGTGTATTGTCATCTACCACCAAAAAGGTGGGGGATTAGAGGGACAGTTCCGACTTTAAGGTTTTGTTGTTGATGTCAATGCATTAATTGTGTTCTAATTATGTGATCGAGGTACAACCGTTCATTCTTAGAACACAAGACCGGTCAGAGACCCTTCATGGAAAAGATCAAAGACGGCGAATCCGTCGCTTTTTCCTTTGAAGTGTTGTAGTCCCGTGCATTTCAGAGGGCTCCGTGTGAAGACCTGGATGTTTGAAGATCCACGTGAATTATGCTGATTCCAAGGTCTTCAGATGGTCGAAGGATGAATGAGAAGCACCAACTATCAGGTGGCCAGTTGTATCGGCTGGCTGGGCCGGTTGTACCGCCCAACCCCGCTGGAACCTATCAGGTGCACAGGGACCGGTAGTATTGGACTGTTGGCCGGTTGTACTGCCCCTATCAGGGTGCGGTACTATCGAGCCAACTACTGCTGGTACTACCGGCCGTAGGGCTCAACCCCACTGATCTAGGGCCGATAGCGGAGCAGTGGCTTGCCGGTTGTTTCGGTAATTGAATATTTACCGGTACAACTAGGCAGTGGGGCGGTAGTATAGCTCACCCTTTGCTACATGACCTAGGTTTAGGGTTTAGCCGTCGGCTCCCCCATGCACCTGGTCGGTTGTACCGGTTCAGGCTGGCAGGTTGCACCGGCCGGGGAGCATTTTCCCCACTGATCCCAGCAGGTAGCAAGACGGTGGCACCCCAGTTGTACCGGTAAATGCTATTTACCAGTACTACCGGGCGCATGGGCAGTTGTACCGCACAGGACCTACGCGCTGACAACTAGGGTTCCTGTGGGAGAAGGTTGCTCCCAGCCTGGCCGCTTGTATCGGCTAGTACAAGACGGTTGTACCGGTTATGTGCATTTCTGCACATAACAATTGGATTAGTGGGGGTATGTAAGTAAGTCTTCTTCTTCCTTGTCCCCCAGCTCTTGTTACTCTCTCTCTCTCTCTCCATTGACGACCAAAAGCTTCATAGTGCCCAATTTCCCTTTCTATCCATCCAAACTTGCTGAGTTTCTAGGGATTGAGACATGAGACCTAGATCTACACTTCCATCCAAAGGAAACATTGTTCCTCGTCCATATTGTATTGGATCTTGTTACTCTTGGGACTTGGAGTCCTCGAAAGCTTGAGGCCACCTCGAAGCCACATTCCATTGTGGTGAAGCTTCATGGTGTTGGTGGGAGTCTCTGACTTATTCTGGAGCTACCCCACCCTCGATTGTAAAGGTTTCGTGTGTGCCTTCAAGGCACCATTAGTGGAGTCACGGCATCTCGAATTAGTGAGAACGTGAGAAGAATAGGGTGGCCCTAGCTGGCTTCGTGGGAAGCATTGTGCCTCCACACCCTTTCCAAACGGAGACGTAATTCTCGCAAGAGAAGGAACTTCGATAAAATATTCTTATCTCCCCATTCGGTTATTTGTACCTTTACTTTGTGCAAACTTTATATTGTCTATCCATTGCTTAGTTGTTTAGTAGTGGCATTCATTGTCATATAGGTTGCTCATCTAGTTGCACATCTAGACAACCTATTTTCGTGTTAAGTATTAATTTGTTAAGAAAAGGTTGAATAGTGTTAGTCGCCTATTCACCCCTCCCCCTCTATTCGACATTCCGACCCTTTCATAGTCAACCAATAAAATCGACTAGTCAACGATTTCCGATTAATCTGTAATCCCCGACCAACTGAAACACTAACAATAAGCGATATCCTCAACATTGCTCGAAACATGTCATGACAATTTCAGTGCAAATACCATGGTTCCTTTTTTCCTTGTTTTGGGGCACGCGGCGTTCCTTTCGCGCAAACACGGTCGTGCCTCCCGCAGAGATACGGTCGTAGCTCTTTTTTAAAAGCACGACTCGTGACTTTTTTTCAAGAAGCACGATCATGCCTCTAAAATAGAGGCACGCGGTGTGCCTCCCGTGGAAGCAAATTAGTGCCTTCCACGGAGGCACAGACGTGCCCCTTTTTTTAGAGGCACGACTTGTGCCTTCCGCGGAGGTATGGTCCTGCTTTTTTCTTTGTTTTTCACCATAACGTAAATAAAAAGTGTGTGAGAACAAAAAAAGGCAGAAAAAACCCAAAAAACCTATTTTAAACACCAAAAATACGTACACAAAAAATAAAAAAAAATTAAATCCCTAGGAAACGTTGTGGATGCGAGTTTCCATGATCGACTACATTTGCCATGCTTCATGAATTTCAATTGCCATGAGCTTTGTGAAAAAAAGAACTAAATTTGCCATGTCTATTGCTTGATGATATCTAACCATCTAGGTAGATATGATTCATATTTTACTATGGTTCATAACTACAAAAATGCCATGACACAAAACTAAATTTACCATGGTCAAGTATACAAAATTGCCATGATCAAGGAACTACATTTGCCGTGGATAAAAACTACATTTTCCATTGTCAAAGTCTACATTTGCCATGATCAAAGAACTACATTAGCCATGGTCAACAACATCATTTGCCATTGTCAAAACTAATTTTTCCATGCTATAATAACTAAATTTTCCATGCACAAAACAATTTGTATATCTTTAATTGCCATCTCAATAAAATAGTAATTTCCATTGCAATGAATATATTTTGCCATGGTAAAAATTTAAAATTAGTTGTCATGGAAAGAGATTAAAAATTAAATAACACTTGCCATGGCAAATTGAAGATTTGTTTTGCCATGGCAAACAGAAAAAATGGTTTTGTTGCCATGATCCATAAACTAGATATGCCATCGCACATGTAACAAAAATGCCATGGTTTCATAAAAAAACATATTGCAAAGAGGTTTTATTTTTTTGCTATGGTCAATAGACTACATAAAAATGCCATGTTTATGGATTGATGATAACTAAACATTTAGGTGGACATGGTTCACATTTGCCATTGTTCAAAAAAGTACACTTGACATGGCAAACGAAAGCTTATTTTTTCCATGGCAAACGTAAAAATGGTTTTGTTCCCATGATCCATAAAGCAGATATGCCATGATACATGTAATAAAATTGCCATGGTTGCATACAAAAACATATTGCAAAAAGCTACATTTTCCATGTACATAAAAGAGAAAATTCATTGTTTATGAATTGGTGATAACTAAACATAGATATGGTTTCATATTTGCCATGGTTCGTAAAGTACACTTGCCATGGCAAAACGGAAGATTTGTTTTGCCATGGAAAACATAAAAAATGGTTTTGTTGCCACGATCCGTAAACTAGATATGACATGGCACGTGTAATATAAATGCGATGGTCTATACAGTACACTTGCCATGGCAAACGTAAAAAATGGTTTTGTTCCCATGATCCATTTTTATTTGAGAGAATTTCTTATTTGACATCGGCTAAAATTTACATTCCATATTTGACACTCAAAATAAAGATCTTTCCTATTTGACACCAAAATCTAAATTTCTTTCCCAATATGACACTATCGTCTATTTATTCAGCTAACAGTGTTAAATATCATGCAAAAGGACTCATCTGCCCCCTCATATTTCAAGAAATACATTTACTTTGTTTTCTGATCACAAATGCTAGTAGTTCCAACTTGGCCACTTTAATATCTTTCTCCAACGTACAGTGTTAAATAGCATGCAAAAGAGTTTAAGGAATCATCCTTTACAGATGTGCAAGGATTAGTGCTACTCCCTCCGATCCTAAAAAAGTGTCTTGAAAAACAACTAGGATAGTTATAACTTATAGTGTAACTTGTGACACTTTTTTAGGATCGGAGGGAGTACTTAATTAGCTACTGAAGGTTTATTGGAGTCGCTCGTGTTCGCTATGAAGAAAACGTAGCTGGCCTATTTCTCAGCACGATTTAAACCAAGCTCAAGCGGTCTGTTGCGCACCCTTCTATCGATACACGTTTTCAAGTTCGAATCCAACGTACACATCTTTTCTCTTTTTTTTCACTAGCGCCCCCAACGTCTCCTCCCAACTCTCCCACGTCTCCTTCGTCTGAGCGACTCGTGTGAGAGACCGGGCCGATCCCGAGCCATCCCGAAGATGGCAGAGGGGAGGCGTCGGAATAGGATCTAAGTGCTGGTTTGGCTTCTTTCCGGTACTATGCGGTATCTAGGAGAAATCTCGCGGCTCTTGGTTCTTGTTGGAGCCTTTCTTCTTCCTGTCTTCATGGTGGAGGATTGGAGGCAGTGGCGGATCTGGCCACTGATTCAGCTCATGAGAAAGTGGTGGGTAACCCATGATCTTCTTAATTTGGACAAGTTTTATCTTGGGATTGCATGCCTAATCTGCAAAGCCCTAATACGATAAGGGACTGGCATGAGTGCCCAGCTCGTAAAAGATAAATACTAACGCACGAGTTCCTTCGCCCATTTATGAGTGATAAACAAAGGAATTTAGGGGATGTGATCGTCCCCACATGGGAGCCGTTCCTAGAAACTTGTCCAAATCATGAAGTGAGTGAGTTATCTATCAGCAATCGTTGACGAATCATGCACCTCCCAAAGGCCTGTTTTTATTCTGTTTGATCTAGAGATGGCACATGAGTTTTCCCTGCTTACCCTTTTGCACGGGGTTTATCCTTTATTTCGTGCTGAGTCAGTCCTTCCTACTTCCTTCCTTCTTGAGAGAGAACAGACACTTGATGTTAATAAAGATTCTTGCATACAAAGCTGCATTGAAAGTTGGCATGTTACATCTTTGTTGACATTATCTTTTCATAAGTGAGTTGTTTGCAAAAGCTTATGCTTAGTAAACATCTTCCGTTGTGTTAACATGTGCACTTCTTGACTGATAACATGTTCTTTCCAAAGCTTCAAATGATTCGATTATAAGTGAAAGAGAAAAAGTAAAAGTTATTAGTTGTTCCTTGACCAAGGCTATGTTTGCCATGATTTGATGAGTTTTCCAGGTCCTACTTTGTTATAATTGTTACTACTTTCTCATAAGGACCTTATGAGTTGAGGTTGCTGTTGAGGATGCTTCAGTTTGGTGAGAAATCTTGATGCTTCTTGTCTGTATTCTTTTATCGACGCTTCACTCTCTAAACTTGTGGACAGGTTTACCGAGCTCAGCAATCGCTTGGGGACCAGAGAGGTCTAATCTTCGGTGAGTTGATACGTCCAAAATGCATCACTATTTTATATTGTAATTTCATCCTATTCATTGATATATTCCACTTTAAAGTATTGTTCTTATTTTTTTTGTCTTATTTTACACAGTTTACAACTTTCCGGTGCCGAAGCAGCAGAACCAGAATTCAGCGGTGAAAAGTGGACACCAAGTTGCATAATCAGATCAAGTCCAAATGCGATGAAAATTTACGGGGAGTGTTTTTACGAAGATTGACTGGGGATCACCGAGGATGGAGGTGAGGGGACCTACCAGGCAGCCAGAAGAGTGCCTGGCGCGGGCCCCCTCCTGGCAGCGCCAGGCACCCTCCTGGATGCCTGGTGGGCCCCCTCGGTGCCCCCTCTCGCCTATAACCCCCCCCTTGGGTAGAAACCCTAAATAGAGAAGAGTTTCCGTGTTTCGCCGCCGCCACGGGGCGGAAACCTACAGAGGAGAAAAGCCATCTCCGGCGGGCAGATTCCGCCGGGTAGATCACCTCCCGGAAGGGGAGATCGTCGCCATCATCATCATCGTCACGGGCATCATCGAGATCATCATCAACAGCATCCCCAACATCAGCACCATCTCCCTCTCCATCCCATCTCATCTCACAATTGCAACTTGTGTTGTAATCCGTACTATGTATCCTCTCTACTCTGTTGGTGTTGATTACTACTTTGTGGTGAATGCTATTGAGTTTTGTTGGAGAAATATCATTGTATCCAGATTGTTTGCCACCCATCTATCACCTCTGATCATGATCTCTTTTATGTCTTGTGAGTAGTTACTTTAGTTCTTGAGAACATGGGAGAAGTCTAGTTGTTAGTAGTCATATGATGTTGAAGTATTATGTGTTGTTTGATACTTAAGTTGTGTTGTTATTTATCTAGTGGTGTTATGTGAGTCGAACACTTAACAATTCACCTTTCATGTGCCTAGAGGAATACATTGTGCATAAAGGATGCGTATGGTAGGTTGCCGGAGTGACAGAAACTTGAACCCCAGTTCTCACACTTTTGCACAAGGGAGTTATGGATCCTTGATCGTAATGCTGTGGTTAGGCTTATGCCTTAATTACTACCTTGTATTTGCGGATGCTTGCAAGGTGTGTAATCATAAGAGTGCACTTATCTTAGTCTAGAAGGTGTACTAGCATTGATCCACCCACCGACACTTATCAACACAATACATATTACTTGGCGGAGTATGAGTAACTTGGCTATCTCTCCCACGTGTTCTCGAGAACGCTTTAGCTTTTATAAGTTTAGTTCCTAGGCTTATCCTTGTGAAAGGATTGGGCCACTTGCTACTCCTCAGTTACCCTGTTTACTTTGCTTGTCTTTTACTTTTCTGTTGATTAAACCAAAACCCCCTAAATATTTACCTTTGAGTGTGTGCAGCCTTACCTTATCCAGTGTCACTTATCAACACCTTCTGCTCCTCGTTGGGTTCGACACTCTTATTTATCGAAAAGCTACAATTGATCCCCTAGACTTGTGGGTTATCAAGAATCGGTTATTGGCGCGGTTAACAGGGGAGGCAAACCCACTAAACCTATTAACTTCACCGCCATCAACGAGCTTTTCTGGCGCCGTTGCCGGGGAGTGTAGCGCTATTGGTAAGTGAAGCCGGTAAGGAAACCTTTATTTTCTTTTGTTACCTTCAGTACTTATGGACTCTTCTACTGTTGGTTCGTTGCTGGTAAGGAGCCGCCCCACGACTGTGGTGGTCACTCCTACCCCTACTGAAATTGTGCCCTATAAAATACCATCTGGTATTATTGATTATGTCTTGGCTAACCGTTATACAGGAGAAGGACATCCGGGAGAACACCTGCTATATTTATCACAATTATGTTCTTTATTTAAGCTTGCAGGTTTAACAATGGAGTTCGTCATGAAGAAACTATTCTCCGTATCACTCAAAGATAAAGCTTCAGATTGGTATAAGCTACTCGATAACTCTGATCTGCTTGAATGGCCAGAGCTTATGTCTCTCTTTTATGCAAAGTTTTATCCTCTTCGTGAAATTCACCAAGACAGGAACTACATCTACAACTTTTGGTCTCGCGACGGAGAGAGCATCGCTCAAGCTTGGGGGAGACTGAAGTCCCTGATGCTCAAATGCCTAAACCATGAGCTCCCCAAGGAAATTATACTTACAAATTTTTATGCCAGGCTTTCTCGTCAGGACAGGGAGATATTTGATGCAACCTCTAGCGGGGTATTCCAGACCAGAAGTATGGAAGAAAAATGGGATCGTATAGAAAGGATCTAGAAGAACACTGAAGACTGGGAAATTGATAAAGGTATTGAACCCGCTATAAACTATGAGCATGACTACATTGAGAGTTATGTGAAGACTGATTACTTTAATACCTTTTGCTCTAAAATTGGTCTTGATTCCCAGCTAATGGTTGACTTTTGCAAGGACTTTGCTTCTCATATTGATTCTTCTAAAAAGAAGGAGAGTCAACATCATAAACCTTTCAAGGAGTCACCTATTGAGATTAATGTTACTGATCCTGTTTTACCTGAAGTTGTGTATGAACAGCCTCCTTATCCCTCAAGGATAAGGGAGCACTCTTTTGTTACAGGTATTCTAAACAAAAACGGAAGGACCACTGACGAACCTGAGGACATGATCAAGGTCAAGCCTCAAGTTGCAATGGTCATGGATCTGGTAACCAGTGATATTGAAGAATCCACTATTAGTTTTTGTGCTGTTTCTACCAACATTGTCACAACCAAGAACAAAGGCCCAATTTCAGGTACACCAGTTGTATCTGTCAAAATAGGAGATCACAATTACTATGGGCTATGTGATTTAGGATCTAGCGTCAGCGCTATTCCCTTCACACTTTATGAAGAGATCATGCACGTGATTCAGCCGTGTGAGATCGAGGACATTGATGTCACGATTCATCTTGCAAATAAACAAACAATCTCTCCAGTTCGGATTGTGAGAGATGTTGAAGTACTTGTAAGGCCCGATATGCGGTACTGTTCCAGATCTAGATGTTTCCATCTAGATCCGGGGACGAAGCACATATCGGTCCCACCGCGAAATATGACGAAGTCATATGTCCCGGATTTCCAACATGATATCACAACATTACAGATACAAGGATACAACATCTCATACAATCGGCATACAACTGCATTAAATACAATATATCAGCGGAAGGTACATGTCTGGGTACAGACTACAAGCAAATGCCGAGTGGCAAAGAGAAAATCATCGATCCCCATAACCACACGGGTCCAGGCCCACCTCCGGGATCCGCCTAACTAGTCGTCGTCGAGTCTCCACGTGAAACGTCGATCACCATACCTGTTGTCGACCAAGAACCCTGAAAAGAGTTTGGGGGTAGTATCATGAGTACAGAAGTAGTTAGCATCCAACTGTAGTGGTCAACTGACCCAGCAAGGAATTCATCACTCGTCATTCTAGGACAACTAGTAGTTTACGGTAAGTATGGGGTAAGTGGTGAGGTTGCTGCCGCACTAGCATTTATGAAGTGGCTAACGATCTATATAGTAAGATAAGGAGTCAAGCATTCGATGAGGAAAACACCTCCAACAAGTCTTGCTATCAGCTACTTACGCAAACATAACACCTATCCTATTCTTGTCTTCCTCTTCGCATCCCGACGAAGAAGAAGCAGTCAAGGCACACACACGTTGATCAAATTATATTAAGATTATCTCAGTTGTTGTTGTCTATGAATAAGGAGTACGTCTCAAGTCGTCCATAACCGTGGACACGGCTTCTCGAAAAGATTTAACCCTGCAGGGGTGTACCAACTGCCCATTACAAGGCTCCGCACGCACGCCCATCTCTCTCAGTTGCTACCCATCACAGGCAACCATTTTATGATTTAGTTTCGAGAGATCCGAAATTACAGGTCCCTCTAACTAACAATGAACAAATCTGGGTGGCCCCCGGGGAGTCGACACCCAACCCAAAAGCCAGCCACGCTCTCGGATCAGACTCTTCCGTATGGCCAAGGTCGGGATTAGCCTCACCTATATAACAGGGGACTTCCCTAGCTCACCAGTGTAGACCAACAAAGGAACTCTGTCTCTGTTGGCCCGAGTTGTTTTAAATCCACTGGCTGCAGACCAGTTACGCACACGGTTTCAAATGGTAAAATCAGCTTGGGCCACCACTAGAAATGTTTGAAGCTAGGTAGGTAAGAAAAGGGGACCCCATAGCATCCCACACGCGGTTAGGCATGCTCAGTCTTAAAACCAATACCCGGAACTCGGATCCAAGGTGACTCGAATGGAACAAAGCGTCAGGGCGGGATAGCCTAGACCTTCCATCCTTCGTCGAGTATAGTCAACATTTATAATAATCATATCATCCACAATAATTTAATAATGTGATAGCCCAAACCTAGGAGTAACAGGGTAACATCGTAGCATCCTAAGCATGCATACTAAGCAGGGGCTGAGCAACGAGCAATAGTAACATAGCAGTACAAGGTTTGCTGGGTGGGGACATGGCTGTATCGGTTTGAAAGAGGCTGTAAACATGTGGTAGGATCAAACATCGAACCTATCCTATACTAGCATGCAAACCGCTGGTTGAAATAGAATGGATCATAAGTAATGTATATTCCTTGCATGTTGATAAGTCGGGTTCCGAAGGTGTAGGCGATCGCAAGCTCGCATCGTCTCCGAGAGGTAACCGCGGAAGCACACAAGACGGTAAACACTGGAAAGCAATCAATGAGCAAACATCTATTACTACGAAGCAATCACGAGCAAGCAACAACGAGAAGGCAACACGAGGCAACGCACTACGATACGGATCTACCGTCGAGAGCGGTTACTAACAGGTTAAGTGGAGTATTCGTCACACACAACGATACCGCAAATTTACAAGGGTTCAAGTTGTTTAGCTACACAATATGAGCAAATGTTGTTAATATAGCATATCACTCAAGCATGGCATAACACACAAACATGGCAAGAGGTGAAGCATAAATAAACTATCTAATCTAGTCACTTTAAGTGGGGGTAAAACCTATACATGCCAACTATTACGGACCCCACGACAATTATTGCATTTGGTACTGTTCTGCCCTAAACATAATTTTATTGTTTTTATTAGCAAGCAAGAGCAACATAAACACAATCTACATGCAATTCTAGTCAAGTTACATATAAGAAATTTTTAATCCGAGCAACGGTTAAAAATTTATTAAAGAAACAATTTACGGTGGCAAGCAATGTAATTAGCAGTCAAACATCATGTAAACAAACTTAAACATGGCAAAAGATCACATTTTATTAATCTACGCGAAAAACTAAGCAATTTGCATGTTTGACGCGTCGCGATCCGAGCTACGGTTGCAAAGATACGGGCCTCGCAAGAAAATAATAAAATATGCCAATTTATCTGCTCAGGAAAAAAATAGAGCAACGGGCCAAATCTATTTGAACCGGGCCTCAGCAGAAGCGAGCTCAATATAATACAAGACGCCCACGGGCGCTACTTAGCTACTGGCCCAGCCCAACTACCGCAACAAAAAAAAGAAAAAAAAGGAAAAGAAGGGGGCGGCTCACCCCATGGGCCGAGCCCAGGACGCATGGTGGGCTGGGGCACTGGGGCGCCGTTGCTGGGCCACGTGGTGGCGCACCAGGCCCAGGGGCCAGGCCGGCCAGGCTTAGCGTCCATGCGCAGGAGCGAGCGAGCGAGGGCTCGAGCTCGTCCCGAGCGAGGAGGGCGGCAGCGGACGGGCTCGCCGGCCTGCGTTCGCGAGGCGGCGTGGGAAGGCAGGGTCGACGGGGAGGGAAGATCCAGGGTGCTGCGGGTCGGAACCGGCGACGAGGGCGTGGTCCAAGGCGGCGCGGGGTCTTCTTCCATGGCGCGGGTCGACGTCCAGAACTCCATGGCGGCTCCTGTCCATGGCTTGAAGCACGGGGAGAGAAGGATTAGAGGAAGGAGAAGAAAGGGAGAGGAGGAGGGCGCGAGGGGAGAGGGGGAGGCGCGAGGGGGCGGCGACCTGGCAGGCGGGGGCGGCTCGCCGGCGATTCGGCTCGCCGACCGGAGCGGAGGTGAGGTGGCGGCGGGTCTCGGGGCTCGGGCGCAGCTGGAAGAGAGGCTCGGGAGGAGGAGCTCCACGGGAGTCTTCACGGGGCGACGTGGCGCAATCCTGGCCCTCCGATCTCAGATCCGAGGGCTGGGAACGCCCCTGATCTAGGGTTTCGTGGATCTGAGGACTTGGGGGAAAATTTGGGGGAAAAATAGGGGGGTGGCTGCAATTTTGGCTAGGGGAAACCCTAGAAAGGGGTGGGAGTGTGGTGGTCTTTATATAGCCCAGGTGGCAGGCAGTTTGCAAAAACATCCCCGGTTTTTCTCTCACGCGCGCGATGTTTACGTTCCTGACCGCCGGGGGTCCGCAGGACCTCCGATTCGGGCAAAACTTTGAACTGCGTGATCAGCGCGTCGAGCCGGTGGCGTTCACCTCGCGCTGGAACCGTTCTGAGAACACTTTCCGGCGCGCTATAACAATAACCCGTTTAATTATTAAATGGGGATTTTCGTTCCGTTGGCTGCGGCTGGTCTCGTGCGGTTTTCGCGACGGTGATCGGGCGAAATCTGTTGTCGCAAATGTCGAGTGTCTGGGTGGCAAGGGTCGGTCTCCGTCCGATACGAGATAAGAGGGGTAAAATAATCGCCGATCAATAAATCGGGGATGCAAACACCGCAAACAAATCAGACAATCAAACAATTCACACCGAAAACAAAATTTTTAATTTTTGTGAAATCTGGGTTGTTAAAGTACTCTGCGGGAAGGTAAAATGTCCTACTGAGTTTCTTGTACTTGGTTCAGTGCAAGATAGTTTTTGCCCTATTATCTTTGGTAAGCCCTTCCTCAGCACTTGTGGAGCTATTACAGATTGCAAGAAAGGTAAAGTTTCTGTTGAATTCAACGGTGAGCCGTATGAATTTAATTTTTCTAAGTTTGCTAAGAAGCCTCGTGGTACTGACTTGTCAAGTAATGACAAAATTATTGAAGAAATTGCTTCTATTGCTATTCCTCTTGATGACACTTTGCATTAATTTATGGAAGACCACGAGAATGACATACATATGCAGGATAGGGATGAACTAGAAGACATATTTCTAAGACAAACTCCTATCCTGAAGCACAACCTCCCGGTTGAACCTTTAGGAATCCTCTCGCAACCAAAAGAAGACCCGGTGTTTGATCTAAAACCACTACCCGATACGCTCAAGTATGCTTATTTAGATGAAAATAAAGTATATCATGTTATTATCAATTCTAACCTTTCAGGGTATGAAGAAGAGCGATTATTGGAGACACTGCGCAGACACCGAGGTGCTATTGGCTATACTCTTGATGATCTCAAGGGTATTAGTCCATCCATTTGCCAACATACTATCAATCTCGAGCCCGATGCTAAACCAGTTGTTGATCATCAACGACGGTTGAACCCAAGGATGAAGGGCGTGGTTAGGACGGAGGTTCTCAAACTTCTAGCCGCAGGTATCATCTATCCTATAGCTGATAGTAAGTGGGTAAGTCTCGTTCATTGTGTTCCTAGGAAAGGAGGTATTATTGTTGTTCCTAATGATAAAAATGAACTAATACCTCAGAGGACTATTATTGTACATAGAATGTGTATTGATTTCAGGAAGTTGAACAAGGCCACCAGGAAGGACCACTATCCTCTGCCCTTTATTGATCAGATGCACGAGCGGCTGTCTAAAAACACCCACTTCTGCTATCTTGATGGGTATTCTGGCTTCTCCCAGATTCACGTTAACACCGCGGATCAAGAGAAGACCACCTTTACGTGTCCTTACAGTACTTATGCTTATAGGCGTATGCCTTTTGGTTTGTGTAATGCACCTGCTACTTTTCAGAGGTGTATGTCTGCAATATTTCATGGTTTCTGTGAGGAGATTGTAGAAGTTTTCATGGATGAATTTTCCGTCTATGGAAACTCCTTTGACCACTGTCTCCACAATCTTAATAAAGTTTTGCAGAGATGTGAAGAAACGAATTTGGTGCTCAATTGGGAGAAGTGCCATTTCATGGTTAACGAAGGGATAGTTCTTGGACACAAGATTTCCGAAAGGGGAATTGAAGTGGACAAGGAAAAAATTGAAGCTATTGAAAGGATGCCCTATCCAAGGGACATCAAAGGTATTCGTAGTTTTCTAGGTCATGCTGGTTTCTATAGAAGATTTATCAAGGACTTTTCTAAGACCTCGAGACCCCTTACCAATCTTCTCCAGAAGGATTCTCCTTTTGTATTTGATGAAGATTGTAAGGAAGCTTTTGAAGTTCTTAAGAAAGCCTTGATAACCGCTCCTATAGTACAACCACCTGACTGGAATTTGCCCTTTGAAATTATGTGTGACGGTAGTGATTTTGCTGTTGGAGTTGTTTTAGGACAAAGGGTTGACAAGAAGTTGAATGTCATCCACTATTCCAGAAAGACACTTGATAGTGCTCAAAAGAATTATGCTATTACCGAGAAGGAATTCTTGGCAGTGGTGTTTGCTTGTGATAAGTTTAGGCAGTATATTGTTGATTCTAAAGTTATTATTCATACTGACCATGCTGCCATTAAGTATCTTATGCAGAAAAAGGACGCCAAACCAAGACTCATTAGATGGGTACTCCTTCTTCAAGAATTTGATTTGCAGATTGTCGATAGAAAAGGAGAAGACAATCCGATGGCGGATAATCTTTCAAGGATGGAAGATATCCCGCACGATCCTATTCCAGTCAACGACAGTTTCCCAGATAACAACTTGCTGTTGTAAAAGTACAATCTCATTCCGACCCTTGGTTTGCAGATTATGCTAATTTTATCGTTGCAAAGTTTTTGCCTCCAGGTTTTACATTTCAGCAGAGGAAGAAATTCTTCACGGATTTGAGGCACTACTTTTGGGATGATCCACATCTTTACAAAGAAGGTGCGGATGGGGTCGTAAGAAGGTGTATACCGGAGCACGAGCAGCAGGACATTCTTCGACAATGTCACGATAGTCCCAATGGAGGACATCATGCCGGTGAAAGGACCGCACATAAAGTTTTACAATCAGGTTTTTCTTGGCCTACTCTTTTTAAGGACGCCCGAAGGTACGTTCTATCTTGTGATAAGTGTCAGAGAGTTGGTAACATTAGCAGGAGAAATGAGATGCCTATGAATTACTCACTAGTGATTGAACCTTTCGATTGCTGGGGTTTTGATTTTATGGGTCCTTTTCCTCCTTCACACAAGTACACACACATCTTAGTTGTTGTTGATTATGTAACCAAGTGGGTTGAAGCAATCCCCACTAAGAGTGTTGATCACAAGACATCTTTGAAAATTCTCAAGGATGTAATTTTTCCTAGGTTTGGAGTACCAAGGTACCTCATGACAGATGGAGGGTCACACTTCACGCATGGAGCTTTTAGGAAAGCTCTAGCCAAGTACGATGTCAATCATAGGATTGCATCACCGTACCACCCTCAAAGTAGTGGGCAAGTTGAGCTCAACAATAAGTAGATCAAGTTGATCTTACAGAAGACAGTAAACAGTTCTAGAAAGGACTGGTCAAAGAAGTTAGGAGATTCTTTGTGGGCGTATAGAACTGCTTACAAAAACCCCATGGGCATGTCTCCGTATAAAATGGTCTATGGCAAGGCTTGCCATTTACCATTAGAGTTAGAGCACAAGGCTTTCTCGGTTGTCAGAGAGCTAAATGCTGACCCAAAGATAGCTGGTGAAAAGCGTCTCATGAACTTGACTTCTCTAGATGAGTGGAGTAGTGAAGCTTACGAGAGCACTAAAATGTTCAAGGAAAAGGTAAAGAAGTGGCACGATAAAAGAATTCTGAAACGTGAATTAATGTTGGTGATAAAGTTTTGTTTTTTAGATCTCGTTTTAGGTTTTCTCCAGGTAAACTACTTTCCAGATGGGAAGGACCATTTCATATCGAAGAAGTATTCGGTCTGGTGAAATCAAGATCAATAATTTCGAAGGCACCAAACCTCAAGTTGTGAATGGACAAAGACTCAAACATTATATGGCAGGTGATCCAATCAATGTGGATGCAAACATGATATATACAAAGACTCGCGAAGAACATGTTGCAGCCAGTTTCAGACTCCGGCAGGAGCAGTGTAAGGCCCGATATGCGGTACTGTTTCAGATTCGGACGTTTCCGCCCGAACCCGAGGACGAAGCACATATCGGACCCACCGCGACATATGACAAAGCCATATGCCCCGGATTTCCAACATGATATCACAACATTACAGATACAAGGATACAACATCTCATACATCCGGCATACAACTGCCTTAAATACAATACAACAGCGGAAGATACATGTCTGAGTACAGACTACAAGCAAATGCCTACTGGCAAAGAGAAAAGCATCGATCCCATAACCACACGGGTCCAGGCCCTCCGCCGGGATCCGCCTAACTAGTCGTCGTCGAGTCTCCACGTGAAACGTCGATCACCAAACCTGTTGCCGATCAGAACCCTGAAAAGAGTTTGGGGGTAGTATCATGAGTACAGAGGTACTCAGCATCCAACTGTAGTGTTCATCTGACCCAGCAAGGACTTCATCACTCGTCATTCTAGGACAACTAGTAGTTTACGGTAAGGAAGGGGTAAGTGGTGAGGTTGCTGCCGCACTAGCTTTTATGAAGTGGCTAACGATCTAGAGAGTAAGATAAGAAGCCAAGCATTCGATGAGGAATCGCCTCCAACAAGTCTTGCTATCAACTACTTGCGCAATCATAACACCTATCCTATCCTTGTCCTCCTCTTCGCATCCCGACGAAGAAGAAGCAGTCAAGGCACACGCACACGTTGATCAAGTTGTATTAAGATTATCTCAGTTGTTGTTGTCTATGAACAAGGAGTAGGTCTCAAGTCGTCCATAACCGTGGACACGGCTTCTCGAAAAGATTTAACCCTGCAGGGGTGTACCAACTGCCCATTACGAGGATCCGCACGCACGTCCATCACTCTCAGTTGCTACCCATTATAGGCAACCATTTTATGATTTAGTTCCAAGAGATCCGAAACGACAGGTCCCTCTAGCTAACAACAAACAAATCCGGGTGGCCCCCGGGGAGTCGACACCCAATCCAAAAGCTGGCCACGCTCTCGGATCGGACTCTTCCGTCTCAACAGGGTTTGGGTTACCGGTTAGTTCTCTTATGAGACCGGGCCCTCGCCGGTCATAGGTGGACCAACAGGGAAACCATGTCTCCGCTGGTCCGGGTTGTTTAAAAATAATATCTGCCAGGAGCGACCCAACAGACACACACACGGTTTTCAAATGGTAAATCAGCTTGGGCCACCTCTAGAAATGTTTGAAGCTAGATAGGTAAGAAAAAGGGGACCCCATAAAATCCCACATGCGGTTAGGCACGCTCAGTCTTAAAACCAATACCCGGAACTCGGATCCTAGGTGACTCGAATGGAACAAAGCGTTGGGGCGGGATAGCCTAGACCTTCCATCCTTCGTCGAATATAATCAACATTATAATAATCATATCATCAACAATAATATAATAATCAGGTGATATCCCAACCCAAGGAGTAACAGGGTAACATCGTAGCATCCTAAGCATGCATACTAAGCAGGGGCTGAGCAACGAGCAATAGTAACATAGCAATACAAGGTTTGCTGGGAAGGGACATGGCTGTATCGGTTTGAAAGAGGCTGTAAACATGTTGTAGGATCAAACATCGAACCTAACCTAGACTAGCATGCAAACCGCTGGTTGAAATAGAATGGATCATAAGTAATGCAAGTCCTTGCCTGTTGATAAGTCGGGTTCCGAAGGTGTAGTTGATCGCAAGCTCGCATCGTCTCCGAGAGGTACCCGCGGAAGCACACAAGACGATAAACACTGGAAAGCAATCAACGAGCAAGCATCTATTACTACGAGGCAAACACGAGCAAGCATCAACAAGAAGCAACACGAGACATCGCACCTACCGTCGAGAGTGGTTACTAACAGGTTAAGTGGAGTACTCGTCACACGCGACGAATACCACACGTTTACGGTGGTTCAAGTTGCTTAGCTACAGGTGACCAAACAACGGTTATTAACATGGCAACTCAATCAAGCATGGCATAGCACAAAAACAAGTCAAGAGGTGAAGCACAAAGTAAACTATCTATGCTAGACAATTTAAGTGGGGCACAATCCTAAACATGGCATAACACTAAGTGCCGCACGACAATTAAAGGATTTGGTACTGTTCTGCCCTAAACCATATTTTAAGTTGGTTAACAACAGCAAACAATAGCATAAACACAAAGAACACGAAAAACTAATCAAGTTACATATAAAGAACACCCCAAACGGAGTTACGGTTAAAAAGATATAAGCAAAACAATTTATGCACACATGCTGTAAAAACAGGGGTAAATCTATATGCAAAAGTGCAGCAACATGACATAGCAATACATGGGATGAGAGTAGACAACATGCTTAACAATATGCAATTGGAATCACTCAATTTCGATGAACGGTTGCGAAGCAATCGTCATCCGAAGTTGCAATAAAATAACAGTTTCAGCAATAGCAGCACAATAATATCAGGATAGCTACTTTGGAGCAAGATATAAACATGATGCAGCAAGCAAATATGGCATGTGAATGCATGAAACTGAAGTGGAAACATTGCTTAACGCAACGCAAAAGGAATCAATGCAATAGGCCTCATGGATTTGTTACAATCATCATGCAAAGTTGCAACAAAATAATAACAGCAGCACATAACAGGAAAATTAGCAGTTTAACGGCCTGATGCCCTGTTCAGCACACAATTACACAATCAAGATGAGCTCAAACGGAAAAACTTTCTACATACGAAAGCTAGAGCACGCAAAACTGAGCAACTTTCGTTTTGGGGGCACGTTCATCGGAGCTACCGTTTAACGAGAAATTACAGTACATAATTGAATCAGCAGCAGTTTTTTTCAGACTTAGCAAAATTCCAGCAGGCTCATGAAAAAAAAATAAAAAAAGGATTCGGGCCCTCACCCCAAACGGGCTCGGCCCATCTGGCGCTGGAGGCCGCTGCTGGGCTGGATCTGGCGCCTGGGCTGGCTTGGGCCGCGGTGGCCTGATCTGGTCGGGCCCACACGCGGGCGCAGCAGCGGCTGGGACGAGCCGGCTCGCCTCGTCTCCACGACGGAGGCAGCGGTGGCGACGGCGCTGGACTTGGTGGCCGCTCCGGCGAGGCGCGTCGGCGGCCAGGACGCAGGTGGGCGGTGAGGAGGCGCGGAGGGAGGCTGCAGGCGGCGGCTCCGATGGCCTATGGGAGCGGCGCCGGCGCGGCTTCGGGCGAGCTCCGGCTCGGCCTCCAATGGCGGGCGCGGCGCGGACCTGTGGAGGGAGAAGAGGAGGAGGTGAGAAGCAGGAGGAGAGGGAGGAAGAGAAGGAGGAGAGGAGGCCGTGGGCGCGGCGGCTCGCCGGCCGGCGGCTGGTCGGAGGCAGTTGGCGGCGGGGCTCGGCTGTGGAGGCGACGCACGGTGGTGGCGGCGTCCAGATGGGCCCCGTGCGGGCCTGGCGGCGGAGGAGCGGGCCCGCGGAGCCCGAAGCGCAGCTGGAGGTGGGAGGAGCCCCTCCGGGGTGACGTGGCCTCTCTAGGGCCCTCAGATCTCAGATCTGACGGTCCTGGATGCCCCTAGGCTAGGGTTTCGGGATTTTGGAGGACTAGGGGGCAGATTTGGAGATTTTGTGAGGGGGGTGGCTGCAAATTGCACCTTGGGAAACCCTAATTGGGTGTGGGAGGCTTGTGGTCTTTATATAGGCAGGTTGGCTGGCCAGTTGACGCAAACGCCCTCGGTACCCCTCTCGCGTGTCCGGTGAATACGTTCGTGACCGCCGAGACTCCGTACGGACTCCGATTCCGATGAAATCTCGAACCACGCGCTCAACGCGTCGAGCTCTTCGATCGTACCTCACTGCGGTGACATTTCGACAACATTTTTCGGAGCCCCATAAAATAATCCGTTTATTTATTAAACGGGGTTTTTCGTTCCGTTGGCTGCGGCTGGTCTCGTGCGGTTTTCGCGACGGTGATCGGGCGAAACCCGGTGTCGCAAGGTCGTGTGTCGAGGTGGCAAGGGTCGGTCTCCGTCCGATACGAGATAAGAGGGGGAAAAATAATCGTCGATCGATAAATCGGGGATGCAAACACCGCAAACAAATCAGACAATCAAACAATTCACACCGAAAACAAAATTTTAATTTTTGTGAAATCTGGGCTGTTACAAGCAGAATAAGAAAAGTTATGAATTATGGTAAGAAAACACCGCGAACGTCAAAAAAAGTTTACTTTTCAAAGTTTTTGCAAAATTAGGAAAATTCCAAGCCCGAGTGGAGCCGGAGAGGAGCTCCAGGGGGCCCAGGAGGCTTCCTGGCGCGGCCCCCCTCCTGGCCGCGCCAGGAACCCTCCTGGGTGCCCTGGACTCTGACTCCGACTCCACCTAGGCTTGAAACCTTCCTTCTGTTGCAGAAATTTTTGCTATATATTTGCCCAGATAGTCCCGGCACCGTATCTCTCGATTTCGCGTGTTTTCTTCTCGAGATGTTTCTCCCAAGACTAAAAATTGATTAGTAGAGATGTCTTCTTGTGGCTCGAGCGGAGCGGACTTCTTGGGATGGCGTCTACGTCAAGTCCAGAAGGATCTTAATCAAGGGAAGCACGTTGATTGGGCTACCGAAGAAGAAATTGCCGCAAGACAAGCGGAGATGGAGCGCTCCGTGAGAGAGGAAGTCAAGGCTATCACTGCCCAACAACAAGGAGGTCCAAGCAATCCCATCATGGTGGGATATGTCCAACCTCAATATGATCTTTCTCTTAACCTTTAAGGGCCCTCCACTTCACTTGAAGATCAACTCATGCTTTCCACCATCTCCGAGGCCTACCGCATCACCAACCAACTCTTTGAAGATTTCCGTGTACTAAAAGTACAAGGGGAAGTCTTGGAGTCAGAGAACCGAACACTTCGCCGTGTCATCAGGGATCTGAAGAAACAACCACAACAAGATGAGGAGTAAATCTCCTCGGGTAATGGCATCCCCTTAGCTTGTTCCAAGCTTGTGGGAGTGTCCGGTATCTTTATCTTTATCTTTGTCTTTAAGAGTCAAGTAGAGTCGTATCATGTCTAGGGAAGTTACTTTATGAAATAGGTGTTGCTTTGAGGTCTATCACTCCTTTTGTGGAGAGCTTTGTATCCGTGAGTGTGGGTCGTCTATGAAGGAATATTAATGAGAAGTCTCACTACAACAAAGACCCCCTATAACAACGGATGGGCAGCAACGATGACGACAATATGTGTTATTTTAATTTAAAGCGTTATGTTATTTTGTTGCCCCTCCCATATTCCCCACTTAGCACTAACCTCCACGTATCCACCTCCCACCTCCCCACATCAAGCGTTCCCTATCCTAAACGAGAGACACCTCCAGTACCTAGGGTTCCCACCGCTGCCGCCCCCTTGCCGTCCGCCACCTCCCATTCCTTTGCCGAGATCACCTTCCTTGCCGTTTTGTCCGAGCATCAGCGATGCACACGGCACCATCAGTCATCCACCACATGTCGGGGAAGGTGCAGTCGTCGCCATTCCTCTAGGCGTTGGAGATGAAGCCGTTGTTCCTCCGCGCGCTGTAGATGCAGGCCGTCGTTCCTCCATGCGCCGTAGATGAAGGCCGCCATTCCTCCGCGCCGGAGATGCAAGGCACCATTCCTCTGTGCGCCGGAGATGCAGGCCGCCATATGCAGGTACAGCAAGCACCAACGCCCCCATCCTCAACTGCAGTAGTTTAGCAGGTATTGTTCTGTCCCTCGTCATCTTTATGTGTATCCCATAAATCCATTATTCCCAACGTCCTCACCCATCCCTTTTTCTCCTTGCCAGCGTCGCCCATCGGCACACAACAGTTGACTGGCCATAGCCCACTGAAGGCCAGCTAGCGACCCAAGCCAAAACAAATAGTCACCTCCTTTGACCTCTCGAAAATACCAAGTCTTTGTGAGTGCTTGATTTGTTACTTTTGTTGTTGATTTGTATCCATTGATCATATCTCAAGTCCCCGTGAAAGCTTGATTTGCGAGATTATTTGTAACTGATGTGAGAATTTTTTTTCTAGAGAGATTTTCAGGTGATGTAAATACTGCTACATGAGGCGACCCTCATCATCTATTCATCTAATTACAGTTTTCTACAACTTAATTTTTATTCAGTTGAAGAATTCTTGTTAACACTATTTAGCATGACAACAATCTGAGTGTAAATTTTATCAAGTGAAGCATTGTTCTTAAGATGATAACTATTTAATTGTGTCAAATTTCTAATTAATATTCATTCCCAGCCTCAAAAGAAATTGTATCTACTGAAAAATTATTGTTAGGATGAGTGCAGCATACCTTTCCTTCAACCTGGGTTTCCTAACTATTAGTTTTAGCTCTGCCATTGAAACTCCCTAAACTATTTAAACTAAAAAAATTAGGAAAATTTCCAAATATTAATAGAAAGTTAGCTCCCAAATGTGGTATTTTTCTTATTCTCTCTCTCTCTCTCTCTCTCTCTAAGAAAATATTATGCTCACATGTTTCTATGACTTGCAGGTTTGATAGGTTTCCTCAAATGACTATATTAAAGTTAAGTCAGGGGCTCCGGGTTGGCGTGGAGACGAACATAAGTGGATTAGATAGTTTGTAATTTCCCTGCTTTCCCCCTTTATGTTTCTTAGTTCATTACACACCTCTTCTTTTTTATGCATGAGTTGATAAGTTCAACTGTCCCAAAGCTGATGGTGCCTTTTCTCGTTTTGTTTCTGCTACAGTTTCCTAGAACTTTATTAATGGATCAAGAAATTATAATCTGTGACTTTGTAAATCTCAGGTAACTATGGCATCTTGTGTGACGTATATTATTTAAATATTCTTGAGTTGTTGGCACTGATATTTATCCAAATACACCATATCAAGCATGATAAATGAATCATTTCCAGCAAGAGTAGTACGGGTGTAATGTGACACAAAGATAGTTAGTGCAGAGACCTCTCAAATATATAAATATACAATTCCGTACATTCGATATTATTGGTTTCTTATCATTTGTTTGGTTGCCGAATTCACCGCATAGTTTGTATAATATAATGTTTGGATAATTTGTATAGATAATAATTTGATGGTTGTTCCCAATGAACAACCACATCTAATTGGTCAATGATGTTCGGTGTTTTAATATGCAGTTTTTTATCTAGTGAGCCATGCATATTCAAAAACATGTGTATGCTAATAAAGTTAAATTGAATGTACTCCATTTACAAAGAATGTCTGAACACTTGATCTATGTGTTTCTACTTCGCAGCATACTTTCACTAGTGTGTACTACTTCTACTTCTTTGCAAAGTGGTGGCACTGATATTACAAGTATATGTACTTTTCACATCTGAATTTTGGTATTTTTTAAATAAAATATACTAGATCAATATATAATGAATGTTTATATAGTTTTGAGTACATGAATATGGGTGGCATAATCTAGTATCTTAATTAATAAATTCATGTTCAATGTTTTTTATTCAAATTATCAATTTGCCTCGTATCTGTATAAATCTAAGTCTTGGTAAATCAGATTTGTATGGCGTTCCTTTAACCTTTACTTCCCTGTTAACTTGTCTTTCTATATACTAATGTAAGTTACTCATCTCATATTATTCTTGCTGTTGTTGTTGTTGTAGATCACCAAGATAAATTGATGATGCATGCGTTAGGTGTTAATTGTGGATGCTGATTGCAAGGATGAGAATGGGGCTACTACAACATAGTATTTGGAATGTCATTTATAGGATTTATGCTTCAAACATTATAGTTGAGTGGAAGGATAAGAATTGGGTTGTTGATAGATATATAGTTTCTCCTCTTGTAGTCTTTGGATCATATTTCTTGTAATGCAACATATTTCATTTAATATATGAGATCTTTTTGTGTATTATATTGTGGATCATGTGCATTGTTGCCATTGACATGATAATTTTGGTTAGCCATATATAAAATATCATTATTCATGCTATCTCGTGAAGTGTTTAGTTGATGCACTGTTATGCCAATTTAACAATCCATTTGTGCGATCGTCACCAACGCATATGAAGTGTTGTTGATCCTTTGGCTTTATATGTTGCTATGTACCAACGCATTTACATGCCATTTACCAATGCAAGCATATATGTTGTTGTAGACCCTTGCAACGCCACCTACGGCAACGCATACAAGTCCGTTGGTGTAGACATTAGCAACACATATATTGACATAGAACAACGCATCGATGTGTTGCTATATGGGGGTTCCTATTGTAGTGTCTATTGGTTTCTTCGCTGCACTCGATATTCTCTTCACGCAATCGACATTATGAGCTGATTCTTATGGGGAGTATTGACCTTATATCAGGTATGGCTTCGAAAAATTTATTTAAATCTTGGCAAGTATAGCTTTGGTCATAACAACAATCATGTTTTTCTCAAAGTAGCGACATAGCCAAAACCTTTGTGTTATTATGCTTGAAGTGTTATGTTGACAAGGAAGACAACTTGATGTTTCATGCTAGTTTTAATGTTTATGCTTTGTATTGCTTGCATCTAAGTTCTCATCAATTTTCTGGTCTCTCAAAGCCTTGCTAGCTAAAACTCTGTACTAAGCGGAATTCTGCTTGTACTTCCATACCCTGAAACCAACATCTTCCACTTGAGTACACCATACCTTCCTATTTGTGGTATTCCACTACCACTCCTAAAGTATATTTTTTATGTGCTATCTCTAGATGTTCAAAATCTTCTATTTTGTGCCACTGATTCAGCTCATGAGGAAGTGGTGGGTAACCCATGATCTTCTTAATTTGGACAAGTTTTATCTTGGGATTGCATGCCTAATCTGCAAACCCCTAATACGAGAAGGGACTCGCATGAGTGTCCAGCTCGTAAAAGATAAATACTAACGCACAAGTTCCTTCGCCCATTTATGAGTGATAAACAAAGGAATTTAAGGGGATGTGATCGTCCCCACATGGGAGCCGTTCCTCGAAACTTGTCCAAATCATGAAGTGAGTGAGTTATCTATCAGCAGTCGTTGACGGATCATGCACCTCCCAAAGGCCTGTTTTTATTCTGTTTGATCTAGAGATGGCACATGAGTTTTCCCTGCATACCCTTTTGCACGGGGTTTATCCTTTATTTTGTGCTGAGTCAGTCCTTCCTACTTCCTTCCTTCTTGAGAGAGAACAGACACTTGATGTTAATAAATTTTCTTGCATACAAATCTGCATTGAAAGTTAGCATGTGACATCTTTGTTGACATTATCTTTTGATAAGTGAGTTGTTTGCAAAATCTTTTGCTTAGTCAACATCTTCCGTTGTGTTAACATGTGCACTTCTTGACTCATAACATGTTCTTTCCAAAGCTTCAACTAGTTCCATTATTAGTGAAAAAGCAAAAGTAAAAGTTATTAGTTGTTCCTTGATCAAGGCTATGTTTGCCATGATTTGATGAGTTTTCCAGGTCCTACTTTGTTATAATTGTTACTACTTTCTCATAAGGACCTTATGATTTGAGGTTGCTGTTGAGGATGCTTCAGTTTGGTGAGAAATCTTGATGCTTCTTGTCCGTATTCTTTTATCGACTCTCTAAACCTGTGGACAGGTTCACCGAGCTCAGCAATCGCTTGGGTACAAGCGAGGTCTAAGCTTGGGGGAGTTGATACGTCCAAAATGCATCACTATTTTATATTGTAATTTCATCCTATTCATTGATATATTCAACTTTAAAGTATTGTTCTTATGTTGTTTTGGCTTGTTTTACACAGTTTACAACTTTCCGGTGCCGAAGCAGCAGAAGCAGAATTCAATGGTGAAAAGTGGACACCAAGTTGCTCAATCAGATCAAGTCCAAATGCGATGAAAATTTACGGGGAGTGTTTTACGAAGATTGACTGGGGATCACCGACGATGGAGGTGAGGGGACCCACCAGGCAGCCAGAAGAGTGCCTGGCGCGGCCACCCTCTTGGTTGCGCCAGGCACCCTCCTGGATGCCTGGTGGCCCCCCTCGGTGCCCCCTCTCGCCTATAAAACCCCCCTGGGGTAGAAACCCTAAATAGAGAAGATTTTCCGTGTTTCGCCGCCGCCACGGGGCGGAAACCTATAGAGGAGAAAAGCCATCTCCGGCGGGCAGATTCCGCCGGGGAGATCACCTCCCGAAAGGGGAGATCGTCGCCATCATCATCATCATCGTCACGGGCATCATCGAGATCATCATCAACATCATCCCCAACATCAGCACCATCTCCATCTCCATCCCATCTCATCTCACAATTGCAACTTGTGTTGTAATCCGTACTATCTATCCTCTCTACTCTGTTGGTGTTGATTACTACTTTGTGGTGAATGCTATTGAGTTTTGTTGGAGAAATATCATTTTGTCCAGATTGTTTGCCACCCATCTATCACCTCTGATCATGATCTCTTTTATGTCTTTTGAGTAGTTACTTTAGTTCTTGAGAACATGGGAGAAGTCTAGTTGTTAGTAGTCATATGATGTTGAAGTGTTATGTGTTGTTTGATACTTAAGTTGTGTTGTTATTTCTCTAGTGGTGTTATGTGAGTCGAACACTTAACACTTCACCTTTCATGGGCCTAGAGGAATACATTGTGCACAAAGGATGCTTATGGTGGGTTGCCGGAGTGACAGAAACCTGAACCCCAGTTTGCACACTTTTGCACAAGGGAGCTATGGATCCTTGATCGTAATGCTGTGGTTAGGCTTATGCCTTAATTACTACCTTCTATTTGCGGATGCTTGCAAGGTGTGTAATCATAAGAGTACACTTATCTTAGTCTAGAAGGTGTACTAGCATTGATCCACCCACCGACACTTATCAACACAATACATATTACTTGGCAGAGTATGGTGAAAGTAACTTGGCTATCTCTCCCACGTGTTCACGAGAACGCTTCAGCTTTTATAAGTTTAGTTCCTAGGCTTATCCTTGTGAAAGGATTGGGCCACTAGCTACTCCTCAGTTACCCTTTTTACTTTGCTTGTCTTTTACTTTTCTGTTGCTTAAACCAAAAACCCCTAAATATTTACCTTTGAGTGTGTACAGCCTTTCCTTATCCAGTGTCACTTATCAGCACCTTCTTCTCCTCGTTGGGTTCGACACTCTTATTTATCAAAAAGCTACAATTGATCCCCTAGACTTGTGGGTTATCAAGAATCGTTTATTGGCGCGGTTAACAGGAGAGGCAAACCCACTAAACCTATTAACTTCACCGCCATCAGCGGCGCTCCTTCTCCCCCAGTCCATCTTGGTGATGGTAAACAGGTGTGGAAGGCCGATGGGGATGCATATTGTGGCCGGATCTGGTTCGTATCCTCCGAGGTTGTGCTTGATTTGTTGCGCCAGTTCATTGATGCTTGTTGGGAAAGCTCCTGAGGGAGATGTGCAGCCCTATGCAGTGGTCCATGGCCGACATCGTCAAGGTGGTTTCGGTTTCTTCTGGCTGAATGGCAGCCTCTTATTCCTCCTTCGTGAGGCAGATTTTCTGGTCAGTGGATTTCGTTGGTCCAAGTGGTTCTTCCCCGGCACCGGCGACGATACTGTCCACTGCGAAGAAGAAGGGTCCGATTGCGTTTCTTCATCCTTATGCAAGGTCCTTTTTGTAAGATGTGGAGCTCTAGTTGTAGCATTTACCTTTCCTCAGGGTCCTCGTTGTAAGATGCTTTATCTTTAATATATATGTCATTTATGTTCAAAAAAAAGATGATCGTACGGCTACAGGTCACATCTTTTCTCTTTTTTACTAGCGTTTATCCAACTAATTATCAATATATTGGTCAACCTAAGGGCAAAAGAGTTTTTTCACATACTATTTAACATTGTTAGCTGAAAAAATAGATGATAATATCCATATTGGCAACAAAATTTACGGTTGATGTCAAATAGGGAAGATTTTTATTTTGAATGTCAAATAGGAAACCAAATTTTAACCGATGTCCAATAAGGAATTCTCCCATCCATAAAATAGATATGTCATGGCACATGTAATAAAATTGCCATGGTTACATAAAAACATATCGCAAAGAGCTACATTTGCCATTTACATAAATATAAATTAATTGTGTATGTATAAAACCATTTGCCATTCTACATTTGCCGTTCGTAAAGTACACTTGCCATGGCAAACAGAAGATTTTTTTTGCCATGACAAACTGAAAAATTGGTTTTGTTGTCATGATTCGTAAATTAGATTTGCCATGGCTCATGTAATAAAAATGTCATGGTCCATAAAGTACACTTGCCATGGCAAACGGAAGGTTAGTTTCTCCATGGCAAACGGAACGTTAGTTTTGCCATCGCAAACGTAAAAATTTGGTTTTGTTTCCATGACTTGTTTTTTTATGATGGCTAATGAAAATCTAATTTGCCATGGTCCAAAGAGAAAATGCCGTTTTTATTGATTTATAATAGTTTGCCGAGGTTTGCTTCCACAGACCCCCACATCCCAAACTTTCTTTCCCCGCGTGATATGGACATCCCAGATCTGTCTGTACCCCTTCGCCAGCAAGGGTACGATCGTCTTTTCACTTTCTAAAAAAACAAAGCCCGCGGGGACCCATCTCTCCTGCCAGGCCCTTGCGACCCATCTCATCTCGCAATCGTAGAATACATGCGCGAACCGCGCGCGCACACGTATACGTACACGCCTGTACCGCTCGGCGTCGCCTCGCCTCCTCGTGTCCACCGCACGTGTCGCGCGCGTGCATCTCGTTGCGTCATCTCCTCACGTGTCGCGCGCATGGGCGGCTGCCTTCTCGTATAAGCCCGAAGAGGAATGAATATATTAACTCAACTATCCTGTTGTCCCCGCCCGTTCCCCGTTTTCTCAATCCAGAAACCCTCGTCTCTCGCTCTCTCTTCTCCTCGAGGAAACCCTCGTCTCTCCCTCTCCCTCTCCCTCTCCCGCTTACTCTGCTCCACGATGGAGGAGTCCTCGGAGCCAGGGTAGATGGTAGCGCTGGCGGTCGGTCCATTGGTGCCGGAAGCACCGGTGCGGTGGAATCGGTGGTGGTAGATGCGACCGTGGTGTGGCCGTGCTGGGAGGACGAGAGGAAGTCGCCGGCGGATGAGAAGGGAATGGCGCCATCGGCTGTCGCAGCACCGGTGGCTGCCGCATCGGCGGTGGTGGGCGTGGCCGTGGTGGGGAAGCCGACGGCAAAGGAGAAGGGGAAGGCGCCTGCAACGGAGGAGGAGGGGACCGCGTCTGCGGCGGGGGAGAAGCACACGGCAGAGGTCGCAGATCTGGCAGAGGAGGACGCCGGTGACGGCGCTGACGTCGTCGACAATGCAATGGCCTCACCAGAGCACTTCCTCGTCCCCGATGAGGAAGGCTACTACGACGGCGAGGATTATGAGGTATGCACTTTAAATCCCGGCTACTTTACGATTTGAAAGCATGAAAATCATTGATAGAACTGCGGTTTGCATGTGTAGTTTTAAATTAACAATGCGGGGTTTCATTTAGGATGGTTTGAATGTGCACTCCTGAGTGCTAGGATGTCGATTTTGTACGGTATGATTCTGAAACTACCAAAATGGTTGGGATTCTGTTCGGGCCTAGCACCCATGATTGGGCGCACGCATTGTACCTGCTAAAATTAGTGTGCCATTGTTACATCTGTGGTGTGCATGTGGAATTTTAATTTAACAATGCGGGGTTTCATTTAAGAGGCTTTGAATGTGCACTTTCGGGAGGGAGGATGTGGATATTGTAGGGTCTGATTCTATTTCTAGCACCCTTGTAATGCAGTTTCTGAACTTAGTTTTTTGACAGGGTACCTGTTGTGTGATCAACATTGTACCTACTGAAATCAATGTGCCAGGATACTTTCGGGTGTACTTAGGGGTGTGCTTCTGTGCCGTGGAACACCCAGAATTACTATGTACCTCTTTGTGTTAACCCATAATTGATATGTACCTCTTTGTGTTAACCATGTTTTAATTCTGGTGATTTTCATATCGTTACAAAAGCTTATGTGCCATGGTCACTGGAGTTTTCTGTTAACTGCAATTCTGGATCAAGCCAATTTGAGAGAATCCCCTCTAGTATGTACATAATTTACTTAGGGTAATAATTTGTCTGTTGATGAGTTGTATTGATTAGTTGGTTTATCTTTTTTTTAACTCCATATGTTTGTTGAATGTGAATCCCTCTACTATGTACATAATTTACTTAGGGTAATAATTTGTCTGTTGATGAATGATAGTGATTAGTTGGTCTATATTTTTGTTAATTCCATATGTTTGTTGAATGTAAATCCCCTCTACTATGTACATAATATACTTAGGGTAATAATTTGTCTGTTGATGAATGATAGTGATTAGTTGGTCTATCTTTTTGTTAACTCCATATGTTTGTTGAATGTGAGTTCTAATCATATGCTTGCCAACATTAAAAGGGATAACTGAATTCATGAAGTTAAGTTTCTATCTATTTGTTGAATGTGAGTACTGATCATATGGTTGCCAAGATTAAAGGGGCTAACTAAATTCATGAAGTGAAGTTTCTATCTGTTTGTTGAATGTGAGTTAGTTTTATTTTACTAAATTATTGGTGAACATGCTGATATGTGTAGCTGGGGTGGGTGGGTTATCTATCATGGATGGTATTATATATGATTTTACATGAAGTCGTAGATAACATTGGTATGGTGCGTTTAAATTGCTAGAGATATTATGATTTACCATTGATGCTTGATCTTGAAAGTAGATGTTCAGAAAGCATATGAATTGTAGCCATTGTTATATTGTGTTAATATTTCCAGAGATAGATGCCTAGTTATTGACTATAGCCAATTTTATCGCAGTATAACTCTGGTGATTCTGAAAATTCTGCCGATGACGTTGATGGCACCAACTACAAGTCCTAAATGTAGCACCAGAAGATCAAGCTTGAAGCAGGACATCTTGTACTGGCAAACACACGTGGTGAGTTTAAGTGTCTTTTCTGTAGCTCCAAGAGGCTCAAGCAGGCAACCAGGGTATCCCTGGAGATGCATGCTTTGTCTCTACGGGGCGACGCCAAAACCATCAAGGGGAGATGATAGAGGCAGGGTGTCCCGATCTTTCGATGAGATGATAACTACGATTTGATGGAGTCGACTTTGATGATCCGACTACAAACGTGCAACAACGTTGCGCCTTAGCAATCGCTAAACCAATCTCATGAAGGTTATTGACCATGCCGGAGCACGATCGACCTGACCACGAAGGTCTAGTGCATGCAAGCAATCGAAGAACAAGAAAGAACTATGATAAAGCAATCTGAATATTTCGAATATGTAGATGAAGTATGAATAAATTTGGGATTCCAAAAGCGGTCTTGATCTGATCGTTGGACACAAACCGAGTACACGAAGATGCAGAAATTAGCTAAGCAGTCTTTTTAACTAAAAGAAATCCCAAAGAAAACCCTAGGGGTTGATCTACTTATATAGGACAAAAGGGTGGAGGCCAAGGGGGTGGAAGGACGTCCCAAGGAGTCCTAAAACTAAACCTAGGTCGTACAAGGCACTTGGGCCCATGTGGAGGTGATGCAACACCTATTGCGTTGGACTTTGACTCGGATCCTGCTGCCGGGTCGCACCGTTTTCGCAATATCTCCACGCTCAAGAGTAATTTCAAGGTTAAACCAATTGTTTTGGAAAGTAAACAAGATAGGCTATCACCAGCAAAAATAATTACCCAATTTGGAGTTAGTATGTAGAAACGGCTACTGTTTGAAATTGAATATATCTCTGAAGTCCGAATCTGGGTCCATGACGTGAGGGACTTGGTCTCTATCTTTTCTTGGGTCAAAAGTGACGTGAAATAACTTTTTGTACAGCACACAATCATGCCCCTTTGTATTGACTTCATTTCTTGATCAAATATAGAGGAAATAATGGCACGGCAACTCCAGCTTCTCCGTGGCGCGGCTAATAGGGTCGGGAGGGGCAGGTGGAGGTCTGGGAGGCGTCGAGGTGTGTCAGCTACTCGGGTGGATTTCCACCGAGCACCTTGGGGGCGCGGGTACAAAGACGCCAAGGAGAAAGGCTGCTGGGCTGGGCCTGGCTTGGCTAGCTGGGCCTCTTCAGGTAAGTCTCTCTCCTCTGCTCTTTTTTGTTTTTCTGTTATTCTCTTCTGCATATTTGCTTGGCCTGCTAAATAAAATAGCTAGGCATTTTATAAAATGCCCCAATTTTTTATGTGGACTTGAAATGCATATAGCTAGCCACTTAAAAAGTTTGGGCATTATTAAAATTCAAATAATTTGAACTTTAAGTCAAATAGGGATTTAAATTTAATTCCAAGCTCCTGTTTGAAAATTTGAAAAATCCATGAGCATGGGATTGGTCCCATATCACTTGATATGTGATCACACTCATTTATGGGAGTTTTCAAAAATGCTATTGGCTGGATGGATTTGGTGCGCGTGGATTGGTTTTGGAGTTGTCTCCTGTGCGTGAGTTCCGTTAAGGTGCGAAGGTGTATGAACTTGGTGCCTAGCGGCCATGAAGACGAGCGGAGCCAGCCCGATCCCGAGTTTGATGGTGCCGCTACGGGATGGCGCGGCGGCCTGCGAAGTCGGCGGCTTGACGCCGGTCGAAGTTCCAAGCCGAGGGAAACTTCTTCATAGGCCTGAATGCCTGATCGTAGTTGATGTTGTATTGTACTTCGTTGTTGGATGAGTCATTTGTTTGAAGCTAACTTTTTCACGTAGTACTATTTCTTTTATGCGTACTCTTCATCCATCAGCTAATTTTTTTCTTCAGCTTTGTACGCATGTTGGCGGTTTTGTATTGCGTATCCATCAGCCGGGAATTATTGTAATAGGATTCGGCCACAGGTAGGCACTGCGTATCCATCAGCCGGGCAATATTGTAGCGGAAGTCGGGCACTAGAACCGACGGTAGGCCCTGGAATTATTTAGCACAGCCAGAACATGGTCGACCCATCTGACGGAGCATCCGAGACGCTAATTTTGCTGAAGAGGATGAACCTTGATTATAGCGAGTCAATCTCGGACTGCCAAGTCTATGTAGATTGTCTATGTAGATCTGTTCAGGCCGGGTTTTTTTCGTCCGGCCGATCACGAGCTTCTCGATCCCTGTGAGGACCCTCTCCAAGATAACAACACCATCGTGCGTAGGCCCCACGGTGGGCGCCAACTGCCGTGGGAAAGTCACGGCAGATGTTCGTAGAGTCGGACTTGATTATGGGGCCTTTGCTACGAGTGTACGAGGAGGAAGAAAATCACACACAGAGAGAGACGCGATTTTATACAGCTTCGGGCCCCGGGAAACATCATCCGGTAAAAACCCTACATGATGTTTGTGGCTAGGTTTTATTCCTTTTCTCACGGGAGGTTGCCGGCGTGTCGCCGGCTCTCCTATAGATGTGTCTAATTGTCTTGGGTTTAGATGACCCGGAACTAGTCTCTAATTTAGAGCCTATTGTGGTCTATTGAGTCTGCTTGAGTTGTCCCATTTGGGGCGCCCTACCCCTACTTATATAGGTGGAAGGGGGAGGCTTACATGTAGAGTCCTAGTAGGATAAAAACTAGTCTCTTATTCTATTACAAGTCGGATATCAATTTGAGTCCTACTCTAAGTCTTGTAGCTTTTCGTATCTTCCAAGTTAGGTGGACTCCATCTTGATTCCTTCGTCCGGCTTTCATCTCCGCGAGCCGTCTCTTTTCATCCGACCGGATTTGTCTCCAAGCCGGGTCTAGCCGTGAGATATTCCCCCGACAGTATTCTCGATAAGAAAGGTCATCTTGGAGATCAAGCGTTTCATGGTCGACTTCGCGGATGGGGTCCTTGATGCAACGCCTGAGTTGTGACACATGGAATACATCATGTACTCGGGAAAGGTGCGGGGGTAGTTCAAGTTGGTAGGCAACTTCTCCACATTTAGCAAAATGCGGAAATGTCTGATGTAACGTGGGGCCAACTTGCCTTTGATACCGAAGCGTTGGGTTCCCTTCAGAGGAGTAACCCGAAGGTAAGCCTTCTCATCCAGATTGTAGTTTTCTTGCCTATGATGACGATCATAGTAGCTTTTCTGACGAGACTGGGCGGCTTTCAATTGATCACGAACAATGCGAACTTGCTCTTCTGATTCCTTGATCATATCCGGTCCAAAGAGTTTTCTTTCACCGGTTTCTGACCAGTTAAGGGGTGTTCGACATCGTCGTCCATAGAGGAATTCAAATGGAGCCATGTTCAGACTAGATTGGAAACTATTGTTATAAGAAAATTAGGCAAATGGAAGAGACTTCTCCCAATTCTTTCCGAATGAGATAACACAAGCTCTGAGCATGTCTTCGAGAAGTTGGTTAACCCTTTCAACTTGACCGCTAGACTTAGGATGGAAAGCTGTACTAAAGGAGAGATGAGTTCCCATAGCATTTTGAAAACTTCCCTAGAATCTAGAGGTGAAAAGGATACCACGATCAGAATTGATTTCCAAAGGAACACCATGAAGAGTCACAATCCTAGAGACATAAAAGTCCGCTAACTGGCTAGCAGTTATAGACTCGCAAACGGGAAGGAAGTGAGCAACTTTGGAAAGTCTATCAACGACAACGAAGATGGCATCATTTCCTTTCTGGGTTTTTGGAAAGCCAGTGATGAAGTCCATACTGACTTTGTCCCATTTCCACTCGGAATAGGCAATGGTTGAAGAGTGCCAGAAGGTCTTTGATGTTCGGCCTTAATGCGACGACAAACATCACATTCGGCAACATATCGAGCAATGTCTCTCTACATCCTAGTCCACCAAAATCTCTGGCGTAGATCTCAGTACATTTTTGTGCCACCGGGATGAATTGAGAGGGGTGTATCATGAGATTCTTTGAGGATGAGTTGCCTTAGATCCCTATTCTTAGGTAATACCAAACGATTTTCAAAGAATACCGTTCCTTTGCTATATGTGGAGAAACATTTAGCAGCTCCGCTAGCAATGTTCTCCTTGATCCGGCGAACACCTCGTGCACGCCTTTGGGCAACTATGATTTGATCCTCAAGGGTTGGTTTCACCACCAAGTTGAAAAGAGATCCACGAGGAACAATCTCGAGATTGAACTTTCGAAATTCCTCATGAAGAAGTGGTTGATACTGTTGTAACATGAGGTTGTTACAATACGACTTACGACTTAGTGCATCAGCCATGACATTGTCTTTGCCTGGGGTGTAAGAAATTCCTAAGTCATAATCTTTTATCAACTCTATCCAGCGTCTTTGCCTGATATTAAGATCTGGATGGGTGAATATATATTTGAGGCATTGGTGGTCGGAATCACACAACGATTATCAAGGAGGTAATGTCGCCAAGTTTTCAAGGCATGAACTACGGCAACGAGTTCAAGATCATGGGTAGGGTAGTTCTCTTCGTGTGGACGCAACTGGCTTGAAGCGTAAGCTACCACATGTCGATATTGCATAAGTATGCATCCTAACCCTTGCCGTGAAGCATCACAATAGATCTCGAAATCCTTTTTGGTGTTTAGAGGTGCAAGTATGGGTGCAGAAGTCAATCTTCTTTTTAGCTCTTGAAAGCTTTCCTCGCACTTGGGGGTCCATTCGAATTTCTTATCTTTCTTGAGGAGTTCAGTTAGAGGCTTTGCAACTTTGGAGAAGTTCTCAACGAAGCGGCGACAATAGCTTGCTAGGCCAAGAAAACTCCTAACTTTCTTAACCGATTCAGGTGGAGTCCAGTCAAGGTCGGCCTGAACTCTCTCGGGATTCACAGCAATGCCTTTGACAGAATTCACGTGGCCTAAGTAGGTCACTTCTGGTAGCCAAAATTCGCACTTAGAGAACTTGGCATAAAGGCGATGCTCTCGAAGTTTCATCAATATCAGCCTAAGATGTTCAGCATGTTCTTCTTCGTTCTTCGAGTAGGTGAGAATGTCATCAAGATAAACTACAAAAAATTTATCCAAGTACTCCATGAAGATCGAATTCATCATGCGCGAGAAAGTGGCGGGGGCATTGGTTAAACCAAAGGACATGACGGTGTACTCGTAATGACCATAACGAGTAGTGAAAGCCGTTTTTGGAATGTCCTCGTTTCTGATTTTGATTTGATGATAGCCTAATCTCAAATCCATCTTGGAGAAGACAGACGATCCAGCAAGTTGATCATAAAGATCATTGATCCTAGGAAGTGGATACTTGTTCTTTATCATCGCTAGATTTAGCGGGCAATATTCTACGCACATCCTTTTTGTTCCATCTTTCTTCGTTACGAACAGAACAGGGCAACCCCATGGCGATGAGCTAGGGCGGATGAAGCCTTTTGCCAACAAAGCTTCAAGTTGGATTTTAAGCTCAGCTAAGTCACGTGGGGCCATTTTTTATGGGCGTGTGGAAATAGGGGCGGTTCCTGGCATAAGATCCACTATGAACTCTACACATCTGTCGGGTGGCTAGGTTTAAGGAGTTGGATTACTCGATGGTTCTCCTAGAGGACGACCATGGCTTACTAGGAGCTACAACAGATAAGTCAGGGTAGCAAAGTACCCCAACATGATGGTTACTATGGTAATTCTGGCTAGAAGACATCTAAAGTGGGAGGAAGAACTGCAAATGCATCAATATAGGTTTCTAGAATAAAACCTACATCAAACTCTATGGATCTGTCGGGAATGCCACCTAACAATTCTTCTAGAAGGACAACCGAAATAGAGGGAAGGATTTTGCAAATGCATCAGATTATAAATAAAGCTGGAATGACTCGGACAGCATAACGGCTGTAATTGCAAGAAAAGACAATTTTCTTACAACATAGAAACAACACTTACATACGATGTAAGAAATCAGGAAGCACAACAACTCTAGCAAACCGAACACAACTTTCCTACGGCTACAAGGAAGCAATCAACGAGATGTGCTAATAAGACATAGATGAGCCTAGTCCTATCTTCCCGTGGAAAAGATGAGGGTGACTCAGAACTCAGAACGATGAGGTAAGGAGAAAAAATAATTCTTACGTTGTTCCCTTATACCCAGAGTAACTATATAACTATAGAAGGCTAGACTCGACTTCGACCAAGGTTGATAATCCAACAGTCAGTCCTGCTCTGATACCAAGTCTGTCGGGACCCGGGGTTTGCGTTTGCAAGTCCTGTCACAACACAATCATATGGAGAGCCGAGAGCCGTACCCACTTGTCTAAGCAGATAAGGCCAAGCACAGAACGCTCTCGGAAAGCATCGAACGTGAGGGGCATCCCATCTAGGCCGGATGATAAACTGAGATGGGTCCTCATCGTCCGCACACAAGTCCAAATGATATGGGTGGTGAACTCCCATACTCATAGACAAGTCGCCTCAACCATAATGTCGATTGTATTCTAAAACTTACATAAACATACTCCAGCCCGATCACTTAGTCGGGGTCTCGGGCGGGCTCGATCATACAACAAAGTGTGCCACGTGACAGAGTCACGAGCAATCGCATCGCGGTGCCCCAAGCTGCGCACATCTAAGGGCCACTTGGTGTATACAAGACCGCCAGCAAGATCACAACCAAGCTCTCAAAAACCCATACTAAGACATGCACGTTATAATCATACACGCAACATACATGTCTAGTATGAACAACAGGTATCATCACATTACTCTACAAAGTTTACAACTTTATTGACTCACATATATAGAGTACAATCAGAGATCACAAAACTGTGATCCAACATTACATCAGTACAACGGAAGCAAAGTATGTCTGGGTACAGACAAGTTTAACAAATGGCTTAAGAAGCCTTATTTAAACAGAAGCCCTCCATGATGGAACCAGTCCTCTGATTGGGACTACACTGGCTTGATCTTAGTCGTCAAGCTCCAGGAAGAATCCACCTTCGGGGTCAGTGGGTTCATCTAAAACATAGAATAAGCAAACGTGAGTACAAAGTCGTACTCAGCAAGACTTACGTAGGAACTATACTACTCATGCACATGTATCAAGGCAAAGGGAGGTGGGGTTCAAATGCAGAAGTGCCACTTTGACTTGGCTAGTCCTGAACTACGAGTACCAGACTTGAGGTAAGAACCGCACACGAGTCCACCTATCCAAGTCTCCCAAAAAATTACTACACTATGGTGCCTTCCTCGACTTACCACGAGAAAGCACGCCATAGCACTCACGCTTATCTTGGCATGTTTTATAAGTATCCAGTTCAAGTTGTCTAATAATAAAGCTAAGCTTTCCAAGCAGTCCATAACCGCGGACGCGGCTATTCTAATAGTTTTGTTAACCCTGCAGGGGTGTACCGCTACACACACATGACAATCAGTTACCGCCTTTGGCCTCGACACAATTCAAGGGGTGTTGGCGAGGATGTTCACCACAACACTTCGCCCACAGCTCCGTTCTAGTCCAGAGAGTCGCCTATCTGAGGGCCATCCGTATGGAAGTCCGGCCGAGGTTCTAGTACAGCCTCAAATGATGTGTGCTGGGTCCCAAGCCGGTATGAGTAGCCGTTCTTCCACTTCGCAGACCGTTCCACAGCCCTACCAGAACTTGAGAACTAATGCGACTTCTGGGGTTCGATACGGGGTGAGGTACTAGATCGAGAGGGGTTAGTGAGCCCAATGTGTGGTTGCACTCTTCTTCTTGGATCACCACACAAGAACTCGGACTTAAGGCGGTGTTTAACGAGACAACCCACTGTGTACTCCTACGCAGCCTCTCATCGTTCACCTTGTATTAGGGTGGATTCACCGACACAGTTTCACCTTCATCAACACCATGTTCACTACCATCCCGAATCACAGATCAAAAGTATCCTCATTGTATACTCTAAGCAATGCAATAAGTTGTAACATTTGCAGTGGCCACATGATATCAATCAACTCCTATGTCAGCTAGGATTGTGGTTTGCTTACTACTAGATGATAGGTCATGCAAAGGATATGGGTTAAACTATGCGATAGAATCGATAACAAGGTGATCATCCTATTCATGCATAAGTGAGACTGAGAGGCAATTGGGTTTTTATTGACATGATCAAAGGGGGGGTCGCTTGCCTTGCTGACGAGGTTCAACCACAGTGTCTTCAACGAAGGGGGTGGCCTCCGGTTCCGGCTCCACTTCTATTGAGCAAACATGGCAAACAAGGGATAAATATAAATGCAATGCTCAAACACATGATCAATGTTGCAATGTCGTGTTTATGATTGCATTGTGTGGACAATTACATTTAAAAGAAGTGGGTTGCAAGGGAATTTGCAAATTCAATCCAAATTTGAATTCAAATTAATGCCATATGGACAAATGCCAGTGTTCACCCAATTTAAATTGGTCAAACATGAAAACTAAGTCCATATTCACATTCCTTGCATTTTTTTGATAATTTTAGACATATTATATGCCCAATTTGGAGTTAGTATGAATTAGTTATTAATTTTCATAGTTTAATTGAATTTCTGCCTTTTCTGCATTTTCTTTTAAATAGAAAATGGATTACTACGTCAGCATGACCACATGCTGGCGTCAGGGGTCCTCTGACCAGGGGGTCCCACATGTCAGTGTCTATTTGATTAATTGAAACGTTTTATTAAGATTTAAACTAAACAGAGAGATTAGTCAGGCCTAGGGCCCACATATCAGGGTCACTGCACGTGGGGCCAGGGGGTTAATCACCCTGCCCACGTGGACCTCGTCACTGGCGTAACTCCGGCGACCTTCCTGTGCGGCAGTGTCCTCTGCGACGGCGATTCCGTGGACCAAATCGTGCACTGCTTCCATTAGACTGAAGCCCTGGTCGCCGCGCATCGATTGGAGCAAGTGGTGGAAGGTGGGGTGACCTGTACGCTCGTCGGCGTCGAGCCTAGCGGCGGCGAAGCTACTGGCTCGACGCTGCGTTCGATTTCGAGAATGAGAAGAACCCGCGATGGCCCCGTTCGAAGCAGTGGAGCACGGTGAACGCTATGGACCAACTGGCGCAAGCAGAAGAGCATGGGAGCGAGCTCGAGCTCATCCATGGTGGAGGTTGTGCTCGGCTCCCATGGCAGATCGGCGTAGAGAAGGATCTAGGGGACGGGAGTTTAGGGAAAACGTGAAGCTGCTAACCGCGGTTCAGATGGAGTAGACGGCGTGCTTGGGGGAGCTCTGGTGCTGCCGGAATTTTAGGAAGATTCGCGGCGGCCGGAGATGAAGACGATGAGGCTGGCTTCGGCTCGGAGCGAAATTGGAGCTCCAGCTCCTGCACACAGACGCAATCGACGGTGGCGGAGGCGATGGACAACAAGGCGCAGCTCGAAGAGGACGTTGGCCACGCGGGCTTCAAGTCATGGCGACGTCGGCGCTCGGTTCGTCGTCGAGCTTGGCGAGAGAGAGGGCGAGAGCTATCCAGGAGGCGGAGAATGGTGGCACGGCAACTCCAGCTTCTCCGTGCCGCGGCTAGAAGGGTCGGGAGGGGCAGGTGGAGGCCTGGGAGGCGTCGAGGTGCGTCGGCTGCTCGGATGGCTTCCCACCGAGCACCTTGGGGCGCGGGGAGGAAGACGCCAAGGAGAAAGGCTGCTGGGCTGGGCTTGGCTTGGCTAGCTGGGCCTCTTCAGGTAAGTCTCTCTCCTCTGCTCTTTTTTGTTTTTCTTTTATTCTCTTCTACTTATTTGTTTGGCCTGCTAAATAAAATATCTAGGCATTTTATGAAATGCCCCAATATTTTATGTGGACTTGAAATGCATATAGCTAGCCACTTAAAAAGTTTGGGCATTATTAAAATTCAAATAATTTGAACTTTAATTCAAATAGGGATTCAAATTTAATTCCAAGCTCCTGTTTGAATATTTCAAAAATCCATGAGCATGGCATTGGTCCCATATCACTTGATATGTGATCACACTCATTTATGGGAGTTTTCAAAAATGCAAAAGGAATTTTTGGAGAAACTTTCGTTGTGTCCATTTGAATTAAATTCATTTTGGATTTTCTTTTACCCAATTCAATTTCTTTTGAAATTTTTATCGTGTTGCAAAGTTACCAACTAACCCTAGGACATACCTAAGTTGGGGTTGTGACAACTCGCCCCCACTCAAAAGAATCTCTTCTCTTTCCCATGTGGCTTCTTTCTCGGAGTGGTGTGACCATTGCACTTTCAGAAACTTAATCTTCTAACGACGAGTGACACGCTCTGCTGAATCAAGAACACGAATGGGGTATTTGTCGTGGGAAAGTCACGGCAGATGTCCGTAGAGTCGGACTTGATTATGGGGCCTTTGCTACGAGTGTACGAGGAGGAAGAAAATCACACACAGAGAGAGACGCGGTTTTATATAGCTTCGGGCCCCGGGAAACATCGTTCGGTAAAAACCCTACATGCTGTTTGTGGCTAGGTTTTATTCTTTTGCTCACGGGAGGTTGCCGGCATGTCGTCGGCTCTCCTATAGATGTGTCGAATTGTCCCGGGTTTAGATGACCCGGAACTAGTCTCTAATTTAGAGCCTATTGTGGTCTATTGAGTCTGCATGAGTTGTCCCGTTTGGGGCGCCCTACCCCTCCTTATATAGGTGGAAGGGGGAGGCTTACATGTAGAGTCCTAGTAGGATACAAACTAGTCTCTTATTCTATTACAAGTCGGATATCAATCTGAGTCCTACTCTAAGTCTTGTAGCTTTTCGTATCTTCCAAGTTAGGTGGACTCCATCTTGATTCCTTCGTCCGGCTTTCATCTCCGCGAGCCGTATCTTGTCATCCGACCGGCTTTGTCTCCAAGCCGGTTCTAGCCGTGGGATATTCCCCCGACATTAGCCCCCAAGTTTAGCTTGGACGCAATCTTGGCGTGGGTTCGTTTTTTATTTGCTTGTCCTTGGCAATGAGATTGTCGTAGAAGAGAACGCCAGGTGCGCGTCCGTGGTAAACTTCCAATATGATGAATAGTAAGGATAAGGACCGGGTCTGGAGGTCAAACCATTAGGCCGGCTTGCTCCACTGATTCATGTCAATGAACCAGATATGCTTCAATTTTGAGCTCTTCCACGTTTGAGTTCAATGTTGCTTTTTATCTTCCGTGTTTTATCAAAAGGACTTGGAAAAAATTTACAGGAAATTTTATGTCCATATCACCTGTAGCCCCCAAGCTCTGAGTTTATCATCTCGTGATAACTTGGAGTTTCGTACATAAAATAGCCATGCTGCTTTAGCCCCCAATTGCCGGGTTGTCTTGCCTGCAGCAACCTGAGACTTGTACTTGTGAAATTTGCTTCGAAGTAATGTAGCCCCCAAGTGTCGGGTTGTCTTGCCTGCAGCAACCTGGGACTTACAATTTCTTGCTTGTTTTATGAAGTCGGCAAGTATTATATGCCTAAGCCGGTAATTTTTGTTGAAGTCGGCAAATGTTTAGCTTGCTGATAAAAACCGATGAATGCGAATTTGCTGAATTCGGTAGATATGATATGTTGGGTTGTGTTCCCAGCTTCCAAATAGAGTGTCCCTTCGGGTGCTGGAATATGTTTCCTTTAGCAAACCAGAATAATGTGTGCCAACTTGATGACCCACAACCGTAAGGGATCTATTGCAGCGTTTTCGATAATTAAGAGTGTCGAACCCAACGAGTAGCGAAAGGTATTGATAGGTGATTTTGGACAAGGAATAACTGCAAGCACTAAAAGATAACTTTTTAGGGGTTTTCGGTATAAGCAACAATAAGATAAAAGAAAGTAAGTAAATAGTGTTGAGGAGCAGCAAGTGGCCCACTCCTTTTGAGCAAAGGATAAGCATGGCAACTGAACTTATAAAGAGTAAAGCGTTCTTGAGGACACATGGAGAGGTAGTCACGTGTTTTCTCCATACTACGTATTGATAACAAGTGTTGTGCTGATAAGTGTTGAGTGGGTGGATCTATGCTAGCACACCTTCTAGACTAAGATAAGTGCACTCTTCTGATTAAAAAACTTGCAAGCACCTGCAAATAAAAGATAGAAATTAAGGCAAAGCCAAACCACAACAATAAGATCAAGGATCCATTATTCCCTTGTGCAAAAGTCTGCAAACTGGGGTTCAGGTTTCTGTCACTCCGGCAACCCACCGTAAGCATTCTTTATACACAATGTATTCCCCTGGGTCCATAATAAGGCGAAGTGTTGAGTGTTCGACTCACACAACACCACTAGGAAAATAAAAACACAACTTAAATATCAAACAACACAAATTACTTCAACATCGTATGACTACTAACAACTAGACTTCTCCCATGTCCTCAAGAACTAAAGTAACTACTCACAAGGCATAAAAGAGATCATGATCAGAGGTGATTAATAGATGGTAAACAATCTGGTCATAACAATATTTCTTCAACAAAATTCAATAGCATTCACCACAAAGTAGTCATCAACATCGGTAGAGTAGAGAGGATAGATAGTACGAGTTACAACACAAGTTGCAATTGTGAGATGAGATTGGATGAAGATGAAGATGGTGCTGATGTTGGGATGATGTTGATGATGATCTCGATGATTCCCGTGATGATGGTGATGACGATGGTGATGATCTCCCCTTCCGGGAGGTGATCTCCTCGGCGGAATCTGCCCGTCGGAGAGCCCTTTTCTTCTCTGTAGGTTTCCGCCACGGAGCGGCGGTGGAACTCCGTCAAAACTCCTCTGTCTAGGGTTTTTGCGTAAAGGGGAGTATATAGGCCAGAGGGGGGAGCCGGGAGTGGCCCCAGGGCTCCAGGCGCCCTCCCTGCGCGGCCAGGGGTGGGGCCGCGCCAGGTGGCCGCCTGGGGCCCCCGTGACCCCCCTTTGGCCCCTCTTCGGCGTGTCTTCGGTAATCTTTCGGAAAATACCCCCCGTCGATTTTCAGGTAATTTGGAGGTATTCTTCTTCAGCAACTCAGCGTCCACTTTTTACCGCTAAATCCTGCGCCTCCTGCTTCGGCACCAGAAAGTTGCAAACTGTGTAAAACAATCCAAAACAACATAAGAACATCATCGTAATGTGAAATATATCAATGAATAAGGATGAATTACAACATAAAATAGTGATGCATTTTGGACGTATCAACTCCCCCAAGCTTAGACCTCGCTTGTCCCCAAGCGAAAAACTGAGCTCGGTAAACCTGTCCACAAGTTTAGAGAGTGAAGTGTCGATAAATAAAATATGGACAAGAATCATCATGATTTCTTTACCAAAATCAAACATCCTCAACAGCAATCTTCAACTCATAAGGCCCTTATGAAAGAGTAATAGCAATTATAAACAAGAGTAGGGCTAAGGAAACTCATCAAATCAAGGCAAACAGGTCCTTTGGTAAAGGAACAACTAATAGCTTTTACTTTTACTCTTTCTTTTTATATTTTGATGAGATCAATTGAAGCTTTTGAAAGAACATGATGTTATGCATGAAGTGAAAATGTTAACACAAAGGAAGATGTTTGCTTCAGCCAGGCTTTGGAAAACAACTTACTTATCAAAAGATAATGTCAACAATGATGTGGCATGGTGATACGTCCCAAACGTATCTATAATTTCTGCTTGCTCCATGCGTGTTTTGTGTGACTTTGCCATGATTTGCTTGAACTTGCATACACTTTTGAGCATATTTGGACTAATCTATTAACCCAGTGCACCTAGCTGCTAGTTGCTGTTTTCTGTTGTTTTTTATTTCAGGTTTTCCGGCCATTAAAAGTGCTTCAAAAAATCCGGAAAAATCAGATAAAAAATCAGCGACCCGGAAGCTTCCGGAATCACCAAGGCAGCGGAGGGGGGACACCACAGGGACTCCAGAAGGGTCCCTGGCGCGGCCCCACCCTAGGCCGCGCCAGGAGGCCTCTTGGCTGCCCTGTGGGTCCCCTCGATGCCCCCCTCCGCCTATATTTAGCCTTTGGGGTGGAAACCCCTAATATCGGTCTCTTTTCCGCGAACTCGCCTTTCTACCGCCGCCGCCGCCGTTTCAAGGTCGGGGCTGCCTGGAGAAGCTGCCCTGGCACCCTGCCAGGAGGAGGAACCCCCTCCGGGAGACCATCCATAGCCATGGACGCCTCGCGTATGTGCCGTGAGTAGTTCCCCTTGGACCATGGGTCCGTGACCAGTAGCTATGTGATGTACCTCTCCCCTCTTTGTCCTTCCACTTTCGAGACCTCGTGAGCTGCCTCACATGATCGAGGCACCTTTGTAATTTCTGCTGTTGCTATGCTGAGTTTGCTGGGATCTGATGGATTGTGAGACTATGTTCAGATTGTGATGAGTAATATATTTGGTTCTTCTCTTTTATATTTTGTTCTTGAGTAAATTCTTGCATGTTCTCCGTTGCAGTATTTTGCTTTTGCCAAGTAGTTTGTTCCAACTCCAAGAGGGAGCGTTATGCTTGATTGTGGGTTCATCCCCCTGATGTCTAGCTTGACTGACAGAAACATGAGACTAGGGGATGTGTTGTTGCCACCAGGGATAAAACAACGGTGCTTGTACCCGCGGGTACAAGGATTGTTTACTTTACACAAAGTTCTTTTAATGTAGTTTTCTGTTTCTTTGAGTTTACACTTTGGGTGGGATTCACAACTTAATACCAGCGAGATGTTCTGGATAGATATCTCAAGGTGGATGATTCGTAGTAGATGCAGTTGGATTTCGGTCTACTTACCTTGGCGTACTGCCCATTGCTTTTGAGCCCTTCCTTTCTTTGCAGCATAGTTAGCATTGCGGTGCCTTCATAATTCTGTCAGTTTCCCAGCTGTGATTTGTTTACCTTGCTAGCACTTTTATCGTCTTTTGGGAGAGAGACATCACTAGTGAAAATCACAGGACCCCGGTCCATCTTCACATTATTGTTTACACCCTCAATTTACTTTCAGTCTTTACTTTCAGTTCCACTTTTATCTCTTGCGTTGATCCGTTGTAAACAGCAAGGCCGGAGGAATTGACAACTCCTCTGTACTCATTGGGAGAAAAGTTATTTGTATCTGTGTGCAGGTCCAGGTGAAGCTAGCAACCTCGCCGCCATAGTTCACTTTACCACCTTCTTGTATCCTTCGGAGTCCTACGGGAGACAAACCTTGGTATCTTTGCCAAGGGAAAACTTTTCGCTGCACTATATCTCACCCTGCACTTGGGGTAACCAACGAGGCTTGAAGAGTATTAACACTCTCTTGCCATCACTAACTTTTCTGGCGCCGTTGCCGGGGACTACAGTCTACAAGATAGGGGAGGTGCACACTATCTTTTATCTTTTCTTTTTAGTCTTGTTAGTTTACCTTTCAGTTTTTACTTTTGTGTCCCTTATCAAAAATACCAAAAATACCTGCTGCTACTATGGGTTCCAATGAAAACACCAAGTTGTGTGACTTCAGTAGTCACAACAACAGTGACTTTATCTGCACTCCTATTGCTCCACCTGCCACTTCAGCACCTTCTTATGAAATTAAACCTGCTCTGCTTAATCTTGTTATGAAAGATCAATTCTCAGAGGACGCTGCCTTGCACTTAAACAATTTTATCGAGCTCTGTGATATGCAAGAGTACAAGGAGTGGCTGCAATCTTTACCCAAGAACAGTATCGATTCTTGGAGTAAATGCAAAGATGCTTTTATAGGGAAGTACTGCCCCCCTACTAAAATTATTCAATTGAGGAGTAACATTATGAATTTCAGGAAATTGGATAATGAACACGTTGCCCAGGCATGGGAACGTATGAAGACGATTGTCAAGAACTGCCCCACACATGGACTGACTACCTGGATGGTTATCCAGACTTTTTATGCAGGCTTGAACTTTACCTCGCGGAACCTGTTAGATTCGGCCGCGGGAGGAACTTTTATGTCAACCACACTTGGTGCTGCCACAAAGCTACTTGATGAGATGATGCTGAACTACTCTCAGTAGCACACCAAAAGATCTCCAACTGGTAAGAAGGTAAATTCTATCGAGGAGATCTCCTCTCTAAATGAAAAGGTTGACCTTATCATGTCTCTACTTACCAAGCAAGCTCCTATTGATCCTCAGGATGTTCCTTTAAATTCATTGGTTTCTCAGGAACAAGTAGATGTGAACTTCATTGCTAGAAACAACTTTAATAATAATGCTTATAGGGGCAACTTTGCTAGTAATCCTAGACCATTTCCATCCACTTATGGGAACAACAACACCTACCCTAGCAACAAGAGCCCCACCTCTGAACTAGAGAGTATGCTTAGAGACTTTATCACTACCCAAAAAGCCTTCGACAAGAATGTGGAAGAAAAACTAGCTAAATTAAATAATCTTTGTTTGAAGGTAGACAACTTAGCCCTTGATGTTGAGATGTTAAAAATTAGAACCTCTCCCCTTGAGGAGAGTAAGGTCACTCCTATTAATTCTATCCAGTTACAAATCAATGAAAATATTAGGATGATGGCTAAACACAAAGAAAGATGGGCTAGATAGAAAGAGGAAGAGCATAGAATTAAGAGCCTTCCTACCTACCACACAGTAGACACTATCCAAGTAGTTGAGGATGTCCAAACTGTTAGCACCCATCACACCCCTAGTCCCACTGGACCTACCAATGGTGATGCTACCACCTCAACCATAGATGAAGAGACCTCTATGAACATAGAGGCTTTCAAACAATTGAGCCTGAATGATATCACTACCTCCTTGATAGATAGTAGTGACCTAGACTTTGACAACTGCACTTTACTTGAAGTTATTGGTTTCCTACACAAAATGTCTAGAGACCCCCACACTAGCACACTTAATCTTGCCTTCACAGAGCATATCACTAATGCTCTAATCAAAGTTAGGGAGGAGAAGCTTAGACTAGAAGCCTCCATACCTAGGAAGATAGAAGATGGTTGGGATCCTATGATAAAAATCAAATTGAATAACTTCTCTTGTTATGCTCTTTGTGATGTTGGAGCAAATACATTTGTTATGCCCAAAAGAATGTATGATATGCTTGAATTGAAACCTTTTGATCCCTGTTCTTTTGGTGTTCGTCTTGTTGATTCTTCCGTAAAGAACCCTTTGGGGAAGATCGACGATGTTCTTATCATTGTCAATGACAATTATGTTCCCGTTGATTTCACTATTATGGACATTGAGTGTGAGCCCTCTTGTACAATTATTTTGGGACGTCCTTTTCTTCGCACAGTTGGTGCTGTTATTGACATGAAAGAAGGGAATATCAAATTCCAGTTCCCTCTCAAGAAATGGATGGAAAATTTCCCTATGAAAAAGATTAAGTTACCTTTTGAGTCCGTCACACGGGCTAGTTATTCTCTTGGAAAGACTTGATCTTCTGCTTTAAGCCTAGCTAATGGCTCTAAAGAAGCGCTTTCGGGAGGCAGCCCGCAACGAATTTAGGTTTTTCTTTTTATTTTTTTTCTGTTATTAGTGGTCTTGATGATTGTTACTACTGTAGAAACATCATTGTATCTTTACTTTTCAAGCTTTGTGCCTTTTATAGCCTCATACGATAAGGGAAGTGAAATTGTGACATGCTGTCCAGAAAACAGATTCTGTCCTCGTGACTAGAAAAATCAGAGAAAAATCGCAGTTCATCTTTTTGAGCTGAATGTTTTGCACAGCGTGCTCTATACAATTACGAAACTTTCGTATGTTCTGAATTTTTTTATTTGAGTTGCAGAAGTATCCCTAAAAAATTTGTTTTTACCTGCTGGTCTGTTTTTCACAGATTCTGTCCTGTTTTGCATTTTCTTCATTTTGCAAACCTTAAGCTTGTTTTTTCTTTGCAAAAACCTTTTTGCACTCTTGAGAAACAGTAGCTCTTCAATATTATCTTTATTTCCAGTAGAGAAAATATTATTTTATTATGGGTACTAACCTCGCTAATCAGATTATGATGAGTTATGTATGAAGGGAGTTTTCAAGTGCGCGATGGAAGATGATGAAAGAAGATCTTGGAGTGTCAAACGCTCAAGATTGGGGATGCCCATGTGCACCCCCAATAAATATTCAAGGAGAGTCAAGCGTCTAAGCTTGGGGATGCCCCCGTGCATCCCCTTCTTCATCAACAATTATCAGTTCGTCCCCCGTTGCACTATATTTTTATCACTTCATGTGTTGTGTGCTATGCTTGGAGCGTCTTGCTCTTTACTTTTCTAGATTTGTTTTTGCTTTGTTTGCTGTAGTAACAAGTTAGACCCCAGATTACTCTTTTGTGTGGGAGAATTACACGCTCCGCTTGAACTACAACTCCTCATAGGATTTGCATGCTTATTCTTTTAGCTGTGAGTTGTTCTTTTCCTTTTCTTAGCTGCTGCTATGTTTAGTTGTAGTGCTTTAGTTTTTTCTAGAGCTTTTCTTTTGTTTTAGGTTGAACTTTCTATAGGTTGCATGTTTTATCTTGTTAGAGAGTTTGCCTGTTGCACTGAGTTTTGTGTCTTGACTAGAAGTAGGTAGTTGAAGTTGATATTCTCTTTGTAGTAGTAACTTCCAATAATTTTGAGGTATTGACTAGAGTAATGTTAGAACTTTTGGTGTCAAGAGCTCGATCCTATTAGTGATAGATACCGTATTTTGGAAAATCCGTGTGTTTTTCGAAAACCAAAACCCCCTGTTGAGAACTCTAGCTATTAGATGGATCACTAACCTCTGGAGGGTTCGAATATTAGAGTACACTCACGTACCATGAGTCGAGGATGCGCAAGGATAACCAAACCCCCATACACTCCTCCTCGGGGTACTTGTCTCTTTGTGAACCTCCTGATTATATTGAGAGTTACCGATAATAAGTGCATGAGTTCTTCGGACTAATGTGAGTATTCGAAAGTTGACACTTCCACCCACCTATACTTTTTCTAGCCTCTTCGGTACCGTGCATTGCCCTTTCTCACCTTGAGAGTTGGCGCATACTTCGCCGGTGCATCCAAACCCTTGGCACGATACGCACTGTCATCATAAGCCTCCTTATATCTTTCCTCAAAACAGCCACCATACCTACCTACAAGTCATTTCCATAGCCTTTCCGAGATACATTGCCATGCAACATCCACCTTCTCATGACTTGATCCTCATGTCATACATGCTACTTGCTTGATCGATGAGTCGCATGCTAGTTGGGCCTTGCCCTAATCATTGCTACATGACGCGCTAGTATCATTGCATATCCTGCTATCCTGGCAGAGGCATACATTTGCATCATGATTGTTATATCTTCTTTATGTGAGTACCTTTGTAAAGTGTGAAAGATCTTCTATATTCTTGTAAAATATAGAGTGTTGCCCCTAAAGTGAGGAAAAGATCCCAAAGAGGAAAAAATCAAAAGATCCCAAAGAGGACAAATGAGAGTTAAATAGAAAGAATCATTGAGGCCACCAAAAAATACAAAAAAAATAGAAAAAGAAAAATAAAAAGAGAGAAGGGTGCACACTACTATTCCTTTTGAGATATCCACACTAGTACTTGATCCTCTATCCCTTGTACTCTATAGAGATCATCATCATGCATATAGCTATGTGCGGACCCTCACACTATAGAACTTGGCTTGTGATAGAGGCGAAGGTGTCCCGATGTTTTGATGAGATGGTGGAGATCGATTATGGTGGAGGCAACTTTCACGATCCGACTACGAACGTGCGAAGACGTTGCGCCTTAGCGATCGCTAAACCAACTCCGAGAGGTTATTGATCCCGCGGATGCACGATCAACCTGACCACGAAGGTCTAATTCCTGCAAGCAATCGAAGAACAAGCAAGAACTAAGAATTGCAATCTGGATATTGCGAATATAAGATGAATGATTACGAAAGTTGGGGTTCCAATGAGGTCTTGGCCTGGTCGGATGACACAAACGAAGAGCTCGAAGTTGCGGCTATGGCTAACTTATATCTAATTAAAACCCAAGTCTAAACGACGCCCTAAGGGCTGTATATATGGGGGAACAGAGGGGATTTTCGTGACCCCTTGGAGGTGGGGTCCGAAAACAACCCTAACTCGGTTTCCCCACACATACGGACTCTAAAAACAGCCTATAAGGTGGTATTTCGAAATTACATGGGCCCAGCCCAATATTAAGGTGACGCAGCACCTATAATTGCCCTTGGACGAAAATAATGAAGTGGCATCTCGCGTATTTCGTCCAAGACTTCATGCGCGCCTTATGGTGGCTTCAAAGTGCGATAATCACCACTGGAAGCTCCGCTGTCCTTTCCCGCGCGCGCACCTTCTTCTCCATGCTTGATCCCGCTCCAATGACCATCCTTCTTGTCCATGCTAGGTCCTTCATTCATAAGCAAAACAAAAGTATCTAATTTAGGCAGTATCATATGTTCATGAACAATAGAAGGATTCGTAAGAAACGAAAGTACCTGATAATTTAGTTGACGTGCACGAGCTCTAGTAACTGGTCCAATATGTGTAGTTGGTGAGGATATGGGTGTAACATTAGTAGGGATGTCCTCATCAGCTTGTATATTCCAATGATCAGCCTCCTCAAACGAGCTCTAGGTCTTCTTGAGCAAGCAAGTTAGATGCACCCCCACTAGTTTCCTTGGAGAGCTTTTAGCTCACATGTGCATCCGTTGCATGGCAATCCCTACTCCTCACATCATATCTATCATATGGCCTTCTCTCGCCTATGATTGTCATCCTTTATGTGAGGCTTCCACACCTTTTTGTCTTCCTCCTCCACCTTCATTTTGTTTCGCCTTTTAGGTGTCAACTTTCTTTCTCACGCTCATCCATTGCATGAGTGCTCAAATATCGAAAGGGAGTGGATTAGTTTGACTTGTACCTGGCTAGTGGTCTGGGGACGATTCAAGATAAGAATCCAAAGGAGACTAAGTGTGAAACTTTAGTAGATAGTTGTTCTCCAGAAGCTTTTTTCTCTCTTTTTCCCAGTCCCCTGCTTGCACGCAAACACCATCTGGAGACATTCGAGTCACGGACAGCGAGAGCTCTTACACCTTTTGTTCTTTTGTTGCTTGTGTCAATGCTAATATAGACAATTGCTTGTTAAGACTTGAATTGAATTGCATGTTTTGCACGCTTTACTTAAAAGTCCTTATATGGTTGTGTGGCATGTCACCACAGAAATTATGCTTGTTATCATTTACCTACTCGAGGACGAGCAGGAATTAAGCTTGGGGATGTTGATACGTCCCAAACGTATCTATAATTTCTGCTTGCTCCATGCATGTTTTGTGTGACTTTTTCATGATTTGGTTGAACTTTCATGCACTTTTGAGCATATTTGGACTAATCTATTAACCCAGTGGACCCAGTTGCCAGTTGCTATTTTCTGCTATTTTTGTATTTCATGTTTTCCGGCCATTAAAAGTGCTTCAAAAATCCGGAAAAATCAGATAAAAAATCAGCGACCCGGAAGCTTCCGGAATCACCAAGGCAGCGGAGGGGGGACACCACAGGGACTCCAGAAGGGTCCCTGGCGCGGCCCCACCCTAGGCCGCGCCAGGAGGCCTCTTGGCTGCCCTGTAGGTCCCCTCGATGCCCCCCTCCGCCTATATTTAGCCTTTGGGGTGGAAACCCCTAATATCGGTCTCTTTTCCGCGAACTCGCCTTTCTACCGCCGCCGCCGCCGTTTCAAGGTCGGGGCTGCCTGGAGAAGCTGCCCTGGCACCCTGCCAGGAGGAGGAACCCCCTCCGGGAGACCATCCATACCATGGACGCCTCGTGTATGTGCCGTGAGTAGTTCCCCTTGGACCATGGGTCCGTGACCAGTAGCTATGTGATGTACCTCTCCCCTCTTTGTCCTTCCACTTTCGAGACCTCGTGAGCTGCCTCACATGATCGAGGCACCTTTGTAATTTCTGCTGTTGCTATGCTGAGTTTGCTGGGATCTGATGGATTGTGAGACTATGTTCAGATTGTGATGAGTAATATATTTGGTTCTTCTCTTTTATATTTTGTTCTTGAGTAAATTCTTGCATGTTCTCCGTTGCAGTATTTTGCTTTTGCCAAGTAGTTTGTTCCAACTCCAAGAGGGAGCGTTATGCTTGATTGTGGGTTCATCCCCCTGATGTCTAGCTTGACTGACAGAAACATGAGACTAGGGGATGTGTTGTTGCCACCAGGGATAAAACAACGGTGCTTGTACCCGCGGGTGCAAGGATTGTTTACTTTACACAAAGTTCATTTAATGTAGTTGTCTGTTTCTTTGAGTTTACACTTTGGGTGGGATTCACAACTTAATACCAGCGAGATGTTCTGGATAGATATCTCAAGGTGGATGATTCGTAGTAGATGCAGTTGGATTTCGGTCTACTTACCTTGGCGTACTGCCCATTGCTTTTGAGCCCTTTCTTTCTTTGCAGCATAGTTAGCATTGTGGTGCCTTCATAATTCTGTCAATTTCCCAGCTGTGATTTGTTTACCTCGCTAGCACTTTTATTGTCTTTTGGGAGAGAGACATCACTAGTGAAAAACACGGGACCCCGGTCCATCTTCACACTATCGTTTACACCCTCAATTTACTTTCAGTCTTTACTTTCAGTTCAACTTTTATCTCTTGTGTTGATCCTTTGTAAACAACAAGGCCGGAGGAATTGACAACTCCTCTGTACTCATTGGGAGCAAAGTTATTTGTATCTGTGTGCACGTCCAGGTGAAGCTAGAAACCTCGGCGCCATTGTTCACTTTACCACCTTCTTGTATCCTTCGGAGTCCTACGGGAGACAAACCTTGGTATCTTTGCCAAGGGAAAACTTGTCGCTGCACTATATCTCACCAATGCAAACACCTATTTTATAAGATAACTTCCCTAGACATGATACGACTCTACTTGAATCTACAAGACAAAGATAAAGATAAAGATACCGGGAACTCCCCCAAGCTTGGAACAAGCTAAGGGGATGCCATTACCTAAGGAGATTTACTCCTCATCCTTGTTCTTGTTGATCACATACTCCTTGGAGAAGTGCTTCCATGGCAGCTGTTCTCCAGTCTCAAAGGACATTCCCGTCTCCAGGATCCTGCACTCAGCACCCAAACCCATGCGCAGAAACTTTAGTTCATACTCACAGTTCTGGTTCTGCAGATCATAGATCTGTGCTTGGAGTTCATAAACTTTTTCTTCTAGTGTGGACAAACTTGACCACATCTCCTTCATCTCCTTCTTGTGGGAAGCCTCTATATCGTTCATGATGTCGAAGTTAGCTTCAGCACCACGCTCCACCATCTTTTTGAACTTGAAGACCTAGTGTTCCAACTCCTTCAGCCGCTCCTCGGTGCTCCCCTCCTTGACTGGTCCCTTCAGATCCTCCTTATGGAGGTCACCATCCTCCACATGAAGGATCTAGGGGTTCTTCTTCACCTCAGCAAGGTAAGGGTTGATGATGTTGACGACGAACTTGTCCTTGGGGGAACTTGGGGAAGCCATGGCACCTAGGTCTAGCTGAGAGCTTTTCTGGCAGAAATGGGTCGAACTGAAAACACACGAAGTCGTGAGATACATTGTCGGAACAATCCGGGAAAATATATAGCAAAAATTTCTACACAGAAAGGAAGGTAACGAGCCAAAGTGGGGTCGGAGACGGACTCCTGGGTTCCCAGGCGGCCTCCCGGCGCGGCCAGGGGTGGGGCCGCGCTAGGGGGGGGCCTGGGCCCCCTGGAGCTGGTCTCTGGCTCCACTTCGGCCTCAAATTTTCTATATTTTGCAAAAACTCGTAATCTAGAACTTATATGGCGGTTTCGCGATGTTTTCCTTACCGTAATACATACCTTTCCTTATTCTTCTTCTGCTGGTGTCTGAAACAGGGTTGCAACATGTTCTTCATGAGTTGTTGTGTATACCAAATCCACATCAACATTGACAGGGTCTCCTGCTATGTAATGCTTAAGTCTTTGCCCATTTGATACGTCCAAAACGTATCTATAATTTCTGCTTGCTCCATGCCTCTTTTGTGTGATATTGTATGATATTGATGAACTTCCATACACTTCTGATCATATTTGGACTACCCTATTAACTCAGTGCACCCCAGTGCCAGTTCCTGTTTTCTGTTGTTTTTCTATTTCAGGTTTCCCCCTTATTAAAAGTACCAGAAAAATTTCGGGAAAAATATAGGAAAAATCAGCGTACCAGAAGCTTCGCGAAGATCCCGAGAGGGGCCAGATGGGAGCCAGGGGGCCCAGGCGGCCAGCCGGCGCGGCCAGCCCCCTGGCCGCGCCAGGGGGCGCCTGGAGCCCCTGGCCCACCTCTGGCTGCCCCCTTTCGCCTATTTATTCCCCGTGACGAGAAACCCTCGGGGACGGAACCCTTTTTCGCGATCTATCTTCTGTTCCGCCGCCGCCGCGCTTCCAAGATCGGGAGCACCAGAAGACCTCTTCCCGGCACCCTGCTGGAGGGAGGAATCACCTCCGGGAGCTTCTCCACCACCATGGATGCTTCCCCGATGAACCGTGAGTAGTCCACCTTGGACCATGGGTCTATGATCAGTAGCTATGTGATGTTCTCCTCCCCTCTTTGTTCTTCATGGATTAGACCTCGTGAGCTGCCCTACATGATCGAGGCACATATGTAATATTTATATTGTTGCTATGCTGAGTTTGCTGCGATCCGATGGATTATGAGATTATGTTCAGATTGTGATTGAGTTATATATTTGATTCTCCTCTTTTATATTTATGTTCTTGAGTAATTCTTGCATGTTCTCTGTTGCTTTTTATTGCTTTGGCCAAGTAGTAGGTAGTGACTCCAAGAGGGAGCGTTATGCATGATTGTGGGTTCATGCCCCCCGATGACTAGCTTGAGTGACATAAACATGAGTCTAGGGGATGTGATGTTGCCACAAGGGGGGAAACAACGGTGCTTGTACTTGCGGGTGCAAGGATTGTTTACTTTACGCAAAGTTCTTTAATGCAGTTGTCTGTTGCTTTGAGTTTACACTTTGGGTGGGATTCGCAACTTAATACCAGCGAGATGTTCTGGATAGATATCTCAAGGTGGATGATTAGTGGGTAGATGCGGATGGATTTCGGTCTACTTGTCTTGGCGTACCACCCATGCTTTTGATCCTCTTCCTTTCTGCATAGCTTAATTAGCATTGTTTTGCGCACATAATCTTGTCAATTGCCCAGCTGTAATTTGTTTACCTCGCATGGATATTTTATCGTCTTTTGGGAGAGAGACTTCACTAGTGAACATCATAGGACCCAGGTCCATATTACCAACACTGTTTACCCCTTCAATTTACTTTCAGTATTTACTTTTCTGTAGCTATCACTATCATTATTATCCCGTGCGTTTTATCCTTTGTAAACAACAAGGCCGGAGGAATTGACAACTCCTCTGTACTCGTTGGGAGCAAAGCTATCTGTTGTGTGTGCAGGTCCAGGTGAAGTTAGCAACCTAGGTTGTAAACGGCGCCATTGTTCACTTCACCGCCTACTTGTCGATCTTGGAGTCCTACGGGAGACAATCTTTTCAACCTTGGTATCTTCGCCAAGGGAAATTTGCCGCTACGCTACATCTCACCTTCCACTTGGGGGTAACCAACACGGGGCGAGTATTATCTTGTGTATCAAGCAAATTTATGGCGCCGTTGCCGGGGACTCCACTCTTCAAGATAGGGGAGTTTCACACTATCTTTTACCTTTGCTTTTTATCCTTGTTAGTTTACCTTTCAGTTTTTATCTTCGTGTCCTTTATCAAAAATCCAAAAAAAAATAGTATGTCTAGTTCCTTACTTGCCAATCAATGTCTGACTTCTTTGAAACCAGATCTTATTGGCATGGAGGATTCACCATGGATCAACAAAAGTGGTACAAGGAACACCGCTTGTCTCAAAAGGGGATACACTTATGGAAACAAATACACCAGTTGTATGAGTATGCTAGAAACTTGTGCTCAATATATAATATATCTTTCTGCAGGGATGAATCTTGTTGCTTTATAAGGCACAAACACCTTTCTCTCCAATGTGAGTACAATGATGATGAAACCTTAGCTTCTTATGCTAAGAGAAATTATGATTTTGATGTTGCAGAGCAAATAGAAGAATTTGTTGCTTATAAGGGTGCATATGAAATTACTTCTCTTCTTAAAAATATTGATGATGCCCCTTTCAAATTTGAGAGTCTTGCTATACTTAACTATTGTTTGGAAAATTACGATGCAAATTATTATATTACTGATCAACTTGAGAAAATCTCTCCCCCAAAGGAAGAGACTAATGATTTACAGGACTATATGGAAGAAGAAATTGCTGAAACTGAAAGCTCCTTGGATGAAAAAGAGGAGGAGAGTGACGAACAAAAGGAGGAAGAATGGAGCCATCCATGTCTACCTTCTAATGAGAGTAACTCTTTGAATCTTACCTTATATGAGTGTTATTATCCTATGGATTCTTTTGAAATATCCCTTTTTGATGAAGTTGATGCCTTCTATGCTTATGGTCGTGATGTGATAGAGGCGAAGGTGTCCCGATGTTTCGATGAGATGGTGGAGATCGATTATGGTGGAGTAGACTTTCACGACCCGACTACGAACGTGCGAAGACGTTGCGCCTTAGCGATCGCTAAACCAACTCCGAGAGGTTATTGATCCCGCGGATGCACGATCAACCTGACCACGAAGGTCTAATTCCTGCAAGCAATCGAAGAACAAGCAAGAACTAAGAATTGCAATCTGGATATTGCGAATATAAGATGAAAGATTACGAAAGTTGGGGTTCCAATGAGGTCTTGGCCTGGTCGGATGACACAAACGAAGAGCTCGAAGTTGCGGCTATGGCTAACTTAAATCTAATTAAAACCCAAGTCTAAACGACGCCCTAAGGGCTGTATATATGGGGGAACAGAGGGGATTTTCGTGACCCCTTGGAGGTGGGGTCCGAAAACAACCCTAACTCGGTTTCCCCACACATACGGACTCTAAAAACAGCCTATAAGGTGGTATTTCGAAATTACATGGGCCCAGCCCAATATTAAGGTGACGCAGCACCTATAATTGCCCTTGGACGAAAATAATGAAGTGGCATCTCGCGTATTTCGTCCAAGACTTCATGCGCGCCTTATGGTGGCTTCAAAGTGCGATAATCACCACGGGAAGCTCCGCTGTCCTTTCCCGCGCGCGCACCTTCTTCTCCATGCTTGATCCCGCTCCAATGACCATCCTTCTTGTCCATGCTAGGTCCTTCATTCATAAGCAAAACAAAAGTATCTAATTTAGGCAGTATCATATGTTCATGAACAATAGAAGGATTCGCAAGAAACGAAAGTACCTGATAATTTAGTTGACGTGCACGAGCTCTAGTAACTGGTCCAATATGTGTAGTTGGTGAGGATATGGGTGTAACATTAGTAGGGATGTCCTCATCATCCTCCCCTTCTTGAATTGAAGTCGTCCTCGACGGAAGCTCATCATCTTCTCCCAAATAAGGCTTCAAATCTGCAATATTAAATGTGGGACTAACCCCACAGGCTGCAGGTAGCTCAAGTTTATATGCATTATCATTAATTTTCTGCAAAAAGGGACCATCAGCTCGAGGCATTAACTTAGACTTGCGCAAATCAGGAAACCTATCTTTACGTAGATGTAACCAAACAAGATCTCCGGGTTCAAACACAACATGCTTTCGACCCCTATCACCAGCAAGCTTGTATCTAGCATTCATGCGCTCAATGTTTTCTTTAGTTAACTCATGCAGTTTTAATATCAATTCAGCACGTTGCTTAGCATCAAAATTAACCTTCTCCGAAGATGGAAGAGGTAGCAAATCAATAGGTGCACGAGGTAGAAAACCATAAACAATCTCAAAAGGGCACATTTTAGTGGTAGAATGCAATGAACGATTATAAGCAAATTCAATATGAGGTAAACATTCTTCCCACAGTTTCAAGTTACTCTTTAAAACAGCCCTAAGCATAGTAGACAAAGTCCTATTGACTACTTCAGTTTGTCCATCAGTTTGGGGATGACATGTAGTACTAAAAAGTACTTTAGTCCCCAACTTAGCCCATAAGCATCTCCAAAAATGGCTAAGAAACTTAGTATCACGATCCGAGACAATAGTATTGGGCACACCATGTAAGCGAATAATCTCACGAAAGAATAAATCAGCAACATTAGCAGCATCATCGCTTTTATGACATGGTATAAAATGTGCCATCTTAGAAAATCTATCCACGACAACAAATATGCTATCCCTCCCATTCTTTGTTCGAGGCAAGCCTAAAACAAAGTCCATGGATATGTCCTCCCACGGAACACTAGGTACAGGTAAAGGCATGTATAAACCATGAGGATTGAGTCGTGACTTAGCTTTTTGACATGTAGTGCAGCGAGCAACAAAACGCTCAACATCCCATCTCATCTTTGGCCAAAAGAAATGTGTAGCAAGTACGTCCTCCGTCTTCTTCACGCCAAAGTGTCCCATTAATCCTCCTCCATGCGCCTCCTGCAACAACAAAAGACGAATAGAGCTAGCTGGAATGCATAGCTTGTTAGAACGGAACACAAATCCATCATTAAGCACAAACTTGTTCCATGTTCTACCCTCTCTACAATTCTGCAATACATCTTTAAATTCCGCATCATTTACGTATTGATCTTTGATTTTCTCTAAACCGAAAATCTTGAAGTCAAGTTGTGAAAGCATAGTATAACGACGAGACAAAGCATCAGCAATAATATTATCTTTCCCCTTCTTGTGTTTAATGACATAAGGGAAAGTCTCAATAAATTCAACCCACTTAGCATGTCTACGATTAAGTTTTGCTTGACTTCTTATGTGTTTCAAAGATTCATGATCAGAATGTATAACAAATTCTTTGGGCCATAAATAATGTTGCCAAGTTTCTAATGTCCGAACAAGAGCATATAATTCCTTATCATAAGTAGAATAGTTCAGACTAGGCCCACTCAATTTTTCAGAAAAGTAAGCAACAGGTTTAGCATCTTGTAATAACACACCTCCCAAACCAATCCCACTAGCATCGCATTCAAGCTCAAAAGTCTTATTAAAATCAGGAAGTTGGAGCAAAGGAGCATGTGTTAACTTATCTTTCAATAAGGTGAAGGCTTCTTCCTGTGCGGTACCCCAAGTAAAAGGCACATCCTTGCGTGTAAGCTCATTGAGAGGTGCAGCAATGGTGCTGAAATCTCTCACAAAACGCCTATAGAATCCAGCGAGGCCAAGAAAACTCCTCACTTGTGTGACCGTTTTGGGCTGCGGCCAACTCTCAATCGCCTCGATCTTGGCTTTATCAACTTCAATTCCCTGCGGAGTAACAACATAGCCAAGAAACGATACTCGGTCGGTGCAAAAGGTGCACTTCCCAAGGTTACCAAACAAACGTGCATTACGTAGAGCAATAAAAACAGCACGTAAATGATCCAAATGTTCCTCCAAAGATTTGCTATAAATCAGTATATCATCAAAATAGACTACCACAAATCGTCCAATGAAAGCACGTAAAACCTCGTTCATTAATCTCATGAAAGTGCTAGGTGCATTAGTTAACCCAAAAGGCATGACTAACCACTCATATAATCCAAACTTAGTTTTAAATGCCGTTTTCCATTCATCTCCTAATTTCATGCGAATTTGATGGTATCCACTACGCAAATCAACTTTGGAAAACATGGTAGAGCCACTTAATTCATCAAGCAGATCATCTAACCTAGGAATAGGATGACGATAACGAATAGTAATATTATTAATGGCTCGACAATCAACACACATACGCCATGTTCCATCCTTTTTAGGCACTAATATAACAGGAACAGCACAAGGACTAAGGGATTCACGTATGTAATCTTTGTCGAGTAGCTCTTTTACTTGACGCTGAATCTCCTTTGTCTCCTCCGGATTGGTACGGTATGGCGCACGGTTGGGCAGGGAAGCACCAGGAATTAAGTCAATCTGATGCTCAATCCCTCGAATAGGTGGTAATCCCGGTGGTACGTCTTGTGGAAAGACGTCAATAAACTCCTGCAAAAGGTCAGTGACAACAGGAGGCAAAGAAGGAGGCAATTCCTCAAATGAAAACAAAGCTTCTTTGCACACAAAAGCATAGCACACATATTGACTAACATCCAAATCTGAAATATCAACTTTAGTAGCAAGCAAAGTTGGACTAGTCAATTTAATTTCATTAGACACAGCAGAAGAAGATTTGCTATTAGTCTTATGTTGTTGCTCAAATTCTTTGGCTGCTATCTCATTTTCACTCTTATTTTTCTCCTGTTTAGCTTTACTAGCTCTAGCAAGATCATCTTTCACAATTTGTTCAGGAGACATAGGAAGTAAAGCAATATTTTTATCCTGATGAACCAGAGTAAACTGATTTGTCCTACCATGGTGTACAACATTCCTATCAAATTGCCATGGTCTACCAAGTAAAAGAGAGCATGCTTGCATGGGTACCACATCACAATCAACATAATCAGCATATGCAGCAATGCTAAAGTGCACACGAACAGAACGCGTTACCTTAATCTTACCACTATTGTTAAACCACTGAATATAGTACGGATGGGGGTGTGGTCTTGTGGTGAGAGATAGCTTCTCCACCAACTCCATGCTAGCCAAGTTGTTGCAACTCCCTCCGTCAATGATGATGCGAACCGAACGTTCTTTCACCACTCCCTTTGTGTGGAACAAATTATGCCTCTGGTTTTGCTCAGTCTTCGTTACCTGCACACTTAACACACGTTGAGCAACCAAACTAGCATATTTATCTGCATCATCAGGAGCCATATACTCCATATCATGAGCATCATCATGGGCACCCTGTTCCTCATGAGCAATGAGAACTAAAGTCTCCTCATCATAGTCACTCGCTGACTCATACCCACCATCCGCCGTAATAATCATCACACGCTTGGAGGGACAGTCTTTTGCGAAGTGACCTCCACCTTGGCACCTGCGACATTTAATATCACGATCTCGTGTTTGCCCTGTGGAAGCCATGGATGAAGAAGAACTCGCCGCTGGACCACTCTGTGCACCCTTGAATGGTGGCGCTGACTGTTTTGGTGGCTCCCTGTAAGAATGAGCGGCTGAAGTAGAGGGTGGAGCAGCAGGACGTGTGGATGTAGAAGGTCCACGCGATGTCCATGATGTATTTCGTCCTGCAGAAAAGTTAGGTCTCGTAGCGGCCTGGCGATCCTGCACTTCACGTTCAGCTCTACAAGCAAGATGAAACAAACGAGTAATAGTAGCATAGTCCTTGTATTCTAGAATAGTTTGTATCTCCCTGTTTAAGCCACCTATGAAACGTGCAAACATAGCTTCATTATCCTCTACTAGGCCACATCTAATCAATCCAGTTTGTAATTCTTGATAATATTCCTCTACAGAATTTTTTCCTTGTCTCAAACGCTGTAATTTTTGTAGCAATTCACGTTGATAATAAGGAGGAACCCAGCGAGTACGCATAGCATCTTTTAAAGCAGCCCAAGTAGCTGGAATATTATTAGCATGCAATCTACAATGTTCAGACCACCAAATAGATGCAAAACCCGTGAATTCACAAACAGCAGCAGTAACACGTCTATTCTCAGGATATTGTAAACATGTAAAGCGTTGTTCAGTTTCTAACTTCCAAGTAAGATAAGCATCAGGAATATATCTACCCTCAAACGGCTTAAGATTCAATTTAAGTTTAGGCACATGTTCATCATCGCGTACCTGAGGGGGTGGTTGGTGTCGACCGTGGCGAATGTTGGGACGTGGACGTCCAGCTGGCTGTTCATAGGCCGCTTCTTGTTCCACCTCCTCCTCGTAATCACCCTCGTAGTTGTCGTCCTGGCCGACGTCACAAAGCATTACATCATGGACATCGCGTGGACCTTCTACATCCACACGTCCTGCTGCTCCACCATCTACTTCAGCCGCTCATTCTTACAGGGAGCCACCAAAACAGCCAGCGCCACCATTCAAGGGTGCACAGAGTGGTCCAGCAGCGAGTTCTTCTTTATCCATGGCGTCCACAGGGCAAGCACGAGATCGTGATATTAAATGTCGCAGGTGCCAAGGTGGAGGTCACTTCGCAAAAGACTGTCCCTCCAAGCGTGTGATGACTATTACGGCGGATGGTGGGTATGAGTCAGCGAGTGACTATGATGAGGAGACTCTAGTTCTCATTGCTCATGAGGAACAGGCTGCCCATGATGATGCTCATGATATAGAGTATATGACTCCTGATGATGCAGATAAATATGCTAGTTTGGTTGCTCAACGTGTATTAAGTGTGCAGGTAACGAAGGCCGAGCAAAACCAGAGGCATAATTCGTTCCACACAAAGGGAGTGGTGAAAGAACGTTCGGTTCGCATCATCATTGACGGAGGGAGTTGCAACAACTTGGCTAGCATGGAGTTGGTGGAGAAGCTATCTCTCACCACAAGACCACACCCCCATCCGTACTATATTCAGTGGTTTAACAATAGTGGTAAGATTAAGGTAACGCGTTCTGTTCGTGTGCACTTTAGCATTGCTGCATATGCTGATTATGTTGATTGTGATGTGGTACCCATGCAAGCATGCTCTCTTTTACTTGGTAGACCATGGCAATTTGATAGGAATGTTGTACACCATGGTAGGACAAATCAGTTTACTCTAGTTCATCAGGATAAAAATATTGCTTTACTTCCTATGTCTCCTGAACAAATTGTGAAAGATGATCTTGCTAGAGCTAGTAAAGCAAAACAGGAGAAAAATAAGAGTGAGAATGAGATAGCAGCCAAAGAATTTGAGCAACAACATAAGACTAATAGCAAATCTTCTTCTGCTGTTTCTAATGAAATTAAATTGACTAGTCCAACTTTGCTTGCTACTAAGGTTGATATTTCAGATTTGGATGTTAGTCAATATGTGTGCTATGCTTTTGTGTGCAAAGAAGCTTTGTTTTCATTTGAGGAATTGCCTCCTTCTTTGCCTCCTGTTGTCACTGACCTTTTGCAGGAGTTTATTGACGTCTTTCCACAAGAAGTACCACCGGGATTACCACCTATTCGAGGGATTGAGCATCAGATTGACTTAATTCCCGGTGCTTCGTTGCCCAACCGTGCGCCATACCGTACCAATCCGGAGGAGACGAAGGAGATTCAGCGTCAAGTACAAGAGCTACTCGACAAAGGTTACATACGTGAGTCCCTTAGTCCTTGTGCTGTTCCTGTTATATTAGTGCCTAAAAAGGATGGAACATGGCGTATGTGTGTTGATTGTCGAGCCATTAATAATATTACTATTCGTTATCGTCATCCTATTCCTAGGTTAGATGATATGCTTGATGAATTAAGTGGCTCTACCATGTTTTCCAAAGTTGATTTGCGTAGTGGATACCATCAAATTCGCATGAAATTAGGAGATGAATGGAAAACGGCTTTTAAAACTAAGTTTGGATTATATGAGTGGTTAGTCATGCCTTTTGGGTTAACTAATGCACCTAGCACTTTCATGAGATTAATGAACGAGGTTTTACGTGCTTTCATTGGACGATTTGTGGTAGTCTATTTTGATGATATACTGATTTATAGCAAATCTTTGGAGGAACATTTGGATCATTTACGTGCTATTTTTATTGCTCTACGTAATGCACGTTTATTTGGTAACCTTGGGAAGTGCACCTTTTGCACCGACCGAGTATCGTTTCTTGGCTATGTTGTTACTCCACAGGGTATTGAAGTTGATAAAGCCAAGATCGAGGCGATTGAGAGTTGGCCGCAGCCCAAAACGGTCACACAAGTGAGGAGTTTTCTTAGCCTCGCTGGATTCTATAGGCGTTTTGTGAGAGATTTCAGCACCATTGCTGCCCCTCTCAATGAGCTTACACGCAAGGATGTGCCTTTTACTTGGGGTACCGCACAGGAAGAAGCTTTCACAGTATTGAAAGATAAGTTAACACATGCTCCTTTGCTCCAACTTCCTGATTTTAATAAGACTTTTGAGCTTGAATGCGATGCTAGTGGGATTGGTTTGGGAGGTGTGTTATTACAAGATGCTAAACCTGTTGCATACTTTTCTGAAAAATTGAGTGGGCCTAGTCTGAACTATTCTACTTATGATAAGGAATTATATGCTCTTGTTCGGACATTAGAAACTTGGCAACATTATTTATGGCCCAAAGAATTTGTTATACATTCTGATCATGAATCTTTGAAACACATAAGAAGTCAAGCAAAACTTAATCGTAGACATGCTAAGTGGGTTGAATTTATTGAGACTTTCCCTTATGTCATTAAACACAAGAAGGGGAAAGATAATATTATTGCTGATGCTTTGTCTCGTCGTTATACTATGCTTTCACAACTTGACTTCAAGATATTCGGTTTAGAGACAATCAAAGAACAATATGCAAATGATGCGGAATTTAAAGATGTATTGCAGAATTGTAGAGAGGGTAGAACATGGAACAAGTTTGTGCTTAATGATGGATTTGTGTTCCGTTCTAACAAGCTATGCATTCCAGCTAGCTCTATTCGTCTTTTGTTGTTGCAGGAGGCGCATGGAGGAGGATTAATGGGACATTTTGGCGTGAAAAAGACGGAGGACGTACTTGCTACACATTTCTTTTGGCCAAAGATGAGACGGGATGTTGAGCGTTTTGTTGCTCGCTGCACTACATGTCAAAAAGCTAAGTCACGACTCAATCCTCATGGTTTATACATGCCTTTACCTGTACCTAGTGTTCCGTGGGAGGACATATCCATGGACTTTGTTTTAGGCTTGCCTCGAACAAAGAAGGGGAGGGATAGCATATTTGTTGTCGTGGATAGATTTTCTAAGATGGCACATTTTATACCATGTCATAAAAGCGATGATGCTGCTAATGTTGCTGATTTATTCTTTGGAGAGATTATTCGTTTACATGGTGTGCCCAATACTATTGTCTCGGATCGTGATACTAAGTTTCTTAGCCATTTTTGGAGATGCTTATGGGCTAAGTTGGGGACTAAACTAATTTTTAGTACTACATGTCATCCCCAAACTGATGGACAAACTGAAGTGGTCAATAGGACATTGTCTACTATGCTTAGGGCTGTTTTAAAAAGTAACTTGAAACTGTGGGAAGAATGTTTACCTCATATTGAATTTGCTTATAATCGTTCAGTGCATTCTACCAGTAAAATGTGCCCTTTTGAGATTGTTTATGGTTTTCTACCTCGTGCACCTATTGATTTGCTGCCTCTTCCATCTTCGGAGAAGGTGAATTTTGATGCTAAGCAACGTGCTGAATTGATATTAAAAATGCATGAGTTAACTAAAGAAAACATTGAGCGCATGAATGCTAGATACAAGCTTGCTGGTGATAGGGGTCGAAAGCATGTTGTTTTTGAACCAGGAGATCTTGTTTGGTTACATCTACGAAAAGATAGGTTTCCTGATTTGCGCAAGTCTAAGTTAATGCCACGAGCTGATGGTCCCTTTAAGGTTTTACAGAAAATTAATGATAATGCATATAAACTTGAGCTACCTGCAGATTTTGGGGTTAGTCCCACATTTAACATTGCAGATTTGAAACCTTATTTGGGAGAAGATGATGAGCTTCCGTCGAGGACGACTTCAATTCAAGAAGGGGAGGATGATGAGGACATCCCTACTAATGTTACACCCATACCCTCACTAACTACACATACTGGACCAGTTACTAGAGCACGTGCACGTCAACTAAATTATCAGGTACTTTCGTTTCTTGCGAATCCTTCTATTTTTCATGAACATATGATGCTGCCTAAATTAGATACTTTTGTTTTGGTTATGAATGAAGGACCTAGCATGGACAAGAAGGATGGTCATTGGACCGGGATCAAGAATGGAGAAGAAGGTGCGCGCGGGGGAAAGTACAGTGGAGCTTCCAGTGGGGATTTTCGCACGTTGAAGCCACCATAAGGCATGCATGAAGGCTTGGACGGAATACACGAGATGCCACTTCATTATTTTCGTCCAAGAGCAATTATAGGTGTTGCGTCACCTTAATATTGGGCTGGGCCCATGTAATTTCGAAATACCACATTATAGGCTGTTTTTAGAGTCCGTATGTGTGGGGAAACCGAGTTAGGGTTGTTTTCGGACCCCACCTCCAAGGGGTCACGAAAATCCCCTCTGTTCCCCCATATATACAGCCCTTAGGGCGTCGTTTAGACTGGGGGTTTTAATTAGATATAAGTTAGCCATAGCCGCAACTTCGAGCTCTTCGTTTGTGTCATCCGACCAGGCCAAGACCTCATTGGAACCCCAACTTTCGTAATCATTCATCTTATATTCGCAGGAATTAGACCTTCGTGGTCAGGTTGATCGTGCATCCGCGGGATCAATAACCTCTCGGAGTTGGTTTAGCGATCGCTAAGGCGCAACGTCTTCGCACGTTCGTAGTCGGATCGTGAAAGTCGCCTCCACCATAATCGATCTCCACCATCTCATCGAAACATCGGGACACCTTCGCCTCTATCACTGCGGCTGGTCTCGTGCGGTTTTCACGACGGTGATCGGGTGAAACCCGGTGTCGCAAAGGTCGAGTGTCAGGGTGGCAAGGGTCGGTCTCCGTCCGATACGAGATAATAGGGGGAAAAATAATTGCCGATCGATAAATCGGGGATGCAAACACCACAAACAAATCAGACAATCAAACAATTCACACCAAAAACAAAATTTTTAATTTTTGTGAAAACTGGGCTGTTACAGGGATACATATTTCTAGTTAAGTGAAGGGGTAAGTTTGTAAGAGAGATAGAGAAGGATACATAGACACTTGACCCATGCTTCATGCACGAAGGCGTTGTATCGCTTAACCGGATTTTGGTGCAACCGACGCGGTATAACCACAGTACTTCACCCATACTCGTAGGCTTTCATGTGGATGAGTGGTAGTGCAGTGGTTGTGCCGTTCCCGATATTACTTGTATCGGTCCGTCCAAGAAGCTTCGTCATGTGAGGATCTTCACTTTCGGTTTATTTTTGATGCTTCCCGTGCGGCTGGGATAGTTTTTCCTCTGTGCTTGACTTTATCCTTGGTGCACATATATCTCCGTCAAACCTTTGTATTCACGGGAGTGGAGGGTCAAGTAGTGAATCATATATGAGAGGACCTAACAGACACACATAAATGAGAGAGTTCACCTATGTATGCTGGATGTGTGCACCGCATGGGAGATTTTAAGGTCCATAATGAAGGTGTGGATAGAGCTAGTCTGGCCCACATTATCTCACCCCCCTTGAGAAAGATCGTGGGGATGTTACGGCGCAAGCCCTAGGATGTTCCTTATCTATAGAAGTTGGAGGCGTTTTTGACGAAGAACGCGAAGAGCACGAGGGAAATCCAAAAGAAAACACAAGACCAAGAGGAAGAAGAAGATGATTCACTAGCACTAGGTACTCAAATAAACTCCATAGCATACACACCACAAGATGCAACAACAACAAAATGAAAGATAGAAGGTAGTTTTTCCAAATCCATGAGAGAGGTGGATCTTGAGAGAGAGCGAGAGAGAGAGAGAGCTAATATTCCTCCAAGTGCTATAACATGGATGTTGGAGGCTAAACCATAGAAGAAGCCTCTCTTCTCTAGGAGTGGTAGATCCCTAGACGTGGAACATCCCCGTTGGAGTGGTAGATGTGCAAACCCTTCTCAATATATCTCTAATACTTTGCTATGATAGCTAGGAGGAGCGGGGACATATATAGTGCTAGTACAGTGAAGGGGTAAGTGGGGAAGAGAGAAAGATAGAGAGAGGAGGATATATGGACACCTGGACCATGCTGCGTGCAGGCAGAAGGTTGTATTGCTGATTTTGGTGCAACCGAGGCACTACTGTCCTAGTAGTGCACCTATACTCATAGGCTTTAATGTCCATGGGTGGTAGTGCAACGGTTGTATCGTTCCAAGTATCAGTTGTAACGGTGTCTCCTCAAAGATTCTTCGGGTGAGGATCGCCATTTTCGGTTTCGCTTTGATGCTTTCCTTGTGGGTGGCGTAGTTATTCCCATGTGCTTGACTTCCTCATCCGTGCATGTTTAGGTCTGCTCAAACCTTTGTATTCTCGAGAGTGGAGGGTCAAGTAGTGAACCATCCATGAGACGGCCCAAAGGAAACACATAAAGGAGGGAATTTCCCTATGTATGCTTGATGATCTTACAGTACTTGCATTCTCTTGTTTGCCGTATGCCATGGAGGACGGCAAACACACCTTTGGCAGCCGGCAAAGAGCTTTGTTGTCTGTCACCGGACGGTACAGCTCTTGTCAGTTGTTTCTTCGGCAAAGAGGTGCTTTGCCGTCTGCACAAAATCAACGGACGACAAAGCTCTTTGCAGACAGTCTATTGGCAGGTAGACGGCAAAGACAACATGACGTCAAACAAATTGCAAACCCCTCCGTCAGGCCGTTAACGGCGAGGTGTTCCGTCCAGCGATAGACGGCAAAGAAATGGTGACATCATCAGGATGTCACCTCTCGTCAAATCTTTGCCGTCTACAGCACAGATGGCAAAGGAATGATGTTTGCATACTGACCAAATGGTCACCTAGTCTATTGCCAGATTGCACAGCTGGGTGACACGTGTTCCCTTTGCCGACCACAAGCAGACGGCAAAGACCTTTGCCGACTTCCTGCAGACGGCAAAGAGCCTCCATAGCCCCTTTTTATTATGTTTTCTTTAAATCCCTTCATTTGACAAAAATATAGACATATTCTCCAACAATAGTATAAGCACATCTCAACCGAAATATATAAGCACCCATGTTCTCCAACATGTTGATCAACCAAAACTATGCAAATCTCATACTCTCATATATATACAAGTCCAACCACAAAGTATATATATAGTACATAGTAAACCAGCAACTATCAAACACACAAGTGACCACAACTGTTTATAAAATAAACTACAAGTCCAAATGCAGCACTCCATCGTCATAGAATGACTCCCTTGAAGCAAATCTGCAAAATGAAGCTAAGAAAGTTATAAGAAGAATAAGTAGAAGAAGAAGTAGAATGAGAAGACGAAGAAGAAGAAGAGGAGGAAGAAGAAGAAGAAGAAGAAGAACAAGAAGAAGAAGGAGAAGGAGAAGAAGAAGAAAAGATCTTCTCCTTCTGTTTTCTTCTTCTTCTTTTGAGCAAACAAAGATAACATAAGCAATGGTGATCAAATTAAGCTAGATTTAGCATATTTTGAGGAAATTGAGCTATCTTCAAAAAAATTTAGCAACTAAGCAAACTTTAACAATTGTTGAGCCAATTTAAGCTAGCTTTAACATTTTTTGAGCCAATTAAGATAACTTTGGGATTTTGTTAGCAAACTAAGTTGACTATGTTAGTTTTCGAACTAACTAAGCTAAATATGTCCTTTTGTGTAAAATAGACAAAGTATGGCATTTTTCGAATAAATATAGGATTTCAGAAGCTAAATATGCATTTTCAAACTAACTAAGCATTTATAAAGCAAAATATACAACAGAACTTACCGGAGTGTAGCCTTCAAGGTTGAGGTGGCTGAGAAGCATCAGTCGGGTTTCCCGAGGTTGACGGGGGAGAAGGGTCATGGAATTCAACCCGAGAGTTATGCTACACGAAAAGATCAACTAGCGGTTAGCACGATGCCACTCAATATGGTATTGATGATCATTGATAGATACTCACCGTCCCCACAGGGGAAATGATCGGCATCGGTGGAGCAGCCTGGCCAATCTTCTCGCACATAGTCTACACATTTGTTTTCCACGAGTCAATCATATTAGTTCCTAATATAAACAAACATTATAACATGCATTCTTTGGGTGAATATGAACAAGTGACTTACCATGATGAGCTCGTACAAGGCCCGGTTCGACGCATCGTGGCGTGCCGCGGCCTCCTCAAGAGCCTTCGCCGTCCTCTCCTCCGCCAACCACTCTCTCTCTGCTGCCTTCTCCTCTGCCAACCGCTCCTTCTCCTCGAGTATCCACTGGGTATTCAGCCGCTCTCTCTCAAGAGCTTCCTGCAACCCCACTCTTGTAGTTAGCACTGTAATATTCGATGAGAGAACACAAGAATGCAAGATTCCTTATGGCTAACCTTGATAGCGAGATCGACTGGCCGCGCACGAGTCCTTATAGCAGGAGAAGAGCTCGTTTGGCACGCCTTGATCTCAGGAAGAGTCCTATTGCACCAAATCAACTTATCTCCAATGGCCATGGCGCCTTCCGCCACCACAGATCATCCCCAGCTCCGGGTCAATTGGCTTCCCAACCGGGGTATAATCCTGGCCGTGCTTCTCCTTCGCCACCTCAATATAAGCCTTCATCTTATTGTAGGCGGCAACTTTGGTGAAAGTCGAAGGAGTGGCAATATCCGAATCTGAGAGTACCTTGGCCTTCTTGTACGACGTTGTATGGGCAATGCCATAATTGTCGAACACCCCAAGCGCCTCTGTTTTATTATGCTCCACCTAAAAGACAAAGCATACATAACCATTTTTGCTCGTAAACAGCTAAGTTGCGGCTGCCTTGATGGTGTGGCACACCAAACATCTTGGCGCGCCGGTCCTTGGCATTGTTGTGGACGACCAACCAGGCTTCTGAGCACCACTGGTCCACAATGACCTCCCAACAATCCATCTTATCCGCACACCATCTCAGTGGTGCCTATGTTAGTAAACAGGAAGATTAGCTATCATAGGCCTAGCTATCTAGGAATCAAATCAAGGAAACTAAGAGACGCAAGAAGGGGTTACCATTATGTACTGGTCCCTCGTCAGATACTTCTTTCGGCAATCTTTCTTGCTACGCTTAAGGCCACGCTTGGCGTAGTAGTCATGGACCGCCTGCACTCGCATCTCGTGCCTTGTGTTCTGCAAGAGGCGCCTGGACTCTTGAATGAGCACCTTTCCCGCCTCCTCCTCCATGGACTCTTCGACCTTGTAATAGACCTGCAATTAATAGTACGAGGCAACACTGATGAGTGCACCAACTACCTATCGTTTCTCCAGTTCTCATTGTGTGAAAGGGAAATTACCCAAAAGCCATTCAACAACATGTCGGCTCTGTTGTGGCATTCGACCCCGTTGACGGTCGTATTTGAAGGGGCCTCGACAGCTATATAGTGCTCCCAAAAGAGTCCAAGCTGCGGAGGCGAATCATCATCGGGCAACTGAACCAACCCCAGGAAATTCTGCCTGATGAGCACACCAAGGATGTCGTTGGGATTGCGGACACCCGAGGCGTATGCCCAACCCCTTTAATACAAAAAAACAAAAAAGCCATCAGATATTTGCATAAACCTCGGCGTACTAAAACAAAGTAATTAAGTGGACTTACGTCTCTCCATCAGGCGTAATCAACAACCTATGGGCGGCAGTCACCGGCTCAGCCGGGAGCCTTGTACCCCCACGCTGGTACACGGGGTTACCCTCAGCCCCCTCAGCCTCATCATCAGTGGGAACCGCCTCCTCTTCACCAACCTCCCCGTCGTGTGTCTCCACCTCTGGCCACGGACCCCAGGACGTGCGATGGGACGTAGCCTCCTCCTCCCCCACGGGACTCTCGTAGGAGTGATCCACCCTATGCTCTGGTGAATCAGCCGAAGGTGGTGGCGAGGAAGGCGCAGCTGTCCGCCTCCCTCTCATGCGGCCACCACCTGCTATGCCCGCTCTCCCTCCCCTCTTCTTCCGACCTCCTCTCCCCCTGGGCACCTCAGAAGTAGGAGGCGAGGGCATAATCTCGAGCAAAGACCTCCATAGAGTCCCTGGTGCGAGCATATAATAGAATAGAAGTTCTTATATTGCTTCCACTCTTCCATAATATTCGATACCTCCTTCGCCAAAAGCAGACACACCCGAATTTGTAGATTTTCGACCGGGCATTATTTGTTCTTTGCCAACGGTACGAAAGAGATACCCTTTGATGTCGTATTTCTAGAATGTATGGACCTTAAAGTAAAAACCATTAGCGGCTTGTCTCAATTCAGCGTCCATAGGCTCATCAGGTGAATTTGCCTAAAAGTTTAATAGGAAAAGATTGGTATATTAGTCGGAAATAGGACCAACAAATGAAACCATGTATGAATGATAGTTACCGTTCGTTTGAACCAAGAGATGAAACCGAGATTGTCATCTCCATGTTTCGCAAGAATCTCATACTCTGCGATGGAATCCCTTTCAGTAACCGATCCATTCGAGTATTGGGCGACATATCGACTGTACCAATTGATGTGAATAAGACACCAGAATTATTAGAAGTTGCAAAACAATTTACGTACCGAGCACTTACTCGATGTACGGACGCACTTCTGTTAGGTTGGTGAAGATATACAATGTAAGGGTCCTCCATTCTTCGAGATCCAAAATCATATTTCTCGAAGCACCAACAGATCCAAGCTTCCCTTTGAATAGGCTGAGGTTGGATTGACGTCGTTCGGGGTCGCCAGTATTGTATCGAGGCTTTGTATTATGAAAATGGCGATTTTTGGCTTCATAGTGTGTTGTCACAAAGTTTGCCGCCTCCTCGGTAATGAATGCCTCGGCCATGGATGCTTCAATTCTACGTTTATTTTTACATTTTTCTCGAAGCGTCTTCTGCATTCTCTCGGTTGAATAGCACTAACGTTTTTGCAAAGGTCCACCCAATCTTCCCTCGGTAGGGAGATGCAATATCAAATGCTGCATCGGATTAAAAAAACCCGGTGGAAAGATCTTTTCTAACTTGTAGAGAAAATCCGCCGTCATCTCTTCCTTGTCTTCTAGAACTCCATCGGATAGTTCTTTAGCACAGAGAACACAGAAGAAATAGCTCAGTTCTGCCATTACTAGCCATTCTTCCTCGGGGATATAGCCGCGCAACATCACCGGTATTACCCGCTCAAGCCATATGTGCCAATCATGACTCTTGAGCCCAAATATTTTCAAATTTTCAGGACTAGCTCCCCTCCTCAGATTCGCTGCACACCCATCGGGGAACATCAAATGGATTTGGACCCACAAGAGAAGTTCCCTCATATGCCCCCTTTCAAGATTGAACCAGGCCCTTGGCTTCGACCAATTCTTCCTTCCTTCCGGCTGTCGCATGTTCTGTAAAGGTCTATCAAATAGAGTCTCCAGGTCGACTCTAGCTTTAGGATTATCCTTCGACTTCCCATCTATGACGAAAAATATACCAAATAGGGCCTCACCAGTATTCTTTTCAGTGTGCATCACATCAATGTTGTGTGGAAGTTTGAGGTCTTTGAAGTAGGGGAGATCCCAGAAGCATGTCTTGTGAGTTCAGGCGTGTTCCGAATTATATCCCTTGAAATACCCGGGACGTTCTTGATCAGGCTCGAGAGAGTTCACCTGAGCCAGGACCTGTTCACCCATCATCGTAGGTGCTGCCAGGTTTTTGACAGCTTTGCCTTTGATGAAGTTCTTCCTGTCTTTTCTGAAAGGATGCTTAGGAGGCAGAAACTGTCTATGCAAGTCGAAGCAGGAATATTTGGCACCCGCCTTCAGCCATTGAAACTGAAGAGCAGCCTTGCATGTTGGGCATGTGAACCTTCCATGAACACACATGCCAGAGAAAAGCGCACACGCCGGCAGGTCATGCATCGTGTACTGGTAGCACACATGCATTGTGAAGGTCTTTTTGCTAGTTGCATCGTATGTATTGAACCCTTCATCCGAAGCTTGTTGCAATTTCTCCTTAAGCGGTTGCATGTACACATCCATATTATTCCCCGGATATTTGGGCTCTGGTATTATCAATGTCAGGAAAATGTTCTTCCTTTTCATAAACTCTGAGGGGGGAGATTGAGTAGCATGACAAATACAGGCCAACAACTATTTGAGGCTGCCATCAGACCGAAAGGATTGAACCCATCCGTTCTGACGGCGATTCGGCAATGCTTTGGCTCCTTAGCTTTTTGCCAATGTTTTTCATCGAAGTGCTTCCATGCTAAACCATCTGATGGGTGTGTCAACATCAGCTTCCCATCTGCATAAAATTCCGTTCTCTTCCCATATTTGTGCCATGTCATCTGTCTGGCTGTCTCTTCCATCATGTAAAGGCGTTGAATTCTTGGTATCACTGGAAGATACCGAAGAACATTTACGGGTATTTGGTCTGCGTCTTCTCACCTTGACCATTGTCTACCACAACATACCTGGATGACTTGCATTTGGGACAATAGTCTTCCTCCGCAGACTCTTTCCTAAATAAAGCACATCCATTCTCACAAGCATGTATCTACTCATAGGGCATCTTAAGTACCTTGAGGATCTTATCCGATTGGTACAGGTTTGCAGGCATAACATGATATTTTGGTAGAAACCGCCAAATAGGGTCATGATCGCATTGTAGCATTATGTGCCCAAGTTGAATTGTGACTTCAGAGCCATCACTTGTGCGATGGCATAGAGCTGACAAAGCTCAGTGTGAGCGTGGAGAGGACGTTTTGAAGACTCCAACATCTCATAGAAGGCCTTCACAGTTTCCTCCATCTCATCGTCCTCATCCCGTGCATCGTCAAAGTCCTGCACCATGTCTTCGATCCCAGTTCCGTACTCGTCCGTGCGCTGGTTGACCACCTCCTCTCTCCTGCGTCCGGCAGACTTGCCATGGAAGGTCCACACCGTATAATCAGGCTTAAAACCCCACCTATGTCGCCTGTTTATAGTTGTCGCACCTAACACAGGGAGACCAAGTTTTCTCTGACCATTTGCAAACGCCGTTCTCAGAAACTCCTTGGTTTTCATTGCCCATTCAGTGGTCATCTCTTTCTGATTAGGGCGACCGGTGTACATCCAAGCACGATCATCGCTCATCTTGTCACTAGCTAGCTACTAAAAAACAAATATATACAAGTTTTTCAATTTTATTACGTCCACTTTTTATTGCTTTTATCATACATAGCTATGACATATGCAATTAATTAACCTACACACTAATATGTAAAGATAGGTCCTAATCCCACCTGAGTATGTGTAGATTGGGTTCGTTTTCCCATGCTCTGACCTGACCCGGCGCAAAATTTCGGCAGCACCTCCCCGCTGTTCTCCTAATACACGTCTCGACAACAAGCCGAGAGGTTGTGTATCCAGAGAACAACAGGGAGGCGCTAACGAAATTCCACGTCGGATCAGGAACAGAGCATGAAAAAACGACCCAATCTACACATACTCGGGCTGTCCATGGATAACGTTGGATAGTTCGAAAGAATTACTATTATAAATATGCAAATGAATGCATATTTATAACTGTAATCCTTTCGAACAGGAGACGCATACTGGTAACACGACTGGCCTAGCTAGTGTCATGAGCACAAAGGCCAGAATTGAGCAAAGGAAAAGGGGGAGAGGATAAGAATTGTTTTCATCACCCTCTAACTCACTGAGGTCGTCGAATGGAGGGGGCGGAGGTCCTTGAACACTGGACCCACACAACATCGAAAGTCCTACACATTAGAAATCACCCAATCAACACGGACACTCGATCCCGGTAATTACATTTATTTCATTTGTTTTTGTTTTGTTTTTCCTATTATTTACATTTATTTCATTTTCTCTTTTTTTTCCTACTCCTCCTCCTTCTCCTTCTCCTTCTCCTTCTCCATCTCCTCCTCCTTCTTATTCTTCTTCTTCTTCTTCTTCTTCTTATTCTTCTTCTTCTTCTTTTCTTCTTCTTCTTCTTCTTCTTCTTCTTCTTCTTCTTCTTATTTTTCTTATTCTTCTTCTTATTATTATTCTCCTCCTCCTCCTCCTTCTTCTTCTTCTTCTTCTTCTTTTTCTTATTCTTCTTCTTCTTATTATTCTTATTCTCCTCCTCCTCCTTCTCCTTCTTCTTCTTCTTCTTCTTCTTCTTCTTCTTTTATTTCCTATATTTTTTCTCTTCATCTTTTCCTATTCTACTTCTTCTAACTGATCTACCTCGACGACATTCTTGTCTATTCCAAGTCAAAGGCTGAACATGAGGATCATCTACGCCTGGTGCTGCAGAAGTTGAGAGAGCACCGGTACTACGCCAAGTACTCCAAGTGTGAGTTTTGGCTGGACAAGGTCAATTTTCTAGGCCATGTTATCTCCGCTAAGGGAATTGTGGTTGATCCAGAGCGAGTCCGCACTATTCAAGAGTGGGCTCCGCCGAAGAATGTGAAGCAGCTAAGGTGTTTTCTCGGCCTCGCCAGTTATTGCAGGAGTTTTGTGCAGAATTTCTCCAAAATAGCGAAGCCAATGACTGAATTGTTGTGCAAGGACAAACGGTATACTTGGTCACCAGCTTGCCAGTTAGCTTTCGAGGAGTTGAAAGAGAAGTTGACCACAGCTCCAATTCTCACGCCGCCAGATGAGTCACAGCCTTTTCAGGTGTTTTGTGATGCTTCCTTGCAAGGTCTGGGCGGAGTTTTGATGCAAGGCAGGAATATCGTGGCTTATACCTCACGAAAGTTGAAGACGAGTGAGAGGAATTATCCCACGCACGACTTGGAGCTTGCAGAAGTGGTGCACGCTTTGGTTACTTGACACCTCCTCTTAGGGAGGAAGGTGGATGTGTTCACGGACCACAAGAGTCTGAAGTACTTGTTCACTCAGCCAAATCTGAACTTGAGGCAAAGAAGATGGCTTGAAACCATTACTGAGTACACAGTTGATATTCAGTACACGCCTGGGAAGGCGAATGTCATAGCTGATGCGCTGAGCCGCAAGGGCGATTGCAATAATATCCAGGTGCAGAAAATCCACCCTGATTTGTGTGAGTCCTTTCGAAGGCTCAATCTCGAGCTAGTTCCAGCAGGCTACCTTGCCAACCTTGTGGTAGAGCCCACTATCCGTGAGAAGATTCGTGAAGCTCAGTCTGGCAGCTCAATGATACAAAAGATCAAGCGGGGTATTGCCGCCTCAGTTCCAAAGTACGGTTGCTTTTCAGTGCATAATGACGGCACCGTGTTGTTCGAAGAGCGAGTTGTTGTTCCCAAGGAGGGAGATCTCAGAGAGGTCATCATGAAGGAAGCCCATGATTCCAAGTTGTCTATTCACCCTGGCAGTACAAAGATGTATCAAGATCTCAAGCAAAGCTTTTGGTGGACTCGTATGAAGCGGGATGTTGCCCGTTACGTGTCTCAGTGTGATGTGTGCAGGAGAGTGAAGGCACAACACCAGAAGCCTGTAGGGTTGCTTCAGCCACTTGAGATTCCGGAGTGGAAATGGGATCACATAGAGATGGATTTCATCACAGGCTTCCCCTTGTCGCAGAAGAAGAAATATGCCATCTTTGTTGTCATTGACAATCTTTCCAAAGTTGCCCACTTCTTTCCAATGAAGGACTCCATTTTAGCAGCTCAGTTGGCGGAGTTGTACACCCCGATGGAGAGCTTAGTGTGTGCGCAGGCGTAGCCCGATGTCCCCTCTCGGGTTTCCCCGTGGTGGTTCGCCGAGAGGTGGCCGGAGCGCGACGGGGTGTTCACCGCAGTTGAGCTGCACAGATGGTTGTCAGTGCAGTCGGGTTCAGTTAACCATGGCTATAGCTTATCCTGTCTGCACCTCGTTCTGGTTCAGTAAACGTCGAGTGGCGCAGTGGTTGGGGTGCAGTGGAAGCAGGACTCGGCCTGGGTTCGAATCCCAGCCGAGGCACCCCCCCCCCCCTCTTTTTGTTTTTCTGCCATTTTTGCTTGGGCATGGGCCTTGTCCAGTGGGCCTGCAGAGAAGAGAGGTGGGCCTGGCGCCCGAGGGCAGCCCAGCTGGCCAGTGCCACCTTTTTTTGTTGTTTTTCTTTTTCTGTTTAATTAAAATTTGAATTTGATTTCAAATTCAAATATGTTTTGAACTTGCTTTTAAATTAGGGGCATCCCATATATGTTTTTGGGGTAGTTTGACCCACTGATCTCAATGGTGAGGTCAATTTTGCACTTTGCCCCCTCTAGATTTTGGAGTGTGGTAATTTTGCAAATAGACCCCTCAAATCTTTGTTTTTGACAAGTGCTGCCCAAATCCAAATATGGTCATGCCATATATGGTTTTGGGGTAGTTTCTCCCAAGGATTTGCATGGTGATAATGGTTTGACCATTTGATCCTTTTTCAAAATGCATCTAGTGCAACTTTGCACTCGGGTTCCGAGTTCCTGTCCATGTCACCTTCAAAATCTTTGCACCTTTGTAAAACCAGCCCCTATACATATTGTCATATGCAATGTGGCTGGGTTCCTTTCTTTTGTTGCACCTTTCCGATGTCAAGTTCTTCGACATCTCTCCGCCTCCGGAATTGATGCTTACTTTTCACGTTGTATTTGTTTCTGATAAATGCATTGTTGATCATGTCATGTTGCCATGTTACTTACACCAAAAATAAGGCTAAGACCAAAGCCATTTTACGTAAATAAATTGCATATGAAGTTGTTGACGTGTCGTCGCCACCTTCATTTAATTCTGACTAGATAGGGTCACATCATGTCGAATAAACTTGATCATACCATCCTTGCCTGTGCATTGCACCCATTGCTTACTTGTGTGCCTTTTTCCTTGCCGGTACCTTACGTTAGCACCTGAGACCACCGAGGAGACTTACGTGGAGATTTCCGACACCGAGCCCGAGGACCCTGCTGCGTCTGCTTCGACGACCGATTACCCAGGCAAGGGGTAGATTTATACCATTACCTGATACCTTTCTGCCTACCTGCCTAGCTGTAGTCTAGAACGTTTGTTTGATCCTATCCACTTGCTATGCCACTTTCAAAAACCAAAACATCCATGATCCCCACGTCCCAGCAAAACATTGTTTTGCTAAGTTACCGCTGCTCATCCATTGCTTAGTATGAGTAGGAAACTTGTTACTTACCCTATCCTTTGGTTTGGGATATCATGTTATTTAAAGAAGTTGGTTGATATTTATTACTATCATTGATGTTAACTCATACTTGACGAAAGATGGGAGACCGGGCTGTTCCCGCCAGGTGTTTTGTTCCATTTGAGTCACCTAGGTCCCGAGTTCCGGGTATTGTGTTTCTTGACGAGCGTGCCTAATCGTGTGTGGGATTCTATGGGGTCCCCTTGTCTTACCTACCTAGCTTCATACAATTCTAGTGGTGGCCCGAGCTGATTTACTATGTGAAAACGTGTGTGTGCTTGGTTGGTACCCCAGCTGTTTTCGAAACAAATCCGGGCCAGCGGAGACTTGGTTTCTCTTGTTGGTCCACCCCAGGGAGCTAGGGGGTTGTCCACATCTGTTTGGGCAACTAACTCGACCTCGTCTAGACGATAGAGGCCGATTCGAGAGCGCGACCGGCTTTTGAGTTGGATGTCGACTCACCGGGGGCCACCCGGAATTGTGCGTTGTTAGCTAGAGGGACTCTGACGTTCCGGAGTTTCAGGCGTTTACCTAGCCAAGTGGAAATCGGGCGTACACGCGAAGCCTATGATGGGCAGTTGGTACACCCCTGCAGGGTTAAATCTTTTCGAAAAGCCGTGTCCGCGGTTATGGACGACTTGAGACCTACTCCTTGTTCATAGTATAACGTCAAATTTGAATCAAAGATTAAAACTTGCCTACCGTGTGAGTGCCTTGGTTGCTTTTCTTCGTCCAGGGGGACCGAGAGAAGATCCAGGTGGTGTTATGTTTGACGTAAGTAGGTGGTTAGCAGACTTATGACGCGAAGTCACGTGCATTCTTGGATCTTACCCCTACTCTAATAGAACGATAGTCACCATATATGCTAGTGCGGCTGCAACCTTTACCTTTATCTTGTCTTATCGTAAGAAGTTAGTTATCCTGTAATGATATAATCTCACCCCTGTTTTCTTTTGTGCTTTTACTATTTTGCCTGATCGGCCGCTGTAGTGGACTACTACCTCGACCCGAGCACTGGGCGATACTTCGTGGAGGTGCCCCTGGAGGACGACGATGAGGATGACCTCGTTCAGTAGATCCTATAGTTGGGCTTCGACGATCCGTGGGTGGACTATTTGATGTGCAGCCCTCTCTAGGGCAATTTGGATTTTGACCGTACTCGGTCGTGTTTGTCTTCCGCTTGTTGCATGATACACTGTTGGGTCCATGGACCTCTGAGATGATGTAATAAATTCCAGTGGCGATGTATGCCCTGGACTCTATATATTTATGTCTTAGTATAAAGTTCATTGTTCTTATACTTGTTGTCGAGAATCCGGCAGCGACACGAGTGCGAGTGTCGTGAGTCGGTGGCCTTTTATGCGCTACTAACTTGAGCGGCACGCAAAAGCGTCTAACTCGAGTTAGCACCGCATCGGCGGCCTTACATACCGCCGCAGTACTTCGCCCATAATCGTAGGCTTTCATGTGGATGAGTGGTAGTGCAGCGGTTGTGTCGTTCCTGGTATTACTTGTACCGGTCCCTCCAAGAAGCTTCTTCATGTGAGGATCTTCACTTTCGATTTATCTTTGATTCTTCCCTTGTGGGTGGCATAGTTTTCCCAATGTGCTTGACTTCCTCCTCGGTGCACATATATCTCCGTCAAACCTTTGTATTCATGAGAGTGGAGGGTCAAGTAGTGAACCCTCCATGAGAGGACCCAACGGACACACATAAATGTGAGAGTTCACCTATGTATGCGTGATGTGGTCACCCCTTGGGAAATTTGAAGGTCCATGATGAAGGTGCGGATAGTGCTAGTCAGCGCCACATCATCTCACTCTCCTTGGGAAAGATCGTGTGGATGTTACGGGGCAAGTCCTAGAGTGTGCCTTATCTGCACAAGTTGGAGGTTTGTTTGACGAAGAACTCGAAGAGGACGAGGGAAATCCAAAAAAAAAACAAGACCAAGAGGAAGAAGAACATGAGTCACTAGGACTAGGTACTCAAATAATCCTCATAGTATACACACCACAAGATGCAACAAAAACAAAATGAAAGATAGAAGGTAGTTTTTCCAAATTCATGAGAGAGATGGATCTTGATAGAGATCGTGAGAGAGAGAGATAATCTTCCTTGAAGTACTATAACCTGGAGGTTCGAGGCTAAACCATAGAAGAAGCCTCTCTTCACCAGGAGTGTTAGATACCTAGACATGGAAGATACAAGTTGAAGAGGTAGATGTGCAAACTTTCTCAAGATATCTCTAATACTTTGCTAACATAGCTAGTGATAGAGGCGAAGGTGTCCCGATGTTTCGATGAGATGGTGTAGATCGATTATGGTGGAGACGACTTTCACGACCCGACTACGAACGTGCGAAGACGTTGTGCCTTAGCGATCGCTAAACCAACTCCGAGAGGTTATTGATCCCGCGGATGCACGATCAACCTGACCACGAAGGTCTAATTCCTGCAAGCAATCGAAGAACAAGCAAGAACTAAGAATTGCAATCTGGATATTGCGAATATAAGATGAATGATTACAAAAGTTGGGGTTCCAATGAGGTCTTGGCCTGGTCGGATGACACAAACGAAGAGCTCGAAGTTGCGGCTATGGCTAACTTAAATCTAATTAAAACCCAAGTCTAAACGACGCCCTAAGGGCTGTATATATGGGGGAACAGAGTGGATTTTCGTGACCCCTTGGAGGTGGGGTCCGAAAACAACCCTAACTCGGTTTCCCCACACATACGGACTCTAAAAACTGCCTATAATGTGGTATTTCGAAATTACATGGGCCCAGCCCAATATTAAGGTGACGTAGCACCTATAATTGCTCTTGGACGAAAATAATGAAGTGGCATCTCGTGTATTCCGTCCAAGCCTTCATGCATGCCTTATGGTGGCTTCAACGTGCGAAAATCCCCACTGGAAGCTCCACTGTACTTTCCCCCGCGCGCACCTTCTTCTCCATTCTTGATCCCGCTCCAATGACCATCCTTCTTGTCCATGCTAGGTCCTTCATTCATAACCAAAACAAAAGTATCTAATTTAGGCAGCATCATATGTTCATGAACAATAGAAGGATTCGCAAGAAACGAAAATACCTGATAATTTAGTTGACGTGCACGTGCTCTAGTAACTGGTCCAGTATGTGTAGTTGGTGAGGGTATGGGTGTAACATTAGTAGGGATGTCCTCATCATCCTCCCCTTCTTGAATTGAAGTCGTCCTCGACGGAAGCTCATCATCTTCTCCCAAATAAGGTTTCAAATCTGCAATGTTAAATGTGGGACTAACCCCAAAATCTGCAGGTAGCTCAAGTTTATATGCATTATCATTAATTTTCTGTAAAACCTTAAAGGGACCATCAGCTCGTGGCATTAACTTAGACTTGCGCAAATCAGGAAACCTATCTTTGCGTAGATGTAACCAAACAAGATCTCCTGGTTCAAAAACAACATGCTTTCGACCCCTATCACCAGCAAGCTTGTATCTAGCATTCATGCGCTCAATGTTTTCTTTAGTTAACTCATGCATTTTTAATATCAATTCAGCACGTTGCTTAGCATCAAAATTCACCTTCTCCGAAGATGGAAGAGGCAGCAAATCAATAGATGCACGAGGTAAAAAACCATAAACAATCTCAAAAGGGCACATTTTAGTGGTAGAATGCACTGAACGATTATAAGCAAATTCAATATGAGGTAAACATTCTTCCCACAGTTTCAAGTTACTTTTTAAAACAGCCCTAAGCATAGTAGACAATGTCCTATTGACCACTTCAGTTTGTCCATCAGTTTGGGGATGACATGTAGTACTAAAAAGTAGTTTAGTCCCCAACTTAGCCCATAAGCATCTCCAAAAATGGCTAAGAAACTTAGTATCACGATCCGAGACAATAGTATTGGGCACACCATGTAAACGAATAATCTCTCCAAAGAATAAATCAGCAACATTAGCAGCAGCATCGCTTTTATGACATGGTATAAAATGTGCCATCTTAGAAAATCTATCCACGACAACAAATATGCTATCCCTCCCCTTCTTTGTTCGAGGCAAGCCTAAAACAAAGTCCATGGATATGTCCTCCCACGGAACACTAGGTACAGGTAAAGGCATGTATAAACCATGATGATTGAGTCGTGACTTAGCTTTTTGACATGTAGTGCAGCGAGCAACAAAACGCTCAACATCCCGTCTCATCTTTGGCCAAAAGAAATGTGTAGCAAGTACGTCCTCCGTCTTTTTCACGCCAAAATGTCCCATTAATCCTCCTCCATGCGCCTCCTGCAACAACAAAAGACGAATAGAGCTAGCTGGAATGCATAGCTTGTTAGAACGGAACACAAATCCATCATTAAGCACAAACTTGTTCCATGTTCTACCCTCTCTACAATTCTGCAATACATCTTTAAATTCCGCATCATTTGCATATTGTTCTTTGATTGTCTCTAAACCGAATATCTTGAAGTCAAGTTGTGAAAGCATAGTATAACGACGAGACAAAGCATCAGCAATAATATTATCTTTCCCCTTCTTGTGTTTAATGACATAAGGGAAAGTCTCAATAAATTCAACCCACTTAGCATGTCTACGATTAAGTTTTGCTTGACTTCTTATGTGTTTCAAAGATTCATGATCAGAATGTATAACAAATTCTTTGGGCCATAAATAATGTTGCCAAGTTTCTAATGTTCGAACAAGAGCATATAATTCCTTATCATAAGTAGAATAGTTCAGACTAGGCCCACTCAATTTTTCAGAAAAGTATGCAACAGGTTTAGCATCTTGTAATAACACACCTCCCAAACCAATCCCACTAGCATCGCATTCAAGCTCAAAAGTCTTATTAAAATCAGGAAGTTGGAGCAAAGGAGCATGTGTTAACTTATCTTTCAATACCGTGAAAGCTTCTTCCTGTGCGGTACCCCAAGTAAAAGGCACATCCTTGCGTGTAAGCTCATTGAGAGGGGCAGCAATGGTGCTGAAATCTCTCACAAAACGCCTATAGAATCCAGCGAGGCCAAGAAAACTCCTCACTTGTGTGACCGTTTTGGGCTGCGGCCAACTCTCAATCGCCTCGATCTTGGCTTTATCAACTTCAATACCCTGTGGAGTAACAACATAGCCAAGAAACGATACTCGGTCGATGCAAAAGGTGCACTTCCCAAGGTTACCAAATAAACGTGCATTACGTAGAGCAATAAAAACAGCACGTAAATGATCCAAATGTTCCTCCAAAGATTTGCTATAAATCAGTATATCATCAAAATAGACTACCACAAATCGTCCAATGAAAGCACGTAAAACCTCGTTCATTAATCTCATGAAAGTGCTAGGTGCATTAGTTAACCCAAAAGGCATGACTAACCACTCATATAACGCAAATTCAACAATGCAAACTACTGTAAAGAAAACTGGACAAAGGCTCGGACTGTTTTGGGACGTGATGATCTAACCCTAATTTTTTTTGTTGGCTTTTTCGTGGACTGTAGGTATGAAGAACAGAACCAATCTAGACTACGAAAACTGGTAAATCTCACCGAGCAACCTGGAAATCTGATACCACTTGATAGAGGCGAAGGTGTCCCGATGTTTCGATGAGATGGTGTAGATCGATTATGGTGGAGACGACTTTCACCACCCGACTACGAACGTGCGAAGACGTTGCGCCTTAGCGATCGCTAAACCAACTCCGAGAGGTTATTGATCCCGCGGATGCACGATCAACCTGACCACGAAGGTCTAATTCCTGCAAGCAATCGAAGAACAAGCAAGAACTAAGAATTGCAATCTGGATATTGCGAATATAAGATGAATGATTACAAAAGTTGGGGTTCCAATGAGGTCTTGGCCTGGTCGGATGACACAAACGAAGAGCTCGAAGTTGCGGCTATGGCTAACTTAAATCTAATTAAAACCCAAGTCTAAACGACGCCCTAAGGGCTGTATATATGGGGGAACAGAGGGGATTTTCGTGACCCCTTGGAGGTGGGGTCCGAAAACAACCCTAACTCGGTTTCCCCACACATACGGACTCTAAAAACTGCCTATAATGTGGTATTTCGAAATTACATGGGCCCAGCCCAATATTAAGGTGACGTAGCACCTATAATTGCTCTTGGACGAAAATAATGAAGTGGCATCTCGTGTATTCCGTCCAAGCCTTCATGCATGCCTTATGGTGGCTTCAACGTGCGAAAATCCCCACTGGAAGCTCCACTGTACTTTCCCCCGCGCGCACCTTCTTCTCCATTCTTGATCCCGCTCCAATGACCATCCTTCTTGTCCATGCTAGGTCCTTCATTCATAACCAAAACAAAAGTATCTAATTTAGGCAGCATCATATGTTCATGAACAATAGAAGGATTCGCAAGAAACGAAAGTACCTGATAATTTAGTTGACGTGCACGTGCTCTAGTAACTGGTCCAGTATGTGTAGTTGGTGAGGGTATGGGTGTAACATTAGTAGGGATGTCCTCATCAGCTAGGAGGAGCGGGGATATATAGTGCTAGGAAAGTGAAGGGGTATGTGGGGAAGAGAGAGAGAGAGAGAGAGGTGGATACATGGACACTTGGACCATGCTGCATGCAGGCAAAAGGTTGTATCGCTCAACCGTACTTTGGTGTAACTGAGGCGCTACCGTCCTAGTAATGCACCCATACTCATGGGATTTAATGTGGATGAGTGGTAGTGCAACGTTTGTATCTTTCCTGTATCGCTTGTATCGGCCCGTCCTTTCGGTTTCTCTTTGATGTTTCCCTTGCGGGTGGTGTAGTTGTTCCCATGTGCTTGACTTACTCATCCGTGCACATGTAGCTGTGCTCAAACCTTTGTATTCTCGAGAGTGGAGGGTCAAGTAGTGAACCATCCATGAGAGGGCCAAAAGGAGACACATAAAGGAGGTAATTTCCCTATATATGCTTGATGTGTGAGTCCCTTGGGAAAGTGCTAAGTCACGGATGAAGGTGCAAATGATCTTAGTCCACCCCACATCATCTCATCCCCTTGGGAAAGATCTTGGGTATGTTAGGGGCAAGCCCTAGGAAGTGTCCAATCTACAGGAGTTTGAGGTGTTTTTGACGAAGAAAGGGAAGAACAAGAGGGAAATCAAGAAGAGAATGCAAGACCAAGAGGAAGAAGAACTAGCTTCACTAGCAATATCTACTCAAATCATCCCCATAGCCAACACTCAAAGATCCAACAACAACAACAACAAAATGAAAGATACAAAGGTAGTTACTACAAATCTATAAGAGAGGAGGATCTTGAGAAAGAGTGAGAGAGAGGGATCTAGTCTTCCTCAAGTGCAATAACAGGGAGGAAGGTCCATCAACCATAGAAGAAGCCTCTCTCTACCAAAGTATTGGTAAAACCCTAGAGGTGGAAGACCCCATTGGAGAAGTACAAGAGCAAAGAGAGGTGGGGGATATATATGGTTCTAGTTAAGTGAAGGGCAAGTGGAGAAGAGAGAGAGAGAAGGATACCTAGACACTTGTCCCATGTTGCTTTCAAGAAGGTGTTGTATCGCTCAACCGGATTTTGGTGCAACCGACGCGGTACCTCCGCAGTACTTCACCAACACTCGTAGGCTTTGATGTGGATGAGTGGTAGTGCATCAGTTGTGTTGTTTCCGGTATTACTTGTACTGGTCCCTCCAAGAAACTTCCTTTTATGAGGATCTTCACTATCATTTTCGCTTTGATACTTCCCTCGCGGGTGGCATAGTTTTCCCATGTGCTTGACTTCCTCCTTGGTGCACATTTATCTCCGTCAAACCTTTGTATTCACGACAGTGGAGAGTCAAGTAGTGAACCATCTATGAGAGGGCCCAATAGACACACATAAAGGAGAGAGTTCACCTATCTATGCGTGATATGTGCAGTCCTTGGGAAAGTTTAAATTCCATGATTAACGTGTGGAGAGTGCTATTCTGCCCCCACATCATCTCACCCCCCTTGGGAAAGATCGTGGGGATGTTACGGGCCAAGCCCTAGGACGGGCCTTATGTGCATAAGTTGGAGGTGTGTTTGACGAAGAACGTGAATAACAAGAGGGAAATCCAAAAGAAAACAGAAGACAAAGACGAAGAAAAACATGATTCACTATCACTAAGTACTCAAACAATCCCCGTAGCATACACACCAAAAGATGCAATAACAACAAAATAAAAGATAGAAGGTAATTTTTCCAATTCCATGAGAGAGATAGATCTTGAGAGCGGAAGAGAGAGATAGCTAATCTTCTCCAAGTGCTATAACATGGAGGTTGGAGGCTAAACCATAGATGAAGCCCCTCTTCCACATTAGTGGTAGATGCCTAGACGTGGAAGATCCCCGTTGGAGAGGTAGACTTGCAAAGCTTTCTCAATTTATCTCTACTACTTTGCTAACATAGATAGGAGGAGCGGGGATATATATAGTGATATTACAGTGAAGGGGTAAGTGGGGAAGAGGGAGAGAGAGAGAGAGGAGGAGGAGGATACATGGACACTTGGCCCATGCTGCATCCAGGAAGAAAGTTGTATCGCTCAACCGGATTAGGGTGCAACGGAGGCACTGCCATCCTAGTACTGCACCCATACTCATAGGATTCAATATGGATTAGTGACAGTGCAACGGTTGTATCATTCCCTGTATCAGTTGTATCGGTCCCTCCTGAAAGCTTCTTCGTGTGAGGATCGACACTTTCTGCTTCGCTTCGATGCTTTCCTTGTGGGTATTGTAGTTGTTCTTATGTGCTTGACTTCCTCATCCATGCACGCGTAGATGTACTCAAACCTTTGTATTCTCGAGAGTGGAGGATCAAGTAGTGAACCATCCATGAGAGGGCCCAAAGGAGACACATAAAGGATGGAATTTTCCAATGTATGCTTGATACATGCATCCCTTGGGAAAGTGTCAAGGAAATGATGAAGGTGCAGATGATCTTAGTACACCCACATCATCTCACCCTCTAGGGAAAGATCTAGGGTATGTTAGGGAAAGCCCTTGGAAGTTCCCGATCTACAGGAGTTTGAGGTGTTTGGACGAAGAACGGGAAGAACATGAGAGATATACGAAAGAAAACGCAAGACCAAGAGGAAGAAGAACAAGATTCACTAGCAATAGCTACTGAAATCATCCCCATAGCAACACACCAAGATCCAACAACAACTAAAGGAAAGATGCAAATGTAGTTACTAGAAATCAATAAGTGAGGTGGATCTTGAGAAAGAGACAGAGAGAGAAATATATTCTTCCTCAAGTGCGATAACATGGAGGTCAGAACATCAACCGTAGAAGAAGCCTCTCTCCCCATGTGGTGGTAGAATGGTAGAGGTGGAAGACACCATTGGAGAAGTACAAGAGAAAAGAAAGGAGGGGGTTATATATATTGTTCTAGTTAAGTGAAGGAGTAAGTGGCGAAGAGAGAGAGAGAGAGAGAGAGAGAGAGAGAGAGAGAGAGAAGGATACATCGACACTTGGCCCATGCTGCATGCATGAAGGCATTGTACCGCTCAACCGGATTTTGGCGCAACCGACGCGGTACCACCATAGTACTTCACCCACACTCGTAGGCTTTCATGCGGATGAATGGTAGTGCATCAGTTGTGCCATTCCTGGTATTACCCATGTGAGGATCTTCATTCTCAGTTTTTCTTTGATGCTTCCCTCGCGGGTAGCATAGTTTTTCCCATGTGCTTGACCTCCTCCTTGGTGCACATATATCTCTGTCAAACCTTTGTATTCAGGAGAGTGGAGGGTCAAGTAATGAACCATATATGGAGGGCCCAACGGACACATGTTGGATCTTGGTGTGCTGGCTATGGGGATGATTTCAGTAGCAATTGCTACTGAATCTTGTTCTTCTTCCTCTTGGTCTTGCGTTTTCTTTTGGATTTCCCTCTTTTTCTTTCTGTTCTTCATCAAAACACCTCAAACTCCTGTAGATCGGACACTTCCAAGGGCTTGAACCTAACATACCCAAGATCTTTCCCAAGGGGATGAGATGATGTGGGGTGGAATAATATCATCTGCACCTTCATTATTGACTTGACACTTTCCCAAGGGAAGCACGCATCAAGCATACATAGGGAAATTCTATCCTTTGGGCCCTCTCGGGGATGGTTCACTACTTGACCCTCCACTCTCGAGAATACAAAGGTTTGAGAAGAGCTACACGTGCATGTATGAGGAAGACAAGCACATGGGAACAACTACGCCACCCACAAGGGAAGCATCAATGCGAAATCGAAAGTGACGATGCTCACACGAAGAAGCTTTCAGGAGGGACCAATACGACCAATACAAGGAACGATACAACCTTTGCACTACCACTAATCCACATTAAAGCCTATGATTATGGGTGCAGTACTAGGAAGTTAGCGCCTTGGTTGCACCAAAATATGGTTGAGCGATACATCTTTTTGCCTGCATGCAGCATGGGCCAAGTGTCCATGTATCCTCCTCTCTATCTCTCAAATGAGGACATCGCTACCATGGATACGACCAAAACTACCAATAATTCTCTATATTTGTTCAAGAAATGAAGTCAATACAAATGAGCATGATTATGTGTTGTACAAGGAGTTATTTCACGACACTTTTGGCCCATGAGTAGATAAAGACCAAGTCCCTCACGTCATGGACTCAGATTCGAACTTCAGAGATATACCCAAAATCAAACAGCCGCACTTTCTACATACGAATTCCAAATTGGGTGATCCTTTTTGCTGGTGATAGCTTATCTCGTTGAAATTCCAACCTAATTGGTTTCACCTTCAAATTTGTTCTAAGCGTGGAAATATTGCGAAAACAGTGTGACCCAGCAGCAGAATCCGAGTCAAAGTCCAACTCAATAGGTGTTGCATCACCTCCACATGGGCCCAAGTACCTTATAAGACCTAGGTTTTGTTTTAGGACTCCTTTGGACGTCCTTCCAACCCCTTGGCGGCACCCTTTAGTCCTATATAAGTAGATCAACCTCTAGGGTTTTCTTTGGATTTCTTTTAGTTAAAAGACTGCTTAGCTAATTGCTGCATCTTCGTGTACTCGTTTTGTGTCCAACGACCAGATCAAGACCGCTTTTGGAATCTCACCTTTATAAACACTTCATCTATGTTCGCAATATTCAGATTTCTTTTATCATATTCTTGCTCGTTCTTCAATTGCTTGCAGGAATAGACCTTCGTGGTCAGGTTGATCGTGCTTCCGACATCGTCAATAACCTCCAGCAGATTGGTTTAGCGATTGCTAAGGCGCGACGGCGTTGCACGTTCGTAGTCGGATCATCAAAGTCGACTCCACCAAATCGATAGTTATCATCTCATCGAAAGATCGGGACACCCCTCCCCTATCAAGTAGTATCAGTTTTCAGGTTGCTTGGTGAGAATTCCACATTCATATATTAGATCTGTTTTTTTATCGCCTATCATCCACACAAAAAGCCATCAAAAAAGGATTAGATCATCATATCCAAACCAATCTAAGCCTTCGCAATTTTGTTTTTGGTTCTTTGTTTTATTGAATTATCGGTTGCATCGTCATGTTCAGTTGCTGGTCTTAGTATCTAGTCCTTTAGAGTTTCGAGTTCTGTTCACATTAGTCACCGTCGCCGCTGCACCATCATTCCATCCGCTGCCTACTTTCACCATCCACCATAGAAAAAAATAGAAAAATAGTTGGAAGAGAAAAATAGGAAGAAAGAGAAAAAAACATATTTTTTTGGATCTATCTCTAGTTGATATCATATTTGAAATTCCGTCGGAATCTATTTTGAGCAGTGTCCAGTAAAAAGGGCATAATTTTGTCATTCGAAGTCCGTTTTAACTTCACGAGTACTCAAATTAAAGATATTTTCGAGCCTCTTCCAAAATGTTCAGGAGCATGCGTGTTATTCGAATCTCCATATCGGCTTCTAAGACAGACTTTTTAACCTCTAAAGTTTCCATACACAGTTTTTGGCAGATTTCGGGCTGATTCCTGAATTTTTTGACACCTCATTCGACCTCCAAATTGAGTGATTTTTGTTGCGTCGGAAAGCTTGAGTTAGGTCCCTGTTGGAAAAAAAAATCAAAAAAATTAGCAAATATATTTCAGAGGAAAGTTGTAGAGAGTATTCATTGCTGCTAGTTGTGCTACGCCGTTGAGCGTTAATTTAATTTTGCATCCCTGAATTTATTAGTGCTAATAATTTTGCTACCATATTAAAGCCTTACAATGATAGAGGCGAAGGTGTCCCGATGTTTCGATGAGATGGTGGAGATCGATTATGGTGGAGTAGACTTTCACGACCCGACTACGAACGTGCGAAGACGTTGCGCCTTGGCGATCGCTAAACCAACTCCGAGAGGTTATTGATCCCGCGGATGCACGATCAACCTGACCACGAAGGTCTAATTCCTGCAAGCAATCGAAGAACAAGCAAGAACTAAGAATTGCAATCTGGATATTGCGAGTATAAGATGAAAGATTACGAAAGTTGGGGTTCCAATGAGGTCTTGGCCTGGTCGGATGACACAAACGAAGAGCTCGAAGTTGCGGCTATGGCTAACTTAAATCTAATTAAAACCCAAGTCTAAACGACGCCCTAAGGGCTGTATATATGGGGGAACAGAGGGGATTTTCGTGACCCCTTGGAGGTGGGGTCCGAAAACAACCCTAACTCGGTTTCCCCACACATACGGACTCTAAAAACAGCCTATAAGGTGGTATTTCGAAATTACATGGGCCCAGCCCAATATTAAGGTGACGCAGCACCTATAATTGCCCTTGGACGAAAATAATGAAGTGGCATCTCGCGTATTTCGTCCAAGACTTCATGCGCGCCTTATGGTGGCTTCAAAGTGCGATAATCACCACGGGAAGCTCCGCTGTCCTTTCCCGCGCGCGCACCTTCTTCTCCATGCTTGATCCCGCTCCAATGACCATCCTTCTTGTCCATGCTAGGTCCTTCATTCATAAGCAAAACAAAAGTATCTAATTTAGGCAGTATCATATGTTCATGAACAATAGAAGGATTCGCAAGAAACGAAAGTACCTGATAATTTAGTTGACGTGCACGAGCTCTAGTAACTGGTCCAATATGTGTAGTTGGTGAGGATATGGGTGTAACATTAGTAGGGATGTCCTCATCATCCTCCCCTTCTTGAATTGAAGTCGTCCTCGACGGAAGCTCATCATCTTCTCCCAAATAAGGCTTCAAATCTGCAATATTAAATGTGGGACTAACCCCAAAGGCTGCAGGTAGCTCAAGTTTATATGCAGTATCATTAATTTTCTGCAAAACCTTAAAGGGACCATCAGCTCGAGGCATTAACTTAGACTTGCGCAAATCAGGAAACCTATCTTTACGTAGATGTAACCAAACAAGATCTCCGGGTTCAAACACAACATGCTTTCGACCCCTATCACCAGCAAGCTTGTATCTAGCATTCATGCGCTCAATGTTTTCTTTAGTTAACTCATGCAGTTTTAATATCAATTCAGCACGTTGCTTAGCATCAAAATTAACCTTCTCCGAAGATGGAAGAGGTAGCAAATCAATAGGTGCACGAGGTAGAAAACCATAAACAATCTCAAAAGGGCACATTTTAGTGGTAGAATGCAATGAACGATTATAAGCAAATTCAATATGAGGTAAACATTCTTCCCACAGTTTCAAGTTACTCTTTAAAACAGCCCTAAGCATAGTAGACAAAGTCCTATTGACTACTTCAGTTTGTCCATCAGTTTGGGGATGACATGTAGTACTAAAAAGTAGTTTAGTCCCCAACTTAGCCCATAAGCATCTCCAAAAATGGCTAAGAAACTTAGTATCACGATCCGAGACAATAGTATTGGGCACACCATGTAAGCGAATAATCTCACGAAAGAATAAATCAGCAACATTAGCAGCATCATCGCTTTTATGACATGGTATAAAATGTGCCATCTTAGAAAATCTATCCACGACAACAAATATGCTATCCCTCCCATTCTTTGTTCGAGGCAAGCCTAAAACAAAGTCCATGGATATGTCCTCCCACGGAACACTAGGTACAGGTAAAGGCATGTATAAACCATGAGGATTGAGTCGTGACTTAGCTTTTTGACATGTAGTGCAGCGAGCAACAAAACGCTCAACATCCCGTCTCATCTTTGGCCAAAAGAAATGTGTAGCAAGTACGTCCTCCGTCTTCTTCACGCCAAAGTGTCCCATTAATCCTCCGCCATGCGCCTCCTGCAACAACAAAAGACGAATAGAGCTAGCTGGAATGCATAGCTTGTTAGAACGGAACACAAATCCATCATTAAGCACAAACTTGTTCCATGTTCTACCCTCTCTACAATTCTGCAATACATCGTTAAATTCCGCATCATTTACGTATTGATCTTTGATTGTCTCTAAACCGAAAATCTTGAAGTCAAGTTGTGAAAGCATAGTATAACGACGAGACAAAGCATCAGCAATAATATTATCTTTCCCCTTCTTGTGTTGAATGACATAAGGGAAAGTCTCAATAAATTCAACCCACTTAGCATGTCTACGATTAAGTTTTGCTTGACTTCTTATGTGTTTCAAAGATTCATGATCAGAATGTATAACAAATTCTTTGGGCCATAAATAATGTTGCCAAGTTTCTAATGTCCGAACAAGAGCATATAATTCCTTATCATAAGTAGAATAGTTCAGACTAGGCCCACTCAATTTTTCAGAAAAGTAAGCAACAGGTTTAGCATCTTGTAATAACACACCTCCCAAACCAATCCCACTAGCATCGCATTCAAGCTCAAAAGTCTTATTAAAATCAGGAAGTTGGAGCAAAGGAGCATGTGTTAACTTATCTTTCAAGACGGTGAAGGCTTCTTCCTGTGCGGTACCCCAAGTAAAAGGCACATCCTTGCGTGTAAGCTCATTGAGAGGTGCAGCAATGGTGCTGAAATCTCTCACAAAACGCCTATAGAATCCAGCGAGGCCAAGAAAACTCCTCACTTGTGTGACCGTTTTGGGCTGTGGCCAACTCTCAATCGCCTCGATTTTGGCTTTATCAACTTCAATTCCCTGCGGAGTAACAACATAGCCAAGAAACGATACTCGGTCGGTGCAAAAGGTGCACTTCCCAAGGTTACCAAAAAAACGTGCATTACGTAGAGCAATAAAAACAGCACGTAAATGATCCAAATGTTCCTCCAAAGATTTGCTATAAATCAGTATATCATCAAAATAGACTACCACAAATCGTCCAATGAAAGCACGTAAAACCTCGTTCATTAATCTCATGAAAGTGCTAGGTGCATTAGTTAACCCAAAAGGCATGACTAACCACTCATATAATCCAAACTTAGTTTTAAATGCCGTTTTCCATTCATCTCCTAATTTCATGCGAATTTGATGGTATCCACTACGCAAATCAACTTTGGAAAACATGGTAGAGCCACTTAATTCATCAAGCATATCATCTAACCTAGGAATAGGATGACGATAACGAATAGTAATATTATTAATGGCTCGACAATCAACACACATACGCCATGTTCCATCCTTTTTAGGCACTAATATAACAGGAACAGCACAAGGACTAAGGGATTCACGTATGTAACCTTTGTCGAGTAGCTCTTGTACTTGACGCTGAATCTCCTTTGTCTCCTCCGGATTGGTACGGTATGGCGCACGGTTGGGCAGTGAAGCACCGGGAATTAAGTCAATCTGATGCTCAATCCCTCGAATAGGTGGTAATCCCGGTGGTACGTCTTGTGGAAAGACGTCAATAAACTCCTGCAAAAGGTCAGTGACAACAGGAGGCAAAGAAGGAGGCAATTCCTCAAATGAAAACAAAGCTTCTTTGCACACAAAAGCATAGCACACATATTGACTAACATCCAAATCTGAAATATCAACTTTAGTAGCAAGCAAAGTTGGACTAGTCAATTTAATTTCATTAGACACAGCAGAAGAAGATTTGCTATTAGTCTTATGTTGTTGCTCAAATTCTTTGGCTGCTATCTCATTTTCACTCTTATTTTTCTCCTGTTTAGCTTTACTAGCTCTAGCAAGATCATCTTTCACAATTTGTTCAGGAGACATAGGAAGTAAAGCAATATTTTTATCCTGATGAACCAGAGTAAACTGATTTGTCCTACCATGGTGTACAACATTCCTATCAAATTGCCATGGTCTACCAAGTAAAAGAGAGCATGCTTGCATGGGTACCACATCACAATCAACATAATCAGCATATGCAGCAATGCTAAAGTGCACACGAACAGAACGCGTTACCTTAATCTTACCACTATTGTTAAACCACTGAATATAGTACGGATGGGGGTGTGGTCTTGTGGTGAGAGATAGCTTCTCCACCAACTCCATGCTAGCCAAGTTGTTGCAACTCCCTCCGTCAATGATGATGCGAACCGAACGTTCTTTCACCACTCCCTTTGTGTGGAACAAATTATGCCTCTGGTTTTGCTCAGCCTTCGTTACCTGCACACTTAACACACGTTGAGCAACCAAACTAGCATATTTATCTGCATCATCAGGAGCCATATACTCCATATCATGAGCATCATCATGGGCACCCTGTTCCTCATGAGCAATGAGAACTAAAGTCTCCTCATCATAGTCACTCGCTGACTCATACCCACCATCCGCCGTAATAATCATCACACGCTTGGAGGGACAGTCTTTTGCGAAGTGACCTCCACCTTGGCACCTGCGACATTTAATATCACGATCTCGTGTTTGCCCTGTGGAAGCCATGGATGAAGAAGAACTCGCCGCTGGACCACTCTGTGCACCCTTGAATGGTGGCGCTGACTGTTTTGGTGGCTCCCTGTAAGAATGAGCGGCTGAAGTAGAGGGTGGAGCAGCAGGACGTGTGGATGTAGAAGGTCCACGCGATGTCCATGATGTATTTCGTCCTGCAGAAAAGTTAGGTCTCGTAGCGGCCTGTCGATCCTGCACTTCACGTTCAGCTTTACAAGCAAGATGAAACAAACGAGTAATAGTAGCATAGTCCTTGTATTCTAGAATAGTTTGTATCTCCCTGTTTAAGCCACCTATGAAACGTGCAAACATAGCTTCATTATCCTCTACTAGGCCACATCTAATCAATCCAGTTTGTAATTCTTGATAATATTCCTCTACAGAATTTTTTCCTTGTCTCAAACGCTGTAATTTTTGTAGCAATTCACGTTGATAATAAGGAGGAACCCAGCGAGTACGCATAGCATCTTTTAAAGCAGCCCAAGTAGCTGGAATATTATTAGCATGCAATCTACAATGTTCAGACCACCAAATAGATGCAAAACCCGTGAATTCACAAACAGCAGCAGTAACACGTCTATTCTCAGGATATTGTAAACATGTAAAGCGTTGTTCAGTTTCTAACTCCCAAGTAAGATAAGCATCAGGAATATATCTACCCTCAAACGGCTTAAGATTCAATTTAAGTTTAGGCACATGTTCATCATCGCGTACCTGAGGGGGTGGTTGGTGTCGACCATGGCGAATGTTGGGACGTGGACGTCCAGCTGGCTGTTCATAGGCCGCTTCTTGTTCCACCTCCTCCTCGTAATCACCCTCGTAGTTGTCGTCCTGGCCGACATCAGAGGCAGCAGCAGCAGTAACTGCAGCAGCAGCAGGAGCACCAGCAGCTTGTCCGCCCGGAAACAGAATACGTCGTGCACGTCGTGGTGGCGGTGGCTGTGCTGGAGCGGCCGCAGGCTGTATAGGTAAGCGTGCGAGCAACTCAGTAAACTTGGCGTCGAGCTTGGTGTCGATCATCTTCTCCACACCATCAATCGCCTCTGTAAATCTGTTCTCGATGTCATTCACCTGTTCAGACATCATTTGTGCAAATTTATCATGTAATGCTTTGTTTGTCATATTCTCCCAATCAGGTGCATCCCGCGCCACTTCAACATGGGATCCTGGCATGGTTAGCAGAAATAGAAAACACACAGAAGTATGATCCTACTTCGACTAATGGGATGTGGGGTGGTGGAAAGCACAAATCCGTCAAGCTTTTCTTCAGTTCTTACCGATTCTTACCTAGCAGCAGGTGGTGATGTACAACCAACGGGTCAAAACTCTCAGAGATGTGGTAGAGCGATGGCCAGGAGGTGTCAACCGCACGAAGTAGAATATATGTGGAGCTGTAGGTAGGTTTGACAAATATGGTAGCAAAAAGCTCAACAGTAATCAAAACAGAGATGCAAAGTTGAATAAACACTCAACGTCGGTACTGTGCTGATCCTAGGCTAGACCGTACTAGAGACGCGAGCCTAAAACACCAACGAAAGCACGGCGCGGCACGTAATCAACTGAGAAGCACACTCTGATTTTTTTTTTCTCTCTCTTTTTTTTTTTTTTTTTTTTTTTGCGATGCGGGACTGCGGTGGCTGAAAAAGTGCGAAAAAATCACTATGGTGGCGAACGTCTCAAAATGAGTTTCTGGACCTAAGGAACGTATGGGCACGAATTTTTTTTTTTTTTTTTTTTTTTTTTGGAAATCACCCTCTTCTACGTACGACAAAAGATTGGTGAAATCCGACTCTAATCAACTCAAAACTATTCTGGCTACGGGGATATCAGGAACCGTACGGATGGTGGAACTCAACTCGGACTCGTGAGACGTGGTGGTGTATATGGACTCTGCTTGGCGGAACTTGGTGGTGTATCTGCACTTGGATTGGCGGAACGTGGTAGGATGACTACTGTGCGGCGGCGACGTGGCAAACTGTGATCAGAACTCGAAACTCTAAGGGAACTAGACGCTAAGATCAGCAACTTGACACAACGATGCAACCGTAAATTCAACAAAGCAAGTACTGAAAAGAAAACTGGACAAAGGCTAGGACTGTCTTGGGACGTGATGATCTAACCCTAATTTTTTTTTGTTGGCTTTTTCGTGGACTGTAGGTATGAAGAACAGAACCAATCTAGACTATGAAAACTGGTAAATCTCACCGAGCAACCTGGAAATCTGATACCACTTGATAGAGGCGAAGGTGTCCCGATGTTTCGATGAGATGGTGGAGATCGATTATGGTGGAGTAGACTTTCACGACCCGACTACGAACGTGCGAAGACGTTGCGCCTTGGCGATCGCTAAACCAACTCCGAGAGGTTATTGATCCCGCGGATGCACGATCAACCTGACCACGAAGGTCTAATTCCTGCAAGCAATCGAAGAACAAGCAAGAACTAAGAATTGCAATCTGGATATTGCGAGTATAAGATGAAAGATTACGAAAGTTGGGGTTCCAATGAGGTCTTGGCCTGGTCGGATGACACAAACGAAGAGCTCGAAGTTGCGGCTATGGCTAACTTAAATCTAATTAAAACCCAAGTCTAAACGACGCCCTAAGGGCTGTATATATGGGGGAACAGAGGGGATTTTCGTGACCCCTTGGAGGTGGGGTCCGAAAACAACCCTAACTCGGTTTCCCCACACATACGGACTCTAAAAACAGCCTATAAGGTGGTATTTCGAAATTACATGGGCCCAGCCCAATATTAAGGTGACGCAGCACCTATAATTGCCCTTGGACGAAAATAATGAAGTGGCATCTCGCGTATTTCGTCCAAGACTTCATGCGCGCCTTATGGTGGCTTCAAAGTGCGATAATCACCACGGGAAGCTCCGCTGTCCTTTCCCGCGCGCGCACCTTCTTCTCCATGCTTGATCCCGCTCCAATGACCATCCTTCTTGTCCATGCTAGGTCCTTCATTCATAAGCAAAACAAAAGTATCTAATTTAGGCAGTATCATATGTTCATGAACAATAGAAGGATTCGCAAGAAACGAAAGTACCTGATAATTTAGTTGACGTGCACGAGCTCTAGTAACTGGTCCAATATGTGTAGTTGGTGAGGATATGGGTGTAACATTAGTAGGGATGTCCTCATCATACAAGCTCCACATATTTCTACATTGTGTATACGTACGTTCACTTGGCAATCGGTCTACTCAATCTTTGGAGTTCTTTGACACTGTTGGTTGCCGATCACCACCTGTTGCATGGTAACAACTTGTAAGACATTGATATTTGCTATACTGTGAGCGTTTTCCCACCACATCCTAGTAGTTCATTGAAACATGAAAGTGCAATATGTCGACCAGAGGGGTGTGAATGGGAGATTTTAAAAAATCTTGAGGAATTTCAAGTTCCTCAGGACTGAGGCAATACGAAATTGAGGAAGTTGAAACCCGAGGAAGAACACACGCAGTACAAAAGCATAGACGAGAACACACGAAGTAAGATTGAGGCGCTAACTGAGGAAACAATGCAGAGTGAACTCAGAAAGTAAAGCATCATGATAAGTCATCAGTGCATAAACAGAATAACTGAGGTTGAAGAAATAGCACCGGGACACTGAAGACGAAGACTTGATGAACCAGTTCCAGTTGCTGTGACAACTCTACGTCTGGTTGGAGAGGCTGAGATTGAACTCAGAATACATAGTCTTCACCTTATTCTCCTTGAACTAGAGTCCTCACACTCCGTCCAATAACTCAGGTGAGTCTTCAAGGTAGACTCCCGAAACCTTCAAAGACTCAGTCACTCCGGGAAGTCACAATTGCATCTTGACTTCCTCAGACTGAAGACTTCTACACCGGCTGGAAGATCACAGTCTTCAAGAGTAAAAAGCTTTGGATCACTCGAACCGACTTCCTCAGAAATGCTCAACTACTCAAGCTGGTGTTCCTCACTTAGGTTCTTCAATGTCCTCAGAGGTGGGTTGCTCTCAAATGACAAGTGTCAGTTTTTCTCTCGGAGCAGCCAACCCACTAATGGGGCTGGGGGTGGCTATTTATAGCCGCGGAGCAACCCGAGGTGAATGGACATAAATGCCCATGCACGCAATTACTCTCGCGCCCTCGAATATGACCGTTTCTAGACATGTTCTAGCCTCTCACCACGCAACACGTGGCACGGTCATACTATTCTCTCTCTTCACTTTCTTCAGAAGGATCGCACTGGCGATCTTCCGACTCCTCAACCAAAGTTAGTTACCTCAGTGTCCTGAAGAACAACGTCTCAGACACCCGAGGACTGAACTTCTACTGCAGGAGATTTCCTCAGGGTTTTTCTTCAGGATTTCTAATTGAGCACTTCCTCGGAAATACAGAACTCATTTTCCTCAACCCCTCCAACAGAGCGGTGATTTCCTACGACTCAAGAAGTATAAAAATTCTTCGCGAAGACTACGCTTCAACTTCGTCTTCAGCGCGAACGTCCTCAGGTTCGTCCTCAGCTTCAGCTTCAACCGAACGCTTTAGGATCCTGATTCCTCAGGATTTCGCGCAACTTCATTCTTCAGAAAACACACCGATTTCTTCAATGTTTCTCAACATTTTGGGGGGTCGACAATGGTGGTTAACCTCATCCTCAGGGACTGGTTTACTGTGTATACTCACAAACACATCAGTCCCTCAACCGTTTTGTCATCAAATACTCCAAAACCACAAAGGGGGCACTAGATGCCCTTACAATCTCCCCCTTTTTGGTGATTTGATGACAATCAGGTTAAAGCTTCAACGGGATAAAATAAGTATTTTTGAGGAATGACATGAAGAAAACAATTCATTGTTTCCGGATATAGAGATGCTCCCCCTGAGGATATGCATGTTTTGAAGGCTTGATATAATTTTTGAAAAACATGAGGAGCTCCCGCTATATCCCGGTTTGTTTGAAACGGTGCATTATATAAAGTAATTTGAGGAATAGCACTGAGTAATGTGGTTGCTGAGGAATAACATGAGTAATAGATAAACTTGAAGAATAGCATGAGGTAACTTAAGAGTATCAGAAACCACACAAAGTATCAGTGTACAACTCATTACAAAAATGATCAAAAGGACGAGAGTTGTAACTGAGGAACCCATAATGACCCGCTTGAAGACAACTAAATTTCTCCCCCTTTGTCATTAAATGAACAAAAAGGAGAGACTACTGCTAACGTCCCAAAGAAGTGCCTTAGGGTTGATCATCAGGACGAAGGCACGCCGTGGCAGTGTGAGGACAAGCCGCAGTGTCTTCAACTTCTTCAGGCGAGAATTCTTGCGCTGAAGAAAAGGAGTCCATCGCCAGAGGTGGTGTCTTGCTTTTGGTGAACTGACGTGGAGGCCGAATCATAGGAAGTGAAGGTTATCTGAGGTTGAGCTTGGCAAGGTCTTCAGGAGTGATCACTTCAGACATCAGGGCATCGAGTCTCTGATACATATGATGAGCATACTGATGAACCTTCTTCTGAGTGGTATGCATTTGCGCCATATAGCTGAGGATTTCACCAATCTGACGCTTTGTCCAGTCATGATTCCTGTCCACTTTCTGATGGAGACTGATGAGGATCTCGCGATCAGTCATCAGGCGAGCTTGAGTGGTTTCCTCAGTCGAGGCATGGGTGCGCTCCTCATGAGTGGTTCGAGACTGAGGTTGACGAATGTTCCCGCCAAGCGAGTCCTGAGGAAGTATGGCTTCATAAAACGGCGCTTTGCCCTTGGCATTAGCGTCAATAGTGTGCTGAAGCACTTCAACCGGAGGAACGTACGGGCGATGATTAGCCTGATAAGGCTTGAAGTTGATGCCAGTCTTGGTGCAGATGAGCCTCATGATCCATGGAGCATATGGTTTCAGAATATGAGGATTTTGAGCGGCATCCACAAGCGTCTTGAAGAAGAAGTCTGAGACATTAACTGGAGCCGACATGCAGAGGCTATATAGGATGTTTTTCATGATGCCCACGACTTCCTCAGCAGATGATTCATATCCCTTGATGGGGCAGAAGGACTTGGCCAAAATTCTGTATAAGGTGCTGGGCAGATACTGAAGCTCTGAAACGAGGAACTGCGTTCGAGGTGGAGCTTCAGGAGCTTGGGGCTTCATCAACATGTTCATCAGATCATCCCTAAGAAGTGGAGCACCATATGTGCTTGCAACTGAGGCTTCAGAAGGAGGAAGCTGAAGAATTTCCACGATCTCAGGCACTGAGGCAGTGTAGTGCTGATGCTGAGTCATCCATTCAAGCACCCAAGTGTTGATGTCTTTCGGGTCCCCTGAGACATATAATGTGGCATAGAATTGAAGCACAAGTTCTTCATTCCAGTGGATGCACTCGGAGCAGAACTGAAGCAGGTTGGCGTGATGCAAGTCCTGTAGCGCATTGTTGAAGCAAGGAATGACCTCCATATCCAAATGAGGAATATGTTTATGAGGAAAAACCTTTTGAGCCATGAAGAGGACTGAGGCATAGTAATTTTTCTGAGTAGCCGTCCAGAACCTCAGGAGCTTGCTGGGTGGAGGTGAATGGTATGGATTCTGAATCCCAGCCTGAAAGAATCTCATGGCGTTGAAGAAGGAATCCGTGTTGAAGTTTGGACGAGCATCAGCTTCAAGATTTCTATAGAATGGCTTCTTCTGCTTCGGACACAGAGAAGTGGCTGAGGCAGGCTCCTGATGAGCTGGGGATGCAGTGGCAGAGGGTGGCTGAGGTGGAGAAGTATGTTCTTCAGCATGGGACTCGGGCACAGCCTTTGGGGAAGTGGTAGTTGCTGAGGGGGAGGAGACATGGCGATCCTCAGTGCGAGCAGGTGCAGCCTCAGTATCAGCACTTGTGCTGTGCTCGGCTTCAGCTTCAGTTTCAGCGGCGGGGGGATCCGTCTCAGGATCAGCAGTTGTTGTCGCCGCAGCATCAGTATCAGCAGCAGAAGTGGTGGGTGCACTTGTGGCTTCAGGTTCTTCAGCATTAGACGCTGAGGATGATGCACCAACTGATTCTTCAGACTGCCGAGAGGTATCAGGAAGCACCTCGGTCACGGTAGGGGAGTGAGGCTCTGGGGAAAATATTGTATGTGTGGGGGAGTTTGTCAGCCCATAGTCATCATCATGGACGCGAGGAGTTCCATGATCCATAATGTCTACGTCCATATCTTCAACCTCAGTGATTATTGGTGGTGGTGGACACTGAGGAGTTGTAACAATGGGTGTTACGACAGTGGGTGGAGTGAAGACAATTAAGCTGTGCTGAGGATTGGGAGGTGGAGTTGAGGCAGCAGTGATGAGGACAGTGGTATCAGCGGCCTTAGATGCCGGAGGAGCCGAGGATAGTGGTGTAGCATCAATGGGGTCCTCAACAGTGGGCTTCTTCGCGGCAGGGGGAGTTGAGGGTTGGGCCTCGGGCAGGCGCTTGAGGCTTTTGGCAGAGGCAGCAGTGGGTACTGAGGAAGCAGGTTGTTGAAGCTTCAGCAATTTTTCCATCTGCTGAGACATCCGTTCCTTGGATTTGCCAATATAAGCACGGTTGGCGGCACACTCAGTATTGAGGCATTGAACTTCACATTGATGCTCAATAAACTCCTGAGGAGTAACATCAGTGATAGGTTTCTTTTTTAAGTCACTGAGGACTTTCTTCAGTTTGGCCTTCAACTATTTCTGAAGATTACGTTGATGAATCTCATTGATGAGGAACTGTTGAACATAGAACTTGATGTCTTTAGGAATGTCCAAATCATCACGAGGAGTGTCAGGCTTGACAGACCAAATTTCAATGTACTCCAAGATCTTCTTGGGATCAAGGAGAAGCGGGATTTCTGATCCCGTTTCTTCAGCTTTGCGTCTGGCTGCAGCACGCACATATTCAATCTTATCTGCCTCAGTGGCGACGAAGCCGGCCAAATCCTCAAATTCATCTTCATCATCAGAGGTTTGAGGAGTATGATGAATGGCGCCACGCATAGCAGTTTTCTTGGGTGAGGGTCTAGGCCACGTTGAAGAACAGTTTTGGTCTTCAGCTGAGACTGAGGCATTGTGGTTGAGGCCTCAGGAGCATTACCAGATTCATCAGTGCGAATCCTTGAGGAAGGGGCAGCACCATCTGTGCGTTGGCATGAGGAACCAAGAACTTGAGGCGTAGCTGAGGACTTCTGAGAGGGCTTGATGCCTGGAGCCATTTGCGGTGTTGAGGTGGATGTTGTGGCTGAGGATGAGACTGAGCCTGAGGTGGGAGCTGAATTGAGGCAGTCAAATCACGGACCAGATTCTTGACTCGGCTTCCACTGCGCTTGAGGTATTGTTGATAGGCATCAGGAAAATCCTCAGGGGTGCGCATTGTTGTGGGATCAGGAGTGACTCCCGCTGCAGGTGGAGGGTGAGCCTTGATGCCCAAAGTCTTCAGCGGCGGATTAACAACAAACATTTCCTCATGCTGATGATTAAGCCATTGATATGCCACCCAGCGCTTGGCCCATTCCCTCGTGATCTTCTGAACCCTTTTCTTACGATCATCAGCAGTTTCACGTTCGGGAGTCTTCAGCTTCTCATAGAGCTCAGGAGGCAGGTCTTTAGCAGTATCAGTGAGCTTACGTCGAGGAGCCATTTTCTTCAGTGGTGGAGACTGAGGAATTGTACGTTCAAGCTGAGCTGCAAATGAAGTGAGACTATGAGAACCATACGATTCCTCCACAGACATGTACCTGTGACAGAATTAAGTTGCGAGGGAAGTGGGGTACGGTTATATGCGTTCATGAGGAATAGGCTGAGGAAAGCAAACGAATGAGGCATAGGTATAGGTCTCAGAAAACCAGCAGTACAGTTGAGGATTTATTGGTTTGAGGACATAGCCGTACTGAGGAAAAGAAAACTGAGGAATAAACCACTGAGGAATAAGCATACCAGAACTGAGGCGAATGCTGAGGAACCACGAGTCAGTTCTTCCCCGGCGACGGCGAACTCCGGCGACGTTAGCACGAGAGCTTGAGGAGCTCAAGGGCGGCGGCGCGAGAGTGAGAGAAGAGATGGGGGAAAATGACCGGGGGGGGTAGAGGGCTATTTATAGAGGGGTGAAAGCTGAGGAGTTGCGAAATTTGTGGACCAGATAGCCCCTGATTATTGGGATCCTCAGTGGATATTATAATGGTGGATAGGCACGACGTGCGGTAAAATCGCAACCAATTGAAGACAGTTGTAACAGTAAATCCTTGATTTTAGGAACTTGAGGACAAAGACTGAGGATGAAGACAAATGGTCTCAGGCTGAGGATGAAGACAAATGATCTCAGGCTGAGGAATACGTGATTTCCAAACGAACGCATATGAGATAGACAGATTAGATAAGTGAGCACAGAGGGAAGGGTCCGATCACGTTCACCTAGATGAAGAAGCAAAAGCTGAAGAAACGATAACTATAGGTGAACGCTGTTGAGGACAAACACGGTAATCATCAGGAATGAAGACTTCAACTGAGCAAACTGAGGAACCACAAATCCTGAGGTGATTGGGCGGTGGCGCTACCCACCTTATAGGGAATGAGACACTTGATACCATACAATTGTCGTATGGATCTTGAGTCAATTCCACGTTAATTTCTTCACACTTAGCAAGGTAGTTCCTCATGAGTTGAGGAGTACGATGCATCATGTGTTGTACATCAGGATTCTTCAATATTGTTTAAGCGTGAGGATGTGTGTCCATTCACTGGACGTTTGAGGAATCTAAGATATTTAGCTCACACCTCAGAGTGCTAAATCGCTTCTCATCCAAAGGCTTAGTGAATATATCAGCAAGTTGGTCTTCAGTCTTCACGTGGCTGATGACGATGTCTTCCTTCAATACATGATCCCGAAGAAAGTGATACTGAATCTCAATGTGCTTCGTCCTCGAGTGCTGTACTAGGTTCTGAGAGATCTTGATGGCGCTCTCATTGTCACATAGTAGTGGTACTTTCTTCAGGTTGATGTCGTAGTCCTTCAGAGTTTGCTTCATCCAAAGAAGTTGTGAGCAGCTAGCACCAGCAACAATGTATTCAGCTTCAGCAGTGGAGAGTGAGACGCAGTTCTACTTCTTCGATGACCAGCATACCAGAGAACGTCCGAGGAAATGACATGTTCCTGAGGTAGACTTCCGATCCACTCGATCTCCAGCATAATCTGAGTCTGAGTAGCCAACGAGATCCAGCTGTGTGCCTTTTGGATACCATAAGCCTAGCGACGGGGTGTGAGCCAAATATCGAAGAATTCGTTTCACCGCTTGGTGATGCGATTCCTTAGGTGCCGCTTGGAATCGGGCACACATGCAAACGCTCAACATTATATCAGGCCTAGATGCACATAGATATAGCAGAGAACCTATCATGGAGCGGTATACCTTCTGATCGTAGTCCTTGCCATTTTCATCACGACCAAGCTGTCCATTTGTAGGCATCGGTGTCTTGATACCTTTGCAGTCTTGCATCCCGAGTTTCTTCAGGCACTCCTTGAGGTACTTCTCCTGAGAGATGAAGATGCCATTGCGTTGTTGACGAATTTGGAGCCCTAAGAAGAACTTCAGTTCGCCCATCATGGACATCTGATACTGTTCACTCATCAAGAATGCAAATTCTTCACTGTATTTCTTGTTAGTGCATCCAAATATTATGTCATCAACATATATTTGACATATGAATATTGCATCACATCGTTTTGTGAAAAGAGTTGGATCGAGGGAAACAGATTTGAAGCCCTTGCTGATGAGGAAGTCCCTTAGTGTGTCATACCAATCCCGAGGAGCTTGCTTCAGTCCATAGACGGCTTTCTTCAATCTGTACACCATATCAGGTTTCTTTGCGTCTTCAAAACCTGGAGGTTGAGCAACATATACTTCTTCCTCGATATTACCATTGAGGAAAGCACTTTTCACATCCATTTGATATAACTTGATATTATGATGGTTAGCGAATGCAAGCATAATATGAATGGACTCAAGTCTAGCAATAGGAGGGAAAGTTTCACCGAAGTCGATCCCCTCGACTTGTGTATATCCTTGAGCTACGAGATGAGCTTTGTTTATGATGACTTTTCCATCTTCATCGAGCTTGTTGCGGTAGATCCTCTTCGTGCCGATGACATTGTGAACTCGAGGATCCGGACGTTTGACTAATTCCCAAACATCATTCAGTTTGAACTGAAGAAGTTCGTCTTGCATCGCCTGAATCCATTCCGCTTCTTGGAATGCCTCGGTGACTTTGGTGGGCTCTGAAATTGATACAAATGAGAAATTCCCACAAAAGTTAGCTATACGATTAGCTCTTGCACGAGTAAGAGGACCTGGTAGGTTGACGTCAGCGAGGATTTTTTCCACTTGAACTTCATTCGCTAAGCGAGGAAGTCGAGGAGGATGATCCATAGGAGCATCTTCGTCACTGTTATCAGATTCATTTGCATCTGCTTCAGGTGCTTCAGGAGCTTCAAGAGTATCAGGAGCCTTAGGATCAGAATCGTCATCAGGATTATTTGCATCAGGATTTGGATGTTCTTCAGGAGCAGGAGGTATGTGTGTTTCTTCAGGATGATCTACAGGAATGATATCACCATCGCCCATCTTCTTGATCTGTTCTTCAGGTGGAGCTTCATCTAAATCATGTGGCAGGTGCTCTCTTTGGGAGCCATCAGATTCATCAAACCGCACGTCTATAGTTTCAACAATTTTATGATGATTTTTGTTGAAGACCCTGTAGGTGTGCGATTCGAGGCCATAGCCAATCATGAAGCCTTCATAGGCTTTAGGCTCAAATTTAGATTGATGATGAGGCTCACGGATCCAACAAGGTGCGCCGAAGACCTTGAAGTAACTTACATTGGGTTTCTTACCAACCATTAGCTCGTATGAAGTTTTCTTGAGGAACTTATGAAGATACACCCGATTGACGATGTGACAGGCAGTGTTGATTGCTTCAGCCCACCATATGAGAGGGGTGTTGTATTCAGCAAGCATCGTTCGAGCCATCTCGATGAGGGTTCGGTTCTTCCTTTCAACAACTCCATTTTGCTGAGGAATGTATGGAGCTGAGAACTCATGAGTGATGCCCATCTCATCGAGGAATTTCTGTACGCCAGAGTTCTTGAATTCGGTGCCATTGTCACCTCGAATGTGCTTGATCTTTAGGCTGTAGTTGTTCATGACGCGCTTGGCGAAGCGTTTGAAGACATCTTGGGTTTCTGATTTAAAAGTGAGGAAATGCACCCAAGTGTATCGTGAGAAGTCATCAACAATAACCAGACCATAGCAATTTCCTCCGAAGCTTGAGTACTTAGGAGGACTGAAGGGATCCATATGAAGAAGCTCAAGAGGACGAGTAGTAGACATGATGGTCTTGGCAGGATGCTTGGCCTTGGTCATCTTTCCAGCTTCACAAGCACCACATAGCCGATCCTTCATGAATCTGATTTCCTCAATTCCGAGGACATGTTTCTTCAATACCAGCTTCTGGAGATTCCTCATTCCAGCGTGGCCGAGTCTTCAATGACATAGCCAGCACTCTGAGGCTCATGCCATGAGGCATGTAGCGACCTGAGGACCTTTAGAGAAATCTACAATATACAGATCACCTTTCCTAACTCCACTGAAGACAATGGAGTTATTGCTAACCATATAGACAACACAACCATATTTTTCGAAGAGAACAGCGAGATCAAGATCACATAGCATAGATACAGACATCAAGTTATATCCAAGGGATTCAACAAGCATGACTTTATCAATGTGTTGGTCTCGAGAGATAGCCACTCTGTCGAGACCCAATACCTTACTTTTACCTTTATCGGCGAAGGTGATGGTTTTCTTTGAAGAAGGACTCAGAGATGATTCCATAAGAAGGCTTCTGTCACCAGTCATGTGGTTTGTGCATCCACTGTCCATCACCCATTCAGTCTTTCCCTGCAAAGGAATTAGTATCTCATACAGCAAGTTATGAGCCAGTCTCAGTTTGAGGAATTTATGGTTCCTCAGGATTAATTCCTCAGGATGTTCCTCAGGATTAATTCCATGAAACCAAGCAATATAAATATCCTTCAACTGACTCAATTGATGTTGTCCTGGGCATATGATCTGCAAAGTTTATGATTGCCACAGGACATGTCCCTGCACAGATGATTAGTTCTTCTTTACCACCCACATCTTAATGGGTGGTTTTGAGGCACATGAGGGTTGATGAGGGCGATGAGACCTAATGGGACTTGAGATGGTGGTATCATGATAAACAAATGAATAAGCATTCTTATGAGGGGCGTCCCTGTGAACAAAATGGTTAGAAGATACATGATTATAATCATTTCCATTTGAGGTATCGTCCTCAGATGATACCCTCAGCTCGTTTGCATCTGCATTCACAGCAAGATTAGTGATGAGGTCTTCTGAACCCAAATCTGCTTGACTGGAGGGCCATTCCTGAAGTTAGTTCTGATGTATCTGGCGAATACCTCACCATTAACATCCTTAAACAGTTTATAGTTTGAGTCAAAAGACTCAATCACCACATCTGAAGAAACAGCATCATAACCAGATAAGGTATAGGGATCAGGAGGAGGCATCTTTTCCCGAACCCAAGTGGTCTCAGGATATTGTTCAGGTTTCCAGTAAGACCCATCAGGGGTGAGTTTCCGAGTGAATGCGACACCTTCTTTCCTCGGGTTCCTGTTGAGGATCTGTTTCTTGAGGACGTCACAAAGAATCTGATGTCCTTTCAGACTCTTGTACATGCCGGTTTCCAGTAGACTCTTCAACGTAGCATTTTCTTCAACAAAGTCTATGATATCCTCAGATGAGGGGTTAGATACCATAGAAGCAATAGGAATAGCAGAGTCTGAAGACATTGAAGAACTAGGCACGGAGATAATGCGGTCATGTTCAATGCATTTTAAACAGGGAGGATTGAATCCTTCTTGTGGCATGATGATCTGTTGAGAGAGGAGTGAGTCATTTTCTTTCCTCAGATCGTCATGAGACATCCTCACACGTTCAAGTTCTTGCTTCCTCATGAGGAACTCATGAGCCAGCTTCTCATGATCGGTGAGGAGTGCCTCATGACGATTGAACAAGTCATCAAACTTTGACTGAAGAACTTTTGATTCATCAGTCAACTTTTGAGTCTTCGTCATTTCCTCAACCAACATATCATCACTCTTGTTTAGTGAGATCTGGATTTTTTCAAGTGCACGTTGTTGTTTAGATGCAAGTTTAGCAAGTTTAGCATAGTTTTCATCAGGTTCTTCATCAGAGGGATCATCAGATGATGAGTAAGTAGATACCTTAGAGGACTTGGCCATGAAGCAGAAGGTAAGGGTTGTGTCTTCAGCTTCATCATCAACACGTGATGGATCAGATTCCTCGGTGCTGAAGATTGACTTGGAGACATGCGACGTGGCAAGAGCCAGTCCAGCCACACCCTCATATTCTTCAGTTTCTTCCTCAGCATCAGGGTCGGAACCAGATTCTTCAGAGTCCAATTCTTTGCCGAGATATGCGCGAGCCTTACGGGAGTTGCTGTTTCTGTATCCAGCGGGCTTTGAGGATCTTGAAGATTTCTTCTTTGTCTTTTCATCAGAACTGTCATCTTTCCCTTTCTTCTTCTTCTTCAATCTAGCTTCCTTTTCCCATAGAGGACACTCAGAGATGTAATGCCCAGGTTTCTTGCACTTGTGGCAGACTCTCTTTCTTGTTTCGACGGAGTCATCATCTTTGCTTTTTCTTGAGGAAGATCTTGAAGAATTTCCAAAGCGATTCTTCTTCGTGAATCTTTGAAACTTTCTGGTGAGGAGAGCAAGTTCCCGGCTAAGGGTTTCAAGATCATCAGTATCAGCCTCAGATTCCTCATCAGATGATACTATTCGAGCTCCAGCTTTTAGCGCGCGGACTTTAGGCGTGGAGTTGTACAAGTCTCATTTTTCAGAGAGCTTTAGTTCATGAGCATTGAGGCGCTCAAGAATGTCAGCAGGGTCTAGAGTCTTGAAATCAGGCCTTTCTTGAATCATCAGTGATAGGAACTTAAATGAGTCATCCAGTGACCTCAATAGTTTCTTCACCACCTCATGATCTGTGATATCAGCAGCACCCAGTGCTTGAAATTCATTGGATATGTCAGTGAGTCTATCAAAGGTTTGTTGCACATGCTCGTTGTCCAGCCTCTTGAACCTGTTGTAGAGACTGCGGAGTGTATCAACTCGTGAGTCTCGTTGAGCTGAGGCTCCTTCATTTACTTTTGACAGTCTAGTCCATATCTTCTTTGCTGTATCAAGACCACTGATACGGTTGAACTGAGCCTTGTTGAGATGACCACCTATAATGCTTCGAGCTTTTGCATCAAGTTGCCAGTTTTTCTTGACAACTTCAGGAGCAGTCATCAAATTTGCTTTAGGAATACCTTGATCAACAATATCCCTAAGATCCTTGTCAATGGCTTCAAGATGCATCCTTGTCTTGTTCTTCCAGTAGGGGTAGTCTGTCCCGTCGAAGATGGGGCAGTTTGAAGCAGCGCACATTGTACCTGAGGTCGACATAACTAAAACTCCAGGTGGTTAAACCGAACCACACAGAACAAGGGATTACCTTGCTCTGATACCAATTGAAAGTGCAATATGTCGACCAGAGGGGGGGTGAATGGGAGATTTTAAAAAACCTTGAGGAATTTCAAGTTCCTCAGGACTGAGGCAATACGAAATTGAGGAAGTTGAAACCTGAGGAAGAACACACGAAGTACAAAAGCATAGACGAGAACACACGAAGTAAGATTGAGGCGCTAACTGAGGAAACAATGCAGAGTGAACTCAGAAATTAAAGCATCAGGATAAGTCATCAGTGCATAAACAGAATAACTGAGGTTGAAGAAATAGCACCGGGACACTGAAGACGAAGACTTGATGAACCAGTTCGAGTTGCTGTGACAACTCTACGTCTGGTTGGAGAGGCTGAGATTGAACTCAGAAGACATAGTCTTCACCTTATTCTCCTTGAACTAGGGTCCTCAGACTCCGTCCAATAACTCAGGTGAGTCTTCAAGGTAGACTCCCGAAACCTTCACAGACTCAGTCACTCCGGGAAGTCACAATTGCATCTTGACTTCCTCATACTGAAGAATTCTACACCGGCTGGAAGATCATAGTCTTCAAGAGTAAAAAGCTTCAGATCACTCGAACCGACTTCCTCAGAAATGCTCAACTACTCAGGCTGGTTTTTTTCCTCACTTAGGTTCTTCACTGTCCTCAAAGGTGGGTTGCTCTCAAATGACAAGTGTCAGTTTTTCTCTCGGAGCAGCCAACCCACTAATGGGGCTGGGGGTGGCTATTTATAGCCGCGGAGCAACCCGAGGTGAATGGACATAAATGCCCATGCACGCAATTACTCTCGTGGCCTCGGATATGACCGTTGCTAGACATGTTCTAGCCTCTCACCACGCAACACGTGCACGGTCAAACTATTCTCTCTCTTCACTTTCTTCAGAAGGATCGCACTGGCGATCTTCCGACTCCTCAACCAAAGTTAGTTACCTCAGTGTCCTGAAGAATACCGTCTCAGACACCCGAGGACTGAACTTCTACTGCAGGGGATTTCCTCAGGGTTTTTCTTCAGGATTTCTAATTGAGCACTTCCTCGGAAATACATAACTCATTGACCGACTTTCAAAAGTTGCTCACTTCCTTCCAGTTCGCGAGTCTATAACTGCTAGCCAGTTAGCGGACTTGTATGTCTCTAGAATTGTGTCTCTTCATGGTGTTCCTTTGGAAATCAATTCTGATCGTGGTAGCCTTTTCACCTCTAGATTTTGGGAAGCTTTCAGAATGCTATGGGAACTCATCTCTCCTTTAGTATAGCTTTCCATCCTCAGTCTAGCGGTCAAGTCGAAAGGGTTAACCAAATTCTTGAAGACATGCTCAGAGCTTGTGTTATCTCATTCGGAAAGAATTGGGAGAAGTCTCTTCCCTTTGCCGAATATGCTTATAACAATAGCTTCCAATCTAATTTGAACATGGCTCCTTTTAAACTCCTCTATGGACGAAGATGTCGAACACCTCTAAACTGGTCAGAAACCGGTGAAAGACAATTCTTTGGACTGGATATGATCATGGAAGCAGAAGAGCAAGTTCGCATTGTTCGTGATCAATTGAAAGCAGCCTAGTCAGAAAAGCTACTATGATCGTCATCATAGGCAAGAAATCTACAATCTGGATGAGAAGGCTTACCTTCGGGTTACTCCTTTGAAGGGAACCCAACGCTTCGGTATCAAAGGCAAGCCCCACATTACATCGGACCTTTCCGCATTCTTGCTAAACATGGAGAAGTTGCCTACCAACTTGAACTACCCCCGCACCTTTCCCGAGTACATGATGTATTCCATGTGTCACAACTCAGGCGTTGCTTCAAGGACCCCATCCGCGAAGTAGACCATGAAACGGTTGATCTCCAAGATGACCTTTCTTATCGAGAATACCCTGTTCGTATTCTTGATTCAGCAGAGCGTGTCACCCGTCGTCAGAAGATCAAGTTCCTCAAAGTGCAATGGTCACACCACACTGAGAAAGAAGCCACGTGGGAAAGAGAAGACCGTCTCAGTGCCGAGTACCCCTCCTTCCTCTCGATGACTTCTGAATCTTGGGACGAGATTCTTTTGAGTGGGGGCGAGTTGTCACAACCCCAAGTTAGGTATGTGCTAGGATTAGCAAGTCACTTTGCATCATGTTAAAAATTTCAAAAGAAATCAAGTGAAATCAAATTCAAATGCAAAATGGGAGAAGAAACGCCCCTCCCAGATGAATTTAATTCAAATGGCCAGATAAAAAGTTGCTCCAAAAATTCCTTTCGCAATTTTGAAAAGTCTCATAAATGAGTGTGATCACATATAAAGTGATTTGGATTCAAACCCATGCTCATAGATTTTTCAAATATTCAAACAGGACCTTGACCTTGGAATTAATCAAATACCCCTATTTGAATTTGAATTCAAATATTTTGATTTTCAAAAATGTTCAAAACTTGGGAATGACTAGATACTGGTCATGTAAGTCCATATATAAATTTTGAGCATTTAATAAAATGTCTAGCTAATTTTTTTAGCAAGACAAAACAAATAACAGAAAAATAAAACAGAAAAAGAAAAATAAAGAGCTTACATGTCGCTCAGGACGACGACCCACTTCCGCTGGCCTGCCCAGCCCACCCGAAACGTGTTGTCGTCTACCTCCCCGCCGAGCCAAGCAGCTCGGTGGAGGCAGAGCACGCGCCGGGCGCCACCTCAACGCCGAGAGGCTTCCAGCCCCCCTGGACCTCATCTCCTCGCCAGGAGACGTGCAACGTTTGTCCGCACCTTTCCCCTCTCCTCGCGTTTGCCCTCATCCTCTCTCTTCTTCGTTTCCAAACCGCATCGAGAAATCGCCGCCGGCCACCCTTGTGCGAGATCGTGGACAACGACGACGAAGAGCTTCCCCACCTTGTCCATAGCGCTCCCGACGTTGTCTTCCCCGAGCTGGAGCTTCAATCGGACCCGAGGCACCCTGAAGTCGACGCTCGCCTCGCCAAATCACCGCCGGCCGCAGAAGATTCTGGCGAGAAATTGGACGTTGCCGAGCCCCCTCCGGCCTCTCCATGCTCGGTATCGAGCTCTGGTGAGCACCACACGTCGTTTTCCTCCTCCCAACGCTCTTCCCGCGGCCGCTGTCGTCGTGTTCGTCTAGGTCACGAGCCGGCCGCCGCGCTCGTCGTTGTCACCGTGCTCCCGAGCACCCCCGTGTCCCCCTTATGTGATGAGGACATCTCTACTAATGTTACACCCACATCTTCACCAACTACACATACTGGACCAGTTACTAGAGCACGTGCACGTCAACTAAATTATCAGGTACTTTCGTTTCTTGCGAATCCTTCTAATGTTCATGAACAAATGATGCTGCCTAAATTAGATACTTTTGTTTTGCTTATGAATGAAGGACCTAGCATGGACAAGAAGGACGGTCATTGGAGCGGGATCAAGCATGGAGAAGAAGGTGCGCGCGCGGGGAAGAACAATGGAGCTTCCAGTGGGGATTTTCGCACTTTGAAGCCACCATAAGGCATGCATGAAGGCTTGGACGAAATACACGAGATGCCACTTCATTATTTTCGTCCAAGAGCAATTATAGGTGCTGCGTCACCTTAATATTGGGCTGGGCCCATGTAATTTCGAAATACCACATTATAGGCTGTTTTTAGAGTCCGTATGTGTGGGGAAACCGAGTTAGGGTTGTTTTCGGACCCCACCCCCAAGGGGTCACGAAAATCCCCTCTGTTCCCCCATATATACAGCCCTTAGGGCGTCGTTTAGACTTGGGTTTTAATTAGATTTAAGTTAGCCATAGCCGCAACTTCGAGCTCTTCGTTTGTGTCATCCGACCAGGCCAAGACCTCATTGGAACCCCAACTTTCGTAATCATTCATCTTATATTCGCAATATCCAGATTGCAATTCTTAGTTCTTGCTTGTTCTTCGATTGCTTGCAGGAATTAGACCTTCGTGGTCAGGTTGATCGTGCATCCGCGGGATCAATAACCTCTCGGAGTTGGTTTAGCGATCGCTAAGGCGCAACGTCTTCCCACGTTCGTAGTCGGATCGTGAAAGTCGTCTCCACCATAATCGATCTACACCATCTCATCGAAACATCGGGACACCTTCGCCTCTATCAAGTGGTATCAGAGCAGCCAGCTGGACGTCCACGTCCCAACATTCGCCACGGTCGACACCAACCACCCCCTCAGGTATGCGATGATGAACATGTGCCTAAACTTAAATTGAATCTTAAGCCGTTTGAGGGTAGATATATTCCTGATGCTTATCTTACTTGGGAGTTAGAAACTGAACAACGTTTTACATGTTTACAATATCCTGAGAATAGACGTGTTACTGCTGCTGTTTGTGAATTCACGGGCTTTGCATCTATTTGGTGGTCTGAACATTGTAGATTGCATGCTAATAATATTCCAACTACTTGGGCTGCTTTAAAAGATGCTATGCGTACTCGCTGGGTTCCCCCTTATTATCAACGTGAATTGTTACAAAAATTACAGCGTTTGAGACAAGGAAAAAATTCTGTAGAGGAATATTATCAAGAATTACAAACTGGATTGATTAGATGTGGCCTAGTAGAGGATAATGAAGCTATGCTTGCACGTTTTATGGGTGGCTTAAACAGGGAGATACAAACTATTCTAGAATACAAGGACTTTGCTACTATCACTCGTTTGTTTCATCTTGCTTGTAAAGCTGAACGTGAAGTGCAGGATCGACAGGCCGCTACGAGACCTAACTTTTCTGCAGGACGAAATACATCATGGACATCGCGTGGAGCTTCTACATCCACACGTCCTGCTGCGCCACCATCTACTTCAGCCGCTCATTCTTACAGGGAGCCACCAAAACAGCCAGCGCCACCATTCAAGGGTGCACAGAGTGGTCCAGCGGCGAGTTCTTCTTCCTCCATGGCGTCCACAGGGCAAGCACGAGATCGTGATATTAAATGTCGCAGGTGCCAAGGTGGAGGTCACTTCGCAAAAGACTGTCCCTCCAAGCGTGTGATGACTATTACGACGGATGGTGGGTATGAGTCAGCAACTGACTATGATGAGGAGACTCTAGTTCTCATTGCTCATGAGGAACAGGGTGCCCATGATGATGCTCATGATATAGAGTATATGACTCCTGATGATGCAGATAAATATGCTAGTTTGGTTGCTCAACGTGTATTAAGTGTGCAGGTAACGAAGGCCGAGCAAAACCAGAGGCATAATTTGTTCCACACAAAGGGAGTGGTGAAAGAACGTTCGGTTCGCATCATCATTGACGGAGGGAGTTGCAACAACTTGGCTAGCATGGAGTTGGTGGAGAAGCTATCTCTCACCACAAGACCACACCCCCATCCGTACTATATTCAGTGGTTTAACGATAGTGGTAAGATTAAGGTAACGCGTTCTGTTCGTGTGCACTTTAGCATTGCTGCATATGCTGATTATGTTGATTGTGATGTGGTACCCATGCAAGCATGCTCTCTTTTACTTGGTAGACCATGGCAATTTGATAGGAATGTTGTACACCATGGTAGGACAAATCAGTTTACTCTAGTTCATCAGGATAAAAATATTGCTTTACTTCCTATGTCTCCTGAACAAATTGTGAAAGATGATCTTGCTAGAGCTAGTAAAGCTAAACAGGAGAAAAATAAGAGTGAAAATGAGATAGCAGCTAAAGAATTTGAGCAACAACATAAGACTAATAGCAAATCTTCTTCTGTTGTTTCTAATGAAATTAAATTGACTAGTCCAACTTTGCTTGCTACTAAGGTTGATATTTCGGATTTGGATGTTAGTCAATATGTGTGCTATGCTTTTGTGTGCAAAGAAGCCTTGTTTTCATTTGAGGAATTGCCTCCTTCTTTGCCTACTGTTGTCACTGACCTTTTGCAGGAGTTTATTGACGTCTTTCCACAAGACGTACCACCGGGATTACCACCTATTCGAGGGATTGAGCATCAGATTGACTTAATTCCCGGTGCTTCGCTGCCCAACCGTGCGCCATACCGTACCAATCCGGAGGAGACGAAGGAGATTCAGCGTCAAGTACAAGAGCTACTCGACAAAGGTTACATACGTGAATCCCTTAGTCCTTGTGCTGTTCCTGTTATATTAGTGCCTAAAAAGGATGGAACATGGCGTATGTGTGTTGATTGTAGAGCCATTAATAATATTACTATTCGTTATCGTCATCCTATTCCTAGACTAGATGATATGCTTGATGAATTAAGTGGCTCTACCATGTTTTCCAAAGTTGATTTGCGTAGTGGATACCATCAAATTCGCATGAAATTAGGAGATGAATGGAAAACGGCATTTAAAACTAAGTTTGGATTATATGAGTGGTTAGTCATGCCTTTTGGATTAACTAATGCACCTAGCACTTTCATGAGATTAATGAACGAGGTTTTACGTGTTTTCATTGGACGATTTGTGGTAGTCTATTTTGATGATATACTGATTTATAGCAAATCTTTGGAGGAACATTTGGATCATTTACGTGCTGTTTTTATTGCTCTACGTAATGCACGTTTGTTTGGTAACCTTGGGAAGTGCACCTTTTGCACCGACCGAGTATCGTTTCTTGGCTATGTTGTTACTCCGCAGGGAATTGAAGTTGATAAAGCCAAGATCGAGGCGATTGAGAGTTGGCCGCAGCCCAAAACCGTCACACAAGTGAGGAGTTTTCTTGGCCTCGCTGGATTCTATAGGCGTTTTGTGAGAGATTTCAGCACCATTGCTGCACCTCTCAATGAGCTTACACGCAAGGATGTGCCTTTTACTTGGGGTACCGCACAGGAAGAAGCCTTCACGGTCTTGAAAGATAAGTTAACACATGCTCCTTTGCTCCAACTTCCTGATTTTAGTAAGACTTTTGAGCTTGAATGCGATGCTAGTGGTATTGGTTTGGGAGGTGTGTTATTGCAAGATGCTAAACCTGTTGCTTACTTTTCTGAAAAATTGAGTGGGCCTAGTCTGAACTATTCTACTTATGATAAGGAATTATATGCTCTTGTTCGGACATTAGAAACTTGGCAACATTATTTATGGCCCAAAGAATTTGTTATACATTCTGATCATGAATCTTTGAAACACATAAGAAGTCAAGCAAAACTTAATCGTAGACATGCTAAGTGGGTTGAATTTATTGAGACTTTCCTTTATGTCATTAAACACAAGAAGGGGAAAGATAATATTATTGCTGATGCTTTGTCTCGTCGTTATACTATGCTTTCACAACTTGACTTCAAGATATTCGGTTTAGAGACAATCAAAGATCAATATGTACATGATGCGGAATTTAAAGATGTATTGCAGAATTGTAGAGAGGGTAGAACATGGAACAAGTTTGTGCTTAATGATGGGTTTGTGTTCCGTTCTAACAAGCTATGCATTCCAGCTAGCTCTATTCGTCTTTTGTTGCTGCAGGAGGCGCATGGAGGAGGATTAATGGGACACTTTGGCGTGAAGAAGACGGAGGACGTCCTTGCTACACATTTCTTTTGGCCAAAGTTGAGACGGGATGTTGAGCGTTTTGTTGCTCGCTGCACTACATGTCAAAAAGCTAAGTCACGACTCAATCCTCATGGTTTATACATGCCTTTACCTGTACCTAGTGTTCCGTGGGAGGACATATCCATGGACTTTGTTTTAGGCTTGCCTCGAACAAAGAACGGGAGGGATAGCATATTTGTTGTCGTGGATAGATTTTCTAAGATGGCACATTTTATACCATGTCATAAAAGCGATGATGCTGCTAATGTTGCTGATTTATTCTTTCGAGAGATTATTCGCTTACATGGTGTGCCCAATACTATTGTCTCGGATCGTCATACTAAGTTTCTTAGCCATTTTTGGAGATGCTTATGGGCTAAGTTGGGGACTAAACTACTTTTTAGTACTACATGTCATCCCCAAACTGATGGGCAAACTGAAGTAGTCAATAGGACTTTGTCTACTATGCTTAGGGCTGTTTCAAAGAGTAACTTAAAAATGTGGGAAGAATGTTTACCTCATATTGAATTTGCTTATAATCGTTCATTTCATTCTACCACTAAAATGTGCCCTTTTGAGATTGTTTATGGTTTTCTACCTCGTGCACCTATTGATTTGCTTCCTCTTCCATCTTCGGAGAAGGTTAATTTTGATGCTAAGCAACGTGCTGAATTGATATTAAAACTGCATGAGTTAACTAAAGAAAACATTGAGCGCATGAATGCTAGATACAAGCTTGCTGGTGATAGGGGTCGAAAGCATGTTGTGTTTGAACCCGGAGATCTTGTTTGGTTACATCTATGTAAAGATAGGTTTCCTGATTTGCGCAAGTCTAAGTTAATGCCTCGAGCTTCATTATCCCGCGGCCGCTGTCGTCGTGTTCGTCTAGGTCACGAGCCGGCCGCCGCGCTCGTCGTTTTCACCGTGCTCCCGAGCACCCCCGTGTCCCCCTTATGTGATGAGGACATCTCTACTAATGTTACACCCACATCTTCACCAACTACACATACTGGACCAGTTACTAGAGCACGTGCACGTCAACTAAATTATCAGGTACTTTCGTTTCTTGCGAATCCTTCTAATGTTCATGAACAAATGATGCTGCCTAAATTAGATACTTTTGTTTTGCTTATGAATGAAGGACCTAGCATGGACAAGAAGGACGGTCATTGGAGCGGGATCAAGCATGGAGAAGAAGGTGCGCGCGCGGGGAAGAACAATGGAGCTTCCAGTGGGGATTTTCGCACTTTGAAGCCACCATAAGGCATGCATGAAGGCTTGGACGAAATACACGAGATGCCACTTCATTATTTTCGTCCAAGAGCAATTATAGGTGCTGCGTCACCTTAATATTGGGCTGGGCCCATGTAATTTCGAAATACCACATTATAGGCTGTTTTTAGAGTCCGTATGTGTGGGGAAACCGAGTTAGGGTTGTTTTCGGACCCCACCTCCAAGGGGTCACGAAAATCCCCTCTGTTCCCCCATATATACAGCCCTTAGGGCGTCGTTTAGACTTGGGTTTTAATTAGATTTAAGTTAGCCATAGCCGCAACTTCGAGCTCTTCGTTTGTGTCATCCGACCAGGCCAAGACCTCATTGGAACCCCAACTTTCGTAATCATTCATCTTATATTCGCAATATCCAGATTGCAATTCTTAGTTCTTGCTTGTTCTTCGATTGCTTGCAGGAATTAGACCTTCGTGGTCAGGTTGATCGTGCATCCGCGGGATCAATAACCTCTCGGAGTTGGTTTAGCGATCGCTAAGGCGCAACGTCTTCGCACGTTCGTAGTCGGATCGTGAAAGTTGTCTCCACCATAATCGATCTACACCATCTCATCGAAACATCGGGACACCTTCGCCTCTATCATTATGGCACCACAAGACGCGCGCCTTCGCGCAGCACACACCCGTGCCCTCCGTTCCCCTCCCCGTGGCCCCTAGCCGACTCCGGCGAGGCGCCGCCGTGGCCAAAGCCACCGGCGTCAAGCCGACGCCATTAACCACCTAACCCTGCTGCTAACCCCCCTCCTAATCCCCCTTAGTGAGGATGACAGTGTGCCCCCTGGCCACTAACTAACCCCAGTTAGTTTAAACAGCAGGTTTAATTAACCCCCCCACTGACAGCCCGGACCCACACGTTAGCAGCCCCCTGACGTCAGGTTGACGCAGTAAATCAGTTAAATGATTTATTTAATTCAGAAAAATCCAGAAAATGCAATAAACTTTGGAAATTCATAACTAATTCATTTTAACTCCATATTGGATAAATAATATGTCTAAAATTATCAAAAAATTGCAAGGATTGTGAATATGCAACTTGTTTCTATGTTTGACCATTTTAAAATGGGTGAACAGTAGCAAACATGCATATGGCATTCTTTTGAATTCAAATTTGGAGTGAATTTGCAAATGACTTTGCAACACACTTTTTTTAAATGGTTTCATCCACACATCAGAAACTTTACCTCACCTTTACAACATCACTTCATGCTCAAACTTTTCAAATGAACATTCATGGTTTCCAAATGCATTTGAAATTCATCGATAAATCGAATGGAGTTTGAATTTGGAATTCAAATGCAATACACTCCATTTAAATGGAATTGACAACACATCGGCACCCCTTACACCATGTTATAACATTTGATCATGTTCTTGTGCATTGTACATTATGTTGATCACTTTGTTTATATTGTTTGCTCGGATAGAAGTGGAGCCGGAACCCGAGATGACCCCCTTCGTTGAAGACCCCGATACTGAACCTCGTCAGCAAGTCAAGAAAACCCCCATTGATCATGTCAATAAAATCCCATTTCCCTCTCAGTCTCGCTTATGCATGAAATAGGATGATCACCATTATAACGTTTCTACTGCATAGTTGAACCCAATCCTTTGCATGACCTATCATTTTGTCACAGTAGTAAGCAAACCACAATCCTAGCAAGTGTAGGAGTTGGTTGATATGATGTGACCCCTGCAACTGTTACTGCTTATTGCATGCTTAGAGTTATAATGAGGTTACTCTTTTGTGAGTCGGGATGGTAATGATCATGTTGATGATGGTGGAAATTTGTTGGTGAATCTACCCTAATACAAGGTGAACGATGAGAGGCTGTGTAGGAGTACACAGTGGGTTTTCTCGTTGAACACCGCCTAAAGCCCGAGTTCTTGTGTGGTGATCCAAGAAGAAGAGTACAACCACACATTGGGCTCACTGGCCCTCTCGACCTAGTACCTCACCCCGTTCGAACCCCAGAAGTCGCAGTAGTTCGAAGTTCTGGTAGGGCTGTGGCACGGTCTGCGAAGTGGATGAACGGCTTTTCAAGACCGGCTTGGGACCCTGCACACATCGTTTGAGGCTGTACTGGAACCTCGGCCGGACTTCCATACGGATGCCCCTTAGATAGGCGACTCTCTGGACTAGAACAGAGCTGTGGGTGAAGTGTCGTGGCAACATCCTCGCCGGTACCCGCTTGAAGGGCCCCACTCCTAGGCGCTAACTGATGTGTGTGTGTGTGTAGCGGTACACCCCTGCAGGGTTAACAAAACTATTCGAATAGCCGCGTCCGCGGTTAAGGTCTGCTTGGAAAACTGTGCTTGATCATTAGACAACTTGAACTGGATACTTATAAAACTTTTCAAGATAAGCGTGAGTGCTATGGCGTTCTTTCTCGTGGGGAAGTCAAGGAAGGCACCATAGTGGTGTAATTGGTTGGAGATTGTAGTGGACTCGTGTACGCTTCTTACCTCAAGTCTGGTACTCGTAGTTCAGCACTAGCCAAGTCAAAGCTGGCACTTCTGCTTATGAACCCCACCCCCCTTTACCTTGATACATGTGCATGGAGTAGTATAGTTCCTACGTAAGTCTTGCTGAGTAGGACTTTGTACTCACGTTTGCTTATTCTATGTTTTAGATGAACCCACTGACCCCGAAGGTGGATTCTTCCTGGAGCTCGACGACTGATCAAGCTAGTGTAGTCCCAGTCAGACGACTTGTCCCACGTGGAAGGGCTTGTTTATAGATAAGGCTCCTCTAAGCCATTTGTTAAACTTGTCTGTACTCAGACCTACTTTGCTTCCGCATGTTTGATGTAATGTTGGATCACAGACTTGTGATCTCTGTGTGCACTCTATAAGAGTTATCAATAAGGTTGTACACTTTGTAGAGAATTGCAATGATACCTGCTGTTCATACTAGACATGTGTGCTGCGTGTATGATTATAACACGCATGTCTTAGTATGGGTTTTAAAGACCTTAGTTGTGATATGGCTGGCGGTCTTTTATACACCAAGTGGCCCTTAGATGTGCACAGCTTGGGGCATCATGATGCGATTTCTCGTGACTCCGTCACGTGCTCACTTTGATGTATGATCGAGCCTTCCCTAGACCCCGACTAAGTGATCGGGCTGGAGTAAGTCTATGGAAGGGTTATAATACAATCGATAGTATGGTTGAGGCGACTTGTCTATGAGTATGGGAGTTCACCACCCATATCATTTACACTTGTGTGCGGACGATGAGGACCCATCTCAGTTGATCATCCGGTCTGGATAGGGTGCCCCTCACGTTCGATGCTTTCCGAGAACGTTCTGTGCTTGGCCTTGTTTGCTTAGAAAAGTGGGTACGGTTCTCGGCTCTCCATATGATTGGGTTGTAACGAGTCTTGCATACACTAACCCCGAATCCCGATAGTAGCCTTTTCACCTCTCGATTCTGGGAAATTTTCAGAATGCTATGGGAAGTCATCTCTCCTTTAGTACAGCTTTCCATCCCCAGTCTAGCGGTCAAGTTGAGAGGGTTAACCTTGAAGACATGCTCAGAGCTTGTGTTATCTCATTCGGAAAGAATTGGGAGAAGTCTCTAACATTCGCCGAATTTGCTTATAAAAATAGTTTCCAATCTAGTCTGAACATGGATCCCTTTGAATTCCTCTATGGACGAATAGGTCGAACACCCCTAAACTGGTCAGAAACCGGTGAAAAACAACTCTTTGGACCGGATATGACCAAGGAAGCAGAAAAGAAAGTTCACATTATCCGTGATCAATTGAAAGCCGCCCAGTCTCGTCAGAAAAGCTACTATGATCATCATCATAGGCAAGAAAGCTACAATCTGGATGAGAAGTCTTACCTTCGGGTTACTCCTCTAAAGGGAACCCAACGATTCGGTATCAAAGGCAAGTTGGCCACACGTTACATCGGACCTTTCCACATTTTTTCTAAACGTGGAGAAGTTGCCTACCAACTTGAACTATCCCCGCACCTTTCCCGAGTACATGATGTATTTCATGTGTCACAACTCAGGCGTTGCTACAAGGACCCCATCCGCGAAGTCGACCATGAAACGCTTGATCTCCAAGATGACCTTTCTTATCGAGAGCACACCGTTCGTATTCTTGATTCAGCAGAGCGTGTCACTCGTCGTCACAAAATTAAGTTTCTGAAAGTGTAATGGTCACACCACTCCGAGAAAGAAGCCACTTGGGAAAGAGAAGACCGTCTCAGTGCCGAGTACCCCACCTTCCTCCCGATGACTTCTGAATCTCGGGACGAGATTATTTTGAGTGGGGGAGACTTGTCACAACCCCAACTTAGGTATGTGCTAAGCTACGCTGGCATCTTTGCATAATGTAAAATTTTCAAAAAGAAATTGACATGGGAAAAGGAACACCCCCAGATGAATTTAATTCAAATGGCCACTTTAAAAGTTGCTCCAAAAATCCGTTTGGTATTTTTGAAAAGTCCCATAAATGAGTGTGATCACATATCAAGTGATGTGGATTCAAACGCACACTCATAGATTTTTCTAAAATTCTACAAAGGGCTTGGAATTAATTAAATACCCCTATTTGGATTTGAATTCAAATATTTCGAATTAAAAAATGTTCAAAACTTGGGAATGACTAGCAACTAGTCATGTAAGTCCATATATGAAGTTTGAGAATTTTATAAAATGCCTACCTATTTATTTAGCAAAGAAAAACAAAAAGACACAAAAGAAAAGAGAAAGATAAAGGAAAATGGAAACTTACCTGCAAAGAGGCCCAACTCATCCCCCAGCCGGCCCAAGCCCGCCAAACTCCCCTGTCGTCTACCCCAAGCAGCTCGTTGTCGAGCATGCCGGGGCCAGCGACTGCCACCGCGACGCCGGTGACGTTCCACGCCTCACCGAGGCCCATCTATGCGCCACGACGACGCCCTGGAGATGCCGTGTCACTTTCCCCCCTCCTGGTTCGCTCTCCACCTCTCTCTCGCCGGAATCTCGCAGCACCTGAGAGGATTCGCCGCTCGTCGTCGTGCGCTAACACGGCCAACGGCCACAAGGAGCCGCGCCACCGTGTTCGTCCGCTCCGCCTTCATCTTCTCCGTCGAACTGCGCAACCAATTGAGCAAGAGGATCACCGTAAGCGACGCCATCGACCCCAAAGAACTCCGGCCACCGAGAACTTCCGGCGACGATTACGGCAACACTGACCCCTCCCTGTCCCCGATGACTTCAACGTCGAGGTGCTGGTGAGCTCACGGCCAAACCCCCTCAAACCCCGAGGCCTAACGCGCTCTCCTTTGTTGTTTGCCATGCTCGCCGGAGATCACCGCCGCCATGGATGATGAGGTCCTCACTCCGGTGCACCACCTCTTCCATGGAGCAGTCCGTCGTACTCCCGTTGGTCCCAGCTTTCCTTTGCACTAGAGCACACTCAAAATGAGCTACCGCAGTCCCGTCTCCGTCGTCGCCGTGCCTCGGCTTCCGCCAATGAGGTCCCTGCCGTCGCCTCTGTTAACCTCCGCTCGTGCTGTGACCTCCAGGTGACGCGCGAGTGCACAGGCTACACTCCAGCGCCCTTGGCGCTGCAAATCATGCCCCGCGCTGCCGTCTTGTGGGGCTCCCCCGTGTTGGGTGGTCGCCGGTGTTCACCCGCCGGCGAGGTGACATGGCCGTGGTTAATTAACCACTAACCAGCCCCACCCAGACACTGACATGTGGGCCCAGGGCCCCCCTAATCCCCCTGTTTAATTTAAAACTAATCGGGACATTAAACAGAGAGACTGACAAGCCAGCCCCACTGGTCAGAGCCCCCCCACACATTATGCTTTCCTCACAGTGATGCAATAAAAGGAATTTCTATTTAAAGAATAATCCAGGAAATTCCACAAAATGCAATAAACTTTGAAAATCAATAACTAATTAATCCTAACTCGAAATTGGACGTATAGTATATATAAAATTATCAGAAAAATGCAAGGATTATCAATATGCACTTTGTTTTCATGTTTGACCATTTTAAAATGGGTGAACAGTCGCATATGTGCATATGGACCCCTTTTAAATTCAAATTTGGAGTTGTTTTGCAAATTCATTTGCAATGCACTTCTTTTAAATGGAATAAACAACACATCAGTACCATGAACATCACTTTATACATTTGATCATGTGCTTGTGCATTATACATTATGTTGATCACTTTGTTTGCATTGTTTTCTGTCGAATAGAGGTGGAGTCGGAGTCTGAGATCACCCCCTCCGTTGAAGATACCCCGTAAGACCCTCCTCAGCAAGGCAAGCAAACCCCATTGATCATGTCGATAAAAACCCAGTTCCCCCTTAGTCTCGCTTATACTTTTTTTAGGATGTTATCATGATATGTTTCTACCGCATAGTTGAACCCATTCCTTTGCATGACCTATCATTTTGTCACACTAGTAAGCAAACCACAATCCTAACAGATGTAGGAGTTGGTTGATATCATCTGGCCCATGCAACTGTTATATCTTATTGCATGCTTAGAGTTATAATGAGGTTACCCTTTTTTGAGTCAGAATGGTAGTGAAAATGTTGATTATGGTGGAAATGTGTTGGTGAACTTGACCTAAACAAGGTGAACGATGAGAGGCTGTGTAGGAGTACACAGTGGGTTGTCTCGTTGAACACCGCCTTAAGCCCGGGTTGTTGTGTGGTGATCCAAAACAAAGAGTGCAACCACGCATTGGGCTCACTGACCCCTCTCAACCTAGTAACTCACCCCGTTTCGAACCCCAGAAGTCGCATTAGTTCGCAAGTTCTGGTAGGACTGTGGCATGGTGTGCGAAGTGGAAGAACGGCTACTCAGACCGGCTTGGGACCCAACACACATCGTTTGAGGCCGTACTGGAACCTCAGACGGACTTCCTTACGGATCCCCCTTAGATAGGCGACTCTCTGGTCTAGATCGGAGTTGTGGGCGAGGTGTTGTGGTGAACATCTTCGCCGGCACCACTTGAATGGTGACGAGTAGTTGGTGGTAACTGATGGTCATGTGTGTGTAGTAGTAGACCCCTGCAGGGCTAACAAAACTATTAGAATAACCGTGTCCGCGGTTATGGACTACTTTGTTATATGTGCTTGATTATTAGACAACTTCAACGAAAACTCTAAAACTTGCCAAGATAAGTGTGAGTGCTATGGTTTGCTTTCTCGTGGGAAGTCGAGGAAGGATCCATAGTGGTGTATTGTTTGGGAGACTTGGATATATGTACTCGAGTATGTTTCTTACCTCATTCTGGTAATCATACTACAGGACTAGCCAAGTCAAAGATAGCACTTCTACATTGAAACCCGACCTCCCTTTACCTTGAAACTTGAGCATGAGTAGCATATATCTGATGCAAGTCTTGCTGAGTACGACTTTGTACTCACGTTTGCTTATTTATACTTTTAGATGAACCCACTGACCCCGATTGTAACAGCCCAGTTTTCACAAAAATTAAAATTTTGTTTTTGGTGTGAATTGTTCGATTGTCTTTTTGTTTCGGTGTTTGCATCCCCGATTTATCGATCTGCGATTATTTTCCCCCTTTTATCTCGTATCGGACGGAGACCGACCCTTGCCACCCTGACACTCGACCTTTGCGACACCGGGTTTCACCCGATCACCGTCGCGAAAACCGCACGAGACCAGCCGCAACCAACGGAACAAAAACCTCGTTTAATAATTAAACGAGTTATTTTTATAGCGCGCCGGAAAGTGTTCTCGGAACGGTTCCAACACCAAGTGAACGCCACCGGCTCGACGCGCTGATCGCGCAGTTCGAAGTTTTACCCGAATCGAAGGTCCTGCGGACCCCCGGCGGTCAGAAACGTAAACACCGCGCGCGAGAGAGAAATACCGGGGATGTTTTTGCAAACTGCCAGCTACCGGGGCTATATATAGACCACCACCCCACTTAGGGTTTCCCTAAGCCACTAGCCAGCCCCAGATCTGACCCAAAAACACCCCAATCTCGTCCAAACCCTAATTCTCAGATCTGAGATCGGCCCAATAAGTTCTGGGCCGTCAGATCATCAGATCCGACGGCCTGGGATCGTCCACGTCACCACTTCTCTCCCTTCTCTCTCCTGAACGCAGCCACCGCCCGTGGAGGCCGAAGCCGCCCCTTCCGGCCGGCCAGCCGAGTCGCCTCGGCCACCCCTTCCTCTGCTCCCTCTCTTCCCCTTGCGTCCTGCCTCCTCTGCTCACCCCGCCGTTCTCCCTCGCAGGCACGGGAAGCCGCCGGAGCGCCGCCTGCCATGGAGCTCGGGCCGGAGCTCCACTCCGCCGCCCAGAGCTTGCCTCGCGGCCGCTCGCCTCCCCGACGCCTTACACCGATGGTGGCTTCTTCCTGGAGCTCGACGATTGACTAAGCTAGTGTTGTCCCAGACAAACGTCTGGTCCCTCGTGGAAGGGATTGTATGTAAGGCCCGATATGCGGTACTGTTCCAGATCTAGGTGTTTCCACCCAGGTCCGGGGACGAAGCACATATCAGTCCCACCGCGACATATGACAACCCATATGCCCCGGATTTCCAACATGATATCACAACATTACAGATACAGGATACAACATCTCATACAATCGTCATACAACTGCCTTAATACAATACAACATCGAAGATATATGTCTGAGTACAGACTACAATCAAATGCCTAGTGGTAAAGATAAAAACATCGATCCCATAACCACACGGGTCCAGGCCCTCCGCCAAGATCCGCCTAACTAGTCGTCGTCGAGTCTCCACGTGAAACGTCGATCACCATACCTGTTGTCGACCAGAACCCTGAAAAGAGTTTGGGGGTCGTATCATGAGTACAGAGGTACTCAGCATCCAACTGTAGTGGTCATCTGAACCAGCAAGGACTTCATCACTCGTCATTCTAGGACAACTAGTAGTTTACGGTAAGGAAGGGGTAAGTGGTGAGGTTGCTGCCGCACTAGCATTATGAAGTGGCTAACGATCTAGAGACTAAGGTAAGAAGCCAAGCATTCGATGAGGAATCGCCTCCAACAAGTCTGCTATCCACCTACTACGCAAACATAACATCTATCCTATCCTTGTCCTCCTCTTCGCATCCCGACGAAGAAGAAGCAGTCAAGGCACACACACGTTGATTAAATTATATTAAGATTATCTCAGTTGTTGTTGTCTATGAACAAGGAGTAGGTCTCAAGTCGTCCATAACCGTGGACACGGCTTCTCGAAAAGATTTAACCCTGCAGGGGTGTACCAACTGCCCATTACAAGGCTCCGCACGCACGCCCATATCTCTCAGTTGCTACCCATGATAGGCAACCATTTTATGATTTAGTCCCAAGAGATCCGGAACGACAGGTCCCTCTAACTTACAACGCACAAATCCGGGTGGCCCTCGGTGACTCGACATCCAACTCAAAAGCCGTCCGCGCTCTCGAATCGGCCTCTACCGTCTGGACGAGGTCGGGATAACCTATCCTCGCCCGGGCAGGCTCCCTAGCTTCCCGGTGTGGACCAATAGGATATACCATCCCACTGGCCCGCTTTGTTTTAAATCCACTGGCTGCAGACCAGTTACGCACACAGTTTCTCAAATGGTAAAATCAGCTTGGGCCACCACTAGAAATGTTTGAAGCTAGCTAGGTAAAACAAGGGGACCCCATAGTATCCCACACGCGGTTAGGCACGCTCAATCTTAAAACCAATACCCGGAACTCGGATCCTAGGTGACTCAAATGGAACAAAGCGTCGGGGCGGGATAGCCTAGACCTTCCATCCTTCGTCGAATATAGTCAACATTATAATAATCATATCATCAACAACAATAAAATAATGATGTGATATCCCAAACCCAGGAGTAACAGGGTAACATCGTAGCATCCTAAGCATGCATACTAAGCAGGGGCTGAGCAACGAGCAATAGTAACATAGCAGTACAAGGTTTGCTGGGAGGGGACATGGCTGTATCGGTTTGAAAAAGGTTGTAAACATGTGGTAGGATCAAACATCGAACCTAGCCTAGACTAGCACGCAAACCGCTGGTTGAAATAGAATGGATCATAAGTAATGTATTGTCCTTGCCTGTTGATAAGTCAGGTTCCGAAGGTGTAGTTGATCGCAAGCTCGCATCGTCTCCGAAGGTACCCGCGGAAGCACACAAGACGATAAACACTGGAAAGCAATCAACGAGCAAGCATCTATTACTACGAGGCAAACACGAGCAAGCATCAACAAGAAGTAACACGAGACATCGCACCTACCGTCGAGAGCGTTTACTAACGATTTAAGTGGAGTACTCGTCACACACGACGAATACCGCACGTTTACGGTGGTTCAAGTTGTGTAGCTACAGATGATGAACCAACGGTTGTTAACATGGCAGCTCAAGCAAGCATGGCATAGCACACAAACATGGCAGAGGTGAAGCACAAAGTAAACTATCTATGCTAGTCAATTTAAGCGAGGCACAACCTAAACATGGCATAACACTAAGTGCCGCACGATGATTAAAATATTTGGTACTGTTCTGTCCTAAACCATATTTTAGGTTGGTTATCAACATCAAACAATAGCATAAACACAAAGTACACGAAAAACTAATCAAGTTACATATAAAGAACACCCCAAACGGAGTTACGGTTAAAAAGATACAAGAAAAACAAGTTACGGGCACAAACTGCCAACATCAGGAAGCACACTTTAGAGTAAAGCATAAACAGGATAAACAATGCAAACATGCTCACAAATGATATGAAATTAAACTAGACATGACAAGGAAGGCATGGCAAAAAGATCATGCAAAAAGGCATCATAGATCAAAAGATATTAAGCAAACAACATGGCATCGCAAAATAACAGACTTAGAGAAAAGCAGAGGTGGCTGTCAAAAACAGCAGCATAGCAACTTTGGAGCAGAATAACTATATGACTAACAAGCATGTCAGGGCAATGCAATACCTGTAATGAAAGTAGACATCATGCTTAACAATATGCAATTGGAATCACTCAATTCCGATAAACGGTCGCGACACACGCGTCGACCGAAGTTACAACAAAATAACAGTTTTCAGCACAGTAGCACAATAACATCAGGATAGCTACTTTGGAGCAAGATTTAATACAGCTAAAGCACCCAAACATGGCAAGTTAAAGCATGGAATTGAAGTACACATGATGCTTAACACAATGGAAAAAGAATCAATGCAAAAGGCCTCATGGATTTGTTACAATCATCATGAAAAGTTGCAACAAAATAATAACAGCAGCACATAATAGCAATTTGTAGCAGTTTAACGGCCTGATGCCCTGTTCAGCACAAAATTACACAATCAAGATGAGCTCAAATGCAAATTCTCACAAAAGATGAATTAAAGTACACGCAATTCTTAGCAACTTTCGTTTTGGGGGCACGTTCATCGGAGCTACGGTTTAACGGGAATTCGCATCGCAAATAGGCATCAGCAGCAAAATATTAAGGACTTAGCAGAATTGAGGTACTGGCAAAAAAATAAAAAATAACAGAAAAAAAAGGAACAGGCCAGCTCACCCCTTGGGCTTGGCCCACTGGCTGGACAGGGGGGGCCGACTGGGCTGGCTGGAGAGGCAGGCCGGCCTGGGCCGCTGGCCGGCTTGGCCTCGGCTGGGCTGCGCGGGTGCCGGGCCCGACAGCACAGCAAGCTGGTGGCCGGGACGCTCGATCCCGAGCACGTCTCCACGGCGGCAGCGCAAGCCTGCGCCGGCGACGAGCAATGGGCCATGGGGAGTGCGGCAGACCGGCGGCAGGCGCGTCCGGTGGCGGGGGATACGGATCCAGGGGAGGGGCGTCCAGATCCGGGTGAGGGCGGCCGCGAGCTCGAGCTCCGGAATCCATGGCGGCTCGAACTCGGACCTCTGTCCATGGCGCGGCGGCTAGGAGCTCCTGCGGGAGAAGAGAGAGAGAATTAGAGAGAGGGAGGAGGGGGAAAGGAGGAGAGGAAGGTGAGGGGGGGGGGGGCGCGGCTCCCTGCTGCCGGCGGCGGCCTGGCCGAAGGGAGGCGGCGGCTGCGGGCTCCATGGCCTGGGTGGCTCGGTTGGTGAGAGGTGGAAGAGAGGTTGGTGGGAGGCGATCTCGGCCGTCAGATCGGGCGATCTGACGGTCCAGATCTCATTGGGCTGATTCCAGATCTGGGTGCTAGGGTTTGCTGCGAAAATTGGGGTATTTGGGGCCAGATCTGGGGCTGGTGGCTGCCTAGGGCAACCCTAAGTGGGGTGGTGGTCTATATATAGCCCCGGTGGCTGGCAATTTGCAAAAACATCCCCGGTTTTTATCTCGCTCACACGGTGCTCACGTTTCTGACCGCCGGGGGTCCGTAGTACCTCCGATTCGGGTAAAACTTCGAACTGTGCGATCAGTGCGTCGAGCCGGTGGCGTTCACCTAGTGCTGGAACCGTTCCGAAAACACTTCCCGGCGCGCTATAAAAATAAATCGTTTAATTATTAAACGGGGTTTTCGTTCCGTTGGCTGCGGCTAGTCTCGTGCGGTTTTTACGACGTGATCGGGCGAAACCCGGTGTCGCAAAGGTCGAGTGTCAGGGTGGCAAGGGTCGGTCTCCGTCCGGTACGAGATAAGAGGGGGGGGGAAATAATCGCCGATCGATAAATCGGGGATGCAAACACCGCAAACAAATCAGACAATCAAACAAATCACACCGAAAACAAAATTTTTAATTTTTGCAAAAACTGGGTTGTTACATTGTATGATAAATAAGGCTTCTCTAAGCCATGTGTTAAACTTGTCTGTACTCAGAACTAAGTGGCTTCCTCTTGAATGATGTAATGTTGGATCACAGTCTTGTGATCTGTGTGTGTACTCTATATGTAAGTCAATAAAGTTGTAAACTTTGTAGAGTTCATGCAATGTGTACTTGTTGTTTACAATTGACATGTATGTTGCGTGTATGATTATAACGTGCATGTTTTAGTGTGGGGTTCGATAGCTTAGTTGTTTTCTTGCCGGCGATCTTTCATACACCAAGTGCCCCTTAGATGTGCGCAGCTTGGGGCATCGCGATGCGATTGCTCGTGACTCTGTCATGTGGCACACTTTGTTTTATGATTGAGCCCGCCCGAGATCCTGACTTGGTGATCGGGTTGGAGTTTGTTTATGTAAGTGTTATAATTCAATCAATAATATGGTTGAGGCGACTTGTCTATGAGTATGGGATTTCACCACCCATAATCATTTAGACTTGTGAGCGGACGATGAGGACCCATCTCAGTTGATCATCCAGCCTGGATGGGATGCCCCTCACGTTCGAGCTTTCTGAGGGTACAACTCTCGTCTCTCGTGACAGGAATTACATATGCAAACCCCGGGTCCCGACAGACTTGGTATCAGAGCAGGACTGCCTGTAGGATTATCAGCCTTGGTCGAAGTCGAGTCTAGTATTCTATAGTTATATAGTTACTTGGATACTATATGTTTGTTGTACTTGGATAAGTTTGTTGTAGTTTATCTAAACAATTTGATTTTCATGGAGTACTTGGATAAGTTTGTTGTAGTTTATCTTGATGACATTCTCATCTACTCGAAGAACGAAAAAGAGCATGCAAAACATCTTAGCCCGGTATTAATGAAAGTTGGAGAGCATCGCCTTTATGCCAAGTTCTCTAAGTGTGAATTTTGGCTACCAGAAGTGACCTAGTTAGGCCACATGATTTCTGCAAAAGGCATTGCTGTGAATCCCGAGAGAGTTCAGGCCGTCCTTGATTGGATTCCACCTGAATCAGTTAAGCAAGTTAGGAGTTTTCTTGGCTTAGAAAGATATTGCCGCCGCTTCATTGCGAACTGCTCCAAGGTTGCAAATCCCCTAACTGAACTTCTCAAGAAAGATAAGAAATTTGAATGGACCCCCAAGTGCGATTAAAGCTTTCAAGAGCTAAAAAGAAGATTGACTTATGCACCCGTACTTGCGCCTCCAAACACCAAAAGGGATTTCGATATCTATTGTGATGCTTCACGGCAAGGATTAGGGTGCATACTTATGCAAGATCTCCATGTGGTAGAATACGCTTCACGCCAGTTGCGTCCACGTGAAGAGAACTACCCTACCCATGATCTTGAACTCGCCGCCGTAGTTTATGCCTTGAAGACTTGACGACATTACCTCCTTGGTAATCGTTATGAGATCTATTCCGACCAGCAAAGCCTCAAATATAAATTCACCCAGCCAGATCTTAATCTCAGGCAAAGACGCTAGATAGGGTTGATAAAAGATTATGACTTCGGAATTTTTTACACCCCAGGCAAAGACAATGTCATGGCTGATGCACTAAGTAGTAAGTCGTATTGTAACAACCTCATGTTACAATTGTATCAACCACTTATTCATGAGGAATTTCGAAAGCTCAATGTCGAGATTGTTTTTCGTGGATCTCTTTTATACTTGGTGGCGAAACCAACCCTTGAGGATCAAATCATAGTTGCCCAAAGGCATGCACGAGGTGTTCGTCGAATCAAGGAGAACATTGCTAGCGGAGTTGCTAAATGTTTCTCCACAGATAGCAAAGGAACGGTATTCTTTGAAAATCATTTCGTAGTACCTAAGATTAGGGATCTAAGGCAGCTGATCCTTAAGGAATCTCATTACACTCCCCTCTCGATTCATCCCGGTAGAACGAAAATGTACCGAGATCTACCCCAGAAGAGAGATATTGCTCGATATGTTGTTGAATGTGATGTTTGTCGTCGCATTAAGCACGAACATCAAATATCTTCTGGCACTCTTCAACCATTTCATATTCCCGAGTGGAAATGGGACAAAGTCAGTATGGATTTCATCACTGGCTTTCCAAAAACCCAAAAAGGAAATGATGCCATCTTCGTTGTCATTGATAGACTTTCCAAAGTTCCTCACTTCCTTCCCGTTCGCGAGTCTATTAGTGCTAGCCAGTTAGCGTACTTGTATGTCTCTAGAAATGTATCTCTTCATGGTGTTCCTTTGGAAATCAATTCTGATCGTGGTAGCCTTTTCACCTCTAGATTCTGGGAAAGTTTTCAAAATGCTATGGGAACTCATCTCTCCTTTAGTACAACTTTCCATCCCCAGTCTAGCGTTCAAGTTGAGATGGTTAACCAAATTCTTGAAGACATGCTCAGATCTTGTGTTATCTCATTCGGAAAGAATTGGGAGAAGTCTCTTCCATTCGACGAATTTCCTTATAACAATAGTTTCCAATCTAGTCTGGACATGGCTCCCTTTGAATTCCTCTATGGACGAAGATGTCGAACACCCCTAAATTGGTGAGAAACCGGTGAAAGACAACTCTTTGGACCGTATATGATCAAGAAAGCAGAAGAGCAAGTTCGTATTGTTCGTGATCAATTGAAATCCGCTCAGTCTCGTCGGAAAAGCTACTATGATCCTCATCATAAGCAAGAAAGCTACAATCTGGATGAGAAGTCTTACAGTCGGGTTACTCCTATGAAGGGAACCCAACGATTCGGTATCAAAGGCAAGATGGCCCCACGTTACATCGGACCTTTCCGCGTTCTTTCTAAAACGTGGAGAAGTTGCCTACCAACTGGAACTACCTCCGCACCTTTCCCGAGTACATGATGTATTCCATGTGCCACAACTCAGGCCTTGCTTCAAGGACCCCATCCGCGAAGTCGAACATGAAACGCTTGATCTCCAAGATGACCTTTCTTATCTAGAGTACCCCGTTCATATTCTTGATTCTGCAGAGCGTGTCACTCATCGTCAGAAGATTAAGTTTCTGAAAGTGCAATGGTCACACCACTCCGAGAAAGAAGCCACGTGGGAAAGAGAAGATCGTCTTAGTGCCGACTACCCCACCTTCCTCCCGATGACTTCTGAATCTCGGGACGAGATTCTTTTGAGTGGGGGCGAGTTTTCACAACCCCAAGTTAGGTATGTGCTAAGCTAGGCTAGCATCTTTTCATCATGTAAAAATTTCAAAAAGAAATTGAAATGGGAGAAGGAACACCCCCAGATGAATTTAATTCAAATGGCCACTTTAAAAGTTGCTCCAAAAATTCCTCTAGTATTTTTGAAAAGTCCCATAAATGAGTGTGATCACATATCAAGTCATGTGGATTCAAACCCATGCTCATAGATTTTTAAAAAATTCTACAAAGGGATTGGAATTAATTAAATACCCCTATTTGGATTTGAATTCAAATATTTTTGAATGTAAAAAAATGTTCAAAACTTGGGAATGACTAGCTACTGGTCATGTAAGTCCATATATAAAGTTTGAGCATTTTATAAAATGCCTAGCTACTTATTTAGCAAAGAAAAACAAAAAGGCAGAAAAGAAAATAGAAAGAAAAAGGAAAAGGGAAATTTACCTGCAAAGAGGCCCAACTCATCCCCCAGCCGGGCCAAGCCCACCAAACTCCCCTGTCGTCTACCCCAAGCAGCTCGCTATCGAGCATGCCAGGGGCATCTGTAACACCCTTAGTGTTGTGGAAAAGTAAACACTTTACTAATGATGGTTACTGTTGTTAATCATCGCATGATCGTCTTGGATTCTTCCAATTTCAAAATGCCCCTTTGTTGATATTAAAAATAAAGTGGCAAATAAAATTCCAACCTAAAATTGTGCAACCACTTTTGTAAAATGCCTAATATTCAGTGGATCACTTCCATGTGGTCATGGGGATTTATCGTGCTATAAAATAAATCCCACAATTAAAACAGTAGCTTACTTAGATCATTTTAATCATTGTATATTTAATTAAAATATTAAATGATTTTATTTGGGCACAAAACTTTTTGTGGCACTGTCCTATAGTGCAACATTGATTATGGACCCTATTGTATAATTTACTAAATTATAAACGCAACAAAAGGAAATGCAAAAATAAAAGAACAGAAAACAAAAGCAAAAGAAAATAAAAAGGGGCTAAACTACACTTGGGGCGAAGCCCACCAAGCCAGCCCCCTCCCCTCCTAATGGTGGCCCAGCCCACCTGGCCCTCCCTGGCCATCCCCTCCTTCCTCTATTCGCAGAGAGGGTGTGGCGGCCATCCCTCCATGCCACGGCATGCCTCGCCGCCGTGGCAGGCATCCCGTGGCCGCCGGCGAGCTTAAGAGGGCCGCCCCCTGCGCCCTAGCCCTAGATCGAGCATCCCCCCCAGATCTCCTCCCTCCTCGCCTCTATCTCCTCTCTGCTCGAGCCCTGCCGTGGGTAGTCACCGTGCCGCCGCCGTGCACGCGGCCAACGCCCCCTCAGGCCGGCCAAGCGTATCCAGGGGCTCTGCCACAAACGTCCACGCTGCCCCCCTCCAAATCGAGTCGCTGCGCCACCAGCTCGCCGCCCCGGTCTTCTTCTCCGGCCACGACCACCACGACTCTGTCGCCCGATTCGCCACCTCCAGCGCTCCCCTGATCCACTGCCTCCTCTACCGCGCTCCAATGTGAGCCCCTCGACGTTTGCCTCTGCTTGCGCTTAGATTCATGCCCCGTAGCTCTGTTTCCGTGAGTTCCGTGCTCCTGCCGCTGCAGCGGGCGTGATCCCGGCGAGCACAACTCACCCCGGTCCGCGATGGTTGTCCCAGTAGTAGCGCGGGGCAACCCCTAGTCGAACTGTGCCCTCCGTCGTGCCCAGGGTCACCGGAGCGCGGCCGTCGCCGTCGTGCCCAGGCAGTGGCTTATGCCACTGTCTTGTGGGCCAGCCCAATATTGGGATAAATAGAAATAAGAAAAGAAGATAAACCGCCCCCCTAGCCTATGACATGTGGGGCCCCTGGCCAATTAGAAATAAAGTTAACATTTATTTAGCACTGTGTCCATGACACCTGGGTCCCACCTGTCAGCAAATTTATTTAAATAAATTAATATTAGTCACAGTGGCGGACATGTGGGTCCAGTGGATAAGTAAATTTAATTGAATGTTTTATTAGAAATGTGAGGCTGACCAGAGGGACCCACCGGTCAGGTTTGACCACTCAACATACTGTTGTGGATAATGTTAGATTAAATGATTTAATAAATCCAGAAATTGTTTCAAAATGATTAAAACTTTAAAATTTAATATCTTTTAAACCGTAAATCAGATGGAAAAACTTTATACATAAAAAATGATCAGAAAAATATAAAAAATACGAATACGCTATCTGTATACCAACCACCCCCCTTGATAGAGGCGAAGGTGTCCCGATGTTTCGATGAGAGATAACTATCGATTTGGTGGAGACGACTCTGACGATCCGACTACGAACGTGCGAAGACGTTGCGCCTTAGCGATCGCTAAACCAACTCCGAGAGGTTATTGATCCCGCGGATGCACGATCAACCTGACCACGAAGGTCTAATTCCTGCAAGCAATCGAAGAACAAGCAAGAACTAAGAATTGCAATCTGGATATTGCGAATATAAGATGAATGATTACGAAAGTTGGGGTTCCAATGAGGTCTTGGCCTGGTCGGATGACACAAACGAAGAGCTCGAAGTTGCGGCTATGGCTAACTTAAATCTAATTAAAACCCAAGTCTAAACGACGCCCTAAGGGCTGTATATATGGGGGAACAGAGGGGATTTTCGTGACCCCTTGGAGGTGGGGTCCGAAAACAACCCTAACTCGGTTTCCCCACACATACGGACTCTAAAAACAGCCTATAATGTTGTATTTCGAAATTACATGGGCCCAGCCCAATATTAAGGTGACGCAGCACCTATAATTGCTCTTGGACGAAAATAATGAAGTGGCATCTCGTGTATTCCGTCCAAGCCTTCATGCATGCCTTATGGTGGCTTCAACGTGCGAAAATCCCCACTGGAAACTCCACTGTACTTTCCCCCGCGCGCACCTTCTTCTCCATTCTTGATCCCGCTCCAATGACCATCCTTCGTGTCCATGCTAGGTCCTTCATTCATAAGCAAAACAAAAGTATCTAATTTAGGCAGCATCATATGTTCATGAACAATAGAAGGATTCGCAAGAAACGAAAGTACCTGATAATTTAGTTGACGTGCACGTGCTCTAGTAACTGGTCCAGTATGTGTAGTTGGTGAGGGTATGGGTGTAACATTAGTAGGGATGTCCTCATCATCCTCCCCTTCTTGAATTGAAGTCGTCCTCGACGGAAGCTCATCATCTTCTCCCAAATAAGGTTTCAAATCTGCAATGTTAAATGTGGGACTAACCCCAAAATCTGCAGGTAGCTCAAGTTTATATGCATTATCATTAATTTTCTGTAAAACCTTAAAGGGACCATCAGCTCGTGGCATTAACTTAGACTTGCGCAAATCAGGAAACCTATCTTTACGTAGATGTAACCAAACAAGATCTCCTGGTTCAAACACAACATGCTTTCGACCCCTATCACCAGCAAGCTTGTATCTAGCATTCGTGCGCTCAATGTTTTCTTTAGTTAACTCATGCATTTTTAATATCAATTCAGCACGTTGCTTAGCATCAAAATTAACCTTCTCCGAAGATGGAAGAGGCAGCAAATCAATAGGTGCACGAGGTAGAAAACCATAAACAATCTCAAAAGGGCACATTTTAGTGGTAGAATGCACTGAGCGATTATAAGCAAATTCTATATGAGGTAAACATTCTTCCCACAGTTTCAAGTTACTTTTTAAAACAGCCCTAAGCATAGTAGACAATGTCCTATTGACCACTTCAGTTTGTCCATCAGTTTGGGGATGACATGTAGTACTAAAAAGTAGTTTAGTCCCCAACTTAGCCCATAAGCATCTCCAAAAATGGCTAAGAAACTTAGTATCACGATCCGAGACAATAGTATTGGGCACACCATGTAAACGAATAATCTCTCCAAAGAATAAATCAGCAACATTAGCAGCATCATCGCTTTTATGACATGGTATAAAATGTGCCATCTTAGAAAATCTATCCACGACAACAAATATGCTATCCCTCCCCTTCTTTGTTCGAGGCAAGCCTAAAACAAAGTCCATGGATATGTCCTCCCACGGAACACTAGGTACAGGTAAAGGCATGTATAAACCATGAGGATTGAGTCGTGACTTAGCTTTTTGACATGTAGTGCAGCGAGCAACAAAACGCTCAACATCCCGTCTCATCTTTGGCCAAAAGAAATGTGTAGCAAGTACGTCCTCCGTCTTTTTCACGCCAAAATGTCCCATTAATCCTCCTCCATGCGCCTCCTGCAACAACAAAAGACGAATAGAGCTAGCTGGAATGCATAGCTTGTTAGAACGGAACACAAATCCATCATTAAGCACAAACTTGTTCCATGTTCTACCCTCTCTACAATTCTGCAATACATCTTTAAATTCCGCATCATTTGCATATTGTTCTTTGATTGTCTCTAAACCGAATATCTTGAAGTCAAGTTGTGAAAGCATAGTATAACGACGAGACAAAGCATCAGCAATAATATTATCTTTCCCCTTCTTGTGTTTAATGACATAAGGGAAAGTCTCAATAAATTCAACCCACTTAGCATGTCTACGATTAAGTTTTGCTTGACTTCTTATGTGTTTCAAAGATTCATGATCAGAATGTATAACAAATTCTTTGGGCCATAAATAATGTTGCCAAGTTTCTAATGTCCGAACAAGAGCATATAATTCCTTATCATAAGTAGAATAGTTCAGACTAGGCCCACTCAATTTTTCAGAAAAGTATGCAACAGGTTTAGCATCTTGTAATAACACACCTCCCAAACCAATCCCACTAGCATCGCATTCAAGCTCAAAAGTCTTATTAAAATCAGGAAGTTGGAGCAAAGGAGCATGTGTTAACTTATCTTTCAATACCGTGAAAGCTTCTTCCTGTGCGGTACCCCAAGTAAAAGGCACATCCTTGCGTGTAAGCTCATTGAGAGGGGCAGCAATGGTGCTGAAATCTCTCACAAAACGCCTATAGAATCCAGCGAGGCCAAGAAAACTCCTCACTTGGGTGACCGTTTTGGGCTGCGGCCAACTCTCAATTGCCTCGATCTTGGCTTTATCAACTTCAATACCCTGTGGAGTAACAACATAGCCAAGAAACGATACTCGGTCGGTGCAAAAGGTGCACTTCCCAAGGTTACCAAATAAACGTGCATTACGTAGAGCAATAAAAACAGCACGTAAATGATCCAAATGTTCCTCCAAAGATTTGCTATAAATCAGTATATCATCAAAATAGACTACCACAAATCGTCCAATGAAAGCACGTAAAACCTCGTTCATTAATCTCATGAAAGTGCTAGGTGCATTAGTTAACCCAAAAGGCATGACTAACCACTCATATAATCCAAACTTAGTTTTAAAAGCCGTTTTCCATTCATCTCCTAATTTCATGCGAATTTGATGGTATCCACTACGCAAATCAACTTTGGAAAACATGGTAGAGCCACTTAATTCATCAAGCATATCATCTAACCTAGGAATAGGATGACGATAACGAATAGTAATATTATTAATGGCTCGACAATCAACACACATACGCCATGTTCCATCCTTTTTAGGCACTAATATAACAGGAACAGCACAAGGACTAAGGGACTCACGTATGTAACCTTTGTCGAGTAGCTCTTGTACTTGACGCTGAATCTCCTTCGTCTCCTCCGGATTGGTACGGTATGGCGCACGGTTGGGCAACGAAGCACCGGGAATTAAGTCAATCTGATGCTCAATCCCTCGAATAGGTGGTAATCCCGGTGGTACGTCTTGTGGAAAGACGTCAAGAAACTCCTGCAAAAGGTCAGTGACAACAGGAGGCAAAGAAGGAGGCAATTCCTCAAATGAAAACAAAGCTTCTTTGCACACAAAAGCATAGCACACATATTGACTAACATCCAAATCTGAAATATCAACCTTAGTAGCAAGCAAAGTTGGACTAGTCAATTTAATTTCATTAGAAACAGCAGAAGAAGATTTGCTATTAGTCTTATGTTGTTGCTCAAATTCTTTGGCTGCTATCTCATTCTCACTCTTATTTTTCTCCTGTTTTGCTTTACTAGCTCTAGCAAGATAATCTTTCACAATTTGTTCAGGAGACATAGGAAGTAAAGCAATATTTTTATCCTGATGAACTAGAGTAAACTGATTTGTCCTACCATGGTGTACAACATTCCTATCAAATTGCCATGGTCTACCAAGTAAAAGAGAGCATGCTTGCATGGGTACCACATCACAATCAACATAATCAGCATATGCAGCAATGCTAAAGTGCACACGAACAGAACGCGTTACCTTAATCTTACCACTATTGTTAAACCACTGAATATAGTACGGATGGGGGTGTGGTCTTGTGGTGAGAGATAGCTTCTCCACCAACTCCATGCTAGCCAAGTTGTTGCAACTCCCTCCGTCAATGATGATGCGAACCGAACGTTCTTTCACCACTCCCTTTGTGTGGAACAAATTATGCCTCTGGTTTTGCTCGGCCTTCGTTACCTGCACACTTAATACACGTTGAGCAACCAAACTAGCATATTTATCTGCATCATCAGGAGTCATATACTCTATATCATGAGCATCATCATGGGCACCCTGATCCTCATGAGCAATGAGAACTAAAGTCTCCTCATCATAGTCACTCGCTGACTCATACCCACCATCCGCCGTAATAATCATCACACGCTTGGAGGGACAGTCTTTTGCGAAGTGACCTCCACCTTGGCACCGGCGACATTTAATATCACGATCTCGTGCTTGCCCTGTGGACGCCATGGATGAAGAAGAACTCGCCGCGGGACCACTCTGTGCACCCTTGAATGGTGGCGCTGGCTGTGTCGGTGGCTCCCTGTAAGAATGAGCGGCTGAAGTAGATGGTGGTGCAGCAGGACGTGTGGATGTAGAAGGTCCACGCGATGTCCATGATGTATTTCGTCCTGCAGAAAAGTTAGGTCTCGTAGCGGCCTGTCGATCCTGCACTTCACGTTCAGCTTTACAAGCAAGATGAAACAAACGAGTGATAGTAGTAAAGTCCTTGTATTCTAGAATAGTTTGTATCTCCCTGTTTAAGCCACCCATAAAACGTGCAAGCATAGCTTCATTATCCTCTACTAGGCCGCATCTAATCAATCCAGTTTGTAATTCCTGATAATATTCCTCTACAGAATTTTTTCCTTGTCTCAAACGCTGTAATTTTTGTAACAAGTCACGTTGATAATAAGGAGGAACCCAGCGAGTACGCATAGCATCTTTTAAAGCAGCCCAAGTAGTTGGAATATTATTAGCATGCAATCTACAATGTTCGGACCACCAAATAGATGCAAATCCCGTGAATTCACAAACAGTAGCAGTAACACGTCTATTCTCAGGATATTGTAAACATGTAAAGCGTTGTTCAGTTTCTAACTCCCAAGTAAGATAAACATCAGGAATATATCTACCCTCAAATGGCTTAAGATTCAATTTAAGTTTAGGCACATGTTCATCATCGCGTACCTGAGGGGGTGGTTGGTGTCGACCGTGGCGAATGTTGGGACGTGGACGTCCACCTGGCTGCTCATAGACCGCTTCCTGTTCCACCTCCTCCTCGTAATCACCCTCGTAGTAGTCGTCCTGGCCGACGTCAGAAGCAGCAGCAGCAGTAGCAGCAACTGCAGCAGCAGGAGGAGCACCAATACCAGCAGCTTGTCCTCGCGGCAACAGAATACGTCGTGCACGTGGTAGTGGCGGTGGCTGTGGCTGTGCTGAAGGTAGGCGTGCGATCAACTCAGTAAACTTGGCGTCTAGCTTGGTGTCGATCATCTTTTCCACGCCATCAATCGCCTCTGTAAATCTGTTATGGATGTCCTGCACCTGTTCAGACATCATACGTGCAAATTTATCATGTAGCTCCTTGTTTGTCATGTTCTCCCAATCGGGTGCATCCCGCGCCACTTCATCATGTGATCCTGTCATGGTTAGCAGAAATAGAAAACACACAGTAATATGATCCGACTTCTACTAATGGGATGTGGTGTGGTGGAAAGCACAAATCCGTCAAGCTTTTCTTTCGTTCTTACCGATTCTTACCTAGCAGCAGGTGGTGATGTACAACCAACGGGTCAAAACTCTCAGAGATATGGTAGAGCGATGGCCAGGAGGTGTCAAACGCACGATGTAGAATATATGTGGAGCTGTAGGAAGGCTGACAAGTATGGTAGAAAAAAACTCAACAGTAATCAAAACAGAGATGCAAAGCTGAATAAACGCTCAACGTGGGTACTGTGCTGATCCTAGGCTAGACCGTACTAGAGATGCGAGCCTAAAACACCAACGAAAGCACGGCGCGGCACGTAATCAACTGAGAAGCATACTCTGAATTTTTTTTTTCTCTTTTTTTTTTTTTTTTTTTTTTTTTGCGAGATCACCCTCTTCTACGTACGACAAAAGATTGGTGAAATCCGACTCTAATCAACTCAAAACTATTCTGGCTATGGAGATATCACAAACCGAACGGGTGATGGAACTCGACTCGGATCGGTAGGTTGTGGTGGTGTGTATGGACTCTGCTTGGCGGAACGTGGTGGTGTATCTGGACTCGGATTGGCGGAACGTGGTGGTGTACTACTGTTCGGCGGCGGCGTGACAAAACTGTGATCAGAACTCGAAACTCTAAGGTAACTAGACGCTAAGATCAGCAACTCGACACAACGATGCAACCGCAAATTCAACAATGCAAACTACTGTAAAGAAAACTGGACAAAGGCTCGGACTGTTTTGGGACGTGATGATCTAACCCTAATTTTTTTTTGTTGGCTTTTTCGTGGACTGTAGGTATGAAAAACAGAACCAATCTAGACTGCGAAAACTGGTAAATCTCACCGAGCAACCTGGAAATCTGATACCACTTGATAGAGGCGAAGGTGTCCCGATGTTTCGATGAGAGATAACTATCGATTTGGTGGAGACGACTCTGACGATCCGACTACGAACGTGCGAAGACGTTGCGCCTTAGCGATCGCTAAACCAACTCCGAGAGGTTATTGATCCCGCGGATGCACGATCAACCTGACCACGAAGGTCTAATTCCTGCAAGCAATCGAAGAACAAGCAAGAACTAAGAATTGCAATCTGGATATTGCGAATATAAGATGAATGATTACGAAAGTTGGGGTTCCAATGAGGTCTTGGCCTGGTCGGATGACACAAACGAAGAGCTCGAAGTTGCGGCTATGGCTAACTTAAATCTAATTAAAACCCAAGTCTAAACGACGCCCTAAGGGCTGTATATATGGGGGAACAGAGGGGATTTTCGTGACCCCTTGGAGGTGGGGTCCGAAAACAACCCTAACTCGGTTTCCCCACACATACGGACTCTAAAAACAGCCTATAATGTTGTATTTCGAAATTACATGGGCCCAGCCCAATATTAAGGTGACGCAGCACCTATAATTGCTCTTGGACGAAAATAATGAAGTGGCATCTCGTGTATTCCGTCCAAGCCTTCATGCATGCCTTATGGTGGCTTCAACGTGCGAAAATCCCCACTGGAAACTCCACTGTACTTTCCCCCGCGCGCACCTTCTTCTCCATTCTTGATCCCGCTCCAATGACCATCCTTCGTGTCCATGCTAGGTCCTTCATTCATAAGCAAAACAAAAGTATCTAATTTAGGCAGCATCATATGTTCATGAACAATAGAAGGATTCGCAAGAAACGAAAGTACCTGATAATTTAGTTGACGTGCACGTGCTCTAGTAACTGGTCCAGTATGTGTAGTTGGTGAGGGTATGGGTGTAACATTAGTAGGGATGTCCTCATCACCCCTCTAACACAACGAACACGACACATCCCCTTCCGGGCCGTCTGTCGATAATCACCCGGAGCCGGTATTTCATCCCCGGATGAATTCCCGCTCCGAGCATAATACATTGTACTGCGTTAGAGCACTGTTAGCTTTGCATCTGTCATGTCATGCATCTGTTTGTATATGCTTGCTATGTATTTACTGTTTCTTCCCCCTTATTCTTCGGTAGCCCCGAGGCTGCCGTCGACTACACCGCTGCCGAGTACGACTACGTCGTCGACGACCATACCCCTACCGTCGAGCTTCCAGGCAAGCATCTGTTTGTATATGCTTGCTATGTATTTACTGTTTCTTCCCCCTTATTCTTCGGTAGACCCCGAGGCTGCCGTCGACTACAACGCTGTCGAGTACGACTACGTCGTCGACGACCGTACCCCTACCGTCGAGCTTCCAGGCAAGCAGAGCCATTCTCTTCCCCAGATATCGCCTTCCTTTTCGTACTATTCTTGCACTAGGCATTGTTGCTGCTGCTACGTTACAATCCTAGTCAATTGCATAGCTTGTTTTTTTCGCCCCTTGATGTACCTTCCTTTATCCTATGCTGCCTATAAATATATATTATATTCAGTAGTGAGCCCTGCGTATTTTTAGCTAGGGTTAGATAGCAGGCCGTGATCACTCAGGGGAGTGACGCCGATACAACTTATTACAACTGCACAAGTACGGTACAATGCAGACACCGCCTAAGGCCCCCTAGCTCGGCTCTGTCGAGCAACCATCAAGTGTGAGCTATGAAGGATTAATCCTTGTACTCCACTTGTTGCTGACTCTGTATAGCCGCTCTAGGTACCTGAGCAACGGTTGTCCTTAAAGGTAAGAGTCGGGCGACCTAATGGTGCCCGTGAGTGGTATTGCGTCGGGACGACAGAGAGGGTACGACTAGTGTACAGGTGTGCTTGGACCCTGATCGTTGGCCGCGAGAGTTACCAAACCACAAACGTCGAGCTCTTCCAGGAGAACACGCGAGACAAGGTAAGGAGACGGTTCACCTTGTTGGTAACCGCACGCTTTGATGGGACGACAGAGCAGACACCGATGTACTGGTGGTCCTGGCTGTTGTTCGTTGTCTGTTGTGTTAATTAGTCGGGCAACGACAACGGTTGTCCCGAGATAATAAAATTACTAAGGGTTCGGCGGATGACTTGAGTAGCCTTTTGGCTTGTATGCGCTGCCTACACGTGGGATATTGAGTTATGGGCTCCTCTACTTTATAGTCTCGTTCGAAGACTCTTCAGAGGTCAGTAGTACCACGGCCTGCGCCGGGAAGTGTTATTGTCTTTTTTGCTCGAGCAGTGTGATTTGTATTTGATTTAACTTCACCGGCCAGCCTCGCACCGTGCAGGAGTACGTCGGGGTTAGGGTCCAAAGCACCGCGTACATAGGATTTAGTCCGGCGGATGACCTCTCTGTTGAGTTTGAAAGATGGTCTATGGAGTGTCGAATAGCCTCGGTGGAGCCATCCTTAACAAGGTGTACGCCACCCTGGAGATTCGTGCGTTGTAGTGTAACAAAAGTGCACCCCTGCAAGGAATATTAATCTAATCGAATAGCCGTGTCCACGGTAATAGGACGCTTTATGCTGAAGACAGATCCTACTACTACAAAATATTATTACTAAACTGTTGGTTTCTGGTTTGCTTCCTCGCAGGGAAGTCGAGGAGGTGATCTCGGAGGCATTGTTATTTATTACAACATACTATTATTCAATGTTGCAGCAACTTGTGCTACATTGTTACTTTATGCTTTATATGAACTGTTGGTTATTCTCTCGTCATGCTGCAAGACTCGTCGGAAGATGCTAATCTTCGGTAGGCCTAGCTACTTACCCTTATTCTGATTTCTACCTTACAGTCCACTATATACAATATCCTTTTTCTATTTGATACAAATGCATAAATGCTTAGTAGCGGACGTAAGACTCGCGGGTATGCTAGATACTCACCTTTGCTTTATTTTCCGCTTTTTGTTTTGCCTGATCGGCCGTTGCTGTCGACGTTGGATCCCAGGAGAAGGAGTACCCCGGAGGCGTCTACTACGACGTCGAGTTCCCTGTCGACCAGGAGTAGTTAGGTGGATCCCAGGCAGGAGGCCTCGCCTTTTCGATCTGTATCTCTGATGTCATTTGTGCTAGCCTTCTTAAGGATAAAATTGACTAACTATGTCTGTACTCAGATAGTAAGGCTTGTATAACTTATGTATTCGTATCCTCGTGATCCCTGGATTGTAATATCAGATTTATATTATTTATGTTTAGTGTTGGGCTGCGATATTCTCACCGTGGCACCCTAATCTCAGCGGTGTACCCTGCGTGTATGATTACTGTACACAGATTGATTTTGGGGGCGTCACAAGTTGGTATCAGAGCCGATTTCCTGTAGGAAGCCACCCAACGACTACTTGGTCGAAGTTGAGTCTAGTCTTTGAAACTATTTTGCTAACTTATTGTTTGGCTTATGGGCCCACATCGATATCACCCCGTTGTGATATCTATGGTATTAGGATCCTTTTCTCCGTACCTATGCTCTGGGACTCTGCTCTCTTATCCGTGCTGGCAAGGTTTACTAACTCTGACAGTAGGATCACATTATCTTGATTCCACCCGGCGTTCTGGTGCTTACCCCTTGATTGAGTCGTGTCGAAGGAGTTCTGACCCAGGTCCCGGACCGCGGTTCCCCTTTCTCATTCGGGGCAGGCCGCGCGTTCTCTGGCACAAAATCCTGTGTCCAACAGTTTTCTTGCGGCGTGATTGACATATTGGAAGCTATGTCGCGTATTGTATTCCTTACCGCGGTCTGCGGGACGCCTAGCGTGTACTTTTTCCTTAAGTTCTACAATGTTATGCTGCCCAATTTTTGATTGACTCCGTGTGTGGATGTGTATGTCTTATATGACTTCTCCTATATATCCGCGCCTCCTCTTCGTTGTCGCTTTACCTCATGCTTGATTCCGGTATCTCGTTAAATTTTCATCGCTGAGATACCCCTGTTAAATTCTAGCAGGATGGCTGGTCGTGGTGGTCGTGGTCGTGGTCGTGCTGCAAACGACCCACCTCCGCCGCCAGATTACATGGCCGGGATGATGCAGCAGTTCAAGCTGAACCGTCAGTTCATGGAAAATTTCATGGCTCAGTTCCCCCAGCCGAATCAGAATGGGCACCACCATCATCATGCCACAATGACTCTGCATGACTTCACCCGCCTCAACCCCACAATATTCCGGAACTCTGTTCAGACATTGGATGCTGATGACTGGCTTCGCGACATCACTCACGAGCTGGAGTCTGCTAATGTCGATCAAGCCGACTATATGAACTTTGCTTCCTATCACCGGAAAGGCGTCGCTGATCAGTGGTGGAGCACCCACAAGCGTTCACTACCAGTTGGAGAAGTCATCACTTGGGATGAATTTCAGTGAGGTTTTCGCACCCGCTACATTCCTCAGGGGATCATGGACCGTAAGGGGGAAGAATTCCGCAACCTCACTCAGGGCAACATGACTGTTGAAGCCTATCAGCGCGAGTTCCTCAACCTCTTGCTATGCGGAAGAAGAGATCACCACTGATGTCCGCAAGCAGCAGAAGTTCCGCCGTGGACTCAATGCAGACCTCAGGCTCGCTCTTACCGTTCATGATTTTTCCAACTTCGCCACCATGGTGAACAAGGGTATTACCGTCGAGACTGCCCATATGGAGTTGAAGGACACGCTGAAACGCTATCGTGATGTTGGATCATCTTCGAGCGCAACACAGAAGCGTCACATCTAGCTCCCTCACAGTGTGACCCACTCACCTACCCCTACTCCGAGGCCATCTTATGCTGCACCCCGTCTGCCTCTGCCACCGCAGATGCCAAGAGCTCTACCTCCACCACCCAATGCTACACCCCTTTGTCCTCAGGATGGTTTATGCTTCACATGCCGCCAACCTGGAAATTTTTCAAGAGAGTGCCCCCAGAAACAGAAGCAACTGTTAGTTCACCCCGCTGGCTACGGAAATGGTCGTGGGAACAACAGGACCCCCAACTATAATACTGGGTCTGCTGCTCATGCTCGTGGACATGCTAACAACATTAATGTTGAAGAAGCTCAGGAACAACCCGCTACCGTGATGGGTACCCTTCTCGTTAATTCGGTACCTGCTACTGTTTTATTTCATACAGGAGCATCGCATTCATTCATGTCAGAAGCATTTGCATTTTCGCATAACTTCAAGTATGAAACGATGAAACCAGTAATGGTTGTTCGCACCCCGATAGGCCAATGCCGAACCACCATGCTAGTGCCAAACACCACCATTGAAATCGAAGGAGTTGAATTATTTGCTTCCCCCATCCTCCTGAAGTCTTCCACCATAGACCTCATTCTGGGAATGGATTGGTTGAAATCCATGATGCGGCACTGTATTGTGGCACCAAGTCTTTCCAACTTTTTCACCCCTCCGGCGAGATTGTTAACCACACCACTCGAATTACCCGTGATGCTGAAACGCAGATCTTTATGATGCATGTTTTGAATGTGATAGAGGCGAAGGTGTCCCGATGTTTCGATGAGATGATGGAGATCGATTTTGGTGGAGTAGACTTTCACGACTCGACTACGAACGTGTGAAGACGTTGCGCCTTAGCAATCGCTAAACCAACTCCGAGAGGTTATTGATCCCGCGGATGCACGATCAACCTGACCACGAAGGTCAATTCCTGCAAGCAATCGAAGAACAAGCAAGAACTAAGAATTGCAATCTGGATATTGAGAATATAAGATGAAAGATTAACAGAAGTTGGGTTCCAATGCAGTCTTGGCCTGGTCGGACGACACAAACGAAGAACTCGAAGTTGCGGCTATGGCTAACTTAAATCTAATTAAAACCCAAGTCTAAACGACGCCCTAAGGGCTGTATATATGAGGGAACAGAGGGGATTTTCGTGACCCCTTGGAGGTGGGGTCCGAAAACAACCCTAACTCGGTTTCCCCACACATACGGACTCTAAAAACAGCCTATAATGTGGTATTTCGAAATTACATGGGCCCAGCCCAATATTAAGGTGACGCAGCACCTATAATTGCTCTTGGACGAAAATAATGAAGTGGCATCTCGTGTATTTCGTCCAAGCCTTCATGCATGCCTTATGGTGGCTTCAAAGTGCGAAAATCCCCACTGGAAGCTCCATTGTTCTTTCCCGCGCGCGCACCTTCTTCTCCATGCTTGATCCCGCTCCAATGACCGTCCTTCTTGTCCATGCTAGGTCCTTCATTCATAAGCAAAACAAAAGTATCTAATTTAGGCAGCATCATATGTTCCTGAACATTAGAAGGATTCGCAAGAAACGAAAGTACCTGATAATTTAGTTGACGTGCGCGTGCTCTAGTAACTGGTCCAGTATGTGTAGTTGGTGAAGATGTGGGTGTAACATTAGTAGAGATGTCCTCATCATCCTCCCCTTCTTGAATTGAAGTCGTCCTCGACGGAAGCTCATCATCTTCTCCCAAATAAGGCTTCAAATCTGCAATATTAAATGTGGGACTAACCCCAAAGGCTGCAGGTAGCTCAAGTTTATATGCATTATCATTAATTTTCTGCAAAACCTTAAAGGGACCATCAGCTCGAGGCATTAACTTAGACTTGCGCAAATCAGGAAACCTATCTTTACGTAGATGTAACCAAACAAGATCTCCGGGTTCAAACACAACATGCTTTCGACCCCTATCACCAGCAAGCTTGTATCTAGCATTCATGCGCTCAATGTTTTCTTTAGTTAACTCATGCATTTTTAATATCAATTCAGCACGTTGCTTAGCATCAAAATTAACCTTCTCCGAAGATGGAAGAGGTAGCAAATCAATAGGTGCACGAGGTAGAAAACCATAAACAATCTCAAAAGGGCACATTTTAGTGGTAGAATGCAATGAACGATTATAAGCAAATTCAATATGAGGTAAACATTCTTCCCACAGTTTCAAGTTACTCTTTAAAACAGCCCTAAGCATAGTAGACAAAGTCCTATTGACTACTTCAGTTTGTCCATCAGTTTGGGGATGACATGTAGTACTAAAAAGTAGTTTAGTCCCCAACTTAGCCCATAAGCATCTCCAAAAATGGCTAAGAAACTTAGTATCACGATCCGAGACAATAGTATTGGGCACACCATGTAAGCGAATAATCTCACGAAAGAATAAATCAGCAACATTAGCAGCATCATCGCTTTTATGACATGGTATAAAATGTGCCATCTTAGAAAATCTATCCACGACAACAAATATGCTATCCCTCCCATTCTTTGTTCGAGGCAAGCCTAAAACAAAGTCCATGGATATGTCCTCCCACGGAACACTAGGTACAGGTAAAGGCATGTATAAACCATGAGGATTGAGTCGTGACTTAGCTTTTTGACATGTAGTGCAGCGAGCAACAAAACGCTCAACATCCCGTCTCATCTTTGGCCAAAAGAAATGTGTAGCAAGTACGTCCTCCGTCTTCTTCACGCCAAAGTGTCCCATTAATCCTCCTCCATGCGCCTCCTGCAACAACAAAAGACGAATAGAGCTAGCTGGAATGCATAGCTTGTTAGAACGGAACACAAATCCATCATTAAGCACAAACTTGTTCCATGTTCTACCCTCTCTACAATTCTGCAATACATCTTTAAATTCCGCATCATTTACGTATTGATCTTTGATTGTCTCTAAACCGAAAATCTTGAAGTCAAGTTGTGAAAGCATAGTATAACGACGAGACAAAGCATCAGCAATAATATTATCTTTCCCCTTCTTGTGTTTAATGACATAAGGGAAAGTCTCAATAAATTCAACCCACTTAGCATGTCTACGATTAAGTTTTGCTTGACTTCTTATGTGTTTCAAAGATTCATGATCAGAATGTATAACAAATTCTTTGGGCCATAAATAATGTTGCCAAGTTTCTAATGTCCGAACAAGAGCATATAATTCCTTATCATAAGTAGAATAGTTCAGACTAGGCCCACTCAATTTTTCAGAAAAGTAAGCAACAGGTTTAGCATCTTGTAATAACACACCTCCCAAACCAATCCCACTAGCATCGCATTCAAGCTCAAAAGTCTTATTAAAATCAGGAAGTTGGAGCAAAGGAGCATGTGTTAACTTATCTTTCAATACGGTGAAGGCTTCTTCCTGTGCGGTACCCCAAGTAAAAGGCACATCCTTGCGTGTAAGCTCATTGAGAGGTGCAGCAATGGTGCTGAAATCTCTCACAAAACGCCTATAGAATCCAGCGAGGCCAAGAAAACTCCTCACTTGTGTGACCGTTTTGGGCTGCGGCCAACTCTCAATCGCCTCGATCTTGGCTTTATCAACTTCAATTCCCTGCGGAGTAACAACATAGCCAAGAAACGATACTCGGTCGGTGCAAAAGGTGCACTTCCCAAGGTTACCAAACAAACGGCCATTACGTAGAGCAATAAAAACAGCACGTAAATGATCCAAATGTTCCTCCAAAGATTTGCTATAAATCAGTATATCATCAAAATAGACTACCACAAATCGTCCAATGAAAGCACGTAAAACCTCGTTCATTAATCTCATGAAAGTGCTAGGTGCATTAGTTAACCCAAAAGGCATGACTAACCACTCATATAATCCAAACTTAGTTTTAAATGCCGTTTTCCATTCATCTCCTAATTTCATGCGAATTTGATGGTATCCACTACGCAAATCAACTTTGGAAAACATGGTAGAGCCACTTAATTCATCAAGCATATCATCTAACCTAGGAATAGGATGACGATAACGAATAGTAATATTATTAATGGCTCGACAATCAACACACATACGCCATGTTCCATCCTTTTTAGGCACTAATATAACAGGAACAGCACAAGGACTAAGGGATTCACGTATGTAACCTTTGTCGAGTAGCTCTTGTACTTGACGCTGAATCTCCTTTGTCTCCTCCGGATTGGTACGGTATGGCGCACGGTTGGGCAGTGAAGCACCGGGAATTAAGTCAATCTGATGCTCAATCCCTCGAATAGGTGGTAATCCCGGTGGTACGTCTTGTGGAAAGACGTCAATAAACTCCTGCAAAAGGTCAGTGACAACAGGAGGCAAAGAAGGAGGCAATTCCTCAAATGAAAACAAAGCTTCTTTGCACACAAAAGCATAGCACACATATTGACTAACATCCAAATGTGAAATATCAACGTTAGTAGCAAGCAAAGTTGGACTAGTCAATTTAATTTCATTAGACACAGCAGAAGAAGATTTGCTATTAGTCTTATGTTGTTGCTCAAATTCTTTGGCTGCTATCTCATTTTCACTCTTATTTTTCTCCTGTTTAGCTTTACTAGCTCTAGCAAGATCATCTTTCACAATTTGTTCAGGAGACATAGGAAGTAAAGCAATATTTTTATCCTGATGAACGAGAGTAAACTGATTTGTCCTACCATGGTGTACAACATTCCTATCAAATTGCCATGGTCTACCAAGTAAAAGAGAGCATGCTTGCATGGGTACCACATCACAATCAACATAATCAGCATATGCAGCAATGCTAAAGTGCACACGAACAGAACGGTTACCTTAATCTTACCACTATTGTTAAACCACTGAATATAGTACGGATGGGGGTGTGGTCTTGTGGTGACAGATAGCTTCTCCACCAACTCCATGCTCGCCAAGTTGTTGCAACTCCCTCCGTCAATGATGATGCGAACCGAACGTTCTTTCACCACTCCCTTTGTGTGGAACAAATTATGCCTCTGGTTTTGCTCGGCCTTCGATACCTGCACACTTAACACACGTTGAGCAACCAAACTAGCATATTGATCTGCACCATCAGGAGCCATATACTCTATATCATGAGCATCATCATGGGCACCCTGTTCCTCATGAGCAATGAGAACTAAAGTCTCCTCATCATAGTCACTCGCTGACTCATACCCACCATCCGCCGTAATAGTCATCACACGCTTGGAGGGACAGTCTTTTGCGAAGTGACCTCCACCTTGGCACCTGCGACATTTAATATCACGATCTCGTGATCTCGCTGGACCACTTTGTGCACCCTTGAATGGTGGCGCTGGCTGTTTTGGTGGCTCCCTGTAAGAATGAGCGGCTGAAGTAGATGGTGGTGCAGCAGGATGTGTGGATGTAGAAGGTCCACGCGATGTCCATGATGTATTTCGTCCTGCAGACAAGTTAGGTCTCGTAGCGGCCTGTCGATCCTGCACTTCACGTTCAGCTTTACAAGCAAGATGAAACAAACGAGTAATAGTAGCATAGTCCTTGTATTCTAGAATAGTTTGTATCTCCCTGTTTAAGCCACCTATAAAACGTGCAAACATAGCTTCATTATCCTCTACTAGGCCACATCTAATCAATCCAGTTTGTAATTCTTGATAATATTCCTCTACAGAATTTTTTCCTTGTCTCAAACGCTGTAATTTTTGTAGCAATTCACGTTGATAATAAGGAGGAACCCAGCGAGTACGCATAGCATCTTTTAAAGCAGCCCAAGTAGCTGGAATATTATTAGCATGCAATGTACAATGTTCAGACCACCAAATAGATGCAAAACCCGTGAATTCACAAACAGCAGCAGTAACACGTCTATTCTCAGGATATTGTAAACATGTAAAGCGTTGTTCAGTTTCTAACTCCCAAGTAAGATAAGCATCAGGAATATATCTACCCTCAAACGGCTTAAGATTCAATTTAAGTTTAGGCACATGTTCATCATCGCGTACCTGAGGGGGTGGTTGGTGTCGACCGTGGCGAATGTTGGGACGTGGACGTCCAGCTGGCTGTTCATAGGCCGCTTCTTGTTCCACCTCCTCCTCGTAATCACCCTCGTAGTTGTCGTCCTGGCCGACGTCAGAGGCAGCAGCAGCAGTAACTGCAGCAGCAGCAGGAGCACCAGCAGCTTGTCCGCCCGGAAACAGAATACGTCGTGCACGTCGTGGTGGCGGTGGCTGTGCTGGAACGTCTCAAAATGAGTTTCTGGACCTAAGGAACGTATGGGCACGAAATTTTTTCACCCCCGAAATTTTTGGCCTAAAAACTGCTCTCGAAAGCGTGCCAGATCCTAGGCCACATCTAATTTTTTTTTTTTTGGAAATCACCCTCTTCTACGTACGACAAAGATTGGTGAAATCCGACTCTAATCAACTCCAAAACTATTCTGGCTACGGGGATATCTCAAACCGAACGGGTGATGGATACCACTTGATAGAGGCGAAGGTGTCCCGATGTTTCGATGAGATGATGGAGATCGATTTTGGTGGAGTAGACTTTCACGACTCGACTACGAACGTGCGAAGACGTTGCGCCTTAGCAATTGCTAAACCAACTCCGAGAGGTTATTGATCCCGCGGATGCACGATCAACCTGACCACGAAGGTCAATTCCTGCAAGCAATCGAAGAACAAGCAAGAACTAAGAATTGCAATCTGGATATTGAGAATATAAGATGAAAGATTAACAGAAGTTGGGGTTCCAATGCAGTCTTGGCCTGGTCGGACGACACAAACGAAGAACTCGAAGTTGCGGCTATGGCTAACTTAAATCTAATTAAAACCCAAGTATAAACGACGCCCTAAGGGCTGTATATATGAGGGAACAGAGGGGATTTTCGTGACCCCTTGGAGGTGGGGTCCGAAAACAACCCTAACTCGGTTTCCCCACACATACGGACTCTAAAAACAGCCTATAATGTGGTATTTCGAAATTACATGGGCCCAGCCCAATATTAAGGTGACGCAGCACCTATAATTGCTCTTGGACGAAAATAATGAAGTGGCATCTCGTGTATTTCGTCCAAGCCTTCATGCATGCCTTATGGTGGCTTCAAAGTGCGAAAATCCCCACTGGAAGCTCCATTGTTCTTTCCCGCGCGCGCACCTTCTTCTCCATGCTTGATCCCGCTCCAATGACCGTCCTTCTTGTCCATGCTAGGTCCTTCATTCATAAGCAAAACAAAAGTATCTAATTTAGGCAGCATCATATGTTCCTGAACATTAGAAGGATTCGCAAGAAACGAAAGTACCTGATAATTTAGTTGACGTGCGCGTGCTCTAGTAACTGGTCCAGTATGTGTAGTTGGTGAAGATGTGGGTGTAACATTAGTAGAGATGTCCTCGTCAGAATGTCTCACCTCTGGAAGGAATTGAGAACGTTCCGGTCATTCACGATTTTCCCGACGTTTTCCCAGAAGAACTTTCGGGAATACCCCCGACCGGAGAGGTGGAATTTGTCATCGACTTGAAGCGTTCCTATTGCCAAGCGTCCTTACAAGATGCCGCCACATGAACTCCTTGAACTTAAGGAGGAAATCGAGAAGGCACTTCAGAAAGGATTCATTCGCCCTAGTTCCTCTGCTTGGGGAGCACCTTCGCTCTTTGTCAAGAAAAGCGATGGCACGAACCGTTTGTTCCAAGATTACTGACCTATCAACCAGGCAACAATACAGAACAATATCCGCTTTCTCGGATCAACGATCTATATGAATAACTTGCTTGATCTACGGTGTTCTCGAAACTCGACTTGAGGTTGGGTTACCATCAGATCCGTGTTCGTGAGGAGGACATTCCTAAGACCGCCTTCATTACTCGCTATGGTTCATATGAGTACACCGTCATTTCCTTTGGCCTAACCAATGCCCCAGACACTTTCAAACTATATATTCATGGAATACCTCGACAAGTTTGTCGTGATTTATCTGGATGATATCTTAATATACTCCAAGAATGAAGAAGAGCACGTTGAACATCTTTGTCTTATACTGGAAAAGCTTCGAGAACACAAACTCTACGCTAAGTATTGTAAGTGTGAGTTCTGGCTTCCCGAAGTAACCTACCTTGGTCACGTGATTTCCAAGGATGGCATTGCTGTCAACCCAAAACGTATTCAGGATATCCTGGATTGGACTCCCCCCAAGACTGTCAAGAAAGTCAGAAGTTTCCTCGAACTCGCCAGCTATTGCTGCCGTTTTGTCGAGAACTTCTCCAAGATTGCCAAGCCTCTGACTAATCTTCTTCACAAAGGTGTAAAGTTTTAGTGGACAGACAAATGTCAGGAAAGTTTCCAAGCCCTCAAGGACAAGCTCACTTCTCCTCCGGTGCTTGCTCCCCCTGATACCCGGAAGGACTTCGTGATATATTGTGACGTGTCTCGTAAAGGATTAGGTTGTGTCCTAACGCAAGTGCGCAAAGTGATTGCTGGCTCTCGTCGGTTGCGTGCTCACGAAGACCACTATCCAACACATGATCTCGAATTGGCAGCGGTCATATATGCATTGAAGCTATGGCGACATTACCTCGTCGGTAATCGTTGCGAGGTCTACACCGACCACCAAAGCATGAAATACATGTTTAATCAACCAGATCTGAATCTCCGCCAATAAAGATGTCTCGAGTCAATTGCCGATTTCAACATGGATATTCATTACACCCCTGGCAAAGCTAATGTGATGGCCGATGCATTAATACGCAAAGCCTACTGTTCTGAACTTGAAGTCCACGTAGAGCATCCACTTTTGTATAAAGAGCTCCGCAAGTTGAACCTTGAAATTGTTCCGCAGGGACATGTGAATTCGCTGGTTCTTAAATCTGACCTCGACGACAGCATCAAGGTGATACAAGGTTATGACTCTGACATTGCGAAGATTAAGCCCTATCTCTCCAGTGGCAAGCACTCATTCTTCCATGTTGCTGATGATGGTACGATGTACTTCAAGGGTCGCTTAGTGGTCCCCACAAACCTGGACTACACCCCGGATGTCATGAAATAAGCTCATGATACAACCTTGTCTATCCACCCTGGCAGTACCAAGATGTATCAAGGCATTCGTAAGCTCTACTGGTGGTCTAACATGAAACAAGACATTGCTCGTTATGTTGATGAGTGTGATGTTTGTCGCCGCGTGAAGGCCGAACATCAAAGACTTGCTGGAACACTTCAACCACTCTCTATTCCTGAATGGAAGTGGGACAAGATCGAGATGGACTTCGTCACTAGTTTTCCAAGATCGCAGAAAGGCCACGATGCTATCTTTGTCGTCATCGACCGATTCTCCAAGGTTGCCCACTTTCTGCCAGTCAAGGAGACGATCTCTACTAGTCAATTAGAAGACTTGTATATTTCCAGAATTGTGTCTCTCCATGGTATTCCGTTGGAGATCAGTTCAGACCATGGCAGCATTTTCACCTCAAGATTTTGGGATAGTTTCCAAGAACCTATGGCCACTCACCTAAACTTCACCACCGCTTATCACCCCAGTCACAAGGACAAGTTGACCGAGTTAACCAAGTGCTTGAAGACATGCTCCGAGCTTGTGTCATTTCATTCGGTAAGAAATGGGAGGAATCCCTTCCATTTGTTGAATTCTCGTACAACAATAGCTATCAAGATACTCTGCAGATGGCACCCTTTGAAGTTCTCTATGGACGTAAGTGTCAAACCCCTTTGAATTGGTCAAAAACTGGGGAACGAGCTCTCATTGGTCCGGACATTATACAACATGTTGAAGATCTGGTTCGCGTTATCCGTGAACACTTGAAGGCTGGTCAGTCCCGCTAGAAGATCAACTATGACTGTAAACACAAGGAAATGGTCTATCAGCCCGGCGAACAAGCTTACCTGCGTGTCACTCCGATGAGAGGCACTCATCGTTTTGGGATCAAAGGCAAGTTAGCTCCTCGCTATATTGGCCTGTTCCGTATTCTTTCCCGAAGTGGACCAGTGGCATACCGATTGGAATTGCCGCCGAACCTCTCTCATGTCCACGATGTTTTTCACGTGTTGCAACTCAACGCTGCTTCAAGGATCCTATCCATGAGGTGGATCATGATCTGATTGAGCTACAACAGGACTTGACTTATCAAGAACATCCGAGCCGCATTCTTGATCAGTCTGAACGTGGAACCCTCAACAAGACCACCAAGCTCCTCAAAGTTCAGTGGTCGAATCATGATGAAGATGAAGCCACTTGGGAACGCGAAGATCGTCTTCGCGATGAATACCCCGATCTTATCCTCGCTACCACTTAAATTCTTGGGACGAGAATTCCTGTAGTGGGGGAGATTTGTAACACCCTCAGTGTTGTGGAACAGTAAACACTTTACTAATGATGGTTACTGTTGGTAATCATCCCATGCTCATCTTGGATCAATTCCAATTTAAAATGCCCCTTTGTTGATATTAAAAATAAAGTGGCAAATGAAATTTCAACCTAAAATTGTGCAACCACTTTTGTAAAATGCCCAATATTCAGTGGATCACTTCCATGTGGTCATAGGGATTTATTGTGCTATAAAATAAATCCAACAATTAAAACATTAGCTTACTTAGTCCATTTTAATCATTGGATATTTAATTAAAATATTAAATGATTTTATTTGGGTACAACATTTTTTGTGGCACTGTCCTATAGTGCAACATTAATTATGGACCCTATTGCATAATTTACTAAATTATAAAAGAAACAAAAAGAAATGAAAAAAGAAAAGAATAGAAAATAAAAGCTAAAGAAAATAAAAAGGGGCTAAACTACGCTTGGGGGCGAAGCCCACCAAGCCACCCCCTCCCCTCCTCACGATGGCCCAGCCCACCTGGCCCGCCCTGGCCATCCCCTCCTTCCTCTGTTCACAGAGAGGGCGTGGTGACCATCCCGCCGTTCCACGGCACGCCTAACCGCCGTGACAGGCATCCCGCGGTCGCCGACGAGCTTGAGAGGGTCGCCCCCTACGCCCTAGCCCTAGATCGAGTGCTCCCCCTAGATCTCCTCCCTCCTCGCCTCTGTCTCCTCTCCGCTCGAGCCCTGCCGCGGGCAGTCGCCGTGCCGCCGCCGTGCACGCGGCCAACGACCCTCTCCGGCCGACCAGGCGTGTCCAGGGGCTCCGCCACGAACATCCACGCCGTCCCCCCTCCAATTCGAGCCGCCGCGCCACCAGCTTGCGGCCCCGGTCTTCTTCTCCGGCCACGTCCACCACGACTACACCGCTCGATTCGCCACCTCCAGCGCTCCCCGAGCCACTGCCTCCCCTATCGCGCTCCAATGTGAGTCCCTCGACGTTTGCCTGTGCTTGCGCTCGGATTCATGCCTCCTAGCTCCGTTTCCGCGAGTTTCGTGCTCCGGCTGCCGTGCGGGCGTGATCCCGGCGAGCACAAGCCGCCTCAGTGCGCGATGGTTGTCCCAGTAGGAGCGCGGGGCAACCCCCAGTCGAACAGTGCCCTCCGCCGTGCCCAGGGTCGCCGGAGGCGTGCCCAGGAAGTTCCTTATGCCACTGGCCTGTGGGCCAGCCCAGTATTGGGAGAAAAAGAAATAAGAAAAGAAGATAAACCCCCTATCCTATGACATGTGGGGCCCCTAGCCAATTCGAAATAAAGTTAACAGTTATTTAGCACTGTGTCCATGACACCTGGGTCCCACCTGTCAGCAAATTTTTAGATAAATTAATATTTGTCACAGTGGCTAACATGTGGGTCCAGTGGATAATTAAATTTAATTGAATGTTTTATTAGCAATGTGACCATTCAACAGATTGTTGTGGATAATGTTAGATTAAATGATTTAATAAATCCAGAAATTATTTTAAAATGATTAAAACTTTATACATCAAAATTGATCAGAAAAATATAAAGAATATGAATACGCTATCCGTATACCAACCACCCCCTCTAACACAACGAACACGAGACATCCCCCCTCTGGGTCGTCTGTCGATAATCACCCGGAGCCGGTATTTCATCCCCGGATGAATTCCCTCTCCGAGCATAATACATTGTACTGCGTTAGAGCACCGTTAGCTTTGCATCTGTCATGTCATGCATCTGTTTGTATATGCTTGCTTTGTATTTACTGATTCTTCCCCCTTATTCTTCGGTAGACCCGGAGGCTGCCGGCGACTACACCACTGCCGAGTACGACTACGTCGTCGATGACCGTACCCCTACCGTCGAGCTTCCAGGCAAGCAGAGCCATTCTCTTCCCCAGATATCGCCTACCTTTCCGTACTTTCTTGCACTAGGCATTGCTGCTACTGCTACGTTACAATCCTATTCAATTGCATAGCCTGTTTTTGTCGCCCCTTGATGTACCTTCCTTTATCCTATGCTGCTTATAAATATATATCCCCTCTCCTCCTAGCTATGTTAGCAAAGTATTAGAGATATCTTGAGAAATGTTTGCACTTCTACGTCTCCAACGGGGATCTTCCACGTCTAGGGATATACCACTGCAGGGGAAGAGATGCTTCTTCTATGGTTTATCCTCTAACCTCCATGTTATAGCACTTAAAGGAAAATTAGCTCTCTCTCTCTCGCTCGCTCTGAAGATCGACCTCTCATGGATTTTGAAAAAATACCTTCTATCTTTTATTTAAATAAGATATGTTGCATCTTGTGGTATGTATGCTACGGGGATTATTTGAGTACCTAGTGCTAGTGAATCATGTTCTTATTCCCCTTGGTCTTGTGTTTTATTTTGGATTCCCTTGTGCTCTTCGCATTCTTCGTCAAACACACCTCCAACTTGTGCAGATAAGGAACATCCTAGGGCTTGCTCCATAACATCCCCACGATTTTTCGTAAGGGGGTTGAGATGATGTGGGGCAAACTAGCACTATCCGCACCTTCGTCATGGACTTGAAACTTTCCCAAGGGGTGTACACATGACGCATACATAGGTAAACTCTCCCCTTTATGTGTGCCCTTGGGCCCTCTCATAGATGGTTCACTACTTTACCATCCACTGTCTTGAATACAAAGGTTTGACGGAGATATATGTTCACCGAGGAGGACGTCAAGAACATGGGAAAAACTATGCCATCCGCGAGGGAAGCATCAAAGCGAAACCGAAAGTGAAGATTCTCAGATGAAGAAGCTTCTTGGAGGGACCAGTACAAGTAATACTATGAATGGCACAACTGTTGCATTACCACTCATCCACATGAAATCCTACGAGTATGGGTGAAGTACTGCGGCGGTACCACGTCGGTTGCACCAAAATCCGGTTGAGCGATACATCGCCTTCGTGAATGCAGCATGGGCCAAGTGTCTATCTATCCTTCTCTATATGTCCTCCTCACTTAACCCTTCACTTAACTACAACTAAATACATCCCTCTCCTCGCTTTTCTCTTGTACTTCTCCAATGGTGTCTTCAAACTCAAAGGTTCTACCACTGCTTGGGGACAGAGGATTCTTCTATGGTTGATGTTCGGACCTCAATGTTATTGCAGTTGAGGAAGACAAGATCTCTCTCTCTCTTTCTCAAGAACCTCCTCTCTTATAGATTTGTAGTAACTACCTTTGTATCATTCCTTTTGTTGTTTTCAGATCTTCGTGTGTTAGCTATGGGGATGATTTGAGTAGCTATTGCTAGTGAATCTTGTTCTTCTTCCTCTTGGTATTCCTCTTTATTTTGGATTTCCCTCTTGTTCTTCCCGTTCTTCGTAAAAACACCTCAAATTCCTAAAGATCGGGTACTTCCAAGGGATTTCCCCTAACATACCCAAGATCTTTCTTAAGGGTCACTACTAGGGAAAAGCCTATACATGGAATCTTATTAGTGGCGCATCTTTTATGTAATGCGCCACTAAGTTATAAGGGATGGCGCACTGGTTAAAAATGCGCCACCTCTAAGATCTTAGAGGTGGCGCATATTATAAAATGCGCCACCCATAAGTGTGGGCCAGCCCTGGATCTTCTTATATGTGGCGCATTTGGCAGAATGCGCCACCTCTAAGATCCTTATAGGTGGCGCATTTTGCTAATGCACCACCCCTAAGAGCTTATGGGTGGCGTATATAGGAAATGCGCCACCCCTAAGAGCTTGTGGGTGGCGCATATTGGGAATGCGCCACCTATAAGGACCTTAGGGGTGGCGCATTGTGATATACGCCACCACTGACATGCTATATGCGCCACCCCTAAGTATGGAGCTACCCTTATCTACTCCACCCCACCTACCACCTCTCATTCACTCCACACACTTCTAAAACTAGATCTACTCTTCACACCTAGATCTATTCGGTTGTGTCCTCCTCCCCACCTCATTTATTCCATTTATCCATCCATACTTGTCTTAAAATCTACTTTGTTTTATATTAAAGTAAGTGGACCTCCTCCCCAACTCTTTTCTTCCATTTATCACCCATAATTTCCCTTATTAGCTTAGGGTTTTATGTATATGTGAAGCTTGGGTTTGATGTATATGTGAAGCTTGGTTTTGATGTATATGTGAAGTATATATGTGAAGCTTGTGGCGGTTTGAGGTATATGTGAAAGCTTGAGGTGGTTTGATGTATATGTGAAAGCTTGAGGTGGTTTGATGTATATGTGAAGCTTATGGTGGTTTGATGTATATGTGAAGTGTATATGTGAAGCTTATGGTGGTTTGATATATATGTGAATCTTAAGTTGCCAATGTTTTGCCGAAATGTTGATTCATTTCCGTTTCGGCAAATTTCTGGCGCACTCTCCGCATGCTCCCATGCATTATTAGGGAAGGTCATGCCAAATTTTTCCTGCGACGACCGTGATATATAATTGTGTTTCTCTCTCTGTGCACACAGGCAATCATGGTCCGCGAGATGATGAGCGATATCACCGTGACTAGGTGGATGCAATGTGCGACAAACAACATGCTACGGAATAATAGGACGGATATAAGATGTCCGTGTCGAAGATGCAAACTGCAGTGCGTGACAGAACCTGATTCCGGAATATTGGAAAGACACTTGAAGCGTAATGGTTTGATGGATGGCTACACACGATGGATAAGTGATGAAGCTGGTGAGGAGGAGGACGTCAATGCGCCAGTAAATGAGGAAGGGAAACCAGACAACAACGGCGGGCGGGAAGACGAAGAGCATCCCGTACATGATCATGAAGAAAATTCCAAAGCAGACCATGAAGATCAAGATGCTGGACATGAGGATTCAAGCTGGGTGCGGGACCCTCATGTTCAAGAGCTGCTTGTCAAAGAGGCGGTGAATGCAAGAGGTGCGGCTAGAGAGAAGGCCAAGATGGCGCAACTCAAGAAAGACGCGGTTACGAAGCGACGGGGATACCCGCTTGAATGCAAGAGGTGAAAAGAAGAAGGGACGAAAAAGAAAAAAGGGCGCTTCTAGCAGCCAACCTCCGATGCCGATCAGGGCTCAGGACGGGCCACCAAGACCCAAGGATCTCTCGTTTGAAATCCATGTGGCGGGTAGGGCGATGCTACCTAATGACATGCTCAACCTTGAAACTTCGGATATGCAGAGTGTGCATCATAGTGTTATGACATTAGAGAAGATGCTTCTTCGAGAGAAGAATCCCTCGTACCCAGTTTTCATGGCCAAGGTGCCACTCAACATGGGCTTCATCAGCAATGTCCCCGCCGATATGATAATCCAGCGGTTCTTAGAGATCTTCAATTTGTTTCATCTCAAGCGGCTGGACCATAGCCTTATCCGTCTATTCTCGCTTAGCCTTTCTATGAGTATCAGGAGAGATAAGACCCCGAGCGTTGTGATATTGGACCCCTTCTACATGCATGAAAGCATCTTGATGGACGATTGGGACGCGACTCTTGCGGCGGAGTACATCAGAGAATTCATGCTAGAGAACGCCGACAAAGATTCATTTCTCATGACCTACTCTCCCAAGTAAGTCATTCGCTCGCCGCCGTAGCATATATGCTTTCTTATCTTTCTTCCATTGTCCTCTTCCAACATTCCTTTTGGATTATTTTAATTATGAAGTGAGGATCAAGACTGCGTGCTCATCTTCTTTTCACCGCAACACTCGCATGCCGTGTATTTAGACTCGGGGAGTGTGAAGAAGAAAGATTACAAGTATATCATGAGAGTTTTGGATGATGTTCTCGCCGGCTACAAAGAAGTCAGAGGCAAGATCGTGAAGCACAAGTACAGGAAGGATCAGCCCGGCGTGAGCGTGTTCAACCATGTAACGTAGTTCCCGTGCGTCAAGAAGCCGGCTGGCAGTGTGAGGGATGCGTACTATGCCCTCCATCACATGCGGGCGATTGTACAGGAAGGGCGCAACCTTACGCTGCCAAGTCATCTCAAAGCGTGGGCCGAAAGGAACGTGGCAATCGCCGATGCAAATATTAGGCAGGAGTTCTTTCACATCCAAGGGGAGATGGCGACTATCATCTTTCGTGAAGTACCGATGAAGGGGTCGGTCTTCCACTACAACATTGCACCTTCCAATGGGGAGATAGAAGCCCACCTAAAGGCCATGCGTGACACAAGGCCTTTCATGACGAAAGAAGGATGCCGCCCATTCCCTGAACCGAGTCACAAGTGATCACGATCGATGTGAATTTCATGCTTAGCGTTGTTAGATCCGAACAATATTGATGATTTGTGTTCCAAATAACTTTATCTCTATCGCACAAACACTTTTCCATATTTGTATAAATGTATCATCCATCATTTTGGCTATGCTACTAGTTTAGTTGATCAGTTCTTATTTAAGTTGTGTTGTGTGTATGTATCTTCCTATAGGCTTAAACAGTAAATGTGGTCTTGATGCCATTGTCATTCACACTCACTTATTTGCTGCAACAGATCGATCAAAATGATCAACATTATCAAGATGGAGTGAAGAAAACAATACTCGAAGATTAGTTTTAGGGTTTTCTTTTATTTCATTTGTAATAACTTGTATTCGATACTTGTAAACAATACTCGAAAACATGTAATGCTTTCTCTAGTTCTGTAATGCTTTTATTTATGTAATGATTTATGTGATTCCATTAGTTAAATTGTTTCTGTATTTTATTTTCTTTCTTTGTAATTTTTTTTGTTTTCTGTAATAAATATTTGGTGGCGCATATTCCGTACAGGTAGTGGCGCACCTGTAATGCGCCACCCCTAAGGAACCCTATTGGTGGCGCATTCTGAAATGCGCCACCCATAAGGTCTTAGGTGTGGCGCATTTCGAAATGCGCCACCCATAAGGGTCTTAGGGTGCCACCCCTAAGCCCTTATTAGTGGCTTGTCCTTAGTGACACATCCATAATGCTCCACTAAAGGCTTAAAAAGGGCGCCACCATAAGCCCTTTCTCTAGTAGTGGGTATGAGATGATGTGTGGTGGACTAAGATCATCTGCACCTTTATCATTGACTTGTCACTTTCCCAAGGGACGCATACCTCAAGCATACATGGGGAAATTCCCTCCGTTATGTGTCATCTTTGGGCCTCTCATTGATGGTTCATTAATTGACCCTCCACTTTCGAGAATACAAAGGTTTGAGTTGAGCTACGCGTGCACAGATGAGAACGTCAACACATGGAAACCACTACGCCAACGCAAGGGAAGCTTCAAAGAGAAACCAAAAGTGACGATCCTCTTCCAGGAGGGACCGATACAATCGATACAGGGAACGATACAACCGTTTCACTACCACTCATCCACATTAAACCCTATGAGTATGGGTGCAGTACTAGTATGATAGCGCCTCGGTTGGAAGAAAATCTGGTTGAACGATACAACCTTCTACATGCATGTAGCATGGGCCAACTGTCCATGTATTCTCCTCTCTCTATCTCTCTCTCTCTATGGTTTAGCCCGCAACCTCCATGTTATAAAACTTGGAGGAATATTAGCTCTCTCTCTCGCACGCTCTGAAAATCCACCTCTCTCATGGATTTGAAAAAACTACCTTCTATCTTTTATTTTGTTGTTATTGCATCTCGTGTTGTGTATGCAATGGGGATTATTTGAATACCTAGTGCTAGTGAATCATGTTCGTCTTCCTCTTGGTCTTGTGTTTTCTTTTGGATTTCCCTCGTGTTCTTCGCGTTCTTCATCAAACACACCTCTAACTTGTGCAGATAAGGCACATCCTAGGGCTTTCCCATAACACCCCCACACATACATAGGTAAACTCTCTCCTTTTTGTGTGTCCCTTGGGCCCTCTCATAGATGGTTCTCTACTTGACCATCCACTTTCTTGAATACAAAGGTCTGACGGAGATATATGTTCATCGAGGGGGAAGTCAAGCACATGGGAAAAACTATGCCACCCGCAAGGGAATCATCAAAGCAAAACCGAAAGTGAAGATGCTCACATGTAGAAGCTTCTTGGAGGGACCGGTACAAGTAATATGTGGAACGGCACAATCGATACATTACCTCTCATCCACATGAAAGTCTACGAGTGTGGGTGAAGTACTACGGCGGTACCGCGTCTGTTGCACCAAAATCCGGTTGAGCGATACAACGCCTTCCTGCATGCAGCATGGGCCAAGTTTCTACGTATCCTTCTCTTTATCTTCCCGACTTACCCCTTCAATTAACTAGAACTATATATATCCCCCTCTTTACTTTGCTCTTGTACTTCTCCGAAGGGTTCTTCCACCTTTAAGGTTATACCACTACTTTGGGAGAGAGTCTTCTTCTACGATTGATGTTCCGACCTCCATGTTATTGCACTTGAGGAAGAATAGATCTCTCTCTCTCTCTCTCTCTTTGTCAAGATCCACCTCTCTTATAGATTTTTAGTAACTACCTTTGTATCTTTCCTTTAGTTGTTGTCGAAACTTGGTGGGGATGATCTGAGTAGCTATTGCTAGTGAATCTTGTTATTCTTCGTCTTGGTCTTGCGTTTTCTTTTGGAATTCCCTCTTGTTCATCCAATTCTTCATCAAAACACCTCAAACTCCCGTAGGTCAGGCACTTCCAAGGGCTTTCCCCTAACATACCCAAGATCTTTCCCAAGGGGCTGAGATGGTGAGGGGTGGACTAAGATCATCTGCTCCTTCATCATTGACTTGATAGTTTCCCAAGGGACGCACACATCAAGCATACATAAGGAAATTCCCTCCTTTATGTGTCTCCTTTGGGCCCTCTCATGGATGGTTCACTACTTGACCCTCCACTCTCGAGAATACAAAGGTTCGAGCAGAGCTACACGTGCTCGGATGAGGAAGTCAAGCACATGGGAACAACTATGCTACCCGCAAGGGAAGCATCGAAGCAAAATCAAAAGTGATGATCCTCACCTAAAGAAGCTCTCAGGAGGGACCGATACAACCGATACAGGGAACGATATAACCGTTGCACTACCACCCATCCACATTAAAGCCTATTAGTATGGGTGCAGTACTTGGGCAGTTCCGCCTCGGTTATACAAAAATCCGATTGACGATAGAACTTTTTGCTTGCACACAACATGGGCCAACTGTCCATGTATCCTCCTTTTTATAGTTCTCTCTTCCCCACTTACCCCTTCACTGTACTAGCACTATATAAATATATCCCATCTCTTCCTAGCTATGTTAGTGAAGTATTAGAGATATCTTGAGAAAGGTTAGCAAATCTACCTCTCCAACGGGGATCTTCCACGTCTAGGGATCTACCACTCCTGGGGAATAGAGGCTTCTTCTATAGTTTAGCCTCCAACCACCATGTTATAGCACATGGATGAAGGTTAGATTTCTCTCTCTCGCTCGCTCTCAAGATCCACCTCTCTCATGGATTTTGAAAAACTACCTTTTACATTTTATTTTGTTGTTGTTGCATCTTGTGGTGTGTATGCTATGGGGATTATTTGATTACCTAGTGCTAGTGAATCATGTTCTTCTTCCTCTTGGTCTTTTGTTTTCTTGAGTTTCCCTCGTGTTCTTCGTGTTTTTGTCAAACACACCTCAAACTTGTGCAAATAAGGCATATCCTATGGCTTTCCCCGTAACATCCCCATGATCTTTCCCAAGGGGGTGAGATTATGTGTGGCATACTAGTCTTATCTGCACCTTCATCATGGACTTGAAACTTTCCCAAGAGGTGCACACCTCACGCATACATAGGTGAACTATCTCCTTTATGTGTGTCTGTTGGGATCTCTCATAAATGGTTCAGTACTTGACCCTCAACTCTCATCAAAACAATGGTTTGACGGAGATATATGTGCACCAAGGAGGAAGTTAGGCGCACATGGGAAACAATATGCCACCTGCGAGGGAAGCATGAAAGAGAAACCGAAAGTGAAGATCCTCACATGAAGAACCTTCTTGGAGGGACCGGTACAAGTAACACCGGGAACGTCACAACCGCTGCAACCACTCATCCACATGAAAGCCTACGAGTATGGGTGAAGTACTGCGGCTGTACCATGTCGGTTGCACAAAAATCCCATTGAGCGATACAACACCTTCGTGCATGCAGCATGGGCCAACTGTCTTTGTATCCTGCTCTGTCTCTCTCTTCCACACTTACACCTTCGCTTAACTAGAACTATATCGCTCGCAAAAGAAAAACTTGAACTATATATCCCCCTCCTTGCTATGCTCTTGTACTTATCCAATGGGGTATTCCACCTCTATACAAACAAGCATACAACAATTGACAATGTCAGTTTATGGGATGCAAGTTACTATTGACCAACGTCAACATGAAGGCCATGAAAATGATGGTAGTGTCCATGCTGGAAATGACAACTTGAGGGGAAATCATGGCCGTGGGCGTGGTGTTCCAGGGCCGGGTCGCCAACCTCAACTTGGTTTTGGTGCTCGGCGTATACCAATTCAACAAGATGATTTCTTGAGCAAGCCCAAGTTTAAAATTCCCAAATTTGAAGGTTCCAAGGATGTAGAAGAGTACCTTACTTGGGAGCTTAAGATGGAGAAATTATTGCATTTGCATGATTACACTGAGGATAGGAAGATCAAGATGCTTCCTCAGAATTTGACGGTTATGCCTTGCGTTGGTGGGAGAGCATTTTGACCGAGATACAAGAAACCAATGGGCAACCTATTCGTGCATGGCGCGACATTAAGGCGACCATGAAAGCTTCGGTTTGTTCCCACTAATTATTTACGAATAGTTTTTGATAAATTGCAACAATTGAGGCAAGGTACTATGATAATTTCTGCATACTACATGGAGATGGAGATCACTACTGGAATTCCTTAGTTTTCCATGTGCCAACAGCTTTGCTGATAGAGGCGGAGGTGTCCCGATCTTTCGATGAGAGATAACTATCGATTTGGTGGAGACGACTCTGACGATCCGACTACGAACGTGCAACAACGTCGCGCCTTAGCAATCGCTAAACCAATCTCCGGAGGTTATTGACCACGTCGGAGCACGATCAACCTGACCACGAAGGTCTAGTGCCTGCAAGCAATCGAAGAACAAGCAAGAACTATGATAAAGCAATCTGAATATTGCGAATATGTAGATGAAGTATGAATAAAGTTGGGATTCCGAAAGCGGTCTTGATCTGGTCGTTGGACACAAACCGAGTACACGAAGATGCAGCAATTAGCTAAGCAGTCTTTTTAACTAAAAGAAATCCAAAGAAAAACCCTAGGGGTTGATCTACTTATATAGGACTAAAGGGTGGAGGCCAAGGGGGTGGAAGGACATCCCAAGGAGTCCTAAAACTAAACCTAGGTCGTACAAGGCACTTGGGCCCATGTGGAGGTGATGCAACACCTATTGAGTTGGACTTTGATTCGGATTCTGCTGCTGGGTCGCATCGTTTTCTCAATATCTCCACGCTCCGAAGGAATTTGAAGGTGAAACCAATTGCGTTGGAAACTAGACGAGATAAGCTATCACCAGAAAAAAGAATCACCCAATTTGGAGTTCGTATGTAGAAACGGCGGCTGTTTGAAGTTGGGTATATCTCTGCAGTCCGAATCTGAGTCCATGACGTGAAAGACTTGGTCTCTATCTTCTCTTGGGCCAAAAGTGACGTGAAATAACTTCTTGTACAGCACACAATCATGCCCCTTTGTATTGACTTCATTTCTTGATCAAATATAGAGGAATTAATGGTCATATCCATGATAATTATGTCCTCATCATCTTCATGCTTGAACATGCTCCAATGCTCATCCTTCTTGTCCATGCTAGGTCCTTCATTTGTCAGCAACAGAAATATATCGACGTTAGGCAGCATCATATTCACATGAACATTAGAAACATTACCAAGAAGCGAAAGTACCTGATAATTTAATTGGTGTGCACGATCTCTAGTAATTGGTCCAGTAGGTATATTAGCAGGGGTTGTGGCTGTAACTATGGTAGCCATGTCCTCATCATCCTCCCCTTCTTGAAAATAAAGCCGTCCCCGGCGTTTCTTAATCTGAAATGTGGCTAACAAAAGAGACAAGGTGTACATGTTGTATATATATATGTCATCCATTCTTACTTCCCTTAGTTTTTGGACATGTAACACATGTATATATGAGTAACTTTCGTATGTCGTGAAATATAAACATATATGATCATCACAATACATAAACGACATGAAAGTATTGCAACTTAGTTTGCATATATAAGTGAAGCTCTTATTCATATCTAAAGATGTACAATGCTCATCATTAAACCATCCCAATACTGGTGAAGAAACATTAATGTTTTTCGAAGGACATGCTACAACAGGCTTAACTAAGTAGTCATGCAACAAGTCATTCGACGCAGAATCATCACCAAGATTAGAGGTCATATCAAAATGATTAAGCATTGGCAGTTTCATAATAGTAACATGATTATCCAAAATAGATGGTGTGCTCAAATCAATAGGTAACTCAAGACATGATGTATTAAAGTCTATTAGGAAAGCAACATCTTCATGTGAAGTTATGACATTCTCGAAAATTGGTTGTGTGATGAAACTACTGGATAGCTCAACACATGTTGCTTTTAAATCAGCAAGGTTCTCATGTGGAGGGGAAAGATCCATACTTTTGTCATTACCTTTTTGTGATGATAGATCAGATATTGGAGGAGTGCTTACGACAATTGATGTGGTTATGGTAGTGCTCATAGTGGTTGAAGGAACAACCTTCTCAACTTGTGGTATTTGCACATTCCGCTTGTTCGTCTTCTGGGCAACACGTCTGTCGATTTCCTGTTCAGCTTTACAAGAAAGACGAAACAAACGATCCATAGGATAACACTTTTCATGAATTAGGATATCCTGAATGTCACGGTTTAAACCTTGCCAAAATATGTCCATGAAATATTCTTCACTTTCCTCTAAAAGAGAATGCAAGAATGTAGTTTCTAAAGCATCATAATATTCTGAAACAGTTTTAGTACCTTGTTTTAAATTTTTTAATTTCCTAACCTTGTCACGAGTATAATAAGAGGGAACGAATCTATATCGCATAGCAAATTTGAGATCATTCCAAGTATGAGGTATATAATCAGGATATAAACTACAATATTCATTCCACCAAATAGAAGCAAAATCTTTGAAAGCACTAATTGCAGTTTTTACTTTCTTATGCTCAAGAAAATTATGGGAAACAAATAAATCATTTATTTCAAACTCCCACTCAATGTATAAATCAGGTCTTAGACGTCCATGAAAGTGTGGTATAGAAACAATAACCTGATCATGTGCATGCTTATGTGTGTTTACCTTTTGTAGTGACTGTTGTGTAGTTGTAGGTGGTGGCAAATCTCCAACTATAGCTGCCGCCCAAGAAGATCTAACTCTAGAACCTGCCATGATTAGTAGAAAACAAGAAACAAATCACAAGTATATGTCCCTATGAACTACTAGGATGTGGTGGTAAAACGCTCACAGGATAGCAAATATCAATGTCTTACTAGTTCTTACCATGCAGCAGGTGGTGATCGGCAACCAACGGTGTCAAAGAACTCCAAAGATTAAGTAGAGCGATTGCCAGGTGAACGCACGTATACACGATGTAGAAATATGTGGAGCTTGGAAGGCTTTAATATGGTGGCAAAAATATCAGCAATAATCAATTCAGAGATGCAAAATTGAATTAACGCTCAACGACGATACTGTGCTGGTCCTAGTCTAGACCGGACTAGAGACGCGAGCCTAGAACACTAATGTGGTCACGGCGTAGCACAACTAGCAGCAATGAATGATATGAAGTAGCTCTGAATAGCAAGATATAAGTGAAGATCATCAACAGAGCAAAGATAATGGTGAAAATAGGCTCCAAATCAAGATACACCAATATTCTCCCTACAACTTTCCTCTGAAATATATTTGCTAATTTTTTGATATTTTTCCTCCAATAGGGCACTGACTTAAGCTTTCCGACGCAATAAGAATCACTCAATTTAGAGTTCGGATGAGGTGTCAAAAAAATTGAGAATCAGCCCGAAATCTGACAAAAACTGTGTTCGGAAACTTTAGAGGTCAAAAAGTCCGTCTTAGAAGCCGATCTGGACTTTCAAATAACACACTAGCTCCAGAACTATTTAGAAGCGGCTCGGAAATATCTTTAATTTGAGTACTCGTGGAGCCAAAACGGACTTCGGATGACAAAGTTATGCCCGTTTTAGTGGACACTGCTCAAAATTGATTCCGACGAGATTTCAAATACGAGTTCAACTAGAGATAGATCTGAAATTTTTCTTCTTTTTTCTCTTTTTTCCTTTTTTCTTTCTTTTTTTCCTTTTTCTCTTTTTTCAACTCTTTTTTCTCTCTTTTTCTATGGTGGATGGTAGAAGTAGGCAGCGGATGGGATGATGGTGCAGCGGCGGCGGTGACTAACGTGAACAGAACTCGAAACTCTAAAGGACTAGATACTAAGACCAGCAACTGAACACGACGATGCAACCGATAATTCAATAAAGCAAAGCACCGAAAAGAAAATTGCAAAGTCTCAGATTGGTTTGGATATGATGATCTAATCCTATTTTTATGGCTTTTTGTGTGGATGATAGGTGATAAAAAAACAGATCTAATATATGGATGTGGAATTCTCACCGAGCAACCTGAAAACTGATACCACTTGATAGAGGCGGAGGTGTCCCGATCTTTCGATGAGAGATAACTATCGATTTGGTGGAGACGACTCTGACGATCCGACTACGAACGTGCAACAACGTCGCGCCTTAGCAATCGCTAAACCAATCTCCGGAGGTTATTGACCACGTCGGAGCACGATCAACCTGACCACGAAGGTCTAGTGCCTGCAAGCAATCGAAGAACAAGCAAGAACTATGATAAAGCAATCTGAATATTGCGAATATGTAGATGAAGTATGAATAAAGTTGGGATTCCGAAAGCGGTCTTGATCTGGTCGTTGGACACAAACCGAGTACACGAAGATGCAGCAATTAGCTAAGCAGTCTTTTTAACTAAAAGAAATCCAAAGAAAAACCCTAGGGGTTGATCTACTTATATAGGACTAAAGGGTGGAGGCCAAGGGGGTGGAAGGACATCCCAAGGAGTCCTAAAACTAAACCTAGGTCGTACAAGGCACTTGGGCCCATGTGGAGGTGATGCAACACCTATTGAGTTGGACTTTGATTCGGATTCTGCTGCTGGGTCGCATCGTTTTCGCAATATCTCCACGCTCCGAAGGAATTTGAAGGTGAAACCAATTGCGTTGGAAACTAGACGAGATAAGCTATCACCAGAAAAAAGAATCACCCAATTTGGAGTTCGTATGTAGAAACGGCGGCTGTTTGAAGTTGGGTATATCTCTGCAGTCCGAATCTGAGTCCATGACGTGAAAGACTTGGTCTCTATCTTCTCTTGGGCCAAAAGTGACGTGAAATAACTTCTTGTACAGCACACAATCATGCCCCTTTGTATTGACTTCATTTCTTGATCAAATATAGAGGAATTAATGGTCATATCCATGATAATTATGTCCTCATCATCTTCATGCTTGAACATGCTCCAATGCTCATCCTTCTTGTCCATGCTAGGTCCTTCATTTGTCAGCAACAGAAATATATCGACGTTAGGCAGCATCATATTCACATGAACATTAGAAACATTACCAAGAAGCGAAAGTACCTGATAATTTAATTGGTGTGCACGATCTCTAGTAATTGGTCCAGTAGGTATATTAGCAGGGGTTGTGGCTGTAACTATGGTAGCCATGTCCTCATCATTTGCCGTCTGTTTTTATTGTGGAAGACGGAAAAATGGTCCTCTACCGACAGCTGACCTAAATACAGACGGCAAAAGGTGACAGATGGCAAATAGGTGCTTTGCCGTCTGCATTACTCCAAGCACACGGCAAAGGCTTCTCTGTCGTCCACGGGAAGACGACAAAGCGCACTTGTGGGCCCACTCGTGGCTGCGCTCGATCTGGCTAACAGTCCCGTACTATGCCGTCTATCCGCAGACGACAGAGAAGCCTTTGTCGTCTGCTGGCAGACGGCATAGTACGGGACTGTTAACTGCTCCACTCCGTCCACTTTCTCGCCATCCCCCATTCTTTCTATCTCACCCCGCCGCCGCCCGAGCAGCAGGTCGCGGCCGCCCGAGCCGTCCCACCGCGCCCGCCGCCGGTGATTGCCGCCACCCGCCCTCCTCTCTCTCCTCTCCTCCTCCCTCCTCTCTCTCCTCTCATCCTCTCCTCCTCTCTAACCGGTCGACCACCTCCTCTCTCTCTCTCTCCTGTTGTAGATCCCTGCCGCCGCCGGTGAAGAGACGCCGCGCCGCCCTCGTCGTCGGCGCCACCTCCCCCTCACCGCCGCCGGTAAGCCTCCTGCCATCTTTTTTTATTTTTTCTGTTAATTACATGTACTAGTAAATTTATTAGTTAAGTTAGTTTTAGGTTTTTTAAGTTCTAGTTTAGTTAGTTCTAGGTTTTGTTAATTAGATGTATAGTAAAGTTTATGTTTAGTTTATTCTCTGTTTTGTAAACTTTAGGTCTACTTGTAGTAAATTTTAGGTTTAAATTATTATATAATATGCCGAAAATGTAAAGGAAAATATGCAAAAAATGTAAAGGAGTATAAAGAGAAAATGTAAAGGAAAATTAAGGGAAAATATAAAGGAAAATAAAGAGAAAATGTAAAGAAAAAACGGAAATTTAAAGGAAAAATGTAAATAAAGAGGAGGAGAGGAGGAGAGGACGAGGAGCAGAGAAGGAGGAGGAGGAGCAGGAGGAGGAAAAATGGAGAAGAAGGAGGAGAAGGTGGATGAGGAGGAGGAGGAGGAGGAGAGAAGTAGAAGGTGGATGACGAGGAGGACCGAGGAGGAGCAGAGGAGGAGAAGAGAAGGAGCAGGAGGAGGATAAATGGAGAAGGAGGAGGAGGAGGAGGAGGAGAGAAGGAGAAGGTGGCTGACAAGGAGGACCGATGGAGAGAATCACCAGAGCAACCCATCGCTCCCGCCCGGCCCTTCTGCCGGTGGGAATAAGAAAGTAGAGATATTATAGTGAGTAATTAGATATTAGTATTCCTTAGCTTAGGTATCGAGACTGAGTGTTTGTAATGTGCATGTGTTTCTACTTCAGTTCGAGCATCGCCGTCGAGGGTCTCGTGTTCGATGACCTCCCCAGCGTTCGAGGGTGAGTAAAAAAGTCCTATCCTCCTCCCCCCTTCCTTTTTCTCTGTTCCGGCCTTCGTGCCGATGACACTAGCTAGGTGATGCTAGCAAGGAAGATAATTATCTCGTTCTCATTTTTTACCCCAAGTGGAAGGTGAGATGTAGCGTAGCAGCAGATTTCCCCTATGTAGAGGATAGGGTTTTGTCTCCCGTAGGACTCGCAGAAATACAAGAAGGTGGTAAAGTGAACAATGGCTCTGTTCACAACCCGAGGTTGCTTACTTCACCTGGACCTGCACACACAGCAAATAACTTTTCTCCCAACGAGTACAGGGGAGTTGTCAATTCCTCCGGCCTTGCTGTTTACAAAGGATCAACGCAAGAGATAATAATAGTGGCAACGGAAAGTAAAGACTGAAAGTAAATTGAGGGTGTAAACAATGGTGGAAATATGGACCGGTGTACCATGACATTCACTAGTGATGTCTCTCTCCCAAAAGACGATAAAATTGCTAGCGAGGTAAACAAATCACAGTTGGGCAATTGACAGGATTATAAACGCACCGCAATGCTAACTATGCTACAAAAGAAAGGAAGAGGCTCAAAAGCAATGGGAAGTACGCCAAGGTAAGTAGAACGAAATCCAACTGCATCTACTATGAATCATCCACCTTGAGATATCTATCCAGAACATCTCGCTGGTATTAAGTTGCGAATCCCACCCAAAGTGTAAACTCCAAGCAACAGACAACTGCATTAAAAGAACTATGCGTAAAGTAAACAATACTTGCACCCGCTGGTACAAGCACCGTTGTTTTCTCCCTGGTGGAAAGAACACATCCCCTAGTCTCATGTTTCTGTCACTCAAACTAGACATCAGGGGGCTGATCCCAAAATCAAGCATAACGCTCCCTCTTGGAGTTGCAACAAATAACTTGGGAAAAGAAAAATACGGCAACGGAGAACATGCAAGAATTAACTAAAGAACACAAATATAAAAGAGAACCAAATATATTACTCATCACAATCTGAACATAGTATCATAATCAATCAGATCCCAGCAAACTCAGCATAGCAACACAGAAAATTACAAAGGTGCCTCGATGATGTGAGGCAGCTCACGAGGTCTCGAAAGTGGAAGAAAAAAGAGGGGAGGAGAACATCACATAGCTACTGGTCATGGACCCATGGTCTAAGAGGGACTACTCACAGCACATCCGGGAGGCATCCATGGTGATGGATGGTCTCCCGGAGGGGGTTCCTCCTTCCGGCAGGGTGTCGGGGCAGCTTCTCCTAGCAGCCCCGATCTTGAAACGGCGGCGGCGGTACAGAGAGGAGAACGGGAATAGCAGATCGATATTAGGGGTTTCTCCGCGGGCACTAAATATAGGCCAAAGGGGGCCATGAGGGGGGCCACAGGACAGCCAGGAGGGTCCACTCCCTTCCTTCCTTGGTGAAAGTGCAATATGTCGACCAGAGGGGGGTGAATGGGAGATTTTAAAATATCTTGAGGAATTTCTAGTTCCTCAGGACTGAGGCAATACGAAATTGAGGAAGTTGAAACCAGAGGAAGAACACACGAAGTACAAAAGCATAGACGTGAATGTAAAAACAACCTAGTGCACAGCTAAGGTAAGATTGAGGCACTAACTGAGGAAACAGTGCAGAGTGAACTCAGAAAGTAAAGCATCAGGATAAGTCATCAGTGCATAAACAGAATAATTGAGGTTGAAGAAATAGCACCGGGACACTGAAGACGAAGACTTGATGAACCAGTTCGAGTTGCTGTGACAACTCTACGTCTGGTTGGAGAGGCTGAGATTGAACTCAGAAGGCATAGTCTTCACCTTATTCTCATTGAACTAGAGTCCTCAGACTCCGTCCAATAACTCAGGTGAGTCTTCAAGGTAGACTCCCGAAACCTTCACAGACTCAGTCACTTCGGGAAGTCACAATTGCATCTTGACTTCCTCAGACTGAAGACTTCTACACCGGCTGGAAGATCACAGTCTTCAAGAGTAAAAAGCTTCGGATCACTCGAACCGACTTCCTCAGAAATGCTCAACTACTCAGGCTGGTGGTTTTTCTCACTTAGGTTCTTCAATGTCCTCAGAGGTGGGTTGCTCTCACATGACAAGTGTCAGTTTTTCTCTCGGAGCAGCCAACCCACTAATGGGGCTGGGGGTGGCTATTTATAGCCGCGGAGCAACCCGAGGTGAAAGGACATAAATGCCCATGCACGCAATTACTCTCGTGCCCTCGGATATGACCGTTGCTAGACAGGTTCTAGCCTCTCACCATGCAACACGTGGCATGGTCAAACTATCCTCTCTCTTCACATTCTTCAGAAGAATCGCACTGGCGATCTTCCGACTCCTCAACCGAAGTTAGTCACCTCAGTGTCCTGAAGAACAACGTCTCAGACACCCGAGGACTGAACTTCTACTGCAGGAGATTTCCTCAGGGTTTTTCTTCAGGATTTCTAATTGAGACCTTCCTCAGAAATACAGAACTAATTTTCCTCAACCCCTCCAACAGTGCGGTGTTTTCCTACGACTCAAGAAGTATGAAAAGTCTTAGCGAAGACTACACTTCAACTTTGTCTTCAGCGCGAATGTCCTCAGGATCGTCCTCAGCTTCAGCTTCAACCAAACGCTTCAGGATCCTGATTCCTCAGGATTTCGCGCAACTTCATTCTTCAGAAAACACACCGATTTCTCCAATGTTCCTCAACATTTTGGGGGGTCGACAACGGTGGTTAACCTCATCCTCAGGGACTGTCTTCCTGTGTATACTCACAAACACATCAGTCCCTCAACCGTTTTGTCATCAAATACTCCAAAACCTCAAAGGGGCACTAGATGCACTTACAATCTCCCCCTTTTTGGTGATTTGATGACAATCAGGTTAAGGCTTCAACGGGATAAAATAAGTATTTTTGAGGAAAGACATGAAGAAAACAATTCATTGTTTCCGGATATAGAGATTCTCCCCCTGAGGATATGCATGTTTCGAAGACTTGATATAATTTTTGAAAAACATGAGGAGCTCCCCTTATATCCCGGTTTGTTTGAAACAGTGCATTATATAAAGTAATTTGAGGAATAGCACTGAGTAATGTGGTTGCTGAGGAATAACATGAGTAATAGATAAACTTGAAGAATAGCATGAGGTAACTTAAGAGTATCAGAAACCACACAAAGTATTAGTGTACAACTCATTACAAAAATGATCAGAAGAACGAGAGTTGTAACTGAGGAACCCATAATGAATCGCTTGAAGACAACTAAATTTCTCCCTCTTTGTCATTAAATGAACAAAAAGGAGAGACTACTGCTAACGTCCCAAAGAAATGCCTCAGGGTTGATCATCAGGACGGAGGCACGCCGTGGCAGTGTGAGGACAAGCCGCAGTGTCTTCAACTTCTTCAGGCGAGAATTCTTGCGCCGAAGAAAAGGAGTCCATCGTCAGAGGTGGTGTCTTGCTTTTGGTGAACTGACGTGGAGGCCGAATCTCAGGAAGTGAAGGCTGTCTGAGGTTGAGCTTGGCAAGGTCTTCAGGAGTGATCACTTCAGACATCAGGGCATCGAGTCGCTGATACATATGATGAGCATACTGATGAACCTTCTTCTGAGTGGTATGCATTTGCGCCATATAGCTGAGGATGTCACCAATCTGACGCTTTGTCCAGTCATGATTCCTATCCACTTTTTGATGGAGACTGATGAGGAGCTCGCGATCAGTCATCAGGCGAGCTTGAGTGGTTTCCTCAGTCGAGGCATGGGTGCGCTCCTCATGAGTGGTTCGAGACTGAGGTTGACGAATGTTCCCGCCAAGCGAGTCCTGAGGAAGTACGGCTTCATAAAACGGCGCTTTGCCATTGGCATTAGCATCAATAATGTGCTGAAGCACTTCAACCGGAGGAACGTACGGGCGATGATTAGCCAGACCAGGCTTGAAGTTGATGCCAGTCTTGGTGCATATGAGCCTCATGATCCATGGAGCATATGGTTTCAGAATATGAGGATTTTGAGCGGCATCCACAAGCATCCTAAAGAAGAAGTCTGAGACATTAACTAGAGCCGACATGCAGAGGCTATATAGGATGTTCTTCATGATTCCCACGACTTCCTTAGCAGATGATTCATATCCCTTGATGGGGCAGAAGGACTTGGCCAAAATTTTGTACCAGGTGCTGGGCAGATACTAAAGCTCTGAAACGAGGAACTGCGTTCGAGGTGGAGCTTCAGGAGCTTGGGGCTTCATCAGCATGTTCATTAGGTCATCCCTAAGAAGTGGAGCACCATATGTGCTTGGAACTGAGTCTTCAGAAGGAGGAAACTGAAGAATTGCCACGATCTTAGGCACTGAGGCAGTGTAGTGCTGATGCTGAGTCATCCATTCAAGCACCCAAGTGTTGATGTCTTTGGGGTCCCCTGAGACATATAATGTGGCATCGAATTGAAGCACAAGTTCTTCATTCCAGTGGATGCACTCGGAGCAGAATTGAAGCAGGTTGGCGTGATGCAAGTCCTGTAGCGCATTGTTGAAGCAAGGGATGGCCTCCATATCCAAATGAGAATATGTTTATGAGGAAAAACCTTTTGAGCCATGAATAGGACTGAGGCATAGTAATTTTTCTGAGTAGCCGTCCAGAACCTCAGGAGCTTGCTGGGTGGAGGTGAATGGTATGGATTCTGAATCCCAGCCTGAAAGAAGCTCATGGCGTTGAAGAAGCCATCCGTGTTGAAGTTTGGACGAGCATCAGCTTCAAGATTTCTATAGAATGGCTTCTTCTGCTTCGGACACAGAGAAATGGCTGAGGCAGGCTCCTAATGAGCTGGTGATGCAGTGGCAGAGGGTGGATGAGGTGGAGAAGTATGTTCTTCAGCATGGGACTCAGGCACAGCCTTTGGGGAAGTGGCAGTTGCTGAGGGAGAGGAGACATGGCGATCCTCAGTGCGAGCAGGTGCAACCTCAGTATCAGCATTTGTGTTGTGCTCGGCTTCAGCTTCAGGTTCAGCGGCGGAGGGGTCCGTCTTAGGATCAGCAGTTGTTGTCGCCGCAGCATCAGTATCAGCAGCAGAAGTGGTGGGAGCACTTGTGGCTTCAGGTTCTTCAGCATCAGACGCTGAGGATGATGCACCAACTGATTCTTCAGACTGCCGAGAGGTATCAGGAAGCACCTCGGTCACGGTGGGGGAGTGAGGCTCTCGGGAAAATATTGTATGTGTGGGGGAGTTTGTCAGCCCATAGTCATCATCATGGACGCGAGGAGTTCCATGATCCATAATGTCTACGTCCATGTCTTCAACCTCAGTGATAATTTGTGGCGGTGGACACTGAGGAGTTGTAACAATGGGTGTTACGACAGTGCATGGAGTGAAGACAATTAAGCTGCGCTGAGGATTTGGAGGTGGAGTTGAGGCAGCAGCGATGAGAACTGTGGTATCAGTGGCCTTAGATGCCGGAGGAGCTGAGGATAGTGGTGTAGCATCAATGGGGTCCTCAACAGTGGGCTTCTTCGCGGCAGGTGGAGTTGAGGGTTGGGCCTCGGGCAGGCGCTTGAGGCTTTTGGCAGAGGCAGCAGTGGGTACTGAGGAAGAAGGCTGTTGAAGCTTCAGCAATTTTTCCATCTGCTGAGACATCCGTCCTTGGATTTTCCAATATAAGCACGGTTGGCGGCACACTCAGTATTGAGGCGTTGAACTTCACATTGATGCTCAATAAACTCCTGAGGAGTAACATCAGTGATAAGTTTCTTTTTGAAGTCACTGAGGACTTTCTTCAGTTTGGCCTTCAACTGTTTTTGAAGATCACGTTGATGAATCTCATTGATGAGGAACTGTTGAACATAGAACTTGATGTCTTTAGGAATGTCCAAATCATCAAGAGGAGTGTCAGGCTTGATAGACCAAATTTCAATGTACTCCAAGATCTTCTTGGGATCAAGGAGAAGCGGGATTTCTGAGCCCGTTTCTTCAGCTTTGCGTCTGGCTGCAGCACGCACGTATTCAATCTTATCTGCTTCAGTGGCGACGAAGCCGGCCAAATCCTCAAATTCATATTCATCATCAGACGTTTGAGGAGTATGATGAATGGCGCCACGCATAGCAGTTTTCTTGGGTGAGGGTCTGGAGCCACGTGGAAGAACAGTTTTGGTCTTCAGCTGAGACTGAGGCATTGTGGTTGAGGCCTCAGGATCATTACCAGATTCATTAGTGCAAATCCTTGAGGACGGGGCAGAACCATCCGTGCGTTGGCATGAGGAACCAATAACTTGAGGCTTAACTGAGGACTTCTGAGAGGGCTTGATGCCAGGAGCCTTTTTGCGGTGCTGAGGCGGAGGTTGTGGCCTGGGTTGAGACTGAGCCTCGGGCGGAATCTGTATTGAGGCAGTCAAGTCACGGACCAGATTCTTGATACGGCTGCCACTGCGCTTGAGGTATTGTTGATAGGCATCAGGAAAATCCTCAGGGGTGCGCATTGTTGTGGGATCAGGAGTGACTCCCGGTGCTGGTGGAGGGCGAGCCTTGATGCCCAAAGTCTTCAGCGGCGGATTGACAGCAAACATTTCCTCATGCTGAGGATTAAGCCATTGATATGCCACCCAGCGCTTGGCCCATTCCCTCGTGATCTTCTGGACCCTTTTCTTACGATCATCAGCAGTTTCACGTTCGGGAGTCTTCAGCTTCTCATAGAGCTCAGGAGGCAGGTCTTTAGCAGTATCAGTGAGCTTACGCCGAGGAGCCATTTTCTTCAGTGTTCGAGACTGAGGAATTGTACGTTCAAGCTGAGCTGCGAATGAAGTGAGACTATGAGAACCATACGATTCCTCAGCAGACATGTACATGTGATAGAATTAAGTTGCGAGGGAAGTGGGGTACGGTTATATGCTTTCATGAGGAATAGGCTGAGGAAAGAAAATGAATGAGGCATAGGTATAGGTCTCAGAAAACCAACAATACAGTTGAGGATTGAATGGTTTGAGGACATAGCCGTACTGAGGAAAAGAAAACTGAGGAATAAACCACCGAGGAATAAGCATACCAAAACTGAGGCGAATGCTGAGGAACCACGAGTCAGTTCTTCTTCGGCGACGGCGAACTCCGGCGACGTTAGCACGAGAGCTTGAGGAGCTCAAGGGCGGCAGCGCGAGAGTGAGAGAAGAGATGGGGGAAAATGACCGGGGGGGTAGAGGGCTATTTATAGAGGGGTGAAAGCTGAGGAGTTGCGAAATTTGTGGACCAGATTGCCCCTGATTGTTGGGATCCTCAGTGGATATCATAATGGTGGATAAGCACGACGTGCGGTAAAATTGCAACAAATTGAAGACAGTTGTAACTGTAAATCCTTGATTTTAGGAACTTGAGGACAAAGACTGAGGATGACGACAAATGGTCTCGGGCTGAGGATGAAGACTGATGGTCTCAGGCTGAGGAATACATGATTTCCAAATGAACGCATATGAGATAGAAAGATTAGATAAGTGAGCACAGAGGGATGGGTCCGATCATGTTCACCTAGATGAAGAAGCAAAAGCTGAAGAACAATAACTATAGGTGAACGTTGTTGAGGACAAACACGGTAATCATCAGTAATGAAGACTTCAACTGAGGAACAACAAATCCTGAGGTGTTTGGGCGGTGGCGCTACCCACCTTATAGGGAATGAGACACTTGATACCATACAATTGTCGTATGGATCTTGTGTCAATTCCACGTTAATTTCTTCACACTTAGCAAGGTAGTTCCTCATGAGTTGAGGAGTACGACGCATCATGTGTTGTACATCAGGATTCTTCAATATTGTTTAAGCGTTAGGATGTGTGTCCATTCATTGGACGTTTGAGGAATCTAAGATATTTAGCTCACACCTCAGAGTGCTAAATCGCTTCTCATCCAAAGGCTTAGTGAATATATCAGCAAGTTGGTCTTCAGTCTTCACGTGGCTGATGACGATGTCTTCCTTCAATACATGATCCCGAAGAAAGTGATACCGAATCTCAATGTGCTTCGTCCTTGAGTGTTGTACTGGGTTCTGGGAGATCTCGATGGCGCTGTCATTGTCACATAGTAGTGGTACTTTCTTCAGGTTGATGCCCTAGTCCTTCAGAGTTTGCTTCATCCAAAGAAGCTGTAAGAAGCTAGCACCAGCAGCAATGTATTCAGCTTCAGCAGTGGAGAGTGAGACGCAGTTCTGCTTCTTCGATGACCAGCATACCAGAGAACGACCGAGGAAATGACATGTTCCTGAGGTAGACTTCCGATCCACTCGATCTCCAGCATAATCTGAGTCTGAGTACCCAACGAGATCCAGATGTGTGCCTTTTGGATACCATAAGCCTAGCGACGGGGTGTGAGCCAAATATCGAAGAATTCGTTTCACCGCTTGGTGATGCGATTCCTTAGGTGCCGCTTGGAATCGGGCACACATGCAAACGCTCAACATTATATCAGGCCTAGATGCACATAGATATAGCAGAGAACCTATCATGGAGCGGTATACCTTCTGATCGTAGTCCTTGCCATTTTCATCAGGACCAAGCTGTCCATTTGTAGGCATCGGTGTCTTGATACCCTTGCAGTCTTGCATCCCGAATTTCTTCAGGCACTCCTTGAGGTACTTCTCCTGAGAGATGAAGATGCCGGTGTGTTGTTGACGAATTTGGAGCCCTAAGTAGAACTTCAGTTCGCCCATCATGGACATCTGATACTGTTCACTCATCAAGAATGCAAATTCTTCACTGTATTTCTTGTTAGTGCATCCAAATATTATGTCATCAACATAAATTTGACATATGAATAATGCATCATCATATCGTTTTGTGAAAAGAGTTGGATCGAGGGAACCAGATTTGAAGCCCTTGCTGATGAGGAAGTCCCTTAGTGTGTCATACCAAGCCCGAGGAGCTTGCTTCAGTCCATAGAGGGCTTTCTTCAATCTGTACACCATATCAGGTTTCTTTGCGTCTTCAAAACCTGGAGGTTGAGCAACATATACTTCTTCCTCGATATTACCATTGAGGAAGGCACTTTTCACATCCATTTGATATAACTTGATATTATGATGGTTAGTGAATGCAAGCATAATTCGAATGGACTCAAGTCTAGCAACAGGAGCGAAAGTTTCACCGAAGTCGATCCCCTCGACTTGTGTATATCCTTGAGCTACGAGACGAGCTTTGTTTCTGATGACTTGTCCATCTTCATCGAGCTTGTTGCGGTAGATCCACTTCATGCCGATGACATTGTGAACTCGAGGATCCGGACGTTTGACTAATTCCCAAACATCATTCAGTTTGAACTGAAGAAGTTCGTCTTGCATCGCCTGAATCCATTCCGCTTCTTGGAATGCCTCGGTGACTTTGGTGGGCTCTGAAATTGATACAAACGAGAAATGCCCACAAAAGTTAGCTATACGATTAGCTCTTACACGAGTAAGAGGACCTGGTAAGTTGACGTCGGCAAGGATTTTGTCCACTTGAACTTCATTCGCTACGCGAGGAAGTCGAGGAGGATGATCTTGAGGCGCATCTTAGTTACTGCTATCAGATTCATTGGCATCTGCTTCAGGTGCTTCAGGAGCCTCAGGATCAGGATCGTCATCAGGATTATTTGCTTCAGGATTTGGATGTTCTTCAGGAGCAGGAGGTATGTGTGTTTCTTCAGGATGATCTACAGGAATGATATCACCAGCACCCATCTTCTTGATCTGTTCTTCCGGTGGAGCTTCATCTAAATCATGTGGCAGGTGCTCTCTTTGGGAGCCATTAGATTCATCAAACTGCACGTCTACAGTTTCAACAATTATATGATGATTTTTGTTGAAGACTCTATAGGTGTGCGATTCGAGGCCATAGCCGATCATGAAGCCTTCATAGGCTTTAGGCTCAAATTTAGATTGATGATGAGGCTCACGGATCCAACAAGGTGCGCCGAAGACCTTGAAGTCACTTACATTGTGATGAGGACATCTCTACGAATGTTACACCCACATCTTCACCAACTACACATACTGGACCAGTTACTAGAGCACGTGCACGTCAACTAAATTATCAGGTACTTTCGTTTCTTGCGAATCCTTCTAATGTTCATGTACATATGATGCTGCCTAAATTAGATACTTTTGTTTTGCTTATGAATGAAGGACCTAGCATGGACAAGAAGGACGGTCATTGGAGCGGGATCAAGCATGGAGAAGAAGGTGCGCGCGCGGGAAAGAACAATGGAGCTTCCAGTGGGGATTTTCGCACTTTGAAGCCACCATAAGGCATGCATGAAGGCTTGGACGAAATACACGAGATGCCACTTCATTATTTTCGTCCAAGAGCAAGTATAGGTGTTGCGTCACCTTAATATTGGGCTGGGCCCATGTAATTTCGAAATACCACATTATAGGCTGTTTTTAGAGTCCGTATGTGTGGGGAAACCGAGTTAGGGTTGTTTTCGGACCCCACCTCCAAGGGGCCACGAAATTCCCCTCTGTTCCCCCATATATACAGCCCTTAGGGCGTCGTTTAGACTTGGGTTTTAATTAGATTTAAGTTAGCCATAGCCGCAACTTCGAGCTCTTCGTTTGTGTCATCCGACCAGGCCAAGACCTCATTGGAACCCCAACTTTCGTAATCATTCATCTTATATTCGCAATATCCAGATTGCAATTCTTAGTTCTTGCTTGTTCTTCGATTGCTTGCAGGAATTAGACCTTCGTGGTCAGGTTGATCGTGCATCCGCGGGATCAATAACCTCTTGGAGTTGGTTTAGCGATCGCTAAGGCGCAACGTCTTCGCACGTTCGTAGTCGGATCATGAAAGTCGTCTCCACCATAATCGATCTCCACCATCTCATCGAAACATCGGGACACCTTCGCCTCTATCAAGTGGTATCAGATTTCCAGGTTGCTCGGTGAGATTTACCAGTTTTCGTAGTCTAGATTGGTTCTGTTCTTCATACCTACAGTCCACGAAAAAGCCAAAAAAAAATTAGGGTTAGATCATCACGTCCCAAAACAGTCCGAGCCTTTGTCCAGTTTTCTTTACAGTAGTTTGCTTTGTTGAATTTACGGTTGCATCGTTGTGTCGAGTTGCTGATCTTAGCGTCTAGTTCCCTTAGAGTTTCGAGTTCTGATCACAGTTTGTCACACCGCCGCCGCACAGTAGTACACCGCCACGTTTCCGCCAATCTGAGTCCAGATACACCACCACGTTCCGCCAAGTCGAGTCCATATACAGCACCACGACCTACCAATCCGAGTTGAGTTCCATCACCTGTTCGGTTTGTGATCTCTCCGTAGCCAGATTAGTTTTGATTTGATTAGAGTCGGATTTCACCAATCTTTTGTCGTACGTAGAAGGAGGTGATTTCCAAAAAAAAATCTGGCACGCTTTTCAGAGCAGTTTTTAGGCCAAAAATTTCGGGGGTAAAAAAATTTCGTGCCCATACGTTCCTTAGGTCCAGAAACTCATTTTGAGACGTTCGCCACCATAGTGATTTTTTCGCACTTTTTCAGCCACCGCAGTCCCGCATCGCAAAAAAAAAAAGCAAAAAAAAAAAAGAGAGAAAAAAAAATTCAGAGTGTGCTTCTCAGTTGATTACGTGCCGCGCCGTGCTTTCGTTGGTGTTTTAGGCTCGCGTCTCTAGTACGGTCTAGCCTAGGATCAGCACAGTACCGACGTTGAGTGTTTATTCAGCTTTGCATCTCTGTTTTGATTACTGTTGAGCTTTTGCTACCATACTTGTCAGCCTTCCTACAGCTCCACATATATTCTACATCATGCGTTTTGACACCTCCTGGCCATCGCTCTACCACATCTCTGAGAGTTTTGACCCGTTGGTTGTACATCACCACCTGCTGCTAGGTAAGAATCGGTAAGAACTAAAGAAAAGCTTGACGGATTTGTGCTTTCCACCACCCCACATCCCATTAGTAGAAGTAGGATCATACTTCTGTGTGTTTTCTATTTCTGCTAACCATGCCAGGATCCCATGATGAAGTGGCGCGGGATGCACCTGATTGGGAGAATATGACAAACAAAGCATTACATGATAAATTTGCACAAATGATGTCTCAACAGGTGAATGACATCGAGAACAGATTTACAGAGGCGATTGATGGTGTGGAGAAGATGATCGACACCAAGCTCGACGCCAAGTTTACTGAGTTGCTCGCACGCTTACCTATACAGCCTGCGGCCGCTCCAGCACAGCCACCGCCACCACGACGTGCACGACGTATTCTGTTTCCGGGCGGACAAGCTGCTGGTGCTCCTGCTGCTGTTGCAGTTACTGCTGCTGCTGCCTCTGACGTCGGCCAGGACGACAACTACGAGGGTGATTACGAGGAGGAGGTGGAACAAGAAGCGGCCTATGAACAGCCAGCTGGACGTCCACGTCCCAACATTCGCCACGGTCGACACCAACCACCCCCTCAGGTACGCGATGATGAACATGTGCCTAAACTTAAATTGAATCTTAAGCCGTTTGAGGGTAGATATATTCCTGATGCTTATCTTACTTGGGAGTTAGAAACTGAACAACGCTTTACATGTTTACAATATCCTGAGAATAGACGTGTTACTGCTGCTGTTTGTGAATTCACAGGTTTTGCATCTATTTGGTGGTCTGAACATTGTAGATTGCATGCTAATAATATTCCAGCTACTTGGGCTGCTTTAAAAGATGCTATGCGTACTCGCTGGGTTCCTCCTTATTATCAACGTGAATTGCTACAAAAATTACAGCGTTTGAGACAAGGAAAAAAAATCTGTAGAGGAATATTATCAAGAATTACAAACTGGATTGATTAGATGTGGCCTAGTAGAGGATAATGAAGCTATGTTTGCACGTTTTATAGGTGGCTTAAACAGGGAGATACAAACTATTCTAGAATACAAGGACTATGCTACTATTACTCGTTTGTTTCATCTTGCTTGTAAAGCTGAACGTGAAGTGCAGGATCGACAGGCCGCTACGAGACCTAACTTTTCTGCAGGACGAAATACATCATGGACATCGCGTGGACCTTCTACATCCACACGTCCTGCTGCACCACCATCTACTTCAGCCGCTCATTCTTACAGGGAGCCACCAAAACAGCCAGCGCCACCATTCAAGGGTGCACAGAGTGGTCCAGCGGCGAGTTCTTCTTCATCCATGGCTTCCACAGGGCAAACACGAGATCGTGATATTAAATGTCGCAGGTGCCAAGGTGGAGGTCACTTCGCAAAAGACTGTCCCTCCAAGCGTGTGATGATTATTACGGCGGATGGTGGGTATGAGTCAGCGAGTGACTATGATGAGGAGACTTTAGTTCTCATTGCTCATGAGGAACAGGGTGCCCATGATGATGCTCATGATATAGAGTATATGGCTCCTGATGATGCAGATAAATATGCTAGTTTGGTTGCTCAACGTGTGTTAAGTGTGCAGGTAACGAAGGCTGAGCAAAACCAGAGGCATAATTTGTTCCACACAAAGGGAGTGGTGAAAGAACGTTCGGTTCGCATCATCATTGACGGAGGGAGTTGCAACAACTTGGCTAGCATGGAGTTGGTGGAGAAGCTATCTCTCACCACAAGACCACACCCCCATCCTTACTATATTCAGTGGTTTAACAATAGTGGTAAGATTAAGGTAACCCGTTCTGTTCGTGTGCACTTTAGCATTGCTGCATATGCTGATTATGTTGATTGTGATGTGGTACCCATGCAAGCATGCTCTCTTTTACTTGGTAGACCATGGCAATTTGATAGGAATGCTGTACACAATGGTAGGACAAATCAGTTTACTCTGGTTCATCAGGATAAAAATATTTCTTTACTTCCTATGTCTCCTGAACAAATTGTGAAAGATGATCTTGCTAGAGCTAGTAAAGCTAAACAGGAGAAAAATAAGAGTGAAAATGAGATAGCAGCCAAAGAATTTGAGCAACAACATAAGACTAATAGCAAATCTTCTTCTGCTGTTTCTAATGAAATTAAATTGACTAGTCCAACTTTGCTTGCTACTAAAGTTGATATTTCAGATTTGGATGTTAGTCAATATGTGTGCTATGCTTTTGTGTGCAAAGAAGCTTTGTTTTCATTTGAGGAATTGCCTCCTTCTTTGCCTCCTGTTGTCACTGACCTTTTGCAGGAGTTTATTGACGTCTTTCCACAAGACGTATCACCGGGATTACCACCTATTCGAGGGATTGAGCATCAGATTGACTTAATTCCCGGTGCTTCGTTGCCCAACCGTGCGCCATACCGTACCAATCCGGAGGAGACGAAGGAGATTCAGCGTCAAGTACAAGAGCTACTCGACAAAGGTTACATACGTGAATCCCTTAGTCCTTGTGCTGTTCCTGTTATATTAGTCCCTAAAAAGGATGGAACATGGCGTATGTGTGTTGATTGTCGAGCCATTAATAATATTACTATTCGTTATCGTCATCCTATTCCTAGGTTAGATGATATGCTTGATGAATTAAGTGGCTCTACCATGTTTTCCAAAGTTGATTTGCGTAGTGGATACCATCAAATTCGCATGAAATTAGGAGATGAATGGAAAACGGCATTTAAAACTAAGTTTGGATTATATGAGTGGTTAGTCATGCCTTTTGGGTTAACTAATGCACCTAGCACTTTCATGAGATTAATGAATGAGGTTTTACATGCTTTCATTGGACGATTTGTGGTAGTCTATTTTGATGATATACTGATTTATAGCAAATCTTTGGAGGAACATTTGGATCATTTACGTGCTGTTTTTATTGCTCTACGTAATGCACGTTTGTTTGGTAACCTTGGGAAGTGCACCTTTTGCACCGACCGAGTATCGTTTCTTGGCTATGTTGTTACTCCGCAGGGAATTGAAGTTGATAAAGCCAAGATCGAGGCGATTGAGAGTTGGCCGCAGCCCAAAACGGTCACACAAGTGAGGAGTTTTCTTGGACTCGCTGGATTCTATAGGCGTTTTGTGAGAGATTTCAGCACCATTGCTGCACCTCTCAATGAGCTTACACGCAAGGATGTGCCTTTTACTTGGGGTACCGCACAGGAAGAAGCCTTCGCGGTATTGAAAGATAAGTTAACACATGCTCCTTTGCTCCAACTTCCTGATTTTAATAAGACTTTTGAGCTTGAATGCGATGCTAGTGGGATTGGTTTGGGAGGTGTGTTATTACAAGATGCTAAAGCTGTTGCATACTTTTCTGAAAAATTGAGTGGGCCTAGTCTGAACTATTCTACTTATGATAAGGAATTATATGCTCTTGTTCGGACATTAGAAACTTGGCAACATTATTTATGGCCCAAAGAATTTGTTATACATTCTGATCATGAATCTTTGAAACACATAAGAAGTCAAGCAAAACTTAATCGTAGACATGCTAAGTGGGTTGAATTTATTGAGACTTTCCCTTATGTCATTAAACACAAGAAGGGGAAAGATAATATTATTGCTGATGCTTTGTCTCGTCGTTTACTATGCTTTCACAACTTGACTTCAAGATATTCGGTTTAGAGACAATCAAAGATCAATATGTAAATGATGCAGAATTTAAAGATGTATTGCAGAATTGTAGAGAGGGTAGAACATGGAATAAGTTTGTCCTTAATGATGGGTTTGTGTTCCGTTCTAACAAGCTATGCATTCCAGCTAGCTCTATTCGTCTTTTGTTGTTGCAGGAGGCGCATGGAGGAGGATTAATGGGACACTTTGGCGTGAAGAAGACGGAGGACGTACTTGCTACACACTTCTTTTGGCCAAAGATGAGACGGGATGTTGAGCGTTTTGTTGCTCGCTGCACTACATGTCAAAAAGCTAAGTCACGACTCAATCCTCATGGTTTATACATGCCTTTACCTGTACCTAGTGTTCCGTGGGAGGACATATCCATGGACTTTGTTTTAGGCTTGCCTCGAACAAAGCAGGGGAGGGATAGCATATTTGTTGTCGTGGATAGATTTTCTAAGATGGCACATTTTATACCATGTCATAAAAGCGATGATGCTGCTAATGTTGCTGATTTATTCTTTCGTGAGATTATTCGCTTACATGGTGTGCCCAATACTATTGTCTCGGATCGTGATACTAAGTTTCTTAGCCATTTTTGGAGATGCTTATGGGCTAAGTTGGGGACTAAACTACTTTTTAGTACTACCTGTCATCCCCAAACTGATGGACAAACTGAAGTAGTCAATAGGACTTTGTCTACTATGCTTAGGGCTGTTTTAAAGAGTAACTTGAAAATGTGGGAAGAATGTTTACCTCATATTGAATTTGCTTATAATCGTTCATTTCATTCTACCACTAAAATGTGCGCCTATTGATTTGCTGCCTCTTCCATCTTCGGAGAAGGTTAATTTTGATGCTAAGCAACGTGCTGAATTGATATTAAAAATGCATGAGTTAACTAAAGAAAACATTGAGAAAATGAATGCTAGATACAAGCTTGCTGGTGATAAGGGTAGAAAGCATGTTGTGTTTGAACCAGGAGATCTTGTTTGGTTACATCTACGTAAAGATAGGTTTCCTGATTTGCGCAAGTCTAAGTTAATGCCACGAGCTGATGGTCCTTTTAAGGTTTTACAGAAAATTAATGATAATGCATATAAACTTGAGCTACCTGCAGATTTTGGGGTTAGTCCCACATTTAACATTGCAGATTTGAAACCTTATTTGGGAGAAGATAATGAGCTTCCGTCGAGGACGACTTCAATTCAAGAAGGGGAGGATGATGAGGACATCTCTACGAATGTTACACCCACATCTTCACCAACTACACATACTGGACCAGTTACTAGAGCACGTGCACGTCAACTAAATTATCAGGTACTTTCGTTTCTTGCGAATCCTTCTAATGTTCATGAACATATGATGCTGCCTAAATTAGATACTTTTTTTTTGCTTATGAATGAAGGACCTAGCATGGACAAGAAGGACGGTCATTGGAGCGGGATCAAGCATGGAGAAGAAGGTGCGCGCGCAGGAAAGAACAATGGAGCTTCCAGTGGGGATTTTCGCACTTTGAAGCCACCATAAGGCATGCATGAAGGCTTGGACGAAATACACGAGATGCCACTTCATTATTTTCGTCCAAGAGCAAGTATAGGTGTTGCGTCACCTTAATATTGGGCTGGGCCCATGTAATTTCGAAATACCACATTATAGGCTGTTTTTAGAGTCCGTATGTGCGGGGAAACCGAGTTAGGGTTGTTTTCGGACCCCACCTCCAAGGGGCCACGAAATTCCCCTCTGTTCCCCCATATATACAGCCCTTAGGGCGTCGTTTAGACTTGGGTTTTAATTAGATTTAAGTTAGCCATAGCCGCAACTTCGAGCTCTTCATTTGTGTCATCCGACCAGGCCAAGACCTCATTGGAACCCCAACTTTCGTAATCATTCATCTTATATTCGCAATATCCAGATTGCAATTCTTAGTTCTTGCTTGTTCTTCGATTGCTTGCAGGAATTAGACCTTCGTGGTCAGGTTGATCGTGCATCCGCGGGATCAATAACCTCTCGGAGTTGGTTTAGCGATCGCTAAGGCGCAACGTCTTCGCACGTTCGTAGTCGGATCGTGAAAGTCGTCTCCACCATAATCGATCTCCACCATATCATCGAAACATCGGGACACCTTCGCCTCTATCACATTGGGTTTCTTACTAACCATTAGCTCGTATGAAGTTTTCTTGAGGAACTTATGAAGATACACCCGATTGACGATGGGACAGGCAGTGTTGATTGCTTCAGCCCACCATATGAGAGGTGTGTTGTATTCAGCAAGCATCGTTCGAGCCATCTCGATGAGGGTTCGGTTCTTCCTTTCAACAACTCCATTTTGCTGAGGAGTGTATGGAGCTGAGAACTCATGAGTGATGCCCATCTCATCGAGGAATTCCTGTACACCAGAGTTCTTGAATTTGATGTCGTTGTCACTTCGAATGTGCTTGATCTTTAGGCTGTAGTTGTTCATGACGCGCTTGGCGAAGCGTTTGAAGACAGCTTGGGTTTCTGACTTAAAAGTGAGGAAATGCACCCAAGTGTATCGTGAGAAGTCATCAACAATAACCATACCATAGCAATTTCCTCCGAAGCTTGAGTACTTAGGAGGACCGAAGAGATCCATATGAAGAAGCTCAAGAGGACGAGTAGTAGTCATGATGGTCTTGGCAGGATGCTTGGCCTTGGTCATCTTTCCAGCTTCGCAAGCACCACATAGCCGGTCCTTCATGAATCTGATTTCCTCAATTCCGAGGACATGTTTCTTCAGTACCAGCTTCTGGAGATTCCTCATTCCAGCGTGGCCGAGTCTTCGATGCCATAGCCAACACTCTGAGGCTCGTTCCATGAGGCATGTAGCGACCTAAGGACCTTCAGAAAAATCTACAATATACAGATCACCTTTCCTAACTCCACTGAAGACAATGGAGTTATCGCTAACCATATAGACAGCACAACCATATTTTCCGAAGAGAACAACGAGATCAAGATCACATAGCATAGATACAGACATCAAGTTGTATCCAAGGGATTCAACAAGCATGACTTTATCAATGTGTTGGTCTGGAGAGATAGCCACTCTGCCGAGACCCAATACCTTACTTTTACCTTTATCGGCGAAGGTGATGGTTTTCTTTGAAGAAGGACTCAGATATGATTCCATAAGAAGACTTCTGTCACCAGTCATGTGGTTTGTGCATCCACTGTCCATCACCCATTCAGTCTTTCCCTGCAAAGGAATTAGTATCTCATACAGCAAGTTATGAGCCAGTCTCAGTTTGAGGAATTTATGGTTCCTCGGAATTAATTCCTCAGGATGTTCCTCAGGATTAATTACATTAAACCAAACAATATAAATATCCTTCAACTGACTCAATTGATGTTGTCCTGGGCATATGATGTGCAAAGTTTATGATTGCCACAGGACATGTCCCTGCACAGATGATTAGTTCTTCTTTACCACCCACATCTTAATGGGTGGTTTTGAGGCACATGAGGGCTGATGAGGGCGATGAGACCTAATGGGACTTGAGATGGTGGTATCAGGATAAACAAATGAATAAGCATTCTTATGAGGGGCGTCCCTGTGAACAAAATGGTTAGCAGATACATGATTATAATCATTTCCATTTGAGGTATCGTCCTCAGATGATACCCTCAGCTCGTTTGCATCTGCATTCACAGCAAGATTAGTGATGAGGTCCTTCTGAACCCAAATCTGCTTGACTGGAGGGCCATTCCTGCAGTTAGTTCCGATGTATCTGGCGAATACCTCACCATTAACATCCTTAAACAGTTTATAGTTTGAGTCAAAAGAATCAATCACCACATCTGAAGAAACAACATCATAACCAGATAAGGTATAGGGATCAGGAGGAGGCATCTTTGCCCGAACCCAAGTGGTCTCAGGATATTGTTCAGGTTTCCAGTAAGACCCATCAGGGTTGAGTTTCCGAGTGAATGAGACACCTTCTTTCCTCGGGTTCCTGTTGAGGATCTGTTTCTTGAGGACGTCACAAAGAATCTGATGTCCTTTCAGACTCTTGTACATGCCGGTTTCCAGTAGACTCTTCAACCTAGCATTTTCTTCAAAAATATCTATGGTATCCTCAGATGAGGGGTTAGGTACCACAGAAGCAATAGAAATAGCGGAGTCTGAAGACATTGAAGAACTAGGCTCTGAGATAATACGGTCATGTTCAATGCATTTTAAACAGGGAGGATTGAATCCTTCTTGTGGCATGATGATCTGTTGGGAGAGGAGTGAGTCATTTTCTTTCCTCGGATCGTCATGAGACATCCTCACACGTTCAAGTTCTTGCTACCTTATGAGGAACTCATGAGTCAGCTTCTCATGATCGGTGAGGAGTGCCTCATGACGATTGAACAAGTCATCAAACTTTGACTGAAGAACTTTTGATTCATCAGTCAACTTTTGAGTCTTTGTCATTTCCTCAACCAACATATCATCACTCTTTTTTAGTGAGATCTGGATCTTTTCAAGTGCACGTTGTTGTTTAGATGCAAGTTTAGCAAGTTTAGCATAGTTTTCATCAGGTTCTTCATCAGAGGGATCATCTAATGATGAGTAAGTAGATACCTTAGAGGACTTGTCCATGAAGCAGAAGGTAGGGGTTGTGTCTTCAGCTTCATCATCAATACGTGATGGATCAGATTCCTCAGTGCTGAAGATTGACTTGGAGACATGGGCGTGGAAAGAGCCAGTCCAGCCACACCCTCAGATTCTTCAGTTTCTTCCCCAGTATCAGGGTCGGAACTAGATTCTTCAGAGTCCAATTCTTTGCCGAGATATGCGCGAGCCTTATGGGAGTTGCTATTTCTGTATCCAGCGGGCTTTGAGGATCTTGAAGATTTCTTCTTTTTCTTTTCGTCAGAACTGTCATCTTTCCCTTTCTTCTTCTTCTTCTTCTTCAATCTAGCTTCCTTTTCCCATAGAGGACACTCAGCGATGTAATGCCCAGGTTTCTTGCACTTGTGGAAGACTCTCTTTCTTGTTTCGACAGAGTCATCATCTTTGCCTTTTCTTGAGGAAGATCTTGAAGAATTTCCGAAGCGATTCTTCTTCGTGAATCTTTGAAACTTTCTGGTGAGGAGAGCAAGTTCCCGGCTAAGGGTTTCAGGATCATCAGTATCAGCCTCAGATTCCTCATCAGATGATACTCTTCGAGCTCTAGCTTTTAGCGCGCGGACTTTAGGCGTGGAGTTGTACAAGTCTCATTTTTCAGAGAGCTTCAGTTCATGAGCATTGAGGCGCTCGAGAATGTCAGCAGGATCTAGAGTCTTGAAATTAGGCCTTTCTTGAATCATCAGTGATAGGAACTCAAAGGAGTTATCCAGTGACCTCAGTAGTTTCTTCACCACCTCATGATCTGTGATATCAGCAGTACCCAGTGCTTGAAGTTCATTGGATATGTCAGTGAGTCTATCAAAGGTTTGTTGCACATGCTCATTGTCCAGCCTCTTGAACCTGTTGAAGAGACTGCGGAGTGTATCAACTCGTGAGTCTCGTTGAGCTGAGACTCCTTCATTTACTTTTGACAGTCTAGTCCATATCTTATTTGATGTATCAAGACCACTGATACGGTTGAACTGAGCCTTGTTGAGATGACCACCTATAATGCTTCGAGATTTTGCATCAAGTTGCCAGTTTTTCTTGACAACATCAGGAGCAGTCATCAAATTTGCTTCAGGAATGCCTTGATCAACAATATCCCAAAGATCCTTGTCAATGGCTTCAAGATGCATCCTTATCTTGTTCTTACAGTAGGGGTAGTCTGTCCCGTCGAAGATGGGGCAGTTTGAAGCAACGCTCATTGTACCTGAGGTCGAACTCCAGGTGGTTAAATCGAATCACACAGAACAAGGGAGTACCTTGCTCTGATACCAATTGAAAGTGCAATATGTCGACCAGAGGGGGGGGCGTGAATGGGAGATTTTAAAATATCTTGAGGAATTTCTAGTTCCTCAGGACTGAGGCAATACGAAATTGAGGAAGTTGAAACCAGAGGAAGAACACACGAAGTACAAAAGCATAGACGTGAATGTAAAAACAACCTAGTGCACAGCTAAGGTAAGATTGAGGCACTAACTGAGGAAACAGTGCAGAGTGAACTCAGAAAGTAAAGCATCAGGATAAGTCATCAGTGCATAAACAGAATAACTGAGGTTGAAGAAATAGCACCGGGACACTGAAGACGAAGACTTGATGAACCAGTTCGAGTTGCTGTGACAACTCTACGTCTGGTTGGAGAGGCTGAGATTGAACTCAGAAGACATAGTCTTCACCTTATTCTCCTTGAACTAGAGTCCTTAGACTCCGTCCAATAACTCAGGTGAGTCTTCAAGGTAGACTCCCGAAACCTTCATAGACTCAGTCACTCCGGGAAGTCACAATTGCATCTTGACTTCCTCAGACTGAAGACTTCTACACCGGCTGGAAGATCACAGTCTTCAAGAATAAAAAGCTTCGGCTCACTCAAACCGACTTCCTCAGAAATGCTCAACTACTCAGGCTAGTGGTTTTCCTCACTTAGGTTCTTCAATGTCCTCAGAGGTGGGTTGCTCTCAAATGACAAGTGTCAGTTTTTCTCTCGGAGCAGCCAACCCACTAATGGGGCTGGGGTTGGCTATTTATAGCCGCGGAGCAACCAGAGGTGAAAGGACATAAATGCCCATGCACGCAATTACTCTCGTGCCCTCGGATATGACCGTTGCTAGACAGGTTCTAGCCTCTCACCACGCAACACGTGGCATGGTCAAAGTATCCTCTCTCTTCACATTCTTCAAAAGAATCGCACTGGCGATCTTCCGACTCCTCAACCGAAGTTAGTCACCTCAGTGTCCTGAAGAACAACCTCTCAGACACCCGAGGACTGAACTTCTACTGCAGGAGATTTCCTCAGGGTTTTTCTTCAGGATTTCTAATTGAGCACTTCCTTAGAAATACAGAACTCGTTTTCCTCAACCCCTCCAACAGTGCGGTGTTTTCCTACGACTCAAGAAGTATGAAAAGTCTTAGCGAAGACTACGCTTCAACTTCGTCTTCAGCGCGAACGTCCTTAGGATCGTCCTCAGCTTCAGCTTCAACCGAACGCTTCAGGATCCTGATTCCTCAGGATTTCGCGCAACTTCATTCTTCAGAAAACACACCAATTTCTCCAATGTTCCTCAACATTTTGGGGGGTCGACAACGGTGGTTAACCTCATCCTCAGGGACTGTCTTCCTGTGTATACTCACAAACACATCAGTCCCTCAACCGTTTTGTCATCAAATACTCCAAAATCTCAAAGGGGGCACTAGATGCACTTACACTTGGTTTTTCGGGAAGCTTCCGGGACGCTGATTTTTATATAATTTTTCCGGAATTTATTTGGCACTTTTAATGGCGGGAAAACTGAAATATAAAACAGCAAAAAACAGGAACTGGCAACTGGGTGCATTGAGTTAATAGGTTAGTCCAAATATGATCAAAATTGTATGAATGTTCAATCAAAACATGGCAAAGTCAAACAAATCATGCATGGAGCAAGAAAAAATTATAGATACGTTTGGGACGTATCACTAGGCCAGCCGCGTAACCAGTATGCGTCTCCCGTTCAAAAGGATTAAAGTTATAATATGCATTCATTTGCATATTTATAATATTAATTCGTTCGAATTGTCCAACGTTATCCATGGAAAGCCCCAAGTATGTGTAGATTGGATCGTTTTTCCATGATCTGTTCCTGATCCGACGTGGAATTTCGTCAGCGTCTCCCTGTTGTTTCTCCGGATACACAACCTGTCGGCTTGTTGTCGAGACGTGTATTAGGAGAACAGCGGGGAGGTGCTGCCGAAATTCTGCGTCGGGTCGGGAGCAGAGCATGGGAAAACGAACCCAATCTACACATATTCGGGTGGGATTAGGACCTATCTTTACCTATTAGTGTGTAGGTTAATTAATTGCATATGCCGTAGCTATGTATGATAAAAGCAATAAAAAGTGGACGTAATAAAATTGACAAACTTGTATATTTGTTTTTTAGTAGCTATCTAGTGACAAGATGAGCGATGATTGTGCCAGGATGTACACCGGTCACCCTAATCAGAAAGAGATGACCACTAAATGGGCAATGAAACCAATGATTTTCTGAGAGCGGCGTTTGCAAATGGTCAGAGAAAAACCTGGTGCCCCTGTGTTAGGTGCGACAACTATAAACAGGCGACAAAGGTAGATATGGGTAAATACTGGAAGAAGTGAGATTTTAAGCCTGATTATACGGTGTGGACCTTCCATGGCGAGTCTGCCGGACGTAGGAGAGAGGAGGTGGTCCGCCAGCGCACGGACGAGTACGGAACCGGGATCGAAAACATGGTGCAGTACTTTGACGATGCGCGGGATGAGGACGATGAGATGGAGGAAACTGCGAAGGCCTTCTATGAGATGTTGGAGTCTTCAAAACGTCCTCTCCACGCTCACACTGAGATTTGTCAGCTCGATGCCATCGCACAAATGATGGCTCTGAATGCTCAATTCAACTTGGGCACAGAATGCTACAATGCGATCATGACCCTATTTGGGCGGTTTCTACCAAAAGATCATGTTATGCGTGCAAACCTGTACCAATCGGATAAGATCCTCAAGGTATTTAAGATGCCCTATGAGCAGATACAGGCTTGTGAGAATGGATGTGCTTTCTTTAGGAAAGAGAATGCGGAGGAAGACTATTGTCCCAAATGCAAGTCATCCAGGTATGTTTTGGGAGACAATGGTCAAGGTGAGAAGACGCAAACCAAAATACCAGTAAATGTTCTTCGGTATCTTACCAAGAATTCAACGCTTTTACACGATGTAAGAGACAGCCAGACAGATGACATGGCCCAAATATGGGAAGAGAACATAATTTGATGCAGATGGGAAGCCGATGCTGACTCACCCATCAGATGGTTTAGCACGGAAGCACTTCGATGAAAAACATTGGAAAAAATCTAAGGAGCCAAAGCATTGCCGAATCGCCGTCGGCACGGATGGGTTCAATCCTTTCGGTCTGATGGCAGCCTCATATAGTTGTTGGCCTGTATTTTTCATGCCACTCAATCGCCCCCCCCCCCCTCAGATTATGAAAAGGAAGAACATTTTCCTGACATTTTCGTTGATTACGACTAATGGAGAGACGTAAGTGCACTTCATTACTTTCTTCCAGTACACCGAGGTTTATGCAAATATCTGATGGATTTTTTACTTTTTTGTATTGCAGGGGTTGGGCATACGCCTCGGGTGTCCGCAATCCCAATGACATCCTTGGTGTGCTCATCATGCAGAATTTACCAGGGTTGGTTCATTTTCCCGATGATGATTCGCCGCCGGAGCCTGGACTCTTTTGGGAGCACTATATAGCTGCCGAGGCGCCGTCAAATACGACCGTGAGCGGGCTCGAATGCCACAACAGAGACGACATGGTGTTGAACGGCTATTGGGTAATTTCTCTTTCACACAATGAGAACTTGAGAATAGCTATGTAGTTGGTCCACGTCTCGTGCTATTAATTGCAGGTCTATTACAAGGTCGAAAATTCCATGGAGGAGGAGGCGGGAAAGGTGCTCATCCAAGAGTGTAGGCGCCTCCTGCAGAACACAAGGCACGAGATGCAAGTGCAGGCGGTCCGTGACTACTACACCAAGCGTGGCCTTAAGCGTAGCAAGTCGGAATGCCGAAAGAAGTATCTGACGAGGGACCAGTACATGATGGTAACACCTTCTTGCGTCTTTTAGTTTGATTGATTTGATTCCTAGCTAGCTAGGCCTATAATAGCTAATCTTCCTGTTTACTAACTTAGGCACCACCGAGATGGTGTGCGGATAAGATGGATTGTTGGGAGGTCATTGTGGACCAGTGGTGCTCAGAAGCCTGGTTGGCCATCCACAACAATGCCAAGGACCGGCGCTCCCAGATGCTTGGTGTGCCACACCATCAACGCAGCCGCAACTTAGATGGTTATGGGCAAAAATGGGTATGTGTGCTTTGCCAATATTGTCTTTTACGCACCCACAACTTAGCCATTTACTAATATTATTCTTTGTATTGTCTTTTAGGCGGAGCATAATAAAACAGATGCGCTTGGGGTGTTCGACAATTATGGCATGCCCATACAGCGTCGTACAAGAAGGCCAAGGCACACTCAAAGTCGGATATTTCCACTCCTTCGACTTTCACCAACGTTGCCTCTTACAGTAAGATGAAGGCTTATACTGAGGTGGCGAAGGAGAAGAACGGGCAGGAGTATACCCCGATTGGGAAGCCTATTGACCCTGAGCTGGTGATGATCTCTGGTGGCGGAAGGTGCCATGGCGCCATGGCCATTGGAGATAAGTTGATTCGGTGCAATAGGACTCTTCCTTAGATCAAGGCGCGCCAAACGAGATCTTCTCCTGCTATAAGGACTCGTGCGTGGCCATTCGATCTCTCTATCGAGGTTAGCCATAAGGACTCTAGCATTCTTGTATTCTCGCATCGAATATTTCAATGCTAAATACAGGAGTGGGGTTGCAGGAAGCTCTTGAGAGAGAGAGAGAACGATAGAATACCTAGCGGATACTCAAGGAGAAGGAGCGGTTGGCGGAGGAGAAGGAAGCAGAGAGAGAGAGGTTGGCGGAGGAGAGGACGCCGAAGGCTCTTGAGGAGGCTGCGACATGCCACGATGCGTCGAACCGGGCCTTGTACGAGCTCATCGTGGTAAGTCACTTGTTCATATTCACCCAAAGAATGCATGTTATAATGTTTTTTTATATTAGGAACTAATATGATTGACTCGTGGAAAACAAATGTGTAGACTATGTGCGAGAAGACTGGCCAGACCGCTCCACCGATGCCGATCATTTCTCCTATGGGGACGGTGAGTATATTTCAATGATCATCAATACCATATTGAGTGGCGTCGTGCTAACCGCTAGTTGATATTTTCGTGCAGCATAACTCTCAGGCTACATCCCATTTCCCTTCTCCCCCGTGCAACCCGACTAATGCTTCTCAGCCACCTCAGCCTTGAGGGCTACACTCCCGTAAGTTGTGTTGTATATTTTGCTTTATAAATGGTTTGTTAGTTTGAAAATGCATATTTCGCTTCTAAAATATTACTAAATTCTTAAATATAGCTAAGTTAGCTCAATAATAGCATAATTAGCCAGATTTTCTCACAATATGATGAAGTTAGCTTGATTTACTCACAAAATGCTAAAGTTAGCTTAATTGGCTCAAAAAAAATCCTAAAGTTAGCTTAATTTCATGAAAATATGCTAAAGTTAGCTTCATTTGTTCAAAGATGCCAAAGTTAGCTTAATTTGCTCAAAAATGGTAAAATTAGCTTTATTGCCTCAAAAATGACTAAAGTAATGCATTGATAGAGTTGCTGCATTTTCACTTGTAAAGAGAAGAAGAGAAGAAGAAGGAGAAGAAGAAGAAGAAGAAGAAGAAGAGAAGAGGAGAATCAGAGGCTCATTCTTCTTCTCTTCTCTTCTTCTTCTTCTTATTCTCTTCTCATTCTTCTTCTCTTTTCATTCTTCTTCTTCTTCTTCTTCTACTTCATCTTCTTATAACTTTCTTCCCTTCATTTTGCAGATTTGCTTATTGGGAGTAATGTAGTCCTGCATTTGGAGACTATGTGCTTTTTTGGTGACTATGTGTCATGTATAAACTTTGATTTGGAGACTATATGCTATGTATATAAGCTTAAAGACCTTGTTCACATGTTTTCTTTGTATGAAAACATTTTTGGAGACTATATATTGTTGATAAGTATCATATACTTCTTGTTGGATACTATATATTGTTATTGGAGATTATATATATATATATATATCTTTTTGGTCAAAATGCAGGGATTTAAAAGAAAACAGAAAAACAATGTTGTAGCACCCTCTTTGCCGTCTGCAGGCAGTCGGCAAAGGGCTTTGCCGTCTGCTGGTGGTCGGCAAATGGGACATGTGGCACCCAGCTGTGCAATCTGGCAACAAACTGGGTGCCATTTGGTCCGGTTTCCGTCTACATTACCTTGGCAGATGGCAAACCAATACTCTATGCCATCCGTCAGGCAGACGGCAACGATTTGACATTAGCTGACCTACTGATGATTTCAGAGGTGCTTTGTCGTCTGTCACTAGACGGCACACCTCGCTGTTAACGGCCTGACGGAGGGGTTGCAAATCTCTTTGCTGTCGTGCTTGCTCTGCCGTCTGCCTACCGTTATGCGGTCGGGAAAGCTCTTTGTCATCGGTCGATATTGTGCAGATGGCAAAGCTCCTCTTTGCCAAAGAAACAACAGACATGAGATGTGTCGTCCGTGGAAAGACGGCAAAACACTTTGCCGACCATTAAAGGTATGTTTGCCGTCTGCCATGGCAGACGGCAAACAAGAGAATTCCAGTAGTGGATGTTGCTGCAACGTGCATGAGTTCGGGAAGAGGATGAGATGACTATGAAACGTTTTCTCCATGGGTTGAAATTTACCATCAAAATTATTGTTTGACATCATCAATACTATAACATGAATGACTTGCTACATCTTGCAAGGGAGGCTGAATCACAGCTTGCAGAAGAGGCTCAATTGAATTCAAGATATTCACCATCTAGCAGGTTTTCTCCTAGGACGTCATCTGTCATGCCTATGGATAGCAATGGTGTTCACAACTGCCCTTCTTCTTCATAATCCAAACCAGCCTCCTCCAATGATTCTACGGTGAAGAAGTCAGATGCTCCTGCCCCTAGTGCAGGCTCCAATATGTCTACAGCTCGCAATCGAGTGATGAGTTGTCATGCTTGCGGTAATCCGGGTCACTTCAAACGAGATTTTCCCAATAGAAAGGTCATGTTTGTCAAAGAATAAACCGACGAGTATGAAACCTGTGATGATGAGGAACTAGCCGAAGCTAAGGACAGTTGATACACAAGTGAAGACGACATGGACGCTTTTGTGTCGCGTTCCCCCACTATTGTTATCTCGCAGCGTGCTCTTACTGTGCAGACACATGCTGAGTCACAACACTGCAATTTGTTCCATAAAAAAGCATTAGTTGGCCCCAACAAAGCTTGCAAACTGATCATTGATGGAGGTAGATGTCACATTCTTCCAAGCAAGGAGTTATGTGCCAAGTTAAATCATAAATATTCCCCTCACCCGTATCCATATTATGTGCAATGGTTAAGTGACAATGGTAAGATGAAGGTGAGTAATATGGTGCGCGTAAATTTTGAGATAGGCCCATACCAGGATTCTATTGAGTTTGATGTAGTTCCTATGACAGTTTGCCATCTTCTATTGGGTCGACCATGGTTATATGATCGCCATGTGCAACACAATGGATGTGCCAATACTTATCACTTGGAGTTTAAGGGCTAGAAAATTAATCTTCAGCCTATGTCACCGCAACAAATTGTGAATGAGTCTCGTCAGAAAGTAGAAGTGAATGTAGGATCCACACCTTCACGAAAGAACAATGTAATAGCTATGAGTGATAATATAACGAAAAGTGATCGAGTGAATAGTTTGCTTATATTAGCCACCAAAGAAGACATGAGAGAATTTAGTGAGGATCCTACAGCCATGCTGATGTAGGACAAACCTATGGGTTGGCCCGATATTCACGAATTTGAGGTTGATTTCACGAAGAACACGAAGACCACAAGGGGAAATCCACAAGGAATCAACACAAATAGAAGGAAGGGAACAAGATCCACTAGTACAAACACTCAATCATACACATAGCATACACACATTATCCAACATCAACAAAGGTAAAGATACATGGGTAGTTCCTCCAAATCCTATGGGAGTTGGGACTTGAGAGAGATAGATGGATCTATTCTTCCTCCATGTGCTATAACCTGGAGGTCTAAGGCTCAACCACAGAAGAAGCCTTTCTGCCTTAGAAGTAGTAGATCCCTAGAAGGGGGAAGATCCCCAAGGGGAAGGAAGATGAGAAAAGCTCTCTCAAGTTTAGTATATAAGAGAGGTGGATCTTGAGAAAGAGAGAGAGAGAGATCTAGTCTTCCTCAAGTGCAATAACATGGAGGTCGGAACATCAACCGTAGAAGAAGCCTCTCTCCCCAAGTAGTGGTAGAACCCTAGAGGTGGAAGACCCAATTGGAGAAGTACAAGAGAAAAGCGAGGAGGGGGATATATAGTTCTGGTTAAGTGAACGCACTACTATGGCTATAGATAATATGGACACTAATGGCGCACCACATGTGCAGTGCGCCATTACTAAATAGCAATGGAGCACCATGACACGGTGCGCTATTACTGCCCAAACAAGCAATGGCGCATGTGCCCACAAGTGCGCCACTGCCCATTCGCTCCTGGACCAGCCACCCTCCCCTAACTTAGCAATGGCGCAATACCTGAAAGTGCGCCGTAAGCCACCAGGGATGCTTATGGCGCATATCTGGGCCGTGCGCCATTACTATTCTTCCCCCCCCTATCTGACTTGGGACCACCTCTCCCCTGACTTTGCAATGGCGCACTTCTTGAAAGTGCACCATAAGCCACCAAGTATTCTAATGGCGTATATCTGGGTTGTGCTCCATTACTATTCTGGTCCCCCCTCTCTGATCCGGGCCCACCTCTCCTAGTGTTAGTAATGGCGCACCCCTCCGTCGTGCACCATTAGCTACCATACTTAGTAATGGCGCATATTGGTGAAGGTGCGCCATTACTAAGTCTGGGAGCAGCTAGATGTTTTGGAAGACCGCCTACCACACTCACTTTCTCCACCTCCACCTCCAACAAGCTTCTCTCTCGGTTCCTTCCTTCTCGTCACCTTATTTTCACCATAGATCTACCAAAAATAAGCAGTTGTATCTCCTTTTTTCATTGGTAAGTAAGGCATCTCTCTTTATTGTTGTGTAGATCTAGTTTGTTCTCTCTCAAACACACCTATTTGTCGGTGTATATGTGTGGTGCGATGTGATGATCATGGGGTATATATGTATGTGTGTTGTGATAATGGGTGTGTGATGATCATATGGGATATGTATGTACATGAGTTTGCAGGTACCTCACATGCGATAGTTGCCAATATTTTGCCAGAATGTTCATTCATTTCTGTTTCAGCAAAAATTTGGCACACTTTGCATTCTTTTTTGTCGTAATAATTAGGTAAGGTCGTGCCAAAAAAAATTGGTTCTAGAACATCGTTGTGCTCTATGCCCCGTAGGAGACCATGGTGCGCAAGATGACCGAAGGAATCGTGGATAGGTTTTTGAGCTCCGCGAAGGCCGAGATGATTCAAAAGAACAAGACGGAGATAATATGTCTGTGCCAAAGATGCAGGCTGAAGAACCTTATGAAATCGGATTCGAACACCATAAAAGGGCACCTGCTCATGTGTGGTTTAATGGATGGCTATCGTTAGGAAGGTGATGAATATGATTATGAAGTCGTCCACGGTGGCCTGGCAACAGTAAGAAATAACGAAGGGCAGTAGGGCAATAGCACCGAGGGCGGGCGAGAAGACGAAGAATCTCCCGGACATGATCACAATGTAGGACACAATCATCATGTAGAAGATGCCGAACATGATCATGATGAGGAAGATCAAGACGAAGGGCATGACCATCATGAATATGAAGATGCCGGAGAATACAGCGATGGACCATCGTTCATGGGCTGGGTGCAGGACCTTCATCTTCAAGAGTTGCTTCCGAACCAGGCGAGTAATCATGCAAGAGCTGTCGCTCGAGAGAAAGCCAAGATGAATCAACTTGAGATAGACGCAGTTACTCCGTTGTATGAAGGATGCAATCCTAAGGATACCCGCCTGAAAGTAGCGCTCATGGCTCTAGAGATGAAAGTAAAACACAATAGGATCGAGACATGCTTCGACGAAAACATGTCATTTTGGCAAGAACGTCTTCCCAAGGGGAACACTTGCCCGACCAGTTTCAATGAGGCGAAGAAAATCATGTGTCCTTTGGATTTACCGCATGCTAGATACCATGTATGCGCTAACGATTGCATCATTTATCGTCATGAGTACGCGGAGTCTACTGTATGTCTGAAGTGTGGCATTAGTCGATACAAGAAGAACAAGAAAGCTCCTCAAAAAATGGTGTGGAACTTTCCGATCATTCCTTATCTGCAGCGTTATTTCACGTACCCTAAGCAAGCTAAGCTCATGCGTTGGCATGCAGAAAGGAAGAAGCTGAAAAAAATGATCCAAAAAAAGACAGGATGTTGAGTCGCCCTTCTGATGGGACCCAGTGGGAGGCATTGAACTTTGAAGAGGACTTTGGGAAGGATCCAAGGAACGTCGTGTTGGTCGAGAGCACCTATGGATTCAATCCTTTCGGGAACCAGAGCAGCACACATAGCACCTGGCCAGTGTTTGTGTGCATGTACAACATCCCCCCTGGGAGTTCATGAAGAGGAAGTACATGCACATGAGTTTGCTAATTGAAGGGCCGAAACAACCAGGAAATGACCTCAATCTGTATCTGGGGCTCCTGAAATAGGAGCTAGATACGCTATGGAGAACGCCAGTCAGTACGTGGGACGCTCTAGAGGGAACATATGTCCCTATGAAAGCCGCACTGCTCACGACGGTGCACGACTATCTCGGTTTAGGATATGTCACGGGGCAGGTGGTCCAAGGACCCTGTGGATGCACCAGGTGCATGGATGACACAACGTATAACCAGTTTCCTAAGGATCCCGGGTCTTCAAAAACCGTGTTCATGGGACATCGAAGATGGATTCCTCACAATGACCCATGGAGAAAACGCACGGATCTGTTCGATGGAACAACCGAACTCGGAAAGGCCCCACGTAGGAGGAGTTGCACCGAAATAGACATGATGTTGAAAAATTGGAAAAAGTGCCCACCACCAGGAAAGATCAATTCTAAGCGAAAGGCGCCAAAGCCGCTGCTAAATGTATGGAAAACGAGGTCTGTTTTTTGGGACTTGCCGTACTGGAACATCCTCGGTGTGCCGAACATCTTGATGTCATGCATATCACGAAGAATGTGTGCGAGGGTCTGTTTGATACCCTGCTCAACATGCCAGAAAAGACCAAAGATGGGCCGAAAGCAAGGGCAGACTTGCTATCAATGGGCATCAGGGAGGAGCTTCATACAAACCGCCCTAATGATTATCATGACGACGATGATGATGATGATGATTATGATGAGCCATCGGAGGACACGGAAAGTCGTCGCAAAGGCAAAAAGGCCAAGAAGCAGAGCGAGCATTACTGCCCCCCCCCCCCCGCGCGCGCGCGTGCGCGCGCGTGCTTAACTCTAAGTCAGAAGGATATCCAGCAACTTATCAACTGCCTCCTAGGAATAAAACTTCCTTACCATTTCGCGGGGAAGATCAGCAGATACCTAGACTCAGCGAAGTAGAGGTTCAGCGGGATGAAGTCTCACCTGTCACGTGCTGATGACGCAGCTACTTCCGGTTGCAATGCGCGGGATCATGGAAGACCACGTCCGTAAAACGCTATTTGGCCTATGCGACTTTTTCGATGTCATCTCTCGGAAATCGGTTGGCGTGAGGCAACAAAGAAGGTTACAAGAAGAGATCGAGGTGATACTATGCGAGCTCGATATACTTCCCGCCCACATTCTTTGACGTCATGGTGCATCTCCTCGTCCATATCGTGGATGATATTATCCAACTTGGGTCGACGTTCCTGCACAGCACGATGCCGTTCGAAAGGATGAATGGTGTGATCAAAGGATACGTATGCAATAGGGCACGTCCAGATGGAAGCATAGCCCAGGGCTTTCTGACCGAAGAGTGCATCTCCTTCTAGACGAATTATCTACGCATCGATAACCCCGTTGGTCTGCCCATCAACAGGCACCTCGGCAGGCTCACTGGATGTGGTCACCGCGAGGGTCGCCACGAAATGCATGTCGACTTCTAGGATCGAATCGCCGACTTTGAAAGAGCAACTGTAACAGCCCAGTTTTCACAAAAATTAATTTTTTTTTTCGGTGTGAATTGTTTGATTGTCTGATTGTTTGCGGTGTTTGCATCCCCGATTTATCGATCGACGATTATTTTCCCCCCTCGTATCTCGTACCGGACGTAGACCGACCCTTAGCCCCCTGACACTCGACCTTTGCGACACCGGGTTTCACCCGATCACCATCGCGAAAACCGCACGAGTCCAGCCGCAGCCAACGAAACGAAAAACCCCGTTTAATAATTAAACGGGATATTTTATAGCGCGCTGGAAAGTGTTCTCGGAACGGTTCCAGCGCTAGGTGAACGCCTCCGGCTCGACGCGCTGATCGCGTAGTTTTAAGTTTTACCCGAATCGGAGGTACTGCGGACCCCCGGCGGTAGGAAACGTGAGCACCGCGCGCGCGAGAGAAAAACCGGGGATGTTTTTGCAAACTGCCAGCCACCGGGGCTATATATAGACCACCACCCCACTTAGGGTTTTCCCTAAGCACCTAGGCAGCCACTAGCCCCCCCCAGATCTGGAAAAATCCCCCATTTTCGCAGCAACCCTAGCACTCTCAGATCTGGACCGTCATATCTCGCTATCCGACGGCCCAGATCGCGCCCACCTCCTCTCTCCACTTTCTCTTTCTCCTCTCTCTCTCCAAGCCGCCGCCTCCACCTCGCAGGTCGCCGCCGGCTCCAGCTCTGGCCAGCCAGCCGTCGGCCCTCTCCTCTCTCCCTCTCCTTCCTCTCCTCCTTCCCTCCATCTCCTCTTCTCACCGCCCCACCCTCTCCCTTGCAGGTCGCCGCCGGTGGCCGACGGGACCCGAGCCACCGGAGCGCCATGGACATGGCCGGTCGACCTCGAGGTCGCGCCGCCGCCCCCCTGCTGCCTGCGGGCCTCCACCACGCCGGGATCTCGCAGATCCGGCCGCGCCAGGCCGCCTCGACCCCCCCCCTCCGGCCGCCGGAGAGCCGCCGCTCGATGCCGGCGTTGAAGACCGCCGCCGCCACGTCCTGGCTGCTGTCGGGAGGAGCCCGACCTCCCCTCCAGCGCGCGTGGACGGCCAGCTGGGCCGGCCCAGCCAGCCGAGGCCCACCTCGGCCGCAAGCCAGGCCCAAGCCAGCCAGACCGCCTCCTCTCTCAGGCCGGTGGGCCAAGGCCCAGTGTGTGAGGCCCTTTTTATATTTTTTTTCCTGAGAGCTGCGAATTTGACTAAGTCCCTGTGCATTTTGATGCTGATTCTGTTTCGCGGAGTAGATTGCGTGCAAACGATAGCTCGGATGAACGTGCCCCTAAAACGAATATTGCTCAGAATTGCGTGTACTTCAATTCATCTTTTGTGAGCATTTGCATTTGAGGTCATCTTGATTGTGTAATTGTGTGCTAAACATGGCATCAGATCGTTAATTGCAAACTGTTGATTAATTGCTGCTGAAACTGTTGCTTGATTGAAACTTCGGGCGACGGTTGCGTCGCAACCGTACGTCGGAATTGAGTGATTCCTTTTGCGTTGCGTTAAGCATTGTTTCTACTTAAGTTCCATGCATTCACATGCCATAATTGCTTGCTGCATCATGATTGTATCTTGCTCCAAAGTAGCTACCCTGCTGTTAGTGTGCTGCTGTTTATATTTTGTTGCAACTTCGGTCGACGAGTGTGTCGCGACCGTTTATCGGAATTGAGTGATTCAAATTGCATATTATTAAGCATCATGTCTACTTTCATTACAAGTATTGCATTTCCATGATATGCTTTCTGGTCATATAGTTTTTGAGCTCCAAAGTTGCTATGCTGCTGTTTTTAACAGCCACCTCTGTTTTTCTCTAAGTCCGTTACTTTGCGATGCCATGTTGTTTGCTTAATATCTTTTGATCTATGATGCCTTTTTGCATGATTCCTTTTGCCATGCCTTCCTTGTCATATCTACTTTAGTTTCATGTCATTTGTGAGCATGTTTGCATTGATTATCCTGTCTATGCATTGCTCTAAAGTGTGCTTCGTGATGTAGGCAGATTGTGCCCGTAACTTGTTTTGCCTGTATCTTTTTAACCGTAACTCCGTTTGGAGTGTGCCTTATATGTAACTTGATTAGTTTTTCGTGTACTTTGTGTTTATGCTATTGTTTTCTATTGTTAACCAACCTAAAATATGGTTTAGGACAGAATAGTACCAAATGTTTTAATCGTCGTGCGGCACTTAGTGTTATGCCATGTTTAGGATTGTGCCTCACTTAAATTGACTAGCATAGGTAGTTTACTTTGTGCTTCACCTTTTATCATGTTTTGTGCTATGCCATGCTTGCTTGAGTTGCCATGTTAATAACCGTTGGTTGATCACCTGTTGCTAAGCAACTTGAACCACCGTAAATGTGCGGTATTCGTTGTGTGTGACCGATACCCCACTTAAACTGTTAGTAACCGTTCTCGACGATAGATCCGTATCGCGTTGCCGTGTCGTGTGATGTCTTCTTGATCTTGTGTTTCCCGTAGTAATAGAGTGCCTACTCGTTGATTTCTTTCCAGTGTTTATCGTCTTGTGTCTTCCGCGGGTACCTTCGGAGACGATGCGAGCTTGCGATCAACTACACCTTCGGAACCCGACTTATCAACAAGCAAGGACTATACATTACTTATGATCCATTCTATTTCAACCAGCGATTTGCATGCTAGTCTAGGTTAGGTTCGATGTTTGATCCTACCACATGTTTACAGCCTCTTTCAAACCGATACAGCCATGTCCCCTCCCAGCAAACCATGTACTGCTATGTTACTATTGCTCGTTGCTCAGCCCCTGCTTAGTATGCATGCTTAGGATGCTACGACGTTACCCTGTTACTCCTTGGTTTGGGCTATCACATTATTATATTGTTGTTGATGATATGATTATTATAATGTTGACTATATTCGACGAAGGATGGAAGGTCTAGGCTATCCCGCCCCGACGCTTTGTTCCATTCGAGTCACCTAGGATCCGAGTTCCGGGTATTGGTTTTAAGACTGAGCGTGCCTAACCGCGTGTGGGATTTTATGGGGTCCCCTTTTCTGACCTACCTAGCTTCAAACATTTCGAGTGGTGGCCCAAGCTGATTTACCATTTGAAACCGTGTGTGTGATGGTCAGCTGCCAGTAGTTTTCAAACCAACCTGGACCAGTGAGGACATAGTTCCCTTGCTGGCCCACCTTGTACGGCTGAGGACCCGGTTTCCCATGTTTGATTTACCGGCTATCCAAACCCGAGACAGACGGTAGAGACCGATTCGAGAGCGCGACCGGCTTTATAGTTGGGTGTCGACTCACCGGGGGCCACCCGGATTTGTTCGTTGTTAGTTAGAGGGACCTGTCGTTTCGGATCTCTCGGAACTAAATCATAAAATGGTTGCCTATAATGGGTAGCAACTGAGAGAGATGGGCGTGTGTGCGAAGCCTCGTAATGGGCAGTTGGTACACCCCTGCAGGGTTAAATCTTTTCGAGAAGCCGTGTCCACGGTTATGGACGACTTGAGACCTACTCCTTGTTCATAGACAACAACAACTGAGATAATCTTAATATAACTTGATCAATGTGTGTGTGTGCCTTGACTGCTTCTTCTTCGTCGAGATGCGAAGAGGAGGACAAGGATAGGATAGGTGTTATGCTTGCGTAAGTAGCTGATAGCAGACTTTATGGAGGCGATTCCTCATCGAATGCTTGGCTTCTTATCTTACTCTCTAGATCGTTAGCCACTTCATAAATGCTAGTGCGGCAGCAACCTCACCACTTACCCCTTCCTTACCGTAAACTACTAGTTGTCCTAGAATGACGAGTGATGAAGTCCTTGCTGGGTCAGATGACCACTACAGTTGGATGCTGAGTACCTCTGTACTCATGATACTACCCCCAAACTCTTTTCAGGGTTCTTGATCGGCAACAGGTATGGTGATCGACGTTTCACGTGGAGACTCGACGACGACTAGTTAGGCGGATCCCGGCGGAGGGCCTGGACCCGTGTGGTTATGGGGATCGATGTTTTTCTCTTTGCCACTAGGCATTTGATTGTAGTTTGTACTCAGACATATATCTTCCGCTGATGTATTGTATTTGAGGCAGTTGTATGCCAATTGTATGAGATGTTGTATCCTTGTATCTGTAATGTTGTGATATCATGTTGGAAATCCGGGGCATATGACTTCGTCATATGTCGCGGTGGGACCGATATGTGCTTCGTCCCCGGATCTGGATGGAAACATCTAGATCTGGAACAGTACCGCATATCAGGCCTTACAGCAACCCTAGTCGCGCTGCAACACATTGACTTGGTCGATCCTTGGGTAGTAGAGCACAAAACCTCAATTGAGAAGACGTACCATGACCGAGGCCAACAGTGGAAGGACGGAGATGTACTCAAAGAGCACAACTTATGCCTCACGCGTTGGTTCAAGGATAAGCTTCTATCGTACCCTTTACATGAGGACTCTTCCGAGGAAGAAAAACTCGTATTCACCTTGTCAGAGGGCACCGAGCACAACCTGATGACATATTAGGAGTACGATATCAACGGCTACACATTCTACACCGAGGAAAAGACATGAAGATCGATTATAAGAACTCCGGGGTAACGATGGAAGCCTACACCGGTAAAGTCAAGAAACGATACTACGGAAGGATCGAGGAGATCTAGGAGCTCAGCTACGCTGGAGAGAAGGTGTCGATGTTCCGCGTCAGATGGTCCAAGATCATCGTAAAATAAAGTCGGTATTTCACCACCATGGTTATACCCGAAGCCAAATCCAAGACCGCGGGCGCAAACATCACCGCGAAAAATGAGCCATCGGTACTGGCTAGCCAAGTGGACTAATGCTTCTTCATTACCGACCCGGCAAAGCCCAGCTGTGTTTTCGTGTGGAGAGGCAAAAGGAACATCATTGGAATGGATGGAGCCGCCAACGAGCAAGACTTCGACAAGTACGGCGACCCTAAGATTGAATATGACGACGATGATGATGCAGTACCATACAAATCAAGAAGAAGCAGGACCACCCTACCTAAAGGCGTTCGCCCGTTCAAGAGAAGAAATCAAGGGGTTCCGGGGCTAAATTATGCAAACCCGAAAAATAAGGGCAAAAGGATTGTCAAAAGATGATAGCTAAGATCCAATCACGACGTGCCTGCCGCGTGTGTGTATGTGGGAATTTTATATCATTTTTCTATGAAGATTGATGTGTCTAAATTTTTTGAGATATTTGAGACATTATATATTACTATATATGTTTGGAAATCTTTTAAATATTATATTATTTTAAATATACTACATAGTTATAAATGTTTTAGAGTATTAAAATTGCTATGTGTTTATTTTAAAGTGTTTGGATGTTTATCATCAGGTTAAAATAAATATTTAAAAAGGGGCAAAAAGTGGGGTTGTCAGGATTCAAATCTGGGTGACTTCTTTACTATATCAAGGGAACCAACCACTAGGATATGTAAGTTGTTCTGTCCACAACCACACACAATGATATTTTAAGAAGCTATTCCTACTAATGCTAATGACACACCTCATAAAAGTGTGCCATTGCTATCCCGATGCTTATGGCGCACATCCTAAAAGTGCGCCATTGCTATCGTCGTACCATACCGGCCTACCTAACCCCACCACTCATCTATCTCCTCTCGCGCAAAACCTAGATCTCGCCCTCACACACCCATCCCCACCTGTCCCACGACCGCCCCTCCGCGTCGCTCATCTCCGACGACCCCCTCCGCTCCGGTGGCCTCCCTCTCCCTCCCTCCTTCTCACTCTCTCCCTTCCTCTCTCTCTCCCTCTCTCTCTCCCTCCCTCTCACCGTGCGCCCCTCCTCTTCAGTAGCGCCCGTCTCCGGCGACCCCTCCACTCCGGTAAGCCTCCCCCTCCCTCCCTCCCTCTCTCTCACAGTGAGTCCCCTCCTCTGCAGCAGAGCCCGTCTCCGGCGACTCCCTCGTATCCGGTGACCCCCTCCGCTTCGGTAAGCCCCCCTCCCTCCCTCTCTCTCTCTCTCACCGTGCGGTCCCTCCTATGCAGCAGAACCCGTCTCCGCCGCCGATCCAGGACCCCCCTCCCAGGAGCAGCGCCGTCGGCTACTCCATAGGCAGGTAGCCACCACTCCTTCCTCCTCTCTTGTTTCTTTTTGCTGGATTATTTTTCCTGAATTCAAAACCTGTTCATAGTAGCTAGACATTGATACACAATTTGGAGAAATGCAGAAGTGGATGCTCTGCTCTGCTCTGTTTCTCTTATGCTTAGCTATTAGTAATGAAAATTATGCACCTATATATTTCAATGGAAATGTAAACCTAGGACATGCCAGAACGACGTGCATCGTTTCTACATCAGTTGGTTGTGTGTTACTTTGGCACCATACAATACCTTTCATCCCCGATATTGCATCTTGATCGAATGTTTAGACTGCTTATGATCAGTACCTAAGAACAAACATGGCGACTGCAGCCGGTTGGGCGATGACTACATCTACATGTCTATGCTGGTATGTACGAGGATAATGTTTGACTGATTATTAAATCCACCAGATTGTCTAATGCATGAAAAACACTTATTAATTCTCGTAGAATGGTTTCATGTTGATAGCAGCATATCCTTTCATCGTGAAAATAAATAGAGCAAATTTTACGCTGGTTCAATTCTATATAACCGGGGCTTTCACTTCTCATTGTGTGCTCTTTTGATGTTTATACATGCTTCAGTTTCGAGCAAGAGTAGCAGTTAAGATTGTCCTCCACCATCTCTCTACTCGGGGACTCCGTTGTCCCTGAATCTTTCACCATAAGACGGTACTTCCTGTGTTTTGTCAACCGATATTGTGAGCCTCCGTTCACATGAAGTATAATCTTCTGAATGTTGTTGGGAAGGCTGAAAACTGTCACGTCCCATTTTTCTCTTAACTTGTTCTTTAACGCCTCTGCGTATGATTGGAGATTCATGCTTCTTGTTGTCGACTGTGCTTGGTGGATCCTGTTGTCTGTCACGATAGCCTCTTTATCAGGAGGCTGAATGTAATTGACACAGTATGCACATCGTTCACATACCCAGTTTTTTTACTATCTCCTAGCACCATTTCAGCTTCATTATTAACTAAAATATTGAGATTCTGGGTAGAAGTAGTTCAAATATTATAGGAAGCAAAATCTTCCAAGCAAAATCTCATTTGAGGAATATCTTTATCTAGATATATGGTTCTTTGCATGTTTCTTTATCTATAGCATGTAACAACCACAATCATTTTCTACATGTTTCCTTAGGAAAAGTATTTAGAGGTTATTTAATCTGTATATATAACAAGTAACAACTACGGTCCATTTCTACATTTTTCTTTAGGAAAAGTAATTAGAGGTTATTTTATCTTCTGTTGGAAGTTTACAATGAGGTTATTTGAGAAAATGAATAAGAGAACAATTATACTTGTACACATACAGATCAACTGAATTTTCATGTTTTACTAAAACAAGGAGATCAACCAGCAGGTACAAAGTTTTCCTAAATAAAACTGTTGCTGCTGCTGTGTCCTATGGCTGGATTTAAATGCTGGATTTTTTTGTGTGGAAGGAAAACCTCTAAAATAGTTTGAAAAAAAACTTTCTTTTGGATCTTTTCCTATTTGACAAACATAAAATTTTTACTTGACTCCAGCATTCACAATACTTTTTAGCCTAGATGTGGATCATTGTTATGACTTACTGCTTGAATTTTGACACAAATATTTTGGTGCTGCTTAGGGTAAAGGAGGACAAGCTGCGAAAACGTAAGCCAGTCTAATTCATTACTTCCTCTTGTTTATTTTAATTTTTTTCCTTCTAATTCATTCCCGTGAGTTAACAATTTGATTGGTTCATTTATTTTATGTATATTGCCTTCTTTGGCACTAGTTGATGAGATTAAGGGCAAGGATAAAGCCACAAGGGAGCTCCAAACTTCTGCTGCTCAACTAAACAAGATTCAAGACATCGGGTATGTAGTGTACATCACAACTCACCATGATTTCCATACACTGTTCCTGCACTTACTCGGCCAATTTTGGAAATGCATTTACATCATTTTTAGACCTCTGGTGTGGGCACTATTAGACTTTACCATCTAGCCTTATAGTGTGTTCCATCATCATTTTTTACTTAGACAGTAAAACATCCATATTATCGACATCCAGATTGACCAGCTGCACTAGAATTTACTCGACAACAGCATAAGCAGAGGTCTTGTAATTGTGCAATGAGTACTAGATTGTGACTGGAAACTGCCAAATATAGGAAAAAATTCAGAATTTTAAGTGGAATGTAGCAAGGTGGTACATGTTGATTGGATAGCTTGTTTTGCCGCTGATATTTGTAGTGCTTGCTTCAAACTGTTTTGCTACAAGTACCATAATTTGCACTGAAGATACTATGTTCTACTGCCTTATCATTTCCTGGCACTACATCACATAAATGTTCTCATATACATGTTGAATAAATTGCAATGTTTGCCCAATAAGAATTGTCCATGTATGATCTGTTAGAACATTCATTATGTGCACTACTAGAAGTAGCATTAGTGTGCTACTAACAATATTAGAACATGGTTTGCCATGATTGTGCTAATAAAAATGCCATGTGAAAAGTATAAGATTTTTCATATGAACATGTAATTCAACTACCATGAAGGCTCACAAATGCCTCTTGGTTATTTTCCTCTTATCCAAAGAAACAGTAGGATCCCCTGTGTTGGACGACGCTAAACGAGGAGACATCCGTGTGTACCTGTAGGCACAACTTTTGAATAGTAGTTGTCTAGGACCTACACTTATTTTCTTACGAATTTTCTTTTGTGAATTGCACCAGAATGATGTTGTTTGTGTTCTGTTATTCCTGATAGTGAATCCACATACCCTTTTGTTAATTTTCAGTGCACATTGCTTGCTATTCTAGTTCCAGTTGTTATTCCAAGCTAGTTCTAGTGGTAGCATCTTTTTCTACGGTATGCTCTTTTCTTGCTGCTGACAAGTTGGTACTGACAAGTAATTACATGTTATTCCACTTTCCTAATTTTCAGTTATAAGGCCTCTGTAAACTCTATTTATGCCTGTATTGCCCAATCTCTATTTATGCCTATATGCTTGTTGTGCCTATATGTAGGCCTTTTTGTGCACGTACAAATAATGACCCCATTCTCTCGAAATGCTGATTAATTTCCGTTTCGGTTGAGAATGGGGTCCTAGCTCAAGAATATTAGCAAAGGTCATGCCGAATTTTTCCATGAATTCGTGCATGACCTTTGTTAATTTTCTTGACCTAGAAGGTGCTTTGCATGAACTTTTTGTAGTTATTTATATTTACTAGTTATTTTATGGTTGCACATCATTCACTTGACCAAAAATTTTCAAACCTACCTTTTATTTTTCCTTTTCTAATTTTCCTCTAAATGCGAGAGGAATAGATACTAGCTACCCTGATCTCATCCAATCACTCTAGTATCATTTTTGCTTATCCTATTTAGTGGGTGTAGATGGCCGACAATGATGTGTCCTCCGGTTCGCACCAGAAGCAATATTCGGTGATGAGCATGGATGATCAACAACCTCAACCCCGCTCTGAGGGCATCGGGGATGACTCTACTGATATCGAGTACACAACCGCTAGCGGGGATGATTGTTGTGCCGCCGAGGCCGATCCCGCCACTGATGATGGCAGCCAACCCACAGATAGACAACCCACATATGGCAGCCAACCGAAGAGGCAAAAAAAGGACAGGCGCCCGAGCAAGCTAGGCACCGTCAAGGAGGAATTTATCGAAGTGGCTAAAAATGGGCTTCCAACGGCGCCCGAACATTTAAGGCTTCCCGACCGAGCAAATTTGCCAGACAACTCGGGTGCATTCTCCAGGGCACCGTCTCGATCAACACCGAGAATCTAAGGCTTCCCGACCGAGCAAATTTGCGCAACCTCCTCTTCATGAAACTAAAAAACTGATACAAGTTCCCCTCTCAATTTGCAAACAAAAACCTCTTAGGAATAATGTGAACAGTGCCGCCCTCAAGAAGATGAGCACAGCCCTGGCTACTTGGCGAACCAATGTGGAGAAAATGATTAGTAATGGTGTTAGTTACAAGAAGATCAGGAAGGAAAATCCTTCGATCAGCGAAACTGACTACCAGGAGTTAAAGCTCAAGTGCGACGAAACCACAACCAGTGAATCGAGTTAGTGGGGGAAAGATATGCGGGAATGGAACTTAGGGGTCCACCGACACGGTCCCGACGGTTACAGAGTGGCGGAATCGATATGGCACAAGGAGGACGCGGAGCGTGCCGCGCAAGGCCTACCGCCCCTTTTCAATAAATACGGCGATAAGCCTACCGATAACTATGTCAGGGCCCGGTAACAGGGGAGCTTACGACGGATCCGAAGGTGTAGGAGCTTGAGCGTCTTCTGGTAAAGAATACCTCCCCATGTTTAATTAGCTCCATATGGTTGCATTTTAAAATTAATGAAGCCAAATTTCTGAATGGTCCCCGGGTTTCTTGTGCAGGAAACTGAAAGCAGCAGCGTGGGGTCCCCGGTATCGCCCATTGGGACAACTCTTTAAGTAGGGCGTTGAACACACTTAAGAAAAAGGATAAATTGAGTAAGTTGTCGTCAGCTGGTCGTGTGTCCGGCAAAGGCTGTTCCAAAAAATTATTGGGCTACTATAGCTCTGGGCGACAGGAGAAAAGCACTAGCAGCTCGGCGAACCAGGCGGAGGCACAACCCCAGGAAAAATCGGAGCAGATTCCACGCATTGTCGAACAACAAGTTGGACAGGCGCTCGACAACATGATGCTTTCCTTTTTTTGATGATGCGAGACTCTCTTGCGAGCGGTCAACATGGGTTTCCCCCGATTCCCAGCTTAACGGGAAGCAACTCCAACGCGACGACAATGGCCGCAATGGTGTCTCCGGCGGCGGCCGCGTTGGTGTCCCCGGCGGCGGATGCGTTTGTGACCCCGGCGGCGGTAACGACGGTGTCCCCGGCTGCGGCCGCAGCGGTGTCCCCGACTGCGGCCGCGTTGGTGTCCCCGGCGGCGGATGTGTTTGTGACCCTGGCGGCGGATGCATTTGTGACCCCGGCGGCGGCGCAAGTATTGGAGCGTAAAACACCAACACCCGACACCTCAGGAGCAAGCACCCCCTCCGTCACATGCCCGCCCGTCATTAGCGGTCCATCGACATTAGATGAGCTCAACGTAATCACGGTAACTAAGCCTCAACCGATGAATTCATCTCCTTTTGCCTTTGACTAGGTATCCTTGACGCCCTACATGTTTTCATAGGGCACCGCCAACGTTCCATGCTCTCTCCTCCACTTCGTGGACGAGGAGTTGGTTGATGTTGCCTTGGGAAAAATCGTTGAACCGGGAAACCGCGTGTTCCATGGTAATCCGATGCCATCCAACATGTATAGGATTCAACTGATTCGGGTGCTGGATGGCTACGACGAATTTTTACCTCCCAATCGACCCCCTGGAGCCGACGACAAAGATATGATGGACCTCCGCGGCTGCTTGAGCTGGAGCATGCTTTCGCCGAAGTGCCAGATTCGTTTGGGGGTGGGGGACTACTCCACCCCACCGCCAGTCGTGCCGGTGCAAACCATGGCAAGACCGCTGCAACACCGTCGGATGATCCGGGCCACCACCCCATGGACATGGATGTGGCACAAGATATGAGCAACATCAACACCAACACACTATTTGCCCATGAAAATGAGTTCTTTGACGAACATGGTGGGTGCCACATGGACGAGATTTTCCCGCCTGCTTCTCAAGAACCCAACCTTGGTGCAAATGACTCTCACCACCCATCTCGTAGCGCGGAGATGAATTGCAACAATAAGCGTCGACTGTTCAGTTCTCAGGAGACGCCTGCAGCTGCCGCCTTCACCGAGGCTGAGACGGACGAGGCGCGAAATATTATCAGCCCAAACACACTCAGGAAGGCGGTCTTTGAGCAGGTAAAGGTCCCATTACATGAGAAGCCGAAGAAGAAGGGACGGACAAGAAGGAAGAAGGGTCCCATTACCGTGAGCCATCCGGCACCGACGACCCATTCTCAAGATGGGCACCAAGACCCGACGGAATCATGTCGAGGGTGCATGTGGCGGGTAAGACGATGCTATCGGCTGCAATGCTTGATGCTGCAACCGGTGCTATGAAGAGTGTGCATGAAATTGTTCTGAATATAGAGGCGCGACGTCTCAGAGAGAATGATGTGGCATACCAATTTTTCACCGCCATGGTGCTAGAGGGAAAGGGCTTTGTTGCTTGCGCAATAGTGATACGGTGAGGATAGTTCTCTCACTCCTCGTTGGTTACCCCAAGTGGAAGGTGAGATGTAGCGTAGAAGAAAATTTCCCTCGTTGAAGATACCAAGGTTTGTCTCCAGTAGGACTCGAAGAAATACAAGAAGGTGCCAACAGCGCCAGAAATTAGCTTCTGGCTAGGGAGTTGATAGGACCTGCACACAGAAACAAATAACTTTGCTCCCAACGAGTACAGAGGAGTTTTCAATTCCTCCGGCCTTACTGTTTACAAAGGAGCAATGCAAGAGATAATAATAGTGGCAACTGAAAGTAAAGACTGAAACTAAACTAAGGGTGTTAACAATAATGTGAAGATGGATCGGGGTCCCGTGATTTTCACTAGTGATGTCTCTCTCCCAAAAGACGATAAAAGTGCAAGTGAGGTAAACAAATCACAGCTGGGCAATTGACAGAATTATGAAGGCACCGCAATGCTAACTATGCTGCAAAGAAAGGAAGGGCTCAAAAGCAATGGGCAGTACGCCAAGGTAAGTAGACCGAAATCCAACTGCATCTACTACGAATCATCCACCTTGAGATATCTATCCAGAACATCTCGCTGGTATTAAGTTGCGAATCCCACCCAAAGTGTAAACTCAAAGCAACAGACAACTGCATTAAAAGAACTTTGCATAAAGTAAACAATCATTGCACCCGCGGGTACAAGCACCGTTGTTTTATCCCTGGTGGCAACAACACATCCCCTAGTCTCATGTTTCTGTCACTCAAGCTAGACATCAAGGGGCTGAACCCACAATCAAGCATAACGCTCCCTTGGAGTTGCAAAAAACTACTTGGCCAAAGCAAAATACTGAAACGGAGAACATGCAAGAATTTACTCAAGAACAAAATATAAAAGAGAAGAACCAAATATATTACTCATCACAATCTGAACATAGTCTCATAATCCATCAGATCCCAGCAAACTCAGCATAGTAACAGCAGAAATTACAATAGTGCCTCGATCATGTGAGGAAGCTCACGAGGTCTCGAAAGTGGAAGCACAAAGAGGGGAGAAGTACATCACATAGGTACTGGACACGGACCCATGGTCCAAGGGGGACTACTCACGGTACATATGGAGGCGTCCATGGCTATGGATGGTCAAATCTGGCGATCCGGCGGCCCAGATCGCGCCACGTCACCCCTTCTCTCTCCTCTCTCCCCCAGCCTGTGGAGCTCCACCGCGCCCCCGCCGCCCCCTGCCCATGGAGCCGCCGCCTGCCACAACTTCGGCATCCGCCGCGCCTCTCCTCCTTCCTCCCGCGCCCCCTTTCCTCCTCCTCTCATCTCTCCCTTGATCTCCCTTGTAAGGCCGATATGCGGTACTGTTCCAGATCTAGGTGTTTCCACCCAGATCCGGGGACGAAGCAGTCCCACCGCGACATATGACAAAGTCATATGCCCCGGATTTCCAACATGATATCACAACATCACAGATAAAAGGATACAACATCTCATACAATCGGCATAGAACTGCCTTAAATACTATACAACAGCGGAAGGTACATGTCTGAGTAGAGACTACAATCAAATGCCTACTGGCAAAGAGAAAAACATCGATCCCATAACCACACGGGTCCAGGCCCTCCGCCGGGATCCGCCTAACTAGTTGTCGTCGAGTCTCCACGTGAAACGTCGATCACCATACCTGTTGTCGACCGAGAACCCTGAAAAGAGTTTGGGGGTACTATCATGAGTACAGAGGTACTCAGCATCCAACTGTAGTGGTCATCTGACCCAGCAAGGACTTCATCACTCGTCATTCTAGGACAACTAGTAGTTTACGGTAAGGATGGGGTAAGTGGTGAGGTTGCTGCCGCACTAACATTTATGAAGTGGCTAACGATCTAGAGAGTAAGGTAAGAAGCCAAGCATTCGATGAGGAATCGCCTCCAACAAGTCTTGCTATAAACTACTGATAGAGGCGAAGGTGTCCCGATGTTTCGATGAGATGGTGGAGATCGATTATGGTGGAGACGACTTTCACGATCCGACTACGAACGTGCGAAGACGTTGCGCCTTAGCGATCGCTAAACCAACTCCGAGAGGTTATTGATCCCGCGGATGCACGATCAACCTGACCACGAAGGTCTAATTCCTGCAAGCAATCGAAGAACAAGCAAGAACTAAGAATTGCAATCTGGATATTGCGAATATAAGATGAATGATTACGAAAGTTGGGGTTCCAATGAGGTCTTGGCCTGGTCGGATGACACAAACGAAGAGCTCGAAGTTGCGGCTATGGCTCACTTAAATCTAATTAAAACCCAAGTCTAAACGACGCCCTAAGGGCTGTATATATGGGGGAACAGAGGGGATTTTCGTGACCCCTTGGAGGTGGGGTCCGAAAACAACCCTAACTCGGTTTTCCCCACACATACGGACTCTAAAAACAGCCTATAATGTGGTATTTCGAAATTACATGGGCCCAGCCCAATTTTAAGGTGACGCAGCACCTATAATTGCCCTTGGACGAAAATAATGAAGTGACATCTCGCGTATTTCGTCCAAGACTTCATGCGCAACTTATGGTGGCTTCAAAGTGCGATAATCACCACTGGAAGCTCCATTGTCCTTTCCCGCGCGCGCACCTTCTTCTCCATGCTTGATCCCGCTCCAATGACCATCCTTCTTGTCCATGCTAGGTCCTTCATTCATAAGCAAAACAAAAGTATCTAATTTAGGCAGCATCATATGTTCATGAACAATAGAAGGATTCGCAAGAAACGAAAGTACCTGATAATTTAGTTGACGTGCGCGTGCTCTAGTAACTGGTCCAGTATGTGTAGTTGGTGAAGATGTGGGTGGAACATTAGTAGAGATGTCCTCATCAACTACTGTCGCAAACATAACACCTATCCTATCCTTGTCCTCCTCTTCGCGTCCCGACGAAGAAGAAGCAGTCAAGGCACACACACACGTTGATCAAGTTATATAAGGATTATCTCAGTTGTTGTTGTCTATGAACAAGGAGTAGGTCTCAAGTCGTCCATAACCGTGGACACGGCTTCTCGAAAAGATTTAACCCTGCAGGGGTGTACCAACTGCCCATTACGAGGCTCCGGATGCACGTCCATCTCTCTCAGTTGCTACCCATCACATGCAACCATTTTATGATTTGATTCCAAGAGATCCGAAACGACAGGTCCCTCTAACTAACAACGAACAGATCCGGGTGGCCCACGGGGAGTCGACACCCAATCCAAAAGCTGGCCACGCTCTCGGATCGGACTCTTCCGTCTCAACAGGGTTTGGGTTACCGAGACGCCTCACGTGAGGCCTCGGTCAAAGGTGGACCAACAGGGAACCATGTCTCCGCTGGTCCGGGTTGGTTTAAAAATTACTGGTAGCTGACCAGCACACACACGGTTTCAAATGGTAAATCAGCTTGGGCCACCACTAGAAATCCTTGAAGCTAGGTAGGTAAGAAAAGGGGACCCCATAAAATCCCACACGCGGTTAGGCACGGTCAGTCTTAAAACCAATACCCGGAACTCGGATCCTAGGTGACTCGAATGGATCAAAGCGTCGGGGCGGGATAGCCTAGACCTTCTATCCTTCGTCGAATATAGCCAACATTATAATAATCATATCATCAACAACAATATAATAATGTGATATCCCAAACCCAGAAGTAACAGGGTAACATCATAGCATCCTAAGCATGCATACTAAGCAGGGCTGAGCAACGAGCAATAGTAGCATAGCAGTACACGGTTTGCTGGGAAGGGACATGGCTGTATCGGTTTGAAAGAGGCTGTAAACATGTGGTAGGATCAAACATCGAACCTAAACTGTACTAGCATGCAAACCGCTGGTTGAAATAGAATGGATCATATGTAATGTATAGTCCTTGCCTGTTGATAAGTCGGGTTCCGATGGTGTAGTCGATCGCACGCTCGCAACATCTCCGAGAGGTACCCGCGGAAGCACACAAGACAATAAACACTGGAAAGCAATCAACGAGAAGCATCTATTACTACGAAGCAATACAAGATCAAGAAGACAGCACACGACACGGCAACGCGATACGGATCTATCGTCGAGAACGGTTACTAACAGTTTAAGTGGGGTATCGGTCACACACGACGAATACCGCACGTTTACGGTGGTTCCAGTTGATTAGCTACAGGTGATCAACAAAGGTTGTTAACATGGCAACTCAAGCAAGCATGGCATATCACACAAACATGGCAAGAGGTGAAGCACAAAGTAAACTATCTATGCTAGTCAATTTAAGTGAGGCACAACCTAAACATGGCATAACACTAAGTGTCGCACGATGATTAAAACATTTGGTACTGTTCTTCCCTAAACCATATTTTAGGTTTATTAACAACAGCAAACAATAGCATAAACACAAAGTACACGAAAAACTAATCAAGTTACATATAAGGCACACTCCAAACGGAGTTACGGTTAAAAAGATATAAGCAAAACAAGTTACGGGCACAAGCTGTACAAACAGGGGTAAATCTATATGCAACAGTGCAGCAACATGACATAGCAATAAATGGGATGAAATTATACATGATGCTTAACAATATTCAATTGGAATCACTCAATTCCGATAAACGGTCGCGACACACTCGTCGACTGAAGTTGCAACAAAATATAAACAGCAGCACACTAACAGCAGGATAGCTACTTTGGAGCAAGATACAATCATGATTCAGCAAGCAATTATGGCATGTGAATGCATGATACTGAAGTAGAAACAATGCTTAATGCAACGCAAAAGGAATCAATCAATTCCGATGAACGGTTGCGAAGCAATCGTCACCCGAAGTTGCAATAAAATAATAACAGCAGCACTTAACAGGAAATAAAAGCAATTAACGGCCTGATGCCCACTTCAACACACAATTACACAATCAAGATGAGCTCAAATGAAAAAACTTTCTACATACGAATGCTAGAGCACGCAAAACTGAGCAACTTTCGTTTTGGGGGCACGTTCATCGGAGCTATGGTTCAACGGGAAATCGCATTACAAAACGGCATCAGCACACAGTTTTTAACAGACTAGCAGAAATAAGTCAGGGAAAAAATAAAAAATAAGGACTCCGGCCTCACCCCTGATGGGCTCGGCCCATGTGGCTGGAGAGGTGGCCGGCCTGGGCGCTGGCTGGGCAGTGGGCCGCTGGGCTGCACCGGTTGGGCCGCCTTGCTTGGCCTTGGATGGGCGCCTGGCCTGTGGGGAGACGGCTGGAGCCGCTCGGCTCGTCCCGACGAGGCAGCCTGGGCTGCTGGCGGCGGCGCTGCCCGATCCCGCCATGGATCGTGGCCAAGATGGCCGGCGACTGCTGTTGGCTGCCCTCCGGCGAGGGAGGACGCAGGTGGGTCGCGGGCAGGCGAGGGGGCCACCGGATCTGGCGAGTGGCGGGCCCGGGTGAGGTGGGCGGCGGCCGGCGCGTCCTGCCGTGGCCGGAGGCGGGCATCCTGCGGGGAAAGAGGAGGGAGAGGGTGAGAGAGGGAAGAAGAGAGAGGGAGGAGGGGCACGACAGAGGAGGATGTGGCCCCGGCTGGCCGGCGTGCTGGACGGAGGCGAGGCGGCGGCGGCTCCACGGTTGGGGCTGCGGTGGAGAGATGGGACGAGAGAGAGGTGGTTGGTGGGCAGGCTAGGGCGCATCTGGGCCGTTGGATCGGGCGATCCGACGGTCCAGATCTCACTGGGCAGAAAACTGAGCAAAATTGGGGGTGGCAGCAAAATTGTGCTAGGGAAACCCTAGAAATGGGTGGGAGTGTGGTGGTCTTTATATAGCCCCGGTGGCTGGCAGTTTGCAAAAACATCTCCGGTTTTTCTCTCGCGCGCGCGGTGCTCACGTTTCTGACCGCCGGGGGTCCGCAGTACGTCCGATTCGGGTAAAACTTCGAACTGCGTGATCAGCGTGTCGAGCCGGCGGCGTTCACCTCGCGCTAGAACCGTTCAGAGAACACTTTCCGGCGCGCTATAAAAATAACCCGTTTAATTATTAAACGGATTTTTTTCGTTCCGTTGGCTGCGGCTGGTCTCGTGCGGTTTTCGCGACGGTGATCGGGTGAAACCCGGTGTCGCAAAGGTCGAGTGTCAGGGTGGCAAGGGTCGGTCTCCGTCCGATACGAGATAAGAGGGAAAAATAATCGCCGATCGATAAATCGGGGATGCAAACACCGCAAACAAATCAGACAATCAAACAATTCACACCGAAAACAAATTTTTTTATTTTTGCAAAAACTGGGTTGTTACATCCCTCCTCCCCTGGTCGCAGGTCACCACGACGGCGCCGCCCGAGCCAAGCCGCCATGGACGTCCGCGCCTTGAAGCTTGAACCGCCGCGCCACCTCGGATCCACACCGCGCCGTCGGCCATACCCGCGACCCCAGCCGCCTCCGCCTCACCGCGCCGCTCGCCGGCGAGAACCGATGCCCTGCCGCGCCGGAACGGCCGCCGGCCGCCGCCTGGACGAGGCCCCGGTCGGGACCGGGCAGGCCAGCGCCAGCCAACCGGAACCTTGGCTGGGCCGACTCCCAGCGCGCCCACGTGGGCCAGCTCGCCCCAGCGCGGCCCACCTTCTCCTCCAGGCCCAAGGCAATAGCAGCCCAAGCCGCAGATGGGCTCGGCCCAAGGTGAGGCGCCCTCGTTTTTTTCTTTTTTTCTTTTTTTTTTCTGCGCTGCGTAGTTGGGCCGGCCCAGTAACACTAGATTCGGCCCTGAAACGTTTATTTTTTTTCTCTGGGCATTTAAAATTGGCAGATTGTAATAGATTTTTACGATGCCCGTATCTTTTAAACCGTAGCTCGGATCGCGACGCATAAAACATGAAACTTACTTAGAATTTCATGTAGATTAATAAAATGTGTTCTTTTGCCATGTTTGACTTTGTTTACATGTTGTTTTACTGCTAATTACAACCCTTGCCACTATAAATTGTTTATTTAATAACTTTTCAACCGTTGCTCCGATTAAAATGTTCTTTATATGTAACTTGATTAGTTTTTCGTGTATTTTGTGTTTATGCTATTGTTTGCTGTTGTTAACCAACCTAAAATATGGTTTAGGACAGAACAATACCAAATCCTTTAATTGTCGTGCGGCACTTAGTGGATGCCATGTTTATGTTGTGCCTCACTTAAATTGACTAGCATAGATAGCTTGAGTGAGATGCCATGTTAGCAACCTTTGTTGATCACCTGTAGCTAAACAACTTAAACCTTTCTAAATGTGCGGTATCGTCGTGTGTGACGAGTACTCCACTTAACCTATTAGTAACCGCTCCAGTGTTTACCTCTTGTGTCCTTCCGCGGGTACCTCTCGGAGACGATGCGATCTTGTGATCAACTACACCTTCGGAACCCGACTTATCAACAGGCAAGGACTATACATTACTTATGATCCATTATATTTCAACCAGCAGTTTGCATGCTAGTCTAGGATAGCTTCGATGTTTGATCCTACCACATGTTTACAGCCTCTTTCAAACCGATACAGTCATGTCCCCTCCCAGCAAACCTTGTACTGCTATGTTACTATTGTTCGTTGCTCAGCCCCTGCTTAGTATGCATGCTTAGGATGCTACGATGTTACCCTGTTACTCCTTGGTTGGGGATATCACATTATTATATTGTTGTTGATGATACGATTATTATAATGTTGACTATATTTGACGAAGGATGGAAGGCCTAGGCTATCCCGCCCCGACGCTTTGTTCCATTCGAGTCACCTAGGACCCGAGTTCCGGGTATTGGTTTTAAGACTGAGCGTGCCTAACCGCGTGTGGGATTTTATGAGGTCCCCTTTTCTTACCTACCTAGCTTCAAACATTTCCAGTGGTGGCCCAAGCTGATTTACCATTTGAAACCGTGTGTGTGCTGGTCGGCCGCCAGTAGTTTTCAAACCAACCCGGACCAGTAAGGCATGGTTCCTTGCTGTCCCACCATGACCGGCTGAGGACCCGGTTTCCCATGTGTGATTAACCGGCAATCCAAACCTGGAGTCATATGGTAGAGACCAATTCGAGAGCGCGGCCGACTTTTGAGTTGGATGTCGACTCACCGGGGGCCACCCGGATTTGTTCGTTGTTAGTTAGAGGGACCTGTCGTTTCGAATCTCTTGGAACTAAATCATAAAATGGTTGCCTATAATGGGTAGCAACTGAGAGAGATGGGCGTGTGTGCGGAGCCTTGTAATGGGCAGTTGGTACACCCCTCCAGGGTTAAATCTTTTCGAGAAGCCGTGTCCACGGTTATGGACGACTTGAGACCTACTCCTTGTTCATAGACAACAACAACTGAGATAATCTTTATATAACTTGATCAACGTGTGTGTGTGCCTTGACTGCTTCTTCTTCATCGGGATGCGAAGAGGAGGACAAGGATAGGATAGGTGTTATGTTTGCGTAAGTAGTTGATAGCAAGACTTGTTGGAGGCGATTCCTCATCGAATGCTTGGCTTCTTATCTCACTCTCTAGATCGTTATCCACTTCATAAATCCTAGTACGGCAGCAAGCTCACCACTTACCCCATCCTTACCGTAAACTACTAGTTGTCCCAGAACGACGAGTGATGTAGTCCTTGCTGGGTCAGTTGACCACTACAGTTGGACGCTGAGTACTTCTATACTCATGATACTACCCCCAAACTCTTTTCAGGGTTCTTGATCGACAACAGGTATGGTGACCGAATTTTCACGTGGAGACTCGACGATGACTAGTTAGGCGGATCCCGGCAGAGGGCCTGGACCCGTGTGGTTATGGGGATCGATGTTTTTCTCTTTGCCAGTAGGCATTTGATTGTAGTCTGTACCCAGACATATATCTTTCGCTGTTGTATTGTATTAAGGCAGTTGTATGCCGATTGTATGAGATGTTGTATCCTTGTATCTGTAATGTTGTGATATCATGTTGGAAATCCGGGGCATATGACTTCGTCATATGTCGCGGTGGGACCGATATGTGCTTCGTCCCCGGATCTGGATGGAAACATCTAGATCTGGAACAGTACCGCATATCGGGCCTTACAGTCACCAATCCTAGCACTACTCCAGCCCCAGCAAACTTAACTTCTCAGTTCTATTCAACTCCCACTCCAGCTCACCTAGCAGGCACTTGTTGATATATCTATCATATAAATCCTATTAAACCATACTAATGTCTAGGACCTTATGGATGTTCATGGCTGTGCTAAAATTTTCAATATTTTTTGAAACTTTCTCAATGGGACCATTACCATATTCTGAACTTTTTACAAAAAAATTGAAAATAAAAATTGAAATTTTTTATTTTTTAATTTTTTTTAATGTTATTCCTAAAATTTTCAACTTTTTCTTGAAACTTCCCAATCGGTCCTCTAGCCTATTTTGATTTTTTTTAAAATAAAAAAATTATTTTTAAAAAAATTCAATTTTTTTTCTATTACTAGTGGCGCATTTCATACAAAATGCGCCACTACTAAGTTCAATTTTTTTTTCATTTTTTTGTCTCCAAATCTTCAAATGCCCGTAACTTTTTTCCTATTAGGTTTTTGAGGATTCTAAAAATGTTAAACGTGGTTCCCCCGGTTGAATATGGATATAACCTTTCGAGTAGATGATTTTTCATATAAAAAACTTTTTCATCAGAGGTCGTATGCAAAAGTTATGCCCATTTTACACAATTCTCGAGAGATTTTGCAAAAAAAGCCGAAATTCATATTTGTAAATTTTCCTAACAACTAGACCACGTATCATATGGGAATCTTCTTTTCTTTTTTTTGACATTTCTATCATTTTCTTTTATTTTTTTTCAAATTGAAAAGGCGGTCCACCGGGGGGTTTATTTTGGAATTTTCCCTCACAGTTTTTGCTTAGTAGTGGCGCATATGCAAGATGCGCCACCCATAAGAGCTTATGGGTGGCGCATTCTGAATGCGCCACTAATAATTCCTTAGGGGTGGCGGATTTCCAGAATGTGCCACCCATAAGCTCTTAGGGGTGGCGCATTTCCAAAATGTGCCACGTATAAGGGGATCCAGGGCTGGCCCACTCTTAGAGGTGGCGCATTTTTTATAAGAGCTAATAGGTGGCGCATTTTTTACCAATGCGCCACCCCTTACAACATAGTGGCGCATTACATATAAAATGTGCCACTAATAAGTTTTCCATGTATAGCTATTTCCCTAGTAGTGTATATTGCTAGTGCGACTGCAACCTCACCACTACACCCATCTCACCGTGAGAAGTTAGTTACAAGACTTGTTGATATAGCTCACCCCTTCTTTTCTCTTTTATGCACGTTATGGAACGATCTTGGACTTCAGAGGAGCTCGAGGACCCTTGTTCGGGAAGCCTTCGCGGAGACTCGACAATGACTAGTTAGGCGGATCTCGGCGGAGAGCCTAGACCCGTGTGATGACGGGAATGGTGTGTTTTATCTTTGCCAGTAGGAATTTGATTGTAGTCTGTGCTCAGACATGTATCTTCCGTTGATGTAATGTATTAAGGCAGTTGTATGACAATTGTATGAGATGTTGTATCTATGTAGTTGTAATGTTGTGATATCATGTTGGAAATCCAGGGCATATGGCAGTGTCATGTGTCGCGGTGGGACCGATATGTGCTTCGTCCCCGGATCTGGATGGAAACATCTAGATCTGGAACAGTACCGCATATCAGGCCTTACACTGCGGCTTCTTCTGACGTCGGCCAGTACGACGACTACGAGGGTGATTATGAGGAGGAGGTGGAACAGGAAGCGCCCTATGAACAGCCAACTGGACGTCCACGTCCCCACATTCTACACGGTCGACACCAACCACCCCCTAAGGTACGCAATGATGAACATGTGCCTAAACTAAAATTAAATCTTAAGCCATTTGAGGGTAGATATATTCCTGATGCTTATCTTACTTGGGAGTTAGAAACTGAACAACGCTTTACATGTTTACAATATCCTGCGAATAGACGTGTTACTGTTGTTGTTTGTGAATTTACGGGGTTTGCATCTATTTGGTGGTCTGAACATTGTAGATTGCATGCTAATAATATTCCAACTACTTGGGCTTCTTTAAAAGATGTTATGCGTACTCGTTGGGTTCCTCCTTATTATCAATGTGAATTGCTAAAAAAATTGCAGCGTTTGAGACGGGGAAAAAAATCTATAGAGGAATATTATCAGGAATTACAAACTGGATTGATTAGATGTGGCCTAGTAGAGGATAATGAAGCTATGCTTGCACGTATTATGGGAGGCTTAAACAAGGAGAAACAGATTATTCTAGAATACAAGGACTATAATACTATCACTCGTTTGTTTCATCTTTCTTGTAACGCTGAACGTGAAGTGCAAGATCGACAGGCCGCTACGAGACCTAACTTTTCTGCCGGACGACATACATCATGGACATCACGTGGGCCTTATACATATCCTACTGCACCACCACCTACTTCAGCCACTAATTCTTTCAGGGAGCCACCAAAACAGCCACCACCACCATTCAAGGGTACACAGAGTGGTCCAGCGGCGAGTGCTTCATCATCCATGGCATCCACAGGGCAAACACAAGATCGTGATATTATATGTCGCAGGTGCCAAGGCGGCGGTCACTTCGCAAAAGAATGTCCCTCCAAGCGTGTGATAACTATTACGGCGGATGGTGGGTATGAGTCAACGAGTGACTATGATGAGGAGACTTTACTCCTCATTGCTAATGAGGAATAGGGTGTCCATGATGCTCCTCATGATATAGAGTATATGGTTGCTGATGATGCAGATAAATACGCTAGTTTTGTTGCTCAACGTATGTTAAGTGTGCAGGTAACGAAGGTCGAGAAAAACCAGAGGCATAATTTGTTCCACACAAAGGGAGTGGTGAAAGAACGTCCGGTTCGCATCATTATTGACGGAGGGAGTTGCAACAACTTGGCTAGCATGGATTTGGTCGAGAAGCTATCTCTCACCACAAGACCACACCCTCATCCGTAATATATTCAGTGGTTTAATAATAGTGGTAAGATTAAGGTAACACGTTCTGTCGTGTGCACTTTAGAATTGCTGCATATGCTGATTATGTTGATTGTGATGTGGTACCCATGAAAGCATGCTCTCTTTTACTTGGTAGACCATGGCAATTTGATAGAAATGTTGTACACCATGGTAGGACAAATCAGTTTACTCTGGTTCATCAGGATAAAAATATTGCTTTACTTCCTATGTATCCTGAACAAATTGTGAAATATGATCTTGCTAGAGATAGTAAAGGTAAACAGGAGAAAAATAAGAGTGAAAATGAGATAGCGGCTAAATAATTGGAGCAACAACATAAGACTAATAGAAAATCTTCATCTGTTGTTTCTAATGAAATTAAATTGACTAGTCCAACTTTGCTTGCTACTAAGGTTGATATTTCATATTTGGATGCGTGTTATGCTTTTGTGTGTAAAGAATCTTTGTTTTCATTTGAGGAATTTCCTCCTTCTTTGCCTCATGTTTTCACTGACCTTTTGCAGGAGTTTATTGACGTATTTCCACAATACGTACCACCGGTATTGCCACCTATTCAAGGGATTGATCATCAGATTGACTTAATTCCCGGTGCTTCACTGCCCAACCGTGCGCCATACCGTACTAAACCGGAGGAGACGAAGGAGATTCCTGCAAAAGAAGGAGACGCAAGGAAAGGATCATGTGCATAAAGATCTTTGATGTGTTCAAAGCCCACAATGTCAAATTCAAGCTTAGTTGTGAGCATGCATCTACGGGACAAAGCGTCCGCGGCGACGTTATCATTGCCCTATTTATACATGATGATGTAAGGGAATGATTCAATGAATTCACTCCACCTACCATGCCTACTATTAAATTTAGTTCGATACTTCACGTATTTGATAGATTCATGGTCCGAGTGAATGATAAATTCTCTAAGCAGAAGGTAATGTTCCCAAACTTGCAACGCGTGAATCAAAGCTTAAAGTTCCTTCTCATAGATAGGGTAATTAAATTGGGCACCGGAAAGTTTTTCTCTAAAATAAGCAACCGGGCGTCTATCTTGCATGAGCACGACTCCTATACCCGTGCCACTAGCATCACAATGAACTTCAAAAGGTTTGTCAAAGTTGGGCAAGAAAAGTAAAGGAGCATGAGTGAGGCGATACTTGAGTTCATTAAAAGCTTTTTCTTGTGATGGAACCCAAATGAAAGGAACATTCTTTTTCCTTAAAGCATGCAAAGGTGACGTAATGGAGCAAAAATCCTAAACAAAACGGCGGTAAAAAACGGTTAGACCAAGGAAACTATGGACTTGCGATAAGGTTGTAGGTTGTGGCCATGTTTTAATTTCATTTACTTTAGCTTCATCAACTTCAATGCAATTGGAAAAAACCACAAAGCCAAGGAATATGAGATTGGGAGTGAAAAAAGCAATATTAGCATATAATTGTTCCTTATGCAAGAATTGGAGCACTTCACGACTATGACTAGTATGGTCCTCCACACATTTACTATAAATAAGGATATCATCAAAATAAACTAAAACCAACTATAAGGAAGTACATGGGTCATGACGCGCATGAAGTGTCGGGACCCGGGGTTAGCGTATGCAAGTCCCGCTACGACGTAGTCATATGGAGAGGCGAGAACCGTACCCACTTGTCTAAGCAGACAAGGCCAAGCACAGAACGTTCTCGGAAAGCATCGTACGTGAGGGGCATCCCATCTAGGCCGGATGATCAACTGAGATGGGTCCTCATCGTCCGCACACAAGTCTAAATGATATGGGTGATGAACTCCCATATTCACAGACAAGTCGCCTCAACCATACTGTCGACTATCTCATAGTTCTTACATAGAATTAATCCAGCCCGATCACTTAGTCGGGGTCTAGGGCGGGCTCGATCATACATCAAAGTGTGAACGAGACAGAGTCTCGAGCAATCGCATCGCGATGCCCCAAGCTGCGCACATCTAAGGGCCACTTGGTGTATAAAAGACCGCCAGCCAGATCACAACTAAGGTCTCGAAAACCCATACAAATACATGCATGTTATAACCATACACGCAGCACACATGCCTTGCATGAACAGCGGGTATCATTGCAATTCTCTACAAAGTATACATTTTATTGATAACTCTCACAGAGTGCACACAGAGATGACAAATCTGTGATCCAACATTACAACAAACAAGCGGAAGAAAATTAGGTCTGAGTACAGACTAGTTTAACAAATGGCTTAAGAAGCCTTATTTAAACACAAGCCCTCCACGAGGGAACAAGTCGTCTGACTGGGACTACACTAGCTTGGTCTTCAGTCGTCGAGCTCGACGAAGAATCCACCTTCGGGGTCAGTGGGTTCATCTAAAACATAGAATAAGCAAACATGAGTACAAAGTCGTACTCAGCAAGACTTACGTAGGAACTATACTACTCATGCACATGTATCAAGGTAAAGGGAGGTGGGGTTCAAATGTAGAAGTGCCAGCTTTGACTTGGCTAGCCCTGAACTACGAGTACCAGAGTTGAGGTAAGAAGCATACACGAGTCCACTACATCTCCAAACAATTACACCACTATGGTGCCTTCCTCGACCTCCCCACGAGAAAGCACACCATAGCACTCACGCTTATCTTGGCAAGTTTTATAAGTATCCAGTTCAAGTTGTCTAATAATCTGGCACAGTTTTCCAAGTAGTCCCTTACAGCAGACGCGGCTATTCGAATAGTTTATTAACCCTGCAGGGGTGTACTGCTACACACATGAAACCATCAGTTACCGCCGGGATCTCGTCACCCTTCAAGCGGGTGTCGGCGAGGATAATCTCCACAACTTTTACCTCACAGCCAACTCAGGTTCAATGAAGACGCCTATGTGGGATGGTTTCCACATTCGTAACCCGGCCGGTTTACCGAAGTGGTCCCAGAAGATGTGTGCGTGGTGCATAAGCCGGTCTCGGTTGAGCCGTTCTCTCACCTTGCATCCAGGCCACAAACCTACCAGAACTCCGAACTACTGCGACTCTTTGAACTGAGAAGGGTGAGTTAGTAGGTTGAGCGGGGATCCGTTTGCCCAACATGTGGTAGTACTCTTCAGCTTGGATCACCACACAAGAACTCGGGCTTAAGGCGGTGTTCAACGAGACAACCCACTGTGTACTACTACACAGCCTCTCATCGTTCACCTTGTATTAGGGTAGATTCACCAACACATTTCCACCAACATCAACATGATCACTACCATCCCGACTCACATAACAGTATCAACATTGTAACACTCTAAGCATGCAATAAGCAGTAACAATTGCAGGGGTCACATGATATCAATCAACTCCTACATTTGCTAGGATTGTGGTTTGCTTACTACTGTGACAAATGATAGGTCATGCAAAGGAATGGGTTCATCTATGCGGTAGAAACGTAGCATGGTAAACATCCTATACAATGCATAAGCGAGACATGAGAGGGAATTGGGATTTTATCGACATGGTCAATGGGGTTTTGCTTGCCTTGATGACGAGGTTCAGTCTCGGGATCTTGAACGAAGGGGGCTGCCTCCTGTTCCAGTTCCACCTCTACTCGACAAACAACAAGAAAGGGAGCACAATAAGTACAATGCACAATCACATGGTTTAAGGTTGAAACTTGATGTATATGCTTCTGATGTGTGAAGCAATTCCATTTAAATGGAGTATATTGCATATGAAATTCCAAATTCAAACTCCAATTTGAATTCATTTTAGCCAAGTTATAAATGCTATTGTTTGATCAATGTAATTCATCTTGACATGTGTATGATATGCCTCTAAAGTTCAAGTGAATTGGGGTATGTTGCTAAGGTTCAAAATGCAAAAGCATTTGAATTTAATTTGATTAAATTCCAATTAAACCAAATAGCAAATTCTACTGGTCCCATTTTAAATTCAACTCAAACATAGTTGAAAGTTGTATATTTGGATAGATTATTTTCTCCTGATCATTTTTCATATATTATATGTTAAATTTGGAGTTAATATGAATTTTCTATGAATTTCCAAAGTTTAGAGTATTTTCCGCCAATTTCTGGAATTGTTTTAATTAGAAAAGCATTTACTGCATCAGCATGAGGTCATGCTGACGTCAGGGGGCCACTGACCACTGGGACCCACATGTCATTCTCTCTATGGTTAATTAAAACGTTTTGTTTTGATTTAAACTAAACTGGTGATTAGCAGGGGGCAGGTCCCACATGTCAGCGTCACTGGGGTGGGATTAGCACTAATCTAATGACGTACACGTCATCTCGCCGGCGGCTAGTCACCGGAGGCAACCCGACGCGGCGGCGACGCGCGGGACGGCGGCTCCGGCGACCAAATGGCACGCCGCGACCACCAGGATGAAGCCCGTGCGCGCCCGCATCTGTTTGAGCACAACGGGGCCACGGGGGGTCACCAGAACGACGCTGGCGTTGAGCCCTAGCGGCGGCGGAGCCACTGGCTAGACACAGTCGTTGATTCGGGGCACGAGGAGAAGCAACAGTGGGCGCAACGACGCGTAAGAGCACGGGGAAGACGACGGGCAACCCGGTGCAGGCGAAGGAGCACGGGAGCGAGCTCGAGCTCGTCCATGGCGGAGGTTGTGCTCGGCTCCCATGGCGGATTCGGCTAGAAGGGGAGTGGGGCGCTGAAAAGTTAGGGGAAATGAGAAGGAGCTCACCCTGGTTCTGATGGAAGAGACGGCGAGGCCGGGGAGGTCACGGTGGCGCCGGAATTTGAGTTCGATCCGCCGCGGCCGGAGTGGAAGACGATGAAGCTCGCGTCGGCTACACAGCACCTCGGGGCGATTCCTTCTGCGGCTCGTCGTAGACGACGAAGGCGAAGACGATGGACACGACGGCGCGGCTCAGGGACGGCGGTGGCCACGCGGGCTTCAATCCATGGCGACGGCGGCGCTCGGGACGTCGTCGAACTCGGCGAGAGAGAGAGAGAGGAAGAGGCTCTGGAGGGGGGGAATGGATGCGTGGCGCTCGGGTGCGTCTCCAGGCGCGACTAGGAGGCTCGGGAGGGGCAGGTGACGACCGCAGGGACGTCGCCGTGCTCGGCTAGCTCGGTTGCATTCCACCGAGAAGCTTGGAGGCGCGGGGTGGGGAAGAAGACCCCTGTGCCCCTTTGGGCCGGCTGGGCTAGATGGGCTGGCTTCGCCTATGCGTCAGGTAAGGTTTTCTCTATTTTATTTTTTGTTTAATCTTTCCTCTCTTTTTTTTCTTTTCTGTAATTTGTTTTGCTGTGCTAAATAAATAGCTAGGCATTTTATTAAATGCTAACACTTTTTACATGTCCTCATAATAATATATATGAGCCATTTGCAAAGTTTGGCACTTTTTAAAATTCAAATTATTTGAATCTTAAATCAAATAAGGGTTTTTTATTAATTCCAAGGTCCTGTTTGAATATTTGAAAAATCCATGAGCATGGGTTGGGTCCCACATCACTTGATATGTGATCACACTCATTTATAAGACTTTTCAAAAATCAAACATGAATTTTTGGAGAAGATTTATTTCTGGCCTTTTGAATTAATTCATCTGGGGGGTGTTCCTTCTCCCATTTGAGTTTAAATTTGATTTCAATTGATTTCTTTTGAAATTTTTAACATGATGCAAAGTGACTTGCTAATCCTAGCACATACCTAACTTGGGGTTGTGACAACTCGCCCCCACTCAAAAGAATCTCGTCCCGAGATTTAGAAGTCTGCGGGAGGAAGAAGGGGTACTCGGCACGGAGACGGTCTTCTCTTTACCACGTGGCTTCTCTCTCAGAGTGGTGTGACCATTGCACTTTCAGAAACTTAATCTTCTGACGACGAGTGACACGCTCTGCGGAATCAAGAATACGAACGGGGTACTCTCGATAAGAAAGGTCATCTTGGAGATCAAGCGTATCATGGTCGACTTCACGGATGGGATCCTTTAAGCAAAGCCTGATTTGTGACACATGGAATACATCATGTACTCGGGAAAGGTGCGGGGGTAGTTCAAGTTGGTAGGAAATTTCTCCACGTTTAGCAAGAATGCGGAAAGGTCCAATGTAACGTGGGGCCAACTTGCCTTTGATACCGAATCGTTGGGTTCCCTTCAGAGGAGTAACCCGAAGGTAAGCCTTCTCATCCAGATTGTAGCTCTGTTTCCTATGATGACGATCATAGTAGCTTTTCTGACGAGACTGGGCTTCTTTCAATTGATCACGAACAATGAGAACTTGCTCTTCTGCTTCCATGATCATGTCTGGTCCAAAGAATTGTCTTTCACCGGTTTCTGACCAGTTTAGGGGTGTTCGACATCGTCGTCCATAGAGGAGTTCAAAAGGAGCCATGTTCAGACTAGATTGGAAACTATTGTTATAAGCAAATTCGGCGAATGGAAGAGACTTCTCCCAATTCTTTCCGAATGAGATAACACAAGCTCTGTGCATGTCCTCGAGAATTTGGTTAACCCTTTCGACTTGTCCGCTAGACTGAGGATGGAAAGCTGTACTAAAGGAGAGATGAGTTCCAATAGCATTCTGAAAGCTTCCCCAGAATCTAGAGGTGAAAAGGCTACCGCGATCAGAATTGATTTCCAAAGGAACTCCGTGAAGAGACACAATTCTAGAGACATACAAGTCCGCTAACTAGCTAGCAGTTATAGACTCGCGAACGGGTAGGAAGTGTGCAACTTTGGAAAGTCTATCTACCACAACGAAGATGGCATCATTTCCTTTCTGGGTTTTTGGAAAGCCAGTGATGAAATCTATAGTGACTTTGTCCCATTTCCACTCTGGAATAGGCAAAGGTTGAAGTGTACCAGCAGTTCTTTGATGTTCTGCCTTAATGCGAGGACAAACATCACATTCAGCAATGAACTGAGCAATTTGTCGCTTCATCCTAGTCCACCAAAATCTCTGGCGTAGGTCTCGGTACATCTTTGTGCTACCAGGATGAATCGAAAGGGGTGTGTCATGGGCCTCCTTAATAATTAGCCTCCTAAGATTGTGTTTTCGTGGTACAACCAATGGAGTGCCAAAGAAAACGACACCTTGATCATTTATGGAGAAACATTTAGCAACTCCGCTAGCAATGTTCTTCTTGATCTCTCGAATACCAATATCACGTTTCTGGGCGGCTATAATTTTATCCTCAAGGGTTGGTTTCGCCACCAAGGTAGAAAGAAAGCCATGAGGAACAATCTCAAGATTGAGTTTGCAAAATTCCTCATGAAGAAGTGGTTGATACTGTTGTAACATGAGGTTGTTACAATACGACTTACGACTTAGTGCATCAGCCATGACATTGGCTTTGCCTGGGGTGTAAAAAATTCCTACGTCGTAATCTTTTATCAACTCAATCCAGCGTCTTTGCATGAGATTAAGATCTGGCTGGGTGAATATGTATTTGAGGCTTTGGTGGTCGGAATAGATCTCACAACGATTACCAAGGAGGTAATGTCGCCAAGTTGTCAGGGCATGAACTACGGCAGCGAGTTCAAGATCATGGGTAGGATAGTTCTCTTCATGTGGACGCAACTGGCGTGAAGCATAAGCTACCACATGTCTATCTTGCAGAAGTATGCATCATAACCCTTGCCGTCAAGCGTCACAAAAGATCTCGAAATCCTTTTTGGTGTCTGGAGGCGCAAGTACGGGTGCAGAAGTCAATCTTCTTTTTAGCTCTTGAAAGCTTTCCTCGCACTTGGGAGTCCATTGGAATTTCTTATCTTTCTTGAGGAGTTCAGTTAGATTATTTGCAACTTTAGAAAAGTTCTCGATGAAGCGACGACAATAGCTGGCTAGGCCAAGAAAACTCCTAACTTGCTTAACCGATTCAGGTGGAGTCCAGTCAAGGACGGCCTGATCTCTCTCGGGATTCATAGCAATGCCTTCTGCAGAAATCACGTGGCCTAAGTAGGTCACTTCTGGTAGCCAAAATTCACACTTGGAGAATTTAGCATACAGGCGATGCTCTCTAAGTTTCATCAATACCAGCCTTAGATGTTCGGCATGTTCTTCTTCGTTCTTCGAGTAGATGAGAATGTCATCGAGATAAACTACAACAAATTTATCTAGGTACTCCATGAAGATCGAATTCATCATGCGCGAGAAAGTGGCGGGGGCATTGGTTAAACCAAAGGACATGACGGTGTACTCGTAAAGACCATAACGAGTAGTAAAAGTCATTTTTGGAATGTCCTCGTTTCGGATTTTGATTTGATGATAACCTAATCTCAAATCCATCTTGGAGAAGACAGAGGATCCAACAAGTTGATCATAAAGATCATTGATCCTGGGCAGTGGTTACTTGTTCTTTATCGTCGCTAGATTTAGCGGGCGATAGTCTACGCACATCCTTTCTGTTCCATCTTTCTTCGTTACGAACAGAACGGGGCAACCCCATGGCGATGAGCTAGGGCGGATGAATCCTTTTGCCAACAAAGCTTCAAGTTGGATTTTAAGCTCAGCTAACTGACGTGGGGCCATTTTGTATGGGCGTCAAGAAATTGGTGTGGTCCGGGCATAAGATCCACTATGAACTCTACACATCTGTCGGGTGGCATTCCCGGCAGCTCTTCAGGAAAGACATCCGGGAAGTCACGAACCACCGGAATATCTTCAAGGTCGGGAAGGGGAAGTACATTCAAAGAATGCACCTGGGTTCTCGTTCTGGGTGAGGTATAGTTGACTGTCTTGCCTGAAGGGTGGGTTAGTTTCAGTGATTTTCCTTTGCAATCAAGGTAGGCATTCTGCCTTGACAGCCAATCCATGCCAAGGATTACATCGATGTCTGAAGACTTGAGGGCTATGAGTGAAGCAAGGAATACTAAACCCTCAATTGCAATTTCATTACCATGGCTTACTCTATTAGTTTGCCATCTTGACCCTGGAGTTTGAATAATCATTGGGGTGGACAATTCAACAAAGGATAACTCATGAAGAAGTGCATAACTTTCCGACATGAATGAATGAGATGCTCCTGGGTCGAAAAGAACGGAAGTAGGAACATAATTGACTGGGAGCGTACCAAGAATGACGTCAGAAGTGTCGTCAGTCTCTTCAGCTGAGATCTGGTTCACACGTCCACAATTGGTGGGAGGAGCGGGTTTGGTGGTGAAGACCTTCGGGGGTGGCTTGCCACGACCGTTGTTGTTGCCTCCGGCACGGGGTGGAGCATTCTGATTCTGGAGCTGGTTCTGGGGACACTCGCGGGAGTAGTGGCCTGCCTGACCACACTTGTAGCAGGCTCCAAAGAAAGTGCGGGGAGCTGGGTTGTTCGGTGGAGCTGGCTGGAACGAAGTTGGTGGACGAGGCGCCACATAGGATTGCCTTGGTGGGTTGTTCTGGAGAAACATGTTGTTGGGGATCCAGATCTTGCGCTTCTGAGAGCCTGAGCTGGATGAACCATCGTCTCTAGGGTGTTTGCGGAAATCATTGGGGGTGTTCATGTTGCAAGGCCCGATATGCGGTACTGTTCCAGATCTAGATGTTTCCATCCAGATCCGGGGACGAAGCACATATCGGTCCCACCGTGACATATGACGAAGTCATATGCCCCGTATTTCCAACATGATATCACAACATTACAGATACAAGGATACAACATCTCACACAATCGACATACAACTGCCTTAATACAATACATCAGCGGAAGATACATGTCTGGGTACAGACTACAAGCAAATGCCTACTGGCAAAGAGAAAAACATCGATCCCATAACCACACGGGTCCGGGCCCTCCGCCGGGATGCGCCTAACTAGTCGTCATCGAGTCTCCACGTGAAACGTCGATCACCATACCTGTTGTCGATCAAGAACCCTGAAAAAAGTTTGGGGGTAGTATCGTGAGTACAGAAGTACTCAGCATCCAACTGTAGGGGTCATCTGACCCAGCAAGGACTTCATCACTCGTCATTCTAGGACAACTAGTAGTTTACGGTAAGGATGGGGTAGGTGGTGAGGTTGCTGCCGCACTAGCATTTATGAAGTGGCTAACGATCTAGAGAGTAAGATAAGAAGCCAAGCATTTGATGAGGAATCGCCTCCAACAAGTCTTGCTATCAACTACTATGCAAACATAACACCTATCCTATCCTTGTCCTCCTCTTCGCATCCCGACGAAGAAGAAGCAGTCAAGGCACACACACGTTGATCAAGTTATATTAAGATTATCTCAGTTGTTGTTGTCTATGAACAAGGAGTAGGTCTCAAGTCGTCCATAACCGTGGACACGGCTTCTCGAAAAGATTTAACCCTGTAGGGGTGTACCAACTACCCATTACAAGGCTCCGCACGCACGCCCATCTCTCTCAGTTGCTACCCATCACAGGCAACCATTTTATGATTTAGTTCCAAGAGATCCGAAACGTCAGGCCCCTCTAACTAACAACGAACAAATCCGGGTGGCCCGCGGGGAGTCGACACCCAATCCAACAGCCGGCCACGCTCTCGGATCAGACTCTTCCGTATGGCTAAGGTCAGGGTTAGCCTCACCTATATAACAGGGGACTTCCCTAGCTCACCAGTGTGGACCAACAAAGGAACTATGTCTCTGATGGCCCGAGTTGTTTTAAAACCACTGGCTGAAGACCAGTTATGCATGCGGTTTCAAATGGTAAATCAGCTTGGGCCACCTCTAGAAATGTTTGAAGCTAGGTAGGTAAGAAAAGGGGACCCCATAAAATCCCACACGCGGTTAGGCACGCTCAGTCTTAAAACCAATACCCGTAACTCGGATCCTAGGTGACTCGAATGGAACAAAGCGTCGGGGCGGGATAGCCTAGACCTTCCATCCTTCGTCGAATATAGTCAACATTATAGTAATCATATCATCAAAAACAATAATAATAATAATGTGATATCCCAAACCAGAAGTAACAGGGTAACATCGTAGCATCCTAAGCATGCATACTAAGAAGGGGCTGAGCAACGGGCAATAGTAACATAGCAGTACATGGTTTGCTGGGAGGGGACATGGCTGTATCGGTTTAAAAGTGAAGGGTTCGTAGCAAGGAAAACAAAAAAAAATTCCTATGCATAAACAACCAACAAGACAAGATCTAATCTAGGAGATGTAAGCAACGAGTAGGATGTCATAGAATAACTCACCTCGAAGACTTAAAACGTTACGAGATCAAATCTCGTGGATGATGTAGTGGTTCACTTGCCGATCTCAAGATCGCGATGATGTACGCTGAGCGTCTCCGTGCTCGGTCACACGTACAGCTTGATGACGACCTCCGTTCCCTCGATCCAGCGGGGCAGCGGAAGTAGAGGATTCCCGGAAATCCAGCAGCACAACAACGTGATGCGGTGAAGAATCCCACGGTCAGGGCTTCGCCAAGCGGAAGACCATGGTATGGAGCAGCGGGTGGAGAGGAAGGGAGGTGAATCAAGTGTATGGGAGGGGAAGCCCTCACCCTCCTTTTATAGGGGAGGAGTGGGCAGCCCAAGAGGGGGGTGCGGCCAACTCATGGTGCCTCCACTTCTTCCCCTCTTGATGTGAGTGGAAGCCACACTCACATCCACCCATGCTCCCTTAATTGTCCACTTGGAAAATCCAAAGGTTTTCTTTAATAAATAAATAAAACATTTCTATTTCTTTATTTAATATTTTTTAATCCTATTAACAAACATTTGCACATTGCACCTCGAATCATTTGTTAATTCTATTAACAACCATCCGACAAAAACCCCTTGAACTATTTCAATTTTACCCGAAACAATTTCGGTGCTGTCCAAAACATTCTTCAATATTCCTTATCCTCTCAAAATGCATCATCAAACCTTAAGTGTGTCACCCTACGGTTCGAGAATAATACAGACATGATTGAGACACCTCTCCGATCAATAATCAACAGCGGGATCTGGAGATCCGTGATGACTCCTATATATTCAACGATGAATCTTGTGATCGTGTGAACCATCAACGTCGTAACTAATTCCCTTTGTCTCGCGATATTTTACTTGTCCGAGATCCGATCATCGGTATCAACCATACCTTGTTCGATCTCGTTTCTGACAAGTACTATTTTACTCGTTCTGTGATATGACATTCTTGTGACCTAGTCACGTGCTTGCAAGCGGTGTCAATGTGATATCACCGAGAGGGCCCAGAGTATATCTCTCCGTCATTTTGGATGGACAAATCCCATTCTTGATCCATGAGCCTCAACTAATACTTTCCGAATACCTAACACCACCTTTATAGTCACCCTGTTACGGTGTGACGTTTGATGTCATTAAAGTATTCTTTCGGTATTAGTGATTGTCATGATCTCATGGTGTAAGGAACAAGATTACTTCGAATGCAAGATATAACAATATAAACTAAATGACTTGATCGTATTGTTATACTTAGTTTGGGTATATATTCATCACATCATTCTCCTAATGATATGATCCCGTTATTAACAACATCCAATGTTCATGACCAGGAAACCTTGATCATCTGTTAATCTACGAGCTAGTTAAAAGAGAGGCTTTACTAGGAACCATTTTTTGTTTATTAAACACACATGTATCAACGTTTCCGGTTAATACAATTCTAGCATGAGAAATAAACGTTTATCATAAACAAGGAATAATATAATAAACACTTTATTATTGCCTCTCGGGCATATTCCCTTCAGTCTCCCACTTGCACTAGGGGAAATAATCTATATTACATAGTAATGAATCTAACACCCATGGAGTTCTGGTGTTTATCATGTTTTGCCTTTGAGAGAGTTTTAGTCAACGGATCTGCCACATTCAGATCTGTGTGTACTTTGCAAATCTTCACATCCCCATCCTTGACATACTCACGGATGGAGTGAAAACGGCGCTTGATATGCTTGGAATTCTTGTGAGACCTTGGTTCCTTAGCATTGGCAATGGCACCATTGTTGTCACAATAGATAACCATTGGATCCAAAGCACTCGGAACCACACCTAGTTCGGATATGAACTCCTTCATCCAAACTGCTTCATGTGTTGCCTCTGAGGCAGCAACATATTCCACTTCTGTTGATGATCCCGCTACCACAGATTGCTTGGAACTCCTCCAGCTTAGTGCTACTCCATTCATAATAAATACGTATCCGGATTGTGACTTAGAGTCATCCGGATCAGTGACGAAGCTAGCATCGACGTAACCTCTTGCGACTAGCTCTTCTTCACCGCCATACACGAGAAACATATCCTTAGTTCTTCTCAAGTACTTAAGGATATTCTTGACTGCCGCCCAGTGTTCCAAACCTGGATCGGATTGGTACCTGCTAGTCAAACTAACAGCATGTGCCACATCTGGTCTTGTACATAGCATAGCATACATGACAGAACCTATGGCTGAAGCATAGGGAATCTTATTCATTTCCTCTCTATCTTCTGCTGTAAATGGACATTGAGTCTTACTCAACGTCTTGCCTTGCAACATTGGTAAGAACCCCTTCTTACTTTTATCCATTCTGAACTTCTTCAAAATCTCGTCAATGTATGTACTTTGCGAAAGTCCAATTAAGCGTCTTGATCTATCCCTGTAGATTTTGATGCCTAATATATAAGCTGCTTCACCGAGGTCTTTCCTCAAAAAACTACTGTTCAAATAACCTTTTACACCTTTTAACAATTCTATATCATTTCCAATCAACAATATGTCATCCACATACAGTACTAGAAATGCTACAGAGCTCCCACTCACTTTCTTGTAGATACAAGCTTCTCCGTACGTTTGATCAAATCCAAACTCTTTGATCGCCTTATCAAAACGGAGGTTCCAACTCCGGGATGCTTGCTTCACTCCATAAATGGAACGTTGAAGCTTGCATACCTTGTCAGCATCCTTAGGATCAACAAAACCTTTGGGTTGCATCATATACAACTCTTCCTCAATGTCACCATTCAGGAATGCCGTTTTGACATCCATCTGCCAGATTTCATAATCGAAAAATGCAGCAATTGCTAACATAATCCTAACTAACTTTAGCATCGCTACTGGTGAGAAGGTCTCATCGTAGTCAACTCCTTGAATTTTTCGAAAACCTTTTGCGACAAGTCGAGCTTTATAGACGGTCACATTACCATCAGCATCAGTTTTCTTTTTAAAAATCCATTTGTTCTCAACGGCCTTACGGTCATCGGGTAAGTCCACCAAAGTCCAAACTTGGTTTTCGTACATGGATCCCATTTCGGATTTCATGGCTTCAAGCCATTTGTTGAAATCTGGGCTCATCATTGCTTCATCATACGTCGCAGGGTCATCACTTCCATCTACCATGAAGTTTAAGACGGGATTCCCCATACAGTTCAGGAGCTGTACGTTCCCTAGTTGACCTGCGAAGCACGGTAGTTTCCTCTTCTGGAGTTTCATGATCTTGATCATTAGTTCCCTCTTCAAATGACGGAGTCGGCACTGGAACAACTTCCGGTGTTGCGCTACTCGCCATTCCAAGAAGAGAAGTTTCAATAACCTCATCGAGTTCTACCTTCCTACTATTCACACCTTTCGAGAGAAACTCCTTCTCTAAAAAGGATCCATTCTTGGCAACGAAAACCTTGCCTTCGGATCTGTGATAGAAGGTGTACCCTATTGTTTCCTTAGGGTATCCTATGAAGATGCATTTTTCCGCTTTGGGTTCGAGTTTATCAGGTTGAAGCTTCCTCACATAAACACCACAGCCCCAAACTTTTAGAAATGACAGCTTAGGTTTGTTTCCAAACCATAATTCATACGGTGTCGTTTCAACGGATTTAGATGGTGCCCTATTTAAAGTGAATGCAGCGGTCTCTAGTGCATAACCCCAAAATGACAGTGGCAAATCTGTAAGAGACATCATAGATCGAACCATATCTAATAAAGTATGATTACGATGTTCGGAAACACCATTACTCTATGGTGTTCCGGCATGTGTGAGTTGTGAAACTATTCCACATTGTTTCATATGCATGCCAAACTCGTAACTTAAATATTCACCTCCACGATCAGATCGTAGAAATTTAATCTTTCTGTTACGATGATTTTCAACTTCACACTGAAATTCTTTGAACTTTTAAAACATCTCAGATTTGTGTTTCATTAAGTAAATATATCCATATCTACTCAAATCATCTGTGAAAATGAAAAAATAACGATATCCACCGCGCGCCGATACACTCATTGGTCCACACACATCAGTATGTATGATTTCCAGTAAGTCTGTCGCCCGTTCCATAGAACCTGAAAACGGGGTTCTAGTCATCTTGCCCATAAGTCATGGTTCACACGTTTAAAATGATTCATAATCAAGTGATTCTAAGAGTCCATCAGAATGGAGCTTCTTCATTCATTTAACACCAATATGACCTAAGCGGCAATGCCACATGTAAGTAGAAATATCATCATTTAACTTGATTCTTTTGGCATTCACACTATGAATATCTGTATCAATACTATCAAGATTCAAAAGAAATAAACCATTCTTCTCAGGTGCGTGACCATAAAAGATATTATTCATATAAATCGAACAACCATTGTTCTCGGACTTAAAGGAATAACCACTCTGCATTAAGCAAGATCCACAAATGATGTTCATGCTCAACGCAGGCACCAGATAACATTTATTCAGGTTTATAACTAATCCAGACGGTAAACGAAGAGGTAGCATGCCGACGGCGATCACATTAACTCTTGATCCATTGCCGACGCGCATCGTCACCTCATCCTTTGCTAGTGGTCGCTTATTCTGCAGTTCCTATTTCGAGTTACATATGTGAGAAACCGAACCAGTATCAAATACCCAGGCGCTACTGCGAGTACTAGTAAGGTACACATCAATAACATGTATATCACATATACCTTTGTTCACTTTGTCGGCCTTCTTATCTGCCAGATATTTGGGGCAGTTTCGCTTCCAGTGGCCAGTTCCCTTGCAATAGAAGCACTCAGTCTCAGGCTTAGGACCATTCTTGGTTTTCTTCTCAGGTGTAGAAACAGACTTGCCAACCTTCTTGAAGTTTCCCTTTGGCTTGCCTTTCTTGCCTTTCTTGAAACTAGTGGTCTTATTGATCATCAACACTTGATGCTCTTTCTTGATCTCCACTTCAGCAGTTTTAAGCATCGAGAGAAGCTCAGGAAGAGACTTCTTCATGCCTTGCATATTATAGTTCATCACAAAGTTCTTGTAACTAGGTGGCAGAGATTGAAGAACACGATGTATCCCTAGCTCATTGGGAATCGTTATTCCCAAGGCTATGAGCTTATCAGCGTACGCAGACATTTTGAGTACGTGCTCACTGACGGAGCTGTTCTCTTCCATCATGCAGCTAAAGAACTTTTCTGAAGCATCATAACTCTCAACTGCAGCATGGGTATCGAAAATCATTTTCAATTCTCCCATTGTAGCATAAGCAGTGCTGTTCTCGAAACGTTTTCGCAGCTCTGGTTCTAATCCATAAAGGATGCCGCAATGAACTATATTGTGGTCTTCTTTTTGAGTCAGATAAACATTTTTATCTTCATCAGAAGCATCATCAGCGGGCTGGTCACCTAGCGGTGCATCAAGAACATAGAGCTTCTTGCAAGCGGTGAGGAGAATCCTCAGGTTAAGTGCCCAGTTGGTAAAGTTTCTACCATTGTTCGCTAGCTTTTCTTTCTCCATGAACATATTGAAATTGAAGGTAGGTGCAGCCATGATCTACAACATATTTGCAAAGACTATTTAGACTAAGTTTATGATAAATTAAGTTCAAGTTAATTCAAAAAATTATCCCATGAACTCCCACTCAAAAACAACATCCCTCTTAGTCGTTTTGGTGATTACACAAACCAAATTCACTACACCAAAACCGATCATCACGTGAGATGATGTAGCTGCAAAGGCGAACATCGACATGTTCATCATATCATCCATATGACTTATTGATAGAGGCGAAGGTGTCCCGATGTTTCGATGAGATGGTGGAGATCGATTTTGGTGGAGTAGACTTTCACGACTCGACTACGAACGTGCGAAGACGTTGCGCCTTAGCAATCGCTAAACCAACTCCGAGAGGTTATTGATCCCGCGGATGCACGATCAACCTGACCACGAAGGTCAATTCCTGCAAGCAATCGAAGAACAAGCAAGAACTAAGAATTGCAATCTGGATATGGCGAATATAAGATGAAAGATTAACAGAAGTTGGGGTTCCAATGCGGTCTTGGCCTGGTCGGACGACACAAACGAAGAACTCGAAGTTGCGGCTATGGCTAACTTAAATCTAATTAAAACCCAAGTCTAAACGACGCCCTAAGGGCTGTATATATGGGGGGACAGAGGGGATTTTCGTGACCCCTTGGAGGTGGGGTCCGAAAACAACCCTAACTCGGTTTCCCCACACATACGGACTCTAAAAACAGCCTATAATGTGGTATTTCGAAATTACATGGGCCTAGCCCAATATTGAGGTGACGCAGCACCTATAATTTCTCTTGGACGAAAATAATGAAGTGCCATCTCGTGTATTCCATCCAAGCCTTCATGCATGCCTTATGGTGGCTTCAACGTGCGAAAATCCCCACTGGAAGCTCCACTGTACTTTCCCCCGCGCGCACCTTCTTCTCCATTCTTGATCCCGCTCCAATGACCATCCTTCTTGTCCATGCTAGGTCCTTCATTCATAAGCAAAACAAAAGTATCTAATTTAGGCAGCATCATATGTTCATGAACAATAGAAGGATTCGCAAGAAACGAAAGTACCTGATAATTTAGTTGACGTGCACGTGCTCTAGTAACTGGTCCAGTATGTGTAGTTGGTGAGGGTATGGGTGTAACATTAGTAGGGATGTCCTCATCACTTATGTTTTACCTTTTGGTTCGTGTTCCGAGGCCATGTCTGTACATGCTAGGCTCGCCAAGTAGAACCATTGTATTGCGTGTGTTTCAAGGCCATGTCTGTACATGCTAGGCTTGAAAACACCCGTTGTATGTGAACGTAGAGTCTATCACACCCGATCATCACGTGGTGTCTCGAAACGACGAACTTTCTTAACGGTGCATACTAAGGAAGAACACATTATTATCTTGATATTAATTGAGAGGGATCATCTTATAATGCTACCGTCGCGGTCTAAGCAAAATAAGATGCATAAAAGGATTAACATCACATGCATGGATAATGTGATATGATATGGTCCTTCTTGAACTTGATCTCCATCTTGTGCATCATGGTATGATCTTCATCATCCCACCGGCGTGGCACCAAGGTCCATGGCACCTACATCTTGATTGTCCATCAAATTACAACATATCACATGGATATGATATACAGCACGCAGGCCATAAATAATAAGACAACCATATGGCTCCTGCCGGTATGTCAATAACTTACAAAATGGATCATCTCATACATCAAATTTGTAACATTGACCATATCACATCACATGCCCTGCAAAAACAAGTTAGACGTCTCTAATTTATTTTTGCATATTTTACGTGGCTTGGGCTTACGAAGATAGAACCGTTCATACCTACGAACATAAACCACAACGTTGATAAAACATATTTTTAACAACCCGTTGTAGATTAGGTCCTAACTATAGTGAGAGAGACAGACACCCGCCAGCCACTTATGCAATACAAATTGAATGTCAGTCGTGGAACAAGTCTCATGTACGCGGACATGTATGGTTAGTCCGGGCCGCTTCATCCCACTATGCCACTAGGATCCAAAATACAAAAGGAGGCAAAACCATGATCATCAACGCCCACATCCATATGTGTTCTACTCGTACAAACCATCTACGCATAGACGAGGCTCTGATACCACTGAAGGGTTCGTAGCAAGGAAAAACAAATCCTACGCATAAACAACCAACAAGCCAAGATCTAATCTAGGAGATGTAAGCAACGAGTAGGATGTCATAGAAGAACTCACCCTCGAAGACTTAAACGTTACGAGATCAAATCTCGTGGATGATGTAGTGGTTCACTTACCGATCTCAAGATCGCGATGATGTACGCTGAGCGTCTCCGTGCTCGGTCACACGTACATCTTGATGACGACCTCCGTTCCCTCGATCCAGCGGGGCAGCGGAAGTAGAGGATGCCCGGAAATCCAGCAGCACAACAACGTGATTCGGTGAAGAATCCCACGGTCAGGGCTTCGCCAAGCGGAAGACCATGGTATGGAGCAGCGGGTGGAGAGGAAGGGAGGTGAGTCAAGTGTATGGGAGGGGAAGCCCTCACCCTCCTTTTATAGGGGAGGAGTGGGCAGCCCAAAAGGGGGGTGCGGCCAACTCATGGTGCCTCCACCTCTTCCCCTCTTGATGTGAGTGGAAGCCACACTCACACCCACCCATGCTCCCTTAATTGTCCACTTGGAAAATCCAAAGGTTTTCTTTAATAAATAAATAAAACATTTCTATTTCTTTATTTAATATTTTTTAATCCTATTAACAAACATTTGCACATTGCACCTCGAATCATTTGTTAATTCTATTAACAACCATCCGACAAAAACCCCTTGAACTATTTCAATTTTACCCGAAACAATTTCGGTGCTGTCCAAAACATTCTTCAATATTCCTTATCCTCTCAAAATGCAGCATCAAACCTTAAGTGTGTCACCTTACGGTTCGCGAATAATACAGACATGATTGAGACACCTCTCCGATCAATAATCAACAGCGGGATCTGGAGATCCGTGATGACTCCTATATATTCAACGATGAATCTTGTGATCGTGTGAACCATCAACGTCGTAACTAATTCCCTTTGTCTCGCGATATTTTACTTGTCCGAGATCCGATCATCGGTATCAACCATACCTTGTTCGATCTCGTTTCCGACAAGTATTCTTTTACTCGTTCTGTGATATGAAATTCTTGTGACCTAGTCACGTGCTTGCAAGCGGTGTCAATGTGATATCACCGAGAGGGCCCAGAGTATATCTCTCCGTCATTTTGGATGGACAAATCCCATTCTTGATCCATGAGCCTCAACTAATACTTTCCGAATACCTAACACCACCTTTATAGTCACCCTGTTACGGTGTGACGTTTGATGTCACTAAAGTATTCTTTCGGTATTAGTGATTGTCATGATCTCATGGTCTAAGGAACAAGATTACTTCGAATGCAAGATATAACAATATAAAGTAATGGCTTGATCGTATTGTTATACTTAGTTTTGGTATATATTCATCACATCGTTCTCCTAATGATATGATCCCGTTATTAACAACATCCAATGTTCATGATCAGGAAACCTTGATCATCTGTTAATCTACGAGCTAGTTAAAAGAGAGGCTTTACTAGGAACCATTGTTTGTTTATTAAACACACATGTATCAACGTTTCCGGTTAATACAATTCTAGCGTGACAAATAAACGTTTATCATAATCAAGGAATAATATAATAAACACTTTATTATTACCTCTCGGGCATATTCCCTTCAAAAAGAGGCTGTCAACATGTGGTAGGATCAAACATCGAACCTAACCTAGACTAGCATGCAAACCGCTGGTTGAAATAGAATGGATCATAAGTAATGTATAGTCCTTGCCTGTTGATAAGTCGGGTTCCGAAGGTGTAGTTGATCGCAAGCTCGTATCATCTCCGAAGGTATCCGCGGGAGCACACAAGAAGGTAAACACTGGAAAGCAATCAAAGAGCAAGCACTCTATTACTACGGGGCAACACAAGATCAAGAAGACAACACAAGGCACGGCAACGCGATACGGATCTACCGTCGAGAGCGGTTACTAACGGGTTAAGTGGAGTACTCGTCACACACGACGATACCGCACGTTTACGGTGGTTCAAGTTGTTTAGCTAGAAGTGCTCAACCAACGGTTATTAACATGGCAAGGCACCCAAGCATGGCATGTCACACAAAGATAACAAAAGGTTAAGCACAAAGTAAACTATCTATGCTAGTCAATTTAAGTGAGGCTCAACCTAAACATGGCATACACTAAGTGCCGCACGACAATTAAAAGATTTGGTACTGTGCTGTCCTAAACCATATTTTAGGTTGGTTAACAACAGCAAACAATAGCATAAACACAAATTACACGAAAAACTAATCAAGTTACATATAAAGAACACCCCAAACGGAGTTACGGTTAAAAAGATACAAGCAAAACAAGCTACGGGCACAAACTGCCAACATCAGGAAGCACACTTTAGAGCATTGCATACACAGGGTAATGAGTGCAAACATGCTCACAAACGACATGCTATTAAAGTAGACATGGCAGGGAAGGCATGTCAAAAAGAATCATGCAAAAAGACATCACGGATCAAAAGATATTAAGCAAACAACATGGCAGAAATTATTATTTTATGCTGTATAAACAGGGGTATAACTATATGAAAAAGTGCAGCAACATGACATAGCAATAGATGGGCATGAAGTAGACCTGATTCTTAACAACACGCAATTGGAATCACTCAAATCCGATAAACGGTCGCGACACACTCGTCGACCGAACTTGCAACAAAATATAAACAGCAGCACACTAACAGCAGGATAGCTACTTTGGAGCAAGATGCAATCATGATGTAGCAAGCAATTATGGCATGTGAAAGCATGAAACTGAAGGATAAACAATGCTTAACGCAACGCAAAAGGAATCAATCAATTCCGACGAACGGTTGCGAAGCAACCGTCGCCCGAAGTTGCAATAAAATAACAGTTCAGCAACAACAACACATTTAACGGTCCGGTACCCACTTCGACGCAGAAATAAATTATCTAGACAGCCTCAAACGGAAGAACTTTCTACATACGAACGCTAGAGCACGCAAAACTGAGCAACTTTCATTTTGGGGGCACGTTCATCGGAGCTACGGATCTAGACGTTACACGCAGTACAAAAAGAAATCAGCAGCAAAATCCTGGGGACTTAGCAGAAATTAGGCCCTAGAGAAAAAAAACAAAACAACAAAAAAAGGGGGGCTGGGCTGCATCTCACCCAGTGGGCTCGGCCCAAGTGGCCTGGGGCGCTAGGAGGGGGCGGTTGGGCCTCTGGTGGGCGCCGGCCCACCTGGCGGTTGAGGCTGGCCGAGCAGGCCTTGGGGCGTGCGGCCCACGCGGTGCAGACCGGCCCGGCTGGTGCGAGTGGCCGCTGGAGGCTCGTCCTCGTCGTCCCGACGGGGACAGCAGGGGCAGCGGCGCCACTGGCCGGCGACGGCTGCCGACGAGGAGGCGTCTAGGGCGGCGCCATCTTGGCGGGGGCGGCGGATCCGGTACAAGGCGGCGCGAATCGGGACGTTGGGGGCGCCGGCACGGGTCTTGGCGGCGGAGCTCGAGCTCGAGGCGGCCATGGCTGTGGCTTCATGGCGTGGTGGCGCGGCGACCTGCAGGCGAGAGGACAGGCGGCGGTGAGGGCTAGAGGAGGAGAGGGAGGAACGGCGAGGAGAGGGAGATGAGGGTGGCTCCCTGGCCGGGGCGGCTGGTGGCTGCTCCGGCGGCTCCGGCGACGAGCGGCGGCTCCTCCATGGCCGACGACGAGCGGGCGGCCAGATGGGCTTGGCGGGCCCTGGCGGCGGCGGCTCGGGCCTGCGGGGCCCGAACGCGGCCTGTGTTGCGGTTGGGGGTGACGTGGCCTCTCCGGGACCCTCAGATCTCAGATCTGACGGTCCTGGATGTCCCTGGGGTTAGGGTTTTGAGATCTGGAGGTTTGGGGTGCGAAAAATGGACAAAAATTGAGGGGGGTGGCTGCAAAATGCCATAGGGGAACCCTAATTGGCTGGTTTGGGAGGTGGGGGTCATTATATAGGCAGGTTGGCTGGCCAGTTTACGCAAACGCCCTCGGTACCCCTCTCGCGTGTCCGGTGATCACGTTTGTGACCGCCGAGACTCCGTACGGACTCCGATTCCGACGAAATCTCGAACCATGCGCTCAGCGCGTCGAGCCCGTCGATCGTACCTCACTGCGGTGATATTCCGACAACATTTTTTGGCGCCCACAAAATAATCCATTTATTAAATACACGGGGTTTTTCGATCCGGTGGCGATGGCTGGACTTGTGCCGGTGGCGACGGTGCTCGGGTGAAATCCCGGTGTCGCAAAAGTCGAGTGTCAGGGTGGAAAGGGTCGGTCTCCGTCCGGTACGAGATAAGAGGGGGAAAATAATAGCCGATCAATAAATCGGGGATGCAAACACCGCAAACAAATCAGACAATCATACAATTCACACCGAAAACAAAATTTTTAATTTTTGCAAAAGCTGGGCTGTTACACATGTCCTCCGCCTTGATGGCCTTGTTGACAAGGACCTGGAAGGTGGCAAAGTCATGTAGGTTGAGCTCACGATGGAGTCCAGAATTGAGTCCACGACGAAACCTCTCTTGCTTCTTAGCGTCGGTGGAGACCTCTTCAGTAGCATAACGAGCAAGTCGGTTGAATTCACGACTAAACTCGTCAACAGTTCTCCTGCCTTGGGTGAGGTTGCAGAACTCCTCACGCTTGCGGTCCATAAGAACCTTTGGAATGTGGTGCTCACGGAACGAAGTGCAGAACTCATCCCAAGTAGTGGGCGGTCCAACGGGACGCATGTTCAGGAAATTCTCCCACCAAGAGCTAGCTGCACCCTCAAGGTGGTAAGTGGCATAGCTGACCCTGTCACCATCTGCAACATGGCCTGCCTGGAGCTTCCTCTCGATGTTGCGAAGCCAGTCATCGGCGTCAAGGGGCTCGGTGGAGTAGCTGAAAACCGGGGGATGAAGCCGGATGAAGTCGTTCAAAGACACCAACTCGTTGCGCTGCTGAGTGGTGTTGCGGGCAATGACCTCCAGCAAATGGTGAGAGTCTCGGCGGTTCCTCTCAACCTCCGTCAGAACCTGAGCCATCGTGGGTGGGGGTGGAAGATTTCCTTCCTCTGGTTCATTCCCACGACCATGGGCACGACCAAGCTGGCCACGGGTTCCTTGAGACATCCTGAAGGTGAAAACCAAAGTCAAACAGAGTTGATTGGAAGAGTCTAAACAAGGTATTGAAGGTACTAGAAGAATCACAGAGCAAAGGAAGTAACCATCTTGACAACATGGTGATAAAAGAATACAAGCCCTATATTCACAAGCTGTCATACAAACCATACATCGTTTTAGTACAAGCTCCAAGCTAATACAAACGTGATGAAGATGATACATCCTTCAGAGGCACTCTGACTTCCTATACATTATTTATCTAAGCCTCTGGAACTTAGAACACCTTGCGTACAATATACTAAAGATACTACTACATCCTCACTAAAGCAAGACCACAGGCGGTCTCACTAATCCTCGTAAAAGTTACCCGCGTAACCCGTTAGCTGAAGGTGACCATCGGAAAACACAGAGGCCTGTGTACCCTGATATCCATTTGGGAAAGGATGGGGCCTAGGTCCAGCGTAGGGTGGAAGCAGAGGACCACGGGGTGGAAAATGCCTCCAATCTCGGGCCAAGCAACTCGAGAAGGCATCTGTGTCCTGACTGGGTAGATAGCATCATACTCCACTGATCCAACACTCACAAAAGGAGCCAGGAGTGTAAGTGCTCGATATAGACGGACACGGGTGGCGTGAAGCTCAAAACGGAGGGCACGTGCATCACGATCTCTATCACAAGCGTGCCGTGCAGTTATCTGAAGCAAAGGATCCTCCAAAGAGTGATCTGTGTACAGTCTGGTGTAATACCCCTCTTCTCCTGGAAGTGCAGCAGGGATATAGCGGAAAGATGTGTCTCCAAGCAAAGCGTGCTCCTCTCTCAGCAGGGTAATACATGAGTATGCAGCATCCTGCACAGCCATGTTCTCAGTCATGCCAATGCCATGTCCAAAGTGGATAGGCTGAGTGACTCCAGTGTGGTGCGGGTAGATCCTGACAATGCAGTGGAACTGGGTCTGGTTGAAGTCAAGGAACTACTCCTCAACTGTGTACTCAGGGTACCGTCGGTATCCAATGAAGGACATCATCTCTATCAGCATGGCAGGATGGCCACGCACACCGAGGTACCTAGTCAAACGAACAATCTACCGAGGGGGAAGATCTTCCATCTGAAACAGAAAGAAGGAGTTTGCAAATGCATCAGATTATGAAGAAACCTGGAATGACTCGGACAGCATAACGGTTGTAATTGCAAGAAAAGACAATTTCTTACAAGATGGAAACAGCACTTACATACGATGTAAGAAATCAGGAAGCACAACATGGCTAGTAAACCGAACACAACTTTCCTACGGCTACAAGGAAGCAAACAACTATATAAGACATAGATAAGGCTAGTCCTATCTTCCCGTAGAACAAGATGAGGGTGACTTAGAACTCAGAACGATGAAGGTAAGGAGAAAAAAGAAGCCTTACGTTGTTCCCTTATATACCCAGAGTAACTATATAACTATAGCAAGCTAGACTCGACTTCGTCCAAGGCTGATAATCCTACAGTCAGTCCTGCTCTGATACCAAGACTGTCGGGACCCGGGGTTAGCGTATGCAAGTCCCGCTACGACATAGTCATATGGAGAGCCGAGAACCGTACCCACTTGTCTATGAAGACAAGGCCAAGCACAGAACGTTCTCGGAAAGCATCGTACATGAGGGGCATCCCATCCAGGCCGGATGACCAACTGAGATGGGTCCTCATCGTCCGCACACAAGTCTAAATGATATGGGTGATGAACTCCCATATTCACAGACAAGTCGCATCAACCATACTATCGAGTATCTCATAGTTCTTACATAGACTTACTCCAGCCCGATAACTTAGTCGGGGTCTAGGGTGGGCTTGATCATACATCAAAGTGTGCACGACACAGAGTCTCGAGCAATCGCATCGTGATGCCCCAAGCTGCGCACATCTAAGGGCCACTTGGTGTATAAAAGACCGCCAGCCAGATCACAACTAAGGTCTTGAAAACCCATACAAAGACATGCATGTTATAAACATACACGCAGCACACATACCTTGCATGAACAGCAGGTATCATCGCAATTCTCTACAAAGTATACATTTTATTGATAACTCTCACACAGTGCACACAGAGATCACAAGTCTGTGATCCAACATTACAACATACAAGCGGAAGCAAAGTAGGTCTGAGTACAGACAAGTTTAACAAATGGCTTAAGAAGCCTTATTTAAACACAAGCCCTCCACGAGGGAACCATTCGTCTGACTGGGACTACACTAGCTTGGTCTTCAGTCGTCGAGCTCGATGAAGAATCCACCTTCGGGGTCAGTGGGTTCATCTAAAACATAGAATAAGAAAACGTGATTACAAAGTCGTACTCAGCAAGACTTACCTAGGAACTATACTACTCATGCACATGTATCAAGGTAAAGGGAGGTGGGGTTCAAATGCAGAAGTGCCAGCTTTGACTTGGCTAGCCCTGAACTACGAGTACCAGACTTGAGGTAAGAAGCGTACACGAGTCCACTACATCTCCAAATAATTACACCACTATGGTGCCTTCCCCTACTTCCCCACGAGAAAGCACGCCATAGCACTCACGCTTATCTTGGCAAGTTTTATAAGTATCCAGTTCAAGTTGTCTAATAATCTGGTACAGTTTTCCAAGTAGTCCCTTACCACGGACGCGGCTATTCGAATAGTTTATTAACCCTGCAGGGGTGTACTGCTACACACATGAAACCATCAGTTACCGTCGGGATCTCGTCACCCTTCAAGCGGGTGTCAGCGAGGATAATCTCCACAACTTTTACCTCACAGCCAACTCAGGTTCAATGAAGACACCTATGTGGGATGGTTTCCACATTCGTAACCCGGCCGGTTTACCGAAGTGGAATCAGAAGATGTGTGCGTGGTGCATAATCCGGTCTCGGTTGAGCCGTTCTCTCACCTTGCATCCAGGGCACAAACCTACCAGAACTCCGAACTACTGCGACTCTTTGAACTGAGAAGGGTGAGTTAGTAGGTTGAGTGGGGATCCGTTTCCCCAACATGTGGTAGTACTCTTCAGCTTGGATCACCACACAAGAACTCGGGCTTAAGGCGGTGTTCAACGAGACAACCCACTGTGTACTCCTACACAGCCTCTCATCGTTCACCTTGTATTAGGGTAGATTCACCAACACATTTCCACCAACATCAACATGATCACTACCATCCAGACTCACATAACAGTATCAACATTGTAAAACTCTAAGCATGCAATAAGCAGTAACAATTGCAGGGGTCACATGATATCAATCAACTCCTACATTTGCTAGGATTGTGGTTTGCTTACTACTGTGACAAATGATAGGTCATGCAAAGGAATGGGTTCATCTATGCGGTAGAAATGTAGCATGGTAATCATCCTATGCAATGCATAAGCGAGACATGAGAGGGAATTGGGATTTTATCGACATGATCAATGGGGATTTTCTTGCCTTGGTGACGAGGTTCAATCTCGGGATCTTCAACGAAGTGGGCTGCCTCCTGTTCCGGTTCCACATCTACTCGACAAACAACAAGCAAGGGAGCACAATAAGTACAATGCACAATCACATGGTTGAAGGTTGAAAATTGATGTATATGCTTCTGATGTGTGAGGCAATTCCATTTAAATGGAGTATATTGCAAATGAAATTGCAAACTCAAACTCCAATTTGAATTCATTTTTGGTAAGTTATAAATGCTATTGTTTGATCAATGTAATTCATCTTGACATGTGTATGATATGCCTCTGATGTTCAAGTGAATTGGGGTATGTTGCTAAGGTTCAAAATGCAAAAGCATTTGAATTTAATTTGATTAAATTCCAATTAAACCAAATAGCAAATGCTACTGGTTCCATTTTAAATTCAGCTCAAACATAGTTGAAAGTTGTATATTTGGATAGATTATTTTCTCCTGATCATTTTTCATATATTCTATGTTAAATTTGGAGGTAATATGAATTTTCTATGAATTTCCAAAATTTATAGTATTTTCTGCCAATTTCTGGAATTGTTTTAATTAGAAAAGCATTTACTGCATCAGCAAGTGATGAGGACATGACTACCATAGTTACAGCCACAACCCCTGCTAATATACCTACTGGACCAATTACTAGAGATCGTGCACACCAATTAAATTATCAGGTACTTTCGCTTCTTGGTAATGTTTCTAATGTTCATGTGAATATGATGCTGCCTAACGTCGATATATTTCTGTTGCTGACAAATGAAGAACCTAGCATGGACAAGAAGGATGAGCATTGGAGCATGTTCAAGCATGAAGATGATGAGGACATAATTATCATGGATATGACCATTAATTCCTCTATATTTGATCAAGAAATGAAGTCAATACAAAGGGACATGATTGTGTGCTGTACAAGAAGTTATTTCACGTCACTTTTGGCCCAAGAGAAGATAGAGACCAAGTCTTTCACGTCATGGACTCAGATTCGGACTGCAGAGATATACCCAACTTCAAACAGCCGCCGTTTCTACATACGAACTCCAAATTGGGTGATTCTTTTTTCTGGTGATAGCTTATCTCGTCTAGTTTCCAACGCAATTGGTTTCACCTTCAAATTCCTTCGGAGCGTGGAGATATTGCGAAAAAGGTGCGACCCAGCAGTAGAATCCGAATCAAAGTCCAACTCAATAGGTGTTGCATCACCTCCACATGGGCCCAAGTGCCTTGTACGACCTAGGTTTAGTTTTAGGACTCCTTGGGACGTCCTTCCACCCCCTTGGCCTCCACCCTTTAGTTCTATATAAGTAGATCAACCCCTAGGGTTTTTCTTTGGGATTTCTTTTAGTTAAAAAGACTGCTTAGCTAATTGCTACATCTTCGTGTACTCGGTTTGTGTCCAACGACCAGATCAAGACCGCTTTCGGAATCCCAACTTTATTCATACTTCATCTAAATATTCGCAATATTCAGATTGCTTTATCATAGTTCTTGCTTGTTCTTCGATTGCTTGCAGGCACTAGACCTTCGTGGTCAGGTTGATCGTGCTCCGGCGTGGTCAATAACCTTCAGGAGATTGGTTTAGCGATTGCTAAGGCGCAACGTCGTTGCACGTTTGTAGTCGGATCATCAAAGTCGACTCCATCAAATCGTAGTTATCATCTCATCGAAACATCGGGACACCTTCGCCTCTATCAAGTGGTATCAGTTTTCAGGTTGCTCGGTGAGAATTCCACATCCATATATTAGATCTGTTTTTTTATCACCTATCATCCACACAAAAAGCCATAAAAATAGGATTAGATCATCATATCCAAACCAATCTGAGGCTTCGCAATTTTCTTTTTGGTGCTTTGCTTTATTGAATTGTCGGTTGCATCGTCGTGTTCAGTTGCTGGTCTTAGTATCTAGTCCTTTAGAGTTTCGAGTTCTGTTCACGTTAGTCACCGCCGCCGCTGCACCATCATCCCATCCGCTGCCTACTTCTACCATCTACCATAGAAAAAGAGAGAAAAAAGAGTTGAAAAAAGAGAGAAAAAAAAAGAAAAAGGAAAAAAGAAAGAAAAAAGGAAAAAAGAGAAAAAAGAAGAAAAATTTCGGATCTATCTCTAGTTGAACTCGTATTTGAAATCTCGTCGGAATCAGTTTTGAGCAGTGTCCACTAAAACGGGCATAACTTTGTCATCCGAAGTCCGTTTTGGCTCCACGAGTACTCAAATTAAAGATATTTCCGAGCCGCTTGTAAATAGTTCTGGAGCTAGTGTGTTATTTGAAAGTCCAGATCGGCTTCTAAGACGGACTTTTTGACCTCTAAAGTTTCCGAACACAGTTTTTGTCAGATTTCGGGCTGATTCTCAATTTTTTTGACACCTCATCCGAACTCTAAATTGAGTGATTCTTATTGCGTCGGAAAGCTTAAGTCAGTGCCCTATTGGAGGAAAAATATCAAAAAATTAGCAAATATATTTCAGAGGAAAGTTGTAGCGAGAATATTGGTATATCTTGATTTGGAGCCTATTTTCACCATTATCTTTGCTCTGTTGATGATCTTCACTTATATCTTGCTATTCAGAGCTACTTCATATCATTCATTGCTGCTAGTTGTGCTACGCCGTGACCACATTAGTGTTCTAGGCTCGCGTCTCTAGTCCGGTCTAGACTAGGACCAGCACAGTATCGTCGTTGAGCGTTAATTCAATTTTGCATCTCTGAATTGATTATTGCTGATATTTTTGCCACCATATTAAAGCCTTCCAAGCTCCACATATTTCTACATCGTGTATACGTGCGTTCACCTGGCAATCGCTCTACTTAATCTTTGGAGTTCTTTGACACCGTTGGTTGCCGATCACCACCTGCTGCATGGTAAGAACTAGTAAGACATTGATATTTGCTATCCTGTGAGCGTTTTACCACCACATCCTAGTAGTTCATAGGGACATATACTTGTGATTTGTTTCTTGTTTTCTACTAATCATGGCAGGTTCTAGAGTTAGATCTTCTTGGGCGGCAGCTATAGTTGGAGATTTGCCACCACCTACAACTACACAACAGTCACTGCAAAAGGTAAACACACATAAGCATGCACATGATCAGGTTATTGTTTCTATACCACACTTTCATGGACGTCTAAGACCTGATTTATACATTGAGTGGGAGTTTGAAATAAATGATTTATTTGTTTCCCATAATTTTCTTGAGCATAAGAAAGTAAAAACTGCAATTAGTGCTTTCAAAGATTTTGCTTCTATTTGGTGGAATGAATATTGTAGTTTATATCCTGATTATATACCTAATACTTGGAATGATCTCAAATTTGCTATGCGATATAGATTCGTTCCCTCTTATTATACTCGTGACAAGGTTAGGAAATTAAAAAATTTAAAACAAGGTACTAAAACTGTTTCAGAATATTATGATGCTTTAGAAACTACATTCTTGCATTCTCTTTTAGAGGAAAGTGAAGAATATTTCATGGACATATTTTGGCAAGGTTTAAACCGTGACATTCAGGATATCCTAATTCATTAAAAGTGTTATCCTATGGATCGTTTGTTTCGTCTTGCTTGTAAAGCTGAACAGGAAATCGACAGACGTGTTGCCCAGAAGACGAACAAGCGGAATGTGCAAATACCACAAGTTGTGAAGGTTGTTCCTTCAACCACTATGAGCACTACCATAACCACATCAATTTTCGTAAGCACTCCAATATTTGATCTATCATCACAAAAAGGTAATTACAAAGGTATGGATCTTTCCCCTCCACATGAGAACCTTGCTGATTTAAAAGCAACATGTGTTGAGCTATCCAGTAGTTTCATCACACAACCAATTTTCGAGAATGTCATAACTTCACATGAAGATGTTGCTTGCCTAATAGACTTTAATACATCATGTCTTGAGTTACCTGTTGATTTGAGCACACCATCTATTTTGGATAATCATGTTACTATTATGAAACTGCCAATTCATAATCATTTTGATATGACCTCTAATCTTGGTGATGATTCTGCGTCGAATGACTTGTTGCATGACTACTTAGTTAAGCCTGTTGTAGCATGTCCTTCGAAAAACATTAATGTTTCTTCACCGGTATTGGGATGGTTTAATGATGAGCATTGTACATCTTTAGATATGAATAAGAGCTTCACTTATATATGCAAACTGAGTTGCAATACTTTCATGTCGTTTATGTATTGTGATGATCATATATGTTTATATTTCACGACATACGAAAGTTACTCATATATACATGTGCTACATGTCCAAAAACTAAGGGAAGTAAGAATGGATGACATATATATATACAACATGTACACCTTGTCTCTTTTGTTAGCCACATTTCAGATTAAGAAACGCCGGGGACGGCTTTATTTTCAAGAAGGGGAGGATGATGAGGACATGACTACCATAGTTACAGCCACAACCCCTGCTAATATACCTACTGGACCAATTACTAGAGATCGTGCACACCAATTAAATTATCAGGTACTTTCGCTTCTTGGTAATGTTTCTAATGTTCATGTGAATATGATGTTGCCTAACGTCGATATATTTCTGTTGCTGACAAATGAAGAACCTAGCATGGACAAGAAGGATGAGCATTGGAGCATGTTCAAGCATGAAGATGATGAGGACATAATTATCATGGATATGACCATTAATTCCTCTATATTTGATCAAGAAATGAAGTCAATACAAAGGGACATGATTGTGTGCTGTACAAGAAGTTATTTCACGTCACTTTTGGCCCAAGAGAAGATAGAGACCAAGTCTTTCACGTCATGGACTCAGATTCGGACTGCAGAGATATACCCAACTTCAAACAGCCGCCGTTTCTACATACGAACTCCAAATTGGGTGATTCTTTTTTCTGGTGATAGCTTATCTCGTCTAGTTTCCAACGCAATTGGTTTCACCTTCAAATTCCTTCGGAGCGTGGAGATATTGCGAAAACGGTGCGACCCAGCAGTAGAATCCGAATCAAAGTCCAACTCAATAGGTGTTGCATCACCTCCACATGGGCCCAAGTGCCTTGTACGACCTAGGTTTAGTTTTAGGACTCCTTGGGACGTCCTTCCACCCCCTTGGCCTCCACCCTTTAGTTCTATATAAGTAGATCAACCCCTAGGGTTTTTTCTTTGGGATTTCTTTTAGTTAAAAAGACTGCTTAGCTAATTGCTACATCTTCGTGTACTCGGTTTGTGTCCAACGACCAGATCAAGACCGCTTTCGGAATCCCAACTTTATTCATACTTCATCTAAATATTCGCAATATTCAGATTGCTTTATCATAGTTCTTGCTTGTTCTTCGATTGCTTGCAGGCACTAGACCTTCGTGGTCAGGTTGATCGTGCTCCGGCGTGGTCAATAACCTTCAGGAGATTGGTTTAGCGATTGCTAAGGCGCAACGTCGTTGCACGTTTGTAGTCGGATCATCAAAGTCGACTCCATCAAATCGTAGTTATCATCTCATCGAAACATCGGGACACCTTCGCCTCTATCAAGTGGTATCAGTTTTCAGGTTGCTCGGTGAGAATTCCACATCCATATATTAGATCTGTTTTTTTATCACCTATCATCCACACAAAAAGCCATAAAAATAGGATTAGATCATCATATCCAAACCAATCTGAGGCTTCGCAATTTTCTTTTTGGTGCTTTGCTTTATTGAATTGTCGGTTGCATCGTCGTGTTCAGTTGCTGGTCTTAGTATCTAGTCCTTTAGAGTTTCGAGTTCTGTTCACGTTAGTCACCGCCGCCGCTGCACCATCATCCCATCCGCTGCCTACTTCTACCATCTACCATAGAAAAAGAGAGAAAAAAGAGTTGAAAAAAGAGAGAAAAAAAAAGAAAAAGGAAAAAAGAAAGAAAAAAGGAAAAAAGAGAAAAAAGAAGAAAAATTTCGGATCTATCTCTAGTTGAACTCGTATTTGAAATCTCGTCGGAATCAGTTTTGAGCAGTGTCCACTAAAACGGGCATAACTTTGTCATCCGAAGTCCGTTTTGGCTCCACGAGTACTCAAATTAAAGATATTTCCGAGCCGCTTGTAAATAGTTCTGGAGCTAGTGTGTTATTTGAAAGTCCAGATCGGCTTCTAAGACGGACTTTTTGACCTCTAAAGTTTCCGAACACAGTTTTTGTCAGATTTCGGGCTGATTCTCAATTTTTTTGACACCTCATCCGAACTCTAAATTGAGTGATTCTTATTGCGTCGGAAAGCTTAAGTCAGTGCCCTATTGGAGGAAAAATATCAAAAAATTAGCAAATATATTTCAGAGGAAAGTTGTAGCGAGAATATTGGTATATCTTGATTTGGAGCCTATTTTCACCATTATCTTTGCTCTGTTGATGATCTTCACTTATATCTTGCTATTCAGAGCTACTTCATATCATTCATTGCTGCTAGTTGTGCTACGCCGTGACCACATTAGTGTTCTAGGCTCGCGTCTCTAGTCCGGTCTAGACTAGGACCAGCACAGTATCGTCGTTGAGCGTTAATTCAATTTTGCATCTCTGAATTGATTATTGCTGATATTTTTGCCACCATATTAAAGCCTTCCAAGCTCCACATATTTCTACATCGTGTATACGTGCGTTCACCTGGCAATCGCTCTACTTAATCTTTGGAGTTCTTTGACACCGTTGGTTGCCGATCACCACCTGCTGCATGGTAAGAACTAGTAAGACATTGATATTTGCTATCCTGTGAGCGTTTTACCACCACATCCTAGTAGTTCATAGGGACATATACTTGTGATTTGTTTCTTGTTTTCTACTAATCATGGCAGGTTCTAGAGTTAGATCTTCTTGGGCGGCAGCTATAGTTGGAGATTTGCCACCACCTACAACTACACAACAGTCACTGCAAAAGGTAAACACACATAAGCATGCACATGATCAGGTTATTGTTTCTATACCACACTTTCATGGACGTCTAAGACCTGATTTATACATTGAGTGGGAGTTTGAAATAAATGATTTATTTGTTTCCCATAATTTTCTTGAGCATAAGAAAGTAAAAACTGCAATTAGTGCTTTCAAAGATTTTGCTTCTATTTGGTGGAATGAATATTGTAGTTTATATCCTGATTATATACCTAATACTTGGAATGATCTCAAATTTGCTATGCGATATAGATTCGTTCCCTCTTATTATACTCGTGACAAGGTTAGGAAATTAAAAAATTTAAAACAAGGTACTAAAACTGTTTCAGAATATTATGATGCTTTAGAAACTACATTCTTGCATTCTCTTTTAGAGGAAAGTGAAGAATATTTCATGGACATATTTTGGCAAGGTTTAAACCGTGACATTCAGGATATCCTAATTCATTAAAAGTGTTATCCTATGGATCGTTTGTTTCGTCTTGCTTGTAAAGCTGAACAGGAAATCGACAGACGTGTTGCCCAGAAGACGAACAAGCGGAATGTGCAAATACCACAAGTTGTGAAGGTTGTTCCTTCAACCACTATGAGCACTACCATAACCACATCAATTTTCGTAAGCACTCCAATATTTGATCTATCATCACAAAAAGGTAATTACAAAGGTATGGATCTTTCCCCTCCACATGAGAACCTTGCTGATTTAAAAGCAACATGTGTTGAGCTATCCAGTAGTTTCATCACACAACCAATTTTCGAGAATGTCATAACTTCACATGAAGATGTTGCTTGCCTAATAGACTTTAATACATCATGTCTTGAGTTACCTGTTGATTTGAGCACACCATCTATTTTGGATAATCATGTTACTATTATGAAACTGCCAATTCATAATCATTTTGATATGACCTCTAATCTTGGTGATGATTCTGCGTCGAATGACTTGTTGCATGACTACTTAGTTAAGCCTGTTGTAGCATGTCCTTCGAAAAACATTAATGTTTCTTCACCGGTATTGGGATGGTTTAATGATGAGCATTGTACATCTTTAGATATGAATAAGAGCTTCACTTATATATGCAAACTGAGTTGCAATACTTTCATGTCGTTTATGTATTGTGATGATCATATATGTTTATATTTCACGACATACGAAAGTTACTCATATATACATGTGCTACATGTCCAAAAACTAAGGGAAGTAAGAATGGATGACATATATATATACAACATGTACACCTTGTCTCTTTTGTTAGCCACATTTCAGATTAAGAAACGCCGGGGACGGCTTTATTTTCAAGAAGGGGAGGATGATGAGGACATGACTACCATAGTTACAGCCACAACCCCTGCTAATATACCTACTGGACCAATTACTAGAGATCGTGCACACCAATTAAATTATCAGGTACTTTCGCTTCTTGGTAATGTTTCTAATGTTCATGTGAATATGATGTTGCCTAACGTCGATATATTTCTGTTGCTGACAAATGAAGAACCTAGCATGGACAAGAAGGATGAGCATTGGAGCATGTTCAAGCATGAAGATGATGAGGACATAATTATCATGGATATGACCATTAATTCCTCTATATTTGATCAAGAAATGAAGTCAATACAAAGGGACATGATTGTGTGCTGTACAAGAAGTTATTTCACGTCACTTTTGGCCCAAGAGAAGATAGAGACCAAGTCTTTCACGTCATGGACTCAGATTCGGACTGCAGAGATATACCCAACTTCAAACAGCCGCCGTTTCTACATACGAACTCCAAATTGGGTGATTCTTTTTTCTGGTGATAGCTTATCTCGTCTAGTTTCCAACGCAATTGGTTTCACCTTCAAATTCCTTCGGAGCGTGGAGATATTGCGAAAACGGTGCGACCCAGCAGTAGAATCCGAATCAAAGTCCAACTCAATAGGTGTTGCATCACCTCCACATGGGCCCAAGTGCCTTGTACGACCTAGGTTTAGTTTTAGGATTCCTTGGGACGTCCTTCCACCCCCTTGGCCTCCACCCTTTAGTTCTATATAAGTAGATCAACCCCTAGGGTTTTTCTTTGGGATTTCTTTTAGTTAAAAAGACTGCTTAGCTAATTGCTACATCTTCGTGTACTCGGTTTGTGTCCAACGACCAGATCAAGACCGCTTTCGGAATCCCAACTTTATTCATACTTCATCTACATATTCGCAATATTCAGATTGCTTTATCATAGTTCTTGCTTGTTCTTCGATTGCTTGCAGGGACTAGACCTTCGTGGTCAGGTTGATCGTGCTCCGGCGTGGTCAATAACCTTCAGGAGATTGGTTTAGCGATTGCTAAGGCGCAACGTCGTTGCACGTTTGTAGTCGGATCATCAAAGTCGACTCCATCAAATCGTAGTTATCATCTCATCGAAACATCGGGACACCTTCGCCTCTATCAAGTGGTATCAGTTTTCAGGTTGCTCGGTGAGAATTCCACATCCATATATTAGATCTGTTTTTTTATCACCTATCATCCACACAAAAAGCCATAAAAATAGGATTAGATCATCATATCCAAACCAATCTGAGGCTTCGCAATTTTCTTTTTGGTGCTTTGCTTTATTGAATTGTCGGTTGCATCGTCGTGTTCAGTTGCTGGTCTTAGTATCTAGTCCTTTAGAGTTTCGAGTTCTGTTCACGTTAGTCACCGCCGCCGCTGCACCATCATCCCATCCGCTGCCTACTTCTACCATCTACCATAGAAAAAGAGAGAAAAAAGAGTTGAAAAAAGAGAGAAAAAAAAAGAAAAAGGAAAAAAGAAAGAAAAAAGGAAAAAAGAGAAAAAAGAAGAAAAATTTCGGATCTATCTCTAGTTGAACTCGTATTTGAAATCTCGTCGGAATCAGTTTTGAGCAGTGTCCACTAAAACGGGCATAACTTTGTCATCCGAAGTCCGTTTTGGCTCCACGAGTACTCAAATTAAAGATATTTCCGAGCCGCTTGTAAATAGTTCTGGAGCTAGTGTGTTATTTGAAAGTCCAGATCGGCTTCTAAGACGGACTTTTTGACCTCTAAAGTTTCCGAACACAGTTTTTGTCAGATTTCGGGTTGATTCTCAATTTTTTTGACACCTCATCCGAACTCTAAATTGAGTGATTCTTATTGCGTCGGAAAGCTTAAGTCAGTGCCCTATTGGAGGAAAAATATCAAAAAATTAGCAAATATATTTCAGAGGAAAGTTGTAGCGAGAATATTGGTATATCTTGATTTGGAGCCTATTTTCACCATTATCTTTGCTCTGTTGATGATCTTCACTTATATCTTGCTATTCAGAGCTACTTCATATCATTCATTGCTGCTAGTTGTGCTACGCCGTGACCACATTAGTGTTCTAGGCTCGCGTCTCTAGTCCGATCTAGACTAGGACCAGCACAGTATCGTCGTTGAGCGTTAATTCAATTTTGCATCTCTGAATTGATTATTGCTGATATTTTTGCCACCATATTAAAGCCTTCCAAGCTCCACATATTTCTACATCGTGTATACGTGCGTTCACCTGGCAATCGCTCTACTTAATCTTTGGAGTTCTTTGACACCGTTGGTTGCCGATCACCACCTGCTGCATGGTAAGAACTAGTAAGACATTGATATTTGCTATCCTGTGAGCGTTTTACCACCACATCCTAGTAGTTCATAGGGACATATACTTGTGATTTGTTTCTTGTTTTCTACTAATCATGGCAGGTTCTAGAGTTAGATCTTCTTGGGCGGCAGCTATAGTTGGAGATTTGCCACCACCTACAACTACACAACAGTCACTGCAAAAGGTAAACACACATAAGCATGCACATGATCAGGTTATTGTTTCTATACCACACTTTCATGGACGTCTAAGACCTGATTTATACATTGAGTGGGAGTTTGAAATAAATGATTTATTTGTTTCCCATAATTTTCTTGAGCATAAGAAAGTAAAAACTGCAATTAGTGCTTTCAAAGATTTTGCTTCTATTTGGTGGAATGAATATTGTAGTTTATATCCTGATTATATACCTAATACTTGGAATGATCTCAAATTTGCTATGCGATATAGATTCGTTCCCTCTTATTATACTCGTGACAAGGTTAGGAAATTTAAAAATTTAAAACAAGGTACTAAAACTGTTTCAGAATATTATGATGCTTTAGAAACTACATTCTTGCATTCTCTTTTAGAGGAAAGTGAAGAATATTTCATGGACATATTTTGGCAAGGTTTAAACCGTGACATTCAGGATATCCTAATTCATGAAAAGTGTTATCCTATGGATCGTTTGTTTCGTCTTGCTTGTAAAGCTGAACAGGAAATCGACAGACGTGTTGCCCAGAAGACGAACAAGCGGAATGTGCAAATACCACAAGTTGTGAAGGTTGTTCCTTCAACCACTATGAGCACTACCATAACCACATCAATTTTCGTAAGCACTCCAATATTTGATCTATCATCACAAAAAGGTAATGACAAAGGTATGGATCTTTCCCCTCCACATGAGAACCTTGCTGATTTAAAAGCAACATGTGTTGAGCTATCCAGTAGTTTCATCACACAACCAATTTTCGAGAATGTCATAACTTCACATGAAGATGTTGCTTGCCTAATAGACTTTAATACATCATGTCTTGAGTTACCTGTTGATTTGAGCACACCATCTATTTTGGATAATCATGTTACTATTATGAAACTGCCAATTCATAATCATTTTGATATGACCTCTAATCTTGGTGATGATTCTGCGTCGAATGACTTGTTGCATGACTACTTAGTTAAGCCTGTTGTAGCATGTCCTTCGAAAAACATTAATGTTTCTTCACCGGTATTGGGATGGTTTAATGATGAGCATTGTACATCTTTAGATATGAATAAGAGCTTCACTTATATATGCAAACTGAGTTGCAATACTTTCATGTCGTTTATGTATTGTGATGATCATATATGTTTATATTTCACGACATACGAAAGTTACTCATATATACATGTGCTACATGTCCAAAAACTAAGGGAAGTAAGAATGGATGACATATATATATACAACATGTACACCTTGTCTCTTTTGTTAGCCACATTTCAGATTAAGAAACGCCGGGGACGGCTTTATTTTCAAGAAGGGGAGGATGATGAGGACATGACTACCATAGTTACAGCCACAACCCCTGCTAATATACCTACTGGACCAATTACTAGAGATCGTGCACACCAATTAAATTATCAGGTACTTTCGCTTCTTGGTAATGTTTCTAATGTTCATGTGAATATGATGTTGCCTAACGTCGATATATTTCTGTTGCTGACAAATGAAGAACCTAGCATGGACAAGAAGGATGAGCATTGGAGCATGTTCAAGCATGAAGATGATGAGGACATAATTATCATGGATATGACCATTAATTCCTCTATATTTGATCAAGAAATGAAGTCAATACAAAGGGACATGATTGTGTGCTGTACAAGAAGTTATTTCACGTCACTTTTGGCCCAAGAGAAGATAGAGACCAAGTCTTTCACGTCATGGACTCAGATTCGGACTGCAGAGATATACCCAACTTCAAACAGCCGCCGTTTCTACATACGAACTCCAAATTGGGTGATTCTTTTTTCTGGTGATAGCTTATCTCGTCTAGTTTCCAACGCAATTGGTTTCACCTTCAAATTCCTTCGGAGCGTGGAGATATTGCGAAAACGGTGCGACCCAGCAGTAGAATCCGAATCAAAGTCCAACTCAATAGGTGTTGCATCACCTCCACATGGGCCCAAGTGCCTTGTACGACCTAGGTTTAGTTTTAGGACTCCTTGGGACGTCCTTCCACCCCCTTGGCCTCCACCCTTTAGTTCTATATAAGTAGATCAACCCCTAGGGTTTTTTCTTTGGGATTTCTTTTAGTTAAAAAGACTGCTTAGCTAATTGCTACATCTTCGTGTACTCGGTTTGTGTCCAACGACCAGATCAAGACCGCTTTCGGAATCCCAACTTTATTCATACTTCATCTACATATTCGCAATATTCAGATTGCTTTATCATTGTTCTTGCTTGTTCTTCGATTGCTTGCAGGCACTAGACCTTCGTGGTCAGGTTGATCGTGCTCCGGCGTGGTCAATAACCTTCAGGAGATTGGTTTAGCGATTGCTAAGGCGCAACGTCGTTGCACGTTTGTAGTCGGATCATCAAAGTCGACTCCATCAAATCGTAGTTATCATCTCATCGAAACATCGGGACACCTTCGCCTCTATCAAGTGGTATCAGTTTTCAGGTTGCTCGGTGAGAATTCCACATCCATATATTAGATCTGTTTTTTTATCACCTATCATCCACACAAAAAGCCATAAAAATAGGATTAGATCATCATATCCAAACCAATCTGAGGCTTCGCAATTTTCTTTTTGGTGCTTTGCTTTATTGAATTGTCGGTTGCATCGTCGTGTTCAGTTGCTGGTCTTAGTATCTAGTCCTTTAGAGTTTCGAGTTCTGTTCACGTTAGTCACCGCCGCCGCTGCACCATCATCCCATCCGCTGCCTACTTCTACCATCTACCATAGAAAAAGAGAGAAAAAAGAGTTGAAAAAAGAGAGAAAAAAAAAGAAAAAGGAAAAAAGAAAGAAAAAAGGAAAAAAGAGAAAAAAGAAGAAAAATTTCGGATCTATCTCTAGTTGAACTCGTATTTGAAATCTCGTCGGAATCAGTTTTGAGCAGTGTCCACTAAAACGGGCATAACTTTGTCATCCGAAGTCCGTTTTGGCTCCACGAGTACTCAAATTAAAGATATTTCCGAGCCGCTTGTAAATAGTTCTGGAGCTAGTGTGTTATTTGAAAGTCCAGATCGGCTTCTAAGACGGACTTTTTGACCTCTAAAGTTTCCGAACACAGTTTTTGTCAGATTTCGGGCTGATTCTCAATTTTTTTGACACCTCATCCGAACTCTAAATTGAGTGATTCTTATTGCGTCGGAAAGCTTAAGTCAGTGCCCTATTGGAGGAAAAATATCAAAAAATTAGCAAATATATTTCAGAGGAAAGTTGTAGCGAGAATATTGGTGTATCTTGATTTGGAGCCTATTTTCACCATTATCTTTGCTCTGTTGATGATCTTCACTTATATCTTGCTATTCAGAGCTACTTCATATCATTCATTGCTGCTAGTTGTGCTACGCCGTGACCACATTAGTGTTCTAGGCTCGCGTCTCTAGTCCGATCTAGACTAGGACCAGCACAGTATCGTCGTTGAGCGTTAATTCAATTTTGCATCTCTGAATTGATTATTGCTGATATTTTTGCCACCATATTAAAGCCTTCCAAGCTCCACATATTTCTACATCGTGTATACGTGCGTTCACCTGGCAATCGCTCTACTTAATCTTTGGAGTTCTTTGACACCGTTGGTTGCCGATCACCACCTGCTGCATGGTAAGAACTAGTAAGACATTGATATTTGCTATCCTGTGAGCGTTTTACCACCACATCCTAGTAGTTCATAGGGACATATACTTGTGATTTGTTTCTTGTTTTCTACTAATCATGGCAGGTTCTAGAGTTAGATCTTCTTGGGCGGCAGCTATAGTTGGAGATTTGCCACCACCTACAACTACACAACAGTCACTGCAAAAGGTAAACACACATAAGCATGCACATGATCAGGTTATTGTTTCTATACCACACTTTCATGGACGTCTAAGACCTGATTTATACATTGAGTGGGAGTTTGAAATAAATGATTTATTTGTTTCCCATAATTTTCTTGAGCATAAGAAAGTAAAAACTGCAATTAGTGCTTTCAAAGATTTTGCTTCTATTTGGTGGAATGAATATTGTAGTTTATATCCTGATTATATACCTAATACTTGGAATGATCTCAAATTTGCTATGCGATATAGATTCGTTCCCTCTTATTATACTCGTGACAAGGTTAGGAAATTAAAAAATTTAAAACAAGGTACTAAAACTGTTTCAGAATATTATGATGCTTTAGAAACTACATTCTTGCATTCTCTTTTAGAGGAAAGTGAAGAATATTTCATGGACATATTTTGGCAAGGTTTAAACCGTGACATTCAGGATATCCTAATTCATGAAAAGTGTTATCCTATGGATCGTTTGTTTCGTCTTGCTTGTAAAGCTGAACAGGAAATCGACAGACGTGTTGCCCAGAAGACGAACAAGCGGAATGTGCAAATACCACAAGTTGTGAAGGTTGTTCCTTCAACCACTATGAGCACTACCATAACCACATCAATTTTCGTAAGCACTCCAATATTTGATCTATCATCACAAAAAGGTAATGACAAAGGTATGGATCTTTCCCCTCCACATGAGAACCTTGCTGATTTAAAAGCAACATGTGTTGAGCTATCCAGTAGTTTCATCACACAACCAATTTTCGAGAATGTCATAACTTCACATGAAGATGTTGCTTGCCTAATAGACTTTAATACATCATGTCTTGAGTTACCTGTTGATTTGAGCACACCATCTATTTTGGATAATCATGTTACTATTATGAAACTGCCAATTCATAATCATTTTGATATGACCTCTAATCTTGGTGATGATTCTGCGTCGAATGACTTGTTGCATGACTACTTAGTTAAGCCTGTTGTAGCATGTCCTTCGAAAAACATTAATGTTTCTTCACCGGTATTGGGATGGTTTAATGATGAGCATTGTACATCTTTAGATATGAATAAGAGCTTCACTTATATATGCAAACTGAGTTGCAATACTTTCATGTCGTTTATGTATTGTGATGATCATATATGTTTATATTTCACGACATACGAAAGTTACTCATATATACATGTGCTACATGTCCAAAAACTAAGGGAAGTAAGAATGGATGACATATATATATACAACATGTACACCTTGTCTCTTTTGTTAGCCACATTTCAGATTAAGAAACGCCGGGGACGGCTTTATTTTCAAGAAGGGGAGGATGATGAGGACATGACTACCATAGTTACAGCCACAACCCCTGCTAATATACCTACTGGACCAATTACTAGAGATCGTGCACACCAATTAAATTATCAGGTACTTTCGCTTCTTGGTAATGTTTCTAATGTTCATGTGAATATGATGTTGCCTAACGTCGATATATTTCTGTTGCTGACAAATGAAGAACCTAGCATGGACAAGAAGGATGAGCATTGGAGCATGTTCAAGCATGAAGATGATGAGGACATAATTATCATGGATATGACCATTAATTCCTCTATATTTGATCAAGAAATGAAGTCAATACAAAGGGACATGATTGTGTGCTGTACAAGAAGTTATTTCACGTCACTTTTGGCCCAAGAGAAGATAGAGACCAAGTCTTTCACGTCATGGACTCAGATTCGGACTGCAGAGATATACCCAACTTCAAACAGCCGCCGTTTCTACATACGAACTCCAAATTGGGTGATTCTTTTTTCTGGTGATAGCTTATCTCGTCTAGTTTCCAACGCAATTGGTTTCACCTTCAAATTCCTTCGGAGCGTGGAGATATTGCGAAAACGGTGCGACCCAGCAGTAGAATCCGAATCAAAGTCCAACTCAATAGGTGTTGCATCACCTCCACATGGGCCCAAGTGCCTTGTACGACCTAGGTTTAGTTTTAGGACTCCTTGGGACGTCCTTCCACCCCCTTGGCCTCCACCCTTTAGTTCTATATAAGTAGATCAACCCCTAGGGTTTTTTCTTTGGGATTTCTTTTAGTTAAAAAGACTGCTTAGCTAATTGCTACATCTTCGTGTACTCGGTTTGTGTCCAACGACCAGATCAAGACCGCTTTCGGAATCCCAACTTTATTCATACTTCATCTACATATTCGCAATATTCAGATTGCTTTATCATTGTTCTTGCTTGTTCTTCGATTGCTTGCAGGCACTAGACCTTCGTGGTCAGGTTGATCGTGCTCCGGCGTGGTCAATAACCTTCAGGAGATTGGTTTAGCGATTGCTAAGGCGCAACGTCGTTGCACGTTTGTAGTCGGATCATCAAAGTCGACTCCATCAAATCGTAGTTATCATCTCATCGAAACATCGGGACACCTTCGCCTCTATCAGCAAGAGGTCATGCTGACGTCAGGGGGCCACTGACCACTGGGACTCACATGTCATTCTCTCTGTGGTTAAATAAACTTTTTGTTTTGATTTAAACTAAACTGGTAATTAGCAGGGGGTAGGGCCCACATGTCAGCGTCACTGGGGGTGGGATTAGCACTAATCTAATGACGTACACGTCATCTCGCCGGCGACCAAATGGCACGCCGCGACCACCAAGATGAAGCCCGTGCGCGCCCACATCTGTTTGAGCACAACGGGGCCACGGGGGGGGGGGGGGGTGATAGAGGCGAAGGTGTCCTGATGTTTCGATGAGATGGTGGAGATCGATTATGGTGGAGTAGACTTTCACGACCCGACTACGAACGTGCGAAGACGTTGCGCCTTAGCGATCGCTAAACCAACTCCGAGAGGTTATTGATCCCGCGGATGCACGATCAACCTGACCACGAAGGTCTAATTCCTGCAAGCAATCGAAGAACAAGCAAGAACTAAGAATGGCAATCTGGATATTGCGAATATAAGATGAAAGATTACGAAAGTTGGGGTTCCAATGAGGTCTTGGCCTGGTCGGATGACACAAACGAAGAGCTCGAAGTTGCGGCTATGGCTAACTTAAATCTAATTAAAACCCAAGTCTAAACGACGCCCTAAGGGCTGTATATATGGGGGAACAGAGGGGATTTTCGTGACCCCTTGGAGGTGGGGTCCGAAAACAACCCTAACTCGGTTTCCCCACACATACGGACTCTAAAAACAGCCTATAAGGTGGTATTTCGAAATTACATGGGCCCAGCCCAATATTAAGGTGACGCAGCACCTATAATTGCCCTTGGACGAAAATAATGAAGTGGCATCTCGCGTATTTCGTCCAAGACTTCATGCGCGCCTTCTGGTGGCTTCAAAGTGCGATAATCACCACGGGAAGCTCCGCTGTCCTTTCCCGCGCGCGCACCTTCTTCTCCATGCTTGATCCCGCTCCAATGACCATCCTTCTTGTCCATGCTAGGTCCTTCATTCATAAGCAAAACAAAAGTATCTAATTTAGGCAGTATCATATGTTCATGAACAATAGAAGGATTTGCAAGAAACGAAAGTACCTGATAATTTAGTTGACGTGCACGAGCTCTAGTAACTGGTCCAATATGTGTAGTTGGTGAGGATATGGGTGTAACATTAGTAGGGATGTCCTCATCATCCTCCCCTTCTTGAATTGAAGTCGTCCTCGACGGAAGCTCATCATCTTCTCCCAAATAAGGCTTCAAATCTGCAATATTAAATGTGGGACTAACCCCAAAGGCTGCAGGTAGCTCAAGTTTATATGCATTATCATTAATTTTCTGCAAAACCTTAAAGGGACCATCAGCTCGAGGCATTAACTTAGACTTGCGCAAATCAGGAAACCTATCTTTACGTAGATGTAACCAAACAAGATCTCCGGGTTCAAACACAACATGCTTTCGACCCCTATCACCAGCAAGCTTGTATCTAGCATTCATGCGCTCAATGTTTTCTTTAGTTAACTCATGCAGTTTTAATATCAATTCAGCACGTTGCTTAGCATCAAAATTAACCTTCTCCGAAGATGGAAGAGGTAGCAAATCAATAGGTGCACGAGGTAGAAAACCATAAACAATCTCAAAAGGGCACATTTTAGTGGTAGAATGCAATGAACGATTATAAGCAAATTCAATATGAGGTAAACATTCTTCCCACAGTTTCAAGTTACTCTTTAAAACAGCCCTAAGCATAGTAGACAAAGTCCTATTGACTACTTCAGTTTGTCCATCAGTTTGGGGATGACATGTAGTACTAAAAAGTAGTTTAGTCCCCAACTTAGCCCATAAGCATCTCCAAAAATGGCTAAGAAACTTAGTATCACGATCCGAGACAATAGTATTGGGCACACCATGTAAGCGAATAATCTCACGAAAGAATAAATCAGCAACATTAGCAGCATCATCGCTTTTATGACATGGTATAAAATGTGCCATCTTAGAAAATCTATCCACGACAACAAATATGCTATCCCTCCCATTCTTTGTTCGAGGCAAGCCTAAAACAAAGTCCATGGATATGTCCTCCCACGGAACACTAGGTACAGGTAAAGGCATGTATAAACCATGAGGATTGAGTCGTGACTTAGCTTTTTGACATGTAGTGCAGCGAGCAACAAAACGCTCAACATCCCGTCTCATCTTTGGCCAAAAGAAATGTGTAGCAAGTACGTCCTCCGTCTTCTTCACGCCAAAGTGTCCCATTAATCCTCCTCCATGCGCCTCCTGCAACAACAAAAGACGAATAGAGCTAGCTGGAATGCATAGCTTGTTAGAACGGAACACAAATCCATCATTAAGCACAAACTTGTTCCATGTTCTACCCTCTCTACAATTCTGCAATACATCTTTAAATTCCGCATCATTTACGTATCGATCTTTGATTGTCTCTAAACCGAAAATCTTGAAGTCAAGTTGTGAAAGCATAGTATAACGACGAGACAAAGCATCAGCAATAATATTATCTTTCCCCTTCTTGTGTTTAATGACATAAGGGAAAGTCTCAATAAATTCAACCCACTTAGCATGTCTACGATTAAGTTTTGCTTGACTTCTTATGTGTTTCAAAGATTCATGATCAGAATGTATAACAAATTCTTTGGGCCATAAATAATGTTGCCAAGTTTCTAATGTCCGAACAAGAGCATATAATTCCTTATCATAAGTAGAATAGTTCAGACTAGGCCCACTCAATTTTTCAGAAAAGTAAGCAACAGGTTTAGCATCTTGTAATAACACACCTCCCAAACCAATCCCACTAGCATCGCATTCAAGCTCAAAAGTCTTATTAAAATTAGGAAGTTGGAGCAAAGGAGCATGTGTTAACTTATCTTTCAATACGGTGAAGGCTTCTTCCTGTGCGGTACCCCAAGTAAAAGGCACATCCTTGCGTGTAAGCTCATTGAGAGGTGCAGCAATGGTGCTGAAATCTCTCACAAAACGCCTATAGAATCCAGCGAGGCCAAGAAAACTCCTCACTTGTGTGACCGTTTTGGGCTGCGGCCAACTCTCAATCGCCTCGATCTTGGCTTTATCAACTTCAATTCCCTGCGGAGTAACAACATAGCCAAGAAACGATACTCGGTCGGTGCAAAAGGTGCACTTCCCAAGGTTACCAAACAAACGTGCATTACGTAGAGCAATAAAAACAGCACGTAAATGATCCAAATGTTCCTCCAAAGATTTGCTATAAATCAGTATATCATCAAAATAGACTACCACAAATCGTCCAATGAAAGCACGTAAAACCTCGTTCATTAATCTCATGAAAGTGCTAGGTGCATTAGTTAACCCAAAAGGCATGACTAACCACTCATATAATCCAAACTTAGTTTTAAATGCCGTTTTCCATTCATCTCCTAATTTCATGCGAATTTGATGGTATCCACTACGCAAATCAACTTTGGAAAACATGGTAGAGCCACTTAATTCATCAAGCATATCATCTAACCTAGGAATAGGATGACGATAACGAATAGTAATATTATTAATGGCTCGACAATCAACACACATACGCCATGTTCCATCCTTTTTAGGCACTAATATAACAGGAACAGCACAAGGACTAAGGGATTCACGTATGTAACCTTTGTCGAGTAGCTCTTGTACTTGACGCTGAATCTCCTTCGTCTCCTCTGGATTGGTACGGTATGGCGCACGGTTGGGCAGCGAAGCACCGGGAATTAAGTCAATCTGATGCTCAATCCCTCGAATAGGTGGTAATCCCGGTGGTACGTCTTGTGGAAAGACGTCAATAAACTCCTGCAAAAGGTCAGTGACAACAGGAGGCAAAGAAGGAGGCAATTCCTCAAATGAAAACAAAGCTTCTTTGCACACAAAAGCATAGCACACATATTGACTAACATCCAAATCCGAAATATCAACCTTAGTAGCAAGCAAAGTTGGACTAGTCAATTTAATTTCATTAGACACAGCAGAAGAAGATTTGCTATTAGTCTTATGTTGTTGCTCAAATTCTTTGGCTGCTATCTCATTTTCACTCTTATTTTTCTCCTGTTTAGCTTTACTAGCTCTAGCAAGATCATCTTTCACAATTTGTTCAGGAGACATAGGAAGTAAAGCAATATTTTTATCCTGATGAACCAGAGTAAACTGATTTGTCCTACCATGGTGTACAACATTCCTATCAAATTGCCATGGTCTACCAAGTAAAAGAGAGCATGCTTGCATGGGTACCACATCACAATCAACATAATCAGCATATGCAGCAATGCTAAAGTGCACACGAACAGAACGCGTTACCTTAATCTTACCACTATTGTTAAACCACTGAATATAGTACGGATGGGGGTGTGGTCTTGTGGTGAGAGATAGCTTCTCCACCAACTCCATGCTAGCCAAGTTGTTGCAACTCCCTCCGTCAATGATGATGCGAACCGAACGTTCTTTCACCACTCCCTTTGTGTGGAACAAATTATGCCTCTGGTTTTGCTCAGCCTTCGTTACCTGCACACTTAACACACGTTGAGCAACCAAACTAGCATATTTATCTGCATCATCAGGAGTCATATACTCCATATCATGAGCATCATCATGGGCACCCTGTTCCTCATGAGCAATGAGAACTAAAGTCTCCTCATCATAGTCACTCGCTGACTCATACCCACCATCCGCCGTAATAATCATCACACGCTTGGAGGGACAGTCTTTTGCGAAGTGACCTCCACCTTGGCACCTGCGACATTTAATATCACGATCTCGTGTTTGCCCTATGGAAGCCATGGATGAAGAAGAACTCGCCGCTGGACCACTCTGTGCACCCTTGAATGGTGGCGCTGACTGTTTTGGTGGCTCCCTGTAAGAATGAGCGGCTGAAGTAGAGGGTGGAGCAGCAGGACGTGTGGATGTAGAAGGTCCACGCGATGTCCATGATGTATTTCGTCCTGCAGAAAAGTTAGGTCTCATAGCGGCCTGTCGATCCTGCACTTCACGTTCAGCTTTACAAGCAAGATGAAACAAACGAGTAATAGTAGCATAGTCCTTGTATTCTAGAATAGTTTGTATCTCCCTGTTTAAGCCACCTATGAAACGTGCAAACATAGCTTCATTATCCTCTACTAGGCCACATCTAATCAATCCAGTTTGTAATTCTTGATAATATTCCTCTACAGAATTCTTTCCTTGTCTCAAACGCTGTAATTTTTGTAGCAATTCACGTTGATAATAAGGAGGAACCCAGCGAGTACGCATAGCATCTTTTAAAGCAGCCCAAGTAGCTGGAATATTATTAGCATGCAATCTACAATGTTCAGACCACCAAATAGATGCAAAACCCGTGAATTCACAAACAGCAGCAGTAACACGTCTATTCTCAGGATATTGTAAACATGTAAAGCGTTGTTCAGTTTCTAACTCCCAAGTAAGATAAGCATCAGGAATATATCTACCCTCAAACGGCTTAAGATTCAATTTAAGTTTAGGCACATGTTCATCATCGCGTACCTGAGGGGGTGGTTGGTGTCGACCGTGGCGAATGTTGGGACGTGGACGTCCAGCTGGCTGTTCATAGGCCGCTTCTTGTTCCACCTCCTCCTCGTAATCACCCTTGTAGTTGTCGTCCTGGCCGACGTCAGAAGCAGCAGCAGTAGCAGCAAGTGCAGCAGCCGCAGGAGCACCAGCAGCTTGTCTGCCCGGAAACAGAATACGTCGTGCACGTCGTGGTGGCTGTGGCTGTGCTGGAGCAGCCGCAGGCTGTGCAGGTAGGCGTGCGAGCAACTCAGTAAACTTGGCGTCGAGCTTGGTGTCGATCATCTTCTCCACACCATCAATCGCCTCTGTAAATCTGTTCTCGATGTCATTCACCTGTTCAGACATCATTTGTGCAAATTTATCATGTAACGCTTTGTTTGTCATATTCTCCCAATCGGGTGCATCCCGCGCCACTTCATCATGGGATCCTGGCATGGTTAGCAGAAATAGAAAACACACAGAAATATGATCCTACTTCTACTAATGGGATGTGGGGTGGTGGAAAGCACAAATCCGTCAAGCTTTTCTTTCGTTCTTACCGATTCTTACCTAGCAGCAGGTGGTGATGTACAACCAACGGGTCAAAACTCTCAGAGATGTGGTAGAGCGATGGCCAGGAGGTGTCAACCGCACGAAGTAGAATATATGTGGAGCTGTAGGTAGGCTTGACAAATATGGTAGCAAAAAGCTCAACAGTAATCAAAACAGAGATGCAAAGTTGAATAAACACTCAACGTCGGTACTGTGCTGATCCTAGGCTAGACCGTACTAGAGACGCGAGCCTAAAACACCAACGAAAGCACGGCGCGGCACGTAATCAACTGAGAAGCACACTCTGAATTTTTTTTTCTCTTTTTTTTTTTTTTTTTTTTTTTTTTGCGATGCGGGACTGCGGTGGCTGAAAAAGTGCGAAAAAATCACTATGGTGGCGAACGTCTCAAAATGAGTTTCTGGACCTAAGGAACGTATGGGCACGAAATTTTTTCACCCCTGAAATTTTTGGCCTAAAAACTGCTCTGAAAAGCGTGCCAGACTCTTTTTTTTTTTTTTTTTGGAAATCACCCCCCTTCTCTGGACGGAAAAAGTTTGGTGAAATCCGACTCTAACAACTCAAAACTAATCTGGCTACAGAGAGATCAGGATCCTTACTGATGGTGGAACTCAACTCGGACTCGTGAGACGTGGTGGTGTATATGGACTCTGCTTGGCGGAACTTGGTGGTGTATCTGCACTTGGATTGGCGGAACGTGGTAGGATGACTACTGTGCGGCGGCGACGTGGCAAACTGTGATCAGAACTCGAAACTCTAAGGGAACTAGACGCTAAGATCAGCAACTTGACACAACGATGCAACCGTAAATTCAACAAAGCAAGTACTGAAAAGAAAACTGGACAAAGGCTAGGACTGTCTTGGGACGTGATGATCTAACCCTAATTTTTTTTGTTGGCTTTTTCGTGGACTGTAGGTATGAAGAACAGAACCAATCTAGACTATGAAAACTGGTAAATCTCACCGAGCAACCTGGAAATCTGATACCACTTGATAGAGGCGAAGGTGTCCCGATGTTTCGATGAGATGGTGGAGATCGATTATGGTGGAGTAGACTTTCACGACCCGACTACGAACGTGCGAAGACGTTGCGCCTTAGCGATCGCTAAACCAACTCCGAGAGGTTATTGATCCCGCGGATGCACGATCAACCTGACCACGAAGGTCTAATTCCTGCAAGCAATCGAAGAACAAGCAAGAACTAAGAATGGCAATCTGGATATTGCGAATATAAGATGAAAGATTACGAAAGTTGGGGTTCCAATGAGGTCTTGGCCTGGTCGGATGACACAAACGAAGAGCTCGAAGTTGCGGCTATGGCTAACTTAAATCTAATTAAAACCCAAGTCTAAACGACGCCCTAAGGGCTGTATATATGGGGGAACAGAGGGGATTTTCGTGACCCCTTGGAGGTGGGGTCCGAAAACAACCCTAACTCGGTTTGCCCACACATACGGACTCTAAAAACAGCCTATAAGGTGGTATTTCGAAATTACATGGGCCCAGCCCAATATTAATGTTACGCAGCACCTATAATTTCCCTTGGACGAAAATAATGAAGTGGCATCTCGCGTATTTCGTCCAAGACTTCATGCGCGCCTTATGGTGGCTTCAAAGTGCGATAATCACCACGGGAAGCTCCGCTGTCCTTTCCCGCGCGCGCACCTTCTTCTCCATGCTTGATGCCGCTCCAATGACCATCCTTCTTGTCCATGCTAGGTCCTTCATTCATAAGCAAAACAAAAGTATCTAATTTAGGCAGTATCATATGTTCATGAACAATAGAAGGATTTGCAAGAAACGAAAGTACCTGATAATTTAGTTGATGTGCACGAGCTCTAGTAACTGGTCCAATATGTGTAGTTGGTGAGGATATGGGTGTAACATTAGTAGGGATGTCCTCATCAGGGGGGGTCACCAGAACAATGCCGGCGTTGAGCCCTAGCGGAGGCGGAGCCACTGGCTAGACGCAGTCGTCGATTCGGGGCACGAGGAGAACCAGCAGTGGGCGCAACGACGCGTAAGAGCACGGGGAAGACGACGGGCAACCCGGTGCAGGAGAAGGAGCACGGGAGCGAGCTCGAGCTCGTCCATGGCGGAGGCTGTGCTCGGCTCCCATAGCCGATTCGGCTAGAAGGGGAGTGGGGCGCTGAAAATTTAGGGGAAATGAGTAGGAGCTCACCCTGGTTCTGATGGAAGAGATGGCGAGGCCGGGGAGGTCACGGTGGCGCCGGAATTTGAGTTCGATCCGCGGCGGCCGGAGTGGAAGACGATGAAGCTCGCGTCAGCTACACAGCACCTCGGGGCGATTCCTTCTGCGGCTCGGCGTAGACGACAAAGGCGAAGACGATGGACACGACGGCGCGTCTCAGGGACGGCGGTGGCCACGCGGGCTTCAATCCTTGGCGACGGCGGCGCTTGGGTCGTCGTCGAACTCGGCGAGAGAGAGAGGAAGAGGCTCTGGAGGGGGGAATGGATGTGTGGCGCTCGGGTGCGTCTCCCGGCGCGACTAGGAGGCTCGAGAGGGGCAGGTGGCGACCGCAGGGACGTCGCCGTGCTCGGCTAGCTCGGTGGCATTCCACCGAGCAGCTTGGAGGCGCGTGGTGGGGAAGAAGATCCCTGTGCCCCTTTGGGCCGGCTGGGCCAGATGGGCTGGCTTCGCCTAGGCGTCAGGTAAGGTTTTCTCTATTTTCTTTTCTTTTTAATCTTTCCTCTGTTTTTCTTTTCTGTAATTTGTTTTGCTGTGCTAAATAAATAGCTAGGCATTTTATTAAATGCTAAAACTCTTTACATGGCCTCATAATAATATATACTAGCCATTTGCAAAGTTTGGCACTTTTAAAATTCAAATTATTTGAATCTTAAATCAAATAGGGGTATTTGATTAATTCCAAGGTCCTGTTTGAATATTTGAAAAATCCATGAGCATGGGGTTGGTCCCACGTCAGTTGATATGTGATCACACTCATTTATAAGACTTTTCAAAAATCAAACATGAATTTTTGGAGAAGATTTATTTCTGGCCTTTTGAATTAATTCATCTGGGGGTGTTCCTTCTCCCATTTGAGTTTGAATTTGATTTCAATGGATTTCTTTTGAAATTTTTAACATGATGCAAAGTGACTTGCTAAACCTAGCACATACCTAACTTGGGGTTGTGACATGAAGGTGAAAGGGGCTTCGGATAAGTCGAATGACATAACCAACCATTCATAGAGGCCATTCTTGGTCTTGAAGGCAGTGTTCCACTCGTCACTGACTTCCGTACGTATTTGATGTAGCCACTTTTAAGGTCAATCTATTATTATATAATTAAAACAAGAGACAAACAAGCCACTACGTTAATCCAGATATATTTAATTATCTCAACCATTACATTATTAATATAAACGTCTGAGATTTAAAGATATTCCGTTACATACAAATATTATGTATATGCATATATTATGTTGCACGTATCAACTTCATCACATACATGCATCTATGATGGAGAGATATCTCATAATTACGTACATTAGAAGGACTCGCTCAAATTTAGTATGTCACCAACACATTTTTTTCTACGCATAAACAAATCCACAAAAGAATCCAATCTGCCACACTTGGGCCAACCTGTCGTCAATCGGCCCAGTTTAACACAGCAACAATCGTTGATTCTTTTTTTGCACGAAATCACTAGTTTAAGAGTACTCGTGGGAACGATCACTTTCAACTCGTCCGCGCGCGCCAAGTGGCGCTACGTGCGTGCGCGGACGACTTTTCCTCGTCGCTCCGCGTTTGACACTTGTCGCGCGCGGAGTCATTCCCGCGGGGTTTCCGGTTTCCGGTTTTCCCGTTTCCACATTTGCAATTTGGTCCAAGAACTTTCAAGGATTTTGCTATTGTGTATGTTTCGCATCGTTGTTTTTTGCCTGCGACGCTGCTGGCTTGTTTAGTATTGTTTCTACTCCTTTTTTCGGTTCTTTCTTTTATTTTTTCCCATTATATTTCTGGGCAATGGAGTTTTCTGGGGTAACTACGGGTGGGGCCTTCCAACACTATCAAACGTTAACTTTCAACTCGCTAAAAATAGGCACGACTACATTCAAATAGGAGGCATCTTGGAGGCATCTTGGAGGCTCCATTCGATATACATCTGAGGCACGTGCATTAGAGGCACGACTACATACAAACTACCACTTGGTCGTGTTTGACTCTCAAAGACATCTGATGATGTACTTAGAGACACGACTTCTAAAATTGGAGCGACGAAAACTAGGGTAGTAGAGGCACTACCCTATACAAACTGGAGGCACACGTCCAATATGAAGTATTGGACTTGGAGGCACGACCATATACAAACTGGAGGCACACTTCCAATATGAAGTATGGACTTGGAGGCACGACCATATACAAACTGGAGGCACACGTCCAATATGAAGTATGGACTTGGAGGCACGACCATATACAAACTGGAGGCACACGTCCAATATGAAGTATGGACTTGGAGGCACGACCATATACAAACTGGAGGCACACGTCCAATATGAAGTATGGACTTGGAGGCACGTTATGTAGTGTATGGACTTAGACGCACGATACTATAAGATTTGAAGGCACGTTGGGTGAAGACTTGGAGGCACGAACAGGGCGGGTTTTAGAGATAACATTACAAGTATGTAGTTGGAAGCATGAAAAATTGGAGGGACGAACGGGACGTGTCTTAGAGATATCATTTATGAGGCACGGACGTATGGAGTTGGAAGCAAGACTACATAAAAAAATTCCGATTGTATGGACTTGGAGGCACGACCATATACAAACTGGAGGCACACGTCCAATATGAAGTATGGACTAGGAGGCACGTTATGTAGTGTATGGACTTAGACGCACGATACTATAAGATTTGAAGGCACGTTGGGTAAAGACTTGGAGGCACGAACAGGGCGGGTTTTAGAGATAACATTACAAGTATGTAGTTGGAAGCATGAACAATTGGAGGGACGAACGGGACGTGTCTTAGAGATATCATTTATGAGGCACGGACGTATGGAGTTGGAAGCAAGACTACATAAAAAAATTCCGATTGTATGGACTTAGAGGCACGACACTATAAAATTTACAGGCACTAACAGTATGGACTTGCAGGCACGTTACTTTAGGTACTTCAGAGGAACGACAATATAACAATTGAAGGCACTATTAGTACGGATTTGGAGGCACGTTAGTTAGGGACTTTAGAGGCACGACACCTTCGTTCGGGACTTTAGAGGCACAAGACACTATAAAATTTCAAAGCAATTTTGGAAGGGATAGGGTTTAGGGTTTAGGTTTTAGGGTTTATGAGGCACGGACGTATGGAGTTGGAAGCATTACTGGAGGCACGTACATGATGTACTTAGAGGCACGTATCATAGGGACTTGAAGGCACTACTATATAATTGGATGCGCGATCAGCATGTTCGGTAGGGACTTTAGAGGCACTTTCAGTATTGATTTGGAGGAACTTTCAGTTTGAACAGATACGGGTACAACATCATATTATCGGCCACAACTCAAAAAAAACCTTTAGAACACAGAAACTGGATAGCGGTTGCTAAAAAATGACGGTTAGAGGGAGTACGGGACTTTTGGCATTCGGCAGTTTCGCAATATATTACTCATTTGCTTGTCTCAGATGATCAAGATGTAGATGCAGACAACATCTTCATGCCCCAAGAAAGCAGTTGCCAAGAATGAATGGAGACGCACAAACACATGGAAGAGGAGGTTGAAAACTCTTCAATGGAGTACCACGGCATGCCAAACTGTGGAGAGAGCATAGAAGATCATGTGAATGAAGAGGTAAATGCAGACAACATGTTCTTATTTTCGATTCATTGTGTTAGGAACAAATTTGATCAACAAGTTTTTGGTTGCTGTAGCAAAAAAATTAGTGATTCAAAATAACAGATCGTGTTTGATTCTTACACTAGTTGGTTTTTTCATTGTTTTTAGTTATTAAAAAATAACAGAAATTTCTACAAGTTATAATTGCATTTCGTTTTTGTAAAGGAGGTTGATATCACAATGCTTTATGACAAAGGATGGGGATCCATAATCGTACCATCAGAGGAGGACCACCATGATATTGTGCCTGTTTATGAGCCACCAATTGAACCAGAGAACATGGATGGCAGCCCTCCACATGAATCCTAGACTATCGATCCGCTCTACAAAAACCACCCGAAGTGGGTGAACTATTCTAATCCATTGATAAAAAAAACTAGCCCAAAATAAGGTTTTTGTTCATGGAAGAGGGTGTGGAGTTGCCAACAAGGGCATTGGGAAGCCAATTAAGCCTCAGAAACGACTTCCCTATGACCTTACTGGAATACAAGAGGTTAAATATAGACACAACGGATTGCAGGAACGTTCGTGGTGGTTCCACAACGAATCTATCTGGGATGAAGGTCGTTATAAAAGAAACATTGAAGCGAAGGAATGCTGTGAAAGAATCATTCAGATTCTGAGGGTGAGAAAAAAACAGCCTTAAATCTGAAAAGAAGACTTAAAACTATTTTAAATAATTTTATTCTCCTTTTGAAACTTTTTCAGGATTTTGATCTCGGTGATGATGTGCAGCCAGAGTTGAGAGACTCAATGCTTAAATTGATGGTGGAATCTATGAGTTTTTTCAGTGACCTGGACCGTGAAGAAGAGTGGAAGGACACTCTATCCAATGTGGTGCATGTCTTTCTTCGTCAAAAAATCATCATGCCAAAAAGAGCAGCGGAATTTGATAGTTGGTCGTCATGGAGTACCGATCACACATTCGTGAAGCAATGGCTCCCATTGATGGACCATCTTCCTGACTGCTTTTACGAAGAGGTTCAAAACAAGATGCAGAACCTTTCAGCGTACTATTTGGTGTTGTGGAAAGACAACCTCAATGAAAGTCAAGTTAAACGTTTTTGTGACAATTATCTATTGCCCAAACTAAAGAGCATTATGGATGAATTGGAAATTACGCCCCCAGTAGAAAACCAAAAGAGTGTACGGAATTTCAGAAACCTTATGGAGTACTCTGACTTTGTTCCTAAAGGCATCATGGTTGATTTTCTTGAAAATCATTTCTTTGCAAAGTGGAAGAATGTCCTAAGGCACTGGCTGGAAGCATACAAGCCACCACGTGGAGAGGTCATGGATTGGATCGAAGGATGGAGTTTAGGGTAAGTAAATAAGTACATTTTTGTTTTTGCGGATTGATTAGAAGGTTATACATTGTTTTTTCTCTGTAGATATGTTTTTCAATAACCTGGTATTGTTTCGCAGAAACACAGACAAAAGAAGTAAAATGGGATGTAGAACACCCATCACGAACCGATTACTTCCTACAGATCGACGACGACAAAGCGCATCAACTAATGTCAATAATCATGAGTAACGAATGGTAGGAAAAATACTCAAAGTAAGTTGTTTCTTTTTGCAACAAATTCATGTTTTCGTGTTGCTAACAACTACTTATTTTTCTTCTTCACAAAAAAATGCAGGCAAATTATATATATGGAAAAGGGTGGTACCAGAAAGTTCTTAGCAGCAAACATCAAGGAAGTATTTGGCCCTAGACAACCATCGCAGCATAAAGTGATGGTCAAGAATATTTTGGCAACAATAGCAAGAATCTGTGAATTGCGCCCAGAATCAAAAGATAGTGACAGACTATTATTAAGCCCACTATTTGCACAGGTGAATATAGAAAACACATGTTTCCTATAAAGTACTACACATGTGTTTGCACTTAAAAAATTATAATCATTATTTTTTTAATATACAATCTTTCCAGGAGATGTTGAATCTTCAAGACGATAACCCCAAACAAACCATGCCAAAATTCAAAGAACAATTAAAAATGAAGAAATTTGATGATCATGTCACAAAAGAACAACAGGAAAAGCTTTTGACAGCAAAGATGGTGAGAGCCTTCCTATGTCCATGGTTGACAAACTCATTTTTTTCAACAAACTAATTCTTTTACATTAAACTGTCATGTCTAACAATGTCTAATGAATTTTTTTTCCACACATATATTCATGCCCGTCGAGAAGGCAGACAGGTACACATTATATGTGTTGGACAAAAGTGAGAAGATACTGCACATACTTGATGCAAGAGAAACCTCTCCTAAAGAAGAAGAAGACCAAATGCTTAAAGACTTTGTACAAATTAATGGTCAATCAGATAAAAATACTAATAATCAAGTTGCAAAATTGGTAGAATCGAGAAGAGATGCATACCACTCTCATAGAAATAAAATCGTAAGTATTTATGAATGCAAGAATTCAGTTTGTCAACCTGTGCTTCAGTTTGTCAACCTGTGCTTTAAATTATCTAACAAAAACAAAATGAAATTCCTTGTTACCAGGCGCTTCGGATGACGCATGTATTGAAACACTTCTTTCCAGATGCAAGTCAATTGGGTAAATACACCATTAATTATGTAGCTGATTTGCCAAAACTGGAATTTGGTGAATCACCATATGCTGTTCTAAGATTTGCATTTCTCTTCAACGGTAAAAAATTGATCGAAGACATTGACGATTATGACGTAAGTTGTCCTCTTAAACCTTTTTTTTCTCACACAGAATTGGGTATATGTAACATTAAATTTGATTGTTTGTTGCTGCTTTTGAAGATTGCTGTAAATACATGGAAGGCCAAAACTTTGTACATGCTACTGGACAGCGAAGACAATGGAGTTAATCTTAATGAAATAAGTTCGGAGATTAGCCAACTCTTGAACCACAACCATTGAGATGGTCCTGTACTCTGTAAAATATCTTTGAAAAAATCCTGCACCTCCTGTTTATATGAGTTCTTTCTGATGTCGTGCCTCCTGTTTATATGAATTTGTGCATCGTATATTTTATGTTCTTGTGACTCTGATTTATATGGGCTCGTGCCTCCTGTTGATATGAGTTTGTGCCTCGTCTATTCATGCCGTCGTACCCTAGATTTGTCAAGCCTTCAATTTTATTTGCCGTCGTGCCTCAGTTTTGTATGGGAACATGCCTTCGATTAAAATAACATTGTGCCTCCTGTTAATATCGGCTCATGCCTCCTGTTAACATTGTGCCTCCGATTTGTCAAGACTTCAATTTATATCCATTCGTGCCTCCAATTTATACGAGAACATGCCTTCGATTAATATCACATCGTGCCTCCTGTTAATATGCCGTCGTGCCTCAGTTTCGTATGATAACATGCCTTCGATTAATCATCGTGCCTCTTGTTAATAAGGTCTCGTGCCTCCTCTATTCATGCCGTCGTGCCTCCGATTTGTCAAGACTTCAATTTCTATGCAGTCGTGCCTCCAATTTGTACAAGAACATGCCTTCGATTAATATCACATCGTGGCTCCTGTCAATATGCAGTCGTGCCTCAGTTTCGTACGAGAACATGCCTTCGATTAATATCACATCGTCGCTCATCGTTCCGATTATATGTCCAATAGTGCCTCAGTTTTGTACAAGAACATGCCTTCGATTAATATCACATCGTGCCTCAGTTTTGTATGGGAACATGCCTTCCGATTAAAATAACATTGTGCCTCCTGTTAATATCGACTCGTGCCTCCTGTTATCACTGTGCCTCTGATTTGTCAAGACTTCAATTTATCACGCCATCGATTAATATCACATCGTCACTCGTGTCGCTCCGATTATATGTCCAATAGTGCCTCAGTTTTGTACAAGAACATGCCTTTGATTAATATCACATCGTGCCTCAGTTTTGTATGGGAACATGCCTTCCGATTAAAATAACATTGTGCCTCCTGTTAATATCGGCTCGTGCCTCCTGTTATCACCGTGCCTCCGATTTGTCAAGACTTCAATTAATATCACATCGTCACTCGTATCGCTCCGATTATATGTCCAATAGCGCCTCAGTTTTGTACAAGAACGTGCCTTCGATTAATATCACATTGTGCCTCAGTTTCATACAAGAAGCGAAATAGAAGTGAACCACTATGCTTAGTGTACGCGAAGTCGAGGCGGACGTCGTCGCGGCAGCGACGACGGATGCCGAGACGAGCCCGTGACATCAGAGCCTCACCAGCTTAGTGTACACGAAGTCGAGGCGGACGTCGTCGCAGCAGCGACGACGGACGCCGAGACGAGCCCGTGACATGAGAGCCTCACCAGCTATCTTAGGGTTTAGGGTGGGGGGGATAGGCACCCTTTTATATACCTTTTAAAATGAAAGGGAAACAGAAGTGAACCACTGTGCTTAGTGTACGCGAAGTCAAGGCGGACATCGTCGCGGCAGCGACGACGGAAGCCGAGACGAGCCCGTGACATCAGAGCCTCACCATCTTAGTGTACGCGAAGTCGAGGCGGACGTCGTCGCGGCAGCGACGTCGGACGCCGAGACGAGCCCGTGACATCAGAGCCTCACCAGCTATCTTAGGGTTTAGGGTGGGGGGATAGGCACCCTTTTATATACCTTTTAAAATGAAAGGGAAACAGAAGTGAACCACTGTGCTTAGTGTACGCGAAGTCGAGGCGGACGTCGTCGCGGCAGCGACGACGGAAGCCGAGACGTGCCCGTGACATCAGAGCCTCACCAGCTTAGTGTACGCGAAGTCGAGGCGGACGTCGTCGCGGCAGCGACGACGGACACCGAGACGAGCCCGTGACATCAGAGCCTCACCAGCTATCTTAGGGTTTAGGGTGGGGGGGATAGGCACCCTTTTATATACCTTTTAAAATGAAAGGGAAACAGAAGTGAACCACTGTGCTTAGTGTACGCGAAGTCGAGGCGGACGTCGTCGCGGCAGCGACGACGGAAGCCGAGACGAGCCCGTGACATCAGAGCCTCACCAGCTTAGTGTACGCGAAGTCGAGGCGGACGTCGTCGCGGCTGCGACGACGGACGCCGAGACGAGCCCATGACATAATATCCTCACCAGCTATCTTAGGGTTTAGGGTGGGGGGATAGGCACCCTTTTATATACCTTTTAAAATGAAAGGGAAACATAAGTGAACCACTGTGCTTAGTGTACGCGAAGTCGAGGCGGACGTCGTCGCGGCAACGACGACGGAAGCCGAGACGAGCCCGTGACATCAGATATGTAAGTGCTCGTGCCTCCGATATGTAAGTGCTCGTGCCTCTGATATGTGAGTAGTCGTGCCTCTGATATGTTAGTTTATCGTTCCTCCGATATGTAAGTTCTCGTGCCTCCGATATGTAAGTGCTCGTGCCTCCGATATGTAAGCGTTCGTGCCGCTGATAAGTAAGTTCTCGTGCCTCCGATATGTAAGTGCTCGTGCCTCTAATATGTAAGTAGTCGTGCCTCTGATATGTTAGTTTATCGTGCCTCCGATATGTAAGTGGTCGTGACTCCAATATGTAAGCGTTCATGCCTCTGATAAGTAAGTTCTCGTGCCTCCGATATGTAAGTGCTCGTGCCTCCGATATGTAAGTGCTCGTGCCTCCGATAAGTATGTTCTCGGAGTTGAAAGTTAACGTGCCTCTGATATTTATGTTTATCGTGCCTCATATGACTCAGTTGAAAGTTAATGTTTGATAGTGTTGTAAGGCCCCACCCGTAATTACCCCAGAAATCTCCATTACCCAGAAATATAATGGGAAAAAAGAAAAAGGGAAAAAGGAGTAGAAACAATACTAAACGCAGGCTAAAAAACGCGCAGCGCACGCGGTTCGCCATTAATTGTCGATTCTACGAGGGCGAAACTGCAAAACGTACGAAACATGTCTACGGAACCGTAAAACCGGAAAACGGAAAACCGGAAAATGTTTTTCGCGCGCGCGGGACCTCTTCGCGCGCGACAAGTGTTGCGCTCGGAGCGCTCCGTACCGGTTCGTTCGAAACGAAACGAACGAGCGCCCCCCAATTAGTTGCTCTCGCGAAAAGAGCAAGGTCGCCGGCGTCGTTGGGGGTGCTGAAGCTGCACCAAGGGCGAAGGGGGTGCTTCCAGGCAAGCCACAACCAGCGCAGCCTAAGAGCCCGGCTGAAATTTTGCAAGTCCAGCAGGCCCAGCCCACCATCCTGGACCGGTGAGCACACCTTGCTCCAGTTTATCTTGCACTTGCCACCGGTGAGCTCCGCGTCGTGCGCCCAGAGAAACTTACGCCTCGCTTTGTCAATCTCCTTTGTTAGCTTCTTCGGGACCTTCATGGCTGTGAGCGTGAACACCGGAAGTGCCGATAGCACGCTCCTAACCAGCACCCTCCTACCCGCGATGGTGAGGAGCCTCCCCTTCCAGCCAGCCAACCTTGCCCGGATCCTATCTAAGATGTACTGGAGGTGCACTAGCCTAATCCTTTGAACCGAAACATCATTCACTATTATAGCCAATATTTTTCTATATCATACACTTTTATTTATATGGATCTTATACCTTTTCAATCTACATTGTAAAGTTTTTTATAGAGATCTCCGCTGCAACGCACGGGGCATTCTTCTAGTACCAGATATAATTCTCCCCTTTCCATGTGAAATACTAATTTCATATTATTATTTGTAGGCTCAGAAGCATTAATGTGTCAATATGGCCTTTTAAAAGTGATTGGCCTTCGTGCAGAAGCTTTCATTAGGCACTAGGGCACTGCCGTTGCAAATGGAAACAACCTACAAAGGTTTGCTTACTAGTATACCATAAACCTTACTGATACTGAATTAGTGAGGTATTGGAGAAAGTTAACTGGTAAACGCTAAACCCCTTCTTGGTTTATGCGTGGCTTGCTAGGCCGACGCTCAGCCCATCAGGAATTTTACAGTGTCTGACTTGTGGCCCCTCTTGTTTGATTGATGCAGCGGTTTGAGTTGCTTTACAGCGAGCCACAACAGAGAGGACCAGAAGACCCAAGATTATTTATGTATAGAGCTATGTGGTCTCTCCTATGTGTCTCTCCCGAACATCATTTTTATGAAATAATGAACTTGCATAGCTAACTGATCCCAAATAGTATTCACCCTTTTCACTTTAGCTCCTGTTGCTTCTGACACAACGCACAGTAGCCAACTCTTGTTTATTTATTATTCATGCGGCTTCTCCTCGCTCACTATTCTTTAATTGCAAAAAAAATTCGGCAGATGGGTTTCAGAAAAATAGTTATTATTGTCACAAAAATTATATCCCACAGTGTGAATACATGTATACTATATACATATGCTATTTCATAACAATATATTTTCATATGTGTTATTAAGTTTTTTTTCCTGATACAGTACAATTTTTATAATATAAGAGCGAAAGAACCTGTTTTCTTAAGTTCTCAGGAATTTTTGAACCAAAAGTATTCAACTAATTTTTGAATAAAACAAAAAAATTGTGTATATTAAAATTTACCCTCAACATGCCTAAACTAGACTCCATCTCCCAACCACCCGGTAGGACTAATAAACACAATCTAAACACAATATAGGACTAATAAACACAATCTGAACATTTTAATTTTAATTGGATAAAAAAATTCGAATGTATGAAAATATCTTCACAAAAATTTTGGTAATCAGCCAGTTAGCAAAAAAAATGATTGAAAAGAAATCTTTGGTAGCGTACATAAAAAGACGGTTATGAATAAATGATTTTTTTTACTTTTTTAAGTGCAGCATACAAATCACCATATTATTTAGTGAAAATTATAGATATGTAGCAAATATGTATAAGTGCTAAAAAACATGATTGTGACTTTGAATTTCTTTTATTATTTCAAAAAATAGGGTTCCAAGGAATTGGGAGCCAAAAATACGCATACCCCACAGTTCACCATATATAGGTGTTCATTTTATCTTGATCGACCAAGCGAGGGGAAGAAAAAAAAAGACATCAATTATGTACAAGTTATCTAAAATTGATTGCAGTCAATCGATTTCGAAAGAGACAGTAGATTGAAAAAACATGACTAGATAATTATCTCTTCCTTAGATTAGACGACTGTTTATAGTTTTCGTCATATCATATTAACACCACCTCGCCCTCGATCATCACCTTTGAGTGTGTCCTGTCTAAGCCCTTATCAGGGACGCTCTATCTTTGGCTTGAGCTCCATCTAATCCGACGGTGGCTCAAAAAATACAAAGGCCCTCCACCCACACATGAAAAAGCTTGCGACATTGTCTACAACTCTAGCTCAGCCTTTCCAGCACCCCCCGCTCCCCGGGCCACACTACCACTCGCAACGCCATCCCACTTTGCCTCGGGGTTTCACCTAAAATTGACTGATGCATATTCTTTCTTTCAAACAACTTATAAATACGTGCTACGAAAAATATAATACATGTATACACCATTTTTCTAGAAACATAGTACGCTACGCAGCTCAACCCGTCAGCATCGTTGCTCACCTAAAGTCGTTTATGGAGTATGTTTTTCTAGCCGGGCGTGGCGGAGCACGCCGTACCATCTAGTATAGATACAAAACCGAATGCATCACTACTCATCAGATTGGTCGCTACAATCGCGCGTCATTCGTTTCACGTTTGCACCAACTAGCTAGCTGGCACCGCGTACATATCCATCTCGTTCTTATATTTTTCCATCAAGGCGCGTTCATCCTTCTTTCTCTTTCCCTCGAGCGATTCGCCATGGCTGCCACCGCCTCCTTCTCCATCCTTTTCCGTCAAGTGAGTCGCCATGGCTGCCCCTGCTCTCTACCTCCCGACGCTAGCCGCCTTGGCCGCTCCTCCTACCTCTCCCCTAGGCGAAGAGCTGCAACCATAGGACGACGCACAACGAAGAGTTTCCATGGATGGCAACATCGAAGGTTGCAATCTTAGCGAGCGAACGACGATGCTGGAACTAGTAATATTTTTTCCTCCTACCTCTTCCCTAGGCGGCGAGCTGCAACCATAGGACGACGCACAACAAAGAGTTTCCATGGATGGCAACAGCGAAGGTTGCAATCTTAGCGAGCGAACGACGATGCTGGAACTAGTATTATTTTGTTGCTGCAACAGATCGAAACTAGAGATACAACCTAGTTAGTTTTTGCTGCAATCGATAAGCTAGTTGGAACCACAATTAAGTTTTGCTACAAACGTATCCCTTTTTGCTGGAACAGTAAAAAAAATCTGCTGCATAAAAATATTTGTTACATATATAGCCAATATACAATGAAATATTTGGGAATTCTTTGTTATGCGTAATGCTACAATCGGTTAAATTATTGGCTTCCATCGTTTTGTGTTTTTGCTACTACCGGCTAACACATTTGCTACAATGATGACGATAAGCGGCGCCAGCGAGCTTTTTTGCTTGAACCACTTTTGATTTTTGCTGGAACCAACATTCGATTCTGCTGCATAAGTTGAATATATGGATAATATCTGAAGATTTTTCGTTTCGTGTAAAGCTGCATCCGGCTAAACTTTTTGCTTCCATCATTTGTGTTTTTGCTACTACAGTTGAGGATTTTTGCTACATTCATCGCGGCGGAGCTGCGACCTTGCGACGGTAAGACGATGATTTGTTGCGATCATTTGTTTTTTTGCTACGATCGATGATGTATTTTGTTACATTCATCCATTCAACCGGCGGCAACGATTACGTTAGATGGCGGTGAACGGCGGTCGGCGGTGAGGGCGGCCGGCAAAGACGAGGTTCTGGGAATGGCCGGGGGTGGGGGAAGGCTCTCCGGCCTTTTACCTATTTGCATCGGACGGATCTGCGGGGCCAGATTGGATGGCCAGCGTTGGACCGACGCTAGCCCCCCGCCGACCCGTCGGCGCCTAGCATCGTCCATTAAGGTACCCTAAGTATAGGGAACGCACAAATATCACCTCGCGCGACTCTCCTTTTGACCGTTAGATGCGCCGGCTAGCATCTTGGCGCACCCTCCACGCCACGTCATTCTTTATTCTCTGGTCGCTCGCTAGGCTTCATGCACGACTATCTTAGAGCATCTTCAGCCGTTGGGCCCCCCAGGGCGTGTTTCGGCTCTAATTTAGCGCTGTTTAGGGGCTACCGCCGCAAAAAATCGCTTTGGGGCGATCGAGTACCCAGCCGCGGCCCCAGACACTCACCCCAACCGGCGTATATTCGATCTAGATTCGGCGCACATTTGGCGAAATTTGGCGCGCCGGCTCCTCCGACGACGCCGTCGCCACTAGACGGCTCGCGCTTCACGACGACGTGGCTGCTGCATCCGTCGTCGCCAATGGGCGCCCCCCTCCTCCTCCTCACCCTCAGCGGCGCTGCGTCCTCGTCGTCGATGTCCTTGATGACCACTAGAGGGGTAGATGGCGGTGGTGCGGCACTGCTCCGGCTGCGGCTGCTGCTGCCGCCTGGCCGAGCCCCCGGCCACTTGCGGCGTCGAAGCAACGCTGTGCCTCGTAGCGCTTCTGGCGCTCCATCTTCCCCCGGAGGTAGTCCTGCCTCTCCTAGGAAAAGTCGTAGTCCTCCTCGTCGTCGGCGGCTGCGAGGGGGGGGGCTCGACCACTTCCTTCTTCGGCTTCAACCGAGAAAGGAAGCCCCGGTGGGGAGGAGCTGCCGAGGAAGAGCGCTTGGAGCCGCCCTCATTGATGACGACACCGTCGGAGCGTGTGCGACGCCCGAGCGGCGTTCCCGGCTTGGCCTTGACCTCGGTCTTGACTAGGAGGAACTATGGCGGCGACGCCGCCGGGCCGGTGGAGCGTGGGGACGATCCACCAGACGATGAGGACGTCGCCGTGTACATGCCCCGTGGCATTGTCGCCCACAATGGCGTGGAGGCGCGAGAGTACGAACGACAGGATGGCGCGACCAGTGGAGGGTACTGGAGCCGCGGCTCGTTGCCGCCACTGATGTGCTGGAGGATGAAGGGGAGGGTGCGGCCCTGCACGCCCCACCACCGTGTCCGACCATTGGCGTTCTGGCGGCCAGACGGCTATAGGTCGTTCGTGGACGCCATTGCCTCCTCACGGCGGCACCGGAAGTAGGCCTTCCACTCGGCGACGTTGTCCGCGCGCGAACGTCGAATTGTTCCACTCCTTCTTCTTCATGGCCTCGCGGGCGGCCTCGACCTCCATGGTGAAGGGGGCACCGGGACATGGAACCGGCGGCACAGGGACGCCGTCGTTGCTCAACACCCAGTTGTGTGTGTGGGGGGCGGGCGTTTCCGGCGGGCATGGGTAGCCCGCCTGCCATAGCAGCGCCGCCTCCCACTCGTGCAAGGAGCGGTGGCCGAAGCTGTTGCGGCCACGCCGTCGCCGGGGTAGCGTTCGCCCATTTCTCCGGCGAAGAGGTGGAGGCGAGGAGAGAAAGAGGGGGAGGCGAGGAGAGCAAGAGGAGCCGGTGAGGTGAGCAAGAGAAGAGCTGTGCGGCGAACTACGGCGAGTCTCGCCTTTTATAGCGGGGGATGGGCGGGAGGGGTGTGGACCGGCAGCGCGATCGGGCGGTAACACGCGGCGACGCGGCCATTAAAGAGGCCCTGCGCCGATTGGACTGGTCGACGGTTGATTAGACTACTCAGGGAAGCAGCGCGACCATTAAAGCCCCTGAGCCTCCGGTAGGCGCGGAGAATTCGAGGCAAGGGGATGAGGATGAGGCCTTATAGACCCTGACACTCGGGGCCCACTCGGCTTGGTCCGTGTGAAAGCGCGGGGTGGTTTCCCATTCGCGCCATTTTCTTTCATTCGGCGCTCCCAACGTGCTGAATTCGGCTTGGATCGTCCAATTCAGTTTTGGCTCAATCCGACGCAATTTGGGTGGGTAAGGATGCGGAGGAATTTTCTGGGGGCTGTTGGGGGCACCTCGCCGCCCCCGCCCCTCACCCCCCTCCGCCGTTGACCTCGTCCGACCATCGAAACAATATTATCCGGCACCACTGTCGTGAATCATTGGACGGGGAATTGCGCGAGCTCTCGGATACCCGCCTCTGCCCGCACCCTCTCTGCGCCACTATCGCGGGTGTCCGACGGGGAGCCACGCGAGCGCGACGGGGAGGTCGTGTCCTCGAAGATCCACCTCGGCTCTCGACGTCCCAGCAACCGCCGAGCTTCGATCTCGCTGAATCCACCTCCAATGGGGGGAGCTGCACAAGCGCGACGGGGAGGTAGCCCCAAGTGATTCGCCTCCGCCTGCGACCTCCGAGCTCGATGGATCCGGCAAGGGCACCGACGGCTGTAGCATGGGAGCAAGAGGGCCCCCCACATGGCGAGCGACGAAGCAACCACCGAGCTCACTGGATCCGTCAGACACCTTCTCCATTGTCGATCGTGCCCTCCCACTCTTTCCTACGTCAACCAATGGCCCCACATCCAGTAGAAGGTCAGGGTGCCCCGAGTGTGAATTTCTGGAGGCCGAGCTACACGTAGCCCTTTATTTTGAAAAAAATCGTAAAACATATTTAAAAGTTCTGAAAAAATCCGAAAAAATCTATGAAAACTTATATGTATTCCGTATGAACATGTCAAATTTGGCTTGAAAATATTGTAATATGAAGTCTGCACAAAAAAAACAAAATTTCAGCCCAAAACCAACAACAAAAAAGCCCATTTAAAATCAAATATTTGTCTTTTTTTCATACGCCACATGTGAAAGTATAATGGTATGAAAATTTGCACAGATATCATATACATGTGTATATATATTCATAAAAAAATTCAATGCTTTTTGAATAATATAAAATACATTTTATGACTTGTTCAAACTAAAGGGCTACGTGTAGCTCGGTCTACGTTAGCATTATCCGAGGGCGCCCCCTCTTTCTTTGTAGTATCACTGTATTTTTGTGAATATCACACTACCTGCTACTTGTAAAGGTAATACCTGCAATCCACCGTGGTCTCATATGTTTTCTTACATTCATGGAAAAGTTAATGTCCTACACATGGAAAATTGCACTTTTTGTTTAACCGTGCATAGTTTTAAATCCATGGAAAATTAGATTTTGAGCCATGGCATATCACACTCATGAAAGAATGGCAAATTTTAATCCTGAGCTATGGCAAATTCAGTTGTTTTGAGATATGGCAAACTAGAGGTTTGCTTCTATAGACCCCCACCGCTCCAAACTTTGTAACCCTCCTTAGGGGCATTCTCGTCTCGCCACTTGGTAATTAGGGATCCTGGAGGTTAGCGCGAGGGTAGCCCACGAGAGCCCAAACCCAAACCCGATCTTTCGGTCGTACGTACATACGGTTCCACGTTTCATGTATATCGTTATACGTTCCCATTATATACGGTCCCACGTTTTATGTAGATCGTTATACGCTCCCATTTTCTCGGATCGATCCACGTACACTATATCCCGGAGAATTAGCCGCCGGTTACGTGTTCTTCAATCGTGCTCAGTTCTTACCTTCCCTCTCCACCACCGTCGACTCCTCCCTGCCTTCCCGTTGCTGCCGTCCCCTATCCCCCACCGTCGCCTCATCCTTGTCCAGCCGTTGCCGCCTTTCCATCTCCCCCACTGTCGCCTCCTCCTTGTCCCGCCGTTGTCGCCGTTCCCTATCCCCCACCGTCGCCTCCTCCTTGTCCCGCCGTTGCCGCCGTTCCCTCTCCCTCACCGCGCCTCCTCCCTGTGGCCACCTTCGGATCTAAGGTATCCCAATCGTACATAGGGTTTTCACTCCTTCTCTCCATTTCTTGATGCATGCATGGTAACATAGGGTTTATTGTGTTGGTTCAATACTATTGCACAGATGGACGATTCAATGTCAAGTAGAATTCTCGATGATAACGTTAATGTTGGTGATGAAAGTTGGGATACATCGTCATCATCAGAAGATTGAGATTCTGATAATAGCCTCTTTGATGAACCATCAGACAATAACCAAACCGACGATGAAAATGTGAGTCATGCATATCTCTTCTCTATGTTATGTGTGTATATGATCAGCATTTGCATCCTCTTGCATTTAACATCTTCATTTAAAAAATGTGTAGATGGACATGGGTGATCAAAACATGCACATTGGTGCAGATGAATCCAACCCTGAGAACAGTAATGATGTATGTTCACATCTTATTTTATTTTTGTAATAATTTAAAGAGGATTCTAATTGAAAATCCATGTGATGCAGCCTCTACATGAAATATGACTTTCTTCTACAATTGTACAGGTTTAATTTCTCTCCCACAGTGAGCATAACTATGTTGGGGAGTCTGATTTGGAAATCTTAGATGATCAGGAGATACAAGAATCAAAATCTGAGTAAACGAGTGATGTAAGTTTACAGGTTGTTGTTGTATGGCAAGCCATAAATTCTTAGAGTTACCCTATTAAAAAGTAGTAGAATTCCAAATGAAACTTACACTTCCATGTCTTTTGCTCTCTATTGTTTAGGTGACAGGCAGTGCGCCAGTGCCCATCATCCACAATTATTTCATCATGGTGAAGAAAAAGAGGATACATACCGAAAAGTAAAGGCAATGACCTTTGCATCAGAAGAGGCGGCCTACTTGTTCTACAACAACTACGCTAAAGAAAATGGTTTCAGCATTAGACGGAAGAAGGTGAAGAAAGCAAAGGGTCTTTTTGAAACAGGAGAAATTCGATACAGGCTGTATCGTTGTTCGAAGGCTGGGCACCATGAAGCCAAATACTTGAACCTGCGAGACCGCACCCGCAGGCATCGACAATTGTCTCGTTGCGGCTGTAATGCCCTTTTCAGCATCTCGTACAACAAATCCAAGAAGTTTGGGTTGTTTTGAGATTTGAGGATGATCACAACCATCAATTGGTAGGACCATATGAAGTCCCTTTTCTTAGGTCTCATAGAAAGATCAAGCCTTATTAGAAAGCTGAAATCATGTCTATGACTGCAGCTGGGATGAGAAAGTTTCATATTATGAAAACTTTCATCAGCAGATGTGGAAAGTACAACAAGGTGGGCTTCATAAGGAAGGATCTGTAGAACATGTGTTGCCGGGAAAAGATGAAGCTAATTGTAACGGGTGACGCCAACACAACTATTGCCATTATGAAAAGACGGAAGTCTAAAGATACAGATTTATTTTCTGATTACAAGATGGACAAAAAGGGTCGATTGGAACACATGTTATGGTGTGATTCTCAGTCTCGTCAAGACTACCAGGACTACGGTGACGTCCTGGTATTTGATAGTACATACAAGATGAATCGGTATGGCATGCCATTCGTTCCCTTTGTGGGTCTCAATAATCATCGCAGGACTATAATCTTTGCATCTGCAATCGTGTCGGACGAGACCGAAGATAAATATGTGTGGTTGCTTGAAACTTTTATGAAAGCTGTGTGTTAGGAGAAGCCAAGAGTGATTATCACTGATGGGGATGCATCAATTATCAAAGCTATTGCTAAAGTATTGCCTGGTATTTGGCACCGTCTTTGTTCCTGGCACCTTGATAAGAACATGAAAAATCACCTTTACCACAAGTCCCTAAATGAATTCAGGAAGTTACTGTACTACACCACGTCGGAAACGATCTTTGAGGAGAGATGGAATGCTTTTGTCAGCAAATGGAAAACGGATCAAACAAAACAATGGCTGAAGAGGATGTATAAGAGGAAGAAGTTGTGGGCGGGCGCTTATCTAGATGATGGATATTTCCTCGGAATGAAGAGCAACCAGAGGAGCGAGAGTATGAACTCGTGCCTACACATTCATCTTGAATCTCGAATGACACTGGTGGATTTGATAATGCACTACGAGATTGCCATCGTCCGTGTCCGTGAGGATGAGGCCGGTCTAGACAAAGAGGACTCCCAGACAGTACATGTGCCAATTAATAAGTATAGGGATATTGAAGTATCTGCTGCACATATGTTCAGTGCAACAAACTTCTATATCATACAAGAAGAGCTGCAAAAAATAGATGGATTAAAGATCTTAGAAGAAATGCTTGGCAGTGATGGCAATTCAAGATTCATTGTGGCATGGGCCAAAAATCATACCAGACAGTTTACCGTTGACTACACACCTCCAGACCCAGTTGAAACCATGAAGTGCACGTGCAATAGGATGCATCGGAAGGGGCTGCCTTGCAAGCACATCCTATTTGTTTTGAATCACCGTAAAGTGTCAAGGATACCTGACTATTGTGTACTTCAATGCTTCTCAAAAAGAGCAAGATTCGGCCTGCCTGCGAGGTGCGAGAGTGATATGTTCGAATGGGGATGGCCGGGAGTATTGGAGAGGAAAAGGCACATCCAACTAAGTGTTGTAGCGGGAGATGCTTTCAATGTCGCTTGCAATGATGAAAACTCCTATAATGAGATTATGGAATGTTGATACAGAGTGGCAACTCTCCTCGTTGGTTACCCCAAGTGGAAGGAGAGATGCAATGTAGCAGCAAGTTTCCCTTAGCAAAGATGCTAAGGTTGAGTATCGAACCAGTAGGACTCCAAGAGATACAAGTAGGTGTCACGGTGCTTGACGTGGACCTGCACACAGATACAAATAACTTTTCTCCCAACGAGTACAGAGGAGTTGTCAATTCCTCCGGCCTTCCTGTTTACAAAGGATCACCGCAAGGGATAAAAGTGGAACTGAAAGTAAAGACTGAAAGTAAACTAAGGGTGTAAACAATGATGTGAAGATGGACTGGGGTCCCGTGATTTTCACTAGTGATGTCTCTCTCCCAAAAGACGATAAAAGTGACAGCGAGGTAAACAAATCACAGCTGGGCAAGTGACAGAATTATGAAGGCACCGCAATGCTAACTATGCTGCAAAGAAAGGAAGGGCTCGAAAGCAATGTGCAGTACGCCAAGGTAAGTAGACCGAGATCCAACTGCATCTACTATGAATCATCCACCTTGAGATATCTATCCAGAACATCTCGCTGGTATTAAGTTGTGAATCCCACCCAAAGTGTAAACTCAAAGCAACAGACAACTGCATTAAAAGAACTTTGCGTAAAGTAAACAATCCTTGAACCCGCGGGTACAAGCACCGTTGTTTTATCCCTGGTGGCAACAGCACATCCCCTAGTCTCATGTTTCTGTCAATCAAGCTAGACATCAGGTGGCTGAACCCACAATCAAGCATAACGCTCCCTCTTGGAGTTGCAAGCAAACTACTTGGCCAAAGAAAAATACTGCAATGGAGAACATGCAAGAATTTACTCAAGAACAAAATATAAAAGAGAAGAACCAAATATATTACTCATCACAATCTGAACATAGTCTCATAATCCATCAGATCCCAGCAAACTCAGCATAGCAACAGCAGAAATTATAAAAGTGCCTCGATCATGTGAGGCAGCTCACGAGGTCTCGAAAGTTGAAGCACAAAGAGGGGAGAGGTACATCACATAGCTACTGGTCACGGACACATGGTCCAAGGGGGACTACTCACGACATATCCGGGTGGTGTCCATCGCTATGGATGGTCTCCCGGAGGGGGTTCCTCCTCCCGGCAGGGTGCCGGGGCAGCTTCTCCAGGCAGCCCCGATCTTGAAACGGCGGCGGCGGCGGTACAGAGGCGAGTTCGTGGAAAAGAGATCGATATTAGGGGTTTCACCCCGAGGGCTAAATATAGGCAGAGGGGGGTGTCGAGGGGACCCACCAGGCAGCCAGGAGGCCTCCTGGAGCGGCCTAGGGTGGGGCTGCGCTAGGGACCCTCCTGGTCTCCTAGTGGTTCCCCCCCTCCGCTACCTTGGTGATTCCGGAAGCTTCCGGGTCGCTGATTTTTTATCTGATTTTTCAGGATTTTTTGGAGCACTTATAATGGCCGGAAAACCTGAAATACAAAAACAGCAGAAAACAACAACTGGCAGCTGGGTGCACTGGGTTAATAGATTAGTCCAAATATTCTCAAAAGTGTATGAAAGTTCAAGCAAATCATGGCAAAGTCACACAAAACATGCATGGAGCAAGCAGAAATTATAGATACGTTTGGGACATATCAACATCCCCAAGCTTAATTCCTGCTCGTCCTCGAGTAGGTAAATGATAACAAGCATAATTTCTGTGGTGACATGCCACACAACCATATAAGGACTTTTAAGTAAAGCAATCAAAGCATGCAATTCAATTCAAGTCTTAACAAGCAAGAGTCTATATTAGCATGTACACAAGCAACAAAAGAACAAAAGGTGCAAGAGCTCTCGCTGTCCGTGACTCGAATGTCTCCAGATCGTGTTTGCGTGCAAGCAGGGGACTGGGATAAAGAGATAAAAAAGGTTGTTGAGAACAACTATCTACTAAAGTTTCACACTTAGTCTCCTTTGGATTCTTATCTTGACTCGTCCCCAGACCACTAGCCAGGTACAAGTCAAACTGATCCACTCCCTTTCGATGTTTTGAGCACTCGTGCAATGGATGAGCGTGAGCAAGAAAGTTGACACCTAAAATGAGAAACAGAAAGAAGGTGGAGGAGAAAGACAAAAAGGTGTGAAAGGCTCACATCAATGAGGACAATCATAGGAGAGAGAAGGCCATATGATAGATATGATGTGAGGAGTAGGGATTGCCATGCAACGGATGCACATGTGAGCTAAAATCTCTCCAAGGGAACTAGTGGGGGTGCATCTAACTTGCTTGCTCAAGAAGACCTAGAGCTCGTTTGAGGAGGCTCATCATTGGAATATACAAGCCAAGTTCTATAGTGTGAAGGTCCCCACATAGCTATATGCATGATGATGATCTCTATGGAGTACAAGGGATAGAGGATGAAGTACTAGTGTGGATCTCTCAAAAGGAATAGTAGTGTGCCCCCTTCTCTCTTTTTATTTTTCTTTTTCTCTTTCTTCTATTTTTTTCTATTTTTTGGTGGCCTCAATGGCTCTTTCTATTTAACTCTCATTTGTCCTCTTTGGGATCTTTTGATTTTGTCCTCTTTGGGATCTTTTCCTCACTTTAGGGGCAACATTCTATATTTTACAAGAATATAGGAGATCTTTCACACTTTACAAAGGTACTCACATAAAGAAGATATAACTATCATGATGCAAATGTATGCCTCTGCCAGGATAGCAGGATATGCAATGATACTAGCGCGTCATGTAGCAATGATTAGGGCAAGGCCCAACTAGCATGCGGCTCATTGATCCAGCAAGTAGCATGTATGACATGAGGATCAAGTCATGAGAAGGTGGATGTTGCATGGGAATGTATCTCGGAAAGGCTATGGAAATGCCTTGTAGGTAGGTATGGTGGCTGTTTTGAGGAAAGATATAAGGAGGCTTATGATGATAGAGCGTATCGTGCCAAGGGTTTGGATGCACCGGCGAAGTATGCGCCAACTCTCAAGGTGAGAAAGGGCAATGCACGGTACCGAAGAGGCTAGAAAAAGTATAGGTGGGTGGAAGTGTCAAGTTTCGAATACTCACATTAGTCCGAAGAACTCATGCACTTATTATCGGTAACTCTCAATCTAATCAGGAGGTTCACAAAGAGACAAGTACCCCGAGGAGGAGTGTATGGGGGTTTGGTTATCCTTGCGCATCCTCAATTCATGGTACATGAGTGTACTCTAATATTCGAACCCTCCAAAGGTTAGTGATCAATCTAGTAGCTAGAGTTCTCAACAGGTTTTTTTTTGGTTTTCGAAAAACACACGGATTGCCCAAAATACGACATCTATCACTAATAGGCTTGAGCTCTTGACACCAAAAGTTCAAACATTACTCTATTCAATACCTCAAAACTATTGCAAGTTACTACTACAAAGAGAATAGCAACTTCAACTACCTACTTCTAGTCAAGACACAAAACTCAGTGCAATAGGCAAACTCTCTAACAAGATAAAAACATGCAACCTATAGAAAGTTCAACGTAAAACAAAAGAAAATCTCTAGAAAAACTAAAGAACTACAACTAAACAGAGCAGCATCTAAGAAAAGAAAAAGAACAACTCACAGCTAAAAGAATAAGCATGCAAATCCTATGAGGAGTTCTAGTTCAAGCGGAGCGTGTATCTCTCCCACACAAAAGAGTAAGCTGGGGTCTAACTTGTTACTACAACAAACAAAGCAAAAACAAACCTAGAAAATTAAAGAGCGAGACGCTCCAAGCATAGCACACAACGCATGAAGTGATAAAAATATAGTGCAACGAGGGACGAACTGATAATTGTTGATGAAGAAGGGAATGCACGGGGGCATTCCCAAGCTTAGACGCTTGAGTCTCCTTGAATATTTATTGGGGGTGCACATGGTCATCCCCAAGCTTGAGCGTTTGACACTCCTAAGATCTTCTTTCATCATCTTCCATCGCGCACTTGAAAACTCCCTTCATACACAACTTATCGTAGACTGATTAGAGAGGTTAGTGCCCTACTAAAATAATTTTCCTCTACTGCAAATAAAGATTTCCAGGAAGAGCTACTGTTTCTCTTGCCTGCCCAAAAGATTTTGCAAATAAAAAGCAAGCTTAAGGATTGCAAAACCGCGAAAAGAAAAACCGGGGCAGAAGCTGAGAAAAACCGAATAGGAGAGAGAAAAGAATTTTCTCGAGGTACTTCTACAACTCAAATCAAAAAACTCCGAACAGACGCCTGAAAGGTAATTGTATGGAGCATGCTGTCAAAAAAAATTCAGATAAAAGATGATCTGGTGATTTATCCCGAATTTTTCCGTCAAGCAGACAGAATCTGTTTCTGGACAGCATGTACCAACTTTTGACCTTTCTTGCAATCTGAGGCTAAACTTGGCACAAAGCTTGAAAAGTAAAGATACAATGATGTTGCTACAGTAGTAACAATCATCAAGACCACTAAGAATAGAAGGGAAGCAAAAAGAAAAACCTAAATTCGTTGCGGGCTGCCTCCCAAAAGCGCTTCTTTAGAGCCATTAGCTAGTCTTAAAGCAGAAGATCAAGTTGTATATATTGAACCATCATCACGATCATCAAAAAGCTCTTCAATAGTACAACTAGTCTTAATAGGTTGCTCAAATAAAGGACGAATGAAAATGCTTCTTGGAATAAAATCAAAAGGAGGGAAATCAATTGGAGTTTCATTAAAGTTAAAGATAGGTGTCTCCTCCAAAGTTTTCACCGTTTCAACTCTCTTGGCAATCGGTGTGTTTGCTTTAGCTCGAGGAACCTTGGGGACGTAAACGAACTTAGGTTCCTTCTTTGCCGGAGTTTCATCTTTTTTGGTTTTGATTGAGGAAAAGGTAGTTCCTAGAGTTTCAATAACTTCCTCAATCTTTTCTATCCTAGAAGACTTCTCATCAAGGGATTTAATAGTCTCCAAAGTTTTGACAATTTTCTGCATGTAGTTATCTAGCCTATTCAAATTCCCTTGAATCTTACGATCCAAATCATTCACCCTATCGATACTTAGCATCTCTAGCTCTATTTTTTCAAGTTTTCTCATAATGTGAGCTAAAGTAATGTCCTCCTTAATACTAACAACTGGGAGACTTCAAACAAGATTTTCAATAATATTAAGGGCTTCCCAAACTGGGGCCTCTACGAAGTTCCCATTGATAGCAGTGTCTAAAAGAAACCTATTCCAAGAAGTGATCCCAACATAAAAATTTCTAAGCAATATAGTAGTGGATTGCTTCTTGGTGGATCTTTTTTGAGAATCATTAATTCTATACCAAGCATCTTTCAAACTTTCACCACCTCTTTGAGTACAGGTAAGTACTTCTGCCTCACCAAAGGCAAAAGGACCAGCCATAGTGGTAACTACTGACAAGGTAACAAGTATTTTTGGTATTTTTGATAAGGGACACAAAAGTAAAAACTGAAAGGTAAACTAACAAGACTAAAAAGAAAAGATAAAAGATAGTGTGCAACTCCCCTATCTTGTAGGCTGGAGTCCCAGGCAAGAGCGCCAGAAATTCGCTTGATACAGAGTGGAAACTCTCCTCGTTGGTTACCCCAAGTGGAAGGTGATATGCAGTGTAGCAGGAAGTTTCTCTTAGCAAAGATGCTAAGGTTGAGTATCGAACCAGTAGGACTCCAAGAGATACAAGTAGGTGTCACGGCTCTTGACGTGGACCTGCACACAGATACAAATAACTTTGCTCCGAACGAGTACAGAGGAGTTGTCAATTCCTCCAGCCTTGCTGTTTACAAAGGATCAACGCAAGAGATAAAAGTGGAACTGAAAGTAAAGACTGAAAGTAAACTAAGGGTGTAAACAATGATGTGAAGATGGACCGGGGTCCCGTGATTTTCACTAGTGATGTCTCTCTCCCAAAAGACGATAAAAGTGCTAGCGAGGTAAAAAATCACAGCTGGGAAATTGACAGAATTATGAAGGCACCGCAATGCTAACTATGCTGCAAAGAAAGGAAGGGCTCAAAAGAAATGGGCAGTACACCAAGGTATGTAGACCGAAATCCAACTGCATCTACTACGAATCATCCACCTTGAGATATCTATCCAGAACATCTCGCTGGTATTAAGTTTGGAATCCCACCCAATGTGTAAACTCAAAGCAACAGACAACTGCATTAAAATAACTTTGCGTAAAGTAAACAATCCTTGCACCCGCGGGTACAAGCACCGTTGTTTTATCCCTGGTGGCAACAACACATCCCCTAGTCTCATGTTTCTTTCAATCAAGCTAGACATCAGGGGGCTGAACCCACAATCAAGCATAACGCTCCCTCTTGGAGTTGCAAGCAAACTACTTGGCCAAAGCAAAATACTGCAACGGATAACATGCAAGAATTTACTCAAGAACAAAATATAAAAGAGAAGAACCAAATATATTACTCATCACAATCTGAACATAGTCTCATAATCCATCAGATCCCAGCAAACTCAGCATAGCAACAACATAAATTATAAAAGTGACTCGATCATGTGAGGCAGCTCACGAGGTCTCGAAAGTGGAAGCACAAAGAGGGGAGAGGTACATCACATAACTACTGGTCACGGACCCATTGTCCAAGGGGGACTACTCACGGCACATCCGGGAGGCGTCCATAGCTATGGATGGTCTCCCGGAGGGGGTTCCTCCTCCCGGCAGGGTGCCGGGGCAGCTTCTCCAGGCAGCCCCGATCTTGAAACGGCGGCAGCGGCGGTACAGAGGCGAGTTTGCGGAAAAGAGATCGATATTAGGGGTTTCCACCCTGAGGGCTAAATATAGGCGGAGGGGGGTGTCGAGGGGACCCACCAGGCAACCAGGAGGCCTCATGGCGCGGCCTAGGGTGGGGCCGCGCCAGGGACCCTCCTGGTCTCCTGGTGGTGGCCCCCTCCTCTACCTTGGTGATTCCGGAAGCTTCTGGGTCGCTGATTTTTATCTGACTTTTCAGGATTTTTTGGAGCATTTTTAATGGCCGGAAAACCTGAAATACAAAAACAGCAGAAAACAGCAACTGGCAGCTGGGTGCACTGGTGTAAGGCCCCATATGCAGTACTGTTCCAGATCTAGATGTTTCCATCCAGATCCGGGGACGGAGCACATATCGGTCCCACCGCGACATATGACGAAGTCATATGCCCCGGATTTCCAACATGATATCACAACATTACAGATACAAGGGTACAACATCTCATACAATCGGCATACAACTGCCTTAATACAATACAACAGCGGAAGATACATGTCTGAGTACAGACTACAAGCAAATGCCTAGTGGCAAAGAGAAAAATAGCGATCCCATAACCACACAGGTCCAGGCCCTTCGCCGGGATCCGCCTAACTAGTCGTCGTCGAGTCTCCACGTGAAACGTCGATCACCATACCTGTTGTCGATCAAGAACCCTGAAAAGAGTTTGGGGGTAGTATCATGAGTACAGAAGTACTCATCATCCAACTGTAGTGGTCATCTGACCCAGCAAGGACTTCATCACTCGTCATTCTAGGACAACTAGTAGTTTACGATAAGGAAGGGGTAAGTGGTGAGGTTGCTGCCGCACTAGCATTTATGAAGTGGCTAACGATCTAGAGAGTAAGATAAGAAGCCAAGCATTCGATGAGGAATCGCCTCCAAGAAGTCTTGCTATCAACTACTTACGCAAGCATAACACCTATCCTATCCTTGTCCTCCTCTTCGCATCCCGGCGAAAAAGAAGCAGTCAAGGCACACACACACGTTGATCAAGTTATATTCAGATTATCTCAGTTGTACTTTTCTATGAACAAGGAGTAGGTCTCAAGTCGTCCATAACCGTGGACACGGCTTCTCGAAAAGATTTAACCCTGCAGGGGTGTACCAACTGCCCATTACAAGGCTCCGCACGCACACCCATCTCTCTCAGTTGCTACCCATGATAGGCAACCATTTTATGATTTAGTCCCAAGAGATCCGGAACGACAGGTCCCTCTAACTAACAACCCACAAATCCGGGTGGCCCCCGGTGAGTCGACATCCAACTCAAAAGCCGGCCGCGCTCTCGAGTCGGCCTCTACCGTCTGGACGAGGTCGGGGTAACTAAACCAACACTGTGGATAGCCCTCGAGCTTCCAGATTTGGACCAACAAAGGAACTCTATCTCCGCTGGCCCGAGTTATTTGAAAAACTGCGAGGTCGACACTCGCACACACACACGTTTGCAAAAGGTAAAAGCAGCTTGGGCCACCACTAGAAATGTTTGAAGTTAGATAGGTAAGAAGAGGGTACCCCATAAAATCCCACACGCGGTTAGGCACGCTTAGTCTTAAAACCAATACCCGGAACTCGGATCCTAGGTGACTCGAATGGAACAAAGCGTCGAGGCGGGATAGCCTAGACCTTCCATCCTTCGTCGAATATAGTCAACATTATAATAATAATCATCAACAACAATAATAATAATGTGATATCCCAAACCCAGGAGTAACAGGGTAACATCGTAGCATTCCTAAGCATGCATACTAAGCAGGGGCTGAGCAACGAGCAATAGTAACATAGCAGTAATGGTTTGCTGGGAAGGGACATGGCTGTATCGGTTTGAAAGAGGCTGTAAACATGTGGTAGGATCAAACATCGAACCTATCTTAGACTAGCATGCAAACCGCTGGTTGAAATAGAATGGATCATAAGTAATGTATAGTCCTTGCCTGTTGATAAGTCGGGTTCCGAAGGTGTAGTTGATCGCAAGCTCGCATCGTCTCCGAGAGGTACCCGCGGAAGCACACAAGACGGTAAACACTGGAAAGCAATCAACGAGCAAGCACTCTATTACTACGGGGCAACAAAATATTAAGAAGATAGCACACGACACGGCAACGCGATACGGATCTATCGCCGAGAACGGTTACTAACAATTTAAGTGGAGTACTCGTCACACACGACGATACCGCACGTTTACGGTGGTTCAAGTTGCTTAGCTACAGGTGATCAACCAACGGTTATTAACATGGCAACTCAAGCAAGCATGGCATAGCACACAAACATGTCAAGAGGTGTAGCACAAAGTAAACTATCTATGCCAGTCAATTTAGTGAGGCACAATCCTAAACATGGCATAACACTAAGTGCCGCACGACAAAAGATTTGGTACTGTTCTGTCCTAAACCATATTTTAGGTTGGTTAACAACAACAAACAATAGCATAAACACAAAGTACACGAAAAACTAATCAAGTTACATATAAAGAACACCCCAAACGGAGTTACGGTTAAAAAGATACAAGCAAAACAAGTTACGGGTACAATCTGCCAACATCACGAAGCACACTTTAGAGCAATGCATAAACAACATAGTGAATGCAAACATGCTCACAAATGAAAAGGAACTAAATTAGACATGACAGGTAAGGCATGGCAAAAATAATCATGCAAAAAGGCATCATAGATCAAAAGATATTAAGCAAACAACATGGCATCGTGACGTTACAGACTTAGAGGAAAACAGAGGTGGCTGTCAAAAACAGCAGCATAGCAACTTTGGAGCTAAATAACTATATTACCAGCAAGCATATCATGGCAATGAAATACATGTAATGGAAGTAGACATGATGCTTAACAATATGCAATTGGAATCACTCAATTCCGACGTACGGTTGCGAAGCAACCGTCGCCCGAAGTTGCAATAAAATAATAACAGCAGCACTTAACATCAGGACCACCACTTTGGAGCAAGATTTAATATAGCTAGAGCACCCAAATATGACAAGTTAAAGCATGGAAATGAAGTACACATGATGCTTAACACAAAGGAGAAAGAATCAATGCAATATGCTTCATGGATGAGTCACAATCATCATGCAAAGTTGCAATAAAATATAAACAGCAGCACTTAACAGGAAAAAGTAGCAGTTTAATGGCCTGATGCCCACTTTAGCACACAATTACACAATCAAGACGACCTCAAACGGAAACACTTTCTACATACGAATGCTAGAGCACGCAAAACTGAGCAACTTTTGTTTTGGGGGCACGTTCATCGGAGCTACGGTTTAAGCGTTATTAACGGTGCAAAATCGAATCAGCATCAGTTTTTCTGGGACTTAGCAAAATTTTCAGAGCGCAGAAGTAAAAAAAAACAGGGCACGGGCCCTTTCCTCACCATGGGCTCTAGAGGCCCATCTGGCCGGCGGTGGGAGGTGCCTGGGGCAGTGGAGGCCGGCTGGGCCCTGGGCCGCTGTTGGGCTTGGGGAGGGGGAGGCCGGCCCAGCCCAGCCTGGCTGGCGCGGTCGGCTCGCCCGACCCGGCCACTCGGGCACGGCGACGAGGCCAACAGCCGGCTAGCCACCAGCGCCCTCCGGCGAGGTGGGGTGGCCCAGGAGGGGCGCGATGCGGCGGGGAAGGTGGAGGAGCGCCGGATCGGGCGGCTCCTCGCCGGATCCGGTGGGAGGCGGCGCCTGGCGGGCTCGGGGCGGAGCTCGGCCTCCGGCCTCCAATGGTGGCGGCGGCGCTGGGTACGTGCGAGAGAGAGAGGGAGAGGTGAGGGATGAGGAGGGAAGGAAGAGAGGGAGGAGAAGGAAAGGAGGGGAGCCGGCGGGGAGGGGCTGGTCGGGCGCGGCGGCTGCGGCTGCGGCATCTCCATGGGCTGGGGGCGCGGTTGGAGAGAGAGAGAGGAGAGAGAAGGCTTGGGACGATCTGGGCCGTCGGATCCCAGATCGGACGGTCCATATCTGAGAAAAACTAGGGTTTGTTGGAAAATTGGGCAAAATGCAAAAATTGGGCTATTGTGAGGGGGGTGGCTGCAACTTTGTGGCTAGGGAAACCCTAAAAATGGGTGGGAGTGTGGTGGTCTTTATATAGCCCCGGTGGCTGGCAGTTTGCAAAAACATCCCCGGTTTTTATCTCGCGCGCGCGATGCTCACGTTTCTGACCGCCAGGGGTCCCCAGTACCTCCGATTCGGGTAAAACTTCGAACTGCGCGATCAGCGCGTCGAGCCGGAGGCGTTCACCTCGCACTGGAACCGTTCCGAAAACACTTTCCTGCGCGCTATAAAAATAATCCGTTTAATTATTAAACGAGGTTTTTCGTTCCGTTGGCTGCGGCTGGTCTCGTGCGGTTTTTGCGACGGTGATCGGGTGAAACCCGGTGTCGCAAAGATCAACTGTCAGGGTGGCAAGGGTCGGTCTTCGTCCGATACGAGATAAGAGAGGGAAAAATAATCGCCGATCGATAAATCGGGGATGCAAACACCGCAACCAAATCAGGCAATCATACAATTCACAGTGAAAATAAATTTTTTAATTTTTATGAAAACTGGGCTGTTACAACTGGGTCAATAGATTAGTCCAAATATGCTCAAGAGTGTATGAAAGTTCAAGCAAATCATCGCAAAGTCACACAAAACATGCATGGAGCAAGCAGAAATTATAGATACGTTTGGGACGTATCAAATTTATGCAATGCGTTATATCCAGGACAACTAGGCTCGAGAATGGATCCAGTACAGATGTGACATACACCAATGATGATGGACAGAACAACCTACGTGATCCACTATACTGTTCAACAAAAGGAGCCCCAAAGCAGAACAAGAGAAATCTAGACGGTGATAACAATCCACGATTGACAAAAAATGGCAGGCCGCTAGCATTTGATGAGCGCCACAAGGGGAATGTCTGCAGTGCTTGCAATACTTCAGGTCATAAAAGGCGTAATGTGAAATTATGTCCTTTACATCTAGAGTAATTATCTCATGGATCACAGTCGAGTATGTAACGTACATCGATATTTTTATGCACTATTAACTAAGGATGATTTGTTGTAATGTAATGAGAAATTCTTTTCATTTTAATGACTTGTATTTTATCGTCTATCCCTTGCTGGGATTAGAGTCTAAAGTTGTATTCTTCTTCAGTGGAAGGCTCTGGGAATCCCTGTTTTAGTTGGCAAGGTCAATCTAGCAGATGATAGGTCTAGAGAGAGCTGGCTTTAGGGGTTTTAGGGCAAAAGCTATATCAGCAGTTAGCAAGCATTTGTAAGGTCGAAGTCCACACATAAGAAAATAACTAGTGCCTAGGAATACCTCCTTCTTCACCAAAGGGTGTGTTTACTGATTTCACATACTGGGAATGGAACTTGATGTAACCCATTGGAAACTCTCTTTGAGACTCATTATCCTGGTATAATATTGGGTCTCCCCCTCCTGCGGGATCAAAAAAGGCTGTATTAAAGTTTCGATCGGTTAATAACATTGTAATTGCCCCCGCCAGTACCGGAAGTGAGGAGAAGTCCGTCATTGAATTGAAGTGGTAGAGTGGTAAGTGGGAGCCCTCATAGTGGGGAGGGTAAAGAGCATCCAACGCAAAGCGACCTTTCATTCCCTTGTTTCGTCGTGGCGCACCCCCCCACAAGCTCCCCCAGGCGAAGGGGAGACCAGAAATCGGGCTCTGCTACGCAGATCCACTCAACCAGAACCTCTGACGAGGAACAATAAGCTTTACCAGTTATCTGTTTCTAGGATTACTCCATCTGGGAGGAATAAATTGTTGTTCAATCTACGAGATTCCTACACTCTACTCTCTAATTGTCTAGAAACATTGGCATATACCAATCCATCGGGTCTAAGTCCCCTTCCAATCCAATCAGATTCATAAACACCTAACATAACAGCAGCCCACAAGGCCTTATTGAGGATGATCTCCTGTGTTAAATTCGAGAAATTGTTAAGAGCGTGGAAACGGAAAAGAAAGTCTCATGTCGCTCCTCAGAAAACGTGTATAGTGGCCTTTGTCGATGAGACCTCCAGTGTATGCGTTACAAGGCAACTAGCATTTTGTTCGTGAAAGAATGTTGGGGAAGGAAAGGAGCAGTTCTTAAAATAGAGTGTATGCGTTAGGTCAAACAAAATACTTTATTTCAAAAAATGGTTTATCCCCAGCTATTGGTCGTTGGTCAGAGGCAGAACCTCCTCTATCCACTCGGAACTGATTCCTACAACGGCAAAACAACAGGAAAGCTAGTCTTTTCTCTTTCTTCAATAGCCGTTGTCTTTCTTCAACCGGGTTATTCTATTCCACTTCTAGATAGAGAAAAAAACTAAAGGAGAATAATACGGCGAAACATTTATACAAAACACCTATCCCGAGCACACGCAAGGGGAACCATAGACACGCAAGTGAAATCCAATCCACGAAGTATTTTTCACAAATCTATCAATAGGTGAATTAAAGTAGGAAGTCCAACCACTGTTGGAACTATCTCCACCGTTTGAACTACCACCACCCCATATAAAATGGTGGATTATACCATGATCGTGGTGCTTAGGTGCACTAGTTTTCACATTTGGATTTAGACCCTTGATTTGGCCAAAAGGAAGGATAGCCAAGAAAGATGCCCACTTTGGCACAGGGTGGAACCGTTTTCTTTATGCCCAGTGGGCTTGTGATTGTGGGCAAAGGGCGCCACAGACAGGGAGGAGACCTTGTCAGTGCGAAGGAGAGGAATGTGTCGAGAAGAAGACACCTGTCCGGAGAGGTGCAAAGGAGAGCTGCGAGAGGAAATGCAATTCAAAGGCAATCCCTTGTTGTTATCTGGTCCTTGATAGAAAGAGGACCTTATGAAGAGTCCCTCACCTCTAATGGCTAGACCAAGACCCCTGGTCGGATACTTTTATTGAGTCCAAATTACGGATAACTCAAGTGAGTTCTCGAAACTGAACCATCGTGAATAGAACTAGCGCTTAAGGAAGAGTAGGATCTATTAGCAAGTCAGGTATAAGGCGCCAGAAGAGAATTAAACCTTCCCGCCACTCCCTTCCCACCAGCCACTCCATTCCCGCCACTCCATTCCCCTTTAATCCTTTATAAATCCCCTTCATTTCTCCACTCCCTGACGAGGAGTGATATTCAGTGTGCTCTGCTCTCTGATTTCTCTATTAGCCAACGTTTCTGAGGAAGTTTCTAATGTAAGTTTGTATCCGGTTCACTGTAACCCCTCTATCTGTGTAATAGCACTATGTAATGCAATCATTATCACTAGTAAGCCTGAAAATTTTCTATGAAGTTGATTGATAGTGCTGTTTTCCGGATAGTCACTAATGTATGCTTAAACAAAATGAGATATCTTCCCTTACCGATTTGCGTATCCTCAAAGAAAAATCAACAAGTTCATAACTAAAACAAGTACAAGCAGTAAAATTAAACATAGATGTCCAGAATCTACATCCTTCCGCGCGACGGCAAGAAAGGCTCAACAAACAAGACGGGGAAAGATCCACACAAGTATAAAACAACAAGAACGAACCTACAGTCCCGCCGCACGGAGGCGCTCTGAACGACGGGGAAATCTTCGAGAGCGGCGAGGGAGAGAGGTCGATGTCGAACCACGCCTTGGTGCTCTAGGAAGAACAGGATCCAACACAGCAGGAGATGGCGAGCGGTCGATGGGTCGACTATAGTACTTCCGCATCGGCGGGAGTGTAAGCATCGGCTTGCCGCTGATCGCTTCCGGGTCGCCGAGAGCCGACGGGTGCTCAATCCTTGAACGCAGCCCCCCCACCACTTCCGCCGAATGTCTGGATTTGCGGAGTTTATTTGCTACATAGCCCAAAGAAGAATCTGTATGGCATATACGGCCTCGCCTCCAAAAGCAAGGAAGAGCTGTCTATCGGTCATCGATGAGGACGCATCGTCACCAAATTGTTCCAGGGCCCTCGCATTATGGAACCAGGAGCGGATTTCCAGTATCCTTTGGAGCTTCCGCTGGTCGCCTCCCGCCAGCATCGCGTAGAGGGTGCGCTCCGCATCCGTCGCCATCGAATCCAGCTGGCGAAACCGAAATGGTGGTGTCGCAGTCGCCGTTCAAACCGCATCGTCGAGAAATGGAGATTTGGATTTAGAGAGACTAACCGGCGGACTCAAGTGCGTAAACTGTCTCACCCTTTATACAGGACTCTAATGTATATTTGGAGAGATTAACCGCCAGTTCTTCTGGAGAGGTCATGTCGGCTCGTCTCCCTTGGGCCCGCCTTACATACATGACATGGTGCGGTGCAGCCGCCTATGTGGACAAAACGTACGTGTGCCCTTTGTGCCGGTAGATGAGAGCCCACGTGTGGGCATGCACAACACCGTATACTGCATACGAGGAGAGGGGGGGGCTATATTTGGAAGTAGCATGCGCTCCACGATCTGTTCCCACTCGTGGCAATAACAAACCACTCGGACACGCGGCGCATGCGCGTAGAGCGAACTAATCTGGCCATTACAGTGCATGCACATTTATTTCCTGGGCTGGGTCGCCCACACACAACGCCTCTCCAAATATTTAGTCCCACCTCGCCCGCTGAGGGACGCCCACACCTGTTTATAAGCAGAGACCGGGGTGCACTATCGTTGAAATAGTATAGTCAGATTAGATTCAATGGATGTGATGGTTCATTCAAAATTTGAATTCATGATTCAAAAATTTGAGTGAACAATCACATGTATTGAACTAATCTAACTTTACTATATTATTTTTAATTTTTTTAAAAGCATAATCATAGCATGAAAAAATTATGAGCCATGCAAGCAACACCTTAGAACAAAATGTAACAAATATTTTCATGAAACAACAAGAATGAACCTACAGTCCTACCGCATGAAGGCGTGCTTGGTATACTACATCATTTTTCTTTAGAATCATGACATAATTTTTCATGCATAATAACCCGGATAAAAACCATACTTAGTGCATTGATTACATTACAAACTTATACTACATCAACGGAGGTCGCTGGGAGTCGCAGGGAAGTAGATTGGCCGCCCACTAGAGAGGCTCTAAGCGGGTGCACACGACGTTGTACTCCACCAGTGCGGTTTCATAAGCCGATTGGGCCTCAGCCAGCCGTTCGACCGCGAGATTTTCTCGTCGGATGACGGAGTGGATAGCGGCCTGACGAACCTCACCCGCGATCTGAAGATTGATTGTGTAAGGCGTGAGGAACCGCTGGAGCTGCTGGTACCGCTCCCACGGTTCGTCGAGGTCTTTGTTGCCGCTGCGGAAGTAGACCATTGCCGGTGTGCGAGAGGTAGAAGGCCTCCAGCCCCCTCCGTGGGCTATCACGCCACGGCCAGGACCCCCTCTACCACGGGACCCCATGGATTTACTTGTCGGAGTTGTCTAGTCTATGCGGGGAAGAAAAGAATTGCGGCGACGGGGAATGGAAGATGAGTGCCCTATCAATTCTCAAATTATCAAAGCATTTATAAAATTGAACAAGTGCATGTATGTAATTATCAATTGTCAAAGCATTTATAACATTGAACAAGTGCACAGGACATGCATCAATAACATCAAATGATTTAGGATTTGAAAATGTCACAGCATAATCAGTGCATGTATAAACAACTTAATGGAACAATAAATCAGGTAAACCTGCACCTATGTAACACTCTCACTGTCAGTGCACAGTAATCACCATTACTGTTGATCACTGTTGTTCCAAATTTTGCTTTGATCAACCTGGGTCAGATAAATTTTTCAAATTCCCCCTTGTGATGTTGTTAAAGCAATGTGATCATGGATCTGGATCATCAGGAATCAAAACAAGTCCAAGCCATTTGAATTGAAATTCAAACAAACCCTAAATGCCTTTTGATGGATATTAAAAAAAGGTGACAATAAAATCTTTTCTAAAAAATCTTGGAACCACTTTTATAAAATCCCAAATAATCATTGGACCGTGCCAATGTGGTCATGAGTATTTATTGTGCTATGGAAAATTCCAAACAAATAATAACAGTAGCAATTCCAGGCCAATTAATCATTTTATAATAAAATAAAATATCAGATGAGTTTAAAGAACTCTCAAACTTTTTGTGGCACTCTAGGTATATGCTCTACTAATTATGGAACAACAATTGTATTATACAAAAATGCCTAAGCCATTTAAATAATTGCTAACAGAAAAGAATAAAAGAACTGGGGCAGATAAATACAAATGCACTAAACTACGCTCATGGGCGAGACCACCCGAACTCAACGGCCCGGCCCAACCGCGGCCTTCTCTTCTTTTCCCCCACCTCCCCCGTCCTGTTCCTTCGGCCGAGCCGGCCATGGCGTGGCTGGACCAGCTCGACGCCGACGCACGGTCGCGACAGTGCAGCCCCGGGAGAAATATCTGCCCCCCCGCGTGAATTGTGGATCGCGCCCCCCATTCTTCCCCCCGCTCCTCCTCCGTGCTCCCCGTGTAAACCGTAGCGCTCGAGCTCCCGCCGTGGGCACGCCGCCGCCGCACGCGCGTCCAACGGCATCGCCTCGGCGTTCCATCGTGTACGTTGGTCGCCTAGTGCTCGTCTCCTCCACCCCCGTGAAGGAATCGGCCCTAAACACCGCGCGGACACCGCCCCGGTCGTCTTCCCCGACTGCGGCCGCCGTGACCCCGCCGCTCGATCCGCACCGCTCCGGCCCCTCCAGCTCCCCCACGGCAACCCCGAGCATCGCGGTGAGCTTCCCGTCCTGCGGGACCCATTTCCCCCCATCTTTTTCGTTGCAAGCCGTCGTTCCCGCGCTCTGCAAGCTCCGGCGCCGCCCGGCTCGACGTGGCCGCCGTTCTGGTCCGGCTGAGCTCGCACAAATGGCCGGAACGGATGCGGCTCCTCGCGTGCGTCCCGTACGATCCAGCAGCGCCCCATTTGGCCCCATGTAGCGCTCGCACGGGTTCGCCGGAGCACCTCCTCTGTACGCCGTCGCCGGCGAGGGCTCCAATTGACACTGCCAGACGGCCCCCCCTGTCAGCCGTTTAGATTAGGCACTAATTAACCCCCCTGGCCTATGACAGTGGGTCCAGCCCCCCCCCCCTAATTGCCTGTTAAAATGTAATTAAAAAGAACCCCCCTGACTAGTGGGCCACAGCCCTGTTAAATTAATTAAACTGGTTAGTTAAACTATTAAGTGAATGACATGTGGGCCCTGCCCACTTAAACATAATTAAAAATGTTTATTTGACATGTGTGAGACTTACATGTGGGGCCACCCCCTGTTTAATTAATTCTAGTTAAATTGATTTAATTGTAAGTCACTGACCAATGGGACCCACTGGTTAGTATATTAAATTGTTTATTAATTGTATTAAGTAATTAATAAATAAATATAGAAAATGATTTAAAAATTGAATTAACTTGTTTAATTAATATATTTTAATCTGTAACTCGGATTAAAATAATTTATATATCAATATTGATCAGAAAAATACGTAGAAGACGAATACGGTATCCGTTGGTCTACCACCCCCTCTAACATAACGAACATCGACATCCCCCCCTCCAGACCGTGTATCCGATGAATTGTCCGGTACTGCTATAGTATCCGGACGAATTTATTTCGAACACGAAAGTTGTTCAGAATGGATCAACTAACACGGACACACCCCCTTATGTTTGTCGCCTCCGGCATGATACCTCCCCCTCTGGACACCCTGTCCGGTAATCAACCGGAGTTGGCAGTTCATCCACGGATGAATTCCTTCTCCGAGCTACGTACATCGTACTACGTTAGAGCATCGATAGCTTTTCTTCTGTCGTGTAATATAATTGCTTGTTGTGCTTGCTTTGTATTTACTGTTTCTCCCCCCTTTATTCTCTGGTAGACCCCACTGCTACCGCCGACTACACCGCTGCTGGGTACGACTACTTCGTCGACGACCCTGCCCCTACCGTCGAGCTTCCAGGCAAGCAGAGCCATTTTCTTCCCCAGATATCGCCTACCTTTTCTGTACTTTGTTGCACTAGGCATTTTTACTTCTACTGCTACGATTTCAATCCTATTCAATTGCATAGCCTGTTTTTGTCGCCCTTGATGTACCTTCTTTATCCTATGCTGCCTATTATAGTTATGCATTATTCAGCAGTGAGCCCTGTGCATTGTTAGCTAGGATTAGATAGCGGGACGTGACCACTCGGGAGATTGACGCGGATACAACTTATTACAACTGCACAAGTACTGTACAATGCAGACACCACCTAAGGTCCCCTAGCTCGGCTCTGCCGAGTCACCTTCAATTGTGAGCTATCAAGGAGTAATCCTTGTACTCCACTCATTGATGACTCTGTATAGCCGCTCTAGGTACCTGAGCACGATTGTCCTTGAGGTAAGAGTCGGGCGACCCAACGGTGCCTGCAAGCGGTATATTGTTGGGAACGACAGGGAGGGTATGACCGACGTTACTGGCGTGCTTGGCCCCTGCTCGTATCTCGCGAGAGTTACCAAACCACGAAAAAGTCGAGCTCTACCAAGAGCACACGCGAGACAAGGTAAGGAGACGGTTCACCTCGTCGGTAACCGCGCGCCTTGACGGGACGACAGGACAGGCCCCGACGTTACCGGTGGGCCTTGTTGCTGTTCGTTGTCCGTTGTGTTGTTAGTCAGACGGCGATAACGGTTGTCTGCGAGATAATATTAAAATGCTAAATGGTTCGGCGGATGACTTGAGAGACCCGTTGGTCGGTATGCACTACCTACACGTGGGATTACGGTGTGGGCCCTCCGCATCGTAGTTCGTCCGAAAGCTCTTCAGACGTCAGCAGTACTGCGGCCTGATGGTCGGGAAGCCGTGTTCTCTTATTTGCTGCAGCAAGTGTGTTTGGATTTGCTTTTGCTTCACCGGCCAGACTCGCACCGTGCAAGAGCGTGCAAGGGTGAGGGACCTAGACCCCTTGGCGCATAGGATATAGTCCGGCGGATGGCCTCTCTGCTGAGCCTAGGATGAACTGCGATGTGTCGGATAGCCTCGGTGGGGCGTTCCCTAACAAGATTCACGCCACCCTGGAGATCCGAGCGTGCAGGCTGAACAGTAGTGCACCCCTGCAGGGATTTTAATCTATTCGAATAGCCGTGTCCACGGTAACAGGACGCTTTATGCTGAAGCTGGATCTTACCACTACAAACTATTACTATTAAACTGTATGGTTCAGGGTTTTCTTCCTCGCAGGGAAGTCGAGGAGGGGAACTCGGAGGCATTATTATTATTAATCATTACAACTTACTATTATACAATGTTGCAGCAACTTCTGCTTCATTGTTACTTTATTGCTTTATATAAACTGTTGGCTGATTCTCTTCTCATGCTGCAAGACATCGTCAGAAGATGCTAGTCTTCGATAGGCCTAGCTTCTTACCCTTATTCTGATTTCTACCTTGCAGTCCACTATATACATCCTCCCCTTTCCATTTGATACAAATGCATAATGCCTAGCTTCTTACCCTTATTCTGATTTCTACCTTGCAGTCCACTATATACATCCTCCCCTTTCCATTTGATACAAATGCATAATGCTTAGTAGCGGACGTAAAATCACGGGTATGCTAGATACTCACCTTTGCTTTATTTCCCCCTTTTTGTTTTGCCTGATCGGCCGCTGCAGTCGATGTTGGAGCCCAGGAGCAGGAGTACCCCGGAGGCGGATACTACTACGTCGAGACCCCCGCTGACCAGGACCAGGAGTAGTTTCGGAGGCTCCCAGGCAGGAGGCCTTGCCTTTTCGATCTGTATATCTCATGTTATTTGTGCTAGCCTTCTTAAGGCAAAACTTGACTAACTATGTCTGTACTCAGATATTATGGCTTGTATAACTTATGTATTCGGGTCCGCGCGACTCCTTTTTATTGTAACATATTGATTTATCCTTTTGTGTTTAGTATTGTGCTGTGATATTGTCACCGTGGCACCCTAATCTCAGCCGTGTACCCTGCGTGTATGATTATTGTACACGGATTGATTTTGGGGGCGTCACATGTTGGTATCAGAGCCGACTGCCTGTAGGAAGCCACCCAACCACTACCTGATCGAATTTGAGTCTAGACTTTGAAAAACTATTTTGCTAACTTAATGTTTGGCTTACGGGCCCACATCAATGTCACTACGTGTGATATCTATCGTATTAGGATCCTTTTCTCCTTACCTATGCTCTGGGAATCTGCTCTTTTATCCTTGCTGGTAAGTTTTACAAACTCTGACATTAGGATCACGTTCTCTTGATTCCACCTGACGTTTTGGTGCTTCCCCATTGATTGAGTCGTGTCGCAAGAGTTCTACCCCAGGTCCCGGACCGCGGATCCCATTCTCATTCTGGGCAGGCCGCGCGTCCTCTGGCATTAACTCATGTGGCCAATAGTTTTCTTGTGGCGTGATTGACATAGTGGAATCTATGTCGCGTCATGTAATCCTTACTGCGGTCTGCGCGCCGCCTAGTGTGTCCTTTTTCCTTAATTTCTACGACGTCAGCCAGGCCATATTTCCAGAGACTGCCCTCAGCGACAAAATCAACTGGTAGTTCACCCTGCTGGCCGCGGAAATGGCCGTGGCAACAATGGGACCCTCAACTATAATACTGAGTCCAATACTCATGCTCGTGGTCATGCTTACAACATTGATGTTGAAGCAGCTCAGGAACAGCCCGCTACTATGATGGGTACACTCCTCGTTAACTCAATACCTGCTACTGTTTTATTTGATACAGGAGCATCGCATTCATTTATGTCTGGAGCATTTGCATCTAAGCATGGCATATACCACGAAAAGATGCATACCCCCTTAATAGTCCGGACTCCCGGTACCCAGTGTCGTGTTGACATGGTTGCACCTAACCTCACCGTCGAGATCGAAATGATTGAGTTCCTTGTCTCCCCACATATTCTGAAAACATCCACTATTGACCTTATCTTGGGTATGGATTGGCTGAAAGCCCACGATGCCGCACTTTATTGTGGCACCAAGGTCATCCAACTCTTTCATCCTTCTGGCGCGATTGTGAGTCACACTGCCATTGTGTCGATGAATGCGGAAGCTCGTATATATGCTCTAAATGCCTTGAATGTCGCAACTCTCAAAGGGATTGAGAAAGTCCCAATCGTTTGTGATTTTACCGACGTATTCCCAGAAGAACTGCCAGGGATACCCCCGATTAGAGAAGTTGAATTCGTCATCGACTTGAAGCCCGGCACCGTTCCTATTGCCAAGCGCCCGTATAAGATGCCACCTCACCACCTCCTTGAATTGAAGAAGGAGATCGACACGGCCCTCAAGAAAGGCTTCATCCATCCTAGTTCCTCTGCTTGGGTAGCACCTTCGCTCTTTGTCAAGAAGAGTGATGGAACGAATCGTTTGGTCCAAGATTACCGACCTATCAACCAGGCCACGATACAGAACAAGTACCCCCTCCCTCGGATCAATGATCTTTATGATCAACTTGTTGGATCCACGGTGTTTTCAAAACTCGACTTAAGGTTGGGTTACCATCAGATCCGAGTCCGTGATGAGGACATCCCAAAGACCACATTCATTACTCGCTATGGTTCATACGAGTACACTGTCATGTCCTTTGGCTTGACGAATGCACCAGCCACCTTCTCCAGGTTGATGAACTATATATTCATGGAATACCTCGAGAAGTTTGCCGTGGTTTATCTGGATGATATATTGATTTACTCCAAGACCGATGCAGAACATGCTGAACATCTTCGTCTTATACTGGAAAAGCTTCGAGAACACAAACTGTATGCTAATTACTCAAAGTTTGAGTTCTGGCTTCCTGAAGTAACTTACCTTGGTCATGTGATTTCCAAGGATGGCGTTGCCGTCAACCCTGAACGTATCCAGGCTATTCTTGACTGGACTCCGCCAAGGACTGTCAAGCAAGTCAGATGTTTCCTCGGCCTTGCCAGCTATTGCTGCCGTTTTGTTGAGAAAATCTCCAAGATTGCCAAGCCTCTGACTAATCTGCTTCACAAAGGCGTCAAGTTTGAGTGGACTGATAAATGTCAAGAAAGTTTTCAAGCTCTGAAGGACAAGCTCACTTCTCCCCCAGTGCTTGCTCCGCCTGATACTCAGAAGGACTTCGTGATATATTGCGACGCGTCTCGTCAAGGATTAGGCTGTGTCCTAATGCAAGAGCGCAAAGTTATTGCTTATGGCTCTCGTCAGTTGCGTTCTCATGAAGAAAACTATCCAACACATGATCTCGAATTGGCAGTGGTAATTTATGCATTGAAGCTGTGGCGACATTACCTCGTCGGTAACCGTTGCAAGATCTACACCGACCACCAAAGCCTGAAGTACCTATTTACTCAACCAGACCTGAATCTCCGCCAGCAGAGATGGCTCGAGACAATAGCCGACTACAACATGGGAATTTCTTACACCCCTGGCAAAGCTAATGTGGTGTCCGATGCCTTAAGCCGCAAAGCCTACTGTAGTGAACTTGAAGTTCAAGTGCAACTGGCACTCCTGTATGAAGAGCTCCGCAAGCTGAACATCGAAATTGTTCCGCAGAGATATGTGAATTCCCTGGTTATCGAACCAGACTTATACAACTGCATGAAGTTTGCACATGGATATGACTCTGACATTCAGAAGATTAAGCGGTATGTCGAGAGTGGAAAGCCCTCATCCTTCACTATTGCCGATGATGGTACATTGTACTTCAAGGGTCGGCTAGTGGTCCCCATAAACAGGCCCAACCTGAACTACGCCCCGCGCGTCATGAAGGAAGCTCATGATACTCCCCTGTCAATTCACCCTGGTAGCACCAAGATGTACCAAGATATTCGTCAGCGGTATTGGTGGTCTAACATGAAACAAGACATCGCTCGATATGTTGATGAGTGTGACGTTTGCCGTCGCGTGAAAGCCGAACATCAAAGACCTGCTGGTACTCTGCAACCACTCTCTATTCCTGAATGGAAATGGGACAAGATTGAAATGGACTTCGTCACCGGATTTCCCCGATCGCAGAAGGGTCATGATGCCATCTTTGTCGTCATCGACCGATTCTCCAAGGTTGCCCACTTTCTGCCAGTCAAGGAGACGATCTCTGCTAGTCAGTTGGCAGACTTGTATGTTTCCTGAATTGTGTCGCTCCACAGTATTCCGTTGGAGATCAGTTCTGACCGAGGCAACATTTTCACCTCGAAGTTCTGGGATAGTTTCCAAGAAGCTATGGGCACTTTCAGCACCGCTTATCACCCCCAGTCGCAAGGCCAAGTTGAACGAGTCAACCAAGTTCTTGAAGATTTGCTTCGAGCTTGTGTCATCTCATTCGGTAAGAAATGGGAGGAATCTCTTCCATTTGCTGAATTCTCGTACAACAATAGCTATCAAGCTAGTCTGCAGATGGCTCCCTTCGAAGTTCTATATGGACGCAAGTGTCGAACCCCTCTAAATTGGTCAGAAACTGGGGAACGAATCCTCATTGGTCCGGACATTATACAGCATGCCGAAGATTAGGTTCGCGTAATTCGTGAACACTTGAAAGCTGCTCAGTCTCGTCAGAAGAGCAACTATGACCGCAAGCACAAGGAAATGGTCTATCAACCTGGCGAATATGCTTACCTCTGTGTCACCCCGATGTGAGGCACTCATCGTTTCGGAATCAAAGGCAAGTTAGCTCCTCACTACATTGGCCCGTTCCGTATCCTTTCCCGGAGTGGACCAGTGGCATACCGATTGGAATTGCCGCAGAACCTCTCTCAAGTCCATGATGTTTTCCACGTGTCGCAACTTCGTCGCTGCTTCAAGGACCCTATCCGCGAAGTGGAACATGATCTGATTGAGCTGCAGCAAGATTTGACTTATCAAGAACATCCAAGCCGCATTCTCGATCAGTCTGAACGCAAGACCCGCAACAAGGCAATCAAGTTCCTCAAAGTTCAGTGGTCGAATCATTCTGAAGATGAAGCCGCTTGGGAACGCGAAGACCGTCTCCGCAATGAATACCCCGATCTTTTCACCTCTACCACTTAAATTCTCGGGACGAGAATCCTTGTAGTGGGGGAGATTTGTAACACTCTCACTGTCAGTGCATAGTAATCACCATTACTGTTGATCACTGTTGTTCCAAATTTTGCTTTGATCAACCTGGGTCAGATAAAATTTTCAAATTCCCCCTTGTGATGTTGTTAAAGCAATGTGATCATGGATCTGGATCATCAGGAATCAAAACAAGTCCAAGCCATTTGAATTGAAATTCAAACAAACCCTAAATGCTTTTTGATGGATATTAAAAAAAGGTGACAATAAAATCTTTTCCAAAAATCTTGTAACCACTTTTATAAAATCCCAAATAATCATTGGACCATGCCAATGTGGTCATGAGTATTTATTGTGCTATGGAAAATTCCAAACAAATAATAACAGTAGCAATTCCAGGCCAATTACTCATTTTATAATAAAATAAAATATCAAATGAGTTTAAAGAACTCTCAAACTTTTTGTGGCACTCTAGGTATATGCTCTACTAATTATGGAACAACAATTGTATTATACAAAAATGCCTAAGCCATTTAAATAATCGCTAACAGAAAAGAATAAAAGAACTGGGGCAGATAAATACAAAGGCACTAAACTACGCTCATGGGCGAGGCCACCCGAACTCGACGGCCCGGCCCAACCGCGGCCTTCTCTTCTTTTCCCCCACCTCCCCCGTCCTGTTCCTTCGGACGAGCCGGCCATGGCGTGGCTGGACCAGCTCGACGCCGACGCACGGTCGCGACAGTGCAGCCCCGGGAGAAATATCTGCCCCCCCCCCCCCCCCCCCCCGTGAATTTTGGATCGCGCCCCCCATTCTTCCCCTCGCTCCTCCTCCGTTCTCCCCGTGTAAACCGTAGCGCTCGAGCTCCCGCCGTGGGCACGCCGCCACCGCACGCGCGGCCAACTGCATCGCCTCGGCGTTCCATCGTGTCCGTTGGCCGCCTAGTGCTCGTCTCCTCCACCCCCGTGAAGGAATCGGCCCTAAACACCGCGCGGACGCCGCCTCGGTCGTCTTCCCCGTCTGTGGCCGCCATGACCCCGCCGCTCGATCCGCACCGCTCCGGCCCCTCCAGCTCCCCCACGGCAACCCCGAGCATCGCGGTGAGCTTCCCGTCCTGTGGGACCGTTTTCCCCCATCATTTTCGTTGCTAGCCGCCGTTCCCGCGCTCTGCAAGCTCCGGCGCTGCCCGGATCGACGTGGCCGCCGTTCTGGTCCGGCTCAGCTCGCACAAATGGCCGTAACGGATGCGGCTCCTCGCGTGCATCCTGTACGATCCAGCAGCGCCCCATTTGGCCCCCTGTATCGCTCGCACGGGCTCGCCGGAGCACCTCCTGTGTACACCGTCGCCGGTGAGGGCTCCATGTGACACTGCCAGATGGGCCCCCTGTCAGCCGTTTAGATTAGGCACTAATTAACCCCCCTGGCCTATGACAGTGGGTCCAGCCCCCCTAATTGCCTGTTAAAATGTAATTAAAAAGAACCCCCCTGACTAGTGGGCCACCACCCTGTTAAATTAATTAAACTGGTTAGTTAAACTATTAAGTGAATGACATGTGGGCCCTGCCCACTTAAACTTAATTAAAAATGTTTATTTGACATGTGTGAGACTTACATGTGGGGCCACCCCCTGTTTAATTAATTCTAGTTAAATTGATTTAATTGTAAATCACTTACCAATGGGACCCACTGGTTAGTATATTAAATTGTTTATTAATTGTATTAAGTAATTAATAAATGAATATAGAAATGATTTAAATGATTTAAAAATTGAATTAACTTGTTTAATTAATATGTTTTAATCCGTAACTCGGATTAAAATAATTTATATATCAATATTGCTCAGAAAAATACATAGAAGACGAATACGGTATCCGTTGGTCTACCACCCCCTCTAACATAACGAACATCGACATCCCCCCTCCGGACCGTCTATCCGATTATTTGTCCGGTACTGCTATAGTATCCGGATGAATTTATTTCGAACACGAAATTTGTTCAGAATGGATCAACTAACACGGATATACCCCCTTATGTTTGTCGGGTGTCCACGACACCTCCGGAATGATACCTCCCCCTCTGGACACCCTGTCCGGTAATCAACCGGAGTTGGCAGTTCATCCACGGATGAATTCCCGCTCCGAGCTACGTGCATCGTACTACGTTAGAGCATTGATAACTTTTCTTCTGTCGTGTAATATAATTGCTTGTTGTGCTTGCTTTGTATTTATTGTTTCCCCCCCCCCCCCCCCGTTTATTCTCCGGTAGACCCCGCTGCTACCGCCGACTACACCGCTGCTGGGTACGACTACTTCGTCGACGACCCTGCCCCTACCGTCCAGCTTCTAGGCAAGCAAAGCCATTCTCTTCCCCAGATATCGCCTACCTTTTCTGCACTTTCTTGGACTAGGCATTGTTACTGCTGCTGCTACGATTTCAATCCTATTCAATTGCATAGCCTGATTTTGTCGCCCTTGATGTACCTCCTTTATCCTATGCTGCCTATTATAATTATGCATTATTCAGCAGTGAGCCCTGCGCATTGTTAGCTAGGATTAGATAGCGGGCCGTGACCACTCGGGGGAGTGACGCGGATACAACTTATTACAACTGCACAGGTACGGTACAATGCAGACACCGCCTAAGGTCCCCTAGCTCGGCTCTGCCGAGTCACCTTCAAGTGTGAGCTATCAAGGAGTAATCCTTGTACTCCACTCGTTGATGACTCTGTATAGCCGCTCTAGGTACCTGAGCACGGTTGTCCTTAAGGTAAGAGTCGGCCGACCCAACGGTGCCCGCGAGCGGTATATTGTTGGGAACGACAGGGAGGGTACGACCGACGTTACTGGCGTGCTTGGCCCCTGCTCGTATCTCGCGAGAGTTACCAAACCACGAAAAAGTCGAGCTCTACCAAGACCACACGCGAGACAAGGTAAGGAGACGATTCACCTTGTCGGTAACCGCGCGCTTTGACGGGACGACAGGGCAGGCCCCGACGTTACCGGTGGGCCTTGTTGATGTTCGTTGTCCGTTGTGTTGTTAGTCAGACAGCGATAACGGTTGTCTGCGAGATAATATTAAAATGCTAAATGGTTCGGCGGATGACTTGAGAGACCCGTTGGTCTGTACGCACTACCTACACGTGGGATTACGGTGTGGGCCCTCCGCGTCGTAGTTCGTCCGAAAGCTCTTCAGACGTCAGCAGTACTGCGGCCTGATCGCCGGGAAGCCGTGTTGTCTTATTTGCTGCAGCAGGTGTGTTTGGATTTGCTTTTGCTTCACCGGCAAGACTCGCACCGTGCAGGAGCGTGCAAGGGTGAGGGACCTAGACCCCTTGCCGCATATGATATAGTCCGGCGGATGGCCTCTCTGCTGAGCCTAGGATGAACTGCGATGTGTCGGATAGCCTCGGTGGGGCGTTCCCTAACAAGGTTCAAGGCACCCTGGAGATCCGAGCGTGCAGGCTGAACAGTAGTGCACCCCTGCAGGGAGTTTAATCTATTCGAATAGCCGTGTCCACGGTAACAGGACGCTTTATGTTGAAGTTGGATCTTACCACTACAAACTATTACTATTAAACTGTATGTTTCCGCGTTTTCTTCCTCGCAGGGAAGTCGAGGAGGGGAACTCGGAGGCATTATTATTATTAATCATTACAACTTACTATTATACAATGTTGCAGAAACTTTTGATTCATTGTTACTTTATTGCTTTATATAAACCGTTGGCTTATTCTCTTCTCATGCTGCAAGACATCGTCAGAAGATGCTAGTCTTCGATAGGCCTAGATTCTTACCCTTATTCTGATTTCTACCTTGCAGTCCACTATATACAGCCTCCCCTTTCTATTTGATACAAATGCATAATGCTTAGTAGCTGACGTAAGACTCGCGGGTATGCTAGATACTCACCTTTGCTTTATTTCCCCCTTTTTGTTTTGCCTGATCGGCCGCTGCAGTCGACGTTGGAGCCCAGGAGCAGGAGTACCCCGGAGGCGGATACTACTACGTCGAGACCCCCGCTGACCAGGACCAGGAGTAGTTTCGGAGGCTCCCAGGCAGGAGGCCTTGCCTTTTCGATCTGTATCTCTGATGTTATTTGTGCTAGCCTTCTTAAGGCAAAACTTGACTAACTATGTCTATACTCAGATATTACGGCTTGTATAATTTATGTATTCGGGTCCGCGCGACCCCCTTTTTATTGTAACATATTGGTTTATCCTTTTGTGTTTAGTGTTGTGCTGTGATATTCTCACCGTGGCACCCTAATTTCAGCCGTGTATCCTGCGTGTATGATTACTGTACACGAATTGATTTTGGGGGCGTCACAACCTAATTAAACCACACAATCTTAATCGAAGCACTCAATTATTGCACAGATCTACCATGTAAATCCAAGTATTTGAATAGCAACTGAAAATGCGAAATCTAGTAAAGATTTAAAGTTCATAACTCGATCTCCTCATGGTCGGAGTAGTCAGAGTCGTTCACGAAGATGTAGCGCTTGTGGTCGCCAACGACGCCGATGGCCTTGCCGGTGGATGCCTCCCCCAGATCCGGTGGACCACCATTGCCGCCAGCTACCGGTGCCATCTCTGCCGCGCCAGCCACCGGTGCCGCATGCACCGCGGAAGCCATCGGTGCCACCTCCACTGCGCCATCCACCATCGCGCGCTCCTGGTTCTTCATCGCCGCGAGTGAGAGAAGAGGAGAGGAGGAGACGAGGGTTTTCTGTGAACCAAATGGGGAACGAGCAACTGCTTATTTTTGTGGGGAAGTTCCCTTAAATACCGCTTCCTGTTTGGGAGGATACGAGAAGGCAACACGCCTCCCACTCGCGTGGCACGTGCGTTGGAGAGGCCGAGGTGACGCGCACGTCGCGTGCTGGTGGAGATGAGGAGGCCCCTACGTCATATAGTGATATGTTAGTTTTTGCTCTAGCTTTTGTATCGTTTTTTGACATATTTGATTATGTCTAATAAAATCCAAATATAAGAAAACATGAATAAAAGTTCATTTTTTTGCTCTTTTTGCTCTAACTTTTGTATTCTTTTTTGACAGATTTAATTTTGTTGTTTCTAATAAAATCCAAATATAACACATCATGAATAAAAGCCCTTGCATTCTAGCCAAAAAATCCAAATATAACAGAAGCATAACATAGATATATAAATAAAAGTTCTTACATATAACACGATATAACACGAGGCAAGTTCACGATAAAACTTAACAACCTAATAGTAGTAGAAATTAAAAAGCCCTAACACACTAGGGCAACAAACAAACTAGGGAAACACTAGGGCATCTTCAGTAGTCCTCCTCCACGCCGTTCTCGCCCATGTAGTAGGGGAGGGTGTGCATAGCGCGCGGGGTGGGGAAGACGGTGTCGACGTCGGTGAAGATGTTGTAGGTTGTGAAAGCGATGAACTCTCAGCCACACCAGAACACCCGCCCGAGAAGATAGTATGCGTCAAAGCGGTTGGTGAAGTGCGCGAGCAGCCCGGTCACCGGAGAGGATGCGTTCGGACGCATCTCGTCCAGGCAGAACATGACCGGCAAGACCCGTGGGAGGTGACCAAAGCCCAAACGGAGGAACACCTCGGCCAACTCCCTAGGACCCCTCCACCTTGAGATCGCCCACACACGTAGAGTCGTCTCCACGACGACGCCGGCAGGGTACCTCCTCTCCGGCACACTGGGTGGGAAGCGGAAGGTGGGGCTGTTGTACTGCATCTTCTCTACTCGCCTCGCTTCGAAACTGCTTTGGAGTTGGATGAAGAAGAGAAGGAGAGGCGGAGTTGGAAGTTGTGGGAGAAGAGACGAAGTGTGGGTGGTTTTAATAGAGGGATGGCTGGGCTCGATATGCCATGGGTTTTAGTTGGCAACTGACTCGATGCGAGCCACTGAATCCACGCCAGGCATTGAATCATGACGCGCCATTGAATCGACACGAGCGGCGAGAAAGCTGAAATCACGCCAGCCAGTGAATGGACACGCGAGTAGAGCGAGGCGAGGAGATCCCAGACGCGTGCGCTCTGGAACGCTAGACACAACACGCTCTGAAATGACGGCTCTGAGGTGGATGCCGGCCCGTGGCTGCATGCCGGTCCGGGGCGAGTAAATGGCTGCACCCTGGTGTCGCTGGCGTGATGCAAAAAAGAGAAGCTACGGGTGACGCGAGGCAAGCCGCGCGTGGCAAGGCAACGTCCCTGGCGGCACGCGCATGCATAAAAGGCTCAGACTGCATGCAATTAATAGTGGACCAAAAGCCCAACGGCTCAACCATTTTGGCAAGTAAAACGCCATCGGCTGGCTAGCATTGATGGAACTTAGACGGGAGAGGACGGAGGGATGCGACGCATGCTTGGCCCTACAAGAATATGCTTGCTTTAGCCCATACAAAAGTGTGATCATGCATGCTAATGACACAACAATAACGAAAGCCTACTATTGCGATTTGCGAGCGCGCGGAGCGACGTTAGAACGTGCATGCTTTATCTTGTCATCATTCCTTTTGCGGCCAACTCAATCATCATTAGCGGGTCCACAATGTGACCAGCACTAAGAGACATGCAATGAAGGATATCTAGCCTACGTGATCGTCTGCAAACACCATACTCTCTCTGCAAATCTCTGCCCCCACCTGTATTGAACTGGAGGCCCGATGTGTCCCCCTATTCTACCGATATGTTTTGCTAAAAAGGAAACAAAATACCAAAATCATGAATGACGACGGCTTCTCGCCCTTCGTTGGTAGGCCCCAAGTGGAAGGCGTGATGCGGCACAACAACAAGTTTCCCTCAGTAAAGATACCAAGGTTTGTCTCTAGTAGGACTCCAGAGATGATAAGTAGGTGTCAGCGGCGCAACTGACGCGGACCTGCTCACAGACATAGATATCTTTGCTCCCAACGAAGTTCAGAGAGGTTGTCAATCTCCCCGGTCTTGTTGTTCACAAATGATAAAATGCAAGGGGATAATGATAGCAACTTGAAAGTAAATGCAGAAAAGTAAATATAGCTTGGAAACAATAATGAGGATATGGACCGGAATACGTGATATTCGCTAGTGATGTCTCTCTCCCAAAAGACGATAAAAATGCTATGCGAGGTAAAAAAATTATAGAAAGGAAATTGACCGGATTAAGAACGCACCGCAATGCTAACTATGCTACAAAAGAAAGGAAGAGGTTCAAAAGCACAGGCAGTACGCCAATGTAATTAGACCGAAATCCATCTGCATCTACTACTAATCATCCACCGTGAGATATCTATCCAGAACATCTCGCTGGTATTAAGTTGCGAGCCCCACCCAAACTGTAAACCCAAAGCAACAGACAACTGCATTAAAAAGAACTTTGCGTAAAGTAAACAATCCTTGTAACCGCGGTTACAAGCACCGTTGTTTTCCCCCTTGTGGCAACAGCACATCCCCTAGACTCATGTTTCTGTCACTCAAGCATGTCATCGGGGAGGCATGAACCCACAATCTAGCACAACGCTCCCTCTTGGAGTCACTACCTACTACTTGACCAAAGCAATAAACAACAACGGAGAGCATTCAAGAATTACATAGGAACAAAAATATAAGAGATAAAAACCAAATATATTACTCTATCACAATCTGAACATAATCTCATAATCCATCAGATCCGATCAAACTCAACATAGCAATAGCAGAAATATTACAAAGGTGCCTCGATCATGTAGGGCAGCTCACGAGGTCTAAACAATGAAGATCAAAGAGGGGAGGAGAACATCACATAGCTACTGATCACGGACCCATGGTCCAAGGAAAACTACTCACGAGACATCTGGGGAGCATCCATGGTGGAGAGGAGACTCCCGGAGGTCAATCCTCCCTCCGGCAGGGTGCCAGGAAGAGGTCTTCTGGTGCTCCCGATCTTGGAAGCGTGGCGGCGGCGGAACAGAGGCGAGTTCGCGGAATAGGGTTCTGCTTCTGGAGTTTTCCCATGACGGGGGATAAATAGTCGAAGGGGGGCAGCCAGAGGTGGACCAGGGGCCCCAGGCGCCCCCTTGGCGCGGCCAGGGGTGGGGCAGCGCCGGGTGGCCGCCTGGGCCCCCCTGGCCCCCCTCTGGTCCCTCCCGGGCTTTTCTCGAAGCTTCCGTCACGCTGATTTTTTATCTGAATTTTCCCGAATTTTTCTGGCACTTTTTATATGGGGGAAAACTGAAATAGAAAAACAGCAGAAAACAGGAACTGGCACTGGGGTGCACTGAGTTAATAGGTTAGTCCAAATATGATAAAAAAAGTATGAAAGTGTATCTAGATCATAGCAATATCACACAAAACATGGATGGAGCAAGCAGAAATTATCGATACGTTTTGGACGTATCAATGAATACTAGGATCAAATACTAGGTAATATAGGGAAAGCCTGGTCTTAAACCAAGCGCTCCAAAAGCCCCAGCGCGGATTTAGTTAACAGTACCACATCAGTTTGTACCACCACCTACACATCAGTTCAACATTAAACATGCGCAACAAAAGAACTCTGCGCATTAACCAGCACATCATACTTAGTGTGAATCAGTAGAACTTCCTCTTCTTCTTCTGTTAGCGTTGGCCAATGGGTGGCAGGTTCGGACCCAACATATAATGTGCAAGGGACAAATGCTCAGCTCTCCTGATGAGGACATGGCTACCATAGTGACGGGGATGTACCCCGGCAAATCCCATGGTCAGGGACCCTAGGTTAGTCATGAGAGGCACAGGTTGGACGATAAGCTCGTCGGCTAACAGGAGGATACGTTCCTGCTCGATATTATTGATTGGAGATGGCGATTACAGGGAAGCCGAGGCTAGTGCGCACAAGGCTAGGTTACAGATTGTGTATTGCTTGATCTCGATGTCTCCCCTCCTAGCCCTTATATACCAGGCTAGGTCTCGGGGAGTCCGTCCTGATTACAGATGAAGTTTCCTAACCATGATCTTGTTCCGTACAGCAAGTTTGCACCTTCCTTATGACTCGCGGACTCCTAAGTCGGTGCCACTAGTGGGCCAAGGCTGGGCCCGGGCGGCATCTTTCTGGGCCTTCTGTCTTCGGGTACACCGGGTAGGCTCATCCATAGGAGTCATGGGGTCACCCCCTCGTCAGTAGCCCCCGAGTGCCTGGGGGACTCGAAGAGGCGCGTAGGGACTCGAATCCACTCTAGCGTCATTTTGATGTATGCACGGTTCAAGGGATATATGCTAAGCTGAAAGGGCCCAAGGTGTCGACTGGTCGAGCCTTGGTGAACTACACTAGTGGCAAAAACCGCAGTAGCCCAATCAAACCCATGTCCCTCGACATGAGCTTGGAACACTGGTGTCTAGAAAAAGTCATGCCGCTGCAGGTCTTACAGTGATCAATTGCCGCCAGTAAAGTTCCTAACCAAGGCGAGTCCGCCCGACTTTTTCTATCATGCATGCGCATGGAAAAGGTTGGGAGTGAAATCGCTCTTCGGCAAGTCCCAGCCCGGCCGATATTCGCAGCGGGGTCTTACCTACACGCTAAGCTTGCGTGGCATCTGGGCACAGTGTATCGTGTTCCAAGAATATGTATTTGTATTGAGGCGCGGAGCCTAGTAGCTAATGCACCCACTTGGAATAAACAATCAAGTGGGCGGTTTTAGCGGTCACTCGTGGAGCTTCTCCGAGTGCTCGAGCGATGATGAGGACATGACTACCATAGTTACAGCCACAACCCCTGCTAATATACCTACTGGAGCAATTACTAGAGATCGTGCACACCAATTAAATTATCAGGTACTTTCGCTTCTTGGTAATGTTTCTAATGTTCATGTGAATATGATGCTGCCTAACGTCGATATATTTCTGTTGCTGACAAATGAAGGACCTAGCATGGACAAGAAGGATGAGCATTGGAGCATGTTCAAGCATGAAGATGACGAGGACATAATTATCATGGATATGACCATTAATTACTCTACATTTGATCAAGAAATGAAGTCAATACAAAGGGGCATGATTGTGTGCTGTACAAGAAGTTATTTCACGTCACTTTTGGCCCAAGAGAAGATAGAGACCAAGTCTTTCACGTCATGGACTCAGATTCGGGCTGCAGAGATATACCCAACTTCAAACAGCCTCCGTTTCTACATACGAACTCCAAATTGGGTGATTCTTTTTTCTGGTGATAGCTTATCTCGTCTAGTTTCCAACGCAATTGGTTTCACCTTCAAATTCCTTCGGAGCGTGGAGATATTGCGAAAACGGTGCGACCCAGCAGCAGAATCCGAATCAAAGTCCAACTCAATAGGTGTTGCATCACCTCCACATGGGCCCAAGTGCCTTGTACGACCTAGGTTTAGTTTTAGGACTCCTTGGGACGTCCTTCCACCCCCTTGGCCTCCACCCTTTAGTCCTATATAAGTAGATCAACCCCTAGGGTTTTTTTTGGATTTCTTTAGTTAAAAAGACTGCTTGGCTAATTGCTGCATCTTCGTGTACTCGGTTTGTGTCCAACGACCAGATCAAGACCGCTTTCGGAATCCCAACTTTATTCATACCTCATCTACATATTCGCAATATTCAGATTGCTTTATCATAGTTCTTGCTGGTTCTTCGATTGCTTGCAGGCACTAGACCTTCGTGGTCAGGTTGATCGTGCTCCGGCGTGGTCAATAACCTTCAGAAGATTGGTTTAGCGATTGCTAAGGCGCGACGTCGTTGCACGTTCGTAGTCGGATCGTCAAAGTCGTCTCCACCAAATCGATAGTTATCTCTCATCGAAAGATCGGGACACCCCGCCTCTATCAAGTGGTATCAGTTTTTAGGTTGCTCGGTGAGAATTCCACATCCATATATTAGATCTGTTTTTTATCACCTATCATCCACACAAAAAGCCATAAAAATAGGATTAGATCATCATATCCAAACCAATCTGAGACTTCGCAATTTTCTTTTCGGTGCTTTGCTTTATTGAATTATCGGTTGCATCGTCGTGTTCAGTTGCTGGTCTTAGTACCTAGTCCTTTAGAGTTTCGAGTTCTGTTCACGTTAGTCACCGCCGCCGCTACACCATCATCCCATCCGCTGCCTACTTCTACCATCCACCATAGGAAAAGAGAGAAAAAGAGTTGAAAAAGAGAGAGAAAAAATAAAAAGGAAGAAAAAAAGAAAGAAAAAAGGAAAAAAGAGAAAAAAGAAGAAAAATTTCGGATCTATCTCTAGTTGAACTCGTATTTGAAATCTCGTCGGAATCAGTTTTGAGCAGTGTCCACTAAAACGGGCATAACTTTGTCATCCGAAGTCCGTTTTGGCTCCACGAGTACTCAAATTAAAGATATTTCCGAGCCGCTTCTAAATAGTTCTGGAGCTAGTGTGTTATTTAAAACTCCAGATCGGCTTCTAAGACGGACTATTTGACCTCTAAAGTTTCCGAACACAGTTTTTGTCAGATTTCGGGCTGATTCTCAATTTTTTTGACACCTCATCCGAACTCTAAATTGAGTGATTCTTATTGCGTCGGAAAGCTTAAGTCAGTGCCCTATTGGAGGAAAAATATCAAAAAAATTATCAAATATATTTCAGAGGAAAGTTGTAGCGAGAATATTGGTGTATCTTGATTTGGAGCCTATTTTCACCATTATCTTTGCTCTGTTGATGATCTTCACTTATATCTTGCTATTCAGAGCTACTTCATATCATTCATTGCTGCTAGTTGTGCTAAGCCGTGACCACATTAGTGTTCTAGGCTCGCGTCTCTAGTCCGGTCTAGACTAGGACCAGCACAGTATCGTCGTTGAGCGTTAATTCAATTTTGCATCTCGGAATTGATTATTGCTGATATTTTTGCCACCATATTAAAGCCTTCCAAGCTCCACATATTTCTACATCGTGTATACGTGCGTTCACCTGGCAATCGCTCTACTTAATCTTTGGAGTTCTTTGACACCGTTGGTTGCCGATCACCACCTGCTGCATGGTAAGAACTAGTAAGACATTTATATTTGCTATTCTGTGAGCGTTTTACCACCACATCCTAGTAGTTCATAGGGACATATACTTGTGATTTGTTTCTTGTTTTCTACTAATCATGGCAGGTTCTGGAGTAAGATCTTCTTGGGCGGCAACTATAGTTGGAGATTTTCCACCACCTACAACTACACAACAGTCACTGCAAAAGGTAAACACACATAAGCATGCACATGATCAGGTTATTGTTTCTATACCACACTTTCATGGACGTCTAAGACCTGATTTATACATTGAGTGGGAGTTTGAAATAAATGATTTATTTGTTTCCCATAATTTTCTTGAGCATAAGAAAGTAAAAACTGCAATTAGTGCTTTCAAAGATTTTGCTTCTATTTGGTGGAATGAATATTGTAGTTTATATCCTGATTATATACCTAATACTTGGAATGATCTCAAATTTGCTATGCGATATAGATTCGTTCCCTCTTATTATACTCGTGACAAGGTTAGGAAATTAAAAAATTTAAAACAAGGTACTAAAACTGTTTCAGAATATTATGATGCTTTAGAAACTACATTCTTGCATTCTCTTTTAGAGGAAAGTGAAGAATATTTCATGGACATATTTTGGGAAGGTTTAAACCGTGACATTCAGGATATCCTAATTCATGAAAAGTGTTATCCTATGGATCGTTTGTTTCGTCTTGCTTGTAAAGCTGAACAGGAAATCGACAGACGTGTTGCCCAGAAGACGAACAAGCGGAATGTGCAAATACCACAAGTTGAGAAGGTTGTTCCTTCAACCACTATGAGCACTACCATAACCACATCAATTGTCGTCAGCACTCCTCCAATATCTGATCTATCATCACAAAAAGGTAATGACAAAGGTATGGATCTTTCCCCTCCACATGAGAACCTTGCTGATTTAAAAGAAACATGTGTTGAGCTATCCAGTAGTTTCATCACACAACCAATTTTCGAGAATGTCATAAGTTCACATGAAGATGTTGCTTGCCTAATAGACTTTAATACATCATGTCTTGAGTTACCTGTTGATTTGAGCACACCATCTATTTTGGATAATCATGTTACTATTATGAAACTGCCAATTCTTAATCATTTTGATATGACCTCTAATCTTGGTGATGATTCTGCGTCGAATGACTTGTTGCATGACTACTTAGTTAAGCCTGTTGTAGCATGCCCTTCGAAAAACATTAATGTTTCTTCACCGGTATTGGGATGGTTTAATGATGAGCATTGTACATCTTTAGATATGAATAAGAGCTTCACTTATATATGCAAACTGAGTTGCAATACTTTCATGTCGTTTATGTATTGTGATGATCATATATGTTTATATTTCACGACATACGAAAGTTACTCATATATACATGTGTTACATGTCCAAAAACTAAGGGAAGTAAGAATGGATGACATATATATATACAACATGTACACCTTGTCTCTTTTGTTAGCCACATTTCAGATTAAGAAACGCCGGGGACGGCTTTACTTTCAAGAAGGGGAGGATGATGAGGACATGACTACCATAGTTACAGCCACAACCCCTGCTAATATACCTACTGGAGCAATTACTAGAGATCGTGCACACCAATTAAATTATCAGGTACTTTCGCTTCTTGGTAATGTTTCTAATGTTCATGTGAATATGATGCTGCCTAACGTCGATATATTTCTGTTGCTGACAAATGAAGGACCTAGCATGGACAAGAAGGATGAGCATTGGAGCATGTTCAAGCATGAAGATGACGAGGACATAATTATCATGGATATGACCATTAATTACTCTACATTTGATCAAGAAATGAAGTCAATACAAAGGGGCATGATTGTGTGCTGTACAAGAAGTTATTTCACGTCACTTTTGGCCCAAGAGAAGATAGAGACCAAGTCTTTCACGTCATGGACTCAGATTCGGACTGCAGAGATATACCCAACTTCAAACAGCCTCCGTTTCTACATACGAACTCCAAATTGGGTGATTCTTTTTTCTGGTGATAGCTTATCTCGTCTAGTTTCCAACGCAATTGGTTTCACCTTCAAATTCCTTCGGAGCGTGGAGATATTGCGAAAATGGTGCGACCCAGCAGCAGAATCCGAATCAAAGTCCAACTCAATAGGTGTTGCATCACCTCCACATGGGCCCAAGTGCCTTGTACGACCTAGGTTTAGTTTTAGGACTCCTTGGGACGCCCTTCCACCCCCTTGGCCTCCACCCTTTAGTCCTATATAAGTAGATCAACCCCTAGGGTTTTTTTTGGATTTCTTTTAGTTAAAAAGACTGTTTGGCTAATTGCTGCATCTTCGTGTACTCGGTTTGTGTCCAACGACCAGATCAAGACCGCTTTCGGAATCCCAACTTTATTCATACCTCATCTACATATTCGCAATATTCAGATTGCTTTATCATAGTTCTTGCTGGTTCTTCGATTGCTTGCAGGCACTAGACCTTCGTGGTCAGGTTGATCGTGCTCCGGCGTGGTCAATAACCTTCAGAAGATTGGTTTAGCGATTGCTAAGGCGCGACGTCGTTGCACGTTCGTAGTCGGATCGTCAAAGTCGTCTCCACCAAATCGATAGTTATCTCTCATCGAAAGATCGGGACACCCCGCCTCTATCAAGCGAGGAGTAATGTAGAGGGTTATTTGCTCGGGAGGTCGTCGAGTGCTTGAGTATATATAGAGCTTTGCGAGTGATCACTCGAATATCTCTTTTGCTCTCGGGGTGAGGGAGCACCCGATGCTCCAAGACCGCTCGATCTGGCGAGTGCAGGTCTGCTCATCTTGCGTCATGGTGAGGGAGCACCCGAAACTCTCATGGGTGCGAGTAATCACTCGAGCACGTTTTTACTTCTGGGTGAGGGAGCACCCGAAAACTCTCATGGGTGCGAGTAATCACTCGAGCACGTTTTTACTGTTGGGTGAGGGAGCACCCGAAAACTCTCATGGGGATGCTCCCGATGGGAGTAAAAATTTTGCTCATCGGAAAAGATATAAAAAGTTGAAATTCTGAAGCTGGGAAACGTACTCGATACGCCTTGCCATGCTGGCTTGATTTATCTGGTGCCTTTGACCATTGTAACCTGCCGAAGGAAATGACTTGGCGCTGTCCCGCCGAGATTTTAGCTTCATGTGATTATGGTCCTCTTTTTGCGCGCGTAGTGGGAGGTGCTGTTGCTGCGCCGTTTGGGTTTTCCATATTTTACGCCTGCCGTGGGATCGTGCCACGTTTACTGGCTGCTGGGATCGAACGGTGCCCCTGCTCGCCTAGCTGGTGGTTAAATACCGAGCGATTGGGTAAATTTTAGGTTTTACCCAGCTATTGCCTTCTCCCCTCGCTGCTAGATTCCCCTGTTCTGAAGTCTTCTCCTTCCTCCTGTTGCTGCTTGCTGCGGGATTGATGACAACGCACTCCCGTGCTGCTCCGAAATCGGCCAAGATGTCTGGCAAGTGGGAGCGCTCGACTTTTGGGGTTGCAGATCTTGACCCGCTGATTGCCGATGGCTTGGTGGCTGGAGATGCCGTGCAGATTCCAGGGGATGAACCTGTTCCTGCTCCCATGGCCGATGAGCGGGTGTGCTTTCAGGCATTCTTTCCTCGCGGGTTTGCCCTTCCAATTCACGCTTTTTTCGTGGTTTGTTGTACACCTATCGGCTCCAGCTGCACAATTTGAATCCCAATGGGATTTTGCACATTGCTTGTTTTATTACCCTTTGTGAGGCTTTCTTGGGGATCTATCCCCATTGGGGGCTCTGGAAGCACCTCTTTTGTATAAAGAGGACGAACTCTGAGTACGCTGTAGGGCAGGTGGGTATATCCATTAGGGACTCGAAATTGTACTTTGATTTGGAAATGCTTGACTCCGTCAGTGCTTGGCGAAAAAGTTGGTTCTATCTGAAGGACCAACACATTGATGGGCAGCGATTTTGTCTTGCTCCATTTAATCCAGAAGCGCGGGTAGTCAAGCATGCCTCATGGTCCCATTATTTGTCTGCGAAAGAGTCATCTGAAGTGGCTCCATTCTTGGAGAGGATTGCCCTGGTGAAGGACAACTTGACCGGTGGGCAGCTCATCTCTGTTTTCATTGGGAGGCGCGTGTAACCCTTGGAGTCGCGAGCCCGTCCCATGTGGCAATATGAGGGACTCGGGGACTCGACGAGATGCTCCGGCCAAGAGCTTGACGCCGATGGCCTCCTGGCCCGGATCCAGTACGTGACCAAATGCTCGAACGTTTCCGAGATGGGTTTCGTCACTCCGTATTCTTCTGATCACGCGCTGCCGCAGGTTCACGTTTTTGAATTTCCCATGTGACTGGAGATGCTTGTTTGTCTGCTTGCTGATGATGTTTCTTGCTTTTTGTAGGATCATGTTCTCGTGTTGTGCAACCCTCCGCAGCCGGAGGATGCTGATATTTGCGAGGAGCCGAATGCTTCCGTTGCTGACGATGTTGCGCCGAGTGCTGGTGTCGGCGTGCTTGCGGGTGCGGACGAGTCCACGGGGATCGAGCTGTCGGGGACCGGAGATAGTGAGGAGTCGACGCCCTTTCGCGTCAAGCGGTCGCGGCCTTCGGGCACCGAGGGTCTTGACGCGACTAATGGTGCTGTTCCGATGTCTGTACCGTCTGCTGAGCCGTCTCCTTCTGCTGCTGAATTCAAAAGGCCCAGGTTTGTGAGGTTGTTGCGTGTTGGCTCTGTGCGCGGCGGGTAAGCATATGCTTGTCTTTGCTGAGGCTTTTTTTCCTCCGTTCTTTGGTCTGATGGGTTTTATCTTGTAGCGCTGCGACTTCTCCTGCTGGTTCCTCCTCTAGTGCGGCTGCTGTCGACCTGCAGTCGACTGACGCCGGAGCGGCCGCCAAGCATACTGGGGATTCGTCAGCTGCTGTTTGTCGGCCCGTATCGTCGGTGACCCCTGCTGTCCCGGCTGCGGGTGTGATTCCTGCTGTTGCTCCTCCAGTGGCGTATGGTATTGTTGTTCCTGATGCCGAGCCTGCTGCTCCAGGTCGTCCTTACTTGGGCCGTCGTGATCTTGGTGTCGAGGATAAAATCAGCTTCTTCGACCGCATAGCTGGGCTGGTAAGTTTGTTCCATGTTTACTTGTGTAGTTTTTGTTATCGGGGGGGGGGGCACGGCAGTGCTCCCGATGGGAGTAGCCCCCGAGGCTGCAGGCAAGTGCTTGCGGTTGCTTGCAGTCTTGCCTTGACTCTGTTTTTCCTTTGTGTCGTCATTGGGAGCACGGCCAGTGCTCCCGATGGGAGTAGCCCCCGAGGCTGCAAGCAAGCGCTTGTGATTGGTTGTAGTCTTGCTTTGGTTCTGACTTTAATACCAGATTTGTTCGAGTAGCCGGTGTTTCAGCACTGTGAGCGTCTGGTGGTCGATGCTGAGCGTTGGCGGCAGGCCCACGCTTCTGCCCAGGATGCTTTGTCTGCCATGAGTAGTGTGTATTTCTTCCTGTGCTGCTGTGCTTGAACTGCTGGGTCTTCGATTCGGAGTGTTGTCTTGTGTTTTCAGACCGTCATCAGACTGCCGAGAAGCAGGCCGAGAAGGCGGAAAGAACGGTTTCTACCCTTATGGCTGCTTTGGCTTCCAAGGAGAAAGAGTTGCATGATCAGCACGAGGAACTGGCGCGTCTGCGTCGGGCTGAGGATGCGCTTGTGCAGGCGGAGGCGGTCGAGTGCGAGCGTCTTCGGGTCTTGGCGGACTCGCTTGTGTGTAAGTCGTTGTTTCGTTGCTGGGTGCTTTGCCTCCTTCCTCCTTTTGTAGTGATTTTTGTTGCCTGGTGTAGCCTCCACGGGTGCGAGCGTGACGTAAGTGGCTGCACCGGAATCTGGAGTCCTCCGGGGGGCCGTGGATGCCATGTCAGCCGCTGTTGACGTTGCCAAGGGTGTCTGTGCCCGGGCTTCTACTCTTGTGGGTCTTGTTCATCAGCATCTCATGCCGGAGGGCGTGAAGGTACTTGCTGGTCTGGACGCCCGTCTTGCTGCATTTGGTAATGGCGGGGATCTCTTGGAAGAGCTAGTTGGGGAGACCGTGGTGAGTGGTCTTTCCACGTCCTTTGTTGTTCTTATGGGGCACGGAGTTTCCATTGTCGATTCGTTGGTTGAGACTGTCCCTGCTTATACTGACGAGCAGAGTGTGCGAGCCACCGTTCTGGCTCGTCGCCTGCAGGAGGTTGTGGATGGTCAGTATCCCTCCTCTGTGGGCAAGGGGGGGTCGTAGCCATGTCGTGCCGTTTGGAACTTGCTGGTTCTAATATGCCTCCTTTGTTGTGATGGATCTGTGCTACCTGGATTGAAGTAACTGTTTGGCCGTCCTGCTGTTGTGTTTGATTGTCTTTTCTTTTTGTTCATTTTGCGGTAGGCCGCCCCGGGCGTGCTTCGGACTTGGAGTTCTTTGAAGGAGGACGCTCGCGAGGGCGTGTAAGAGTCCGTGTGCTTGAGGCTGAGGGACGCTGAGCGAGAGGTTGTTCGCTTGAAGGGGGCTATAGCAGTTCATCTTTCCAAATGCGAACGTGCTGAGGCCGTGCTGGATAGTCTTGCTTCGTGGGTGGTGAAGTTGTCTGACCTCCTGCGAGGTGAGTCTTGCTGCCGCTCGATTGCTCGACTGCCTTTAGTAGTTTTCCTGTTGTCGTCTTGATTTTGATTCTGTTTTTCCAAGTGCTGTCGGGGCGGTCCTGGGATGAAGATAAGGCCGTCCAGTCGGAGTTGTCTCGATTGGACGATCCTGAAGTGCAGGCGAGCAATCCTTTCTGGGCAGATGGGGCTCGTGCTCGAGCATTTGTTGTGCTTCTTCTTCGGGCTGAGCGGGTGCCGGCTTCTCTGCGGTACTGTCAGCAGGTGTTGGGTACGGTCCATGCTGAATTTTATCCGCTGCAGGTGGTGCCGTCGTCCTTTGAGACGCTTTGGCGCGTATTTTCTCAGCCTGCACAGCTGCGTCGCGTGATGAATCATCAGATTCATGCTGGGGCCCGTGCTGCTTTGGGCTTGGTCCATAGTCATTGGCCGAAAGCTGATATTGCTCAAGTGGTGGAAGGGTCCTCCTGGTGGCAGGGATTACCCGATGAATGAGCATTACTCGGCGGTCGATGAGCCTGCGCGCCGAGTTGTGGAGCGAGTTTGTGAAGAGAACGATCGTTATCTGGTTGCCCTGATTAAGGCGAAGATGGAGCCTGGGGGTTAGATGCTTCCTTCCTTTGCATACGCTTCTTCTTGGTGTACTATAGGTAAATGGTTTTGCTGCTGTGGCGAGCCCTTGTGTGTCGCGATTTGCGAAGAACGCCTCGGGGGGTGGCTGCTGAGGCGAGCCCCCGAGTGCCAATTTTATTTATGTCGCGATTGCGAAGAACGCCTCGGGGGGTGGCTGTTGCGGCGAGCCCCCGAGTGCCCATTTTATTTATGTCGCGATTGCGAAGAACGCCTCAGGGGGTGGCTGCTGCGGCGAGCCCCCCGAGTGCCAATTTTATTTATGTCGCGATTGCAAAGAACGCCTCGGGGGGTGGCTGCTGCGGCGAGCCCCCGAGTGCCAATTTTATTTATGTCGCGATTGCGAAGAACGCCTCGGGGGGTGGCTGCTGCGGCGAGCCCCCGAGTGCCAATTTTATTTATGTCGCGATTGCGAAGATTGCCTCGGGGGGTGGCTGCTGCGGCGAGCCCCCGAGTGCCAATTTTATTTATATCGCGATTGCGAAGAACGCCTCGGGTGGTGGCTGCTGCGGCGAGCCCCCGAGTGCCAATGGATCAATTTTTGGAAAAACATTATTCAATATTCTTCCTGGTGTCTCTTACATTTAGTAAGAATGCGGGGGGGGGGGGTCTGATGAGGACAGTCCCCTTTAAAAAACGGCTGCGTGGTAGCCTTAAGTGCTGGATGGCTTCTTCTCCGAGTGCTCGGGTCCTTCGGGTAGAGGCTTCTTCTACGGGAGTGCTTCTTCTGCGGGTCCCGTGGTCTCGCTAGCTTGGTGGGTTCCAACGGCCTCTGATATCTTGTGGAATTCCTTGTCGCAGCGGTCGGACCGGACGAAACTGCCGCTGATTGTGATGACACCGTGAGGCCCTGACATCTTTAGCTTAAGGTAGGCGTAGTGAGGCACTGCCATGAAGCGGGCGAAGGCTGGTCGTCCGAGGATTGCGTGGTACTGCGATTTCCAGTCGACCACTTCGAAGTCTAGGATCTCCTTGCGGAAGTTGGTTTCTTCACCAAAGACCACTTTCAGGCTTATCTTTCCTAGAGGGTAGACTGCTTTTCCTGACACAATCCCGTGGAAGGTTTTGCTTGAGGATTTCAGCGCGGAGCTTTGGGTTAGAATTTATTCGAGTGTCCTTGTAAAGATGATGTTGATCCCGCTGCCGCCGTCCATGAATACTCGTGACATGTCCTAGTTCCCTATTTTGGCCTCGAGCACTAGTGCGGCATGTCCTGGTCGAGGGATGGCAGGCGGGTGGTCCTCTCGAGAGAAGGTAATATCTGTTTCGGACCCGTGCAAGTACTCCGGGATAGCGGGGTGTGAGGAGGCTGCGAGGAAGACTTGTCTTGTGACCTGCTTCTGCTGCCTATTTGAAGGCCTGCCTTCTTGTATCATGTAAATCCTTCCGTGGGCTTCTGGGTACTGCTCCTCTGCATCTGGTGTCCTGCGCCGTTGCTGGATTGCGGCCACTTGCCTTGCTGGTAGGGGAGGGGCTGGTGGTGCGTCGTGTGCGATGGGTCCGACTGCTATGCTCGCGAGTGGCTGGGCCGCTGTTGTCGCGGATCGGCTTTTTTCCTCCGCCAACTCGTTGAAGCTTCTGCAGTTCCTGAGGGTGTGTCCTGATCTGAGCTCCCCTCGCTCGTTTCTGAATCCGTGTATCGAGCACGGTCCGTCGAGTTGTTCTTTGGCCGAGCGGTATGTCCTGGTGTTGTCGCGCGGCTGCCTCGTCCTCCAGTCTCGTTTCTGAGCTTGGGGCGCATCTTCGAGGTTGTCTCTGCGCTGTATCCTGCCGTCGTTACGATGCCTGCCGTCCCTGTCGTCTGGGAAGCCTGCGGCGACCATGTCGGGTCCTCTGTCGTCGTAGAAGCTGCGCCTGGGTCGCTTCCTTCGACGGTGGAGTTCTCTTTCTCCGTTGTGGTAATCGTAGTCGTGTTCCGCGCGTGTGATGTGGATTTCTGTTTCGTTGCGAACGGAATCCTCGTCGTACGCCCAGCTGTTGGCTTGCTCCAGCAGTCGTGCAATTGTTCAGACTTTCATCTGCCCGAGCTGTTCCTTGAATTCGATGTGCTGCAGGCCTCGCCTGAACGCGTCGATTGCTCTTTCGTCTGATATGTCTTTTGCTAAATTCTTGAGTATGGTCCACCGCTGGATGTAGGCTCGCAGGGTTTCCCTGGTGCCTTTCTTGCATGCCCGCAGTTCCTCGAGTGATGCCGGTCTCTTGTATGTGGATTTGAAGTTTTCTATGAAGGCTCTACGGAACTGCCTCCATGAGATGATGGATCCTCGCGGGAGGTTCTTCAACCAGTGTCGTGCCGAGCTCTCGAGCATGAGCTGCACATACTGCATTGCCGTGACGTTGGTCCCTCGCTGGAATTTGACTGCTGTTGAGTAGTCGTCGAGCCACGCCTTTTGCTCTTCGAGTCCATTGTATTTGAGCGTTGTGGAGTTCAATTTGAACCCGCTCGACATTCGTGTCTCGGGTATGGAACGCGTGAAGCATAGTGCTCCGCATGGCTCGATTTTTTCATCGAAGGCATCTTCGTCCGAGTACTCTTCGCATGCTGCGCGTCTTCGTCTGCTGCGGTTGACTTTGTTCTGTGTGATGTCGTCGCGCGCGTCTCGTCGATTCCTGCGGCGCCTGTTGTCGTTGTCGTGTTTCTTGTTTTTGCCGGAGCGTCTGCGCCAGTCGTCGCTGCTGTCGTCGTCATCGGGTGAGCTGGGGTCCCTGTCTGGTGTCCTTGCACGGGTCGGTCGCCTTGCACTTGATTTTTTGGGTGTTGAGGGGGCGATGGCGTCCTTCATTATCTGTAAGGCTATTGAAGTGTTGCGGTCTGGTCTGTTCTGCCTGTTCCTCTGGGCACGGGATAGGTAGTCTCGGGCGCTTATAAGGGCTTCTGCTGGTGTGAGGGGTTCCTCTTCGTCGTCCTCCTCTTCTAGCTTGAAGTCGTCGTCGAGCTTCCGGACCACTGTCTTCTTGTCTGTTCGCCGCAGGTTGCTGAATTTTGATTTATTGCGGAGAGGGGAGCCGTGGTCCGGGGAGTCATCTCTTGGAGGTGGCTTGCGATTGCTTTTCTGCTCGGCGGCCGCCCTTTCTTCCTTCTCCAGCTCTAGGCGCTGTTGTCTCGCTTGCCGGGTTAGCTCGCTTGCCAATTTGCTGTATGTCCTGAGCTCGTTCCTTGTTGCGCTTGCCGATAGTAACTTCCCGTGTTCGACTGCGTCTTTTACCTTGGCCATTGATTCTTTGGTCAGGTAGATTCACTCTTTGGTTGGGTCATCCACCGCCGCACTCGGGGTTTGTTGCTTACTGCTTGATGGCTTGTCGCTCTTGTGGTTGCTCTGTTCTTGTCCTTGTGGTACTTTCATTGGTATGCTTCCCACGTCTCCCAGCTTCACGACGATCTTATTGGTGGTTCCGGGCAATTTTGTGTTGCCGTTGGCTTGGCGAGTGTTCGAGTCGTTGTCCTGGCCCTCGCCGTTTTCTGGTGGCGCGTCGACTTCTTCCATGAACACCTGGGATGATGCCCCGACTGCCTTGTTGCTCGTGCGTGTGAGGCTGCTTTTCCGGGCCGAGGGTCCAGTCGAGTGATCGCGGGCGACGCGGAGCCTTTGTTTGGTTGGGCAGTCGCGGCTGACCTGAAGGGTGGTCGCGCGGGTGGCGACTGCGTCGATTGCTGCTGTAGATGTCGTCCCGGGTGTTCGAGCGTCGTCCGTGAGGCGGAGGGTGCCCCAGTGGTTGATGTAGATCTAATATCCTCCGAAGATCAGATTGATGCCGGAGCGTAGGTCGGCGAAGATTGGTCGGAGAGTCGAAAGGTGGGCCGTGAAACCAAGGGACCCGAACAGATCGGATTCCGTCTGGGTCGTCGGATCGAAGGGCGCTGGTGAAGTCGTCGCGCCGGTGGGTGTTGAAGATGCTGATGAGGCCGCCGAGATCGCGTTCCCAACCTGTGCGGTTCCCACAGACGGCGCCAATTGACGGGGATGTACCCCGGAAAATCCCATGGTCAGGGACCCTGGGTTAGTCATGAGAGGCACAGGTTGGACGATAAGCTCGTCGGCTAACAGGAGGATACGTTCCTTCTCGATATTATTGATTGGAGATGGCGATTACATGGAAGCCGAGGCTAGTGCGCACAAGGCTAGGTTACAGATTGTGTATTGATTGATCTCGACCTCTCCCCTCCTAGCCCTTATATACCAGGCTAGGTCTCGGGGAGTCCGTCCTGATTATAGACGAGGTTTCCTAACCATGATCTTGTTCCGTACGACAAGTTTGCACCTTCCTTATGACTCGCGTTCTCCTACGTCGGTGCCACTAGTGGGCCAAGGCTGGGCCCAGGCGGCATCTTTGTGGGCCTTCTTTCTTCGGGTACACCGGGTAGGCTCATCCATAGGAGTCGTGGGGTCACCCCCTCGTCACATAGTCACACCCACAGCCCCTGCTAAAATACCTACTGGACCAATTACTAGAGATCGTGCACACCAATTAAATTATCAGGTACTTTCGTTTCTTGGTAATGTTTCTAATATTCATGTGAATATGATGCTGCCTAACGTAGATATATTTCTATTGTTGCCAAATGAAAGACCTAACATGGACAAGAAAGATGAGCATTGGAGCATGTTCAATCATGAAGATGACGAGGACATCACTATCATGAGTATGACCATTAATTCCTCTATATTTGATCAAGAAATGAAATCAATACAAAGGGGCATGATTGTGTACTATACAAAAAGTTATTTTACGTCACTTTTGACCCAAGAGAAGACAGAGACCAAGCCCCTGACGTCATGGACCCAGATTCGGACTGCAGAGATATATCAAACTTCAAACAGCCGCCGTTTCTACATACTAATTCCAAATTGGGTGATTCTTTTTGCTGGTGATATCTTATCTCGTGTACATTCCAACACAATTGGTTTCACCTTCAAATTCCTCTTGAGCGTGGAGATATTGCGAAAATGTTGCGACCCAGCAGCAGGATCCGAGTCAAAGTCCAACTCAATAGGTGTTGCATCACCTCCACATGGGCCCAAGTGCCTTGTACGACCTAGGTTTAGTTTTAGGACTCCTTGGGACGTCCTGCACCGCCTTGGCCTCCACCCTTTTGTCCTATATAAGTATATCAACCCCTAGGATTTTCTTTGGGATTTCTTTTAGTTAAAAAGACTGCTTAGCTAATTTTTGCATCTTCGTGTACTCGTTTGTATCCAACGACCAGATCAAGACCGCTTTTGGAATCCCAACTTTATTCATACTTCATCTACATATTCGCAATATTCATATTGCTTTATCATAGTTCTTGGTTGTTCTTTGATTGCTTGTAGGAACTAGACCTTCGTGGTCAGGTTGATCGTGTTCCGGCGTGGTCAATAACCTTCAGGAGATTGGTTTAGCGATTGCTAAGGCGCAACGTCGTTGTACGTTTGTAGTCGGATCGTCAAAGTCGACTCCATCAAATCGTAGTTATCATCTCATCGAAAGATCGGGACACCCAACCTCTATCATCTCCCCTTGATGGTTTTGGCGTCGCCCCGTAGAGACAAAGCATGCATCTCCAGGGATACCCTGGTTGCCTGCTTGATCCTCTTGGAGCTATAGAAAGGAAACTTAAACTCACCATGTGCGTTTGCCAGTACAAGATGTCCTGCTTCAAGCTTGATCTTCTGGTGTTGCATGTAGGACTTGTAGTTGGTGCGATCAACGTCATCGGCAGAATTTTCAGAATCACCAGAGTTATACTGCGTCAAAATTGGCTATAGTCAATAATTAGGCATCTATCTCTAGCAAATTTAACACAATATTAAAATGGCTACAATTCATATGCTTTCTGAACATCTACTTTCAAGATCAAGCATCAATGGTAAATCATAATATCTCTAGCAATTTAAACGCACCATACCAATGTTATCTACGGCTTCATGTAAAATCATATATAATACCATCCATGATAGATAACCCACCCACCCCAGCTACACATATCAGCATTGATGAGGACATCTCTACTAATGTTACACCCACATCTTCACCAACTACACATACTGGACCAGTTACTAGAGCACGCGCACGTCAACTAAATTATCAGGTACTTTCGTTTCTTGCGAATCCTTCTATTGTTCATGAACATATGATGCTGCCTAAATTAGATACTTTTGTTTTGCTTATGAATGAAGGACCTAGCATGGACAAGAAGGATGGTCATTGGAGTGGGATCAAGCATGGAGAAGAAGGTGCGCGCGCGGGAAAGGTTAATGGAGCTTCCAGTGGTGATTATCGCACTTTGAAGCCACCATAAGTTGCGCATGAAGTCTTGGACGAAATACGCGAGATGCCACTTCATTATTTTCGTCCAAGGGCAATTATAGGTGCTGCGTCACCTTAAAATTGGGCTGGGCCCATGTAATTTCGAAATACCACATTATAGGCTGTTTTTAGAGTCCGTATGTGTGGGGAAATTGAGTTAGGGTTGTTTTCGGACCCCACCTCCAAGGGGTCACGAAAATCCCCTCTGTTCCCCCATATATACAACCCTTAGGGCGTCGTTTAGACTTGGGTTTTAATTAGATTTAAGTTAGCCATAGCCGCAACTTCGATTTCTTCGTTTGTGTCGTCCGACTAGGCCAAGACCGCATTGGAACCCCAACTTCTGTTAATCTTTCATCTTATATTCGCAATATCCAGATTGCAATTCTTAGTTCTTGCTTGTTCTTCGATTGCTTGCAGGAATTGACCTTCGTGGTCAGGTTGATCGTGCATCCGCGGGATCAATAACCTCTCGGAGTTGGTTTAGCGATTGCTAAGGCGCAACGTCTTCGCACGTTCGTAGTCGAGTCGTGAAAGTCTACTCCACCAAAATCGATCTCCACCTTCTCATCGAAACATCGGGACACTTTCGCCTCTATCAAGTGGTATCAGATTTCTAGGTTGCTCGGTCAGATTTACCAGTTTTCGTAGTCTAGATTGGTTCTGTTCTTCATACCTACAGTCCACAAAAAAAAAGCCAACAAAAAAAAATTAGGGTTAGATCATCACGTCCCAAAACAGTCCGAGCCTTTGTCCAGTTTTCTTTACAGTAGTTTGCATTGTTGAATTTGCGGTTGCATCGTTGTGTCGAGTTGCTGATCTTAGCGTCTAGTTACCTTAGAGTTTCCAGTTCGGATCACAGTTTGTCACGCCGCCGCCGCACAGTAGTACACCACCACGTTCCGCCAATCCGAGTCCAGATACACCACCAAGTTCCGCCAAGCAGTCCATACACACCACCACCACCTACCGATCCGAGTTGAGTTCCATCACCCGTTCGGTTTGTGATATCTCTGTAGCCAGAATAGTTTTGAGTTGTCATACGTAGAAGAGGGTGATTTCCAAAAAAAAAAAAAAAAAAAAAAAAAAAAAAAAAGAGTCTGGCACGCTTTCCAGAGCAGTTTTTAGGCCAAAAATTTCGAGGGTAAAAAAATTTCGTGCCCATACGTTCCTTAGGTCCAGAAACTCGTTTTGAGACGTTCGCCACCATAGTGATTTTTTCGCACTTTTTCAGCCCCCGCAGTCCCGCATCGCAAAAAAAAAAAAAAAAAAAAAGCAAAAAAAAAAAAAAATTAAAAAGAGAGAGATCAAAAATTCAGAGTGTGCTTCACAGTTGTTACGTGCCGCGCCGTGCTTTCGTTGGTGTTTTAGGCTCGCGTCTCTAGTACGGTCTAGCCTAGGATCAGCACAGTACCGACGTTGAGTGTTTATTCAGCTTTGCATCTCTGTTTTGATTACTGTTGATCTTTTTGCTACCATATTTGTCAAGCCTACCTACAGCTCCACATATATTCTACATCGTGCGTTTTGACACCTCCTGGCCATCGCTCTACCATATCTCTGAGAGTTTTGACCCGTTGGTTGTCCATCACCACCTGCTGCTAGGTAAGAATCGGTAAGAACGTAAGAAAAGCTTGACGGATTTGTGCTTTCCACCACCCCACATCCATCCCATTAGTAGAAGTAGGATCATATTCCTGTGTGTTTTCTCTTTCTGCTAACCATGCCAGGATCACATGATGAAGTGGCGCGGAATGCACCCGATTGGGAGAACATGACAAACAAGGAGCTACATGATAAATTTGCACGTATGATGTCTCAACAGGTGCAGGACATCGAGACCAGATTTACAGAGGCGATTGATGGCGTGGAGAAGATGATCGACACCAAGCTCGACGCCAAGTTTACTGAGTTGATCGCACGCCTACCTTCAGCACAGCCACAGCCACCGCCACTACCACGTGCACGACGTATTCTGTTTCCGCGAGGACAAGCTGCTGGTATTGGTGCTCCTCCTGCTGCTGCAGTTGCTGCTACTGCTGCTGTTGCTGCTGCTGCTGCTTCTGACGTCAGCCAGGATGACAACTACGAGGGTGATTACGAGGAGGAGGTGGAACAGGAAGCGGCCTATGAGCAGCCAGCTGGACGTCCACGTCCCAACATTCGCCACGGTCGACACCAACCACCCCCTCAGGTACGCGATGATGAACATGTGCCTAAACTTAAGTTTCTTAGCCATTTTTGGAGATGCTTATGGGCTAAGTTGGGGACTAAACTACTTTTTAGTACTACTTGTCATCCCCAAACTGATGGACAAACTGAAGTAGTCAATAGGACTTTGTCTACTATGCTTAGGGCTGTTTTAAAGAGTAACTTGAAAATGTGGGAAGAATGTTTACCTCATATTGAATTTGCTTATAATCGTTCTTTTCATTCTACCACTAAAATGTGCCCTTTTGAGATTGTTTATGGTTTTCTACCTCGTGCACCTATTGATTTGCTGCCTCTTCCATCTTCGGAGAAGGTTAATTTTGATGCTAAGCAACGTGCTGAATTGATTTTAAAAATGCATGAGTTAACTAAAGAAAACATTGAGAAAATGAATGCTAGATACAAGCTTGCTGGTGATAAGGGTAGAAAGCATGTTGTGTTTGAACCAGGAGATCTTGTTTGGTTACATCTACGTAAAGATAGGTTTCCTGATTTGCGCAAGTCTAAGTTAATGCCACGAGCTGATGGTCCCTTTAAGGTTTTACAGAAAATTAATGATAATGCATATAAACTTGAGCTACCTGCAGATTTTGGGGTTAGTCCCACATTTAACATTGCAGATTTGAAACCTTATTTGGGAGAAGATAATGAGCTTCCGTCGAGGACGACTTCAGTTCAAGAAGGGGAGGATGATGAGGACATCTCTACTAATGTTACACCCACATCTTCACCAACTACACATACTGGACCAGTTACTAGAGCACACGCACGTCAACTAAATTATCAGGTACTTTCGTTTCTTGCGAATCCTTCTATTGTTCATGAACATATGATGCTTCCTAAATTAGATACTTTTGTTTTGCTTATGAATGAAGGACCTAGCATGGACAAGAAGGATGGTCATTGGAGCGGGATCAAGCATGGAGAAGAAGGTGCGCGCGCGGGAAAGGTTAATGGAGCTTCCAGTGGTGATTATCGCACTTTGAAGCCACCATAAGTTGCGCATGAAGTCTTGGACGAAATACGCGAGATACCACTTCATTATTTTCGTCCAAGGGCAATTATAGGTGCTGCGTCACCTTAAAATTGGGCTGGGCCCATGTAATTTCGAAATACCACATTATAGGCTGTTTTTAGAGTCCGTATGTGTGGGGAAATTGAGTTAGGGTTGTTTTCGGACCCCACCTCCAAGGGGTCACGAAAATCCCCTCTGTTCCCCCATATATACAACCCTTAGGGCGTCGTTTAGACTTGGGTTTTAATTAGATTTAAGTTAGCCATAGCCGCAACTTCGATTTCTTCGTTTGTGTCGTCCGACCAGGCCAAGACCGCATTGGAACCCCAACTTCTGTTAATCTTTCATCTTATATTCGCAATATCCAGATTGCAATTCTTAGTTCTTGCTTGTTCTTCGATTGCTTGCAGGAATTGACCTTCGTGGTCAGGTTGATCGTGCATCCGCGGGATCAATAACCTCTCGGAGTTGGTTTAGCGATTGCTAAGGTGCAACGTCTTCGCACGTTCGTAGTCGAGTCGTGAAAGTCTACTCCACCAAAATCGATCTCCACCTTCTCATCGAAACATCGGGACACTTTCGCCTCTATCAAGCATGTTCACCAATAATTTAGTAAAATAAAACTAACTCAAATTCAACAAACAGATAAAAACTTAACTTCATGAATTTAGTTAGCCCCTTTAATCTTAGCAACCATATGATCAGAACGCACATTCAACAAATAGATAGAAACTTAACTTCATGAATTCAGTTAGCCCTTTTAATGTTGGGAAGCATATGATTAGAACTCACATTCAACAAACATATGGAGTTAACAAAAAGATAGACCAACTAATCACTATCATTCATCAACAGACAAATTATTACCCTAAGTATATTATGTACATAGTAGAGGGGATTCACATTCAACAAACATATGGAGTTACCAAAAAGATATACCAACTAACCACTATCATTCATCAACAGAAAAATCATTACCCTAAGTAAATTATGTAAATAGTAGAGGGGATTCACATTCAACAAACACATGGAGTTAAAAAAAAGATAGAAAAAAGAAAAAAAAAGAAGGAAAAAAGAAAGAAAGAGAAAAAACGCAGTTTTTTTGGATCTATCTCTAGTTGAACTCGTATTTGAATTCTCGTCGGAATCAGTTTTAAGCAATGTCCAGTAAAACGGGCATAACTTTGTCATCCAAAGTCCGTTTTGGCTCCACGAGTACTGAAATTAAAGATATTTCCGAGCCACCTCTAAATAGTTCTGAAGCTAGTGTGTTATCGGAAACTCCAGATCTGCTTCTAAGACGGACTTTTTGACCTCTAAAGTTTCCGAACACAGTTTTGGAAGATTTTGGGCTGATTCTCAAAAATTTTGACATCTCATCCGACCTCCAAATTGAGTGATTCTAGTTGCGTCGGAAAGCTCAAGTCTGTGCCGTGTTGGAGAAAAATATACAAAAATTAGCGAATATATTTCAGAGTAAACTTGTGGCGAGAGTATTGGTGTATCCTGATTTGGAGCCTATTTTCACCATTATCTTTACTCTCTTCGTGATCTTCACTTATATCTTGTTGTCCAGAGCTACTTCATATCATTCATTGCTGCTCGTTGTGCTATGCTGTGACCACATTAGTGTTCGAGGCTCGCGTCTCTAGTCCGTTCTAGGCTAGGACCAGCATAGTACCGTCGTTGAGCGTTAATTCAATTTGGCATCTCTGAATTGATTATTGCTATTATTTTTTCCACCATATTAAGGCCTTCCAAGCTCCACATATTTCTATATCATGTATACATTCGTTCACCTGGCAATCGCTCTACTCAATCTTTGGAGTTCTTTGACACCGATGGTTGCCGATCACCACCTGTTGCATGGTAAGAACTAGTAAGACATTGATATTTTCTATCCTGTGAGCGTTTTACCACCACATCCTAGTAGTTCATAGGGACATATACTTGTGATTTGTTTCTTGTTTTCTACTAATCATGGCAGGTTCTGGAGTTAGAACTTCTTGGGCGTCAACTATAATTGGAGATTTGCCACCAGCTACAACTACACAACAACCACTTCAAAAGGTAAACACACATAAGAATGCACATGATCAGGTTATTGTTTCTATAACACCCTTTCATGCACGTCTAAGAGCTGATTTATACATTGAGTGGGAGTTTGAAATAATTGATATATTTGTTTCCCATAATTTTTCTGAGCATAAAATAGTAAAAATTGCAATTAGTGCTTTCACAGGTTTTGCTTCTATTTGGTGGAATGAATATTGTAGTTTATATCCTGATTATATACCTAATACTTGGAGTGATCTCAAAATTGCTATGCGATATAGATTCGTTCCCTCTTATTATACTCATGACATGGTTAAGAAATTACAAAATTTAAAACAAGGTACTAAAACTATTTTAGAATATTATGATGCTTTAGAAACTACCTTGTTGCATTCTTTTTTATAGGAAAGTGAAGAAGATTTCATGGACAGATTTTGGGAAGGTTTAAACCGTGACATTCAGGATATCCTAATTCATGAAAAGTGTTATCCTATGGATCGTTTGTTTCTTCTTGCTTGTAAAGCTGAATAGGAAATCGACAGGCGTGCTGCCCACAAGACGAACAAGCGCAATGTGAAAATAACACAAGTTGAGAAGGTTGTACCTTCAACCACTATGTGTAGTACAATAACCACATCAATATCTGATCCATCATCACAAAAAGGTAATGACAAAGGTATGGATCTTTCCCCTCCACATGAGAACTTTGTTGATTTAAAAGCACCATGTGTTGAGCTATCAAATAGTTTGATCACACAACCAATTTTAGAGTATGTCATAACTTCACATGAAGATGTTGCTTGCCTAATAGACTTGAATACATCATGTGTTGAGTTACCTACTGATTTGACCACACCATCTATTTTAGATAATCGTGTTACTATTATGAAAGAGACAGTGTTTAATCATTTTGATATGACCTCTAATCTTGGTGATGATACTACGTCGAATGACTTGTTGCATAACTTCTTAGTTAAGACTGTTGTAGCATGTCCTTCAAAAACAATTATCGCTTACTCATCGATGTTGGGATGGTTTAATGATGAACATTGTCAATCTTTAGATATGAATAAGAGCTTCATTTATATATGCAAACTAAGTTACAATATTTTCATTTTGTTTACTTATTATGATCATTTTCGGTCTTTATATCCGACGACATATGCTAGTCGTTCATGTATATATGTGTCACATGTGAACAATGTCACAACCTGATAGAGGCGAAGGTGTCCCGATGCTTCGATGAGATGGTGGAGATCGATTTTGGTGGAGTAGACTTTCACGACCCGACTACGAACGTGCGAAGACGTTGCGCCTTAGCAATCGCTAAACCAACTCCGAGAGGTTATTGATCCCGCGGATGCACGATCAACCTGACCACGAAGGTCAATTCCTGCAAGCAATCGAAGAACAAGCAAGAACTAAGAATTGCAATCTGGATATTGCGAATATAAGATGAAAGATTAACAAAAGTTGGGGTTCCAATGCGGTCTTGGCCTGGTCGGACGACACAAACGAAGAACTCGAAGTTGCGGCTATGGCTAACTTAAATCTAATTAAAACCCAAGTCTAAACGATGCCCTAAGGGCTGTATATATGGGGGAACAGAGGGGAATTTCGTGGCCCCTTGGAGGAGGGGTCCGAAAACAACCCTAACTCGGTTTCCCCACACATACGGACTCTAAAAAATAGCCTATTAAGTGTATTTCGAAATTACATGGGCCTGGCCCAATAATAAGGTGACGCAGCACCTATAATAACTCTTGGACGAAAATATTAATGTGGCATCTTGTGTCTCTCGTCCAAGTCTTTATGCGCGCCTTATGGTGGCTTCAAAGTGCGATAATCACCACGGGAAGCTCCGCTGTCCTTTCCCGCGCGCGCACCTTCTTCTCCATGCTTGATCCCGCTCCAATGACCATCCTTCTTGTCCATGCTAGGTCCTTCATTCATAAGACAAACAAAAGTATCTAATTTAGGCAGCATCATATGTTCTTGAATATTAGAAGGATTCGCAAGAAACGAAAGTACCTGATAATTTAATTGACGTGCGCGTGCTCTAGTAACTGGTCCATTATGTGTAGTTTGTGAAGATGTGGGTGTAACATTAGTAGAGATGTCCTCATCACAACCCCAACTTAGGTATGTGCTAGGGTTAGTTGGTAACTTTGCATCATGATAAAAATTTCAAAAGAAATTGAATTGGGGAAAAGAAAAGCCCAAATGAGTTTAATTCAAATGGACACAATGAAAGTTTCTCCAAAAATTCCTTTTGCATTTTTTAAAACTCCCATAATGAGTGTGATCACATATCAAGTGATGTGGGACCAATCCCATGCTCATGGATTTTTCAAATATTCAAACATGAGCTTGGAATTAAATTTAAATCCCTATTTGAATTAAAGTTCAAATTATTTGAATTTTAAAAATTCCCAAACTTTTTAAGTGGCTAGCTATATGCATTTCAAGTCCACATAAAAATTTGGGGCATTTTATAAAATGCCTAGTTATTTTATTTAGCAGGCTAAACAAATATGCAGAAGAGAATAAAAGAAAAACAGAAAAGAGCAGAGGAGAGAGACTTACTTGAAGAGGCCCATCTTTCTAAGCCAGGCCCAGCCCAGCAACCTTTATCCGTGGAGTCTTCGTCCCCGCGCCCCCAAGGAGCTCGGTGGAAAGCCATCCGAGCAGCCGACGCACCTTGACGCCTCCCAGGCCTCCACCTGCCCCTCCCGACCCTTCTAGCCGCGCCACGGAAAGCTGGAGTTGCCGTGCCTCCATTCCCCCCCCCCTCCTGGATAGCTCTCGCGCTCTCTCTCTCTCTCGCCAAGCTCGACGACGAACCGAGAGCCGCCGTCTCCATGACTTGAAGCCCGCGTGGCCAACGTCCTCTTCGAGCTACGCCTTGCTGTCCATCGCCTCCGCCACCGTCGACTGCGTCTGTGTGCAGGAGCTGCAGATCCAATTTCGCTCCGAGCCGACGCCAGCCTCATCGTCTTCATCTCCGGCCGCCGCGAATCTTCCTCCAATTCCAGCAGCACCAAAGCTCCCCCAAGCACGCCGTCTGCTCCATTTGAACCGCGGTGAGCAGCTTCGCGTTTTCCCTAAACTCCCGTCCCCTAGATCCTTCTCTGCGCCAATCTGCCATGGGAGCCGAGCACGGCCTCCTCCATGGATGAGGTCGAGCTCGCTCCCATGCTCTTCTGCTTGCGCCAGTTGGTCCATAGCGTTCACCGTGCTCCACTGCTTCGAATGGGGCCATCGCGGATTCTTCTCGTTCTCGAAATCGACCGCAGCCTCGAGCCAGTAGCTCTGCCGCCGATAGGGCTCGAGGCCGACGAGCGCACAGGGCACCCCACCTTCCACGACTTTCTCCAATCTATGCGCGGCGACCAGGGCTTCAGTCCAATGGAAGCAGCGCACAATTTGGTCCACGGAATCGCCGTCGCAGGGGACACCGCCACACAGGAAGGTCACCGGAGTTACGCCGGCGACGAGGTCCACGTGGGCAGGGTGATGAACTCCCTGGCCCCACGTGCAGTGACCCTGACATGTGGGCCCTAGGCTGGACTAATCTCTCTGTTTAGTTTAAATCTTAATAAAACGTTTCAATTAATCAAATAGACACTGACATGTGGGAGCCCCTGGTCAAAGGCCCCCTGACGCCAGCATGAGGTCATGCTGATGCAGTAATCCATTTTCTATTTAAAAGAAAATGAAGAAAAGGCAGAACAATTAAACTTTGAAAATTAATAACTAATTCATACTAACTCCAAATTTGGCATATAATATGTCTAAAATTATCAGAAAAATGCAAGGAATGTGAATATGGACTTTGTGTTCATGTTTGACCAATTTAAATTGGGTGAACGGTGCCATTTGTCCATATGGCATTAATTTGAATTCAAATTTGGAGTGAATTTGCAAATTCACCGCCACACAGGAAGGTCGCCGGAGTTACGCCGGCGACGAGGTCCACATGGGCAGGGTGATTAACCCCATGGCCCCACGTGCAGTGACCCTGACATGTGGGCCCTAGGCCTGACTAATCTCTCTGTTTAGTTTAAATCTTAATAAAACGTTTCAATTAATCAAATAGACCCTGGAATGTGGGAGCCCCTGGTCAGAGGCCCCCTGACGCCAGCATGAGGTCATGCTAACGCAGTAATCCATTTTCTATTTAAAAGAAAATGCAGAAAAGGCAGAAATTCAAGTAAACTTTGAAAATTAATAACTAATTCATACTAACTCCAAATTGGGCATATAATATGTCTAAAATTATCAAAAAAATGCAAGGAATGTGAATATGGACTTTGTGTTCATGTTTGACCAATTTAAATTGGGTGAACAGTGGCATTTGTCCATATGGCATTAATTTAATTCAAATTTGGAGTGAATTTGCAAATTCCTTTGCAACCCACTTGTTTTAAATGGAATTGGCCACACAATGCAACCATGAACATCACATTGCAACATTGCTCATGTGTTTGAGCATTGCATTTATATTTATCCCTTGTTTGCCATGTTTGCTTGATAGAAGTGGAGCCGGAACTGGAGGCCACCCCCTTCGTTGAAGACACCGTGTTTGAACCTCGTCAGCAAGGCAAGCAACCCCCCTTTGATCATGTCGATAAAAACCCAATTCCCTCTCAGTCTCGCTTATGCATGAATAGGATGATCACCTTGTTATCGATTCTACCGCATAGTTGAACCCATATCCTTTGCATGACCTATCATCTTGTCACAGTAGTAAGCAAACCACAATCCTAGCTGACATAGGAGTTGATTGATATCATGTGGCCCCTGCAAATGTTACTGCTTATTGCATTGCTTAGAGTATACAATGAGGATACTTTTGATCTGTGAGTCGGGATGGTAGTGAACATGGTGTTGATGAAGGTGAAACTGTGTCGGTGAATCCACCCTAATACAAGATGAACGATGAGAGGCTGTGTAGGAGTACACAGTGGGTTGTCTCGTTGAACACCGCCTTAAATCCGAGTTCTTGTGTGGTGATCCAAGAATAAGAGTGCAACCACACATTGGGCTCACTGACCCCTCTCGACCTAGTACCTCACCCCGTATCGAACCCCAGAAGATGCATTAGTTCGCAAGTTCTGGTAGGGCTATGGAACGGTCTGCGAAGTGGAAGAAAGGCTACTCATACCGGCTCGGGACCCTGCACACATCGTTTGAGGCTGTACTGGAACCTCGGCCGAACTTCCATACGGATGGCCCTCAGATAGGCGACTCTCTGGACTAGAACGGAGTTGTGGGCGAAGTGTTGTGGTGAACATCCTCGCCGACACCCCTTGAATGGTGTCGAGGCCAAAGGCGGTAACTGATGGTCATGTGTGTGTAGTGGTACACCCCCGCGGTTATGGACTGCTTGGAAAGCTTAGCTTGATTATTAGACAACTTGAACTGGATACTTATAAAACATGCCAAGATAAGCGTGAGTGCTATGGCGTGCTTTCTCGTGGGAAGTCGAGGAAGGCACCATAGTGGAGTAATTGTTTGGGAGACTTGGATAGATGGACTCGTGTGCGCTTCTTACCTCAAGTCTGGTACTCGTAGTTCAGGACTAGCCAAGTCAAAGTGGGACTTCTACATTTGAACCCCACCTCCCTTTTCCTTGATACATGTGCATGAGTAGTATAGTTCCTACGTAAGTCTTGCTGAGTACGAATTTGTACTCACGTTTGCTTATTCTATGTTTTAGATGAACCCACTGACCCCGAAGGTGGATTCTTCCTGGATCTCAACGACTAAGATCAAGCTAGTGTAGTCCCAGTTAAAGGACTGGTTCCATCATGGAGGGCTTGTGTTTAAATAAGGCTTCTTAAGCCATTTGTTAAACTTGTCTGTACCCAAACATACTTTGCTTCCGTTGTGCTGATGTAATGTTGGATCACAGTTTTGTGATCTCTGCTTGTACTCTATATATGTGAGTCAATAAAGTTGTAAACTTTGTAGAGTAATGTGATGATACCTTCTGTTCATACTAGTCATGTATGTTGCGTGTATGATTATAACGTGCATGTCTTAGTATGGGTTTTCGAGATCTTGGTTGTGATCTTGCTGGCGGTCTTGTATACACCAAGTGGCCCTTAGATGTGCGCAGCTTGGGGCATCGCGATGCGATTGCTCGTGACTCTGTCAAGTGGCACACTTTGTTGTATGATCGAGCCCGCCCGAGACCCCGACTAAGTGATCGGGCTGGAGTATGTTTATGTAAGTGTTAGAATACAATCGACAGTATGGTTGAGGCGACTTGTCTGTGAGTATGGGAGTTCACCACCCATATCATTTAGACTTGTGTGCGGACGATGATGACCCATCTCAGTTTATCATCCGGCTTGGATGGGATGCCCCTCACGTTCGATGCTTTCCGAGAGCGTTCTGTGCTTGGCCTTGTCTGCTTAGACAACTGGGTACGGATCTCGCGCATGATGAATTCGATCTTCATGGAGTACTTGGATAAATTTGTTGTAGTTTATCTTGATGACATTCTCATCTACTCAAAGAACGAAGAAGAACATGCCGATTATCTTAGGCTGGTATTGATGAAACTTTGAGAGCATCGCCTTTATGCCAAGTCCTCTAAGTGCGAATTTTGGCTACCAGAAGTGACCTACTTAGGCCACGTGATTTCTGCCAAAGGCATTGCTGTGAATCCCGAGAGAGTTCAGGCCGTCCTTGACTGGACTCCACCGGAATCGGTTAAGCAAGTTAGGAGTTTTCTTGGCCTAGCAAGCTATTGCCGCCGCTTCGTTGAGAACTTCTCCAAAGTTGCAAAGCCTCTAACTGAACTCCTCGAGAAAGAACCCCCAAGTGCGAGGAAAGCTTTCAAGAGCTAAAAAGAAGATTGACTTCTGCACCCGTACTTGCACCTCCAGACACCAAAAAGGATTTCGAGGTCTATTGTGATGCTTCACGGCAAGGGTTAGGATGCATACTTATGCAAGATCGACATGTGGTAGCTTACGCTTCACGCCAGTTGCGTCCACATGAAGAGAACTACCCTACCCATGATCTTGAACTCGCTGCCGTAGTTCATGCCTTGAAAACTTGGCGACATTACCTCCTTGGTAATCGTTGTGTGATCTATTCCGAGCACCATAGCCTCAAATATATATTCACCCAGCCAGATCTTAATCTCAGGCAAAGACGTTGGATAGAGTTGATAAAAGATTATGACTTAGGGATTTCTTACACCCCAGGAAAAGCCAATGTCATGGATGATGCACTAAGTCGTAAGTCGTATTGTAACAACCTCATGTTACAACAGTATCAACCACTTCTTCATTAGGAATTTCGAAAGTTCAATCTCGAGATTGTTCCTCGTGGATCTCTTTTCAACTTGGTGGCGAAACCAACCCTTGAGGATCAAATCATAGTTGCCAAAAGGCGTGCACGAGGTGTTCGCCGGATCAAGGAGAACATTGCTAGCGGAGTTGCTAAATGTTTCTCCACAGATAGCAAAGGAACAATATTCTTTGAAAATCGTTTGGTAGTACCTAAGAATAGGGATCTAAGGCAACTCATCCTCAAAGAAGCTCATGATACACCACTCTCAATTCAACCCGGTGGCACAAAAATGTACCGAGATCTAAGCCAGAGATTTTGATGGACTAGGATGAAGAGAGACATTTCTCGATATGTAGCCGAATGTGATGTTTGTCGTCGCATTAAGGCCGAACATCAAAGATCTTCTGGCACTCTTCAACCATTGTCTATTCCTGAGTGGAAATGGGACAAAGTCAGTATGGACTTCATCACTAGCTTTCCAAAAACCCAGAAAGGAAATGATGCCATCTTCGTTGTCGTTGATAGACTTTCCAAAGTTGCTCACTTCCTTCCCGTTCGCGAGTCTATAACTGCTAGCCAGTTAGCGGACTTGTATGTCTCTAGGATTGTGACTCTTCATGGTGTTCCTTTGGAAATCAATTCTGATCGTGGTAGCCTTTTCACCTCTAGATTCTGGGGATGTTTTCAAAATGTTATGGGAACTCATCTCTCCTTTAGTACAGCTTTCCATCCTCAGTCTAGCAGTCAAGTTGAAAGGGTTAACCAAATTCTCGAAGACATGCTCAGAGCTTGTGTTATCTCATTCGGAAAGAATTGGGAGAAGTCTCTTCCATTTGCCGAATTTGCTTATAACAATAGTTTTCAATCTAGTCTGAACATGACTCCATTTGAATTCCTCTATGGACGACGATGTCGAACACCCCTTAACTGGTCAGAAACCGGTGAAAGTCAACTCTTTGGACCGGATGTGATCAAGGAAGCAGAAGAGCAAGTTCGCATTGTTTGTGATCAATTGAAAGCCGCCCAGTCTCGTCAGAAAAGCTACTATGATCGTCATCATAGGCAAGAAAGCTACAATCTGGATGAGAAGGCTTACCTTCGGGTTACTCCTCTGAAAGGAACCCAACGCTTCGGTATCAAAGGAAAGTCGGCCCCACGTTACATCGGACCTTTCCACATTCTTGCTAAATGTGGAGAAGTTGCGTACCAACTTGAACTACCCCCGCACCTTTCCTGAGTACATGATGTATTCCATGTGTCACAACTCAGGCGTTGTTTCAAGGACCCCATCCGCGAAGTCGACCATGAAACGCTTGATCTCCAAGATGACCTTTCCTATCGAGAATACTGTCGGGGGAATATCCCACGGCTAGACCCGACTTGGAGACAAAGCCAGTAGGATGACAAGAGACGGCTCGCGGAGATGAAAGCCGGACGAAGGAATCAAGATGGAGTCCACCTAACTTGGAAGATACGAAAAGCTACAAGACTTAGAGTAGGACTCAGATTGATATCCGACTTGTAATAGAATAAGAGACTAGTTTTTATCCTACTAGGACTCTACATGTAAGACTCCCCCTTCCACCTATATAAGGAGGGGTAGGGCGCCCCAAACGGGACAACTCAAGCAGACTCAATAGACCACAATAGGCTCTAAATTAGAGACTAGTTCCGGGTCATCTAAACCCGGGACAATTAGACACATCTATAGGAGAGCCGGCGACACGCCGGCTCCTCCCGTGAGCAAAGGAATAAAACCTAGCCACAAACATCATGTAGGGTTTTTACCGGATGATGTTTCCCGGGGCCCGAAGCTGTATAAAATCGCGTCTCTCTCTGTGTGTGATTTTCTTCCTCCTCGTACACTCGTAGCAAAGGCCCCATAATCAAGTCCGACTCTACGGACATCTGCCGTGACTTTCCCACGGCAGTTGGCGCCCACCGTGGGGCCTACGCACGATGGTGTTGTTATCTTGGAGAGGGTCCTCACAGGGATCGAGAAGCTCGTGATCGGCCGGACGAAAAAAAACCGGCGTGAACAGATCTACATAGACAATCTACATAGACTTGGCAGTCCGAGATTGACTCGCTATAATCAAGGTTCATCCTCTTCAGCAAAATTAGCGTCTCGGGATGCTCCGTTAGAATGGTCGACCATGTTCTGGCTGTGCTAAATAATTCCGGCGCCTACCGTCGGTTCCGGTGGCCGACTTCCGCTACAATATTGCCCGGCTGATGGATACACAGTGCCTACCTGTGGCCGAATCCTATTACAATAATTCCCGGCTGATGGATACGCAATACAAAACAGCCAACATGCGTACAAAGCTAAAGCAAAAAAGCAGCTGATGGATGCAGAGTACGCATAAGAAATAGTACTACGTGAAAAAGTTAGCTTCAAACAAACGACTCATCTGACAACGAAGTACAATACTGCATCAACTACGATCAGGCATTCAGACCTATGAAGAAGTTTCCCTCGGCTTGGAACTTCGACCGGCGTGAAGCCGTCGACTTCGCAGCCGCGCCGCGCCATCCCGTAGCGGCTCCATCAAACTCGGGATCGGGCTGGCTCTGCCCGTCTTCATGGTCGCTAGGCACCAAGTTCATACACCTTCGCACCTTAACGGAACTCACGCACAGGAGACAACTCCAGAACCAATCCAGTCAAGTCAACAACCTCATACACGCGCGCCAAATCCATCCAGCCAATAGCAATAACACATGCAGCTGGCCGTCGGGTTTCCATCCCGCTTCATCGTCAACTAAAGTTGCAGAAAAAAGAGGTCTTTTTCGATTCAGGTTCGGGTTGCTTCAGGATCCAACGACGCTGACCTTCAGCCGGCCAATTTTTTGTCCGTGAGAGACCGCCTCCATGATCGGTTCCGACTCCAGTACACGGACCGCCTCCACGATCGGTTCCAACTCCAGTACACGGACCGCCTCCACTACGTCACCGATTCTAGCAGGCGTTTCAAGCGTCCAGCACGACTGCCTTCATCGCTGGCCTCCTGCGCGCCTCGGCCGCGCCTGCCCGGCATCCCGTGCGCCACGCAGCGTCCCACATCGGTTATCCACGTCACGGCCGATTGTCGCCGGCCTCCCTCGTAGTTCGCGCCATGGCCGCACGCCGCTGACTCCCGCACTAAAACGTGTTTTCGGATCTAGCTCGATATATTGGTCGAATTATCATCCGCTGACTCCTAGGAAGATCAGTCACAACCTCACGACGGTTGACTTCTATGGTCCTCTGGGTTATTCTCTGCATCATCAAATCAATGTTTTTTTCTTTATCAAGCCACATACATGGAGTCCCTAGCCAACTCTTGGAGTCGACTCAAGACTCGGGGGATACGCCTCCTATAGGATCCATCGAAGATTGAGATATATTATGTTTCAACGACGGATTATAATTGACCATCACAAATTTTGGTCCATTGTTTTCGATGGTAAAATCCCGGCTCAGATTCCGGTTCATCGGGAAAATTCCGGCTCTTTCATTGAGTACCGGATCATTGGTAAAATCCCGGCCCAGATTCCGGTTCGATGGAAAAATTCCGGCTCTTTCATTAAGTTCTAGATCATCGGAAAAATCCCGGCTCCCTTCTCGAGTTCCGGTTTATTGGAAAATCTCGGCTCCACAATGAGATTCCGGGTCATCGAAATTTTGGCTCCTTTATGAATCCAGGGTCATTACAAAACACCGGATTTCGCCATAAATATATAAAGTCGACATTCGTCCCACCGACTTTCGCCATAAATATATAAAGTCGACATTCGTCGCACCGGGTTTCGCCATATAAAATACAAGTTGACTCTCGTCGCACCAGCTTTCGCCACACTAAGGTACGCCGACCTTGGTCATGCCAACTTCTCCATACATTGCATATTATGCACTATGAATTTAGTCTCTTCTCATCTTGCATCATACACTACATGTCATGATTCATTGCATGTTCTGCATTCTCATATCTCAGAGACCTGGGGGCTTGATCAACCCCTCTATTGGTACTGAGCATGTATATTGCTTATTAAGGGGAATCAGGGGCTCGATGACATTCATCGACTCTTATCTGAGAACTCGGCATATATATGTAAAACTCCACATGTGTATGGCTTATTCAGGGGAAGTAGGGGAGCTCGATGGCATCCATCGACTCTTATCCGAAGAAAACCCGGCATATACATGAACTGGCTAACCACGCCTTAATCTTGGCCTGTATAGCTCAAGCTCATATGACCTACGTGTACCCGAATTAAGTCTAAAAACCTTGAGGCTTACAGAAACGCCTATCGAGTTTGGGTTTAAGCACAGAGAACGCTAGTCATATGTGTCGGCTTACAGAGAGGTTTCGACTCCTGGATAACCCAATAATCTCTCTCAACGCGAGAAGATGAGGCATGTTCAATCCAGAGTCGACTTCTATATGAGACTTTGCACTTTACTTTTTTGCATACATCAGCATCATAGCATTTTTTCTTTCTTTTGCTACCATTTTTTCCTGACAACCTTATGGCATACACGCCGACTTGAAAAAGAATATGGCCCGGCTGTAACCATGGCAAGCTAGCACAAATACTGGCTTTCTTCAAAGCGCCTTTAAAACACTAGCTTTGTCAACGAAAACACCAACATATTTCAATAACAACATTTACCTGTGTGACTCGGCATGACGAAAAGATGATCATATAGACTCATGGGGACTACAATTCAAAGAACATCCTTATGTGACTCGGTCGTACGCCAAGACAATCATACCGACTCATGGGGACTATACCTTCTGCATTGCATCTTCTGCATTCTTAAGTCGACTTCGGTCGCAAGGGCTCTCGCCATATATAAAGTCGACTTCGGTCGCAACGGCTCTCGCCATATATAAAGTCGACTTCTGTCGCAATGGCGCTCGCCATATACAAAGTCGACTTCAGTCACAACGGCTCTCGCCATATATAGTCGACTTCGATCGCAACGGCTCTCGCCATATATAAAGTCGACTTCTGTCGCAACGGCTCTCGCCATATACAAAGTCGACTTCGGTCGCAACGGCACTCGCCATATACAAAGTCGACTTTGGTCGCAACGGCTCTTGCCATATACAAAGTCGACTTCGGTCGCAACGGCTCTCGCCATATACAAAGTCAACTTTGGTCGCAATGGCTCTCGCCATACATAAGTCGACACTCGTCGCACAGTCTCTCGCCATATATAAATATATAAGTCGATTTTTGTCGCACCGGCTCTTGCCACATTCAGATGCTCATACCGACTTGGAGTTGTGATACGTCCAAAATGCATCACTATTTTATATTGTAATTCATACTTATTCATTGGTATATTTCACATTACGATTACGTTCTTATGTTGTTTTGGCTTGTTTTACACAGTTTGCAACTTTCCGGTGCCGAAGCAGTAGGCGCAGGATTCAGCGGTAAAAAGTGGACGCTGAGTTGCTGAAGAAGAATACCTCCAAATTATCTGAAAATTGACGGGGGGTATTTTCCAAAAGATTAACGAAGACACGCCGAAGAGGGGCCAGAGGGGGGCCACGGGGGCCCCGGGTGGCCACCTGGCGCGGCCCCACCCCTGGCCGCGCCGGGAGGGCGCCTGGAGCCCTGGGGCCACTCCCGGCTCCCCCTCTGGCCTATATACTCCCCGCTACGCGAAAACCCTAGGCAGAGGAGTTTCGACGGAGTTCCACCGCCGCTCCGTGGCGGAAACCTACAGAGAAGAAAAGGGATCTCCGGCGGGCAGATTCTGCCGAGGAGTCACCTCCCGGAAGGGGAGATCATCGCCATTGTCATCACCATTGCCACGGGCATCATGGAGATCATCATCAACATCATCCCCAACATCAGCACCATCTTCATCTTCATCCAATCTCATCTCACAATTGCAACTTGCGTTGTAACTCATACTATCTATCCTCTCTACTCTACCGGTGTTGATTACTACTTTGTGGTGAATGCTATTGAGTTTTGTTGGAGAAATATTGTTATGATCAGATTGTTTACCATCTATTTATCACCTCTGATCATGATCTCTTTTATGTCTTGTGAGTAGTTACTTTAGTTCTTGAGGACATGGGAGAACTCTAGTTGTTAGTAGTCATATGATGTTGAAGTAATTTGTATTGTTTGATATTTAAGTTGTGTTGTTATTTTCCTAGTGGTGTTGTGTGAGTCGAACAATCAACACTTCGCCTTATTAATGACCTAGGGGAATACATTGTGTATAAAGAATGCTTACAGTGGGTTGCTGGAGTGACAGAAACCTGAACCCCAGTTTGCACACTTTTGCACAAGGGAGTAATGGATCCTTGATCTTATTGCTTTGGTTAGGCTTTGCCTTAATTTCTATTTTGTATTTGCGGATGCTTGCAAGTTGTTTAATCATAAGAGTGCACTTATCTTATTCTATAAGGTGTGCTAGCATAGATCCATCCACTCAACACTTATCAGCACAACACTTGTTATCAATACGTAGTATGGCGAAAGCACGTGACTACCTCTACATGTGTCCTCTAGAACGCTTTAGTCTTTATAAGTTCAGTTGCCAGGCTTATCCTTTGCTCAGAAGGATTGGGCCACTTGCTGCTCCTCAGCAATATTTACTTACTTGCTTTTATCTTATTGTTGCTTATACCGAAAACCCCTAAAAAGTTATCTTTCAGTGCTTGCAGTTATTCCTTGTCCAAAATCACCTATCAATACCTTTCGCTCCTCATTGGGTTTGACACGCTTACTTATCAAAAACGCTGCAATATATCCCTTACGATTGTGGGTCATCAAGTACCGTTTTCTGGCGCCGTTTCCAGGGAGCATAGCGCTATTGGTAAGTGAAGCTGGTAAGGAAATTTTTATATCGTTGTTTTTATTTTGCTGTTGCTGCTCTTTGTCCGTATGGACAACCTAGCTATTGGATCGTTGCTTACGGGGAAACACCCCACATCTGTGGTGGTTGTTCCTCCCCCTACTGAAATTGTGCCTTATAAAATACCAGCTGGTATTATCGATTTTGTTTTGCCTAATCGTTATGCAGGAGACAGACATCCCAGTGAACACTTGCTATATTTGTCACAACTATGTTCACTATTTAAGCTTGCAGGTGTATCAATGGAGTTTGTCATGAGGAAATTGTTCTCCGTATCGCTTATAGATAAAGCTTCAGATTGGTATAAGCTTCTCGATAACTCTCATTTGCTTGATTGGCAAGAGCTTATGTCTCTCTTTTATACCAAGTTTTATCCTCTTCATGAAATTGAGACAAAAATTATATCTATAACTTTAGGTCTCGTGATGGAGAAAGCATCGCTCAAGCTTTGGGGAGACTGAAATCCCTAATGCTCAAATGTCCTATTCATGAGCTCCCCAAGAAAACTATAATTACAAACTTTTATGCTAGACTTTCTCGTCAGGATAAGGAGATGTTGGATGCCTCCTCTAGTGGGGTATTTCAGACGAAAAGCGTTGAAGAAAGATGGGATCTCCTTGAAAGTATCCAGAAGAATACCGAAGATTGGGAAATAGATAAAGGTATTGAACCCACTATAAATTATGAGCATGATTTTATAGAGAGCTATGTGAAAACTGATTACTTTAATACCTTTTGCTCTAAGATTGGTCTTGATTCCCATCTAATGATTGATTTTTGTAAGGACTTTGCCTCTCATATTGACTCTTCTAAGAAGAAGAAGGATCAGCATCATAAACCCTTCAAAGAATTACCTATTGATATTCATGTTGCTGACCCTATTTTGCATGCAGTTATATATGAAAAGCCCCCTTTTCGCAAGGATCGGGGTGCATTCTTTTGTGACAAGCATAATAAATAAAAGCGAGAGAAGAATTGATGAGCCTGAGGACTAGATCAAGGTCGATCCTCAAGTTGCATTGGTTAAGGATCTTGTTACTAATGATGCTATACCCTTGATGACCTTAAGGGGATTAGTCCATCTATTTGTCAACACACCATCAACCTTGAGCCTGATGCTAAACTAGTTGTTGACCATCAATGACGATTGAATCCGAAAATGATGGATGTTGTAAGGACTGAGATCCTCAAGCTTCTAGCCGCAGGTATTATCTACCCTATAGATGATAGTAAGTGGGTAACTGTAAGGCCCGATATGCGGTACTGTTCCAAATCTAGATATTTCCAACCAGATCCGGGGACGAAGCACATATCGGTCCCACCGCGACATATGACAATTCCATATGCCCCGGATTTCCAACACGATATCACAACAGTACAGCTACAAGGATACAACATCTCATACAATCGGCATAAAACTGCCTTAATACAATACAACAACGGAAGATACATGTTTGAGTACAGACTACAATCAACTGCCTAGTGGCAAAGAGAAAATCATCGATCCCCATGACCACACGAGTCCAGGCCCTCCGCCGGGATCCACCTAACTAGTCGTCGTCGAATCTCCACGCGAAACGTCGATCACCATACATGTTGTCGATCGAGAACCCTAAAAAGAGTTTGGGGGTAGTATCATGAGTACAGAAGTACTCAGCATCCAACTATAGTGGTCAACTGACCCAGCAAGGAGTTCATCACTCGTCATTCTAGGAAAACTAGTAGTTTACGGTAAGGATGGGGTAAGTGGTGAGGTTGTTGCCGCACTAGCATTTATGAAGTGGCTAACGATCTAGAGAGTAAGATAAGTAGCCAAGCATTCGATGAGGAATCGCCTCCAACAAGTCTGCTATCCACCTACTTACGCAAGCATAACACCTATCCTATCCTTGTCCTCCTCTTTGCATCCCGACGAAGAAGAAGCAGTCAAGGTACACACACGTTGATAAAGTTATATTAAGATTATCTCAGTTGTTGTTGTCTATGAAAAAGGAGTAGGTCTCAAGTCGTCCATAACCGTGGACACAGCTTCTCGAAAAGATTTAACCCTGCAGGGGTGTACCAACTGCCCATTACAAGGCTCCGCACGCACGCCCATCTCTCTCAGTTTCCACCCATCACAGGCAGCCATTTTATTATTTAGTCCCGAGAGATCCGAAACGACAAGTCCCTCTAACTAACAACAAACAAATCCGGGTGGCCCCCGGTGAGTCGACATCCAGCTCAGGAGCCGGCCGCGATCTCGATCTGGTCTCTACCGTCTGTCGCATGTTTGGATTGCCGGTAATTCTCACATGAGGCCGGGTCCTCAGCTGAACAGGTTGGACCAACAAGGAAACAAAGTCCCCGCTGGCCTTGGTTGGTTTAAAGGATGTCTGCTAGGAGCGACCCGACATGCATATATGCATGGTTTGCAAATGTTAAATCAGCTTGGACCCCCACTAGAAATGTTTGAAGCTAGGTAGGTAAGAAAAGGGGACCCCGTAAAATCCCACACGCGGTTAGGCACGCTCAGTCTTAAAACCAATACCCGGTACTCTGATCCTAGGTGAGTCGAATGGAACAAAGCGTCGGGGCGGGATAGCGTAGACCTTCCATCCTTCGTCGAATATAGTCAACATTTATAACAATCATATCATCAAGAAGAATATAATAATGTGATAACCCAAAACAAGGAGTAACAGGGTAACATCGTAGCATCCTAAGCATGCATACTAAGAAGGGGCTGAGCAACGAGCAATAGTAACATAGCAGTACAAGGCTTGCTGGGAGGGGACATGGCTGTATCGGTTTGAAAGAGGCTGTAAACTTGTGGTAGGATCAAACATCGACCCTATCCTAGACTAGCATGAAAACAGCTGGTTGAAATAGAATGGATCATAAGTAATGTATAGTCCTTGCCTGTTGATAAGTCTGGTTCCGAAGTCGTAGTTGATCGCAAGCTCGCATCGTCTCCGAAGGTACCCGCGGAAGCACACAAGACGGTAAACACTGGAAAGCAATCAACGAGCAAGCATATATTACTACGAAGAAACACGAGCAAGCATCAACAAGAAGGCAACACGAGACATCGCTCCTACCGTCGAGAGCGGTTACTAAAAGGTTAAGTGGAGTACTCGTCACACACGACGATACCGCACGTTTACGGTGGTTCAAGTTGTTTAGCTACAGGTGATCAACAAAGTTGTTAACATGGCAAAGCACAGAAGCATGGCATAGCACACAAACATGACAAGAGGTGAAGCACAAAATAAACTATCTATGCTAGTCAATTTAAGTGAGGCACAACCTAAACATGTCATACACTAAGTGTCGCACGACAATTGAAACATTTGGTACTGTTCTTCCCTAAACCATATTTTAGGTTGGTTAACAGCAGCAAACAATAGCATAAACACAAAGTACACACAAAACTAATTAAGTTACATATAAAGAACACTCCAAACGGAGTTACGGTTAAAAAGATATAAGCAAAACAAGTTTGGAACTAGGGCAAGTTGAGCTCACCAATAGAGAGATTAAGTTGATTTTACAGAAGACAGTCAATCGAATTAGAAAAGATTGGTCAAATAAGTTAGGAGATGCTTTGTGGGCGTATAGAACTGCTTACAAAAACCCCATGGGCATGTCCCCCTATAAGATGGTCTATGGCAAGGCATGCCATTTGCCATTAGAATTAGAACACAAAGCTTTCTGGGCTATTAGAGAGATTAATGCTGACCCGAAATTAGCTGGTGAAAAGCGTCTCATGAACTTGACTTCTCTAGATGAGTGCAGGAGTGAAGCTTACGAGAGCGCTAAAATGTTCAAGGAAAAGGTAAAGAAGTAGCATGATAGGAGGATTCTAAAACGTGAATTTAATGTTGGTGATAAAGTTTTGTTGTTTAGATCCCGTTTTAGGTTTTCTCCAGGTAAACTACTTTCCAGGTGGGAAGGGCCATTTCATATTGAAGAAGTCTACCGCTCGGGTGCAATCAAGATTAACAATTTCGAAGGCACCAAACCTCAAGTTGTGAATGGTGATACACGAGATAATACTTTCCCCTCGTTGGTTACCCAAAGTGGAAGGTGAGATGTAGCGTAGCGGAAAATTTCCCTTGGTGAAGATACCAAGGTTGAAAAGATCGTCTCCCGTAGGACTCCAAGATCGAAAAGTAGGTGGTGAAGTGAACAATGGCGCCGTTTACAACCTAGGTTGCTAACTTCACCTGGACCTGCACACACAACAGATAGCTTTGCTCCCAAGGAGTACAGAGGAATTTTCAATTCCTCTGGCCTTGTTGTTTACAAAGGATAAAACGCACGGGATAATAATGATAGTGATAGCTACGGAAAAGTAAACACTGAAAGTAAATTGAAGGGGTAAACAGTGTTGGTAATATGGACCTGGGTCCTATGATGTTCACTAGTGATGTCTCTCCCCCAAAAGACGATAAAATAGCCATGCGAGGTAAACAAATTACAGCTGGGCAATTGACAGGATTATGTGCGCAAACCAATGCTAATTATGTTATGCAGAAAGGAAGAGGCTCAAAATCATGGGCGGTACGCCAAGACAAGTAGACCGAAATCCATCTGTATCTACTCACTAATCATCCACCTTGAGATATCTATCCAGAACATCTCACTGGTATTAAGTTGCGAATCCCACCCAAAGTGTAAACTCAAAGCAACAGACAACTGCATTACAGAACTTTGCGTAAAGTAAACAATCCTTGCACCCGCAAGTACAAGCACCATTATTTTCCTCCTTGTGGCAACAACACATCCCCTAGACTCATGTTTCTGTCACTCAAGCTAGTCATCGGGGGGCATGAACCCACAATCATGCATAACGCTCCCTCTTGGAGTCACTACCTACTACTTGGCCAAAGCAATAAACATCAACGGAGAACATGCAATAATTACTCAAGAACATAAATATAAAAGAGGAGAATCAAATATATAACTCAATCACAATCTGAACATAATCTCATAATCCATCGGATCCCAGCAAACTCAGCATAGCAATAACAGAAAGATTACATATGTGCCTCGATCATGTAGGGCAGCTCACGAGGTCTAATCCATGAATAACAAAGAGGGGAGGAGAACATCACATAGCTACTGATCATAGACCCATGGTCCAAGGTGGACTACTCACGGTTCATCGGGGAAGCATCCATGGTGGTGGAGAAGCTCCCGGAGGTGATTCCTCCCTCCAGCAGGGTGCCGGGAAGAGGTCTTCTGGTGCTCCCGATCTTGGAAGCGCGGCGGCGGCGGAACAGAAGATAGATCGCGAAAAAGGGTTCCGTCCCCGAGGGTTTCTCGTCACGGGGAATAAATAGGCGAAAGGGGCAGTCAGAGGTGGGCCAGGGGCTCAAGGCGCTCCCCTGGCGCGGCCAGGGGCCTGGCCGCGCCCTCTGGCCGCTTGGGCCCCCTGGCTCCCCTGTGGCCCCTCTCGGGCTCTTCGCGAAGCTTCCGGTACGCTGATTTTTCCTATATTTTTCCCGAAATTTTTCTGGTACTTTTAATAAGGGGGAAACCTGAAATAGAAAAACAACAGAAAACAGGAACTGACACTGGGGTGCAGTGAGTTAATAGGTTAGTCCAAATATGATCAAAAGTTTATGGAAGTTCATCAATATCATAGAAATATCACACAAAAGAGGCATGGAGAAAGCAGAAATTATAGATACGTTTTGGATGTATCAACATCCCCAAGCTTAATTCCTGCTCGTCCTCGAGTAGGTAAATGATAACAAGCATAATTTCTGTGGTGACATGCTAACAACCATATAAGAACTTTGTAAGTAAAGCAATCAAAGCATGCAATTCAATTCAAGTCATAACAGGCAAGAGTCTATATCTAGTATTGAAACAAGAACCATAAGAACATAAAGGTGCAAGAGCTCTTGCTGTCCGTGACTCGAATTTCTCCAAATGGTGTTTGCGTGCAAGAAAGGGGATAGAGATATACGAGAAAAATTATTTTTATGTTGAGAACTCAATCTACTAAAGTTTCACACTTGGTCTTCTTTGGAATCTTATCTTGACTCATCCCCAGACCACTAGCCAGGTACAAGTCAAAATGATCCACTCCTTTTCGACATTTTGAGCACCCATGCAATGGATGAGCGTAAGCAAGAAAGTTGGCACTTAGGATGGCAAAGAGAGAATAAGGTGGAGGAGGAAGACAAAAAAGGTGTGAAAGGCTCACATCAATGAGGACAATCATAGGCGAGAGAAATCCAAATGATAGATATGATGTGAGGAGTACGGATTGCCATGCAACGGATGCACATATGAGCTAAAATTCTCCAATGGAACTAGTGGGTGTGCATCAAACTTTCTTGCTCAAGAAGACCTAGAGCTCATTTGAGGAGGCTTATCATTGGAATATACAAGCCAAGTTCTATAGTGTGAAGGTCCCCACATAACTATATGCATGAATGATAATCTCTATGGAGTACAAGATATAAGAAGTAGTACGAGTGTGGATCTCTCAAAAGGAATAGTAGTGTGCCCCCTTGTCTCTTTTTTCTTCTTCTTTTTTTGTATTTTTTTGTATTTTTTTGGTGGCCTCAATGGCTCTTTCTATTTAACTCTCATTTGTCCTCTTTGGGAACTTTTAATTTTGTCCTCTTTGGGATCTTTTGATTTTGTCCACTTTGGGATCTTTTCCTCACTTTAGGGGTAACACTCTATATATTGGAAAAAGTATAGAAGATCTTTCACACTTTACAAAGTACTCAAATCATAAAGAAAATGGAACTATCATGATGTATGCAAATGTATGCCTCTGCCAGTGTAGCAGGATATGCAATGATACTAGCGCGTCATGTACCAATGATTAGGGCAAGGCCCAACTAGCATGCGACTCATCGATCAAGCAAGTATCATGTATGACATGAAGATCAAGTCATGAGAAGATGGATGTTGCATGGCAATATATCTCGGAAAGGCTATGGAAATGCCTTGATAGGTAGGTATGGTGGTTGTTTTGAGGAAGGATACAAGGAGGCTTATGATGACAGAGCGTATCGTGCCAAGGGTTTGGATGTGCCGGCGAAGGTGGACGCCAACTCTCGGAGTGAGAAGAAAGCCATGCACGACACATGAGAGGCTAGCAAAATATGGGAAGGTGGAAGTGTCAACTTTCGAATACTCACATTAGTCCGAAGAACGCATGCACTTATTATCAGTAACTCTCAATCTAATAAGGAGGTTTCACAAAGAGACAAGTACCCCGCGGAGAGTGTATGGGGGTTTGGTTATCCTTGCTTATCTTCGACTCATGGTACGTGAGTGTACTCTAATATTCGACCACTCAGAAGAGTAGTGATCCATCTAGTAGCTAGAGTTCTCAACTAATTTGTAGGTTTTCGAAAATAAACATGGATTGCCCAAAATACGACATCTATCACTAATAGGCTAAAGCTCTTGACACCAAAAGTCCAAACATTACTCAAAACAATACCTCAAAACTTTTGCAAGTTACTACTACAAAAGAATAGCACCCTCAATTACCTACTTCCAGTCAAGACACAACACTCAGTGCAACATGCAAACTCTCTAAACAAGATAAACATGAAAACTCAAGAGAGTTCCAGCAAAAAACTAAACAAAAGCTCTTTAACAAGATAAGCAAGAAAGCTAAGAGCAAAACATGACATTAGCTACGAAAAGATAAAGAACACACACAACAAAGATAAGCAGGAAAAGGTCCTATGTTGTGTTCTAAATTTTGGAAGTGGAGCGTATTTCTCTCCCACACAAAGAAATCTGGGCTCTAACTTGTTATGAACAGCAAGCAAAGCTAAAGAAAACTAAAAACAAAACCTAAGAGCGAGACGCTCCAAGCATAGCACATAACGCATGAAGTGATAAAAATATAGTGAGACGAGAGACGAACTGATAATTGTCGATGGAGAAGGGGATGCACGGGGGCATACCCAAGATTAGACGCTCGAGTCTCCTTCAATATTTCTTGGGGATGCATGGGGTCATCCCCATGCTTGGACGCTTGACACTTCTTAATCTTCTTTCATCACCTTCCCTCGCACACTTGAAAACTCCCTTCATACATAACTCAACATAATCTGATTAGCGAGGTTAGTACCCATAATAAAATAATTTTTCTCTACTGGAAATAAGGATAATCTTGAAGGGCTACTGTTTCTCAAGATTGCCAAAAAGTTTTTGCAAAGAAAAAGCAAGCTTAAGGTTTGCAAAACGAAGAAAAGGAAAAACCGGACAGAATCTGATAGAGGCGAAGGTGTCCCGATGTTTCGATGAGAGATAACTATCGATTTGGTGGAGACGACTCTGACGATCCGACTACGAACGTGCGAAGACGTTGCGCCTTAGCGATCGCTAAACCAACTCCGAGAGGTTATTGATCCCGCGGATGCACGATCAACCTGACCACGAAGGTCTAATTCCTGCAAGCAATCGAAGAACAAGCAAGAACTAAGAATTGCAATATGGATATTGCGAATATAAGATGAATGATTACGAAAGTTGGGGTTCCAATGAGGTCTTGGCCTGGTCGGATGACACAAACGAAGAGCTCGAAGTTGCGGCTATGGCTAACTTATATCTAATTAAAACCCAAGTCTAAACGACGCCCTAAGGGCTGTATATATGGGGGAACAGAGGGGATTTTCGTGACCCCTTGGAGGTGGGGTTCGAAAACAACCCTAACTCGGTTTCCCCACACATACGGACTCTAAAAACTGCCTATAATGTGGTATTTCGAAATTACATGGGCCCAGCCCAATATTAAGGTGACGCAACACCTATAATTGCTCTTGGACGAAAATAATGAAGTGGCATCTCGTGTATTCCGTCCAAGCCTTCATGCATGCCTTATGGTGGCTTCAACGTGCGAAAATCCCCACTGGAAGCTCCACTGTACTTTCCCCCGCACGCACCTTCTTCTCCATTCTTGATCCCGCTCCAATGACCATCCTTCTTGTCCATGCTAGGTCCTTCATTCATAACCAAAACAAAAGTATCTAATTTAGGCAGCATCATATGTTCATGAACAATAGAAGGATTCGCAAGAAACGAAAGTACCTGATAATTTAGTTGACGTGCACGTGCTCTAGTAACTGGTCCAGTATGTGTAGTTGGTGAGGGTATGGGTGTAACATTAGTAGGGATGTCCTCATCATCCTCCCCTTCTTGAATTGAAGTCGTCCTCGACGGAAGCTCATCATCTTCTCCCAAATAAGGTTTCAAATCTGCAATGTTAAATGTGGGACTAACCCCAAAATCTGCAGGTAGCTCAAGTTTATATGCATTATCATTAATTTTCTGTAAAACCTTAAAGGGACCATCAGCTCGTGGCATTAACTTAGACTTGCGCAAATCAGGAAACCTATCTTTTCGTAGATGTAACCAAACAAGATCTCCTGGTTCAAAAACAACTTGCTTTCGACCCCTATCACCAGCAAGCTTGTATCTAGCATTCATGCGCTCAATGTTTTCTTTAGTTAACTCATGCATTTTTAATATCAATTCAGCACGTTGCTTAGCATCAAAATTCACCTTCTCCGAAGATGGAAGAGGCAGCAAATCAATAGGTGCACGAGGTAAAAAACCATAAACAATCTCAAAAGGGCACATTTTAGTGGTAGAATGCACTGAACGATTATAAGCAAATTCAATATGAGGTAAACATTCTTCCCACAGTTTCAAGTTACTTTTTAAAACAGCCCTAAGCATAGTAGACAATGTCCTATTGACCACTTTAGTTTGTCCATCAGTTTGGGGATGACATGTAGTACTAAAAAGTAGTTTAGTCCCCAACTTAGCCCATAAGCATCTCCAAAAATGGCTAAGAAACTTAGTATCACGATCCGAGACAATAGTATTGGGCACACCATGTAAACGAATAATCTCTCCAAAGAATAAATCAGCAACATTAGCAGCATCATCGCTTTTATGACATGGTATAAAATGTGCCATCTTAGAAAATCTATCCACGACAACAAATATGCTATCTCTCCCCTTCTTTGTTCGAGGCAAGCCTAAAACAAAGTCCATGGATATGTCCTCCCACGGAACACTAGGTACAGGTAAAGGCATGTATAAACCATGAGGATTGAGTCGTGACTTAGCTTTTTGACATGTAGTGCAGCGAGCAACAAAACGCTCAACATCCCGTCTCATCTTTGGCCAAAAGAAATGTGTAGCAAGTACGTCCTCCGTCTTTTTCACGCCAAAATGTCCCATTAATCCTCCTCCATGCACCTCCTGCAACAACAAAAGACGAATAGAGCTAGCTGGAATGCATAGCTTGTTAGAACGGAACACAAATCCATCATTAAGCACAAACTTGTTCCATGTTCTACCCTCTCTACAATTCTGCAATACATCTTTAAATTCCGCATCATTTGCATATTGTTCTTTGATTGTCTCTAAACCGAATATCTTGAAGTCAAGTTGTGAAAGCATAGTATAACGACGAGACAAAGCATCAGCAATAATATTATCTTTCCCCTTCTTGTGTTTAATGACATAAGGGAAAGTCTCAATAAATTCAACCCACTTAGCATGTCTACGATTAAGTTTTGCTTGACTTCTTATGTGTTTCAAAGATTCATGATCAGAATGTATAACAAATTCTTTGGGCCATAAATAATGTTGCCAAGTTTCTAATGTCCGAACAAGAGCATATAATTCCTTATCATAAGTAGAATAGTTCAGACTAGGCCCACTCAATTTTTCAGAAAAGTATGCAACAGGTTTAGCATCTTGTAATAACACACCTCCCAAACCAATCCCACTAGCATCGCATTCAAGCTCAAAAGTCTTATTAAAATCAGGAAGTTGGAGCAAAGGAGCATGTGTTAACTTATCTTTCAATACCGTGAAAGCTTCTTCCTGTGCGGTACCCCAAGTAAAAGGCACATCCTTGCGTGTAAGCTCATTGAGAGGGGCAGCAATGGTGCTGAAATCTCTCACAAAACGCCTATAGAATCCAGCGAGGCCAAGAAAACTCCTCACTTGTGTGACCGTTTTGGGCTGCGGCCAACTCTCAATCGCCTCGATCTTGGCTTTATCAACTTCAATACCCTGTGGAGTAACAACATAGCCAAGAAACGATACTCGGTCGGTGCAAAAGGTGCACTTCCCAAGGTTACCAAATAAACGTGCATTACGTAGAGCAATAAAAACAGCACGTAAATGATCCAAATGTTCCTCCAAAGATTTGCTATAAATCAGTATATCATCAAAATAGACTACCACAAATCGTCCAATGAAAGCACGTAAAACCTCGTTCATTAATCTCATGAAAGTGCTAGGTGCATTAGTTAACCCAAAAGGCATGACTAACCACTCATATAATCCAAACTTAGTTTTAAAAGCCGTTTTCCATTCATCTCCTAATTTCATGCGAATTTGATGGTATCCACTACGCAAATCAACTTTGGAAAACATGGTAGAGCCACTTAATTCATCAAGCATATCATCTAACCTAGGAATAGGATGACGATAACGAATAGTAATATTATTAATGGCTCGACAATCAACACACATACGCCATGTTCCATCCTTTTTAGGCACTAATATAACAGGAACAGCACAAGGACTAAGGGACTCACATATGTAACCTTTGTCGAGTAGCTCTTGTACTTGACGCTGAATCTCCTTCGTCTCCTCCGGATTGGTACGGTATGGCGCACGGTTGGGCAACGAAGCACCGGGAATTAAGTCAATCTGATGCTCAATCCCTCGAATAGGTGGTAATCCCGGTGGTACGTCTTGTGGAAAGACGTCAATAAACTCCTGCAAAAGGTCAGTGACAACAGGAGGCAAAGAAGGAGGCAATTCCTCAAATGAAAACAAAGCTTCTTTGCACACAAAAGCATAGCACACATATTGACTAACATCCAAATCTGAAATATCAACCTTAGTAGCAAGCAAAGTTGGACTAGTCAATTTAATTTCATTAGAAACAGCAGAAGAAGATTTGCTATTAGTCTTATGTTGTTGCTCAAATTCTTTGGCTGCTATCTCATTCTCACTCTTATTTTTCTCCTGTTTTGCTTTACTAGCTCTAGCAAGATCATCTTTCACAATTTGTTCAGGAGACATAGGAAGTAAAGCAATATTTTTATCCTGATGAACTAGAGTAAACTGATTTGTCCTACCATGGTGTACAACATTCCTATCAAATTGCCATGGTCTACCAAGTAAAAGAGAGCATGCTTGCATGGGTACCACATCACAATCAACATAATCAGCATATGCAGCAATGCTAAAGTGCACACGAACAGAACGCGTTACCTTAATCTTACCACTATTGTTAAACCACTGAATATAGTACGGATGGGGGTGTGGTCTTGTGGTGAGAGATAGCTTCTCCACCAACTCCATGCTAGCCAAGTTGTTGCAACTCCCTCCGTCAATGATGATGCGAACCGAACGTTCTTTCACCACTCCCTTTGTGTGGAACAAATTATGCCTCTGGTTTTGCTCGGCCTTCGTTACCTGCACACTTAATACACGTTGAGCAACCAAACTAGCATATTTATCTGCATCATCAGGAGTCATATACTCTATATCATGAGCATCATCATGGGCACCCTGTTCCTCATGAGCAATGAGAACTAGAGTCTCCTCATCATAGTCACTCGCTGACTCATACCCACCATCCGCCGTAATAGTCAACACACGCTTGGAGGGACAGTCTTTTGCGAAGTGACCTCCACCTTGGCACCTGCGACATTTAATATCACGATCTCGTGCTTGCCCTGTGGACGCCATGGATGAAGAAGAACTCGCGGCTGGACCACTCTGTGCACCCTTGAATGGTGGCACTGGCTGTTTTGGTGGCTCCCTGTAAGAATGAGCGGCTGAAGTAGATGGTGGCGCAGCAGGACGTGTGGATGTAGAAGCTCCACGCGATGTCCATGATGTATTTCGTCCTGCAGAAAAGTTAGGTCTCGTAGCGGCCTGTCGATCCTGCATTTCACGTTCAGCTTTACAAGCAAGATGAAACAAACGAGTGATAGTGGCAAAGTCCTTGTATTCTAGAATAGTTTGTATCTCCCTGTTTAAGCCACCCATAAAACGTGCAAGCATAGCTTCATTATCCTCTACTAGGCCACATCTAATCAATCCAGTTTGTAATTCTTGATAATATTCCTCTACAGAATTTTTTCCTTGTCTCAAACGCTGTAATTTTTGTAACAATTCACGTTGATAATAAGGGGGAACCCAGCGAGTACGCATAGCATCTTTTAAAGCAGCCCAAGTAGTTGGAATATTATTAGCATGCAATCTACAATGTTCAGACCACCAAATAGATGCAAAGCCCGTGAATTCACAAACAGCAGCAGTAACACGTCTATTCTCAGGATATTGTAAACATGTAAAACGTTGTTCAGTTTCTAACTCCCAAGTAAGATAAGCATCAGGAATATATCTACCCTCAAACGGCTTAAGATTCAATTTAAGTTTAGGCACATGTTCATCATCGCGTACCTGAGGGGGTGGTTGGTGTCGACCGTGGCGAATGTTGGGACGTGGACGTCCAGCTGGCTGCTCATAGGCCGCTTCCTGTTCCACCTCCTCCTCGTAATCACCCTCGTAGTTGTCGTCCAGGCCGACGTCAGAAGCAGCAGCAGCAGCAGTAGCAGCAACTGCAGCAGCAGGAGGAGCACCAATACCAGCAGCTTGTCCACGCGGAAACAGAATACGTCGTGCACGTGGTAGTGGCGGTGGCTGTGGCTGTGCTGAAGGTAGGCGTGCGATCAACTCAGTAAACTTGGCGTCGAGCTTGGTGTCGATCATCTTCTCCACGCCATCAATCGCCTCTGTAAATCTGGTCTCGATGTCCTGCACCTGTTGAGACATCATACGTGCAAATTTATCATGTAGCTCCTTGTTTGTCATGTTCTCCCAATCGGGTGCATCCCGCGCCACTTCATCATGTGATCCTGGCATGGTTAGCAGAAATAGAAAACACACCGGAATATGATCCTACTGCTACTAATGGGATGGATGTGGGGTGGTGGAAAGCACAAATCCGTCAAGCTTTTCTTACGTTCTTACCGATTCTTACCTAGCAGCAGGTGGTGATGTACAACCAACGGGTCAAAACTCTCAGAGATGTGGTAGAGCGATGGCCAGGCGGTGTCAAAACGCACGATGTAGAATATATGTGGAGCTGTAGGAAGGCTGACAAGTATGGTAGGAAAAACTCAACAGTAATCAAAACAGAGATGCAAAGCTGAATAAACACTCAACGTCGGTACTGTGCTGATCCTAGGCTAGACCGTACTAGAGACGCGAGCCTAAAACACCAACGAAAGCACGGCGCGGCACGTAACAACTGTGAAGCACACTCTGAAAAAAATTTCTCTCTCTTTTTTTTTTTTTTTTTGCTTTTTTTTTTTTTTTTTTGGAAATCACCCTCTTCTACGTACGACAAAAGATTGGTGAAATCCGACTCTAATCAACTCAAAACTATTCTGGCTACGGAGATATCAGGAACCGTACTGATGGTGGAACTCAAGTTGGGCTCGTGAGACGTGGTGGTGTATATGGACTCTGCTTGGCGGAACGTGGTGGTGTATCTGGACTCGGATTGGCGGAACGTGGTGGTGTACTACTGTTCGGCGGCGGCGTGACAAAACTGTGATCAGAACTCGAAACTCTAAGGTAACTAGACGCTAAGATCAGCAACTCGACACAACGATGCAACCGCAAATTCAACAATGCAAACTACTGTAAAGAAAACTGGACAAAGGCTCGGACTGTTTTGGGACGTGATGATCTAACCCTAATTTTTTTTTGTTGGCTTTTTCGTGGACTGTAGGTATGAAGAACAGAACCAATTTAGACTACGAAAACTGGTAAATCTCACCGAGCAACCTGGAAATCTGATACCACTTGATAGAGGCGAAGGTGTCCCGATGTTTCCATGAGATGGTGGAGATCGATTATGGTGGAGGCGACTTTCACGATCCGACTACGAACGTGCGAAGACGTTGCGCCTTAGCGATCGCTAAACCAACTCCGAGAGGTTATTGATCCCGCGGATGCACGATCAACCTGACCACGAAGGTCTAATTCCTGCAAGCAATCGAAGAACAAGCAAGAACTAAGAATTGCAATCTAGATATTGCGAATATAAGATGAATGATTACGAAAGTTGGGGTTCCAATGAGGTCTTGGCCTGGTCGGATGACACAAACGAAGAGCTCGAAGTTGCGGCTATGGCTAACTTATATCTAATTAAAACCCCCAGTCTAAACGACGCCCTAAGGGCTGTATATATGGGGGAACAGAGGGGATTTTCGTGACCCCTTGGAGGTGGGGTCCGAAAACAACCCTAACTCGGTTTCCCCACACATACGGACTCTAAAAACAGCCTATAACGTGGTATTTCGAAATTACATGGGCCCAGCCCAATATTAAGGTGACGCAACACCTATAATTGCTCTTGGACGAAAATAATGAAGTGGCATCTCGTGTATTCCGTCCAAGCCTTCATGCATGCCTTATGGTGGCTTCAACGTGCGAAAATCCCCACTGGAAGCTCCACTGTACTTTCCCCCGCGCGCACCTTCTTCTCCATTCTTGATCCCGCTCCAATGACCATCCTTCTTGTCCATGCTAGGTCCTTCATTCATAACCAAAACAAAAGTATCTAATTTAGGCAGCATCATATGTTCATGAAAAATAGAAGGATTCGCAAGAAACGAAAGTACCTGATAATTTAGTTGACGTGCACGTGCTCTAGTAACTGGTCCACTATGTGTAGTTGGTGAGGGTATGGGTGTAACATTAGTAGGGATGTCCTCATCACGCAGCCAACAGCCCGCAGTGGACAACTTGGCTAGCATGGAGTTGGTGGAGAAGCTATCTCTCACCACAAGACCACACCCCCATCCGTACTATATTCAGTGGTTTAACAATAGTGGTAAGATTAAGGTAACGCGTTCTGTTCGTGTGCACTTTAGCATTGCTGCATATGCTGATTATGTTGATTGTGATGTAGTACCCATGCAAGCATGCTCTCTTTTACTTGGTAGACCATGGCAATTTGATAGGAATGTTGTACACCATGGTAGGACAAATCAGTTTACTCTAGTTCATCAGGATAAAAATATTGCTTTACTTCCTATGTCTCCTGAACAAATTGTGAAAGATGATCTTGCTAGAGCTAGTAAAGCAAAACAGGAGAAAAATAAGAGTGAGAATGAGATAGCAGCCAAAGAATTTGAGCAACAACATAAGACTAATAGCAAATCTTCTTCTGCTGTTTCTAATGAAATTAAATTGACTAGTCCAACTTTGCTTGCTACTAAGGTTGATATTTCAGATTTGGATGTTAGTCAATATGTGTGCTATGCTTTTGTGTGCAAAGAAGCTTTGTTTTCATTTGAGGAATTGCCTCCTTCTTTGCCTCCTGTTGTCACTGACCTTTTGCAGGAGTTTATTGACGTCTTTCCACAAGACGTACCACCGGGATTACCACCTATTCGAGGGATTGAGCATCAGATTGACTTAATTCCCGGTGCTTCGTTGCCCAACCGTGCGCCATACCGTACCAATCCGGAGGAGACGAAGGAGATTCAGCGTCAAGTACAAGAGCTACTCGACAAAGGTTACATACGTGAGTCCCTTAGTCCTTGTGCTGTTCCTGTTATATTAGTGCCTAAAAAGGATGGAACATGGCGTATGTGTGTTGATTGTCGAGCCATTAATAATATTACTATTCGTTATCGTCATCCTATTCCTAGGTTAGATGATATGCTTGATGAATTAAGTGGCTCTACCATGTTTTCCAAAGTTGATTTGCGTAGTGGATACCATCAAATTCGCATGAAATTAGGAGATGAATGGAAAACGGCTTTTAAAACTAAGTTTGGATTATATGAGTGGTTAGTCATGCCTTTTGGGTTAACTAATGCACCTAGCACTTTCATGAGATTAATGAACGAGGTTTTACGTGCTTTCATTGGACGATTTGTGGTAGTCTATTTTGATGATATACTGATTTATAGCAAATCTTTGGAGGAACATTTGGATCATTTACGTGCTGTTTTTATTGCTCTACGTAATGCACGTTTATTTGGTAACCTTGGGAAGTGCACCTTTTGCATCGACCGAGTCTCGTTTCTTGGCTATGTTGTTACTCCACAGGGTATTGAAGTTGATAAAGCCAAGATCGAGGCGATTGAGAGTTGGCCGCAGCCCAAAACGGTCACACAAGTGAGGAGTTTTCTTGGCCTCGCTGGATTCTATAGGCGTTTTGTGAGAGATTTCAGCACCATTGCTGCCCCTCTCAATGAGCTTACACGCAAGGATGTGCCTTTTACTTGGGGCACCGCACAGGAAGAAGCTTTCCCGGTATTGAAAGATAAGTTAACACATGCTCCTTTGCTCCAACTCCCTGATTTTAATAAGACTTTTGAGCTTGAATGCGATGCTAGTGGGATTGGTTTGGGAGGTGTGTTATTACAAGATGCTAAACCTGTTGCATACTTTTCTGAAAAATTGAGTGGGCCTAGTCTGAACTATTCTACTTATGATAAGGAATTATATGCTCTTGTTCGGACATTAGAAACTTGGCAACATTATTTATGGCCCAAAGAATTTGTTATACATTCTGATCATGAATCTTTGAAACACATAAGAAGTCAAGCAAAACTTAATCGTAGACATGCTAAGTGGGTTGAATTTATTGAGACTTTCCCTTATGTCATTAAACACAAGAAGGGGAAAGATAATATTATTGCTGATGCTTTGTCTCGTCGTTATACTATGCTTTCACAACTTGACTTCAAGATATTCGGTTTAGAGACAATCAAAGAACAATATGCAAATGATGCGGAATTTAAAGATGTATTGCAGAATTGTAGAGAGGGTAGAACATGGAACAAGTTTGTGCTTAATGATGGATTTGTGTTCCGTTCTAACAAGCTATGCATTCCAGCTAGCTCTATTCGTCTTTTGTGGTTGCAGGAGGCGCATGGAGGAGGATTAATGGGACATTTTGGCGTGAAAAAGACGGAGGACGTACTTGCTACACATTTCTTTTGGCCAAAGATGAGACGGGATGTTGAGCGTTTTGTTGCTCGCTGCACTACATGTCAAAAAGCTAAGTCACGACTCAATCCTCATGGGTTATACATGCCTTTACCTGTACCTAGTGTTCCGTGGGAGGACATATCCATGGACTTTGTTTTAGGCTTGCCTCGAACAAAGAAGGGGAGGGATAGCATATTTGTTGTCGTGGATAGATTTTCTAAGATGGCACATTTTATACCATGTCATAAAAGCGATGATGCTGCTAATGTTGCTGATTTATTCTTTGGAGAGATTATTCGCTTACATGGTGTGCCCAATACTATTGTCTCGGATCGTGATACTAAGTTTCTTAGCCATTTTTGGAGATGCTTATGGGCTAAGTTGGGGACTAAACTACTTTTTAGTACTACTTGTCATCCCCAAACTGATGGACAAACTGAAGTGGTCAATAGGACATTGTCTACTATGCTTAGGGCTGTTTTAAAAAGTAACTTGAAACTGTGGGAAGAATGTTTACCTCATATTGAATTTGCTTATAATCGTTCAGTGCATTCTACCACTAAAATGTGCCCTTTTGAGATTGTTTATGGTTTTCTACCTCGTGCACCTATTGATTTGCTTCCTCTTCCATCTTCGGAGAAGGTTAATTTTGATGCTAAGCAACGTGCTGAATTGATATTAAAAATGCATGAGTTAACTAAAGAAAACATTGAGAAAATGAATGCTAGATACAAGATTGCTGGTGATAAGGGTGGAAAGCATGTTGTGTTTGAACCAGGAGATCTTGTTTGGTTACATCTACGTAAAGATAGGTTTCCTGATTTGCGCAAGTCTAAGTTAATGCCACGAGCTGATGGTCCCTTTAAGGTTTTACAGAAAATTAATGATAATGCATATAAACTTGAGCTACCTGCAGATTTTTGGGTTAGTCCCACATTTAACATTGCAGATTTGAAACCTTATTTGGGAGAAGATAATGAGCTTCCGTCGAGGACGACTTCAATTCAAGAAGGGGAGGATGATGAGGACATCTCTACTAATGTTACACCCACATCTTCACCAACTACACATACTGGACCAGTTACTAGAGCACGTGCACGTCAACTAAATTATCAGGTACTTTCGTTTCTTGCGAATCCTTCTAATGTTCATGAACAAATGATGCTGCCTAAATTAGATACTTTTGTTTTGCTTATGAATGAAGGACCTAGCATGGACAAGAAGGACGGTCATTGGAGCGGGATCAAGCATGGAGAAGAAGGTGCGCGCGCGGGGAAGAACAATGGAGCTTCCAGTGGGGATTTTCGCACTTTGAAGCCACCATAAGGCATGCATGAAGGCTTGGACGAAATACACGAGATGTCACTTCATTATTTTCGTCCAAGAGCAATTATAGGTGCTGCGTCACCTTAATATTGGGCTGGGCCCATGTAATTTCGAAATACCACATTATAGGCTGTTTTTAGAGTCCGTATGTGTGGGGAAACCGAGTTAGGGTTGTTTTCGGACCCCACCTCCAAGGGGTCACGAAAATCCCCTCTGTTCCCCCATATATACAGCCCTTAGGGCGTCGTTTAGACTTGGGTTTTAATTAGATTTAAGTTAGCCATAGCCGCAACTTCGAGCTCTTCGTTTGTGTCATCCGACCAGGCCAAGACCTCATTGGAACCCCAACTTTCGTAATCATTCATCTTATATTCGCAATATCCAGATTGCAATTCTTAGTTCTTGCTTGTTCTTCGATTGCTTGCAGGAATTAGACCTTCGTGGTCAGGTTGATCGTGCATCCGCGGGATCAATAACCTCTCGGAGTTGGTTTAGCGATCGCTCAGGCGCAACGTCTTCGCACGTTCGTAGTCGGATCGTGAAAGTCGTCTCCACCATAATCGATCTACACCATCTCATCGAAACATCGGGACACCTTCGCCTCTATCAAATGCTTTGCTTGGGAAGGATTGTCTCGATTCCGAGCTCTGGTGGGATTCCTGTAGTACCTTTACCTTCTCCGGTTTCGGATAACATCTGGGTCGTCCTTTGCCATCCCTCCTTTTCCCGGTGTTTTCACGACTTGCGTCGAAAAGCACTATCCCTTTGACCAGGTTTTAGCTGTCGTTCTTCCTCTTGACACTGACGGTTTCGTTTTTCCGACGATGTCGTCTCCGTGCGGAAATTTATCTCGACGGAAGCTCGACATCGACATGGAGCAGAGTCCCTTGTTGGTGGTGTTGAAGATTGTCGACTCTCTTCTTTTCCCTCCCCCTTTCCCCCGGATCGTCCTGGATCTCGGGACGAGATCCCTTGTTGGTGGTGTTGTATTGTAACAGTCCAGTTTTCACAAAAATTAAAATTTTTGTTTTCGGTGTGAATTGTTTGATTGTCTGATTTGTTTGCGGTGTTTGCATCCCCGATTTATCGATCGGCGATTATTTCCCCCCTCTTATCTCGTATCGGACGGAGACCGACCCTTGCCACCCTGACACTCGACCTTTGCGACACCAGGTTTCACCCGATCACCGTCGTGAAAACCGCACGAGACCAGCCGCAGCCAACGGAACGAAAAACCCCGTTTAATAAGTAAACGGGATATTTTTATAGCGCGCCGGAAAATGTTCTCGGAACGGTTCCAACGCGAGGTGAACTCCACCGGCTCGACGCGCTGATCGCGCAGTTCGAAGTTTTACCCGAATCGGAGGTCCTGCGGACCCCCGACGGTCAGAAACGTAAACACCGCGCGCGCGAGAGAAAAACCGGGGATTTTTTTGCAAACTGCCAGCCACCTGGGCTATATAAAGACCACCACTCCCCCCACCCCTTTCTAGGGTTTCCCTAGCCACCAAATTGCAGCCACCCCCTCACAATAGCCCAATTTTCACATTTTTGCCCATTTTCTCGCAAATTTCAGCCAGAATCATCCTGGACCGTCAGATTTGGCGATCCGACGGCCCAAGAGCGGCCACGTCGCCACCCATTCTCTCTCCTCTCCCTCTCCACCACACCAACCGGTAGCTCCTCCATGGAGGCCGCCGCCGCCGGGGCCAGCCAGCCAGGCCGCCGCCGGCCACCCTCCTCCTCGTGCCCTGCTCTCCCCTGCGCCCGTGCTCCTCCTCCGTTTCCCCCTGATTTACTTTCCCTCTCCTCCCCGCGCAGGAAGCCGGAGCGCAGCCCGCCAGCGCCGAGCCACCATGGCCATGGACGAAGCTCAAGGAGCTCTGTCGCCGCGCCCGGAAACCACGTCGCCGGCCACCCCGCAGTGGAATCAGGCCGCCACCTCTCCCTCTCGCCCGGATCCGCCGAGCCCAGCCTCCCTGCACCTCCTCGCCCGTTGCCGTGCGCTGGTGCCGGCGAGCACCGTAGCCGCCGCCGCGTAAGGTTCCAGCGGGCACAGCCCGAGTGCCTCCACAGGTGTGGGCCGGCTAGCGCCAGCGCGGCCCACCGAGCAAGCCGGCCTGCCAGGCCAACGCGGCCCAGCCGCCGTCCAATGCCCAGCTGGCCTCTCCACCGCAGACGGGCCAAGCTCATGGTGAGGCCTGCCCCCCTTTTTTTCCCTGTTTTTTTTCTTTTTCCAGATCTAGGCAGATTGTATAGCTTTTTTTACTGTGCCCGTATCTTTTAGCTCGTAGCTTGGATCGCGACGCTTTAAACATGAAAGTTGCTTAGTTTTTCGTGTAGTTTAATAAAATGTGCTCTTTTGCCATGTTTGACTTTTTTTATATGTTGTTTACCTGCTAATTACACTGCCTTGCCACTGTAAACTGTAATTGCAATAACTTTTTATCCGTTGCTCCAATAAAAATGTTTCTTATATGTAACTTGACTAGAATTGCATGTAGATTGTGTTTATGCTGCTCTTGCTTGCTAATAAAAATAATAAAATATTGTTTAGGGAAAAACAGTACCAAATATTATAATTATCATGGGGTCCGCAATAGTTTGCCATGTCTAGGATTTCACCCCACTTAAATTGACTAGCTAGGGTAGTTTACTTTGTGCTTCACCTCTTTCCATGTCTGTGTGCTATGCCATGCTTGAGTGAGATGCCATGTTCACAACCTTTGTTGATCACCTGTAGCTAAACAACTTGAACCTTTATAAATGTGCGGTATCGCCGTGTGTGACGAGTACTCCACTTAACCTGTTAGTAACCGCTCTCGACGGTAGGTGTGATGTCTCGTGTTGCCTTCTTGTTGATGCTTGCTCGTGTTTGCTTTGTAGTAATAGATGCTTGCTCGTTGATTGCTTTCTAGTGTTTATCGTCTTGTGTGCTTCCGCGGGTACCTCTCGGAGACGATGCGAGCTTGCGATCAACTACATCTTCGGAACCCGACTTATCAACAGGCAAGGACTATACATTACTTATGATCCATTCTATTTCAACCAGCGGTTTGCATGCTAGTCTAGGTTAGGTTCGATGTTTGATCCTACAACATGTTTACAGCCTCTTTTAAACCGATACAGCCATGTCCCCTCCCAGCAAACCATGTACTGCTATGTTACTATTGCTCGTTGCTCAACCCCTGCTTAGTATGCATGCTCAGGATGCAACGATGTTACCCTGTTACTCCTTGGTTTGGGCTATCACATTATTATTATTATTGTTGCTGATGATATGATTATTATTATAATGTTGACTATATTCGATGAAGGATGGAAGGTCTAGGCTATCCCGCCCCGACGCTTTGTTCCATTTGAGTCACCTAGGACCCGAGTTCCGGGTATTGGTTTTAAGACTGAGCGTGCCTAACCGCGTGTGGGATTTTATGGGGTCCCCTCTTCTTACCTACCTAGCTTCAAACATTTCTAGTGGTGGCCCAAGCTGATTTACCATTTGAAATCGTGTGTGTGCTAGTCGGCCGCCAGTTGTTTACAAACCAACCTGGACCAGTGAGGACATAGTTCCCTTGCTGGCCCACTTTGTCCGGCTGAGGAGCCGGTTTCCCATGTGTGATTAACCGGCTATCCAAACCTGCGAAAGATGGTAGAGACCAGATCGAGAGAGCGGCCGGCTCCTGGGATGGATGTCGACTCACCGGGGGCCACCCGGATTTATTCGTTGTTAGCTAGAGGGACCTGTCGTTTCGGATCTCTTGGAACTAAATCATAAAATGGTTGCCTGTGATGGGTAGCAAATGAGAGAGATGGGCATGCGTGCGGAGCCTTGTAATGGGCAGTTGGTACACCCCTGCAGGGTTAAATCTTTTCGAGAAGCCGTGTCCACGGTTATGGACGACTTGAGACCTACTCCTTGTTCATAGACAACAACAACTGAGATAATCTTAATATAACTTGATCAACATGTGTGTGTGGCTTGACTGCTTCTTCTTCGTCGGGACGCGAAGAGTAGGACAAGGATAGGTTAGGTGTTATGTTTGCGTAAGTAGTTGATAGCAAGACTTTTTGGCGGCGATTCCTCATCGAATGCTTGGCTTCTTACCTTACTCTCTAGATCGTTAGCCACTTCATAAATGCTAGTGCGGCAGCAACCTCACCACTTACCCCTTCCTTACCATAAACTACTAGTTGTCCTAGAATGACGAGTGATGAAGTCCTTGCTGGGTCAGTTGACCACTACAGTTGGATGCTGAGTACTTCTGTACTCATGATACTACCCCCAAACTCTTTTCAAGGTTCTTGATCGACAACAGGTACGGTGATCGACGTTTCGCATGGAGACTCGACGACGACTAGTTAGGCGGATCCCGGCGGAGGGCCTGGACCCGTGTGGTTATGGGAATCGATGTTTTTCACTTTGCCACTAGGCATTTTCTTGTAGTTTGTGCCCTGACATGTATCTTCCGCTGTTGTATTGTATTTAAGGCAGTTGTATGCCGATTGTATGAGATGTTGTATCTCTGTATCTGTAATTTGTGATATCATGTTGGAAATCAGGGGTATATGACTTCGTCATCTGTCATGGTGGGACCTATATGTGCTTCGTCCCTGGATCTGGGTGGAAACACCTAGATCTAGAAAAGTACCGCATATCGGGCCTTACAATCCCCCTCCTCGATTCGCTATTGTACTTGTCCAATGGGGTCTTCCACCTCTAGGGTTCTATGACTACTTGGGGAGAGAGGTTTCTTCGATGTTCCTATTGGAAATTTGTTTGTTGGCTATGGGAAATCTGACCTCCATGTTATTTAACTTGAGGAAGACTAGATCTCTCTCTCTTTCTCAAGATCAACCTCTCTTATAGATTTGTAGTAACTACCTTTGTATATTTCCTTTTGTTGCTGTTGGATCTTGTTTGTTGGCTATGGGGATGATTTGAGTAGGTATTGCTAGTGAATTTTGTTCTTCTTCCTCTTGGTCTTGCGTTTTCTTTTGTATTTCCCTCTTGTTCTTCCCGTTCTTCGTCAAACACCTCAAACTCCTGTAGATCGGGCACTTCCAAGGGCACGCCCCTAACTGACCCAAGACCTTTCCCAATGGGATGAGATGATGTGGGGTGTACTAAGATCATCTGCACCTTCATCATTGACTTGAATATTTCCCGAGGGAAGCACACATCGAGCATACATAGGGAAATTCCCTCCTTTATGTGTCTCCTTTGGGCCCTCTCATGGATGGTTCACTACTTGACCCTCCACTCTCGAGAATACAAAGGTTTGACCAGAGCTACACGTGCATGGATGAGGGAGTTAATCACAGGGGAACAGCTACGCCATCCGCAAGGGAAGCATCGAAGAGAAACTGAAAGTGACGATCCTCACACAAAGAAGCTTTCAGGACGGACTGACACGACCGATACAGGGAAAAATACAACCGTTGCACTACCACTCTTCCACATTAAAACCTACGAGTATGGTCGCAGTACTAGGACGGTAGCGCCTCGGTTGCACCAAAATCCTGTTTAGTGATACAACCTTCTGCCTGCAAGCAGCATGGGCCAAGTTTCCATGTATCCCCCCCTCTCTCTCTATTTCTCACTTCCCCACTTACCCCTTCATTGTACTACCACTATATATATTCCCGCTCCTCCTAGCTATATTAACAAAGTATTAGTGATATCTTGAGAAGGGTTTGCACATCTACCACTCCAACGGGGATCTTCCACGTCTAGGAATCTACCACTCCTAGGGAAGAGAGGATTTTTCTATGGTTTAACCTCCAACCTCCATGTTACATCACTTGGAGGAAGATTAGCTCTTTCTCTCTCGCTCGCTCTCAAGATCCATCTCTCTCATGGATTTGGAAAAACTACCTTCTATCTTTTATTTTGTTGTTTTTGCATCTTGTGGTGTGTATGCTATGGGGATTATTTCCTTGTGCTAGTGAATCATGTTCTTCTTCATCTTGGTCTTGTGTTTTCTTTTGGATTTCCCTCGTGCTCTTCGCGTTATTCATCAAACACACCTCCAAGTTCTGCAGATAAGGCACATCCTAGGGCTTGCCCCGTAACATCCCCACGATCTTTCCCAAGGGGGTGAGATGATGTGGGCAGGCTAGAACTATCCGCACCTTCATCATGGACCTTAATATTTCCCAAGGGGTGCACACATCTCGCATACATAGGTGAACTATCTCCTTTATATGTGTCCATTGGGTCCTCTATTATATGATTCGCTACTTGACCCTCCCCTCTCGTGAATACAAAGGTTTGACGGAGGTATATGTGCACTGAGGAGAAAGTCAAGCAATTGGGAAAAACTATGCCACCCGCACGGGAAGCATCAAATAGAAACCAAAAGTGAAGATCTTCACACGAAGAAGCTTCTTGGAGGTACCGATACAAGAAATACCAGGAACGGAACAACCGCTGCACTACCACTAATCCACATGAAAGCCTACGAGTATGGGTGAAGTACTGTGGCTATACCATGTCGGTTGCAGAAAAATCCGGTTGAGCAATACAACGCCTTCTTCAAAGCAGCATGGGCCAAGTGTCTATGTATCCTTCTCTCTCTCTCTTCCCCACTTACCCCTTAACTTAACTAGAACTATATACCCCCCTCCTCGCTTTGCTCTTGTACTTATCCAATGGGGTCTTCCACCTCTAGAGTTCTAGAGACTACTTGGGGAGAGAGGCTTCTTCTACAGTTGATGTTCCGACCTCCATGTTATTGTACTTGAGGCAGACTAGATCTCTCTCTCTCTCTCTTTCTCAAGATCCACCTCTCTTATAGATTTGTAGTAACTACCTTTGTATATTTCCTTTTGTTGCTGTTGGATCTTGGTCTGTTGGCTATGGGGATGATTTGAGTAGGTATTGCTAGTGAATCTTGTTCTTCTTCCTCTTGGTCTTGCATTTTCTTTTGTATTTCCCTCTTATTCTTCCCGTTTTTCGTCAAAACACCTCAAACTTCTGTAGATCGGGCACTTCCAAGGGCTTTCCCCTAACATACCCAAGATCTTTCGCAAGGGGATGAGATGATGTGGGGTGGACTAAGATCATATGCACCTTCATCATTGACATGACACTTTCCCAAGGAAAGCACGCATCAAGCTTACATAGGAAAATTCCCTCCTTTATTTGTCTCCTTTGGGCCCTCTCATGGATGGTTGACTACTTGACCCTCCACTCTCGAGAATACAATGGTTCCTGTTGGTCCAAACTTTGCAGAGCACGGGATGCCTACCTTCTTTGCAAATGTCATTCCAACCTGACGTGAGACGGAAGAGGCCAATTCGAGAGACGGCTGACTCTTGAGTTGGGTGTCGACTCTACCGGGGGCCACCCGGATTTGTTCGTTGTTAGTTAGAGGGGCTATGATGTCCGGATCTCTCGGGACAAATCTTCAATGGGTGCCTTTAACGGGCCTGAATGAGAGAGCCGGCGTACATGCAGAGCTTATAATGGGCAGTTGGTACACCCCTGTAGGGTTAAATCTTTTCGAAAAGACGTGTCCACGGTTATGGACGACTTGAGACCTACTCCTTGTTCATAGATAACATCAACTGATCAGAACTAAAACTTGATCAACGTGTGGGTTCCTTGACTACTTCTTCTTCGTCGGGATGCGAAGAGGAGGACAAGGATAGGATAGGTGTTATGTTTCCGTAAGTAGATGATAGCAAGACTTGTTGGAGGCGATTCCTCATCGAATGCTTGTCTTCTTACCTTACTCTCTATATCGTTATCCACTCCATAAATGGTAGTGCGGAGGCAACCTCACCACTATCCCTTCCTTACCGTGAACTACTATTTATTCTAGAATAATGACGAGTGATGAAGTCGTTGCTGGGTCAGTTGACCACTACAGTTGGATGCTGAGTACTTATGTACTCATGATACTACCCCGAAACTCTTTGTAGGGTTCTTGATCGACAACAGGTATGGTGATCGACGTTTCACGTGGAGACTCGACGACGACTAGTTAGGTGGATCCCGGCGGAGAGCCTGGACCCGTGTGGTTATGGGGATCGATGATTTTATCTTTGCCACTAGGCATTTGATTGTAGTATGTACTCAGAACTATGTCTGCCACTGATGTAATGTATTTAAGGGAGTTGTATGCCGATTGTATGACATGTTGTATCCCTGTAGCAGTAATGTTGTGATAAAATGATAAAATCCGAGACATATCGCTTCGTCGTATGTCGCGGTGGGTCTGATATGTGCTTCGTCCTTGGGTTTGGAAGGAAACGTCCAGATCTGAAACAGTACCTCATATCGGGTCTTACAACATATTGGACCAGTTACTAGAGCACGCGCACGTCAACTAAACTATCAGGTACTTTCGTTTCTTGTGAGTCCTTCTAATGTTCATGAACATATGATGCTGCCAAAATTAGATACTTTTGTTTTGCTTATGAATGAAGGACCTAGTATGGACAAGAAGGATGGTCATTGCAGCGGGATCAAGCATGGAGAAGAAGGTGCGCGCGGGGGAAAGGACAATGGAGCTTCTAGTGGTGATTTTCGCACTTTGAAGCCACCATAAGGCGTGCATGAAGGCTTGGACGAAATACATGAGATTTCACTTCATTATTTTCGTCCAAGGGCTATTATAGGTGTTGCGTCACCTTATTATTGGGCTAGGCCCATGTAATTTCGAAATACTACATTATAGAAGGTAAAGAAGATCTTTCACACTTTACAAGGCACTCAAACATAAAGAAGATGTAGCTATCATGATGTATGCAAAGTATGCCTCGGCCAGTGTAGCAGGAACACGTATGACATGAAGATCAAGTCATGAGGAGGTGGATGTTAAATGGCAATATATCTCGGAAAGGCTATGGAAATGCCTTGATAGGTAGGTATGGTGGCTGTTTTGAGGAAAGATATAAGGAGGTTTATGATGACAGAGCGTATCATGTCAAGGGTTTGGATGCACCGGCGAAGGTGGATGCCATCTCTCGGACTGAGAAGAGGGCAATGCATGGTAAGAAAGAGGCTAGCAAATATGAGGAGGTGGAAGTGTCAACTTTCAATACTTACATTAGTCTGAAGAACTCATGCACTGATTATCGGTAACTCTTAATCTAATGAGGAGGTTCACAAAGAGACAAGTACCCTGAGGAGGAGTGTATGGGGGTTTGGTTATCCTTGCGCATCCTCGACTCATGGTGCGTGAGTGTACTCTAATATCCGGTCCCTCAAAAGATTATTTATCCATCTAGTTGCTAGAGTTCTCAACTAGTTTTGTAGGTTTTGAAAATAAACACAGATTTCCCAAAATACGACACCTATCACTAATAGGATAGAGCTCTTGACACCAAAAGTTCAAACATTACTCACAACAATACCTCAAAACTATTGCAGGTTACTACTACAATTGAATAGCAACCTCAATTACCTACTTCAAGACAAGACACAAATCAGTGCAACAACCAACTCTCTTAACAAGATAAACATGAAAACTAAAGAGAGTTCCAGCAAAAAACTAAACAAAAGACAAGGCTCTTGATAAAGACAAAAAATAAAACTAAAATTAAACATGGCAGTAGCTATGAAAAGATAAAGAACACACAACAACAGAAAGATAAGCATGAAAAATCCTACGATGTGTTCTAGATTGGAGTGGAGCGTGTTTCTCTCCCACACAAAGTAAGCTGGGGTCTAACTTGTTATGAACAGCAAGCAAAGCTAAAAAAAAGTAAACCTAAGAGCGAGACGCTCCAAGCATAGCACATAACGCATGAAGTGATAAAAATATAGTGAGACGAAGGATGAACTGATGATTGTTGATGGAGAAGGGGATGCACGGGGGCATCCCCAAGCTTAGATGCTTGAGTCTCCTTGAATATTCATTGGGGATGCATGGGGGCATCCCCAAGCTTGAGCGTTTGACATTCCCGGATCTTCTTTCTTCATCTTCCCTCGCACACTTGAAAACTCCCTTCATACATAACTCATCATAAGCTGATTAGAGAGGTTAGTACCCTTAATAAAATGATTTTCCCCACTGGAAATAAATATATTCTTGAAGAGCTACTGTTTCTAAAGATTGCCAAAAGGTTTTTGCAAAGAAAAAGAAAGCTTAGGGTTTGCAAAAGTAAGGAAAGGAAAAACATGGAAGAATCTGTGAAAAACAGAACAACAGGTAGTAGAGAATTTTTCCGGGGCACTTGTGCAACTCAAATAAAAAAACTCAAAACATACAAAAGTTTCAAAATTGTATATAGCATGATGTGTAAAAAATTCAGCTCAAAAAGATGAACTGCTGATTTTTTCCAATTTTTTCCATCAAGCAGACATGATCTATTTTCTGGACAACATGTCACAACTTTTGCTTCCCTTATAATAAGAGGCTATAACTTGGCACAAAGCTTGAAAATAAAGATACAATGATGTTGCTAGAGTAGTAACAATCATCAAGACCACTAAAAACGGGAGTAAAAACATCTTGGGTTGCCTCCCAACAAGCGCTTTCTTTTACTCCTTTAAGCTAGGCATAAAGCAAAAGAAGAATCAAAGGTCTCCGAGGTCGTCGGAGTCGTAAAAACCTTCAAATTTATTTTCAACAACCTCATTGTTATTCTTCCTAGGAAAGAGGTACTTACCTTTCGCCTTACCGCGTAAGCGTATGTGCCCATTACCAATATCAATGAAGCCTTTCATGGCTCGGAGGAAGTCCCTTCCAAGCACGATGTTTCTTTGGTTTGGCTCCATGATGAAGAAATCCATCGGTGCAACCCTATGAAGGAATGCAACTTGGACTTCTTTTACCTTCCCTTTAACCTCTGAAATATCTCCATTAGCATGTTCATGATAAGATGAAAATTTATGCATATCTAGTTTCAAAGAATAATAAACTATTTTTGGCATGGTAGAAACTATGGATCCAAGATCATAAAAAGCAAGGAAGTCTTGGTTAGAGATGCTAATCCTAACAAAGGGCTCCCAATCATCATCTATCTCCAACATTTCTTTCTTGTTGGACTTAAATTCCTCTACTTTCCTCAAGTCTAGATCATCCATCCTCTTTTCAATAGTGGAAAGTCTATCTACAATAGAACTTCCGATTCCCTCAAAGCACCAAGTCATAACATGTTCATCTAAACAAGGAGGACTACTACAAGCAAGATAGGTAAAAAAAATTTGATTTTTGATATAGGAAAAAAGATAAAAACTGGAAGGTAAACTAGCAAGCCTAAAAATAAAAGGTAAAAGATAATGTGCAACTCCCCTATCTTAGCACTCGGAGTCCCTAGCGACGGCGCCAGAAATTTTCTTGATACTCTATCCTCGTTAGTTACCCCAAGTGCAAGGTTAGATGTGGTGTAGCGGCAAATTTCCCCTATGTAGAGGATAGGGTTTGTCTCCCGTAGGACTCCAACAATTATAAGTAGGTGCCAACAACGCAATTGACGTGGAACTGCACACAATACAAATAACTTTGCTTCCCAACGAGTACATAGAGGTTGCCAATCTGTCCGGCCTTGTTGTTCACAGAGGATAAAACGCAAGGGATAATAAGGATAATGGTGATAGAAAATAGAAAGTAAAAACAGGAAAATAAAAGAGCGTGTAAACAGTGATGAGAATATGGACCGGGGTCCCGTGATGTTCACTAGTGATGTCTCTCTCCCAAAAGACTATAAAACTGCTATGTGAGGTAAACAAATTACAGCTGGGCAATTGAGAGGATTAAAAACGCAACGCAATGCTAACTATGCTACAAAGAAAGGACGAGGCTCAAAAGCATGGGAGGTACGCAAAAATAAGTAGAACGAAATCCAACTGCATCTACTACTAATCATCCACCTTGAGATATCTATCCAAAACATCTCGCTTGTATTAAGTTGCGAGCCCCACCCAAAGTGTAAACCCAAAGCAACAGCCAACTGCATTAAAAATCCCTTTCCGTAAATTAAACAATCCTTGCAACCGCGGTTAGAAGCACCGTTGTTTCCCCCCTTGTGGCAACAATACATCCCCTAGACTCATGTTTCTGTCACTCAAGCGTGTCATCGGGGGGCATGAACCCACAATCGAGCATAACATTCCCTCTTGGAGTCACTACCTACTACTTGGCCAAAGCAATAAACAACAACGGAGAACATGCAAGAATTACTTAGGAAAAAAAATATAAAATATAAGAACTAAATATATTACTCAATCACAATCTGAACATAGTCTCATTATCCATCAGATCCCAGCAAACTCAGCAGAACAACAACAGAAAATTACATATGTGCCTCGATCATGTAGGGCAGCTCACGAGGTCTAAACCATGAAGAACAAAGAGGGGAGGAGAACATCACATAGCTTCTGATCACAGAACCATTGTCTAAGGGAAACTACTCACGGCACATCCGGGAAGCGTCCATGGTGGAGGGGAAGCTCCCGGAGGTCAATCCTCCCTCCGATAGGGTGCCGGGAAGAGGGCTGCTGGCGCTCCTGATCTTGGAAGCGCGGCGGCGGCGGAACAGAGGTGAGATTGCGAAAAGGGGTTCTGTCCTTGGGGGTTCCGCGACACGAAGAATAAATAGGCGAAGGGGGGCAGCCAGGGGGGTCACCAGGGGTCCAGGCGCCCCCCCTGGCGCGGCCAAGCCCTAGGCCGCGCTAGGTGGCCGCCTGGGTCCCTGGTGGTGGCCCTCTGGCGCCACTTTGTTGGTTTCAGAAGGTTCCGTTGCGCTGATTTTTTATCCGCTTTTTCCCGAATTTTGGAGCATTTTTAATATGGGGGAAACCTGGAATAGAAAAACAGCAGAAAACAGGAACTGGCACTTTGGTGCACTGAGTTAATAAGTTAGTCCAAATATGATCAAAAGTGTACGAAAGTGTATCTAGATCATAGCAATATCACACAAAACATGCATGGAGCAAGCAGAAATTATAGATACGTTTGGGACGTATCAACGGCCGCCGCCGTCGAAGCTGTAGGCCATGCAAGCCCGCGCTTAGTGCACCGGTATAAGCGCCGCATTCGTCTCGTTCTGATGCAACTTGCAGCGCCCAATTTGGTCGTCGGTGGGGGATTTTTGACGAGTTCCCGCGCTGCCGTGCTTCGGTTCCTCGTATCCGGGCTGACGACATGGGCACTATTCGCCACTAATCCCCACCCCACTAACACTGATAGTGGACCCCCCCTCTAATAGCTGTTGTTTAAAAATAAACTGAGTTAATTCTTTGTGCAATGACAAGTGGGCCATAGCACTTAAGTTACTTACTGGATTGAATAAAAGCTTAATTAAGACTAGAGTGTATGACACATGGGCCCCACTGGTAGGTTAATTAGTAAATTGTTCTATTTAACTAACAAGTGAATGACATGTGGGTCCAATGCATTATTTAAACAGAAATTATTTATTTAAATAGATAGGGACCGACATGTGGGACCCACAGGTTAGTTGGTCTCACTGGTCAGCTTTGACCAGTCAACTAGCACTTGTGGATAATGTTTGAATTTATTAAATAAAATAAATTAGAATATCTTTTAAACCGTAACTCTGATGAAAAAACTTTATACATGAAAATTGATCAGAAAAATACAACGAAGAAGAATACATTATTCGTATGCCCACCACCCCCTCTAACACAACGAACACAAGACTTTTCCATTCCGGATCGTCTGCCGATAATCACACGGAGCTGGCAGTTCTTCCCCAGATGAATTCCCGCTCCGAGCAATCACCTAGTACTGCATTAGGAACACCGTTAACGTTGCATCTGTCATGTCATGCATCTGTTTGTATATGCTTGCTTTTTATTTACTGTTCCTTCCCCCCTTCTTCTCCGGTAGACCCCGAGACTGCCGCCGACTACACCGCTGTTGAGTACGACTACGTCGTCAACGACCGTACCCCTACCTTCGAGCTTCCAGGCAAGGAGAGCCATTTTCCTTCCCTAGATATCGCCTATATTTCCATACTTTTCTTGCACTAGGCATTGTTGCTGCTATGTTGCTTACCTATTCAATTGCATTGCCTGTCATTGCCTCCCCTTGATGTACCTTCCTTTATCCTATGCTGCCTATTATATATATTATATTCAGCAGTGAGCCCTGCGCATTGTTAGTCAACTAGGATTAGATAGCGGGCCGTGATCACTCAGGGGAGAAAACGCGGATACAATGATTATAACTGCACAGGTACGGTACAATGCAGACATCGCCAAAGGTCCCTACCTAGGCTTTGCCGAGCCAGATCAAGTGTGAGCTATCGAGGAGTAATCCTTGTACTCCACTCGTTGCTGACTCTGTATAGCCGCCCTGGGGTCCTGAGCCACGGTTGTCCTTAAGGTAAGAAGTCGGGTGTAACAGCCCATCAGTGAGATTACTATTCATGTTGTAATTTTACTTTGTCCAATGGCTATGAAACTTGTTCGCATGCAAGATAATGCAATATTATGTGGTGATCTTGAATGCCATCCATGTTTCAACCCATTTGAATTTGATTTCAAATAAATTTTTGTGAGCAAAGAAGGGTGATTGGGCATTTGTTCCATTTGCATGTGAACTCCCCTAAGTTTCAAATTTGGCCTAGCCAAATTCTTCCCCCTCCCAAGCATTTCAAAAACCTTGCCCTCATTTTAGCCCTGCCAAAAAATGTGATTTGCTATTCAAAGTGAATTTGAATTCAATTTTGGCTCAACATTTTTTTCTCAAAATTGGCCCAAACCAATTTTGAAAAACTAGGAATTTTGCAAGGATTCCAAAACATATTTTTATTTGTTTTTCTATTTTGTCGTTTACTTTGGAATATTCTGGGAGTTTTTGTTAATTATTTAATTGGAAAACCTCGCTTGTTTGGTTTTTCTAGAGAAAAGGGGGAAACCAGGCTAGCCCAACAGACCCCCTTCTCTTTCCCCGCAGCCCAGCCGGCTCGTGCCAGCGAAACGATACGCGGGAGCCATCCGCGTCGTTGGATCCGGATCCAAGGGGCCACGGTGGCCGCCTTTCCACCGTGGACGGGGTCCCCTCCCCCTCCTCGCTCAGGGCCGGTGAGACCGTCAACGTCGATGGCGCCGACGTGGCTGGCGAGCCTCCCCTTTAAAACGAGAGCACCCGAGGGCTCCGGGAACCCTAGTTCCCTAGTTCCGCCTCCCAATTTCTCCCATCGCCACCTCCTTGACCGTGCCGCATCTCCCCTGTTCCGCAAAACCTCCAGTGAGCATCCGCGAAATTCGTCGCCTTCTCACGCCGGCTTCGAGCGTGCGCTTGTGCACGTCGTCCGCGTGCCATGTCTCATCGTTTCCGCCCCGCAGGTCCCACTAGGAGGTGCGGTCGCCCTCTCTTCGTCGGCCTCCGCCACGGCCGTCTTCTTCCCCGACGATGGCCACCTCCTCCTCCGCCTTCCTTTGACCTCGAGCGTGTGTCATTTCCTTTGGCATGCAATGGGAGGAATGTTTGCCTTATGTTGAGTTGTCTTACAACAATAGCTATCAGGCGAGTTTGCAGGCAACACCCTTTGAGGTGTTGTATGGTCGGAAGTGAAGGACACCTTTGAATCGGTCCGAGATAGGAGAGACACAGTTGTTCGGTCCAGATGTGGTCCAGGAGGCGGAGGACAAAGTGGAGATTGTCCGAGAGCACCTCAAGGCAGCACAGTCAAGGCAGAAGGCCTACTATGACAAAAGGCACCGAGGTGTAGCTTTCCAGGTTGGCGATTGGGCATACCTGAGAGTGTCTCCGTTGAGGGGAACTCACCGCTTTGGAATAAAGGGAAAGCTTGCCCCAAGATTTGTTGGCCCCTTCCGTATCCTGGAGACTAGGGGACCTCTCGCCTTTCGGCTTGAGCTTCCCGAGAGTCTATCAATGGTGCATGATGTGTTTCACGTGTCCCAGCTGAAGCACTGTTTCAATCAGCCAGAGCAGGCCGTTGACTTGGACGACATCCAGTTGAGTGCTGATCTTTCGTACTCAGAGCGTCCAGTTCGTCTTCTTGAGACTTCCGAGCGCAAGACGTGCAACTAGACCGTCAAGTTCATGAAGGTGATGTGGTCACATCATTCGGAGAAAGAGGCAACATAGGAGCATGAAGATCATCACCGTTCCGAGTATCCAGAGTTGTTTTACGCTTAGATCTCGGGACGAGATCCTGCATTGGTAGGGGACAGCTGTAACAGCCCATCAGTCAGATTACTATTCATGTTGTAATTTTACTTGGTCTAATGGCTATGAAACTTGTTCACATGCAAGATGATGTAATATTTATTATGTGGTGATCTTGAATGCCATCCATGTTTGAACCCATTTGAATTTGATTTCTAACAAATCCTTGTGAGCAAAGAAGGGTGATTGGAGTTTGTTCCATTTTCATGTGAACTCCCCTAAGCTTCAAATTTGGCCTAGCCAAATTCTTCCCTATCCCAAGCATTTCAAAACCTAGCCCTCATTTTAGCCCTCCAAAAAATGTGAGTTTCTATTCAAAGTGAATTTGAATTCAAAATTGTCTCAACATTTTTGTTGCTCAAAATTGGACCAAACCAATTTTGAAAAACCAGGAATATTGCAAGGATTCCAAAACATATTTTTATATGTTTTTCTCTTTTTTCTTTTGCTCTGGAATATTCTGGGAGTTGCTATAAATGACTTAATTGGAAAACCCCTCTTGTTTGATTTTTCTGGAGAAAATGGGGAAACCAGGCCCAGCCCAGCAGGCCCCCTTCTCTTTCCCCGCAGCCCTACTGGCCCGTGCCAGCAAAACGGTACGCGGGAGCCATCCGCGATGTGGGATCCTGATCCAAGGGGCCACGATGGCCGCCTTTCCACCGTGGACGGGTTCCCCTCCCCCTCCTCTCTCACGGCCGGCCAGACCGTCGACATCGACGGTGCCGACGTGGCTGGGGAGCCTCCCCCTTTAAAACGAGAACACCCGAGGGCTCTAGGAACCCTAGTTCCCCAGTTCCCCCTCCCAATTTCTTCCGCCGCCGCCTCCATGATCGTGTCGCATCTCCCCTGTTCTGCCATGTACTCTGGTGAGCAGCCGCGAAATTCGCCTCCTTCTCACGCCGGCTTCGAGAGTGCGCTTGTGCATGTCGTCCCCGTGTCATGTCTTATCGTTTCCGCCTCGCAGGTCCCCGCTAGGAGGTGCAGGTCGCCCTCTCGTCGTCGACCTCCGCCACGGGAGCCTTCCTCCATGACGCCGACTCCTTCGAATCCGTCCTCTCCTTCTCCTCCGAGCTCATGCTCATCCCCAACAACCCCTAGGTGAGCTGCTGCTACTCGTCCATCCTTCCCTCGTTGAGAGCGTAGGAGGTTCCTCGTGCAGCCTTAGGTCCCCGCCGCGTATGTCGTCGCCGTCGTGCCGTGCTCGGCCGCCGTTTCCGTGGCGTGTTCAGGCCGTGCGCGCGCATCACCTAGGACCCTGAAGAGCATAAGTATGGCAACCAAAGATCCGCCTTGGGATCAGATCGCATTCGAGGTCCCCGCGTCTGAATGTGTGCAGAGCGAGTTCAGGTGCAGCCGTGTTGTTGCCGGCGAGAAAAGGCACCTCCTTGGCCACCTTGCGGCGAGCCCCAGGCACCCACGTCAACGTGGATGTGACATCTTTCCATTCCAGGTCTTGGTAAAACCGGAGTGGCACTGTGGGCGACCCGAGGGTCTCTAGAACAGGCTGCCGGCGTCAGTTCTCTGAAGAATTGCAGGCTGTCGCCTGACGCCGTCGTGCTGTTCCCGGTTGACCGGAGACCTCGTTGAGACCCCTCCTGGTGCGGGAGATATGGCTACGTGTAACTGGTTGTTCCCTAGACAGGCCCCGCCGAGTGGTTTGGTCGACGGCGATGTGCAGGTGAAGCCAGCCATGCCGCAAGTTCTGTCGGCAAGTGGGTTCAGAAAAGTCTTAACCTTGCAGCTGCTGCTGGGGTTGCTACACTATGGCTATCGTGTGTTCTCTTTCAAACACACCATCCTAGACCAGTGGCAACCGAACAACGCAACGAGCGGTTGGTCGTGGGTTTGAATCCCTCGGGGGACATTTCCCCCAATCCTTTTTGGTATTTTTCCAGAGGCTTACAGGCGGGGCCCTTGGTCAGTGATTCATGCCACCGTGAGCTAGCTAGGCTCAGCCCAGTAGCATCCCTCGCAGTAGAAGCGTCACTAGGCTGGTTCAGCAGTTGGGCCAGATCTGGTCGAGGACAACCCAGAGGGGTTTTCCCCTTATTTTTTTTCTCTGCAATGCTTTTCTTTTTGTGGGATTTAAAAAATCCAAAAAATTGCAACTTTTGAATGCTTGCCCAAGTGCCAACATGTTGTACATAATTTTGGGGCAGAAAATTGCAAGGAATCCAATGGTGCTGCCCATTTTGTGTTTTGTGCAACACAAAATTGGTGATGTGTACTATTTTCACATGTGCCACCATTTTTTTTCCTTTTCAAATCTCTAGCTCATGTCAAATCTTTTCACCTTGTTGATCCTTTCTAACCAGACCTCCCCCATCATGTTGTTACATGATAGAATATATTTTCCTTCACATCAAGTTTTGCAACTTATGTATCTTCCTTTCACAACTTTGAGTTGTTGAAGCTTTGTCTGGTGTCAACTTGCGTCGACACCTTTCCGTCTCCGGAATCATTAGTTTATTTTAACGTTGTTATGCATTCGTTTATTCCTTCATGCTTATGCCATGTCATGTAACCCATGTCACCTTCACTTAAAACTTATAGTCATGACCAAGGCCATTAAATTAATAACTGCATATAGAGCATCGTTGACGTTTCATCACGATCTTCATTTAAACTTGACAAGCTAGGGCCAAACCATGCTATGAACTTGAACACGCGAACATGCTTGTGCATCTTTGATCCCGATGCTTATATGCGGTGTTCCTATTTGCCTGTACCATACGTTAGAGCCTGAGCTTGCCGAGGAGACTTACGTGGAGCTGTCCGACACTGAGCCTGAGGACCCTGCTACGTCTGCTCGCGTCGACTACATACCCAGGCAAGGGGGTTTATATATCATTCCTTATAGCTTTCAGCTCGCTTACCTAGCTGTATTTAGAACGGTTGTTTGATCCTACCACCATATACTTGTGCCTCTCAAATAAACCCAAACAACCATGCCCCTACCTTCTAGCAAAACCTTGTTTGGCTATGTAACTTGCTGATGTCTACACACGCTTCTATTTTTGTAGACTATGTTGGGCCTCCAAGTGCAGAGGTTTGTAGGACAGCAACAATTTCCCTCAAGTGGATGACCTAAGGTTTATCGAACTCAGGGAAGTAGAGGTTGAAGATGGTCTCTCTCAAGCAACCCTGCAATTAAGATACAAGAAGTATCTTGTGTCCCCAACACACCTAATACAACAAGGAGTTGTATAGGTGCAATAGTTCAGCGAAGAGATGGTAAAATATAGGTGATAGGTGTAGCAAAGCAAGGTAATATAAATCTGTAATAAAAAGTGCAGCAAGCAAACAAGTAGTAAAGTCAGCGCAAACGTTATTGCAATGGTGGAAACAAGGCCTAGGCTTCATACTTTCACTAGTGGAAACTACCAACAACATTAACATAGTCTAATCACATGATATTCCCCATAAAACATGCAATGGAGACGTACTCGGAGGTCATTCCTTTGTGGTCAAGAGAGGACGAGAATTGTGTAGGGCTACAAAAGCACACCTTAGAGTTCGTAGTTCTCATCTATGGATTTCCCAATGTCACCGCGGCTATCCAAAGAGAGTACCACAATCACCACAACATATCTAAAGGATAGTCAAAGACAAGAACCAAAAGACTCTCAATCTTCAATCCACACACAAAAGAGGAAATCACTCATAAAAATATTCTTCTAACCCATGTCCAATAGACCGCTGTCACCATGGTCTCGGGGATTATACTAGATAAGATCAAGTGAGTACATCAATCCAATACATAGAAGAAGGGGAAACATCATGGGACCATCCTAGATTAACATAGCCTATGATCACAATCAAGATCACATCATGGGAGAGAGAAGACCACATAGCTACTGGTAGAAACCTCAGTCCCGAGGAGGAACTACTCCCGCCTCATGGAGGGAGGAAGCAACGTCGATGGAGATGAATCCAGGGGCACTTCCCCGTCGCGGCAGGGTGCCGACACAAGAAATCTGGTCCCCCAAAGCTTGTCGGCGATGGCGGCGGAGATCTTAATTGCTTCTGGATAAAAGGGGTCTGGAATCAGGGTTTTCGCGTCACGAGTAAAAATAAGGGCCAAGGGGGGGGGCAGCTAGGGGGGCCACCAGGAGTCTAGGTGGCCTCTCGGCGCGGCCACCCCCTAGGCCGCGCCCACTGGCCGCCTAGGAACCATGTGGGGCCCCTCTGGCCCCCCTTCGGGCGTAAGGAAGCTTCTGGAATGCTGATTTTTTATATATTTTCCCCGGAATTTTCTGAGCACTTTTAATAATGGGAAAACCTGAAATACAAAAACAGCAGAAAACAGAAACTGACACTGGGGTGCACTGAGTTAATAGGTTAGTCCAAATATGATCAAAAGTGTATGAAAGTGTATCTAGAACATAGCAATATGACACAAAACATGCATGGAGCAAGCAGAAATTATAGATACGTTTTGGACGTATCAACATCCCCAAGCTTAATTCCTGCTCGTCCTCGAGTAGGTAAATGATAACAAGCATAATTTCTGTGGTGACATGCTACCAACCATATAAGAACTTTTAAGTAAAGCAATAAAGTCATGTAATCCAATTCAAGTCATAACAGACAAGAGTCTATATTAGCATTGAAACAAGCAACAGAAGAACATAAAGGTGCAAGAGCTCTCACTGTCCGTGACTCTTATGTCTCCAAATGGTGTTTGCGTGCAAGAAAGGGGATAGGGATTACGAGAGAAAAAGGTATTTTTTGTGTTGAGAACTCAATCTACTAAAGTTTCACACTTGGTCTTCTTTGGAATCTTATCTTGACCCATCCCCACACCACTAGCCAGGTACAAATAAAAATGATCCACTCCTTTTCGATATTTTGAGCACTCATGCAATGGATGAGCGTAAGCAAGAAAGTTGACACTTAGGATGGCAAAGGGAGAATATGGTGGAGGAGGAAGTCAAAAAGGTGAGAAGGGCTCACATCAATGAGGATAATCATAGGCAAGAGAAAGCCAAATGATAGATATGATGTGAGGAGTAGGGTTTGCCATGGAACGGATGCACATATGAGCTAAGGTATGCTCTCCAATGGAACTAGTGGGGTGCATCCAACTTGCTTGCTCAAGAAGACCTAGAGCTCATTTGAGGAGGCTCATCATTGGAATATACAAGCCAAGTTCTATAGTGTGAAGGTCCCCACATAGCTATATGCATGAATGATAATCTCTATGGAGTACAAGATATAAGAGGGAGTACGAGTGTGGATCTCTCAAAAGGAATAGTAGTGTGCCCCCTTCTCTCTTTTTATTTATTTTTCTCTTTTTTCTATTTTTTTGTATTTTTTGGTGGCCTCAATGGCTCTTTCTATTTCTCTCATTTGTCCTCTTTGGGATCTTTTAATTTTGTCCTGTTTGGGATCTTTTGATTTTGTTCTCTTTGGGATCTTTTCCTCACTTTAGGGGCAACACTCTATAAGTTACAAGAAGTATAGAAGATCTTTCACACTTTACAAAAGTACTCAAATCATAAAGAAGATGTAACTATCATGAAGTATGCAAATGTATGCCTCTGCCAGTCTAGAAGGATATGCAATGATACTAGCGCGTCATGTAGCAATGGATATTGCAAGGCCCAACTAGCATGCGGCTCATCGATCAAGCAAGTAGCAGGTATGACATGAAGATCAAGTCATGAGAAGGGGGATGTTGCATGGCAGTATATCTCGGAAAGGCTATGGAAATGCCTTGATAGGTAGGTATGGTGGCTGTTTTGAGGAAGGATATAAGGGGGTTTATGATGACAGAGCGTATCATGCCAAGGGTTTGGATGTACCGGCGAAGGTGGACGCCAACTCTCGGAGTCAGAAGAAAGCAATGCACGGCACAGGAGAGGCTAGAAAAATATGGGAAGGTGGAAGTGTCAACTTTTGAATACTCACATTAGTCCGAAGAACTCATGCACCTATTATCGGTAACTATCAATCTAATAAGGAGGTTTCACAAAGAGACAAGTACCCCGAGGAGGAGTGTATGGGGGTTTGGTTATCCTTGCGCATCCTCGACTCATGGTACGTGAGTGTACTATAATATTCGATCCCTCCAAAGAGTAGTGATCCATCAAGTAGCTAAAGTTCTCAACTAATTTGTAAGTTTTGAAAATAAACATGGATTTCCCAAAATATGACATCTATCACTAATAGGACAAAGCTATTGACACCAAAAGTACAAACATTACTCAAGATAATACCTCAAAACTATTGCAAGTTACTACTACAAAAGAATAGCAACCTCAATTACCTACTCCAAGTCAAGACACAAAACTCAGTGCAACAGGCAAACTCTCTAAACAAGATAAACATGAAAAGTCAAGAGAGTTCCAGCAACAAACTAAACAAAATCTCTTAAAAACATAAGCATGAAAACTAAGAGCTAAACATGGCGGTATCTATGAAAAAGATAAAGAACACACACAACAAAGATAAGCATGAAGAATCCTATATTGTATTCTAGATTTTGAAAGTGGAGCGTGTTTCTCTCCCACACAAAGAAAGCTGGGTTCTAACTTGTTATTAACATCAAGCAAAGCTAAAGAAAACTAAAAATAAAACCTAAGAGTGAGACGCTCCAAGCATAGCACATAACGCATGAAGTGATAAAAATATAGTGGAACGAAAGACGAACTGATAATTGTTGATGTAGAAGGGGATGCATGGGGGAATCCCCAAGCTCAGACGCTTGAGTCTCCTTGAATATTTCTTGGGGGTGCACGGGGGCATCCCCAAGCTTGAGCGTTTGACCCTCCTGAATCTTCTTTTATCATTTTCCCTCGCACACTTGAAAACTCCCTTCATACATAACTCATCATAATCTGATTAGCGAGGTTAGTACCCATAATAATATATTTTTTCTCTACTGGAAATAAGGATATTATTGAAGAGCTACTGTTTCTCAAGATCGCCAAAAAAATTTTGCAAAGAAAAAGCAAGCTTAAGGTTTGCAAGACGAAGAAAAGGCAAAACAGGACAGAATCTGTGAAAAACAGACCAGTAGGTAGTACAGAGTTTTTTGGGATACTTCCGCAACTCAAATCAAAAAATTCAGAACATACGAAAGTTCCGTGATTGTATAGAGCATGCTGTGTAAAAAATTCATGTCAAAAAGATGAACTGGGATTTTTCTATGGTTTTTCCCGTCACGAGGACAAAATCTGTTTTCTGGACAACATGTCACAACTTTCACTTCCCTTGTCATATGAGGCTATAAATGGCACAAAGCTTGAAAAGTAAAGATACAATGATGTTGCTACAGTAGTAGCAATCATCAAGACCACTAAAAACTAAAAGAACAAACTGAAAGTGAAGATAACAAGGGTTGTCTCCCTAGAGCTCTTTCTTTATTGCCATAAAGATAGGCTTTAAGACTTTAATGATGCTCTCGTAGGAATAAGAGTTGAAGAACAAAAGAGAGCATCAAGAAGAAAATACCAAACAAATTTAAGCCTAACATGCTTCCTATGCATAGGAATATTGCAATAGAATAATTCATTGAAGCACAAAGCAATAAGCACAGGAAGGCAAAACAAGTGCAGCTTCAAACCCTTCAACATAAAGAGAGGGAACTTGATATTATTGAAATATCTATAAGCACGTGTTCCCTTCTCATAATAAATTTCAGTGAGACCATGAATAAACTCAACAATATAAGTATCAATTAAAGCATTGTTACCATTATCCACATGAAAAAAGGTACTCTTACTCTCCACATAAGCGTAATCTTTCTAATTGGTAATAGTGGGAGCAGGAATATCATAAACAACTTGAACACTATAGATTAATTGTTTATTGGGAAGAAGGTGTTCAGTAAGGGAGTAATTCCCTCCATGATTATGACAAGTTTTATAAGGATAATTTATCCTTATGTCATAGATACCTTTACAATCACTGTAGATAGGAGTTATAACATCATCATAGTAGAGAAGAGCATTATCATTGCTAGCAACTATATTTGTAAACATGTTGTCTTTATTCTTACTAGCAAAAGAATTATCAATTATCACATCACTAATGGGTGAACGACTTGCAATCCTATCATCCCCAAGCTTAGAGATTTCCATATCATCATTTTCAGAGTTGGCGCCAAAATGATTTCAAGATCATAAGTAGCATTATCATCAGCTTCCCAATCACAATAAGTAACATGCACGTCATAATCAAAATCATCTTCAATAGTGCCTACGGACTTAACATCAGGATAATAATGAATGCAATCAAGCTCACCATCCTCCATAAATTTATGTCCGTTAGGATAAAAATTGATGCGAGGAATATGCTCAGGCCAGGTTGATACCCATTCTTCTTCCTCCTCCTCTTCTTATTCTTCTTCTTCACCTTAGGAGGGAGTGGTTGGAGATGAAGTTTCTCCATATATCCTGGTTTATCATTAGAAACAATAGGGGAAACTTGGGAGAAACTCTCCTTTTTATTAGTATACGAGACATTTTTATACTTTGGTAAAGTTCCCTCCTTTCTAATCTTACTTATGTAATCATTTTCATGGAAATTAACAATAAAATAGAGATGGCAATTTTGCAAAGTGTTGTTTATTCCTAAGGCATTAACATCTAGCCAAGAAGTCTTTTCTGATAACTCTTCACACATAAAAAATAACATAAGTTCATCATAAAGATCAGGGGTGATCATGTTATCACACAACTGGTTAACAGTTATGTTTTGAAAGTTCATGCATTGAAAATTAAAGTGACCCTCTATACCACAAAGTTCACAAGTAAAAGGATAAAGGTCACACAATTCTCTAGCAATTTCATTTAAATCTTTGACCCAAGTGATTGTTCTTTCATGCTTATGTTGCTTACAATACTTCTCTTCTTCAATCATAGGCCTTTCACAAGGTCTATGCACTCCACAAAAATTAACATGCTTATATAAAACTTCATTTTCAGGAATTGGATCATGCATGTTGCAATCATCATGAACAATTTTATTTTCTTTGAAAATCTCTTTAAAAGGTTCATGGTTCTTGATCCAATCCTCCTTAGGAATATTAATATGTGAAGCAAAATATTTGAGGAAATCAACAAGGAGTTGAGAATCAAGCCCAAACTTAGCACTAAACTTATTAAAACTTGCAGTTTCAACAAAGGACTTAATGCAATCATACTCATAAATTATACCTGACTCTTTACCTTTATCGATCTCCCAATCTTTAGTGTTGCATTGAATTCTTTCAAGGAGTTCCCATTTAGCATCAATATTTTCGTTTGTGAAAGAGCCCATAGAGGAAGCATCGAGCAAGTCTTTATCCTGTCGAGAGAGCCTTGCATAAAAATTAGTAATAATGATATCTTTGGGGAGCCCATGGTTAGGACATTTTAGCATTAAAGTTTTCAGTCTCCCCCAAGATTGAGCTATGCTCTCTCCGTCATGAGGTTAGAAATTATAAACATAGTTACTATTCTCATGAACTTCATGAAGAGGATAAAACTTGGAGTAAAAGAGAGACTGGATCTCTTCCCAATCCCGTAGGTGAGAATCATCTAGTAGCCTATAGCATTCTAATGATTTTCCTTTTAGTGACAAGGCAAATAATTTCTTCATGACTTCACCTCTTGTCAAACCTGAAATCTTAAACAACTCACAAAGTTCTGTAAGTTTCAACAAATGAATACTAGGATTTACTGTTCCATCATAACAATCATTCCTAATTATTTCAATTAACCCAAGTGGTATTTGGAATGGGATACATTCAGTAGGTGGAGGAGACTTCTCTACCACGGGTGTGGTAAAGCGGCCTTCCCCAAGCAACGAACTAAAAGTGCGGTTTTCCATAAACATAACTAGTGAAAATAAAAACAAGAAACGAAAAGATTTAATTGCAAGATCTAAAGATATACCTTCAAACACTTACTTCCCCGGCAATGGCGCCAGAAATAGCTTGATGTCTACACACGCTTCTATTCTTGTAGACTATGTTGGGCCTCCAAGCGCAGAGGTTTGTAGGACAGCAACAATTTCCCTCAAGTGGATGACATAAGGTTTATCGAACTCAGGGAAGTAGATGTTGAAGATGGTCTCTCTCAAGCAACCCTGCAATTAAGATACAAGAAGTCTCTTTTGTCCCCAACACACCTAATACAACTATGAGTTGTATAGGTGCACTAGTTCGGCGAAGAGATGGTAAAATATAGGTGATAGGTGTAGCAAAGCAAGGTAATATAAATATGTAATAAAAAGTGAAGCAAGCAAACAGGTAGTAAAGGTGAGCGCAAACGGTATTGCAATGGTGGAAACAAGGCCTAGGCTTCATACTTTCACTAGTGGCAACTCCCAACAACATTTCCATAGTCTAATCACATGATATTCCCCATAAAACATGCAATGGAGACGTACTCGAAGGTCATTCCCTTGTGGTAAAGATAGGACGAGAATTGTGTAGGGCTACAAAAGCACACCTCAGAGTTCGTAGTTCTCATCTATGGATTTCCCAATGTCACCGCGGCCATCCAAAGAGAGTACCACAATCACCACAACATATCTAAAGGATAGTCAAAGACAAGCACCAAGAGACTCTCAATCTTTAATCCACACACAAAAGAGGAAATCACTCATGAAAATATTCTTCTAACCCATATCCAATAAACCGTTGTCACCATGGTCTCGGGGATTATACTAGATAAGATCAAGTGAGTACATCAATCCAATATTTAGAAGAAGGGGAAACATCATGGGATCATCCTAGATTAACATAGCCTATGATCACAATCAAGATCACATCATGGGAGAGAGAGAAGACCACATAGCTACTGGTAGAAACCTCAGCCCCAAGGAGGAACTACTCCCGCATCATGGAGGGAGGAAGCAACATCGATGGAGATGAATCTGGGGGCACTTCCCCGTCCCGGCAGGGTTCCCACACAGGAATTATGGTCCCTCGAAGCTTGTCGGCGATGGCGGCGGAGATCGGAATTGCTTCTGGAGAAAAGGGGTCTGGAATCAGGGTTTTCGCGTCGCGAGTAAAAATAAGGGCCAATGGGGGCAGCCAGGGGGGCCACCAGGAGTCTAGGCGGCCTCCCGGCGCGGCCACCCCCTAGGCCGCGCCCACTGGCCGCCTAGGCACCAGGTGGGGCCGCTTTGGCCCCCCTTCGGGCGTAAGGAAACTTATGGAACGCTGATTTTTTATATATTTTTCCCGGGATTTTCTGAGCGCTTTTAATAATGGGAAAACCTGAAATACAAAAACAACAGAAAACAGGAACTGGCACTGGGGTGCACTGAGTTAATAGGTTAGTCCAAATATGATCAAAAGTGTATGAAAGTGTATCTAGAACATAGCAATATTACACAAAACATGCATGGAGCAAGCATAAATTATAGATACGTTTTGGACGTATCACTGGCTTTCTTAACCATTGCTTAGTATGTGTAGGACACCTTACCTGCTGCTTATACCCATTGCTGCTAGGATGGATTATCATGTTATTATCAGAAATTGGTTGATATTTATTAATATGATGTGAACTTATATTTTGACAAGGGATGAAAGACCGGGATATTCCCTCCAGGTGTTTTGTTTCATTCAAGTCACCTAGGATCCGAGTTTCGGGTATTGGTTCTTTGTTTGAGCGTGCATAACCGTGTGTGGGATTCTATGAGGTCCCCTTGTCTTACTTCCTAGCTTCAAATCGTGTGTGAGATTCTATGAGGTCCCCTTCTGTTGCCAGGGGAGACCCGGTTTCTCTTGTTGGTCCACCCCAGGGAACTAGGGGGTTGTCCACGTGGTTTGGGCAACTAACCCGACCTCGTCTAGACGGTAGAGACCGATTCGAGAGCGCGGCCGGCTTTTGAGTTGGATGTCGACTCACCGGGGCCACCCGGAACTGTGCGATATTAGTTAGAGGGACTCTGACGTTCCGGAGTTTCAGGCGCTTACCCAGCTGTAACAGCCCATGTGCAATAAATAGAAAACACCATGAGATTGTACTTTGTCTGTTGACTTGGTAACTTGGCATGATGCTAAAGATTGTAATTTCATGTGGTGGTTTAAATTTGCATTGGGATTGGAGCCCATCTGGTTTGATTGAGTTTGCTTCCAAAGTGGGTCAAGAAGGGTGTTTGAAGTATTTTCATTGTTGCATGCTTGCTCTCCTTGACCCCAAACTTGGCCTAGCCATATCCTTTGCTATGACAAGGGTTTTAAAAACCTCAAATCATTTTTGCCATCATCAAAAATATGGGCTCTAGTTCAAAGTGATTTTTGAATTCAAAAATGAGCTCACAATTTTGTTGTTGCCAAAATGCCCAAACCATTTTTGGAAATTGAGGAATAATGCAAGGTAAATTATACATATTTTATGTATTTTTCCTAGTTGTATTTAATCCAGAAAAACTCTGGACCCTTTCTGTTTTATTTAAATAGAAAATGGATCAGCAGCTCGTTTTTCTTTTCTTTTTCAACTTCCTGCTGGAAGCCCAGCCCACCTAGCCTCCTCTCCGCAGCCCACCTGGGCCTGTCCAGCGAAGCGGTACGCGGAGGCTACCGTGGCCTTTGGATCTCCATCCGAGCGACCTCCCCCTTCGTCTTTCCAGCGTGGCCGAGGTCCCGCCGAGCTCCCCTCTCACAACGGACGCCGGCATCGACGTCGATGCCCGCCAGCGTGGCCAGGAGGCCTCCCCTCCATATATCCCGAGCCCCAGATCTCTTCTGGAGCCCTAGGGTTCCAATCCTCCCTCCAATTTCTGTCGCCGCCACCTGGTTCATTCTCCTGGACCTCCCCTGTTCCGCCGGTGAGGAGTTCGAATTCGCCGCCGTCTTCCCGTGTTCGTGACCGCGCGACCTCCCGCGTCGTCCCCAGCATCTCACCGCTTCGTTCTCGTCGTGCAGGGGGAGCAGGGCACCTCGAGTCGGGCCCATTGAACGCTTGCTGCGGGACCTCGTCTTCCCCGACGACGGCTGTGTCCGCGGCTTCCTCTTCACGGAGCTCAGGGTCGCTTCCAGCAACCCCTAGGTGAGCCTTAGCGAGTCCCTTTTCCCTTGTAGCGCGCGGGCAAGTCGTCGAACCGTCGTGCTTTTCTGTTCCCCGCCATAGACGTCGCCACCTTGCAGTTCGTGGTCGCCGTGTTCGTGGCGTGCCTCGGACATACTCGTGCGTGTCCATAGCATGCTCCGCACACGCTCGTGACCTCCAAGAGGCCGTGTAGGGCTCATAGCCCCTACGGGTTTTCCCCGCGTCTGAAGTTGCAGAGCGTGCAGTGCGCCGCCGTGATCTTTCCGGCAGGAAAGCCACCCCCTTGGGGCGTTACGGTCCCAGATCTGGGCACCCACGTTGCCGTGGTACTTCCCTGCTTCGACTAGGCGTAGCAGGTGGACGGCTGCCAGCGCAAGTTCATCGGATTTGTCTCCGGCTCAGAGAGGTGCGCGAGGAAGCAGGTGTCTGAAGTAGTTGCCGCCGCCATGTTCAGAGGAGAGTGGCGAGTGGAGCAGTGCGTCGCCGCGGGCTTGGAGTATCGCAATCCGTAGCTGGATGTGCCATCTTTCGTTCCCCAGTGACCGCGGGGCCGCCGGTGTTGAAACGGTGAGGCGAGCTTCGCCGCAAGTGGTCGTCGTCGCCGGTTTTCTGAAGCTCAATACGGGGGTTGCATACCTCTTCTGTTTTCGTACCTGTTTCGGTTCAGAATCAAGAAGTAGCACAGTGGTAGTGTTCGAACGCAGCAGCGAGCAGGTCGTTGGTTCGAATCCCACGCGAGGCTTTGCCTCCCCCTTTTTTTGGATATTAAGCAGAGGCCGTCAAGCGGGCCCCTCATGTCAGTGAGGCTGCCCAAGTGGAAGTGGGCTGAGCCCATCAGTTGTTTTGGAGCTGGGCCTTTGCGCCCGAGGCCAGCCCATGTGGTTGCGCCCTCTGTTTTTTCTTTTCTTTTGGTTTCTTTTCCTTTTTCTATTTAAGTTCAAAATTGAGTTTGAATTCAAATTCAAACTGAATTTAAACCTTGGAGCTCTTTTACCTCAAATGGGGCATCCCGTATATGGTTTTGGGGTAGCTTGAGCTATTGACCATCATGGTGAGGTCCTTTTTGCATTTTTCCCCTCTGAATTTTTGGAGTGTGGCAATTTTGCAAATAAACCCACTTGTTTTGTCAAGTTTTGCCCAAATTCAAAAATGGCCATGCCATATATGATTTTTGGGTAGTCTCAACCAAGGAGTTGCATTGTGATAATGGTTTAACCATTTGAGCCTTTTCCAAAATGCATCTAGTGCAATTTTGCACTCAGCCCCTTGAAATTCATTTGAATTGCAACTGTGTTTGCAATTCTAGAGGATACCATATCATATATGGTTTAGGGGTAGATTTTTGCAAGGATTGCAATGGTGATGTCCTCATGATGTTTTGTGCAACTCATTGGGACAGGGTGTGACCACCTCATCCAGGATCAATCTGTCCCTTCCTTTCTTTGCATCATTACAATTTCAGTGCATGTTGGAAATGATGTTCTTTTAATCCTTTCAAGTTCGGTTTCATGTCATCTCCAATTCTTTTCTTCAAACCAGCAGCTAACATATTGTCTTTTGCAATGTGTCTGGATTCCAACTTTTGTTGCACCTTCCCTGTGTCAAATTCACCGACACTACTCCGTCTCCGGAATCGATGATTAGTTTTCACGTTGTTTGGTTTCTGTTAAATGCTTTGCTGATCATGCCATGTTGACATGCTACTTACACCAAAAATAAGGCTAAGACCAAAGCCATTTTTACGTAAATAAATTGCATATGAAGTTGTTGACGTGTCGTCACCACCTTCATTTAAATCTGACTAGATTGGGTCACATCATGTCAATTAAACTTGATCATACCATCCTTGCCTGTGCATTGTACCCGTTACTTACTTGTGTGCATTTTCCTTGTCGGTACCTTACGTTAGCACCTGAGACCGCCGAGGATACTTACGTGGAGATTTCCAACACCGAGCCCGGGGACCCTGCTGCGTCTACTTCGACAACCGATTACCCAGGCAAGGGGAAGATTCATACCATTAATTGATACCTTTCCGCCTACCTGCCTAGCTGTAGCCTAGAACGTTTGTTTGATCCTATCCACTTTGAATATGCCACCATCAAAAACCAAGCAGCCATGATCCCCACATCCCAGCAAAACATTGTATTGCTAAGTTACCGCTGCTCAGCCATTGCTTAGTATGAGTAGGAAAACTTGCTGCTTACCCTATGTTATGGTTTGGGATATCATGTTATTTAAAGAAGTTGGTTGATATTTATTATTATTATGATGTTAATTTATACTTGACGAAAGATGGGAGACCAGGCAATTCCCGCCAGGTGTTTTGTTCCATTTGAGTCACCTAGGTCCCGAGTTCCGGGTATTGTGTTTCTTGACGAGCGTGCCTAATCGTGTGTGGGATTCTATGGGGTCCCCTTGTCTTACCTACCTAGCTTCATACCGTTCTAGTGGTGGCCCGAGCTGATTTACTATTTTCAAATGTGTGTGTGCTTGGTTGGTACCCCAGCTGTTTTCGAAACAACCGGACCAACAGGGGCATAGTTCCTCTGGTTGGTCCACACTGGTGAGCTAGGTAAGTCCCCTGATCCATAGGTGAGACTAAACCCAACCTTAGCCATACGGAAGAGGCCGATCTGAGAGTTTGGCTGGCTTTTAGATTGGATGTCGACTCCCCGGGGGCCACCCGGAATTGTGTGTTGTTAGTTAGAGGGACTCTGACGTTCCGGAGTTTCAGGCGTTTACTTTGCCAAGTGGAAACCGGGCTTACATGCGAAGCCTATGATGGGCAGTTGGTACACCCCTGCAGGGTTAAATCTTTTCGAAAATCCATGCCCGCGGTTATGGACGACTTGAGACCTACTCCTTGTTCATAGAATAACATCAATTTGAACTTTAATTAAAACTTGCCTACCGTGTGAGTGCCTTGGTTGCTTTTCTTCGTCCAGGGGGACCAAAAGAAGATCCAGGTTGTGTTATGTTTGACGTAAGTAGGTGGATAGCAGACTTATGACGCGATGTCACGTGTATTTCTTGGATCTTACCTGTCGGGACCCGGGGTTAGCGTATGTAATTCCAGTCACGATGCAATCACATGGAGAGCCGAGAACCGTACCCACTTGTCTAAGCAGACAAGGCCAAGCACAGAACGTTCTCGATAAGCATCGAACGTGAAGGTCATCCCATTCAGGCCGGATGATCATCTGAGATGGGTCCTCATCGTCCGCTCACAAGTCTAGATGCTTATGGGTGGTCAATCCCATACTCATAGACAAGTCGCCTCAACCATGTTATCGATTGAATCCTAACTCTTACATATACGTACTCAAGCCCGATCACTTAGTCGGGGTCTAGGGCGGGCTCGATCATACAACAAAGTGTGCACGTGACAGAGTCACGAACAATCGCATCGCGATGCCCCAAGCTGCGCACAACTAAGGGCCACTTGGTGTATAAAAGACCGCCAGCCAGTTCACAACTAAGGTCTCGAAAACCCATACTAAGACATGCATGTTATAACCATACACGCAGCACACATGCCTAGTATGAACAACAGGTATCATCACATAACTCTACAAAGTACTCTTTATAGATATACACATAGAGCATACAAAGATCACATGTCTGTGATCACATTACATCATACGACGGAAGCAAATTAGGTCTGAGTACAGACAAGTTTAACAAATGACTTAGAGAAGCCTTGTAAACATACATGCCCTTCCACGAGGGACCAGACTGCTGTCCGGAACTATACTACCAAGGTCAACGTCGAGCTTCACGAAGGTGACTCCATCGGGGTCCGGTTTCTCATCTAAAACATAGAATAAGCAAACGTGAGTACAAAGTCGTACTCAGCAAGACTTACATCAGAACTACACTACTCATGCTCAAGTATCAAGGTAAAGGAGGTGGGGTTCAACATGCAGAAGTGCCAGCTTTGACTTGGCTAGTCCTGAACTACGAGTACCAGACTTGAGGTAAGAAGCGTACACGAGTCCACTACCAAGAAATCAATACACCACTATGGTTACTTCCTCGACTTCCCCACGAAGAAGCACACCATAGCACTCACGCTTATCTTGCGAGTTTTATAAGTATCCATTCAAGTTGTCTATGATCAAGTAAAGGTTTCCAAGTAGTCCATAACCGCGGACACGGCTATTCGAATAGTTCATTAACCCTGCAGGGGTGTACATCTTCACACGAGTGTCATCACTTATCGCCTCGTTCTTGTCACCCTTCAAGCGGGTGTCGGACGTGGATGAAACCAAGGCACTACCCTCACATCACCTTCTCTAATCCAGGAGTCGACTACCTGAGTTTGTCACCGCTCGAGAGTCCGGCCGAATCCACGAAACGGACTCAGATAATGTAAGGGACCGAGACACCACCTTTGACAGATGGTTTCACTGCCTCACAGGTCCACCCACATATCTATACATAAATCAAATGGAAAGCCCGAATCTAGTGTGACTCCTGGACCGGATCGGGTACGTAAAGAGGCCAAACGGGGCTCCCATAAAACCCTACATGTGGTCATACTCTTTGTCTTGGATCACAAAACAGGAACTCGGGGCCTAGGGCAGTGTTCAACGAGAAAACCCACTGTGTACTCCTACACAGCCTCTCATCGTTCACCTTTGTTTAGGGTGGATTCACCAACACGTTAACATCAGTACCACTGTGTTCATTCCATCCCGACTCACAAACATAACATCCTCATTGTATCACTAAGCAGCAAAAGCATTAACAGTTGTAGGGGCCACATGCTCATCAATCAACTCCTAAATCTGCTAGGATTGTGGTTTGCTTAATACGGTGGCAAAATGATAGGTCATGCATCGGAATGGGTTCAACTATGCGAAAGAACGTGTCTCGATGATCTTCTAAACATGCATAAGCGAGACTGAGAGGGAAGTATGATTTTATAGACATGATCAATGGGGTTTGCTTGCCTTGCTGACGAGGTTCAGTATCGGGGTCTTCAACGAAGGGGGTGGCCTCCGGTTCCAGTTGCACGTCTATCGAGCAAACAATCAAACAAGGAATAAATATAATTGCAATGCTCAAGCACATGAATAAGATTGCAATGGTGATGTTCATGGTTGTAATGTGGGTACAATTCCATTTAAAAGAAGTGGAATGCAAAATCATTTGCAAATTCAGTCCAATTTTGAATTTAAAAGAACTCCATATGCATGTTTGCTACTGTTCACCCATTTTAAAATTGTCAAACATAGAAACAAAGTGCATATTATTAATCCTTGCATTTTTCTGATAATTTTTCATAAATTATTTATTAAATTTCGAGTTAGTATGAATTTTCTATGAATTTCCAAATTTTAAATGATTTTCTGGATTATTTTAATTCTCTGGAAAATGGTTTATTGCATCAGCATGACATCATGCTGACGTCAGGGGTGCTGACTGGTCAAACTGACGCCTGGGACCCACCTGTCATTGTCTCTGTTGTTAACTCTGTTTTAATTAAAAATTGAAAGGGATTAGGGGGCCCATGGCCCACTTGTCTGTGACCCATGGGGTTAACTAACTAGGGGTTTAGCCCCTAATGACTGTGCCATGTCGGCACGGCTGGCGGTTAGCCGCCGGTGGCCTCTGGGGGCGGCGGAGCCCACTGGAGAAGGCGGCTCCGGCCACGGAAGCGCGTGTGGAAGGCACAGGCCTATGCCTCGTGCTCTCCCGCATCGAGGGGTGCCAGTGGGGGGGTCTCGGGGAGGCTTGTAGCCCCGTCGGCGACAGAAGTGAGCGGCGGCCGTGGACTGACCTCGCCGGAATCCTGAACCCGACCACGAGAGAGGGCAAGGGAGGGGGCGTTCGGCGGTGTAGCTCACCCTGATGCAGACGCAGGTGTCGACGAAGGCGGAGGAGCTCCGTAGCTAGCGAATTCCGGCGATGGAGATCTCGGCGGCCGGCGGGAAGGCGTTGACCCTGGCGTCGCTGATGGAGCTGTTCAGGCTTGATTGAAGGTGCAGACCGTCGTAGCCGTCCACGGCGGAGGCGTTGGACAAGTTGGTGCGTCCCGTGCAGCTAAGTGGCCACGGTGGCACACGCACGACGACGACGGGAAGCTCTCGGGCGCGGCGAGATTCGCACAGGAGAGAAGAAGAGATGAACCGCAGCTAGGGGAAGAAGAGGGCGGGGATTGTGGAGCTCTCCGTGGCGCGCGGACGGGGACAGAGGAGGCCTAGAAGGCTTGGCAGCCGCGGGCATGCTCGCCACGGCGGCGAGCTGCCTGCTCTGGCTCCGGGCGGGGAAGACGACAAGGGGAGGAGAGGTGGGCTAGGCCGGCCAGGTGAGTTGGGCCCGAGGCCTAAGGGGGTGGGCTGGGATTCTTTTTCCTTTTTCCTTCTTTTTGCTTTCTGTTTTCTATTTTCTGCTATTTTGTTTTGCCTAGAATTAAATAGCTAGGCATTTTAGTAAAATGCCCAAACATTTTTATAAATCCTAGGTGACCAGTAGAAAGTCACTTGTAGAATTTGAGCATTTTTGAAATTCAAAACATTTGAATTCCAATTCAAATAGGGGTAAACTTTAATTTCCAGAGCACTGTTTGAAATTTAGAAAATTCCATGAGTATGGGAAAATACCCAAACCACTTTTAAAATGATCAGCATCATTTATAGGAATTTTCCAAATATTCAAAAGATTTTTGGAAAAAGATTTTTATCTGGCTATTTAAAATAATTTCTCAGGGCTTTCTTTTCCCCATTTTGAATTTCATTTGGAATTTTTGCATGATGCAAAGGGATCAAGCAAACCCTAGCACTTACCCTAGTTGGGGTTCTGACAACTCGCCGCCACTCAAAAGAATCTCGTCCCGAGATTCAGAAGTCGTCGGGAGGAAGGTGGGGTACTCGGCACGGAGGCGGTCCTCTCTTTCCCACGTAGCTTCTTTCTCGGAGTGATGTGACCATTGCACTTTCAGGAACTTGATCTTCTGACGACGAGTGACACGCTCTGCGGAATCAAGAATACGAACAGGGTACTCTCGATAAGAAAGGTCATCTTAGAGATCAAGCGTTTCATGGTCGACTTCGCGGATGGGGTCCTTGAAGCAACGCCTGAGTTGTGACACATGGAATACATCATGTACTCGGGAAAGGTGAGGAGGTAGTTCAAGCTGGTAGGCAACTTCTCCACATTTAGCGAGAATGCGGAAAGGTCCGATGTAACGTGGGGCCAACTTGCCTTTGATACCGAATCTTTGGGTTCCCTTCAGAGGAGTAACCCGAAGGTAAGCCTTCTCATCCAGATTGTAGCTCTCCTCTCTATGATGACGATCATAGTAGCTTTTCTGACGAGACTGAGCGGCTTTCAATCGATCACGAACAATGCGAACTTGCTCTTCTGCTTGCTTGATCATATCCGGTCCAAAGAGTTGTCTTTCACCGGTTTCTGACCAGTTTAGGGGTGTTCGACATCGTCGGCCATATAGGAATTCAAAGGGAGCCATGTTCAGACTAGATTGATAGCTATTGTTATAAGCAAATTCGGCAAATGGAAGAGATTTCTCCCAATTCTTTCCGAAAGAGATAACACAAGCTCTGAGCATGTCTTCCAAGATTTGATTAACCCTTTCAACTTGACCGCTAGATTGAGGGTGGAAAGCTGTACTAAAGGAGAGATGAGTTCCCATAGCATTTTGAAAACTTTCCCAAAATCTAGAGGTGAAAAGGCTACCACGATCAGAATTGATCACCAAAGGAACACCGTGAAGAGACACGATTCTAGAGACGTACAAGTCCGCTAACTAACTAGCAGTTATAGACTCGCGAACAGGAAGAAAGTGAGCAACTTTTGAAAGTCTATCAATGACCACGAAGATGGCATCATTTCCTTTCTGGGTTTTTGGAAAGCCGGTGATGAAGTCCATACCGACCTTGTCCCATTTCCACTCGGGAATAGACAATGGTTGAAGAGTGCCAGCAGGTCTTTGGTGTTCTGCCTTAACGCGACGACAAACATCACATTCGGCAACAAATTGTGCAATGTCTCTCTTCATCCAGTTCCACCAAAATCTCTGGCGTAGATCTCGGTAAATTTTTGTGCTACCGGGATAAATTGAGAGGGGAGTGTCATGAGCTTCCTTAAGGATCAGCTTCTTTTGGTCTTCATTCTCAGGAACTACTAAACGATTTTCAAAGAATATCGTTCCTTGATCATTTGCAGAGAAACATTTAGAAACTCCGCTAGCAATGTTCTGCTTGATCTCTTGAATACTACTATCTTGTTTCTGGGCGGCTATGATTTCATCCTCAAGGGTTGGTTTCGCCACCAAGTTGAAAAGAGATCCACGAGGAACTATCTCAAGATTGAGCTTGCGAAATTCCTCATGAAGAAGTGGTTGATACTGTTGTAACATGAGGTTGTTACAATACGACTTACGACTTAGTGCATCAGCCATGACATTGGCTTTGCCTGGGGTGTAAGAAATTCCTAAGTCATAATCTTTTATCAACTCTATCCAGCGTCTTTGCCTGAGGTTAAGATCTGGCTGGGTGAATATGTATTTGAGGCTTTGGTGATCGGAATATATTTCACAACGATTACCAAGGAGGTAATGTCGCCAAGTCTTCAGGGCATGAACTACGGCAGCGAGTTCAAGATCATGGGTAGGATAGTTCTCTTCATGTGGCCGCAACAGGCGTGAAGCATAAGCTACCACATGTCTATCTTGCATAAGTATGCATTCTAACCCTTGTCGTGAAGCATCACAATAGATCTCGAAATCCCTTTTGGTGTCTGGAGGTGCAAGTACGGGTGCAGAAGTCAATCTTCTTTTTAGCTCTTGAAAGCTTTCCTCGCACTTGGGGGTCCATTGGAATTTCTTATCTTTCTTGAGGAGTTCAGTAAGAGGCTTTGCAACTTTGGAGAAGTTCTCAACGAAGCGGCGACAATAGCTTGCTAGGCCGAGAAAACTCCTAACTTGCTTAACCGATTCAGGTGGAGTCCAGTCGAGGACGGCCTGAACTCTCTCGGGATTGACTGCAACACCTTTCGCAGAAATCACGTGGCCTAATTAGGTCACTTCTGGTAGCCAAAATTCACACTTGGAGAACTTGGCGTAAAGGCGGTGCTCTCTAAGTTTCATCAATACCAACCTAAGATGTTCTGCGTGCTCTTCTTCGTTCTTCAAGTAGATGAGAATGTCATCAAGATAAACCACAAAAAATTTATCTAAGTACTCCATGAAGATCGAGTTCATCAAGCGCGAGAATGTGGCGGGGGCATTGGTTAAACCAAAGGACATGACGGTATACTCGTAAAGACCATAACGAGTAGTGAAAGCCCTTTTTAGAATGTCCTCGTCTCGGATTTTGATTTGATGATAGCCTAATCTCAAATCCATCTTGGAGAAGACAGAGGATCCAGCAAGTTGATCATAAAGATCATTGATCCTGGGCAGTGGGTACTTGTTCTTTATCGTCGCTAGATTTAGCGGGCAATAGTCTACACACATCCTTTCTGTTCCATCTTTCTTCGTTACGAACAGAACGGGGCAACCCCATGGCGTTGAGCTAGGGCGGATGAAGCCTTTTTCCAACGAAGCATCAAGTTGGGTTTTTAGCTCAGCTAACTCATGTGGGGCCATTCTATATGGGCGTCTGGAAATTGGGGTTGTGCCTGGTATAAGATCCACTATGAATTCTACACATATGTCGGGTGGCATTCCCGGTAGCTCTTCAGGAAAGACATCCAGGAAGTCACGAACCACCGGAACATCTTCAAGGTCAGGAAGGGGAAGCACATTCAAAGTATGCATCTGGATTTTAGAGTTGGGTGATGTGTAGTCAATGATCTGGCCTGAAGGATGGGTGAGTTTAACTGATTTGGCTTTACAATCAAGGAAAGCATTCTGCCTTGATAACCAATCCATTCCTAGGATGACATCAATGTCCGAAGACTTGAGGGCTATAAGAGAAGCAAGGAATACTAAACCCTCAATTTCAATTTGATTACCATGGATTAGTCTATTAGTTTGCCATTTGGAACCAGGAGTTTGAATGATCATTGGAGAAAACATTTCTTCAAAGGGGAACTCATGACGAAGTGCATAACTCTCCGACATGAATGAATGAGAAGCTCCTGGATTGAAAAGAACGGAGGCGGTAACATGATTGACTGGGAGTGTACCAAGAATGACGTCAGAAGCAGCAGTGGTTTCCTCAACTGAGATTTGGTTCACACATCCACTACTTATGGCTGAAAGCTTTGCTGGGATGGTCTTGGTGGTGGATTTCTTTGGAGGCTTGGGTCGAGAATGACGTGGTGCCATCAAGACCTGAGGGCATTGACGATAGTAATGGCCTGGAAGACCACACTTAAAGCATACCCTTTCTGAATAGCTGGGAGTGGGATTACTTGGTTGCACACCATCATTCCGGGGTGGAATAATGTGTTGGGGTGGATGGCATATATTCGGTGGTGGCCTCTGAAGAAGGTTTTGAGGTATGGCACGGGTTGGAATCCAAATTCGGCGTTTCTGAGGGGCTGAACTTGAAGAAGGAGCAAGCTCAAGAGCATGCTTGCGGGACTCTTCGAAAATTTCATTTCCATGCTCAGCTCTGAAGGATCTGTTGACTAAATCCTCAAAGGTGGCAAATTCGATGAGGTTGAGATCATGACGAAGGATAGGGCTAATTCCCTTATGGAACCTCTCCTGCTTTCTGGCATCGGTGGTGATCTCATCTTGGGCATAACGAACAAGACGGTTGAACTCTCTCACATACTCGTGAATGGACATCTCTCCTTGAGTCAGATTGCAGAACTCTTCCTTCTTGCGCTCCATTAACTAATCTAGAAGGTGGTACCCTCGAAAGGCAACACAGAACTCTTGCCAAGTCACTAGGTGACCATCAGGCTGCATCGCAACATAGTTCTCCCACCATTCAGCAGCAGCACCTTCCAAAAAGTATGTCGCGAATATAACTCGATCATCGGGAGCAACATGTGCAGTATCAAGCTTACGCTCGATGGAACGGAGCCAATCATCAGCTTCAAGGGGCTCAGAAGAACATCGGAATACCGGTGGCTTGAGGAGGATGAAGTCCTGAATGCTCACAACCACATTGCAATGACGTGAGGTATTCTGCTCGATGAGCTCCAGAAGACGTGTTTGGTCACGTTGATTCTTCTCAGCTTCCATCATGATTTCCGCCGCAAAAGGCGGTGGTAGAGGTTCATCATCATTTCGATTCCGCACACGGTCTCGATTCCGACGAACAGCACTACGAGTTCCACCTGACATCCTGTGTGATAAAATCAACAATCAGAACAGGTTGTATGATGGAATCAAAGACAAGAAGGACATGATGAAGGCGGAAAGATTATAATGCGAAGGCAATGATTCACAGAAACTCGGAATAAATCCGACAGCATAACGGCTACACCGGGATGGAAAACAAGACAACCTCGAGGAGATTGGACAGAACTTCCTCAAGGAACTCAAAACATGAAGACCCTGGACGACCACAACAATCCTACGGCTACAAGGAAGCACTCAACGAGGTGTTCTAGTAAGACATAGATGAGCCTAGTCCTATCTTCCCTAGAATAAGATAAGGATGACTCAGAACTCAGATCGATGAGGGTAAGGAGAAAAAAGAAGTCTTACGTTGTTCCCTTATACCCAGAGTAACTATATAACTATAGAATGCTAGACTCGACTTCGACCAAGGGTTTGATAAGCCTACAGACAGTCCTGCTCTGATACCAAGTCTGTCGGGACCCGGGGTTAGCGTATGTAATTCCAGTCACGATGCAATCACATGGAGAGCCGAGAACCGTACCCACTTGTCTAAGCAGACAAGGCCAAGCACAGAAAGTTCTCGGTAAGCATCGAACGTGAGGGGCATCCCATTCAGGCCGGATGATCATCTGAGATGGGTCCTCATCGTCCGCTCACAAGTCTAGATGCTTATGGGTGGTGAATCCCATACTCATAGACAAGTCGCCTCAACCATGTTATCGATTGAATCCTAACTCTTACATATACGTACTCCAGCCAGATCACTTAGTCGGGGTCTAGGGCGGGCTCGATCATACAACAAAGTGTGCACGTGACAGAGTCACGAACAATCGCATCGCGATGCCCCAAGCTGCGCACATCTAAAGGCCACTTGGTGTATAAAAGACCGCCAGCCAGATCACAACTAAGGTCTCGAAAACCCATACTCTACAAAGTACTCTTTATAGATATACACATAGAGCATACAAAGATCACATGTCTGTGATCACATTACATCATACAACAGAAGCAAATTAGGTCTGAGTACAGACAAGTTTAACAAATGGCTTAGAGAAGCCTTGTAAACATACATGCCCTTCCACGAGGGACCAGACTGCTGTCTGGAACTATACTACCAAGGTCAACGTCGAGCTTCACGAAGGTGACTCCATCGGGGTCCGGTTTCTCATCTAAAACATAGAATAAGCAAACGTGAGTACAAAGTCGTACTCAGCAAGACTTACATCAGAAGTACACTACTCATGCTCAAGTATCAAGGTAAAGGAGGTGGGGTTCAACATGCATAAGTGCCAGCTTTGACTTGGCTAGTCCAGAACTACGAGTACCAGACTTGAGGTAAGAAGCGTACACGAGTCCACTACCAAGTCTCCAATCAATACACCACTATGGTTACTTCCTCGACTTCCCCACAAAGAAGCACACCATAGCACTCACGCTTATCTTGCGAGTTTTATAAGTATCCATTCAAGTTGTCTATGATCAAGTAAAGGTTTCCAAGTAGTCCATAACCGCGGACACGGCTATTCGAATAGTTCATTAACCCTGCAGGGGTGTACATTTTCACACGCGTGTCATCACTTATCGCCTCGTTCTTGTCACCCTTCAAGCGGGTGTCGGACGTGGATGAAACCAAGGCACTACCCTCACATCACCTTCTCTAATCCAGGAGTCGACTAACTGAGTTTGTCACCGCTCGAGAGTCCGGCCGGATCCACGAAACGGACTCAGATAATGTAAGGGACCGAGACACCACCTTTGACAGATGGTTTCACTGCCTCACAGGTCCACCCACATATCTATACATAAATCAAATGGAAAGCCCGAATCTAGTGTGACTCCTGGACCGGATCGGGTACGTAAAGAGGCCAAACGGGGCTACCATAAAACCCTACATGTGGTCATACTCTTTTTCTTGGATCACAAAACAGGAACTCGGGGCCTAGGGCAGTGTTCAACGAGAAAACCCACTGTGTACTCCTACACAGCCTCTCATCGTTCACCTTTGTTTAGGGTGGATTCACCAACACGTTAACATCAGCACCACTGTGTTCATTCCATCCCGACTCACAAACATAACATCCTCATTGTATCACTAAGCAGCAAAAGCAGTAACATTTGTAGGGGCCACATGCTCATCAATCAACTCCTAAATCTGCTAAGATTGTGGTTTGCTTAATACGGTGGAAAAATGATAGGTCATGCATCGGAATGGGTTCAACTATGCGAAAGAACGTGTCTCGATGATCTTCTAAACATGCATAAGCGAGACTGAGAGGGAAGTAGGATTTTATAGACATGATCAATGGGGTTTGCTTGCCATGCTGACGATGTTCAGTATCGGGGTCTTCAACGAAGGGGGTGGCCTCCGGTTCCAGTTGCACGTCTATCGAGCAAACAATCAAACAAGAAATAAATATAATTGCAATGCTCAAGCACATGAATAAGATTGCAATGGTGATTTTCATGGTTGCAATGTGGGTACAATTCCATTTAAAAGAAGTGGAATGCAAAATCATTTGCAACTTCACTCCAATTTTGAATTTAAAAGAACTCCATATGCATGTTTGCTACTGTTCACCCATTTTAAAATGGTCAAACATAGAAACAAAGTGCATATTATTAATCCTTGCATTTTTCTGATAATTTTTCATATATTATTTATTAAATTTGGAGTTAGTATGAATTTTCTATGAATTTCCAAAGTTTAAATGATTTTCTGGATTATTTTAATTCTCTGGAAAATGGTTTATTGCATCAGCATGACATCATGCTGACGTCAGGGGTGCTGACTGGTCAAACTGACGCCTGGGACCCACCTGTCATTGTCTCTGTGGTTAACTCTGTTTTAATTAAAAATTGACAGGGGATTAGGGGGCCCAAGGCCCACTTGTCTGTGACCGATGGGGTTAACTAACTAGGGGTTTAGCCCCTAATGACCGTGCCACGTCGGCACGGCCGGCGGTTAGCCGCCGGTGGCCTCTGGGGGCGGCGGAGCCCACTGGAGAAGGCGGCTCCGGCCACGGAAGCGCGTGTGGAAGGCACATGCCTGTGCCTCGTGCTCTCCCGCATCGAGGGGTGCCAGTGGGGGGTCTCGGGGAGGCTTGTAGCCCCGTCAGCGACAGAAGTGAGCGGCGGCCGTGGACTGACCTCGCCGAAATCTCGAACCCGACCACGAGAGAGAGCAAGGGAGGGGGCGTTCGACGGTGTAGCTCACCCTGATGCAGACGCAGGTGTCGACGAAGGCGGAGGAGCTCCGTAGCTAGCGAATTCCGGCGATGGAGATCTCGGCGGCCGGCAGGAAGGCGTTGACCCTGGCGTCGCTGATGGAGCCGTTCAGGCTTGATTGAAGGTGCAGACCGTCGTAGCCGTCCACGGCGGAGGCGTTGGACAAGTTGGTGCGTCCCGTGCAGCTAAGTGGCCACGGTGGCACACGCACGATGGCGACGGGAAGCTCTCGGGCGCGGCGAGATTCGCATAGGAGAGAAGAAGAGATGAACCGCAACTAGGGGAAGAAGAGGGCGGGGATTGTGGAGCTCTCCGTGGCGCGCGGACGGGGGCAGAGGAGGCCTAGAAGGCTCGGCAGCCGCGGGCATGCTCGCCACGGCAGCGAGCTGCCTGCTCTGGCTCCGGGCGGGGAAGACGACAAGGGGAGGAGAGGTGGGCTAGGCCGGCTAGGTGAGTTGGGCCCGAGGCCTATGGGGGTGGGCTGGGATTCTTTTTCCTTTTTCCTTCTTTTTGCTTTCTGTTTTCTATTTTCTGCTATTTTGTTTTGCCTAGAATTAAATAGCTAGGCATTTTAGTAAAATGCCCAAACATTTTTATAAATCCTAGGTGACCGGTAGAAAGTCACTTGTAGAATTTGAGAATTTTTGAAATTCAAAACATTTGAATTCCAATTCAAATAGGGGTAAACTTTAATTTCCAGAGCACTGTTTGAAATTTAGAAAATTCCATGAGTATGGGAAAATACCCAAACCACTTTTAAAATGATCAGCATCATTTATAGGAATTTTCCAAATATTCAAAAGATTTTTGGAAAAAGATTTTTATCTGGCTATTTAAAATAATTTCTCAGGGCTTTCTTTTCCCCATTTTGAATTTCATTTGGAATTTTTGAATGATGCAAAGGGATCAAACAAACCCTAGCACTTACCCTAGTTGGGGTTCTGACATTACCCCTACTCTAATAGAACGATAGCCACCATATATGCTAGTGCGGCTGCAACCTTACCTTTACTTGTCTTACCGTAGGAAGTCAGTTATCCTGTAATGGTATAATCTCACCCCTATTTTCCTTTTGTGCTTTTACTGTTTTGCCTGATCGGCCGCTGCAGTGGAGTACTACCTCGACCCGAGCACTGGACGATACTTCGTGGAGGTGCCCCCAAAGGATGACGATGAGACCGACATCGTTCAGTAGATCCTACAGTTGGGCTTCGACAATCTGTGGGTGGACTCTTTATGTGCAGCCCTCTCTAGGGAAATTTGGATTTTGACCGTACTCGGTCGTGTTTGTCTTCCGCTTGTTGCATGATATTCTGTTGGGTCCATGGACCTCTGAGATGATGTAATAATTCCAGTGGCGATGTATGCCCTGGATTCTATATATTTATGTCTTAGTTTAAGTTCTTTGTTCATATACCTGTTGTCGAGAATCCGGCAGCGACACGATTGCGAGTGTCGTGAGTCGGTGGATCTTTATGCGCTATGATACAAATGCATAAATGCTTAGTAGCGGACGTAAGACTCGCGGGTATGCTAGATACTCACCCTTGCTTTATTTTCCCCCTTTTTTTATATACCCGACCGGTTGCTACCATCAGACATTGGAGCCCAGGAGCAGGAGTTTCCAGTAGGAGCCTACTACGACGTTGAGTTCCCCGTTGACCAGATGTAGTTCGGTAGATCCCAGGCTGGAGGCCTCGCTTTTTCGATATGTATCTCTGATGTTATTTGTGCTAGCCTTCTTAAGGAAAAACTTGACTAACTATGTCTGTACTCAGATATTATGATTGTATAACTTATGTATTCGGATCCTCGTGATCCCTGGTTTGTAACTGAAAGATTTATCTTATTTGTGTCTAGTGTTGTGTTGTGATATTCTCACCGTGGAACCCTGATTTCGGTCGTGTACCCTGCATGTATGATTACTGTACACGACTTGATTTTCTGGGCATCACAACGATGATGAACATGTGCCTAAACTGAAATTGAATCTTAAGCCATTTTAGGGTAGATACATTCCTGATGCTTATCTTACTTGGGAGTTAGAAACTGAACAACGCTTTACATGTTTACAATATCATGAGAATAGACGTGTTACTGTTGTTGTTTGTGAATTCATGGGGTTTGCATCTATTTGGTGGTCTGAACATTGTAGATTGCATGCTACTAATATTCCAACTACTTGGGCTGCTTTAAAAGTTGCTATGCGTAATCGTTGGGTTCCTCCTTATTATCAACGTGAATTTCTACAAAAAGTAGAATGTTTGAGACAGGGAAAAAATTCTGTAGAGGAATATTATCAGGAATTACAAACTGGATTTATTAGATGTGGCCTAGTAGAGCATAATGAAGCGATGCTTGCACGTTTTATGGGTGGCTTAAACAAGGAGATACAAACTATTCTGTAATACAAGGACTATACTACTATCCCTCATTTGTTTCATCTTTCTTGTAAAGCTGAACGTGAAGTGCAGGATCTAAAGGCCGCTACGAGAACTAACTATTCTGCAGGATGAAATACATCATGGACATCGCGTGGGCCTTCTACATCCACACGTCCTGCTGCACCACCACCTACTTCAGCCGCTAATTTGTACAGGGATCCACCAAAACAGCCACCGCAACCATTCAAGGGTACACGGAGTGGTCCAGTGGCGAGTTCTTCATCATCCATGGCATCCACAGGGCAAACATGAGATCGTGATATTATATGTCGCATGTGCCAAGGCGGAGGTCACTTCGCAAAAGACTGTCCCTCCAAGCGTGTGATGACTAGTACGACGGATGGTGGGTATGACTCAGTGAGAGACTACGATGAGGAGACTTTAGTACTCATTGTTAATGAGGAACATGGTGCCCATGATGCTCCTCATGATGTAGATTAGATGGCTGATGATGCGGATAAATATGCTAGTTTGGTTGCTTAACGTGTGTTAAGTGTGAAGGTAACGAAGGCCGAGCAAAACCAGAGGCATAATTTGTTCCACACAAAGGGAGTGGTGAATGAATGTTCAGTTCGCATCATTATTGATGGAGGGAGTTGCAACAACTTGGCTAGAATGGAGTTGGTGGAGAAGCAATCTCTCACCACAAGACCACACCCTCATCCGTACTATATTTAGTGGTTTAACAATAGTGGTAAGATTAAGGTAACACGTTGTGTTCGTGCGCAATTTATAATTGCTGCATATGCTGATTATGTTGATTGTGATGTGGTGCCCATGAAAGCATGCTCTCTTTTACTTGGTAGACCATGGAAATTTGATATAAATGTTGTACACCATGGTAGGACAAATCATTTTACTCTGGTTCATCAAGATAAAAATATTTCTTTACTTCCTATGTCTCCCAAACAAATTGTGAAAGATGATCTTGCTAGAGCTAGTAAAGCTAAACAGGAGAAAAAAGAGAGTGAAAATGAGATAGCAGCTCGAGAATTTGAGCAACAACATAAGACTAATAGAAAATCTTCACCTGCTGTTTCTAATGAAATTAAACTGACTAGTCCAACTTTGCTTGCTACTAAGGTTGATATTTTGGATTTGGATGTTAGTCAATATGTGTGCTATGCTTTTGTGTGCAAAGAATCTTTGTTTTCATTTCAGGAATTATCTCCTTCTTTGCCTCCAGTTGTCACTGACCTTTTGCAAGAGTTTATTGACGTCTTTCCGCAAGACGTGCCACCGGGATTCCGGAGGAGACGAAGGAGATTCAACGTCAAGTACAAGAGCTACTCAACAAAGGTTATATACGTGTATCCCTTAGTCCTTATGTTGTTCCTGTTATATTAGTGCCAACAAAAGGATGGAACATGGCGTATGTGTGTTGATTGTAGAGCAATTAATAATATTACTATTCGTTATCGTCATCCTATTCCTAGGTTAGATGATATGCTTGATGAATTAAATGGATCTACCATGTTTCCAAAGTTCATTCGCATAGTGGATACCATCAAATTCGCATGAAATTAGTAGATGAATGGAAAACAACATTTAAAACTAAGTTCGGACTATATGAGTTGTTAGTCATGCATTTTGGGTTAACTAGTTGTAAGCCTCGATATGCGGTACTGTTTTAGATTTGGACGTTTTCGTCCAAACCCGAGGACGAAGCACATATCGGACCGACCGCGACCTATGACGAAGCCATATGTCTCGGATTTCAACATGATACACAACATTACAGCTACAAGGATACAACATCTCATACAATCGGCATACAACTGTCTTAATACAATACATCAGCCGAAGATATATGTCTGAGTACAGATTACAATCAAATGCCTAATGGCAAAGGTAAAACACACCATTCCCATAACCACACGGGTCCAGGCTCTCGTCGTCAACTCCCCGCGAAGGCGTCCGAAAAGAAGGGCACCAGGCTCCTATGTAGTCCAAGATCGTTTGCATAACGTGCGTAAAGGAGAGAAGAAAGGGTTGAGCTATATCAACAAGTCTTGTAACTAACTTCTCACGGTAAGATGGGGGTAGTGGTTGAGGTTGCAGCCGCACTAGCATTATGTAACTGGCTAACAATCCATTTAGAGTAAGATGAGAACCAAGCATTCGATGAGGAATCACCTCCAACAAGTCTTGCTATCTGCTACTTACGCAAACATAACACCTAACCTATCCTTGTCCTCCCCTTCACATCCCGACGAAGAAGAAGCAGTCAAGGCACTCACACGTTGATTAAGTTATTAAGATTATCTCATTTGTTGTTGTCTATGAAAAAGGAATAGGTCTCAAGTCATCCATAACCATGGACACGACTTCTCGAAAAGATTTCACCCTACAGGGGTGTACAAACTGTCCATTACAAGGCTCCGCACGCACGCCCATCTCTCTCAGTTGCTACCCTTCACAGGCAACCATTTTATGATTTAGTTCCGAGAGATAAAAAACGACAGGTCCCTCTAACTAAAAATCACAAATTTTGGTGGCCCCCGGTGAGTCGAAATCCGACTCAAAAGCCGGGCGGGATCTCAAATCGGTCTCTCCCGTCTAGCCGAGGTCGGGATAACCTACCCTAGCCCGGGCATCCTCTCTAGCTTCCAGGTGTGGACCAATAGGATATACCATCCCACTGGCCCGGTTTGTTGGAAATCCGTGAGGCTAGCAAGTCGCACACACACAGTTTGCAAATGGTAAATAAGCTTGGACCACCACTAGAAATGTTTGGAGCTAGGTAGGTAAGAAAAGGAGACCCAAGAGTATACCACACACGGTTAGGCATGCTCATCAAAAGACACAATACCCAGAACACGGGTCCTAGGTGACTCGAACGGAACAAAGCATCGGGGCGGGATAGCCTAGACCTTCCATCCTTCGTCGAGTATAGTCAACATTATAATAATCGCATGATCCACAATAATATAATAGTGTGATAGCCCAATCCAAGGAGTAACAGGGGAACAATTGTAGAATTCTAAGCATGCATACTAAGCAGTGGTTAAGCAAGAAAGGTACATGGCCAAAATAGGTTTGTTGGGATGTGGAGGACATGACTATTTGGGTTTATTTGAGAGGCATAAATATGAGGTGGTAGGATCAAGCAATCGTTCTATCCTATACCTAGGCACAAGTGAGCTGAAAGTTATAAGCATGATATATCCTCCCCCTTACTTGTTGAGATGTCGGTGCCGAAGGTGTAGTCGATCGCAAACTCACAACATCTCCGAAAGTTCCCGCGGGAGCACACAAGAAGTAAACACTGGAAAGAGAATCGACGAGCAAGCATCTATTACTACGAAGCAATCACGAGCAAGAAACAACAAGAAGCCAACACGAGGCAACACACATTGATATCGCATCAATCGTCGAGAGCGGTTACTAACAGGTTAATTATGTGAAGTATCGGTCACACACGACGATACCACACGTTTATCATAGTTCAAGTTGTTTAGCTAGACAATATGGGCAAAGGTTGTTAACATGGCATCACACACAATCATGGCATATCACACAATCATGGCAAGAGATGAAGCATAAGGAATCTATATACTCTAGTCAAGTCAAGCGGCGTAACCCTAAGCAATGCATAGCACTAATTACCCCGTGACAATTAATATTTTTATTACTGTTCTGACCTAAACTATATATTTTTATTATTTTTATTAGCAAGCAAGAGTAGCATATTCAAGATCTACATGCAATTCTAGTCCAATTACATAAAAGAAACATTTTTATCGGAGAAACGGTTATTAAGTTATGACCTATTACATTTACGATGGCACGACTGGTAAATAGCAGTGAAACAACATGTAGACAAGTGCAAACAAGAGAAAGGGCAACATTGTTTTATTAATCTATGCGTAGAACGAAGCAACTTTTATGTAGAAAGCGTCTCCATCCGACTAACATTTAAAAAGATATTCGCATCATAAATCCTATGTTTTTTCTGTAATTATCAAAGTGCAACTAAATAGTCTATTGAATTTGGGACGAAACTGCAGCAATCTGGCCCAACCAGACGAGCGCAAGTTAACTATCACACGCCCATAGGCGCTAAACAGCAGCAAACGAAACTGGGCCAAGCACATTTATCGCAAAAGAAAAAAAATAAAAAATAAAAAAAGTGGCGCTCACCTGAGCGGGCCGAGCCCAAAACGCAGAGGTGGGAGACGGATAGCCTCTCACCGCTCGGGTCGAGAGGAGGTTGGCGACCAAGGCGCGCACTTCTGGGCTCGTGGAGGCACTGGGCCGCGACTGGGGAGGAGCTGGACGCCGGCCCACGCGTGTTGGAGGCTGGGGATCGTCCTGATCCAGCACCAGATCACTAGGAGTGCAACGATGGCGCAGAGGACGATCACGGCAAGCTCTGGGGAGGTCCGAGGTTGCCTAGGGTAACGAGATCAGGGGCGCGGCGGAGGGGATCCACTGGATCCTTCGAAGGGGAGGACGGTGGTGCTGCTCCGGGACAGCGGCGCGAGCAGCAGACTCCCTCGAGGTCCGGCTTGGCCTTGGAGGTCAGGTCGCTGCGAGCAGAGAGGTCGGGAGAGGAAGGTGAGGAGAGGAATAGAGGGAAAACAGGAGAAAGGGGGGAGGAGGCGTGGCCGTGACCTGGGGCGGCGGCGGCTGGCCGGCAAGAGCAATGCCGGAGCAGGTGGAGGCGGCGACATGAGGACCTCGTGACGCGCTCGGGCATGAGAGGAGGAGGCCCACACCGGGCTGTCTAGGTTCTGGTGACAAGGCTCGCTGTGGTTCGTCAGATCCAGATCGAGCGGCTGAGATTGTCTGACCTGGATCTGGAGTGGGGGTTGTTGGGAGGTGAGAGGTGGCGGCGGGGGAGTAGGTAGGCACGGAATCAGAGGGATTATGGTAGAGTTTGTCCATTATCGTAAGGCAGCACCTACTATTTGTAGCAAGGGTTGTTTAGAGGTGGCTTAGGCCCAAAATAGGCTGCTTAGAGGGGATTTTAGGCCAGATTTTTGGGTGGGCTTAGTTTAGAAGATAAGAGGGAAATCTGAGAGTTCAACTAATAGCACACGCGACATTTTGGAAATACGCCCCTGGAGTTACTCCGGCTATTATGTATGGCACATCTGATCGTTCACACGATGAAGTCGGAATCGCACAAAATTTGAAACACCGCCCGATATTATAATAACCCATTTATACATAGATGGGGATTTTCGCACCGATGGTGAAAGTTGGTCTTGTGCCGGAAATTGCGATGGTGATCGGGTGAAACCCGGTGTCGCAAAAGCTCGTGTGCCATGGTGGAAAAGGTTCGGTCACGCATGCAGGTACGAGAAGGAGGGGGGATATTCACAAATTAATAAATTGGCGAGGCAAATACTACAAACAATTCTAGCAACTAACAAAATAAAGCAACAAACAAAATTTAATTAGGGTTGAATTACCGGGCTGTTACAATACAACACCACGAACAAGGGATCTCGCCCCGTGATCCTGGACGATCCGGGGGAGAGGAGGGGAGAGACAAGAGAGACGGCGTTCCTAAAAACCACCAACAAGGGACTCTTCTCCATATCGACGTCAAGCTTTCGTTGAGAAAACTTTCCGCAGATAAATGGCGACGTCGGAGAACGAAAACCATCAGATGTCAAAAGGAAGAACGACGGCGAGAACCCGGATGAAAAGGATAGTGTTCCCACTCAAACTCGTGAAGACACTAGGAAAGAGGAAGGAGGGCAAAGAATGACCAAGATTTTATCCATAGTTGGAGAAGTTAAAGGTATTACATTAATTCCCAAACCTGAGATCGGAATCGAGACAATACACTTCAAGCAAGTCATTGTAGCGGTTCCGAAACTCCACTCATTCGAGATCCTAAGGTTTGAAAAGAGATAAGGAGAGAATAAAACACTTACGTTACTTGTCTTGACCAGAGCAAGGGTAAGGAGTAAAAAGATTCCTACTCTCCATTAACTAACTTAGTAACTACAAAATAGTTTTTGTCTAGACTTGACTTCGACCATAAAAAGGATCCTACGGTCGGTAAGGCTCTAATACCAAGTTGTAAAGCCTGATATGTGGTACTGTTTAAGATTTGGACGTTTCCATCCAAATCCGAGGATGAAGTACATATCGGACCCACCGCGACATATGACGAATCCATATGTCTCGGATTTCAACATGATATCACAACATTACAGCTACAAGGATAAAACATCTCATACAATCGGCGTTCAAATCTCTTAATACAATACATCATCGGAAGATATATGTCTGACTATAGACTACAATCAAATGCCTAATGGCAAAAGTAAAACACACCATTCCTGTAACCACACGGGTCCAGGCTCTACGCAAAGGCGTCTGGAGGCACCAGGCTGCTCTGTAGTCCAAGATCGTTTGCATAACATCCGTAAAAGAGAGAAGAAAGGGGTGAGCTATATCAACAAGTCTTGTAAGTAACTTCTCGCGGTAATATGGGGGTAGTGGTTGAGGTTGCAGCCGCACTAGCATTATATAAGTGGCTAACGATCTATTTAGAGTAAGATGAGAACCAAGCATTCGATGAGGAATCGAATCCAACAAGTCTTGCTATCAGCTACTTACGCAAACATAACACCTAACCTATCCTTGTCCTCCCCTTAGCATCGCGACGAAGAAGAAGCAGTCAAGGCACTCACACGTTGATCAAGTTATTAAGATTATCTCAGTTGTTGTTATCAATGACCAAGGAGTAGGTCTCAAGTCGTCCATAACCATGGACACGGCTTCTCGAAAATAATTAACCCTATAGGGGTGTACCCATTGCCCATTACAAGGTTCCGCATGCTCGCCCTTCTCTCTCAGTTGTTACCCACCAGAGGAAACCATTTTATTATTTAGTTCCGAGAGATCCGAAACAACAGGTCCCTCTAACTAACAACGCACAAATCCGGGTGGCCCCTGGTGAGTCGATATCCAACTCAAAAGCCGCCCGCGCACTCAAATCGGTCTCTACTGTCTGGACGTGGTCGGGATAACCAACCCTCGCCCGGGCAGGCTCCCTAGCTTCCAGGTGTGAACCAACAGGATATACCATCCCATTGGCCCGGTTTGTTGGAAATCCGTGAGGCTAGCAACTCGCACACATAGTTTTCAAATGGTAAATCAGCTTGGGCCACCACTAGAAATGTTTGGAGCAAGGTAGGTAAGGAAAGGGGACCCCATTGCATCCCGCACGCGGTTAGGCACACTCGTCAAGAGACATAATACCCGGAAGTCGGGTCCTAGGCCACTAATGGAACAAAGCGTCGAGGCGGGATAGCCTAGACCTTCCAACCTTCGTCGAGTATAGTCAACATTATAATAATCACATGATCGACAATAATATAATAGTGTGATAGCCCAATCCAAGGAGTAACAGGGGAACAGTTGTAGCATCCTAAGCATGCATACTAAGCAGTGGTTAAACGAGCAAGGTACATGGCCAAACAAAGGTTTGTTGGGATGTGGAGGACATGGATGTTTGGGTTTATTTGAGAGGCATAAATATGAGGTGGTAGGATCAAGCAATCATTCTATCCTATACCTAGGAACAAGTGAGCTGAAAGTTATAAGCATGATATATGCTCATCCTTACCTATTGAGATGTCGGTGCCGAAGGTGTAGTCGATCGCAAACTCGCAATGTCTCCGAGAGTACCCGCGGGATCACACAAGAAGTAAACACTAAAAAGACAATTGAGGAGCAAGCATCTATTACTACGAAGCAATCACGAGCAAGCAACAACAAGAAGGCAACATGAGGCAACGCACTTCGATATCGCATCTATTGTCGACAGCGGTTACTAGAAGGTTAAGTGAAGTATCGGTCACACATGATGATACCGCACGTTTATCATAGTTCAAGTTGTTTAGCTACACAGTATGAGAAAAGGTTGTTAACATGGCATCACACACAAGCATGGAATATTATAGAATTATGGCAAAAGGTGAAGCATAAGGAATCTATCTACTCTAGTGAAGTTAAGCGGGGTAACCCGAAACAATGCATAACACTAATTACCCCGTGGTAATTATTAGTTTTATTATTGTTTTGACCTAAACAATTTTTTTATTAGCAAGCAAGAGCATTATATTCAAGATCTACACACAATTCTAGTCCAGTTACATATAAGAAACATTTTTATCGGAGCAACGGTTATTAAGTTATGACCTATTACATTTACGGTGGCATGACATGTAAATAGCAATGAAACAACATATAGACAAGTGCAAACAAGGCAAAGGGCAACATTTTATTAATCTACACGCAGAACGAAGCAACTTTTATGCAGAAAGCGTATCCATCCGACTAATGGTTAAAAATATATTCGCATAGTAGAATCCTATGTTTTCTGTAATTATTAAAGTGCAAATAAATAGTTTATTGCATTTGGGCCGAAACTGCAGAAAACGGGCCTAACCAGACGAGCGCAAGTTAACTATCACACGCCCATAGGCGCCCTACACAGCAGAAATGAAACTGGGCCAAGCCCATCTATCGCAACAGAAAAAATGGCGCTCACCTTAGCGGGCCGAGCCCAAACCGCAGAGCTGGGCGACGGATAGCCTCTCACCACTCGGGGCGAGAGGAGGCTGGGGGCCAAGGCGCGCACGGCTGGGCTCGTGGAGGCGCTGGGCCGTGGCTTGGGAGGAGCTGGACGCCGGCCCATGCGCGTTGGAGGATGGGGATCGTCCCGATCCAACACCAGATCGCTGGTTTGCAACGACGGCGCAGAGGACGATCAGGCGAGCTCTGGCGAGGTCTGAGGTGGCCTGGGGCAATGGGATCAGGGGCTCGGCGGAGGGGATCCACCGGATCCGGCGAAGGGCAGGACAGTTGTGCTCCTCTAGGAAAGCGGCACGAGCAGTGGGCTCCCTCGAGGTTCGGCTTGGCCATGTCGGTCGGTTTGCTGCGAGCAAAGAGGTAGGGAGAGGAAGGTGACGAGAGGGAGAGAGGGAAATAGGAGAATGGGGGGAGGAGGCGTGGCGGTGACATGGGGCGACAGCGGCTGGCCGGCCGGAGCAACGCCGGAGCAGGTGGAGGCGACGGCGTGAGGACCTCAGGACGCGCTCGGGCGTGAGAGGAGGAGCTCCACCACGGGCTGTCTAGGTTCAAATGATGTGGATCGCTGTGGTTCGTCAGATCCAGATCGAACGAATGAGATCGTTTGTCCTAGATCTGGAGTGGGGGTTTGTGGGAGGTGAGAGGTGGCGGCGGAGGAGTGGACAGGCGCGGAATCAGAGGGATTAGGGTAGGGTTTGTCCATTTTGGTAGGGAAGCACCTACTATTTATAGCAAGGGATGTTTAGGGGTGGTTTAGGCCCCAAATGGGCTGCTTAGAGGGGATTTCGGACCAGATTTTTGTTGGGCTTAGTTTAGAAGATAAGAGGGAAATTTCAGAGGTCAGCTAATAGCGCGAGCGACATTTTGTAAAAATTCCCCTGGAGTTACTCCGGCTACTATGCCTGGCACATCCGATTGTTCACCCGACGAAGTGGGAATCGCACAAAATTCAAAACACCGCCCGATAAAATAATAACCCATTTAAATATAAATGGGGGTTTCGTACCGATGGTGAAGGTTGGTCTTGTGACGGAAGTTGCGACGGTGATCGGGTGAAACCCGGTACCGCAAAAGGTCGTATGCCATGGTGGAAAAGGTTCGGTCACGCATGCCGGTACGAGAAGCAGGGGGGAATATTCTCCAATTAATAAATTTGCAAAGAAAATACTACAAACAATTCTAGCAAGCAACAAAATAAAGCAACAAACAAATTTTTTAATTAGGGTGGAATTTCCGGGTTGTTATAATACAACACCACCAACAAGGGATCTCGTCCCGAGATCCTGGACGATCTGGGGGAGAGGAGAGGAGAGACAACAGAGACGACGTTCCTCAACACCACCAACAAGGGACTCTGCTCCATGTCGACGTCGAGGTTCCGTTGAGAAAACTTTCCGCAGAGGGTTGGCGATGTCGGAGAACGAAAATCATCAGGTGTCAAAAGGAAGAACGACGGCGAGAACCCAGATCAAAAGGATAGTTTTCCCACTCAAAATCGTGAAGACACTAGGAAAGAGGAAGGAGGGTAAAGAATGACCAAGATGTTATCCGTAGTCGGAGAAGTTAAAGGTACTACATGAATTCCCAAACATGAGATCGGAATCGAGACAATACGCTGCAAGCAAGGCATTGTAACGGTTCCGAAACTCCACTCACTCGAGATCCTAAGGTTTGAAAATGGATAAGGCGAGATTAAAACACTTTCGTCACTTTTCCTGACCAGAGCAATGGTAAGGAGTAAAAATATTCCTATTCTCCATTAACTAACTTAGTAAATAGAAAATATTTTTTGTCTAGACTTGACTTCTGCCAGAAAAGGGATCCTACGGTCAGTAAGTCTCTGATACCAAGTTGTAAGGCCCGATATGCTGTATTGTTTCAGATTTGAACGTTTCCGTCCAAACCCAAGGACGAAGCACATATCGGACCCACCGCGACATATGACGAAGCCTTATGTCTCAGATTTCATCATGATATCACATCATTACAGCTACAAGGATATAGCATCTCCTACAATCGGCATACAACTGTCTTAATACAATACATCAGCAGAAGATATATGTCTGAGTACGGACTAGAATCAAATGCCTAATGGAAAAATGTAAAATACACCATTCCTATAACCACACGGGTCTATCCTCTCCGCCAAGATCCACCTAACAAGTCGTCCTCAACTCCCCGCGAAGGCGTCCGGAAAGAAGGGCACTAGGCTCCTCTGTAGTCCAAGATCGTTCGCTTAACGTGCGTAAAAGAGAAAAAAAAGGGGTGAGCTATATCAAGAAGTCTTGTAACTAACTTCTCATGGTAAGATGGGGGTAGTGGTTGAGGTTGCAGCCGCACTAGTATTATATAAGTGGCTAAAAATCTATTTAGAGTAAGATGAGAACCAAGCATTCGATGAGGAATCGCCTCCAACAATTCTTGCTATCAGCTAATTACGCAAACATTACAACTAACCTATCCTTTTCATCCCCTTCGCATCCCGACGAAGAAGAAGCAGTCAAGGCACTCACACGTTGATCATGTTATTAAGATTATCTCAGTTGTTGTTGTCTATGAACAAGGTGTAGGTCTCAAGTCGTCCATAACCGTGGACACGGCTTCTCGAAAAGATTTAACCTGCAGGGGTGTACCAACTACACATTAGAAGGCTCCGCACGCAAGCCCATCTTTCTCAGTTGTTACCCATCACAGTCAACCATTTTATGATTTACTTCCGAGAGATCCGAAACGACACGTCCCTCTAATTAACAACGCTCAAATCCGGGTGGCCCCGGTGAGTCGACATCCAACTCAAAAGCTGGCCGCGCTCTCAAATCGGTCTCTACCGTCTGGACGAGGTCGGGAGAACCTGCCCTCGCTCGGGCAGGCTCCCTAGCTTCCAGATGTGGACCAACAAGATATACCATCCCATTGGCACGGTTTGTTGGAAATCCTCGAGGCTAGCAACTCGCACACACATAGTTCGCAAATGGTAAATTAGCTTGGGCCACCACTAGAAATGTTTGGAGCTAGGTAGGTAAGAAAAGGGGACCCCATAGCATCCCACATGCGGTTAGGCATGCTCGTCAAGAGACACAATACCCGAAAATCGGGTCCTAGGTGACTCGAATGGAACATTTCATCCTTCGTCGAGTATAGTCAACATTATAATAATCACATCATCCATAATAATATAATAGTGTGATAGCCCAATCCAAGGAGTAACAGGGGAACAATTGTAGCATCCTAAGCATGCATACTAAGCAGTGGTTAAGCAAGCAAGGTACACGGCCAAACAATGGTTTGTTGGGATGTGGAGGACATGACTGTTTGGGTTAATTTGAGAGGCATAAATATGAGGTGGTAGGATCAAGCAATCGTTCTATCCTATACCTAGGCACAAGTGAGCTGAAAGTTATAAGCATGATATATACTCCCGCTTACATGTTGAGATGTCGGTGCCAAAGGTGTAGTCGATCGCAAACCCGCAACGTCTCCGAGAGTACCCGCGGGAGCACACAAGAAGTAAACAGTGGAGAGACAGTCAACGAGAAAGCCTATATTACTACGAAGCAATCACGAGAAAGCAACAACAAGAAGGCAGCCCGAGGCAACACACTTCACTAACGCATCTACCGTCGAGAGCGGTTACTCGCAGGTTAAGTGAAGTATCGGTCACACACGACAATGTCGCATGTTTATCATAGTTCAAGTTGTTTAGCTACCCAATATGAGAAAAGGTTGGTAAAATGGCATCACACCAAAGCATGGCATATCACACAATCATGGCAAGAGGTGAAGCATAAGGAATCTATCTACTCTACTCAAGTTAAGAGGGGTAACCCTAAGCAATTCATTACACTAATTACTCCGTGATAATTAATAGTTTTATTACTATTTTGACCTAAACTATATTTTATTATTTTTATTAGCAAGCAAGAGAAGCATATTCAAGATCTACACGCAATTCTAGACCAGTTACATATAAGAAACATTTTTATCGGAGCAACGGTTATTAAGTTATGACCTATCACATTTACGGTGGAATGACATGTAAATAGTAGTGAAAAAACATCTAGACAAGTGCAAACAAGGCAAAGGGGAACATTTATTAATCTACGCGCAGAACGGAGCAACTTTCATGTAGAAAGCGTCTCCATCCGACAAACGGTTAAAAAGATATTCGCCTCGTAAAATCCTATGTTTTTCTGTAATTATTAAAGTGCAAATAAATAGTCTATTGCATTTGGGCCGAAAATGCAGCAAACGGGACTAACCAGACGAGCGCAAGTTAATTATCAAACGCCCACAGGTGCTACACAGCAGCAAACGAAACTGGGCCAAGCCCATCTATCGCAACAGAAAAAAAAGAAAAAAGAAAGAAAAAAAGTGCCGCTCACCTTAGCGGGCCGAGCCCAAACCGCAGAGGTGGGCGACGGATAGCCTCTCACCTCTCGGGGTGAGAGGAGGCTGGCAGCCGAGGCGCGCACTGCTGGGCTCGTGGAGGCGCTGGGCCATGGCTGGGGAGGAGCTGGATGCCGGCCCACAGACGTCTGAGGCTGGGGATCGTCTCGATCCAGCACCAGATCACTGGGAGTGCAACGGCGGTGCAGAGGACGATCATGGCGAGCTCCGGCGAGTTCCGACGTGGCCTAGGGCAACGTGATCAGTGGCGCGACAGAGGGGATGCACCGGAACTGGCGAAGGGGAGGACGGTGGTGCTACTCCTGGAGAGCGGCGCGAGCAACGGGCTCCCTCGAGGCCCGTCTTGGCCATGGAGGTCGGGTCGCTGCGAGCAGAGAGGTAGGGGAGGAAGGTGAGGAGAGGTAGAGAGGCAAAAGAGGAGAATGGGGGGAGAAGACGCGGCTGTGACCTAGGGCGGCGAAGGCTGGCAGGCCGGAGCAATGCCGGAGCAGGTGGAGGCGACGGCGTGACGACCTTGTGACGCCCTCGGGCGTGAGAGGAGGATCTCCACCGAGGCCTGCCTAGGTTCTGGTGACGTGGTTCGTTGTGGTTCGTAAGTTCCAGATCGAACGACTGAGATCGTCTGACTTGTATCTAGAGTGGGGATTGGTGGGAGGTGAGAGGTGGCGTTGGGGGAGTGGGCAGGCGCGGAATCAAAGGGATTAGGGTAGGGTTTGTCCATTTTGGTAGGGAAGCACCTACTATTTATATCAAGGGCTATTTAGGGGTGGTTTAGGCCCCAAATGGGTTGCTTAGAGGGGATTTTGGGCAAGATTTTTGGGTGGGCTTAGTTTAGAGATAAGAGCAAAATCTGAGAGGTCAGCTAATATCACCCGCGAAATTTCCTAAATACGCCCCTGGAGTTACTCCGCCTGCTATGCCTGGCACATCCGATCATTCACCCGAAGAAGTCGGAATCGCAAAAAATTCGAAACAATGCCCGATAAAATAATAACCCATTTAAATATAAATGGGGGTTTTCGCACCGATGGTGAAGGTTGGTCTTGTGCCGGAAGTTGCGACGGTGATCGGGTGAAACCCGGTGTCACAAAAGGCCGCGTGTCATGGTGGAAAAGGTTCGGTCACGCATGCCGGTAAGAGTAGGAGGGGGAAAATATTCACAAATTAATAAATTGGCGAAGCAAATACTACAAACAATTCTAGCAATGAACAAAATAAAGCAACAAACAAATTTTTTAATTAGGGTAGAATGTCCTTGCTGTTACACTAATGCACCTAGCACTTTCATGAGATTAATGAACGATGTTTTACGTGCTTTCATTGGACGATTTTTTATAGTCTATTTTGATGATAGACTGATTTATAGCAAATCTTTGGAGGAAAATTTGGATCATTTACATGCTGTTTTTTTTCTCTACGTAATGCACGTTTGTTTGGTAACCTTGGGAAGTGCACCTTTTGCACTGACCGAGTATCGTTTCTTCGCTATTTTGTTACTCCGCAGGGAATTGAAGTTGATAAAGCCAAGATCGAGGCGATTGAGAGTTGGCCGTATCCCAAAACGGTCACACAAGTGAGGAGTTTTCTTTTCCTCGCTGGATTCTATAGGCATTTTGTGAGAGACTTCAGCACCATTGCTGCACCTCTCAATGAGCTTACAAGCAAGGATGTGCCTTCTACTTGGGGTACCACACAGGAAGAAGCCTTCACAATATTGAAAGATAAGTTAACACATGCTCCTTTGCTTCAACTTCCCTATTTTAATAAGACTTTTGAGCTAGAATGCGATGCTAGTGGGATTGGTTTGGGAGGTGTGTTATTACAAGATGCTAAACCTGTTGCATACTTTTCTGAAAAATTATGTGGGCCTAGTCTGAACTACTCTACTTATGATAAGGAATTATATGCTCTTGTTCGGACATTAGAAACTTTGCAACATTATTTATGGACCAAAGAATTTGTTATACATTCTGATCATGAATCTTTGAAACACATAAGAAGTCAAGAAAAACTTAATCGTAGACATGCTAAGTGGGTTGAATTTATTGAGACTTTCCCTTATGTCATTAAACACAAGAAGGGTAACGATAATATTATTGTTGATGCTTTGTCTCGTCGGTATACTATGCTTTCACAACTTGACTTTAAGATATTTGGTTTAGAGACAATCAAAGATCAATATATGCATGATGCGGAATTGAGGGATGTATTGCAGAATTGTAGAGAAGGTAGAACATGGAACAAGTTTGTGCTTAATGATGGATTTTTGTTCCGTTCTAACAAGCTATGCATTCCAGCTAGGTCTGTTCGTCTTTTGTTGTTGCAGGAGGCGCATAGAGGTGGATTAATGGGACACTTTGGCGTAAAGAAGAAGAATGACGTACTTGCTACACATTTCTTTTGGCCAAAGATGAGACGGGATGTTGAGCGTTTTGTTGCTCGCTGCACTACATTCAAAAAGCTAAGTCATGACTCAATCCTCGTGGTTTATACATGCCTTTACCTGTACCTAGTGTTCCGTGGGAGGACATATCCATGGACTTTGTTTTAGATTTGCCTCAAACAAAGAAAGGGAGGATAGCATATTTTTTGTCGTGGATAGATTTTCTAAGATGACACACTTTATACCATGTCACAAAAGCGATGATGCTGCTAATGTTTCCGATTTATTCTTTCGTGAGATTATTCGCTTACATGGTGTGGCAAATACTATTGTCTCAGATCGTGATACTAAGTTTCTTAGCCATTTTTGGAGACTTATGGGCTAAGTTGGGGACTAAAGTAATTTTTAGTACTACATGTCATCCCCAAACTGATGGACAAACTGAAGTATTCAATAGGACTTTGTCTACTATGGTTAGGGCTGTTTTAAAGATTAACTTTAAAATGTGGGAGGAATGTTTACCTCATATTGCATTTGCATATGACCGTTCATTACATTCTACCACTAAAATGTGCCCTTTTAAGATTGTGTATGGTTTTCTACCTCGTGCACCTATTGATTTGCTGCCTCTTCCATATTCGTAGAAGGTTAATTTTGATGCTAAGAAATGTGTTGAATTGATATTAAAAATGCATGAGTTAACTAAAGAAAACATTGAGAGAATGAATGCTCGATACAAGCTTGCTGGTAAGGATGACAATGGATCGGGTTCGGCTCGGGTTGAACAATAACAAATCAATACCCTAATCCACGAGGGTATTCTTTGCCCATCCACGACAAATCCCATGGGAAAAAAATTATGTTCATGGCCAAACCCGATGGATATCTATAACTGATGGATATCCAGTGGGTCCTGTCAAAACTACACAACATCAAATAAATTTTCAAATGCTTACAAAATGACATACAAGACATGCACCGCATCAAATAAGATCTTAGATTCTCAAAAAATGATATAGAGAATGTCAAATAATCATAAATATGTATTCCTTTGCCAAAGTTTCTCCCAAAATAACACAAAAATATCCCAACATAATTACCCAGCCTCAGTTTCTTACAAAATGGAAGAGCATGATATCTAATAAGCACAAGTACAATCAACAAGCATAAGTGCGTCACAAATGTCATCATAAATAATGGAAGGTATTTTTCTATGCATCATTGTAAGGCCCGATATGCGGTACTGTTCCAGATCTAGATGTTTCCATCCAGATCCATGGACGAAGCACATATCGGTCCCACCGCGACATATGACAATGTCATATGCCCCAGATTTCCAACATGATATCACAACATTATAGCTACAAGGATACAACATCTAATACAATCGGCATACAACTGCCTTAATACATTACATCAGCGGAAGATACATGTCTGAGTAAACACATGGGTCTAGGCTCTCCGCAGGGATCCGCCTAACTAGGTAAAACACACCATTTCCGTAAACACATGGGTCTAGGCTCTCCGCAGGGATCCGCCTAACTAGTCGTCGTCGAGTCTCCGCCAAGGCGTCCAGAAGAAGGGTCATCGAGCTCCTATGAAGTCCAAGATCGTTTGCATAACGTGCATAAAAGGGAAAAGAAGGGGTGAGCTATATCAACAAGTCTTGTAACTAAGTTCTCACGGTAAGATGGGGTAGTGGTGAGGTCGCAGCCGCACTAGAAATATATGATTGGCTAACGATCTATTCAGAGTAAGATAAGAGCCAAGCATTCGATGAGGAATCGCCTCCAACAAGTCTTCTATCAGCTACTTACGCAATCATAACACCTATCCTATCCTTGTCCTTCCCTTCATCACCCGATGAAGAAGAAGCAGTCAAGGCACACACATGTTGATCAAGTTATAGTTATAATTCAGTTGATGTTATCTATGAACAAGACGTAGGTCCCAAGTCATCCATAACCATGGACACGGCTTCCCAAAAATATGTAACCCTGCAGGGGGGTACCAACTTCAATTATAGGGCTCCGCACGCACGCCCATCTCTCTAAGTTGCTACCCATCACATGCAAACATTTTATGATTTAGTTCCGAGAGATCTGAAACGACAGGTCCCTCTAGCTAACAACGGACAAATCCGGGTGCGCCCCAGGGAGTCAACATCCAGTTTAGGAGTCGGCCGCACTCTCGATGTGGTCTCTACCGTATGCCTCGGGTTTGGATTGCCGGTAAATCTCACTTGAGGCCGGGTCCTCAGCCGGACAAGTTGGACCAACAGGGAAACCATGTCCCCGCTGGCCCAGGTTGTTTTAAAGTATATCTGGTATGAGTGAAACGACAGACATATATGCATGGTTTGCAATGGTAAATCAGCTTGGGCCACCAGTAGAAATGTTTGAAGCTAGGTAGGTAAGAAAAGGGGACCCCATAGCATCCCAAACGCGGTTAGGCACTCTCAGTCTTAGAAACAATACCCGGAAATCGGATCCTAGGTGACTCGAATGGAACAAAGCGTCGGGGCGGGATAGCCTAGACCTTTCATCCTTCGTCGAGTATAGTCAACATTATAATAATCATATGCACAACAATATAATAATATTATAGCCCAATCCAAGGAGTAACAGGATAACAGTTGATAGCATCCTACAATTTATACTAAGCAGTGGCTGAGCTGCGAGCAATAGCAACATAGCCGAACAAGGTTTGCTGGAACTTGGCGGACATGGCTGTTTGGGTTTATTCGAGAGGCATGAATATGAAGTGGTAGGATCAAGCAATCGTTCTATCCTAGACCTAGGCGCGAGTGGGATGAAAGTTATAAGCATGATATATGCTCCCCCTTACCTGATGAGAAGACGAAACCGAAGGTGTAGTCGATCGTAAGGTCGCATCGCCTCCGAGAGTACCCGCGGGAGCACACAAGAAGGAACCACTGGAAACGCTATCGACGAGCAAGCATCTATTACTACGAAACAATCACGAGAAAGCAACAGCAAGAAGGAAACACGAGGCAACGCACTTCGATATCGCATCTACCATCGAGAGCGGTTACTAACAGGTTAAGTGAAGTACTCGTCACACACGAAGATACCACACATTTAGAATGGTTCAAGTTGTTTAGCGACACAACATGAGCAAAGCTTGTTAACATGTCATCTCGCTCAAGCACGACATATCACATAAACATGGCAAGCGGTGAAGAATAAATTAAACAATCTACGCTAGTCAATTTAAGTGGGGAAAACTCCTAAACATGCTTATCACTATTTACCCCATGAAAATTATAACATTTCGTACTGTTCTGCCTTAAACCATATTTTACATTCGTTATCAACAACAAACAATAGAACAATCACAATCTACATGAAATTCTAGTCAAGTTACATATAAAAAACATTTTAATCGGAGCAACGGTTTAAAAGGTAAGGCCTATTACACTAAAGTGGCATTGCATGTAAATAACAGTAAAACAGCATATAGACAAGTTCAAACATGGCGAAGGAGCACATTTTATTAATCTACGTGAAGAAATAAGCAAGTTTCATGTTTAATGCGTCGCGATCCGAGCTACGGTCTGAAAGATACGGGCATCGCAAAATTATTACTAAATCTGCCAATTAAATACCCTGAAAATAGCTAAAATCGCTACTGGGCTAAAACTGCTCTTACGGGCCTAAACAGGGGAGCACAAAATAATTATGCCGCGCACACGAGCGTTACATAGCAGCAAGCGGTCCTAGGCTAGGCCCAGCAGGAAATAGAAAAAAAAGAGGAGGCTGCCTTACCGAGAAGGGCCGGCCCAGGAAGCAGCGGGGCGAGGGATAGCTTGGCGCTCAACGGGAGTTGGGGTGACGCGGGCCGGAGCGTGGGGGAGTTGGGCCTTGGCTGCACGGTTGGTGGCTGGCTCGGCCTCGTCCTCTCCAGCCGAACTGGAACGACGGTAACGGTTCTCTGGCAGCCGTGCGGCAGGGCTCCGGCCAAGGGGCGCGGACGGCGAGGACGGACGCGAGGCAGCGGATCTGGTTGGTTACCGCCGGATCTTGGCGGCGGTGAGGTCCAAGGACGGCGGGGCGCGTGGGGCACGATGAGCTTCGGCTCGCCGGCTATGGTGCTCGGCGGCGTGGCGGCGTCCCTGGAAGAGAAGGTGAGGAGAGAGGAGAAGGATAGGGGCACGAGGGGCATGGAGTTGCTCACCGTGGTGGGTTGCGGCTGCTCGCCGTGGATGGCGGCCGAAGGCACACAGTGGCGGCGGGAGGAGACCAGGCGGCGGTGAACTGCTGGTCCAGATCGGGCCCAGTCGGGCCGCGACGGCGGTATCCCGGCCCTTCGGGGCCCGGGGCGCGGTGGGAGGCTGTTGTGGTTGATCTGGGCGGCGTGGCGCGCTGGGAGATGTTGCTCTCGCGATCCGTCGGTTCTGGCTGGCGAGGGCTAGGTTTTTTTGGATCTGGTGGGGTTAGAGGCAGATCTGGGCTATTTGGAGGGGGTGGCTGCAATTTGTACAAGGGGGAAACCCTAGAAGGCTAGGGGAGAGTGGTGGTCTTTATATAGGATGGCCTAGATGGCAGGTTTATGCAAACACCCTCGAGTTTTCTCTCTCGCTTCCGGTACTCCACGTTTCTGACCGCCGGGAGTCCATACGACCTCCGATTCGGGTGAAAACTCAAACCACGCGCTCAGCGCGGCGAGCCCGTCAGTTCTACCTCACTTCGATACCGTTCCGAGAACATTTTCTGGTGCCCAATAAAATAATCCATTTAGTTATTAAATGGGGTTTTCGTTCCGGTGGAGAAGGCTGGTCTTGTGCCGGTTGCGACGGTGCTAGGGTGAAACCCGGTGTCGCAAAAGCTCGAGTCCATGGTGGGATCGGCTAGTCACACATCCGATACGAGAGGGAGGGGAAAATATAATCACCAATTAATAAATTGGCCAAGAAAATACTACAAACAATTATAGCAATACGAAAATAATGCAACAAACAATTTTTTTAATTTGGGTGAAAATCCCGGGCTGTTACAATACAACACCACCAACAAGGGATCTCGTCCCGAGAACCTAGACAATCCGGGGGAGAGGAGGGAAGAGAAAATAAAGACGATGATCTTCAACACCACCAACAAGGGACTCTGCTCCATGTCGACGTCGAACTTTCGTCGAGAAAATTTTCCGCAAAGAGATGGCAACGTCGAAGAACGAAACCATCAGATGTCAAGAGGAAGAACGATAGAGAGATCCGGGTCAAAAGGATAGTGTTCCCACTCAAAATCGTGAATAAACCAGGCAAAAGGACGGAGGGCAAGGAATGAACATGATGTACACCAGAGTCGGAGGACCTAAAGGTACTACAGGATTTCCCAAACCTGAGATCGGAATCGAGACAATAAGCTGCAAGCAAGGCATTGTTACGGTTCCGAAACTCCACTTACTTGAGATCCTAGAGTTTGAAGGGGATAAGGCGAGAATTAAAACACTTACGACACTTGTCCTGACTAGAGTAAGGGTAAGGAGTAAAAATATTCCTACTCTCCGATAACTAACTTAGTAACTACAAAATAGCTTTTTTCAAGACTCGACTTCGACCAGAAAAGGGATATGTGGTACTGTTCCAGATCTAGATGTTTCCATCCAGATCCAGGGACGAAGCACATATCGGTCCCAGCGCGACATATGACAATGTCATATGCCCTGTATTTCCAACATGATATCACAACATTACAGCTACAAGGATACAACATCTCACACAAGCGGCATACAACTGCCTTAATACATTACATCAGCGGAAGATACATGTCTGAGTACAGACTACAATCAAATGCCTAGTGGCAAAGGTAAAACACACCATTTCCGTAACCACACGGGTCCAGGCTCTTCGTCGGGATCCTCCTAACTAGTCGTCGTCGAGTCTCCGCGAAGGCGTCCACAAGAAGGGTCGTCGAGCTCCTCTAAAGTCCAAGATCGTTTGCATAACGTGCGTGACGAGGATCAGCCTCGGCAAATCCCATGGTCAGGGACCCTGGGTTACATCGTAGAGAAGGAACAGATTGGCGATACTCGTCGGCTAACAGGAGAAGCATCTCCTGCTCGATTGTATTATGCGAGGGGGCGATTACAGTGGTAGACTAGGAGAGTTCGCACAAGACCAGAGGTGTTGATTGTAGATTGGATGTCCTGAGACGTCCCCCTTCCCAGCCTTTATATACTAGGCTGGGTCTCGGGGATCCGTCTCAGGTTACAGGGACGATTGCCTAATTCTGGTCTTGCCTTAAACGCCAAATCTTGACTTCCATATCGATCGCGGACTCCTACGTCTTTTCTCAGAGCGGACCAGTCGTGGGCCTGTTGAAGCTTCCAGCGGGCCTCTTTTCTTCGTATGCACCAGTTATCCTCACACACATGAGTCGTGGGGTCTCCCCCTCGTCAGTAGCCCCCGAGTGCCTGGGGGACTCGAAGAGTCGCGCAGGGACTCGAATCGTCTTTTTCTTTTATATGTGCAGCGCGACTATGGGTCGTTGGCAGCTTCAGCCATGACAAAGTTTATTTCGAGGGATGCTAAGCTGAAAGGGCCCAAGGTAGTCGACTGGTCGAGCCTTGGTGAATTCCGCTAGTGGCAAATACCTCAGTAGCCCAATCAATCCCGTGTCCCTCGACACAAACTTGGGAACGACCGGTGTCTAGCAAAGTTCATGCCGCTGCAGGACTTATAGGATGAATGCTGTCGGCCCCAGTAAATAGCCTTAACGCATCCGTTATCGGATCATCTCTCTATCATGCGAGCGCATGGAAAATGTCGGGAATGAAGTCGCACTGTGGCAAGTGCCGGCCCGGCCATCTGTGCAGCGGGGTCCTACCTACATGCTAAGCTTGCGTGGCATCTGGGTACAACAAGTCGCAGCCCAGGCATCATTTTTTATAGAGGCGCGGAGCCTAATTGGAGATGCACCTGCTTGGAATAAACGATCAAGCGAGCTGTTAGTAGTCACTCGCGGAGCTTTTTGCGAACTCAAGCGAGGAAAATAAGAAAGCACCCACTCGGAAAGTCGTCGAGTGTGCGACTAGATTATATTGCTGAATACTAGTTGAGTCTTGCGAGTGGTGAATCGAATGCTTTGCCGCCTTCAAGGTGAGGGAGCACCCGAAATCTGAAGGTGCGTTCTCTCTGCTAATGCGAGTGGTCACTAGAGCACGTGTTTGCCTTCTGGGTGAGGGAGCACCCGAAACTCAGTAGATGTTGCGATTACTATGAGTGGTCACTCGAGCACGTCTTTGTCTTCTGGGTGAGGGAGCCCCCGAAACTCTGTAAATTTTGAGTCTTGTTTTCAGTGAAGGCAAGCTGCTCCCGATGGGAGTAAAATTTTTGGATCGAAAATCAGAATATTTTAGAAACGATAGACATGTGGCCTTTTTGCTGGGTTAATTTTTCCCAATTGCTTTTATCTTGATTTGTCCTTCTTGAGATGATGCGGGGATAAACATCGTGATAATGATTTTTGGTGACTGTTGAAATGACGACGTCTGGTCTTCGATCCATCGCATCCCCTGACCATTCATAATGACAGCTTGAATGATGTGCTGCTGCCGCCTGTTGGGTTTCCGAGGCGCGTATGGGAAACCTGCAAGACTTGACGTGTCCTTTAAATAGTGCTGACCGTGTGAAGGTGTAAGGCCTGATATGCGGTACTGTTCCAGATCTAGATGTTTCCATCCAGATCAGGGGACGAAGCACGTATCGGTCCCACCGCGACATATGACATAGCCATATGCCCCGGATTTCCTACATGATATCACAACATTACAGATACAAGGATACAACATCTCATACAATCGGCATACACTTTCCTTAATACAATACAACATCGGAAGATATATGTCTGAGTACACACTATAAACAAATTCCAACTGGCAAAGAGAAAAACATCGATCCCCATAACCACACGGGTCCAGGCCCTCCGCCGGGATCCGACTAACTAGTCGTCGTCGAGTCTCCACGTGAAACGTCTATTACCATACCTGTTGTCGATCAAGAACCCTAAAAAGAGTTTGGGGGTAGTATCATGACTACAGAGGTACTCAGCATCCAACTGTAGTGGTCAACCGACCCAGCAAGGACTACATCACTCGTCATTCTAGGACAATTAGTAGTTTACGGTAAGGAAGGGGTAAGTGGTGAGGTTGCTGCCGCACTAGAATTTATGAAGTGGCTAACGATCTAGAGAGTAAGATAAGAAGCCAAGTGATGAGGGGGTGACCACACGATTCCTATGGATGGGCCTACCCGGTGTAGCCGAAGAGAGAAGGCCCACAGAGATGCCGCCCGTGCCCAGCCTTGGCCCACTAGTGGCACCGACTTAGGAGTCCGCGACACATACGGAAGGTGCAAACTTGCCGTACGGTACAAGATCAGGGTTCGGAAACCTCATCTGTAATTCTGGACGGACTCCTCGAGACCTAGCCTAGTATATAAGGGCTAGGAGGGGAGACGTCAAGATCATCCAATACACAACCTGTAACCCTAGCCTTGTGCGCACTAGCCTTGGCTCCTCTGTAATCGCCATCTCCAATCAATAACATCGAGCAGGAACGTATCCTCTTGTTAGCCAACTAGCTATCGTCCAACCTGTGCCTCTCATGACTAACCCAGGGTCCCTGACCATGGGATTTGCCGGGGTACATCCCCGTCAATTGGCGCCGTCTGTGGGAACTACACAAGTTGGAATTATGATCTCGACGGTTTCGTCCTCAGCAAGCCACAACTCAAGAGCAAGAACCAGATGCAATCCACCCGAATAATTCCAGATCGCGGCAAACATCTCTGCCGCCCCAGCGAGATCGCTCAGCCTGCACCCGTGCCAAGACCAATACTACGGCAGCAATCAAGACCAACGCCAACGAAAGAGAACTCGACGACCCAAAAGAAAGGCGTGAGGGTTCCACATGGAGATCCCGACCGGCGAGCTACAGCACGAAGCAGAGGGCTCGCCGACCACTCGACGACCCACCGCCACCAAGGCACCCGCCGCGCAACAAGACATCGACTCCGAGCTCGAGATAAGCGATCGCCAACACCATCGCCAACGAGGAAGATGTGAACGACCCTGAAGACAGGCGCGAGGATTCTACGAAGCGACTCCACTCGACGAGTCGAACTATGCAGCCACACGATCGCTGACCACTCGACGACTCGCCGCCGTGCGGACAGCCGCCGCCCGCCAGGACAGCGACTCCGAGACTCAGACCGGCGAATACTACGACCCATATCAAAGACCAAACGAATTCGCCAATCTCATAAGGAACCCGAATCTAAGCGAGGGGATCGAAATTGACCCGCGAGTTCACGAGCACCCAGCGGATCACGCGCTGTTCTTCCGAACCTCAAGGAAGAAGCGACACGCCGGATCCAGCAAACTCATAGTCAGGGAACAGCTAGAAGGCCCTGCACGATCTACTGCTTCGAAGACAACTGGGGACACATCAGATCGAGCCACACCCTGGGGGACTGCCGCCTGTTCAACGAACTCGCCGACAGCCTCAAGGAGGAAAAAAACGAGAAGCCAAGCGCACCCGACGAACCGAGCAGTCGCCGACTCAATGACAGGTGTACACGATCCACAAAGACAGGGTATCGCAAGCCCAACAGGACGCCTACACCCTGCAAGCCAGAGCAGCCGAGAACCTAAACGCAGTCGAAGTCTACCAGCTACACGACGCAGAAACCAGCATCACGTTCGACCAGAATGATCACCCGCCTGCTGTCCCAAGGCTGGGGCACGCGCCCCTGGTACTCGACGCCCAAATTGGAGGGTACGACATGGACAGAATCTTTATGGACGGAGGCAGCAACATGAACATACTCTTCGTCAGCACCCTACGCAAGATGCTGATCCCACGATCAGTATGGGAGAAATCAAGCACCGTGCTATACGGAGTAGTACCAGGAAAAGCGGCCACTTCCCTTGGAGTAATCGAGCTCGAAGTTGTCTTTGGCAGCAGACGCAACTTCGCAAGACACACCCTCGAGTTCGAAGTACTCGATTGGCAGTCGCAATACCACGCCATATTGGGACGTCCAGCATTCGCGCAATTCATGGCGATCCCGCACTACGCCTACCTCAAACTCAAGATGCCAGGATCCGCGGGCGTCATTACAATCAACGGGAGCTTCACCAAGTCAGACAAGTGCGATCGCGATTTCCACAAAGTCTCCGACACCTTTTGAGCCAAGCAAGAACTCACAGAAATAGCCATGGCGATAGACAAAAGTATCTTTCGGCTAGCAAGCCGAAGCGAGACAAAAGAGTATGGACGGGACTTCAGGATCGACAGCGACACGACCACCTACCAGGTACACCCGACGGACCCAGGAAAAATAGTCTGCGTGTACGCCCACCTCCCAGAAGAGCAAGCGACTGCCCTCATCGCTTTCCTCCGCGAAAAATGGGAAATCTTTGCCTGGCGCCCAGCCGACATGCCAGGAGTACCGCGTGAGTTCACGGAACACGCGCTGCGCATCAAGGAAAACACCAAGCCAGTGAAGCAGGCGCTACGGAGATTCTCAGAACTCAAGCGTAGAGCAATCGGAGAGGAGGTCAACCGATTACTCAACGCCCAATTCATCCAAGAAAGGAAAAAAGCCACTTGGGTCGCCAACCCTGTGCTGGTCCCCAAGAAAGACACAGACGTACTGCGAATGTGCGTCGACTACGGCCCAGTCAACCAACACTGCCCAAAGTACCACTTTCCCCTGCCAAGAATCGATCAGATAATCGACTCGACAGCAAGATGCGATCTACTATCGTTCCTCGACGCCTACTCAGGATACAATCAAATCAGGATGAAGGAAGAAGACGAAGAGCGCGCCTTGGCATTCATCCCTAGCGGCACATCCTGCCGACCTAAAATTCCTTTCGGCATAAACAACGCAGGAACAGTATACCAGCAAATGACACAAGCATACATGAGAAACCAGATTGGTGGAAACATCCAGGCCTACATAGACGGGATCATCGTCACAATCAAAGAACTCGGACCAGAAGCAGACACAGAGGAGGACAACACAGGAGAACTAACGCAAGTGGCAGCCGCAAACCCAATCGCTAATGGAGAATCCAAGAATGCAGTCGAGGAGCCAGAGCCAGCTGCACCCGAAGACCCATCTTGGAGAGAGCCGCTTCTCAGATTCCTAATCGACAGCACCCTACCGCAGAACGTCGCAGAAGCCAGATGCGTTAGTCGGCGATCCAAAGCTTTCACAGTAATCAACGGGCAATTCTACAAGCACAGCATTTCCCAACTACTACAAAAATGCAAAGACGAGGAAAATGGAAAAACCCTACTACTGGAGATCCACGAAGGCACCTGCGGGCACCATGCCAGCAGCCGAGCACTCGTGGCAAAAGCCTTTCGAGCAGGACTCTACTGGCCAACAGCCATGAGAAATGCAGAAGACATCGTGCGACGTTGCATTGCCTGTCGAAAATTTGCCAGCAGACCGCACGCTCCAGCCTCAGAACTCAAGACCATACCATTATCATGGCCGTTCGCCACCTGGGGACTCGACATGGTGGGCCCGCTCAAGAAATCATCGAAAGGACGAAGAACACACCTGCTGGTAGCAGTCGACAAGTTCACCAAGTGGATCGAAGCAGTGCCCATCACCAGCTCCACAGCCCTCATGGCAGTGAACTTTATCAAATCAATCATCTTCAGGTTCGGGGTGCCACACAACATCATCACGGACAACGGCACGAACTTCACAGCCGCATAATTCCAGAACTTCTGCGAAGAACTGGGCATCAAAATAAACTACGCATCAGTCGCGCACCCGCAGTCTAATGACCAGGTGGAAAAAGCAAATGGCCTAGTATGCGGAGGACTCAAAAAGAGGCTCCTTGCACCACTCGAGCAAGCCGCAGGAAACTGGATAGAAGAACTCCCTGCAGTACTTTGGAGCCTGCGCACTACCCCAAATACCATAACCCAGTACACACATTTTTTCATGGTGTACGGGTCAGAGGCAGTGCTACCACATGATCTCAAATTCGGGGCACCCCGGATCTCGGGATACGAAGAAGAAGAAGCAGAAGAAGCACTGCATGATGACAAGGACACATTAGATGAAGCAAGGGACACAGCCCTAGCAAGGTCAGAGGGATATTAGGACAAACTGCACACTTCCCAAAGCAGCCGCTTGCGCACCCGAACCTTCAACACAGGCGACCTTGTCCTACGGCTCATACAAGAGAAAGTCCACAAGCTTGCCCCCCAATGGGAAGGACCGTTCATAATCTCAGAAGTCATAGGATGAGGCGCCCACAGACTGAAGAACCCGAAGACTGACGAGGACGTGGGAAATCCATGGAAAGTAGCGAACCTACGCCTGTTCTACCCATAGTCTCCACCAGTCATGCTCATTTGGCAGCCCATGTAAACCTTCGATGCAATAAAACGATCTTTCCCAAATACTACCAAAAAGCACTCGGGGGCTCGAGTCCAAAACTCCCCCCGAGAGACGCTATTGTCGCTCACGCGATCTTTACTCAAAGCACTTGGGGGCTTGAGTCCAAAACTCCCCCCGAGAGACGCTATTGTCGCTCACGCGATCTTTACCCAAAGCACTCGGGGCTCGAGTCCGAAACTCCCCCCGAGAGACGCTATTGTCGCTCACGCGATCTTTATCCAAAGCACTCGGGGGCTCGAGTACAAAACTCCCCCCGAGAGACACTATTGTCGCTCACGCGATCTTTACACAAAGCACTCGGGGGCTCATGCCCAAAACTCCCCCCGAGAGACGCTCTTGTCGCTCACGCAATCTTTACACGAAGCACTCGGGGGCTCGAGTCCAAAACTCCCCCCGAGAGACGTTATCATCGCTCACGCGATTTCTACCCAAAGCAGTCGGGGGCTCGAGCACGACCTCCCCCCGAAAAGCGCTCACCGAAACTTAAAGGGCCCAAGCAACAACCCCCGCCAGGCTCCATCTGCTGAGAAACGGTTCGGAAGACATGGCTACAACCAGACGAAACACAAAGCACTCTGGAGAAATATGAATGGTGCGCAGGACGCAGACAATCCTACAGTCTTCACCTGATCGCCAACGATCACCTAAAGACTCGGGGGCTACTCCCATCAGGAGCGCTGCCACACACCCGATAAAAAACAGAAACTAATGGAAGAACGACAAAGGAAACAAATTTCATCCTACATTCGACCCTACGACTCGAACGTAGCCTTGGGGGCTACTCCCATCGGGAGCGCTGTCGCGCACCCGATAGAACCTACAGTGCAAAAATTTGGTAGGACTCGAAGACATTTCTCGCCAGCAAAGGACTCGGAGACAACTATTTATGGCAAAGGACCCAAAGACACATTCCATTACAAAGACTCAAGTACAGTTTGCATTACAAGGACTCGAAGACAGCTCTTGATGGCAAAGGACCCAAAGACACATTCCATTACAAAGACTCAAGCACAGTTCGCATTACAAGGACTCGAAGATCATTCTCACATTGGATAGAAGGCAACTCTGATTACTCGAAGGCCATCCTCATTACATGGAGAACTAACCTAGTTACAAAAGACACAAGTAGCCGATAAGCATACAGCACCAATCACCCAAGGAATTATGACTTCTACATGTGTGCCCATGCTGGGATGATTGGCACCAAGACAGCGAGCATCATCACAGACAGAGGAGTCGAAGCAGCCAGATCATGATGTCAATGACATAACAAAAGGTGAAGCTCGACTTATTTGCGGAGCACCGAGGACGATGCTCCCCCAGCTTCTTCTCCTGCTCCACCAGCCTCTTCTCCAGCTCCACCCGAGTTGCCGATGAAGACGACGCCGCTGTCTCCAGTTCTACAAGGTCGCCTGGCGCGCCCGCCTGATCGATGGCTTGACGTCGGGGTCCTCTTCAGAGCCGAAGGAGGAAGCAGTTGAAGAAGGCTCAACAACAGCACCCGAAGAGTTGCCGGAGGAGGTAGCAGTTGAAGACGCAGGCGAAGGACTCCTCGACCTGTCAGAACCATCGCTGCTTGTCTCCGGCAAGTGCGGATCCATGCGGTTGCGACTCGGGTCAAAGGCGCGGATGATAAGAGTGTCTTCGCCATCAAAACGGCAACAAAGAGTGTCACCATCACGCAAGTTCAAGCGTTGTGCAAACGATTTCCAGCCAAAGCCAAGAAAAATCAAGCGGGAGCTATCAATCTCCAACTTAACATAAGAATGAGATCGAGCGCACCCTTGAAGACGAAGCAGCAAGCCATAAAGACTACGCTCAGAAACAAGGGCAGAAAATGCAGAAGGAAGCAGAATACGAGCAGCGTTCCGGCCATGAACGCGCAGAAGGAAATCATAGCGCCAAAAACCCTCCTCCGAGGAAGGGGAGGAAGGTGTCGACGATGCACCACGACGGCCACTGCGAGAAGAGCGCGGGGTACGACCACCGCGACCACGGCGAACCCGGCCGCGGCTAGTCATACTGGCACCTCGTTTTGGTCCCATGAGAAGATGAAGAAGAGGAGCTAGAGAGGTAGAAGACGAACTACTTCTAGATGAAGAAAAGTGGTCTATTTATAGCAGAACCCCAAGGGTACGCAGAAGCCCAGACGACGGCAGCAATTAATTCAAAGACCAAGCGTGCCGGGCGATTCGAATTCCGAGACAAAGATGCCTTCACACGGGTGGCACTGTGCGCCGAACGCGTCAAATCTCGCGCGTTTCCAATACGCGCATCGATAACTCAACAGGCGGCTGCAGCACGCCACCAACAGCCATCATTATGACCGGTCATGAAGACATGACGGTTCAAAGATAGAGCATCTTTGACGGTCCTCCACAAAAAGATCGTTATCCTTACCAAGAAGAGGTAAATTAAAATGGCAGCGCAAAACACACAGCCTGCAAGCATCGGTTTTACTAACTCAAATACATTTTTCAAATATATTTACCTCCCATCGAGAGCATCTCCACTAGAGTTTTGGGTGCTCCCTCACCTAAAGAGTAAATATGTGCTCGAGTGATTACTCGCACCCATGAGAGTTTCGGGTGCTCCCTCACCTAAGGAGTAAATATGTGCTTGAGTGATTACTCGCACCCATGAGAGTTTCGGGTGCTCCCTCACCTAAAAGAAAAGACGAGCTCGAGTGATTACTCGCACACATGAAGAGCTTCGGGTGCTCCCTCACCATGACGGAAGATAAGCCGACCTGCACTCGCCAGATCAAGCAATCCCAAAGTATCGGGTGCTCCCTCACCCCGAGAACGAAGGCGATACTTGAGTGATTACTCACAAAACTTTAAGTACCCGAACACTCGAAGACCTCCCGAGCAAGTACTCCTCTACAATACTCCTCGCTCGAGCGCTTGACCAAGCTCCGCAAGGGACTGCTAAAACAGCTCACTTGATTGTTTATTCCAAGTGGGTGCATTATCAACTAGGCTCCGCGCCTCAATAAAAAATACATATTCCTGGAACACGACACACTGTGACCAGATGCCACGCAAGCTTAGCGTGTAGGTAAGACCTCGCTGTGCAGATCGGCCGGGCTGGGACTTGCCGCAGAGCGATTTCAATCCCAATCTTTCCCATGCGCTTGCATGATAGAAAAATCCGGGAGGACGCGCCTAGGCTACAAACTTTACTGGAGGCAATTGATCACTGTAAGACCTGCAGCGGCTTGACTTTTTCTCGACACCAGTGTTCCAAGCTCATGTCGAGGGACATGGGTTTGATTGGGCTACTGCGGTTTTTGGCACTAGTGCAATTCACAAAGGCTTGACCAGTCGACTCCTTGGGCCCTTTCAGCTTAGCATCCCTCGAAACAGGTTTTGTCATGGCCCTAGACTGCCAGCGACCTGCGGTTGAACCGCGCATACCTAAAACGACGCAAGTATGGACTCGAGTCCCTGCGCGACTCTTCGAGGGCTACTGACGAGGGGGTGACCCCACGACTCCTATGGATGGGCCTACCCGGTGTAGCCGAAGACAGAAGGCCCACAGAGATGCCGCCCGGGCCTAGCCTTGGCCCACTAGTGGCACCGACGTAGGAGTCCGCGACTCATAAGAAAGGTGCAAACTTGCCGTACGGTACAAGATCAGGGTTAGGAAACCTCATCTGTAATTCTGGACGGACTCCCCGAGACCTAGCCTAGTATATAAGGGCTAGGAGTGGAGACGTCGAGATCATCCAATACACAACCTGTAACCCTAGCCTTGGCTCCTCTGTAATCGCCATCTCCAATCAATAACATCGAGCATGAACTTATCCTCCTGTTAGCCAACGAGCTATCGTCCAACCTGTGCCTCTCATGACTAACACAGGGTCCCTGACCATGGGATTTGCTGGGGTACATCCCCGTCACCAAGCATTCGATGAGGAATCGCCTCCAACAAGTCTTGCTATCAACTACTTACGCGAACATAACACCTATCCTATCCTTGTCCTCCTCTTCGCATCCCGACGAAGAAGAAGCAGTCAAGGAACACACACACACGTTGATCAAGTTATATTAAGATTATCTCAGTTGTTGTTGTCTATGAACAAGGAGTAGGTCTCAAGTCGTCCAAAACCGTGGACACGGCTTCTCGAAAAGATTTAACCCTGCAGGGGTGTACCAACTGCCCGTTACAAGGCTCCACACGCACGCCCATCTCTCTCAGTTGCTACCCATGATAGGCAACCATTTTATGATTTAGTTCCGAGAGATCCGAAACGACAGGTCCCTCTAACTAACAACGAACAAATCCGGGTGGCCCCCAGTGAGTCGACACCCAACTCAAAAGCCGGCCGCGCTCTCGAATTGGTCTCTACCGTCTGTCGCAGGTTTGGATAGCCAGTTAATCTCACATGGGAAACCGGGTCCTCAGCCGAACAAGGTGGACCAACAAGGAAACCATGTCCCCGCTGGCCCGGGGTGTTTGAAAACTACTGGCGGACGACCAGCACACACACGGTTTCAAATGGTAAATCAGCTTGGGCCACCACTAAAAATGTTTGAAGGTAGGTAGGTTAGAAAAGGGAACCCCATAAAATCCCACACACGGTTGGGCACACTCAGTCTTAGAACCAACACCCGGAACTCGGATCCTAGGTGACTCGAATGGAACAAAGCGTTGGGGCAGGATAGCCTAGACCTTCCATCCTTCGTCTAATATAGTCAACATTATAATAATCATATCATCAACAACAATATAATAATGTGAGAGACCAGACCAAGGAGTAACAGGGTAACATCATAGCATCCTAAGCATGCATACTAAGCAGGGGCTGAGCAACGAGCAATAGTAACATAGCAGTACATGGTTTGCTGGGAGGGGACATGGCTGTATCGGTTTGAAAGAGGTTGTAAGCATGTGGTAGGATTAAACATCGAACCTATCCTATACTAGCATGCAAACCGCTGGTTGAAATATAATGGATCATAAGTAATGTATAGTCCTTGCCTGTTGATAAGTCGGGTTCCGAAGGTGTAGTTGATCGCAAGCTCGCATCGTCTCCGAGAGGTACCCGCGGAAGCACACAAGAGGGTGAACACTGGAAAAGGCAATCTACGAGCAAGCATCTATTACTACGAAGCAAACACGAACAAGCATCAACAAGAAGGCAAAACGAGACATCGCACCTACCGTCGAGAGCGGTTACTAACAGGTTAAGTGGAGTACTCGTCACACACGACGATACCGCACATTTGGAAAGGTTCAAGTTGTTTAGCTACGGGTGATTAACAAAGGTTGTTAAACTGGCAACTCACTCAAGCATGGCATAGCACACAAATATGGCAAGAGGTGAAGCACGAAGTAATCTATCTATACTAGTCAAGTTAAGTGAGGCACAATCCTAAACATGGCATATCACTAAGTGTCTCACGACAATTTAAGTAATTGGTACTCTTCTTCCCTAAGCCATATTTTAGGTTGGTTAACAACAACAAACAATAGCATAAACACAAAGTACACGAAAATAATAATCAAGTTACATATAAAGAACACCCCAAACGGAGTTACGGTTAAAAAGATACAAGCAAAACAAGTTATGCACACAATTTGTCAACATCAGGAAGCACACTTTAGAGCAATGCATAAAGAGGAAAATGGATGCAAACAAGCTCACAAATGATATGCAACTAAAGTATAGATGGCAGGGAATGCATGGCAAAAGGAATCATGCAAAAAGGCATCATGAACAACTAATTATAGCTCATGAAAAATGCAATAAAATATTACTGGTCAAGGACTTAGTGAAAATCACGAAAACAGGGCAGAAACTTTTATTTTTATGCTATATAACAATGAGCAAAACTATATGCAAAAGTGCACCAACATGGCATAGAAATATATGAGCATGAAATAGACATGATGGTGATCAAGTACAAACAAGAATCATGGTCATAGGCATAACAAATCAAAAGATATTAAGCATGCAACATGGCATCGGAACGTTACAGACTTAGTGAAAAACAGAGGTGGCTATCAACAATAGTGGCATAGCAACTTTGGAGCTCAATAACTAGATGACCTGCAAGCATATCATGACAATGCAATGCATGAAATGGAAGTATACATGATGCTTAACAGTATGCAAAAAGAATCAATGCAATAGGCCTCATGGATGTGTCACCATCATCAACCAAAGTTGCAATAAAATAATAGCAACACCACATAACAGAAATTAGTACTAGTTAACAGTCTAATGCCCACTTCAACACAGATTTGCACCATCAAAATGTCCTCAAATCAAAATGCTCACAAAAGATGAACAGAAGTACACACAATACTAGGCAATTTTCCTTTTGGGCGCAACACGATCGGAGTTACGGATTACTCGCAATTATCATCGCAAAACAGATACAACAGCACAATATTAAAGGCTTAGCAGAAAATAGATAAAAAGGAAAAAACATAAAAGAAAAAAAACTGAGGGCCTCACGTTTTGGGTCGGCCCATGAGGCGGCTGGACCAGGGAGGAGGCCGGCCTGGCTGGCGACCGGCTTCGGGCTGGTGGATCTGGGCCTCAGGCCGGATCTGGCCGGTTGGGCCCGCTGGCTGGGCCTACCCAAGCGGGTGCAACGACTGGAGGAGGAGGTCGAGCTCCTCGAGCGGCTCAGGCATGGCGAGGACAGCCGGCGGCCGGCCGGTGCTGGCTGCAGGTGCGAGGGGCAACGCGGGCGCGGCCCCGGCGGCGGCTTGCAGGTGCGGCGACGCAGGCGGCGGAGCTCGGGCGGCCGAGCCATGGCGGTGGCTCCATGGCGCACGGCGGCGAGGTCCCACGGCGGCGCGGCCCCCTGCGAGAAGAGAGGAGGGATGAGGCAGAGGAGGAGAGGAAGGGGGAGGGCGCGAGGGGCGACCTGGCGGCGGCCGGTTGCCCAGGGGCGGCGCGGCGGTTCCATGGGAGAGAGAGGAGAGATGTGGTTGGTTGGGTGAGATCTGGGCCGTTGGATCGGCCGTTCTGACGGTCCAGATCGCAGGGAAGCTAGGGTTTCGAAAAATAGGGGCTTTTGGACAAAAATTTGGACCAGATCTGGGGGTGTGGCTTCAGTTTTTGGCTAGGGAAACCCTAGAAAGGGGTGGGGGAGTGGTGGTGTTTATATAGCCCAGATGGCTGGCAGTTTGCAAAAACATCCCCGGTTGTTCTCTCGCACGCGCGGTGTTGACGTTTCTGACCGTCGGGGGTCCGTAGTACCTCCGATTCCGGTAAAACTTCGAACTGTGCGATCAGCGCGTCGAGCCGGCGGCGTTCACCTCGCGCTAGAACCGTTTCGAGAACATTTTCCGGCGTGCTATAAAAATTACCCGTTTAATTATTAAATGGGGTTTTTCGTTCTGTTGGTTGCGGCTGGTCTCGTGCGGTTTTCGCGACGGTGATCGGGCGTAACCCGGTGTCGCAAATGTCGAGTGTCAGGGTGGCAAGGGTCGGTCTCCTTCCGATACAAGATAAGTGGGGGGAAATAATCGCCGATCGATAAATCGGGGATGCGAACACCGAAACCAAATCAGACAATCAAACAATTCACACCGAAAACAATTTTTTTAATTTTTGTGAAATCTGGGCTGTTACAATACAACACCACCAACAAGGGATCTCGTCCCGAGATCCTGCAAGATCCGGGGGAGAAGGGAGAAGAGAAAAGAGAGTCGACAATCTTCAACACCACCAACAAGGGACTCTGCTCCATGTCGATGTCGAGCTTCCGTCGAGAAAACTTTCCGCGGGGAGACGGCAACGTCTGAGAACGAAACCATCAAGCGATCAAGGGGAAGAACGACACTTCAAAGCGACGATCAATGGAAGTACTCTCACTGAAATCGTGAGGATACTGGGCAAGAGGACTGAAGTCAACAGACGACCAAGATATTTACCGAGAGTCGGAAGAACTAAAGGTACTACAGGATTTTCCAAACCTGAGATCGAAATCGAGACAATACACTGCAAGCAAGGCATGGTAACGATTCCGATACTCCACACACTCGAGATCCTAGAGTTTGAAAGGGATAAGGCGAGAATTAAAACTCTTACGTCACTTGTCCTGACCAGAGTAAGGGTAAGCTGTAAAAAGAATCCTACTCTCCGACAACTAACTTAGTAACTAGAAAATAGTTTTTGTCTAGACTCGACTTCGGCCAGAAAAGGGATCCTACGGTCGGTAAGGCTCTGATACCAAGTTGTAAGGCCCGATAGGCGGTACTGTTCCAGATCTAGATGTTTCCATCCAGATCCGGGGACGAAGCACATATGGGTCCCACCGCGACATATGACATAGCCATATGCCCCGGATTTCCAACATGATATCACAACATTACAGATACAAGGATACAACATCTCATACAATCGGCATACACTTGTCTTAATACAATACAACAGGGAAGATATATTTCTGAGTACAGACTACAAACAAATGCCTACTGGCAAAGAGAAAAACATCGATCCCCATAACCACACGGGTCTAGGCCCTCCGCCGGGATCCGCCTAACTAGTCGTCGTCGAGTCTCCACGTGAAACGTCGATCACCATACCTGTTGTCGAGAAAGAACCCTGAAAAGAGTTTGGGGGTAGTATCATGAGTACATAGGTACTCAGCATCCAACTGTAGTGGTCAACTGACCCAGCAAGGACTTCATCACTCGTCATTCTAGGACAACTAGTAGTTTACGGTAAGGAAGGGGTAAGTGGTGAGGTTGCTGCCGCACTAGCATTTATGAAGTGGCTAACGATCTAGAGAGTAAGATAAGAAGCCAAGCATTCGATGAGGAATCGCCTCCAACAAGTCTTGCTATCAACTACTTACGGAAACGTAACACATATCCTATCCTTGTCCTCCTCTTCGCATCCCGACGAAGAAGAAGCAGTCAAGGCACACACACACACGTTGATCAAGTTATATTAAGATTATCTCAGTTGTTGTTGTCTATGAACAAGGAGTAGGTCTGAAGTCATCCATAACCGTGGACACGGCTTCTCGAAAAGATTTAACCCTGCAGGGGTGTACCAACTGCCCATTACAATGCTCCGCACGCACGCCCATCTCTCTCAGTTGCTACCCATGATAGGCAACCATTTTATGATTTAGTTCCGAGAGATCCGAAATGACAGGTCCCTCTAACTAACAACGAAGAAATCCGGGTGGCCCCCGGTGAGTCGACACCCAACTCAAAAGCCGGATGCGCTCTCGAATCGGTATCTACCGTCTGTCGCAGGTTTGGATAGCCGGTTAATCTCACATGGGAAACCGGGTCCTTAGCCGAACAAGGTGGACCAACAAGGAAACCATGGCCCCGCTGGCCCGGGGTGTTTGAAAACTACTGGCGGCCGACCAGCACACACACGGTTTCAAATGGTAAATCATCTTGGGCCACCATTAGAAATGTTTGAAGCTAGGTAGGTAAGAAAATTGGACCCCATAAAATCCCACACGCGGTTAGGCACGCTCAGGCTTAGAACCAATACCCGGAACTCGGATCCTAGGTGACTCGAATGGAACAAAGCGTCGGGGCGGGATAGCCTAGACCTTCCATCCTTCGTCGAATATAGTCAACATTATAATAATCATATCATCAACAACAATATAATAATGTGATAGCCCAAAACAAGGAGTAACAGGGTAACATCATAGCATCCTAAGCATGCATACTAAGCAGGGGCTGAGCAACGAGCAATAGTAACATAGCAGTACATGGTTTGCTGGGAGGGGACATGGTTGTATCGGTTTGAAAGAGGCTGTAAGCATGTGGTAGGATCAAACATCGAACCTATCCTATACTAGCATGCAAACCGCTGGTTGAAATATAATGGATCATAAGTAATGTATAGTCCTTTCCTGTTGATAAGTCGGGTTCCGAAGGTGTAGTTGATCGCAAGCTCGCATCGTCTCCGAGAGGTACCCGCGGAAGCACACAAGAGGGTAAACACTGGAAAAGGCAATCGACGAGCAAGCATCTATTACTACGAAGCAAACACGAACAAGCATCAACAAGAAGGCAAAACGAGACATCGCACCTACCGTCGAGAGCGGTTACTAACATTTTAAGTGGAGTACTCGTCACACACGACGATACCGCACATTTGGAAAGGTTCAAGTTGTTTAGCTACAGGTGATCAACAAAGGTTGTTAACATGTCATCTCACTCAAGCATGGCATAGCACACAAAGATGGCAAGAGGTGAAGCACGAAGTAATCTATCTATACTAGTCAAGTTAAGTGAGGCACAATCCTGAACATGGCATATCACTAAGTGTCTCACGACAATTTAAGTAATTGGTACTGTTCTTCCCTAAGCCATATTTTAGGTTGGTTAACAACAGCAAACAATAGCATAAACACAAAGTACACAAAAACTAATCAAGTTACATATAAAGAACACCCCAAACGGAGTTACGGTTAAAAAGATACAAGCAAAACAAGTTATGCACACAATCTGCCAACATCAGGAAGCACACTTTAGAGCAATGCATAAACAGGAAAATGGATGCAAACATGCTCACAAGTGATATGCAACTAAAGTAGACATGCCAGGGAACGCATGGCGAAATGAATCATGCAAAAAGGCGTCATGAACAACTAATTATAGCTCATGCAAAATGCAATAAAACATTACTCGTCAAGGACTTAGTGAAAATCAGGAAAACTGGGCAGAAACTGTTATTTTATGCTGTATAAACAGGAGAAAAAATATATGCAAAAGTGCAGCAACATGACATAGCAATATATGAGCATGAACTAGACATGATGGTGATCAGGTACAAACAAGAATCATGGTCATAGGAATAACAGATCAAAAGATATTAAGCATGCAACATGGCATCGGAACGTTACAGACTTAGTGAAAAATAGAGGTGGCTGTCAACAACAGCGGCATAGAAACTTTGGAGCTCAATAACTAGATGACCAACAAGCATATAATGACAATGCAATACATGAAATGGAATTAGACATCATGCTTAACAGTATGCAAAAAGAATCAATGCAATAGGCCTCATGGATGTGTCACAATCATTCATCAAAGTTGCAATAAAATAACAGCAACAACACATAAAAGAAATTAGTGGCAGTTAACAGTTTGATGCCCACTTCAACACAGATTTGCACCATCAAAATGGCCTCAAATCAAAATGCTCACAAAAGATGAACTGAAGTACACACAATTCTAAGCAATTTTCCTTAAAGACTTGTAGGTAGGTATGGTGGCTGTTTTGAGGAAATATATGTCATCGCAACTTGATCATCATCGCCCAAAAGACATGATGATCAAGTTGCGCCCAAAAGATAGTTGGGCCTCTCAAGGATAGTCAAAGAGAAGCACCAAGAGACTCTCAATCTTTGGGCGATGATCAAGTTGCGCCCAAAAGATAGTTGGGCCTCTCAAGGATAGTCAAAGACAAGCACCAAGAGACTCTCAATCTTCAATCAACACACAAAAGAGGAAATCACTCATGATAATATTCTTCTAACCCATGTCCAATAGACTGCTGTCATCTTGGTCTCGGGGATTATACTAGATAAGATCAATTGAGTACATCAATCCAATACATAGAGGAAGGGTAAATATCATGGGATCACCCTAGATTAACATAGCCTATGATCACAATGAAGATCACATCATGGGAGAGAGAGAAGAACACATAGCTACTGGTAGAAACCTCAGTCCCGAGGGAGAACTACTCCCGCATCATGGAGGGAGGAAGCAACGTCGATGGAGATGAATCCGGGGGCACTTCCCCGTCCCGGCAGGGTGCCAGCACAGGAATTCTGTCCCCCCGAAACTTGATGGCGATGGCGGCGGAGATCGGAATTTCTTCTGGAGAAAAGGGGTCCCGAATCAGGGTTTCCTCCGCGGAGGTAAAAATAGGGCCAAAGGGGGGCACCAGGGTGGCCACAGGGCAGCCGGGAGGGTGCCCGGCGCGACCTAGGGTGGGTTCGCGCCAGGGACCCTTCTAGAGTCCCTGTGGTGGCCCTCCCCTCCTTCCTTGGTGATTCCGGAAGTCCGGGACGCTGATTTCTTTATATAATTTTTCCGGAATTTTTGGAGCACTTTTAATGGGCGGAAAACCTGAAATACAAAAACAGCAACTGGCAGGTGGGTGCACTGGGTTAATAGATTAGTCCAAATATTCTCAAAAGGGTATGAAAGTTCAAGCAAATCATGGCAAAGTCACACAAAACATGCATGGAGCAAGCATAAATTATAGATACGTTTGGGACGTATCAACATCCCCAAGCTTAATTCCTGCTCGTCCTCGAGTAGGTAAATGATAACAAGCATAATTTCTGCGGTGACATGCCACACAACCATATAAGGACTTTTAAGTAAAAGCAATGAAAGCATGCAATTCAATTCAAGTATTAACAAGCAAGAGTCTATATTAGCATTGACACAAGCAACAAAAGAACAAAAGGTGCAAGAGCTCTCGCTGTCCGTCACTCGAATGTCTCCAGATGGTGTTTGCGTGCAAGCAGGGGACCGGGAAAAAGAGAGAAAAAAGGTTGTTGAGAACAACTATCTACTAAAGTTTCACACTTGGTCTCCTTTGGATTCTTATCTTGACTCGTCCCCAGACCACCACCAGGTACAAGTCAAACTGATCCACTCCCTTTCGATATTTTGAGCACTCATGCAATGGATGAGCGTGAGCAAGAAAGTTGACACCTAAAAGGCGAAATAGAAAGAAGGAAGACAAAAAGGTCTGAAAGGATCACATCAATGAGGACAATCATAGGCGAGAGAAGGCCATATGATAGATATGATGTGAGGAGTAAGGATTGCCATGCAACAGATGCACATGTGAGCTAAAAGCTCTCCAAGTGAACTAGTGGGGGTGCATCTAACTTTCTTGCTCAAGAAGACCTAGAGCTCGTTTGAGGAGGCTCATCATTGGAATATACAAGCCAAGTTCTATAGTGTGAAGATCCCCACATAGCTATATGCATGATGATGATCTCTATGGAGTACAAGGGATAGAGGATGAGGTACTAGAGTAGATCTCTCAAAATGAATAGTAGTGTGCCCCCTTCTCTCTTTTTATTTTTATTTTTCTCTTTTTTCTATTTTTTGTATTTTTTGGTGGCCTCAATGGCTGTTTCTATTTAACACTCATTTGTCCTCTTTGGGATCTTTTGAGTTTGTCCTCTTTGGTATCTTTTGAGTTTGTCCTCTTTGGGATATTTTCCTCACTTTAGGGGCAACACTCTATATTTTACAAGAATATAGGAGATCTTTCACACTTTACAAAGGTACTCACATAAAGAAGATATAAATATCATGATGCAAATGTATGCCTCTGCCAGGATAGCAGGATATGCAATGATACTAGCGCGTCATGTAGCAATGATTAGGGCAAGGCCCAACTATCATGCGGCTCATCGATCAAGCAAGTAGCATGTATGACATGATGATCAAGTTGCGCCCAAGCATCATCGCAAAACAGATACAGCAGCACAATATTAAAGACTTAGCAGAAAATAGATAAAAAGGAAAAAAAACATAAAAAAACAGAGGTCCTCACGTTTTGGGTCGGCCCATGAGGCGGCTGGACCAGGGAGGAGGCCGGCCTAGCTGGCGACCGGCTTCGGGCTGGTGGATCTGGGCCTCAGGCCGGATCTAGCCGGTTGGGCCCGCTGGCTGGGCCTGCCCAGGTGGGTGCAGCGGCTGGAGGAGGAGGCCGAGCTCCTCGAGAGGCACGGGCATGGCGAGGATGATGAGGACATCCCTACTACTGTTACACCCACATCGTCACCAACTAAACATATTGGACCAGTTACTAGAGCACGCGCACGTCATTTAAATTATCAGGTACTTTCGTTTCTTGCGAATCCTTCTAATGTTCATGAACATATGATGCTGCCTAAATTAGGTACTTTTGTTTTTCTTATGAATGAAGGACCTAGCATGGACAAGAAGGATGGTCATTGGAGCGGGATCAAGCATGGAGAAGAAGGTGTGAGCACGGGAAAGGCCAATGGAGCTTCCAGTGGTGATTTTCGCACTTTGAAGCCACCATAAGGAGTGCATGAAGGCTTGGACGAAATACACGAGATGCCACTTCATTATTTTCGTCCAAGGAGAATTATAGGTGCTGCGTCACCTTAATATTGGGCTGGGCCCGTGTAATTTCGAAATACCACATTATATGCAGTTTTTAGAGTCCGTATGTGTGGGCAAACTGAGTTAGGGTTGTTTTCGGACCCCACCTCCAAGGGGTCACGAAAATCCCCTCTGTTCCCCCATATATACAGCCCTTAGGGCGTCGTTTAGACTTGGGTTTTAATTAGATTTAAGTTAGCCATAGCCGCAACTTCGAGCTCTTCGTTTGTGTCATCCGACCAGGACAACACCGCATTGGAACCCCAACTTCTGTTAATCATTCATCTTATATCTGCAATATCCAGATTGCAATTCTTAGTTCTTGCTTGTTCTTGTCGATTGCTTGCAGGAATTAGACCTTCGTGGTCAGGTTGATTGTGCATCCGCGGGATCAATAACCTCTCGGAGTTGGTTTAGCGATTGCTAAGGAGCAACGTCTTCGCACGTTCGTAGTCGGATCGTGAAAGTCTACTCAGCCATAATCGATCTCCATCATCTCATCGAAACATCGGGACACCTTCACCTCTATCAAGTGGTATCAGATTTCCAGGTTGCTCGGTGAGATTTACCAGTTTTTCGTAGTCTAGATTACTTCTGTTTTTCATACCTACAGTCCACGAAAAAGCCAAATAGAGTCTGGCACGCTTTCCAGAGCGGTTTTTAGGCCAAAAATTTCAGGGGTGAAAAAATTTAGTGCCCATACCTTCCTTAGGTCCAGAAACTCATTTTGAGACATTCGCTACCATCGTGATTTTTTCGCACTTTTTCAGCCATCGCAGCCCCGAATCGCCACAAAAAAAACAAAAAAAAAGAGATTTTTTTTTCAGAGTGTGCTTCTCAGTTGTTTACGTGTCGCGCTGTGTTTTCGTTGGTGTTTTAGGCTCGCGTCTCTAGTACGGTCTAGCCTAGGATCAGCACAGTACCGACATTGAGTGCTTATTCAGCTTTGCATCTCTGTTTTGATTACTGTTGAGCTTTTGCTACCATACTTGTCAGCCTTCTTACACCTCCACATATATTCAACATCGTGCGTTTTGACACCTCCTGGCCATCGCTCTACCATATCTCTGAGAGTTTTGACTCGTTGGTTGTACATCACCACCTGCTGCTAGGTAAGAATCGGTAAGAACGAAAGAAAAGCTTGACGGATTTGTGCTTTCCACCACCCCACATCCCAGTAGTAGAAGTAGGATCATATTTCTGTGTGTTTTCTATTTCTGCTAACCATGTCAGGATCACATGAAGAAGTGGCGCAGGATGCGCCCGATTGGGAGAACATGACGAACAAGGAGCTACATGATAAATTTGCACGTATGATGTCAGAACAGGTGCAAGACATCAAGAACAGATTTACAGAGGCGATTGATGGCGTGGAGAAGATGATCGACACCAAGCTGGACGCCAAGTTTACTGAGTTGATCGCACGCCTACCTCCACAACATGCGGCCGCCCTGGCGCAGCCACCGTTTCAATGACGTGCACGATGTATTCTGTTTCCGGCCATACAAGCTTCTGGTATTGGTGCTCCTCCTGCTGCTGCAGTTGCTGTTGCTGCTCCTGCTGCTTCTGACGTCGGCCAGGACGACGACTACGAGGGTGATTACGAGGAGGAGGTGGAACAGGAAGAGACCTATGAACAGCCAGCTGGACGTCCACGTCCCAACATTCTCCACGGTCGACACCAACCACCCCCTCAGGTACGCGATGACGAACATGTGCCTAAACTGAAATTGAATCTTAAGCCGTTTGAGGGTAGATATATTCCTGATGCTTATCTTACTTGGGAGTTAGAAACTGAACAACGCTTTACATGTTTACAATATCCTGAGAATAGACGTGTTACTGCTGCTGTATGTGAATTCACGGGGTTTGCATCTATTTGGTGGTCTGAACATTGTAGATTGCATGCTAATAATATTCCAACTACTTGGGCTGCTTTAAAAGATTCTATGCGTACTCGTTGGGTTCCTCCTTATTATCAACGTGAATTGCTACAAAAATTACAGCGTTACAGACAAGGAAAAAATTCTGTAGAGGAATATTATCAAGAATTACAAACTTGATTGGTTAGGTGTGGCCTAGTAGAGGATAATGAAGCTATGCTTGCTCGTTTTATGGGTGGCTTAAACAAGGGGATACAAACTATTCTAGAATACAAGGACTATGCTATTATCACTCGTTTGTTTCATCTTGCTTGAAAAGATGAATGTGAAGTGCAGGATCGACAGGCCTCTACGAGATCTAACTTTTCTGCAGGACGAAATACGTCATGGACATCGCGTGGACCTTCTACATCCACACGTCCTGCTGCACCACCATCTACTTCAGCCGCTCATTCTTACAGGGAGCCACCAAAGCAGCCAGCGCCACCATTCAAGGGTGCACAGAGTGGTCTAGCGGCGAGTTCCTCTTCATCCATGGCTTCCACAGGGCAAACACGAGATCGTGATATTAAATGTCGCATGTGCCAAGGTGGAGGTCACTTCGCAAAAGACTGTCCCTCCAAGCATGTGATGACTATTACGGCGGATGGTGGGTATGAGTCAGCGAGTGACTATGATGAGGAGACTTTAGTCCTGATTTCTAATGAGGAACAGGTTGCCCATGATGATGCTCATGATATAGAGTATATGGCTCTTGATGATGCGGATAAATATGCTAGTTTGGTTGCTCAACGTGTGTTAAGTGTACAGGTAACGAAGGCCGAGAAAAACCAGAGGCATAATTTGTTCCACACAAAGGGAGTGGTGAAAGAACGTTCGGTTTGCATCATTATTGATGGAGGGAGTTGCTACAACTTGGCTAGCACGGAGTTGGTGGAGAAGGTATCTCTCACCACAAGACCACACCCTCATCCGTACTATATTCAGTGCTTTAACAATAGTGGTAAGATTAAGGTAACGCGTTCTGTTCATGTGCACTTTAGCATTGCAGCATATGCTGATTATGTTGATTGTGATGTGGTACCCATGAAAGCATGCTCTCTTTTACTTGGTAGACCATGTCAATTTGATAGGAATGTTGTACACCATGGTAGAACAAATCAGTTTACTCTGGTTCATCAGGATAAAATATTGCTTTACTTCCTATGTCTCCTGAACAAATTGTGAAAGATGATCTTGCTAGAGCTAGTAAAGCTAAACAGGAGAAAAATAAGAGTGAGAATGAGATAGCAGCTAAAGAATTTGAGCAACAACATAGGACTAATAGCAAATCTTCGTTTGCTGTTTCTAATGAAATTAAATTGACTAGTCCATCTTTGCTTGCTACTAAGGTTGATATTTCGGATTTGGATGTTAGTCAATATGTGTGCTATGCTTTTGTGTCCAAAGAAGCTTTGTTTTCATTTGAGGAATTGCCTCCTTCTTTGCCTCCTGTTGTCACTGACCTTTTGCAGGAGTTTATAGACGTCTTTCCCCAAGACGTACCACCGGGATTACCACCTATTCGAGGGATTTAGCATCAGATTGACTTAATTCCCGGTGCTTCGCTGCCCAACCGTGCGCCATACCATACCAATCTTGAGGAGACGAAGGAGATTCAGCGTCAAGTGCAAGACCTACTCGACAAAGGTTATATACGCGAATCCCTTAGTCCTTGTGTTGTTCCTGTTATATTAGTGCCAAAAAAGGATGGAACATGGCGTATGTGTGTTGATTGTAGAGCCATTAATAATATTACTATTCGTTATCGTCATCCTATTCCTAGGTTAGATGATATGCTTGATGAATTAAGTGGCTCTACCATGTTTTCCAAAGTTGATTTGCGTAGTGGATACCATCAAATTCGCATGAAATTAGGAGATGAATGAAAAACAACATTTAAAACTAAGTTTGGACTATATGAGTGGTTAGTCATGCCTTTTGGGTTAACTAATGCACCTAGCACCTTCATGAGATTAATGAACGAGGTTTTACGTGCTTTCATTGGACGATTTTTGGTAGTCTATTTTGATGATATACTGATTTATAGCAATAATTTGGAGGAACATTTGGATCATTTACGTGCTTTTTTTATTGCTCTACGTAATGCACGTTTGTTTGGTAACCTTGGGAAGTGCACCTTTTGCACCGACCGCGTACCGTTTCTTGGCTATGTTGTTACTCCACAGGGTATTGAAGTTGATAAAGACAAGATCGAGGCGATTGAGAGTTGTCCGCAGCCCAAAACGGTCACACAAGTGAGGAGTTTTCTTGGCCTCGCTGGATTCTATAGGCATTTTGTGAGAGATTTCAGCACCATTGCTGCACCTCTCAATGAGCTTACACGCAAGGATGTGCCTTTTACTTGGGGTACCGCACAGGAAGAAGCCTTCACGATATTGAAAGATAAGTTAACACATGCTCCTTTCCTCCAACTTCCTGATTTTAATAAGACTTTTGAGCTTGAATGCGATGCTAGTGGGATTGTTTGGGAGGTGTGTTATTACAAGATGCTAAACCTGTTGCATACTTTTCTGAAAAATTGAGTGGGCCTAGTCTAAACTATTCTACTTATGATAAGGAATTATATGCTCTTGTTCGCACATTAGAAACTTGGCAACATTATTTATGGCCCAAAGAATTTGTTATACATTCTGATCATGAATCTTTGAAACACATAAGAAGTCAAGAAAAACTTAATCGTAGACATGCTAAGTGGGTTGAATTTATTGAGACTTTACCTTATGTCATTAAACACAAGAAGGGTAAAGATAATATTATTGCTGATGCATTGTCTCGTCGTTATACTATACTTTCACAACTTGACTTTAAGATATTCGGTTTAGAGACAATCAAAGATCAATATGTGCATGATCCGGAATTTAAAGATGTATTGCAGAATTGTAGAGAAGGTAGAACATGGAATAAGTTTGTGCTTAACGATGGATTCTTGTTCCGTTCTAACAAGCTATGCATTCCAGCTAGCTCTGTTCGTCTTTTGTTGTTGCAGGAGGCGCATGGAGGAGGATTAATGGAACACTTTGGCGTGAAGAAGACGGAGGACGTACTTGCTACACATTTCTTTTGGCCAAAGATGAGACGGGATGTTGAGCGTTTTGTTGCTCGCTGCTCTACATGTCAAAAAGCTAAGTCACGGCTCAATCCTCATGGTTTATACATGCCTTTACCCGTACCTAGTGTTCCGTGGGAGGACATATCCATGGACTTTGTTTTCGGCTTGCCTCGAACAAAGAAGGGGAGGGATAGCATATTTGTTGTCGTGGATCGATTTTCTAAGATGGCACACTTTATACCATGTCATAAAAGCGATGATGCTGCTAATGTTGCTGATTTATTCTTTCGTGAGATTATTCGCTTACATGGTGTGCCCAATACTATTGTCTCCGATCGTGATACTAAGTTTCTTATCCATTTTTGGAGGTGCTTATGGGCTAAGTTGGGGACTAAACTACTTTTTAGTACTACATGTCATCCCCAAACTGATGGAAAAAATGAAGTACTCAATAGGACTTTGTCTACTATGCTTAGGGCTGTTTTAAAGAGTAACTTGAAAATGTGGGAAGAATGTTTACCTCATCTTGAATTTGCTTATAATCGTTCATTGCATTCTACCACTAAAATGTGCCCTTTTGATATTGTTTATGGTTTTCTACCTTGTGCACCTACTGATTTGCCACCTCTTCTCCTTCAGAGAAGGTTAATTTTGATGCTAAGTGATAGAGGCGAAGGTGTCCTGATGTTTCGATGAGATGGTGGAGATCGATTATGGTGGAGACGACTTTCACGATCCGACTACGAACGTGCGAAGACGTTGCGCCTTAGCGATCGCTAAACCAACTCCGAGAGGTTATTGATCCCGCGGATGCACGATCAACCTGACCACGAAGGTCTAATTCCTGCAAGCAATCGAAGAACAAGCAAGAACTAAGAATTGCAATCTGGATATTGCGAATATAAGATGAATGATTACGAAAGTTGGGGTTCCAATGAGGTCTTGGCCTGGTCGGATGACACAAACGAAGAGCTCGAAGTTGCGGCTATGGCTAACTTAAATCTAATTAAAACCCAAGTCTAAACGACGCCCTAAGGGCTGTATATATGGGGGAACAGAGGGGATTTTCGTGACCCCTTGGAGGTGGGGTCCGAAAACAACCCTAACTCGGTTTTCCCCACACATACGGACTCTAAAAACAGCCTATAATGTGGTATTTCGAAATTACATGGGCCCAGCCCAATTTTAAGGTGACGCAGCACCTATAATTGCCCTTGGACGAAAATAATGAAGTGACATCTCGCGTATTTCGTCCAAGACTTCATGCGCAACTTATGGTGGCTTCAAAGTGCGATAATCACCACTGGAAGCTTCATTGTCCTTTCCCGCGCGCGCACCTTCTTCTCCATGCTTGATCCCGCTCCAATGACCATCCTTCTTGTCCATGCTAGGTCCTTCATTCATAAGCAAAACAAAAGTATCTAATTTAGGCAGCATCATATGTTCATGAACAATAGAAGGATTCGCAAGAAACGAAAGTACCTGATAATTTAGTTGACGTGCGCGTGCTCTAGTAACTGGTCCAGTATGTGTAGTTGGTGAAGATGTGGGTGTAACATTAGTAGAGATGTGATAGAGGCGAAGGTGTCCCGATGTTTCGATGAGATGGTGGAGATCGATTATGGTGGAGTAGACTTTCACGACCCGACTACGAACGTGCGAAGACGTTGCGCCTTAGCGATCGCTAAACCAACTCCGAGAGGTTATTGATCCCGCGGATGCACGATCAACCTGACCACGAAGGTCTAATTCCTGCAAGCAATCGAAGAACAAGCAAGAACTAAGAATTGCAATCTGGATATTGCGAATATAAGATGAAAGATTACGAAAGTTGGGGTTCCAATGAGGTCTTGGCCTGGTCGGATGACACAAACGAAGAGCTCGAAGTTGCGGCTATGGCTAACTTAAATCTAATTAAAACCCAAGTCTAAACGACGCCCTAAGGGCTGTATATATGGGGGAACAGAGGGGATTTTCGTGACCCCTTGGAGGTGGGGTCCGAAAACAACCCTAACTCAGTTTCCCCACACATACGGACTCTAAAAACAGCCTATAAGGTGGTATTTCGAAATTACATGGGCCCAGCCCAATATTAAGGTGACGCAGCACCTATAATTGCCCTTGGACGAAAATAATGAAGTGGCATCTCGCGTATTTCGTCCAAGACTTCATGCGCGCCTTATGGTGGCTTCAAAGTGCGATAATCACCACGGGAAGCTCCGCTGTCCTTTCCCGCGCGCGCACCTTCTTCTCCATGCTTGATCCCGCTCCAATGACCATCCTTCTTGTCCATGCTAGTTCCTTCATTCATAAGCAAAACAAAAGTATCTAATTTAGGCAGTATCATATGTTCATGAACAATAGAAGGATTCGCAAGAAACGAAAGTACCTGATAATTTAGTTGACGTGCACGAGCTCTAGTAACTGGTCCAATATGTGTAGTTGGTGAGGATATGGGTGTAACATTAGTAGGGATGTCCTCATCATCCTCCCCTTCTTGAATTTAAGTCGTCCTCGACGGAAGCTCATCATCTTCTCCCAAATAAGGCTTCAAATCTGCAATATTAAATGTGGGACTAACCCCAAAGGCTGCAGGTAGCTCAAGTTTATATGCATTATCATTAATTTTCTGCAAAACCTTAAAGGGACCATCAGCTCGAGGCATTAACTTAGACTTGCGCAAATCAGGAAACCTATCTTTACGTAGATGTAACCAAACAAGATCTCCGGGTTCAAACACAACATGCTTTCGACCCCTATCACCAGCAAGCTTGTATCTAGCATTCATGCGCTCAATGTTTTCTTTAGTTAACTCATGCAGTTTTAATATCAATTCAGCACGTTGCTTAGCATCAAAATTAACCTTCTCCGAAGATGGAAGAGGTAGCAAATCAATAGGTGCACGAGGTAGAAAACCATAAACAATCTCAAAAGGGCACATTTTAGTGGTAGAATGCAATGAACGATTATAAGCAAATTCAATATGAGGTAAACATTCTTCCCACAGTTTCAAGTTACTCTTTAAAACAGCCCTAAGCATAGTAGACAAAGTCCTATTGACTACTTCAGTTTGTCCATCAGTTTGGGGATGACATGTAGTACTAAAAAGTAGTTTAGTCCCCAACTTAGCCCATAAGCATCTCCAAAAATGGCTAAGAAACTTAGTATCACGATCCGAGACAATAGTATTGGGCACACCATGTAAGCGAATAATCTCACGAAAGAATAAATCAGCAACATTAGCAGCATCATCGCTTTTATGACATGGTATAAAATGTGCCATCTTAGAAAATCTATCCACGACAACAAATATGCTATCCCTCCCATTCTTTGTTCGAGGCAAGCCTAAAACAAAGTCCATGGATATGTCCTCCCACGGAACACTAGGTACAGGTAAAGGCATGTATAAACCATGAGGATTGAGTCGTGACTTAGCTTTTTGACATGTAGTGCAGCGAGCAACAAAACGCTCAACATCCCGTCTCATCTTTGGCCAAAAGAAATGTGTAGCAAGTACGTCCTCCGTCTTCTTCACGCCAAAGTGTCCCATTAATCCTCCTCCATGCGCCTCCTGCAACAACAAAAGACGAATAGAGCTAGCTGGAATGCATAGCTTGTTAGAACGGAACACAAATCCATCATTAAGCACAAACTTGTTCCATGTTCTACCCTCTCTACAATTCTGCAATACATCTTTAAATTCCGCATCATTTACGTATTGATCTTTGATTGTCTCTAAACCGAAAATCTTGAAGTCAAGTTGTGAAAGCATAGTATAACGACGAGACAAAGCATCAGCAATAATATTATCTTTCCCCTTCTTGTGTTTAATGACATAAGGGAAAGTCTCAATAAATTCAACCCACTTAGCATGTCTACGATTAAGTTTTGCTTGACTTCTTATGTGTTTCAAAGATTCATGATCAGAATGTATAACAAATTCTTTGGGCCATAAATAATGTTGCCAAGTTTCTAATGTCCGAACAAGAGCATATAATTCCTTATCATAAGTAGAATAGTTCAGACTAGGCCCACTCAATTTTTCAGAAAAGTATGCAACAGGTTTAGCATCTTGTAATAACACACCTCCCAAACCAATACCACTAGCATCGCATTCAAGCTCAAAAGTCTTATTAAAATCAGGAAGTTGGAGCAAAGGAGCATGTGTTAACTTATCTTTCAATACCGTGAAGGCTTCTTCCTGTGCGGTACCCCAAGTAAAAGGCACATCCTTGCGTGTAAGCTCATTGAGAGGGGCAGCAATGGTGCTGAAATCTCTCACAAAACGCCTATAGAATCCAGCGAGGCCAAGAAAACTCCTCACTTGTGTGACCGTTTTGGGCTGCGGCCAACTCTCAATTGCCTCGATCTTGGCTTTATCAACTTCAATTCCCTGCGGAGTAACAACATAGCCAAGAAACGATACTCGGTCGGTGCAAAAGGTGCACTTCCCAAGGTTACCAAATAAACTTGCATTACGTAGAGCAATACAAACAGCACGTAAATGATCCAAATGTTCCTCCAAAGATTTGCTATAAATCAGTATATCATCAAAATAGACTACCACAAATCGTCCAATGAAAGCACGTAAAACCTCGTTCATTAATCTCATAAAAGTGCTAGGTGCATTAGTTAACCCAAAAGGCATGACTAACCACTCATATAATCCAAACTTAGTTTTAAATGCCGTTTTCCATTCATCCCCTAATTTCATGCGAATTTGATGGTATCCACTACGCAAATCAACTTTGGAAAACATGGTAGAGCCACTTAATTGATCAAGCATATCATCTAACCTAGGAATAGGATGACGATAACGAATAGTAATATTATTAATGGCTCTACAATCAACACACATACGCCAAGTTCCATCCTTTTTAGGCACTAATATAACAGGAACAGCACAAGGACTAAGTGATTCACGTATGTAACCTTTGTCGAGTAGCTCTTGTACTTGACGCTGAATCTCCTTCGTCTCCTCCGGATTGGTACGGTATGGCGCACGGTTGGGCAGCGAAGCACCGGGAATTAAGTCAATCTGATGCTCAATCCCTCGAATAGGTGGTAATCCCGGTGGTACGTCTTGTGGAAAGACGTCAATAAACTCCTGCAAAAGGTCAGTGACAACAGGAGGCAAAGAAGGAGGCAATTCCTCAAATGAAAACAAAGCTTCTTTGCACACAAAAGCATAGCACACATATTGACTAACATCCAAATCCGAAATATCAACCTTAGTAGCAAGCAAAGTTGGACTAGTCAATTTAATTTCATTAGAAACAGCAGAAGAAGATTTGCTAGTAGTCTTATGTTGTTGCTCAAATTCTTTAGCTGCTATCTCATTCTCACTCTTATTTTTCTCCTGTTTAGCTTTACTAGCTCTAGCAAGATCATCTTTCACAATTTGTTCAGGAGACATAGGAAGTAAAGCAATAGTTTTATCCTGATGAACCAGAGTAAACTGATTTGTCCTACCATGGTGTACAACATTCCTATCAAATTGCCATGGTCTACCAAGTAAAAGAGAGCATGCTTGCATGGGTACCACATCACAATCAACATAATCAGCATATGCAGCAATGCTAAAGTGCACACGAACAGAACGCGTTACCTTAATCTTACCACTATTGTTAAACCACTGAATATAGTACGGATGGGGGTGTGGTCTTGTGGTGAGAGATAGCTTCTCCACCAACTCCATGCTAGCCAAGTTGTTGCAACTCCCTCCGTCAATGATGATGCGAACCGAACGTTCTTTCACCACTCCCTTTGTGTGGAACAAATTATGCCTCTGGTTTTGCTCGGCCTTCGATACCTGCACACTTAACACACGTTGAGCAACCAAACTAGCATATTGATCTGCATTATCAGGAGCCATATACTCTATATCATGAGCATCATCATGGGCACTCTGTTCCTCGTGAGCAATGAGAACTAAAGTCTCCTCATCATAGTCGCTCGCTGACTCATACCCACCATCCGCCGTAATAATCATCACACGCTTGGAGGGACAGTCTTTTGCGAAGTGACCTCCACCTTGGCACCTGCGACATTTAATATCACGATCTCGTGTTTGCCCTGTGGAAGCCATGGATGAAGAAGAACTCGCTGCTGGACCACTCTGTGCACCCTTGAATGGTGGCGCTGGCTGTTTTGGTGGCTCCCTGTAAGAATGAGCGGCTGAAGTAGATGGTGGTGCAGCAGGACGTGTGGATGTAGAAGGTCCACGCGATGTCCATGATGTATTTCGTCCTGCAGAAAAGTTAGGTCTCGTAGCGGCCTGTCGATCCTGCACTTCACGTTCAGCTTTACAAGCAAGATGAAACAAACGAGTAATAGTAGCATAGTCCTTGTATTCTAGAATAGTTTGTATCTCCCTGTTTAAGCCACCTATAAAACGTGCAAACATAGCTTCATTATCCTCTACTAGGCCACATCTAATCAATCCAATTTGTAATTCTTGATAATATTCCTCTACAGAATTTTTTCCTTGTCTCAAACGCTGTAATTTTTGTAGCAATTCACGTTGATAATAAGGAGGAACCCAGCGAGTACGCATAGCATCTTTTAAAGCAGCCCAAGTAGCTGGAATATTATTAGCATGCAATCTACAATGTTCAGACCACCAAATAGATGCAAAACCCGTGAATTCACAAACAGCAGCAGTAACACGTCTATTCTCAGGATATTGTAAACATGTAAAGCGTTGTTCAGTTTTTAACTCCCAAGTAAGATAAGCATCAGGAATATATCTACCCTCAAACGGCTTAAGATTCAATTTAAGTTTAGGCACATGTTCATCATCTCGTACCTGAGGGGGTGGTTGGTGTCGACCGTGGCGAATGTTGGGACGTGGACGCCCAGCTGGCTGCTCATAGGCCGCTTCCTGTTCCACCTCCTCCTCGTAATCACCCTCGTAGTTGTCGTCCTGGCCGACGTCAGAAGCAGCAGCAGTAGCAGCAACTGCAGCAGCCGCAGGAGCAGCAGCAGCTTGTCTGCCCGGAAACAGAATACGTCGTGCACGTCGTGGTGGCGGTGGCTGTGCTAGAGCGGCCGCAGGCTGTGCAGGTAGGCTTGCGAGCAACTCAGTAAACTTGGCGTCGAGCTTGGTGTCGATCATCTTCTCCACACCATCAATCGCCTCTGTAAATCTGTTCTCGATGTCATTCACCTGTTCAGACATCATTTGTGCAAATTTATCATGTAACGCTTTGTTTGTCATATTCTCCCAATCGGGTGCATCCCGCGCCACTTCATCATGGGATCCTGGCATGGTTAGCAGAAATAGAAAACACACAGAAATATGATCCTACTTCTACTAATGGGATGTGGGGTGGTGGAAAGCACAAATCCGTCAAGCTTTTCTTTCGTTCTTACCGATTCTTACCTAGCAGCAGGTGGTGATGTACAACCAACGGGTCAAAACTCTCAGAGATGTGGTAGAGCGATGGCCAGGAGGTGTCAAAACGCACGATGTAGAATATATGTGGAGCTGTAGGAAGGCTGACAAGTATGGTAGCAAAAGCTCAACAGTAATCAAAACAGAGATGCAAAGCTGAATAAACACTCAACGTCGGTACTGTGCTGATCCTAGGCTAGACCGTACTAGAGACGCGAGCCTAAAACACCAACGAAAGCACGGCGCGGCACGTAAACAACTGAGAAGCACACTCTGAATTTTTTTTCTCTCTTTTTTTTTTTTTGCGATGTGGGACTGCGGTGGCTGAAAAAGTGCAAAAAAATCACTATGGTGGCGAACGTCTCAAAATGAGTTTCTGGACCTAAGGAACGTATGGGCACGAAATTTTTTTACCCCCAAATTTTTGGGCCTAAAAACTGCTCTGGAAAGCGTGCCAGACTCACCTCCTACGTACGACAAAAGATTGGTGAAATCCGACTCTAATCAACTCAAACTAATCTGGCTACGGAGAGATCACAAACCGAACGGGTGATGGAACTCAACTCGGATCGGTAGGTCGTGGTGGTGTATATGGACTCTAATTGGCGGAACGTGGTGGTGTATCTAGACTCGGATTGGCGGAACGTGGTAGGATGACTACTGTGCGGCGGCGACGTGGCAAACTTTGATCAGAACTCGAAACTCTAAGGGAACTAGACGCTAAGATCAGCAACTTGACACAACGATGCAACCGTAAATTCAACAAAGCAAGTACTGAAAAGAAAACTGGACAAAGGCTAGGACTGTCTTGGGACGTGATGATCTAACCCTAATTTTTTTTGTTGGCTTTTTCGTGGACTGTAGGTATGAAGAACAGAACCAATCTAGACTATGAAAACTGGTAAATCTCACCGAGCAACCTGGAAATCTGATACCACTTGATAGAGGCGAAGGTGTCCCGATGTTTCGATGAGATGGTGGAGATCGATTATGGTGGAGACGACTTTCACGATCCGACTACGAACGTGCGAAGACGTTGCGCCTTAGCGATCGCTAAACCAACTCCGAGAGGTTATTGATCCCGCGGATGCACGATCAACCTGACCACGAAGGTCTAATTCCTGCAAGCAATCGAAGAACAAGCAAGAACTAAGAATTGCAATCTGGATATTGCGAATATAAGATGAATGATTACGAAAGTTGGGGTTCCAATGAGGTCTTGGCCTGGTCGGATGACACAAACGAAGAGCTCGAAGTTGCGGCTATGGCTAACTTAAATCTAATTAAAACCCAAGTCTAAACGACGCCCTAAGGGCTGTATATATGGGGGAACAGAGGGGATTTTCGTGACCCCTTGGAGGTGGGGTCCGAAAACAACCCTAACTCGGTTTTCCCCACACATACGGACTCTAAAAACAGCCTATAATGTGGTATTTCGAAATTACATGGGCCCAGCCCAATTTTAAGGTGACGCAGCACCTATAATTGCCCTTGGACGAAAATAATGAAGTGACATCTCGCGTATTTCGTCCAAGACTTCATGCGCAACTTATGGTGGCTTCAAAGTGCGATAATCACCACTAGAAGCTCCATTGTCCTTTCCCGCGCGCGCACCTTCTTCTCCATGCTTGATTCCGCTCCAATGACCATCCTTCTTGTCCATGCTAGGTCCTTCATTCATAAGCAAAACAAAAGTATCTAATTTAGGCAGCATCATATGTTCATGAACAATAGAAGGATTCACAAGAAACGAAAGTACCTGATAATTTAGTTGACGTGCGCATGCTCTAGTAACTGGTCCAGTATGTGTAGTTGGTGAAGATGTGGGTGTAACATTAGTAGAGATGTCCTCATCACTAAGCAACGTGCGGAATTGATATTAAAAATGAATGAGTTAACTAAAGAAAACATTGCGAGAATGAATGCTAGATACAAGCTTGCTGGTGATAAGGGTAGAAAGCATGTTGTGTTTGAACCCGGAGATCTTGTTTGGTTACATCTACGTAAAGATAGGTTTCCTGATTTACGCAAGTCCAAGTTAATGCCATGAGCTGATGGTCCCTTTAAGGTTTTGCAAAAAATTAATGATAACGCATATAAACTTGAGCTACCTGTAGACTTTGGGCTAGTCCCACATTTAATATTGCAGATTTGAAGCCTTATTTGGGAGAAGATGATGTGCTTCCACCGAGGACGACTTCAATTCAAGACGGGGAGGATGATGAGGACATCCCTACTACTGTTACACCCACATCATCACAACCTAAACATATTGGACCAGTTACTAGAGCACGCGCACGTCAACTAAATTATCAGGTACTTTCGTTTCTTGCGAATCCTTCTAATGTTCATGAACATATGATGCTGCCTAAATTAGATAATTTTGTTTTGCTTATGAATGAGGACAAGAAGGATTTTCATTGGAGCGGGATCAAGCATGGAGAAGAAGGTGCGCGCACGGGAAAGGACAATGGAGCTTCCAGTGGTGATTTTCGTACTTTGAAGCCACCATAAGGAGTGCATGAAGGCTTGGACGAAATACACGAGATGCCACTTCATTATTTTCGTCCAAGGAGAATTATAGGTGTTGCGTCACCTTAATATTGGGCTGGGCCCATGTAATTTCGAAATACCACATTATAGGCTGTTTTAGAGTCCATATGTGTGGGGAAACTGAGTTAGGGTTGTTTTCGGACCCCACCTCCAAGGGGTCACGAAAATCCTCTCTGTTCCCCCATATATACAACCCTTAGGGCGTCGTTTAGACTTGGGTTTTAATTAGATTTAAGTTAGCCATAGCCGCAACTTCGAGCTCTTCGTTTGTGTCATCCGACCAGGCCAAGACCGCATTGGAATTCATCTTATATCCGCAATATCCAGATTGCAATTCTTATTTCTTGCTTGTTCTTGTCGATTGCTTGCAGGAATTAGACCTTCGTGGTCAATTTGATCGTGCATCCGCGGGATCAATAACCTCTCGGAGTTGGTTTAGCGATTGCTAAGGCGCAACGTCTTCGCACGTTCGTAGTCGGATCGTGAAAGTCTACTCCACCATAATCGATCTAAATCATCTCATCGAAACATCGGGACACCTTCGGCTCTATCAGAGGCAGCCGGCGGCCGGCCGGTGCTGGCTCCAGGTGCTGGCTCCATGGCGCACGGCGGCGAGGTCCCACGGCGGCGCGGACCCCTGCAGGAAGAGAGGAGGGGTGAGGCAGAGGAGGAGAGGAAGGGGGAGGGCGCGAGGGGAGACCTGGCGGTGGCCGGTTGCCCACGGGCGGCGCGGCGGTTCCATTGGACAGAGAGGAGAGAGTTGGTTGGCTGGGTGAGATCTGGGCTGTTGGATCGGCCGATCCGACGTTCCAGATCGCAGGGAAGCTAGGGTTTCGAAAAATGAGGGATTTTGGAGGAAAATTTGGACCAGATCTGGGGGTGTGGCTGCAATTTTTGGCTAGGGAAAGACTAGAAGGGGCTGGGGGAGTGGTGGTGTTTATATAGCCCAGATGGATGTCAGTTTGCAAAAACATCCCCGTTTTTTCTCTCGCGCGCGCGGTGTTGACGTTTCTAACCGCCGGAGGTCCGCAGTACCTCCGATTCGGGTAAAACTTCGAACTGCGCGATCAGAGCGTCCAGCCGGCGGCGTTCACCTCGCGCTGGAACAGTTTCGAGAAAACTTTCCGGCGCGCTATAAAAATAACCCGTTTAATTATTAAACGGGGTTTTTTGTTCCGTTGGCTGCGGCTGGTCTCGAGCGGTTTTCGCGACGGTGATCGGGTGAAACCTGGTGTCGCAAATGTCGAGTGTCAGGGTGGCAAGGGTCGGTCTCCGTTTGATACGAGATAAGAGGGGGAAATAATAATCGTCGATCGATAAATCAGGGATGCGAAAACCGCAACCAAATCACACAATCAAACAATTCACACCGAAAACAAAAATTTTAATTTTTGTGAAATCTGGGCTGTTACAGAAGGCATCTTGTCTTGGAATTCGTAACGTCCAGCGTGTTTGGTCTTTGAATTAATGATGGCGCCGCCTGGGATTTTTAGTGTTTTCCTGGTTTGCCCCTGGGCTGTGCTATAAGTACCCGTTGCAGTTTGCCTAGGCTTTGGCATCCATTCTTCTCCTATCTTTCCTTTCTTCTTCTTCTTCCTATGGCTCCAAAGCGTGGTGCTGTTTCGGCTGGTCGAGGTCGTGGCCGGCGTGGTCGTGGTGGTCATACGCCTCGCTCTTCGCGTGGTGGTCGTCATGAGGCTGCGATGACGCCTTCTTCCTCTTGCACGGAAGAAGGTGTCTGGCACTACGACTTCCTTCTGTGTTGTGGGAACCCCGGACTATATGTCCGAAGTGGCCAGCTGTGTTTACTGTCATGCTCCCATGATCATTGTCGCATGACACAGAACTCGACATGGATATCATAGTCTCAATGTTCATACAATAGCGAATACAAGTCTTACAAATAACATAGTCCTACATTGCCTCATCAGGCTCAAATTGCAGCGGAATAAGCAAAAGCATGATAGATAGCTGCGGCACAATCCACAGGGTAGTCCAGAGCATAGCAGGTCCTAGTAATCGTCAGTCGCATCATCGCCAAATACCTTCTCCTCGAAGCCTGGACGATTGAATAACCATGACAAAGCTGTGAGTACATACAATGTACTCGCAAACCGCCTAAAGAAAGAAACAAAAAATTTGTATACGGAAATAATAGGGTGGCTATATGGTGGAGTTTTTCATAGGGATTTCCTATCTACTCAAGATTATTATTAAGTTGGAAAAGTTTTAAACCTAGAAAAAACAATCCCACAATGAATTTGGATAAGTCAAGTCCAACCTCTTTCCAACAACATCAACATCATCATAGCGAACCATAAACTCGGTACCAGGCTTTCTCATCTATTCCCCACAAAGTGTTACCTCACATGCTGTCCATGACCGTGGACTCCGGCTACTCGAATAGTTTTCACTCTGCAGAGGTTGTACACTTTACCCACCACATTCGATACATCCGCCGTGTGTCCCCACGGATCTTTATACCTCAGTATGCGGGTCTCGGATAATCGACCATAGTCTTCCCCTTTCCTACCCTAGTACAGGTGATATACCCGATGCCCACATCCTGATATGTCCGTTTGCAAGGTCATGCTCCTCTTGGGCACATGCCTTCACCGTAGTAGAGGTGCGGCAAAGTTCCGTGCCACCGCTGCCTCCGCAGCGACCTCACCTCCGACGCATCGGTAGGCTTACAAGCTTATATGTATTATGTAGTTAGAAGATCCCCGTACTAATATGCGCAAGCTTCCAACTAGCCCTGTCCCATACCAGAGTATAGTGGTTATACTGTAAGGCTAGGTTTTGGCGGCACTTATAGAGAGTCCCTCCAGACTTTGTCCATGTCCGACGATGTTGCACAATCCCGGCCATACCACCTTATTAGGTGTATGCCATAACATATAAGGTGAAGTATGACTTTCCATGATTATTATGTAATGCTAATTACTAGAGCTAAATGATGGTCTCGACAGGGTGTCGGGATGACCAGGGTTCTACTTTGTTTTCCCAAATAGGTAGGCTATGGGGTGTGTGGAGTTTTCTACTATAACTAATATAGTCCCAAACCATATGAATATAGTACTAGCATGATACAATATAAGTGATACAAAGAAAAGTAAAAAGGGGTAGTGCGGAGTTTGAGTTTTGACGGTGGCTTGCCTTCCTCGGCGATGTACCCTGGACTGGCTTCTTCGACGGCTTGGAAGGAGTCTTCACCTGCAGCGACAATCGTCTCGTCTACACGTTGTGAAACAAAAGAAAAATTTACACCATCACAACAGGGCAATAGCAAGAACAATATTTGATCACTCACTTTCTCACAACAATAGCAAGAAATAAAGGACACAATAATTTTTCAAGGTTTTAAATTTACTAAAATTTTAATTCTTATAGCACCACAACCAAGTTAAATATAATATCATGGCATTGGAATAAATATTAAGAAATTATTAACAACAAGATTAAATTTAAACAAGCCTTAAGTAAAGCAATGTTTTTCACCAATTTCATTCACTAACAACTTTTTGATTTATTTTATTTTTATTAATTAACTGCATAATAATTTTCTACTAACCAGAGGCAATATTAATAATAAGCTAACAATTTAATATTACTAACATAAAAGTTATGGAATTAAACAAGCAATCAAATTAATAATAAAAAGTCCACAATTTTATTTTAGCAAAACTAAATTCTAAACATGCAGAAAAATAGAACATAATTTTCTAAGTAGTACAAATTTTACTTCATATTTTTCTGACCTATGGTTAATTTTCTAATATTATTTATGTCCTGCAAATTAAAAAAAAGGGCTCAGCAGGCCGGCCCAGCTATCCTGCGCCCACGGCGCTTGCCTCCAGTGGGCCGAGCCCGAGCAGCGTCTGGTGTGTTTTTCTTTTCTTTTCGTTTTTTAGCGAAGGGGTACGGGCCTTTCCTGACCGTTGGATCAAGTATGATCTGACGGCCAGGGGGATTCTTCTTCCTCCCGCTAGGGCAGGACACGAGGTTACATCCCATGGCGGCCAGGGGCGCCCAGGGCGTCGCCGACAGCCCTCCGGTGGCCGGCGGGCGGCGGCAAGGGGAGGGGGAGGCGCGACGCGGCCTGGGGACTCCATTTTCTCCAAAAATGGAGGCGTTTGACGATGGAAAAGAGGGTAGTTCGTAGTGGACATGGAAGGTTAGGGGAGGCTCACCAGAGCGTGTCCCGATGGCGGATGAAGAAAGCGAGCGGCGTCGGAGCTTCGAGGCACCGCGGGAGGTCCGTTTTTGGTGGAAACGATGGCGATCGACGACATGGTGGTCGGCTCGTAGGAGCTTCGCTCGGGGTAGATGGTGCCGGCGTGTAGGGGCTCCGGCTCGCGGCAGACCTCGCCGGGCGTCGCCGGATAGCGAGGGAGAGGCGCGTCGGCCTCTCCTCTCTTCCTTCCATCCACTCCTCCTCCTCCTTCTCCCTTCCTTCTCTTCCTCCTCCTTCTTTTCTCTTTTTTCTCTCGGTTGGGTATGGTGGTGGACAGTGGGGGTGGCAAGGGGAGCGAGCGGGGTGAGGGAGAGGGGAGAGCTGGTTTGAGCAGGAGAAGTTGGGGAGAGGCCCTCTTATATAGGCGCGGCCTAGAGGCAAGCTCGGCGGGAAACGAGTGAGGGTTTGAGCGGGAGCTCGCCTGGGTTGGCCACGTTGCCGCCGGTGGCTGGTGGGTGGAGCGACGTGGGCATGACGTCACCCTGCTGGCGTCCGCGCGGGCCCCTGCGCTGCCGTCAGCGCCGACGTCGGGGAGAGTGGTGAGAGGCTTCCATCGGGGTCTACTGTTCAGGAGCTAGAGGTAGGATAAGGGGGCGTGGGATAGGGATAGGAAGAGATGGGCTTCGGCGCAGGTAGTCTAGTTTTTTTTTCTACTAACAAAATTGTTTTGCCAAAAAAAACTACTCCCCTCTTTGATTTAGATTTGACCAAGTTTTTAAACTTAAGTCTTCTAAATAATTTTAAACCTCCAGAATTAATTTCCTCATTTAATTAGAATTTTTAGGGAATTTTTCATTATGTTTATAATATTATTACTATTATATTAATGGCAAAAAAATAATTAGCAGTTTTGATATATTTTTATTAAATACTTTCTACTATAGAGGTATTTTTAATTATTTAAATGATGAATTTCTGTGAAGTGAAATATTTATTTAGAACATATTTTATTGATTCCAATTTCCCCAAGGTGGTAAAAATGTGGCTATTATAATATAAGTGGAGTGCTAAACATTTTTTTTATTGATTTTGGCAAGGCATAAGATAAAACAAAATACTCAAGAACATGGCAAGGTAATGCATAACAATCAAAACAAAGCATCAACAAGCATGGCATGGCAATACTAGTGCCATCACATCACAACTTAGCAAGATTTTTTTACCCTAATTTTTGGTACTCTAATAACAGCGTAATAAAAGTTGGGATGTGACATGTGTGTTCTTAGCCGCACCGCTACTCGGATCCCTCTTCCATTCTCATTTGCCTCCATGATTTCTGAGCATAGTTTGAGGGGTCTGTGGCTCCGGCATCAAGGGTGTGCTCGATCTCCTGCTTGGGTTGAGCTTTCTGTTGATAGCTCCTTCTTGATTTTTCTTGAATCTGGCTGGAGGTCATTTTCGCGGCGGCTGAACTTGCGTGATGGGAATAGTCTTTGCTGTCGTTTTGATGGCGAAGATACTCTCATTGTTCGTGCATTTGATGCCGGTGGAAATCGTCTAGATCCATACTGGGAGGAAACAAGCAGTGATAGTTCTGGTGGATCGAGGGGTGTTTCACCTGCTTCTTCCGTGACTTCATCTTCTGCCGACTCCTCGGCTGGTGGTGCTTGCTCTTCTAGTTCTAGGGGTGAGCTCGACGTCAAGCCAGTCGTCAAGCGTGTGCGTCAGTAGGCGAGGCACCTTGTAGAACTGGAGGGCAGCGACTTGCTTCTTCGCAGGCTTAGTTTTTTACTTTGTCTGTGGTGATGCTCGTCAAGTTATGGGACGAAAGTGTCAATTATCTCAGCATGAGCACACATGTAGAAGTCATAATTCCTTGGGGTAATTTGTATTGTAGTCCTTCTGGTAGCTGCTCGAGCCCTTTGTAATGAGTCATTTGTAATGAGAACTGTCCTCATGTCCGTTGTAATGAGAACGTTCCTCGAGTCCTTTGTAATGAGAAATTGTCTTCGACTCCTTTGTAATGAGAAATTGTCTTCGATTCCTTTGTAATGAGAAATTGTCTTCAACTCCTTTATTTAAGGTTGTCGGGTGCGCGATAGCGCTCCCGATCGGAGTAGCCCCCGAGGCTACGTTTGATTTGTAGAATCAGACGTAGGTTGTGAGCTTTTATTCACCCGGACTGTTCTTTCTTGTTGCTGCTTAGTTGTTCCGAATTTTCATCGGGTGCGTGGAAGCACTCCCGATGGGAGTAGCCCCCGAGTCTTTAGGTGATCATTTGTGATCAGGTGAAGACGAAGGAATTTCTCTGTCTTCTTTGTCCTTATCTTAAAACGCGCTTGATGTTGAACAAAAGTTCTGAGTGGGGTTTATGTGAGTGGAGTGATGCTTTTTAGGAGGAAGTTGGTGCTCGTGCCCCTGAGTCTTTGCTTTTGTGGCTGTGTAAACAAAAAATGTCGTCCATCGGGGGGAGTATGCGTCCTAGCCCCCGAGTGCTTTCAGGGGCAACGTTTGGGAGAGGATAGCGTCTCTCGGGGGGAGTTTGTGCCTGAGCCCCCGAGTGCTTTTAGGTAGCGTCCCGTAAGCGAAGATAGCGTCTCTCGGGGGAGTTTGTGCTCGAGCTCCCGAGTGCTTTTAGGTAGCGCAGCGTAAGCGAAGATAGCGTCTCTCGGGGGGAGTTTGTGCTCGATCCCCCGAGTGCTTTTAGGTAGCGTCGCGTAAGCGAAGATAACGTCTCTGTCAGAACCTTCTGTTAGGTATGTGCTAGGATCAAGTCTCACTTTGCATCATGTTAAAAAATTCAAAAAGAAAATGAAATGGGAGAGAGAACACCCCCTCAGATGAATTTAATTCAAATGGCCAGAAATAAATTTGCTCCAAAAATTCCTTTTGTATTTTTGAAAACTCACATAAATGAGTATGATCACATATAAAGTGATGTGGTAGCATTCCCATGCTCATGTATTTTTCAAATATTCAAACAGGAGCATGGATTTAAATTTAAACCCCTATTTGAATTAAAGTTCAAATTATTTTAATTTTAAAAATGCCCAAACTTTATAAGTGGCTAGGTATATGCATCTCAAGTCCACATAAAAATTTGGGGCATTTTATAAAATGGTTTGCTATTTTTATCAGAGCCAAAACAAATAAACAGAAAAAGAAAGGAAAGTTTAAACAGAAAAATAAAAATAGAAAAGCTTACCTGTCGCCTGGGCGAAGCCCAGCTCAGCCGGCCCTGCCAGCCCACCAGGGGCATAGGGGGCTTCGTCCCCACCCCCGCGCCCCCAAGCTGCTCGGTGGAAGCAACCGAGCCAGCCGGTGCACGTCGACGCCTCCCAGGCCTTCACCTGCCCCTCCCGACCCTTCTAGCTACGCCAAGGAGACGCTGCACGAACCGTGCGTCCATTCCCCCTCCTCCCATCGCCTCTCCGTCTCTTCACAGCTCGCCCGCGAGGAACCCCGAGAGCACCGCAGGCCATGGCCATGGAGACTCGCAGCCCGAGCTCGAATTAGCCGCCAAGAACTTGTCCGTCCTCCTCGCCGTCCTCGACTTCTTCTCCGTGCAAGCAATCGCACTTCAATTCGACCCCAAGCCCACGGAATCTTCGCCAGGATCTCGCTGGACTTGCAGCTCGCCGTCGACAAATTCTTCTTCGTCACAGCCTCCCCAGCCTCGCCGTCTTCACCATTAGCTTCAGGGTCCTTCTCCAACTCCTCCCATCCTCTCGTTTGCACCGTAGACGGTTTCCCCTTTCTCAAGCACACGGCGGCTGCCATGAACGTCGAGGAGGTTGCCCCCGTGCTCCTCCGTCCCATCTTTGGCGTGCAGCGTGTTCCCCTCCCTCCCAGGTTTTGTTCGCACTAAGACACGGTCAAAGGCGCGCTGCCCGAGCCACTGCCTCCGCCGTCTTCGACGCCGGCGAGGCTCAAGCCATCCCCGTGACCACGACTGCCACCATTCGACGAGGACGACCTCCAGGAACACGCCCGTACCCTCCTTTCCCCTTCCCGTTCCCGGAATCTCCATTCCGGCGAACTCCGGCGACAAAAGTGACGCCGGCGACGACCCCCGCCATTATCCCTAACCCCCAGCTTAATTACCCTTGGACCCACCCCTAGTGACACTGACATGTGGGCCCTGGGCCCTAATTAATATCTGTTTAGTTTAAATCTTAATTAACAGAACAGAGACAGACATGTGGGACCCCCCTGTCAGTGGCCCCGTGACGCCAGCATGCTAACATGCTGACGCAGTAAAGCATTTCTATTTAAAACAAATCCAGAAAATGGCAGAAAATGTTTAAAACTTTGGAAATTCATAACTAATTTATTTTAATCCAAATTAAACAAATAATATGTCTAAAATTATCAGAAAAATTGAAGGATTTTGAATATGCAATCTGTTTTCATGTTTGACCAAATAAAATTCGATGAACAGTGGCAACATTGCATATGCATTCTTTTGAAATTCAAATTGGAGTTTGAATTTGCATTTCAAATGCAATACACTCCTTTTAATTGTAATAATTCACACATCAGTGACACTACATCAAGTTTCAACCTTCAAGTCATGTGCTTGAGCATTGTCTTATTATTGTTTCGATGTTTGTGTTGTTTGTCGAATAGAGGTGGAGCCGGAACCCGAGATCACCCCCTTCGTTGAAGACCCCGATACTGAACCTCGTCAGCAAGGCAAGAAAACCCCTATTGATCATGTCGATAAAATCCCAATTCCCTCTTAGTCTCGCTTATGCATGAAATAGGATGATCACCTTGTTATCGATTCTACAACATAGTTGAACCCATATCTTTTGCATGACCTATCATATTGTCACAGTATTAAGCAAACCACAATCCTAGTTGACATAGGAGTTGATTGATATCATGTGGCCCCTGCAACTGTTACTGCTTATTGCATGCTTAGAGTTTACAATGAGGATACTTTGATCTATGAGTAGGGATGGTAGCAATCATGTTGAAAAAGGTGAAACTGTGTTGGTGAATCTACCCTAATACAAGGTGAACGATGAGAGGCTATGTAGGAGTACACAGTGGGTTGTCTCGTTGAACACCGCCTTAAGTCCGAGTTCTTGTGTGGTGATCCAAGAAGAAGAGTGCAACCACACATTGGGCTCACTGACCCCTCTCAACCTAGTACCTCACCCCGTTCGAACCGCAGAAGTCGCAGTAGTTTGGAGTTCTGGTAGGGTTGTGGCACGGTCTGCGAAGTGGATGAACGGCTACTCAGACCGGCTTGGGACCCTGCACACATCATTTGAGGCTGTACTGGAACCTCGGCCGGACTTCCATACAGATCCCCCTCAGATAGGCGACTCTCTGGACTAGAACGGAGCTGTGGGTGAAGTGTTGTGGTGGCATCCTCGCTATCACCTCTTGAACGGTGACACGCAAAAGGCGGTAAGTGATTACACGTGTGTGTAGTAGTACACCCCTTCAGGGTTAACAAAACTATTCGAATAGCCGCGTCTGCGGTAAGGGACTTCTTGGAAAGCTTAGCTTGATTATTAGACAACTTGAACTGGATACTTATAAAACTTGCCAAGATAAGAGTGAGTGCTATGGCGTACTTTCTCATGGGGAGTCGAGGAGGGCACCATAGTGGTGTAATTGGTTGCAGATGTAGTGGACTCGTGTACGCTTCTTACCTCAAGTCTGGTACTCGTAGTTCAGGACTAGCCAAGTCAAAGCTATGAACCCCACCTCCCTTTACCTTGATACATGTGCATGAGTAGTATAGCTCCTACGTAAGTCTTGCTGAGTACGACTTTGTAATCACGTTTGCTTATTCTATGTTTTAGATGAACCCACTGACCCCGAAAGTGGATTCTTCCTCGAGCTCGACGACTGAAGACCAAGCTTGTGTAGTCCCAGTCAGCAGACTCGTTCCCTCGTGACGGGCTTGTTTATAAATAAGGCTTCTCTAAGCCATTTGTTAAACTTGTCTGTACTCAGACCTACTTTGCTTCCGCATGCTTGTTGTAATGTTGGATCACGGTCTCGTGATCACTGTGTGCACTCTATAGGAGTTATCAATAAAGTTGTACACTTTGTAGAGAATTGCAATGATACCTGTTGTTCATACTAGACATGTGTGCTGCGTGTATGATTATAACATGCATGTCTTAGTATGGGTTTTCGAGACCTTAGTTGTGATCTGGCTAGCGGTCTTTTATACACCAAGTGGCCCTTAGATGTGCGCAACTTGGGGCACCATGATGCGATTGTTCGTGACTCCGTCACATGCACACTTTGATGTATGATCGATCCCTCCTTAGACCCCGACTAAGTGATCGGGATGGAGTAAGTCTATGTAAGGGTTATAATACAATCGATAGTATGGTTGAGGCGACTTGTCTAGGAGTATGGGAGTTCACCACCCATATCATTTAGACTTGTGTGCGGACGATCAGGACCCATCTCAGTTGATCATCCGGCCTGGATGGGATGCCCCTCACGTTCGATGCTTTCCGAGAACGTTCTGTGCTTGGCCTTGTCTGCTTATACAAGTGGGTACGGTTCTCGGCTCTCCTTATGATTGTGTTGTAGAGAGTCTTGCATACGCTAACCCCGGGTCCCGACAGTCTCTCGGGGAGAGTTTTGCTTGAGCCCCCGAGTGCTTTTAGGTAGCGTCGCGTAAGAGAAGATAGCGTCTTTCGGGGGGAGTTTGTGCTCGAGCCCCCGAGTGCTTTCAGGTAGCGTCGCGTAAGCAAAGATAGCATTTCTCGCGGGGAGTTTGTGCTCGAGACCCGAGTGCTTTTAGGTAGCGTCGCGTAAGCGAAGATAGCGTCTCTCGAGGGGAGTTTGTGCTCGAGCCCTCGACTGCTTTAGTGGTATTATTTGGGAAACACCTTTTTATTGCTTCGAGTTTTGACATGGGCTGCCGATCGGTGCTGCTACCGAAACTCCCGATGGTACCTATGGGTAAGCTATGGGTAGAACAGACGCAAGTTTGCCACGTTCCACGGGTTTCCCACGTCTTCATCGGTCTTCGGATTCTTCAACCTGTATGCTCCTCCTCCTATGACCTCGGAGATTATGAAGGGTCCTTCCCACTGCGGGGAAAGTTTGTGAACTTTTTCTTGTATTAGACGCAGGACGAGATCTCCTTTGCGGAAATTTCTGGTCCGCAGGCGACTACTTTTGTACGTGCGTAGTTTGTCCTGGTATCCTTCTAACCTTGCTATGGCTGTGTCCCTTGTTTCATCTGTAGTGTCTTATCATCCTGGAGTGCTTCTTCTTCCTCTTCTTCTTCGTATCCCGAGATTCGTGGAGCTCCAAACTTTAGGTCTTGCGGTAGTACCACTTCTGCTCCATACACCATGAAAAATGGTGTGTACTAGGTTGAGGTGTTGGGGGTAGTGCGCAAGCTCCACAGGACTGCGGGGAGTTCATCTACCCAAATGTCTGCATCTTGTTCGAGTGGTGCGAGGAGCCGCTTTTTTATTCCTCCGCACACTAAACCGTTTGCTTTCTCCACCTGGTCGTTAGATTGTGGGTGCGCGACTGACGTGTTGTTTATTTTGTTGCCCAGATCTTGGCAGAAATTCTGGAATTCTGTCGCTGTGAAGTTTGTGCCGTTATCTGTGATGATGTTATGGGTACGCCGAATCTGAAGATGATGGACTTGATGAAGTTAACTGCCGTGAGGGCTGTTGAGCTGGTGATTGGCACTGCCTCGATCCACTTAGTGAACTTGTCTACTGCTAGTAGTAGGATTGTTTGGCCTCCTTTTGAAGATTTCTTGAGTGGACCCACCATATCGAGTCCCCAGGTGGCGAACGGCCAGGATAGTGGTATGGTTTTGAGTTCTGGTGCTGGGGCGTGTGGCCTGCTGGCGAATTTTTGGCAGGCGATGCAGCGTCGTACGATGTCTTCCGCGTTTTTCATTTTGGTTGGCCAGTAGAATCTTGCTCGAAAGGATTTGGCCACGAGTGCGCGACTTCACGCGTGGTGCCCGCAAGTGCCTTCGTGGATCTCGAGCAATAGGGCCTTGTCGTCTTCTTCCTCGATGCTGCGCTTGTAGAGCTGTCCGTTGATTACTGTGAATGCTTTGGATCGTCGGCTGATGTGCCGGGCTTCTGCGACGTCTTGTGGTAAGGTGCCTTCAATTAGGAATCGAAGGAATGATTTTGTCCAAGCTGGACCTTCGGGTGCGGCTGGTTCTGCTTCTTCGACTGCTTCGTTACCTGCGTCGTCCGTTGGGCTCGTCGCCGCTACTTGTGTTGGTTCGTTTGTGTCGTCGTCCTCTGCGACTGCCTCTGGTGCGGGTACCTTGGTTTTGATGGACCTCTGGCTAATGCTTTCAAGGAAAACGCCTGGAGGGATTGGTCCTCGGGTTGATCCGATGTTTCCGAGCTTGTCTGCTTCTGTGTTATTTGCTCTAGAGACGTAGTTTAGCTCGCATCCATCGAATCCTCCTTCCAGAGTGTTGTAGAGCTTCTGGTAACGTTGGTGCTGACTTCGAGGAGTCGGTGAGTGGCTGCCAGGTTGGTCGGGTTGTAAGGTGGGATGGGGAGAGAGGGGGGGAGGGGCGGGGAGGAGAATAGAGAAAAAGGAGAGATGGGCTTCGGCCCGGCTGAGGGTGTTCTCCCCCTTTTTTAACTATTCTTATTAGATTTGCAAATGCTACACTTCTGGTTTGATTTAAATTTGAAACAAATTTTTAAACTCAAATCTCATAAATACTTTTTAAAACTCCAGGAGTATTATCCTAATTTATTTAAAAGTTTTTAGGGAATTTTTAATGATGTTAAAAATATTATCACTATTTTATTAATAGCAATTAAGAAATTACAACTTTTAAAATATTTTAATTCAATTCCTTCTGATATAGAGTTATTTTCAATTATTTAAATAATGAGTTTTCATAAAGACAAACATTTATTTGGGAGCCATTTTATAGGCTATAATTATTATGGGTGACTAAATGTGGTTGTTTTAGCTTTGGTGTTGTGAGTTTATACCACTATTTAGGTTGTTTTGTTAGCATGGCAAGGCAACATCATAAGGCAAAGCAATATTAAGAATGGCAAGATAGGGCATGACAATCAAAACAAAGCGTAGGCAAATATAACAAGTAACAAGCAGGTATGATATGGCATCTTTACTATTATCACATCACAACAAAGAAAACTTTTTGTTCACCATAAATTTTAGCATTTTAATAACAACGCAATAAAAGTTGGGATGTGACACTAGGGCTTGCCCCGTAACATCCCCATGATCTTTCCCAAGGGCGGTAATATGATGTGGGGCAGACTACCACTATTCGCACCTTCATCATGGACCTTAATATTTCCCAAGGGGTGCTCACATCACGCATACATAGGTGAACTCTCGGAATTATGTGTGTTCGTTGGGTTCTCTCATAGATGATTCACTACTTGACCCTCCACTCTCATAAATACAAAGGTTTGAAGGAGATATATGCGCACCGAGGAGGAAGTCAAGCACATGGGAAAACATATGCCACCCATGAGGGAAGCATCAACGCAAAACCGAAAGTGATGACCCTCACACGAAGAAGCTTCTTGGAGGGACCGATACAAGTAATACCGGGAACGGCACAACCGCCGCACTACTAGTCATCCACATGAAAGCCTACGAGTATGGGTGAAGTGTTGTGGCGGTACCACATCGGTTGCACCAAAATCCAGTTGAGCGATGCAACGCCTTCGTGCATGGAGCATGGACCAAGTGTCTATGTATCCTGCTCTCTCTCTTCCCCACTTACCCCTTCACTTAACTAGAACTATATATCCCCCTCCTCTCTTTGCTCTTATACTTCTCCAATGGGGTCTTCCCTTCTAGGGTTCTACCACCAGTTGGGGAGAGAGGCTTCTTCTATGGTTGATGTTCCGACCTCCATGTTATTGGACTTGAGGAAGAATAGATCTCTCTCCTCTCTCTCTTTCTCAAGATCCACCTCTCTTATAGATTTGTAGTAACTACCTTTGTATCTGTCCTTTTGTTGTTGTTGGGTTTGGTGTGTTAGCTATAGGGATGATCTGAGTAGCTTTTGCTAGTGAATCTTGTTCTTCTTCCTCTTGGTCTTGCATTTTGTTTTGGATTTCCCTCTTATTCTTCCCGTTCTTCGTCAAAACACCTCAAACTCCTGTAGATCGGGCACTTCCAAAGCTTGCCCCTAACATTCCCAAGATTTTTCCAAAGGAGAGGAGATGATGTGGGCTGTACTAAGATCATCTGCACCTTCATCATTGACTTGACACTTTCCCAAGGGACGCATGCAACGAGCATACATGGAGAAATTCCCACCTTTATGTGTCTCCTTTGGGCCCTCTCATGGATGGTTCACTACTTGACCCTCCACTCTCTAGAATACAAAGGTTTGAGCAGATCTAAATGTGCACGGATGAGGAAATCGATCACACGGGAACAACTACGCCACCCGCAAGGGAAGCATCAAAGCGAAACCGAAAATGATGATACTCACACGAAGAAGATTTCAGGAGGGATCGATACAACTGATACAGGGAACGATACAACCGTCGCACTACCACTCATCCACATTAAAGCCTATGAGTATGGGTGCAGTACTAGGACGGTAGCGCCTCGGTTGCACCAAAATCCGGTTGAGCGATACAACCTTCTGCCTGCACACAGCATGGGCCAAGTGTCCATGTATCCTCCTCCTCTCTCTCTATCTCTCTATCTCTCTCTCTTCCCCACTTACCCAACTATACTAGCAGTATATATATCCCCGCTCCTCATAGCTATGTTGACAAAGTATTAGATATATCTTGAGAAAGGTTTGCACATCTACCTCTCCAATGGGGATCTTCCCCGTGTAGGGGTCTACCACAATTGGGGAAGGGAGGTTTCCTATATGGTTTAGCCTCCAACCTCCATGTTATAGCACTTAGAGGAAGATTAGCTCTCTCTCTCTATCTCTCTCGCTCTCAAGATCCACCTCTCTCATGGATTTGGAAAAACTATCTTCTATCTTTTATTTTGTTTTTGTTGCATCTTGTGGTGTGTATGCCATGGGGATTATTTGAGTACCTAGTGCTAGTGCAGCATGTTCTTCTTCCTCTTAGTCTTGTGTTTTCGTTTGGATTTCCCTCGTGCTCTTCGCGTTCTTCGTCAAACATACCTCCAACTTGTGCAGATAAGGCACATCCTAGGGCTTGCCCCGTAACATCCCCACGATCTTTCCCAATGGGGGTAAGATTATGTGGGGCCGACTAGCACTATCCGCGCCTTCATCATGGAGCTGAAACTTTCCCAAGGGGTGCACACATACCGCATACAATAGGTGAACTCTCTTATTTATGTTTGTCCATTCGGCCCTGTCATAGATGGTTCACTACTTGACCCTCCATTCTCGTGAATACAAAGGTGATATAGGACCAAGTCCTCTTTAGGACCAAATCCTTGGAGATTTGCCCGATCTTCACATATTGGAGCGGGATTCGGAGGAAGAACATGAAGAACACAAGAGGAATCACAAGGGGAAACAACACCAAACAACACACAAGCTGCAACACAAGATACACATAGATAAATACTTGATACAAATCATCCACAAGAGAGAGTTGGAGACAAGCTAGATGTCCTTCCTACAAGTCCTAGGACATGGAGGTCTGAGGCCCAACCGCGGATGAAGCCACTCTCCCGTAGGAGATGGTATGAACTCCAAGGTAGGAGGGATCCCCAAAGGGGAGGGAGTGGAGCAAGCTCTAATGTTTGAGTTCTAATCTTAGCTAACCCTAGAGAGGAGGTAGGGGAAGGGTACTTATAGTCTAGGGGAATGAAGGGGTACACGGGCCGCTCAGCCCAGATCTGCGCGGATGCAGGCTCGGAGACATTGACCTGTTCAGATGGTCCGGCTTGCAAGTCAGACAGTCCGACGTCAGACCAGATGGTCTGTGGTCCTATCCGGACGGTCCGGCCTAAGCCCGAACTGTCCGTACTGAGCCTCGGATGGTCCGAACTGAGCCCGGACGGTCCGACTTGTAGTCCGGACGTCCGAAGCATGTAGCTTCTTCTTCTCTCTTTCGTCTTCTCTTCTAATTTTCCCTCGCGGATGGTGTAGACGTTCTCTTGTGCTCGACCTCCTCCATTACACGTTCCTCATGTAGCTCCAACCTATAAGTGCACAAAGTAGGAGGGTCAAGTAGTATACCATCCTCGAGAGCACCAAGTAGACACGTATAAAGGAGAAGATTCACCTTTAGGTGTGATATGTGTACGTCACGAGAGTGTTTCGATGAAGGGGAGTGTAACATGGTGATGTACGTAGGATGCTCCACATCATCTCCCCCCCTTGGCGAAGATCCGTCCTCAGATCAAGATCCTCATCATCATGGGGAAAGGGGAGCACCGACCTTGGAGATGTGACGCTCACCAAGCACTCCAAAACTACCCATGCACAGAAGATAGAAAAATATGTGTGTGCATGGTCCACAAATGCATCATCCATCATGAGGCATCTCTTCTCTTGCACTTCACAATGAGCACAAAATATGGGCAACAAATATATGGTGTACACATGGCATATGTCATAGCAATAATGGTTCCTCGTGGATATTGTGCAAAGAAGGAAAATAAGCATGCTTGACATGGAAGCTAGTTGTGAAAAAATCAAGGGATAACATGTGTAAAGCATGGGGCACACAAATAACATCGAAATATGAACAAGAATCTCCACCAAACATGCAAATACACATATAAGATATGCGGTGGTGAAACATGTGTGAAGGCAAGCATGGGTCACACATACATGTCAAAGGCATATAGATGAACATGCCATGCAATGTGAACATGGGAGTATGGGCATAAATGGAAATATGATGGATAACCCAAAACCATGTTAGAGCCATGTAGAAGTAAAGCGCTAAGTCCATGCGCAAAGAGTGGTGGAGAACTAGTGCTCCGAGGTGTCCCAAGGCTGCCTTTCTCTCAAGAGCTCGTTTTGTGAACTCGTGCAATTCTGAAGTTGACAAGGAGGAGTACCTACAAACCATAGACACAAACGCAACAAAGTGTGTGCATGGTAGATGTACACATCATCCATCATGATGTCTATGTGCACGTGAGTGTTAGCACAAGATATGCAAGGCGCAAATAAATTTGATGCCCGGTATAAGAAGACATCATCCATCATGCAATGATATTTATTAGACTCAACATGAATTGGATGCAAAGTTTAGTAAGAATATATTGCATCAATGTTAAAGGTCCGGGCATGCATATCAAAATGTAGCATAGTGCACACAAAAATTTGGGGACCATGCAATGTATCAAAAGAGCCCGAATCTCCTAATGTGCATGAGGAAACAATAAATCTAGCACGAGTTGACGTGGACCTACACACAGCAACAGATAAATTTTCTCCCAACGAGTAAAGAGAGGTTGTCAATCTCTCCGGTCTTGTTGTTTACAAAGGGTCAGACGCAAGAGATAAAAGATAGTGATAACTGCAACTAGAAAGTAAAAGCAAGAAGTAAATTGAGGGTGTAAATAGTGGTGGAAATATGGGCCGGGGTCCCATGATGTTCACTAGTGACGTCTCTCTCCCAAAATACGATAAAATAGTTATGCAAGGTAAACAAATTACAGCTGGGCAATTGACAGGATTACAGGCGCAAACCAATGCTAACTATGCTGCAAAAGAAAGGAAGAGGCTCAAAAGAATGGGTAGTACGCCAAGATAAGTAGACCAAAATCCATCTGCATCTACTACTAATCATCCACCTTGAGATAGCTATCCAGAACATCTCGCTGGTATTAAGTTGCGATCCACACCGAAAGTGTAAACCCAAAGCAACATACAACTGCATTAATAGAACTTTGCATAAAGTAAACAATCCTTGCAACCGCGGTTACAAGCACCGTTGTTTTCCCCCTTGTGGCAACAACACATCCCCTAGACTCATGTTTCTGTCACTCCAGCTAGTCATCAGGGGGCATGAACCCACAATCAAGCATAACGCTCCCTCTTGGAGTCACTACCTACTACTTGGCCAAAGCAATAAAAAGCAACGGAGAACATGCAAGAAATACTCAAGAACAAAAATATAAGAGGAGAAGAAACAAATATATTACTCATCACAAGCTGAACATAGTCTCATAATCCATCAGATCCCAGCAAACTCAACATAGCAACAGCAGAAAGAATTACATATGTTCCTTGATCATGTAGGACAGCTCACAAGGTCTAATCCATGAAGAACAAAGAGGGGAGGAGAACATCACATAGCTACTGATCATGGACCCATGGTCCAAGGTGGACTACTCACGGATCATCCGGGAAGCGTCCATGGTGGTGGAGAAGCTCCCGGAGGTCAACCCTACCTTCGACAGGGTGCCGGGAAAGAGGTCTTCTGGCGCTCCCGATCTTGGAAGCGCGACGACGGGGGATTAGAGGCGAGATCGTGAAAAAGGGTTATGTCTTTGGAGGTTTCGGGGCGAGACAAATATATAGGCGAAGGGGGGCAGCCGGGGGGGCTGGGAGTGCAGGCGCCACCCTGGCACGGCCTAGGGTGGGGCCGCGCCCCCTGGCCGCCTAGGCACCAGGGTGGCCCCCTGGCTCTCCTTCGGGGCTCTGGAAGGTTCCCGTATGCTGATTTTTATTGGATTTTTCCAGAATTTTTGGAGCAATTTTAATACCGGGGAAACTGAAATAAAAAGACAGCAGAAAACAGGAACTGGCACTAGGGTGCACTAAGTAAAAAGGTTAGTCCAAATATGATCAAAAGTGTATGAAAGTGTATCAAAAGCATAGCAATATAACAAAACATGCATGGAGAAAGCAGAAATTATAGATACGTTTGGGACGTATCATTCGGGCCCTCCTGGCGGTACAAATAGACACGTTTCGCACGGATACTGCGGGGTAGGCACTTAATGGCGGCGGTAGAGGCCAAGAGTCGCCACGACCCAGAGCCCGAGGTGAAGTAATTGGGGCAGTTACCGCGTTCCGTTATGGTAACGGGTACTTATCCCCATCCATCCGAGGGTAAATAGGACACTCCATAGTAGCTTCTTGCTCTCAATTGGCGGCTTTCACGCACCCATGGCTCCCAATCATCGTGCTCCCGAGGAGTCCGAAGACGACAGCCCCCGAGATCTCCGCGGAGGCGGAGCTCGTGGCCGCCGTGGTCACGGGAGAGCAAGCCCAGGGGGTCGGGCATCGCATGTCATCGGGCCTTAAATGGGGGTCCTCTTTCCTTCCATGCGGAGGCGAAGGACCTCGGGAAAGACATCTCATGGCCGCGACATGGGAATTCGCGGGTAATCCTGTTCCGCTACGACGGCGAGGAACTCTTGACGCTAAAGTTCTTCAATTTGCACGGCGAGCGGAAGGAGTGATGCCCGGAAAGCTCCAGCAACGGCGCGACCTCGTCCGGGAAAGAGGGTGACGACGCCTCCTCCGAGAAGGGCAGGGGGTAAGACAGCTCCAGCAGCGATGGCGATGTAGGATCCTGGAGGACGTCAAGCTGGTGGTCCTGATCGACTGAGGGCGACCCCTGCGTTTTTCTTCTTTTTTTCTTTTGCTTGTAATGGACCCAGAAAGCCAAGAGGCTCCTGATAGAGGCGAAGGTGTCCTGATGTTTCGATGAGATGGTGGAGATCGATTATGTTGGAGACGACTTTCACGATCCGACTACGAACGTGCGAAGACGTTGCGCCTTAGCGATCGCTAAACCAACTCCGAGAGGTTATTGATCCCGCGGATGCACGATCAACCTGACCACGAAGGTCTAATTCCTGCAAGAAATCGAAGAACAAGCAAGAACTAAGAATTGCAATCTGGATATTGCGAATATAAGATGAATGATTACGAAAGTTGGGGTTCCAATGAGGTCTTGGCCTGGTCGGATGACACAAACGAAGAGCTCGAAGTTGCGGCTATGGCTAACTTAAATCTAATTAAAACCCAAGTCTAAACGACGCCCTAAGGGTTGTATATATGGGGGAACAGAGGGGAATTTCGTGGCCCCTTGGAGGAGGGGTCCGAAAACAACCCTAACTCAGTTTCCCCACACATACGGACTCTAAAAAAATAGCCTATTAAGTGTATTTCGAAATTACATGGGCCTGGCCCAATAATAAGGTGACGCGGCACCTATAATAACCCTTGGACGAAAATATTAATGTGGCGTCTTGTGTCTCTCGTCCAAGTCTTCATGCACGCCTTATGGTGGCCTCAAAGTGCGAAAATCATCACTGGAAGATCCGTTGTCCTTTCCCGCGCGCACACCTACTCTCCATGCTTGATCCCGCTCCAATGACCATCCTTCTTATCCATGCTAGGTCCTTCATTCATAAGACAAACAAAAGTATCTAATTTAGGCAGCATCATATGTTCCTGAACATTAGAAGGATTCGCAAGAAACGAAAGTACCTGATAATTTAGTTGACGTGCGCGTGCTCTAGTAACTGGTCCAGTATGTGTAGTTGGTGAAGATGTGGGTGTAACATTAGTAGAGATGTCCTCATCATCCTCCCCTTCTTGAATTGAAGTCGTCCTCGACGGAAGCTCATCATCTTCTCCCAAATAAGGTTTCAAATCTGCAATGTTAAATGTGGGACTAACCCCAAAATCTGCAGGTAGCTCAAGTTTATATGCATTATCATTAATTTTCTGTAAAACCTTAAAGGGACCATCAGCTCGTGGCATTAACTTAGACTTGCGCAAATCAGGAAACCTATCTTTACGTAGATGTAACCAAACAAGATCTCCTGGTTCAAACACAACATGCTTTCTACCCTTATCACCAGCAAGCTTGTATCTAGCATTCATTTTCTCAATGTTTTCTTTAGTTAACTCATGCATTTTTAATATCAATTTAGCACGTTGCTTAGCATCAAAATTAACCTTCTCCGAAGATGGAAGAGGCAGCAAATCAATAGGTGCACGAGGTAGAAAACCATAAACAATCTCAAAATGGCACATTTTAGTGGTAGAATGAAATGAACGATTATAAGCAAATTCAATATGAGGTAAACATTCTTCCCACATTTTCAAGTTACTCTTTAAAACAGCCCTAAGCATAGTAGACAAAGTCCTATTGACTACTTCAGTTTGTCCATCAGTTAGGGGATGACAAGTAGTACTAAAAAGTAGTTTAGTCCCCAACTTAGCCCATAAGCATCTCCAAAAATGGCTAAGAAACTTAGTATCACGATCCGAGACAATAGTATTGGGCACACCATGTAAGCGAATAATCTCACAAAAGAATAAATCAGCAACATTAGCAGCATCATCGCTTTTATGACATGGTATAAAATGTGCCATCTTAGAAAATCTATCCACGACAACAAATATGCTATCCCTCCCCTTCTTTGTTCGAGGCAAGCCTAAAACAAAGTCCATGGATATGTCCTCCCACGGAACACTAGGTACAGGTAAAGGCATGTATAAACCATGAGGATTGAGTCGTGACTTAGCTTTTTGACATGTAGTGCAGCGAGCAACAAAACGCTCAACATCCCGTCTCATCTTTGGCCAAAAGAAATGTGTAGCAAGTACGTCCTCCGTCTTCTTCACGCCAAAGTGTCCCATTAATCCTCCTCCATGCGCCTCCTGCAACAACAAAAGACGAATAGAGCTAGCTGGAATGCATAGCTTGTTAGAACGGAACACAAAACCATCATTAAGCACAAACTTGTTCCATGTTCTACCCTCTCTACAATTCTGCAATACATCTTTAAATTCCTCATCATGTACATATTGATCTTTGAGTGTCTCTAAACCGAATATCTTGAAGTCAAGTTGTGAAAGCATAGTATAACGACGAGACAAAGCATCAGCAATAATATTATCTTTCCCCTTCTTGTGTTTAATGACATAAGGGAAAGTCTCAATAAATTCAACCCACTTAGCATGTCTACGATTAAGTGTTGCTTGGCTTCTTATGTGTTTCAAAGATTCATGATCAGAATGTATAACAAATTCTTTGGGCCATAAATAATGTTGCCAAGTTTCTAATGTCCGAACAAGAGCATATAATTCCTTATCATAAGTAGAATAGTTCAAACTAGGCCCACTCAATTTTTCAGAAAAGTATGCAACAAGTTTAGCATCTTGTAATAACACACCTCCCAAACCAATCCCACTAGCATCGCATTCAAGCTCAAAAGTCTTATTAAAATTAGGAAGTTGGAGCAAAGGAGCATGTGTTAACTTATCTTTCAATACCGTGAAGGCTTCTTCCTGTGCGGTACACCAAGTAAAAGGCACATCCTTGCGTGTAAGCTCATTGAGAGGTGCAGCAATGGTGCTGAAATCTCTCACAAAACGCCTATAGAATCCAGCGAGGCCAAGAAAACTCCTCACTTGTGTGACCGTTTTGGGCTGCGGCCAACTCTCAATCGCCTCGATCTTGGCTTTATCAACTTCAATACCCTGGGGAGTAACAACATAGCCAAGAAACGATACTCGGTCGGTGCAAAAGGTGCACTTCCCAAGGTTACCAAACAAACGTGCATTACGTAGAGCAATAAAAACAGCACGTAAATGATCCAAATGTTCCTCCAAAGATTTGCTATAAATCAGTATATCATCAAAATAGACTACCACAAATCGTCCAATGAAAGCACGTAAAACCTCGTTCATTAATCTCATGAAAGTGCTAGGTGCATTAGTTAACCCAAAAGGCATGACTAACCACTCATATAATCCAAACTTAGTTTTAAATGCCGTTTTCCATTCATCCCCTAATTTCATGCGAATTTGATGGTATCCACTACGCAAATCAACTTTGGAAAACATGGTAGAGCCACTTCATTCATCAAGCATATCATCTAACCTAGGAATAGGATGACGATAACGAATAGTAATATTATTAATGGCTCTACAATCAAAACACATACGCCAAGTTCCATCCTTTTTAGGCACTAATATAACAGGAACAGCACAAGGACTAAGGGATTCACGTATGTAACCTTTGTCGAGTAGCTCTTGTACTTGACGCTGAATCTCCTTCGTCTCCTCCGGATTGGTACGGTATGGCGCACGGTTGGGCAGCGAAGCACCGGGAATTAAGTCAATCTGATGCTCAATCCCTCGAATAGGTGGTAATCCCGGTGGTACGTCTTGTGGAAAGACGTCAATAAACTCCTACAAAAGGTCAGTGACAACAGGAGGCAAAGAAGGAGGAAATTCCTCAAATGAAAACAAAGCTTCTTTGCACACAAAAGCATAGCACACATATTGACTAACATCCAAATCCGAAATATCAACCTTAGTAGCAAGCAAAGTTGGACTAGTCAATTTAATTTCATTAGAAACAACAGAAGAAGATTTGCTATTAGTCTTATGTTGTTGCTCAAATTCTTTAGCTGCTATCTCATTTTCACTCTTATTTTTCTCCTGTTTAGCTTTACTAGCTCTAGCAAGATCATCTTTCACAATTTGTTCAGGAGACATAGGAAGTAAAGCAATAGTTTTATCCTGATGAACCAGAGTAAACTGATTTGTCCTACCATGGTGTACAACATTCCTATCAAATTGCCATGGTCTACCTGATAGAGGCGGAGGTGTCCCGATGTTTCGATGAGATGGTGGAGATCGATTATGGTGGAGGCAACTTTCACGATCCGACTACGAACTTGCGAAGACGTTGCGCCTTAGCGATCGCTAAACCAACTCCGAGAGGTTATTGATCCCGCAGATGCACGATCAACCTGACCACAAAGGTCTAATTCCTGCAAGCAATCGAAGAACAAGCAAGAACTAAGAATTGCAATCTGGATATTGCGAATATAAGATGAATGATTACGAAAGTTGGGGTTCCAATGAGGTCTTGGCCTGGTCGGATGACACAAACGAAGAGCTCGAAGTTGCGGCTATGGCTAACTTATGTCTAATTAAAACCCAAGTCTAAACGACGCCCTAAGGGCTGTATATATGGGGGAACAGAGGGGATTTTCGTGACCCCTTGGAGGTGGGGTCCGAAAACAACCCTAACTCGGTTTCCCCACACATACGGACTCTAAAAACAGCCTATAAGGTGGTATTTCGAAATTACATGGGCCCAGCCCAATATTAAGGTGACGCAGCACCTATAATTGCCCTTGGACGAAAATAATGAAGTGGCATCTCGCGTATTTCGTCCAAGACTTCATGCGCGCCTTATGGTGGCTTCAAAGTGCGATAATCACCACTGGAAGCTCCGCTGTCCTTTCCCGCGCGCGCACCTTCTTCTCCATGCTTGATCCCGCTCCAATGACCATCCTTCTTGTCCATGCTAGGTCCTTCATTCATAAGCAAAACAAAAGTATCTAATTTAGGCAGTATCATATGTTCATGAACAATAGAAGGATTCGCAAGAAACGAAAGTACCTGATAATTTAGTTGACGTGCACGAGCTCTAGTAACTGGTCCAATATGTGTAGTTGGTGAGGATATGGGTGTAACATTAGTAGGGATGTCCTCATCATCCTCCCCTTCTTGAATTGAAGTCGTCCTCGACGGAAGCTCATCATCTTCTCCCAAATAAGGCTTCAAATCTGCAATATTAAATGTGGGACTAACCCCAAAGGCTGCAGGTAGCTCAAGTTTATATGCATTATCATTAATTTTCTGCAAAACCTTAAAGGGACCATCAGCTCGAGGCATTAACTTAGACTTGCGCAAATCAGGAAACCTATCTTTACGTAGATGTAACCAAACAAGATCTCCGGGTTCAAACACAACATGCTTTCGACCCCTATCACCAGCAAGCTTGTATCTAGCATTCATGCGCTCAATGTTTTCTTTAGTTAACTCATGCATTTTTAATATCAATTCAGCACGTTGCGTAGCATCAAAATTAACCTTCTCCGAAGATGGAAGAGGTAGCAAATCAATAGGTGCACGAGGTAGAAAACCATAAACAATCTCAAAAGGGCACATTTTAGTGGTAGAATGCAATGAACGATTATAAGCAAATTCAATATGAGGTAAACATTCTTCCCACAGTTTCAAGTTACTCTTTAAAACAGCCCTAAGCATAGTAGACAAAGTCCTATTGACTACTTCAGTTTGTCCATCAGTTTGGGGATGACATGTAGTACTAAAAAGTAGTTTAGTCCCCAACTTAGCCCATAAGCATCTCCAAAAATGGCTAAGAAACTTAGTATCACGATCCGAGACAATAGTATTGGGCACACCATGTAAGCGAATAATCTCACGAAAGAATAAATCAGCAACATTAGCAGCATCATCGCTTTTATGACATGGTATAAAATGTGCCATCTTAGAAAATCTATCCACGACAACAAATATGCTATCCCTCCCATTCTTTGTTCGAGGCAAGCCTAAAACAAAGTCCATGGATATGTCCTCCCACGGAACACTAGGTACAGGTAAAGGCATGTATAAACCATGAGGATTGAGTCGTGACTTAGCTTTTTGACATGTAGTGCAGCGAGCAACAAAACGCTCAACATCCCGTCTCATCTTTGGCCAAAAGAAATGTGTCGCAAGTACGTCCTCCGTCTTCTTCACGCCAAAGTGTCCCATTAATCCTCCTCCATGCGCCTCCTGCAACAACAAAAGACGAATAGAGCTAGCTGGAATGCATAGCTTGTTAGAACGGAACACAAATCCATCATTAAGCACAAACTTGTTCCATGTTCTACCCTCTCTACAATTCTGCAATACATCTTTAAATTCCGCATCATTTACGTATTGATCTTTGATTGTCTCTAAACCGAAAATCTTGAAGTCAAGTTGTGAAAGCATAGTATAACGACGAGACAAAGCATCAGCAATAATATTATCTTTCCCCTTCTTGTGTTTAATGACATAAGGGAAAGTCTCAATAAATTCAACCCACTTAGCATGTCTACGATTAAGTTTTGCTTGACTTCTTATGTGTTTCAAAGATTCATGATCAGAATGTATAACAAATTCTTTGGGCCATAAATAATGTTGCCAAGTTTCTAATGTCCGAACAAGAGCATATAATTCCTTATCATAAGTAGAATAGTTCAGACTAGGCCCACTCAATTTTTCAGAAAAGTAAGCAACAGGTTTAGCATCTTGTAATAACACACCTCCCAAACCAATCCCACTAGCATCGCATTCAAGCTCAAAAGTCTTATTAAAATCAGGAAGTTGGAGCAAAGGAGCATGTGTTAACTTATCTTTCAATACGGTGAAGGCTTCTTCCTGTGCGGTACCCCAAGTAAAAGGCACATCCTTGCGTGTAAGCTCATTGAGAGGTGCAGCAATGGTGCTGAAATCTCTCACAAAACGCCTATAGAATCCAGCGAGGCCAAGAAAACTCCTCACTTGTGTGACCGTTTTGGGCTGCGGCCAACTCTCAATCGCCTCGATCTTGGCTTTATCAACTTCAATTCCCTGCGGAGTAACAACATAGCCAAGAAACGATACTCGGTCGGTGCAAAAGGTGCACTTCCCAAGGTTACCAAACAAACGTGCATTACGTAGAGCAATAAAAACAGCACGTAAATGATCCAAATGTTCCTCCAAAGATTTGCTATAAATCAGTATATCATCAAAATAGACTACCACAAATCGTCCAATGAAAGCACGTAAAACCTCGTTCATTAATCTCATGAAAGTGCTAGGTGCATTAGTTAACCCAAAAGGAATGACTAACCACTCATATAATCCAAACTTAGTTTTAAATGTCGTTTTCCATTCATCTCCTAATTTCATGCGAATTTGATGGTATCCACTACGCAAATCAACTTTGGAAAACATGGTAGAGCCACTTAATTCATCAAGCATATCATCTAACCTAGGAATAGGATGACGATAACGAATAGTAATATTATTAATGGCTCGACAATCAACACACATACGCCATGTTCCATCCTTTTTAGGCACTAATATAACAGGAACAGCACAAGGACTAAGGGATTCACGTATGTAACCTTTGTCGAGTAGCTCTTGTACTTGACGCTGAATCTCCTTTGTCTCCTCCGGATTGGTACGGTATGGCGCACGGTTGGGCAGTGAAGCACCGGGAATTAAGTCAATCTGATGCTCAATCCCTCGAATAGGTGGTAATCCCGGTGGTACGTCTTGTGGAAAGACGTCAATAAACTTCTGCAAAAGGTCAGTGACAACAGGAGGCAAAGAAGGAGGCAATTCCTCAAATGAAAACAAAGCTTCTTTGCACACAAAAGCATAGCACACATATTGACTAACATCCAAATCCGAAATATCAACTTTAGTAGCAAGCAAAGTTGGACTAGTCAATTTAATTTCATTAGACACAGCAGAAGAAGATTTGCTATTAGTCTTATGTTGTTGCTCAAATTCTTTGGCTGCTATCTCATTTTCACTCTTATTTTTCTCCTGTTTAGCTTTACTAGCTCTAGCAAGATCATCTTTCACAATTTGTTCAGGAGACATAGGAAGTAAAGCAATATTTTTATCCTGATGAACCAGAGTAAACTGATTTGTCCTACCATGGTGTACAACATTCCTATCAAATTGCCATGGTCTACCTGATAGAGGCGGAGGTGTCCCGATGTTTCGATGAGATGGTGGAGATCGATTATGGTGGAGGCAACTTTCACGATCCGACTACGAACGTGCGAAGACGTTGCGCCTTAGCGATCGCTAAACCAACTCCGAGAGGTTATTGATCCCGCAGATGCACGATCAACCTGACCACAAAGGTCTAATTCCTGCAAGCAATCGAAGAACAAGCAAGAACTAAGAATTGCAATCTGGATATTGCGAATATAAGATGAATGATTACGAAAGTTGGGGTTCCAATGAGGTCTTGGCCTGGTCGGATGACACAAACGAAGAGCTCGAAGTTGCGGCTATGGCTAACTTATGTCTAATTAAAACCCAAGTCTAAACGACGCCCTAAGGGCTGTATATATGGGGGAACAGAGGGGATTTTCGTGACCCCTTGGAGGTGGGGTCCGAAAACAACCCTAACTCGGTTTCCCCACACATACGGACTCTAAAAACAGCCTATAAGGTGGTATTTCGAAATTACATGGGCCCAGCCCAATATTAAGGTGACGCAGCACCTATAATTGCCCTTGGACGAAAATAATGAAGTGGCATCTCGCGTATTTCGTCCAAGACTTCATGCGCGCCTTATGGTGGCTTCAAAGTGCGATAATCACCACTGGAAGCTCCGCTGTCCTTTCCCGCGCGCGCACCTTCTTCTCCATGCTTGATCCCGCTCCAATGACCATCCTTCTTGTCCATGCTAGGTCCTTCATTCATAAGCAAAACAAAAGTATCTAATTTAGGCAGTATCATATGTTCATGAACAATAGAAGGATTCGCAAGAAACGAAAGTACCTGATAATTTAGTTGACGTGCACGAGCTCTAGTAACTGGTCCAATATGTGTAGTTGGTGAGGATATGGGTGTAACATTAGTAGGGATGTCCTCATCATCCTCCCCTTCTTGAATTGAAGTCGTCCTCGACGGAAGCTCATCATCTTCTCCCAAATAAGGCTTCAAATCTGCAATATTAAATGTGGGACTAACCCCAAAGGCTGCAGGTAGCTCAAGTTTATATGCATTATCATTAATTTTCTGCAAAACCTTAAAGGGACCATCAGCTCGAGGCATTAACTTAGACTTGCGCAAATCAGGAAACCTATCTTTACGTAGATGTAACCAAACAAGATCTCCGGGTTCAAACACAACATGCTTTCGACCCCTATCACCAGCAAGCTTGTATCTAGCATTCATGCGCTCAATGTTTTCTTTAGTTAACTCATGCATTTTTAATATCAATTCAGCACGTTGCGTAGCATCAAAATTAACCTTCTCCGAAGATGGAAGAGGTAGCAAATCAATAGGTGCACGAGGTAGAAAACCATAAACAATCTCAAAAGGGCACATTTTAGTGGTAGAATGCAATGAACGATTATAAGAAAATTCAATATGAGGTAAACATTCTTCCCACAGTTTCAAGTTACTCTTTAAAACAGCCCTAAGCATAGTAGACAAAGTCCTATTGACTACTTCAGTTTGTCCATCAGTTTGGGGATGACATGTAGTACTAAAAACTAGTTTAGTCCCCAACTTAGCCCATAAGCATCTCCAAAAATGGCTAAGAAACTTAGTATCACGATCCGAGACAATAGTATTGGGCACACCATGTAAGCGAATAATCTCACGAAAGAATAAATCAGCAACATTAGCAGCATCATCGCTTTTATGACATGGTATAAAATGTGCCATCTTAGAAAATCTATCCACGACAACAAATATGCTATCCCTCCCATTCTTTGTTCGAGGCAAGCCTAAAACAAAGTCCATGGATATGTCCTCCCACGGAACACTAGGTACAGGTAAAGGCATGTATAAACCATGAGGATTGAGTCGTGACTTAGCTTTTTGACATGTAGTGCAGCGAGCAACAAAACGCTCAACATCCCGTCTCATCTTTGGCCAAAAGAAATGTGTCGCAAGTACGTCCTCCGTCTTCTTCACGCCAAAGTGTCCCATTAATCCTCCTCCATGCGCCTCCTGCAACAACAAAAGACGAATAGAGCTAGCTGGAATGCATAGCTTGTTAGAACGGAACACAAATCCATCATTAAGCACAAACTTGTTCCATGTTCTACCCTCTCTACAATTCTGCAATACATCTTTAAATTCCGCATCATTTACGTATTGATCTTTGATTGTCTCTAAACCGAAAATCTTGAAGTCAAGTTGTGAAAGCATAGTATAACGACGAGACAAAGCATCAGCAATAATATTATCTTTCCCCTTCTTGTGTTTAATGACATAAGGGAAAGTCTCAATAAATTCAACCCACTTAGCATGTCTACGATTAAGTTTTGCTTGACTTCTTATGTGTTTCAAAGATTCATGATCAGAATGTATAACAAATTCTTTGGGCCATAAATAATGTTGCCAAGTTTCTAATGTCCGAACAAGAGCATATAATTCCTTATCATAAGTAGAATAGTTCAGACTAGGCCCACTCAATTTTTCAGAAAAGTAAGCAACAGGTTTAGCATCTTGTAATAACACACCTCCCAAACCAATCCCACTAGCATCGCATTCAAGCTCAAAAGTCTTATTAAAATCAGGAAGTTGGAGCAAAGGAGCATGTGTTAACTTATCTTTCAATACGGTGAAGGCTTCTTCCTGTGCGGTACCCCAAGTAAAAGGCACATCCTTGCGTGTAAGCTCATTGAGAGGTGCAGCAATGGTGCTGAAATCTCTCACAAAACGCCTATAGAATCCAGCGAGGCCAAGAAAACTCCTCACTTGTGTGACCGTTTTGGGCTGCGGCCAACTCTCAATCGCCTCGATCTTGGCTTTATCAACTTCAATTCCCTGCGGAGTAACAACATAGCCAAGAAACGATACTCGGTCGGTGCAAAAGGTGCACTTCCCAAGGTTACCAAACAAACGTGCATTACGTAGAGCAATAAAAACAGCACGTAAATGATCCAAATGTTCCTCCAAAGATTTGCTATAAATCAGTATATCATCAAAATAGACTACCACAAATCGTCCAATGAAAGCACGTAAAACCTCGTTCATTAATCTCATGAAAGTGCTAGGTGCATTAGTTAACCCAAAAGGCATGACTAACCACTCATATAATCCAAACTTAGTTTTAAATGCCGTTTTCCATTCATCTCCTAATTTCATGCGAATTTGATGGTATCCACTACGCAAATCAACTTTGGAAAACATGGTAGAGCCACTTAATTCATCAAGCATATCATCTAACCTAGGAATAGGATGACGATAACGAATAGTAATATTATTAATGGCTCGACAATCAACACACATACGCCATGTTCCATCCTTTTTAGGCACTAATATAACAGGAACAGCACAAGGACTAAGGGATTCACGTATGTAACCTTTGTCGAGTAGCTCTTGTACTTGACGCTGAATCTCCTTTGTCTCCTCCGGATTGGTACGGTATGGCGCACGGTTGGGCAGTGAAGCACCGGGAATTAAGTCAATCTGATGCTCAATCCCTCGAATAGGTGGTAATCCCGGTGGTACGTCTTGTGGAAAGACGTCAATAAACTTCTGCAAAAGGTCAGTGACAACAGGAGGCAAAGAAGGAGGCAATTCCTCAAATGAAAACAAAGCTTCTTTGCACACAAAAGCATAGCACACATATTGACTAACATCCAAATCTGAAATATCAACTTTAGTAGCAAGCAAAGTTGGACTAGTCAATTTAATTTCATTAGACACAGCAGAAGAAGATTTGCTATTAGTCTTATGTTGTTGCTCAAATTCTTTGGCTGCTATCTCATTTTCACTCTTATTTTTCTCCTGTTTAGCTTTACTAGCTCTAGCAAGATCATCTTTCACAATTTGTTCAGGAGACATAGGAAGTAAAGCAATATTTTTATCCTGATGAACTAGAGTAAACTGATTTGTCCTACCATGGTGTACAACATTCCTATCAAATTGCCATGGTCTACCAAGTAAAAGAGAGCATGCTTGCATGGGTACCACATCACAATCAACATAATCAGCATATGCAGCAATGCTAAAGTGCACACGAACAGAACGCGTTACCTTAATCTTACCACTATTGTTAAACCACTGAATATAGTACGGATGGGGGTGTGGTCTTGTGGTGAGAGATAGCTTCTCCACCAACTCCATGCTAGCCAAGTTGTTGCAACTCCCTCCGTCAATGATGATGCGAACCGAACGTTCTTTCACCACTCCCTTTGTGTGGAACAAATTATGCCTCTGGTTTTGCTCGGCCTTCGTTACCTGCACACTTAATACACGTTGAGCAACCAAACTAGCATATTTATCTGCATCATCAGGAGTCATATACTCTATATCATGAGCATCATCATGGGCACCCTGTTCCTCATGAGCAATGAGAACTAAAGTCTCCTCATCATAGTCACTCGCTGACTCATACCCACCATCCGCCGTAATAATCATCACACGCTTGGAGGGACAGTCTTTTGCGAAGTGACCTCCACCTTGGCACCTGCGACATTTAATATCACGATCTCGTGTTTGCCCTGTGGAAGCCATGGATGAAGAAGAACTCGCCGCTGGACCACTCTGTGCACCCTTGAATGGTGGCGCTGACTGTTTTGGTGGCTCCCTGTAAGAATGAGCGGCTGAAGTAGAGGGTGGAGCAGCAGGACGTGTGGATGTAGAAGGTCCACGCGATGTCCATGATGTATTTCGTCCTGCAGAAAAGTTAGGTCTCGTAGCGGCCTGTCGATCCTGCACTTCACGTTCAGCTTTACAAGCAAGATGAAACAAACGAGTAATAGTAGCATAGTCCTTGTATTCTAGAATAGTTTGTATCTCCCTGTTTAAGCCACCTATGAAACGTGCAAACATAGCTTCATTATCCTCTACTAGGCCACATCTAATCAATCCAGTTTGTAATTCTTGATAATATTCCTCTACAGAATTTTTTCCTTGTCTCAAACGCTGTAATTTTTGTAGCAATTCACGTTGATAATAAGGAGGAACCCAGCGAGTACGCATAGCATCTTTTAAAGCAGCCCAAGTAGCTGGAATATTATTAGCATGCAATCTACAATGTTCAGACCACCAAATAGATGCAAAACCCGTGAATTCACAAACAGCAGCAGTAACACGTCTATTCTCAGGATATTGTAAACATGTAAAGCGTTGTTCAGTTTCTAACTCCCAAGTAAGATAAGCATCAGGAATATATCTACCCTCAAACGGCTTAAGATTCAATTTAAGTTTAGGCACATGTTCATCATCGCGTACCTGAGGGGGTGGTTGGTGTCGACCGTGGCGAATGTTGGGACGTGGACGTCCAGCTGGCTGTTCATAGGCCGCTTCTTGATCCACCTCCTCCTCGTAATCACCCTCGTAGTTGTCGTCCTGGCCGACGTCAGAGGCAGCAGGAGCAGTAACTGCAGCAGCAGCAGGAGCACCAGCAGCTTGTCCGCCCGGAAACAGAATACGTCGTGCATGTCGTGGTGGCGGTGGCTGTGCTGGAGCGGCCGCAGGCTGTATAGGTAGGCGTGCGAGCAACTCAGTAAACTTGGCGTCAAGCTTGGTGTCGATCATCTTCTCCACACCATCAATCGCCTCTGTAAATCTGTTCTCGATGTCATTCACCTGTTCAGACATCATTTGTGCAAATTTATCATGTAATGCTTTGTTTGTCATATTCTCCCAATCAGGTGCATCCCGCGCCACTTCATCATGGGATCCTGGCATGGTTAGCAGAAATAGAAAACACACAGAAGTATGATCCTACTTCTACTAATGGGATGTGGGGTGGTGGAAAGCACAAATCCGTCAAGCTTTTCTTTAGTTCTTACCGATTCTTACCTAGCAGCAGGTGGTGATGTACAACCAACGGGTCAAAACTCTCAGAGATGTGGTAGAGAGATGGCCAGGAGGTGTCAAAACGCACGATGTAGAATATATGTGGAGTTGTAGGAAGGCTGACAAGTATGGTAGCAAAAGCTCAACAGTAATCAAAACAGAGATGCAAAGCAGAATAAACACTCAACGTCGGTATTGTGCTGATCCTAGGCTAGACCGTACTAGAGACGCGAGCCTAAAACACCAACGAAAGCACGGCGCGGCACGTAATCAACTGAGAAGCACACTCTGAATTTTTTTTCTCTTTTTTTTTCTTTTTTGCTTTTTTTTTGCGATGCGGGACTGCGGTGGCTAAAAAAGTGCGAAAAAATCACTATGGTGGCGAACGTCTCAAAATGAGTTTCTGGACCTAAGGAACGTATGGGCACGAAATTTTTCGGCCTAAAAACTGCTCTGGAAAGCGTGCCAGACTTTTTTTTTTTTTTTTTTTGGAAATCACCTCCTTCTACGTACGACAAAAGATTGGTGAAATCCGACTCTAATCAACTCAAAACTAATCTGGCTACGGAGAGATCACAAACCGAACAGGTGATGGAACTCAACTCAGATTGGTAGGTCGTGGTGCTGTATATGGACTCGACTTGGCGGAACGTGGTGGTGTATCTGGACTCGGATTGGCGGAAACGTGGCGGTGTACTACTGTGCGGCGGCGGTGTGACAAACTGTGATCAGAACTCGAAACTCTAAGGGAACTAGACGCTAAGATCAGCAACTCGACACATCGATGCAACCGTAAATTCTACAAAGCAAACTACTGTAAAGAAAACTGGACAAAGGCTCGGACTATTTTGGGACGTGATGATATAACCCTAATTTTTTTTGGCTTTTTCGTGGACTGTAGGTATGAAGAACAGAACCAATCTAGACTACGAAAACTGGTAAATCTCACCGAGCAACCTGGAAATCTGATACCACTTGATAGAGGCGAAGGTGTCCCGATGTTTCGATGAGATGGTGGAGATCGATTATGGTGGAGACGACTTTCACGATCCGACTACGAACGTGCGAAGACGTTGCGCCTTAGCGATCGCTAAACCAACTCCGAGAGGTTATTGATCCCGTGGATGCACGATCAACCTGACCACGAAGGTCTAATTCCTGCAAGCAATCGAAGAACAAGCAAGAACTAAGAATTGCAATCTGGATATTGCGAATATAAGATGAATGATTACGAAAGTTGGGGTTCCAATGAGGTCTTGGCCTGGTCGGATGACACAAACGAAGAGCTCGAAGTTGCGGCTATGGCTAACTTAAATCTAATTAAAACCCAAGTCTAAACGACGCCCTAAGGGCTGTATATATGGGGGAACAAAGGGGAATTTCGTGGCCCCTTGGAGGAGGGGTCCGAAAACAACCCTAACTCGGTTTCCCCACACATACGGACTCTAAAAAAATAGCCTGTTAAGTGTATTTCGAAATTACATGGTCCTGGCCCAATAATAAGGTGACGCAGCACCTATAATAACCCTTGGACGAAAATATTAATGTGGCGTCTTGTGTCTCTCGTCCAACTCTTCATGCACGCCTTATGGTGGCCTCAAAGTGCGAAAATCACCACTGGAAGCTCCATTGTCCTTTCCCGCGCGCACACCTACTTCTCCATGCTTGATCCCGCTCCAATGACCATCCTTCTTATCCATGCTAGGTCCTTCATTCATAAGACAAACAAAAGTATCTAATTTAGGCAGCATCATATGTTCCTGAACATTAGAAGGATTCGCAAGAAACGAAAGTACCTGATAATTTAGTTGATGTGCGCGTGCTCTAGTAACTGGTCCAGTATGTGTAGTTGGTGAAGATGTGGGTGTAACATTAGTAGAGATGTCCTCATCAGCTCCGGTTTATGAACCGTTCTCGAGACGATGAGCTTGGTTGTTTTTTTCTATGTGTCTTACTGCGTGGGTAAAAACAAGAGAGAAACAATCATCGCGTACTACTAGCCGTTGTGCGAGCTACAGGGAAGAACTTGATCCGACAGGATTTTGCGTGTCGGTTAGGTCCCTACTGAAAAGCACGTCGGATAGTAGGGCTAGCTTGGGCATCTTTAAAATAAATCGCGTTAACACACACCAATTTAGCCCCCGGGGATTTTTTGGGTTGCATCCATAAACATGGATCCAGAGATCACAACTTATGAATGTGGCGCTGCCGGGAAACTGGTCATCTGGAAACTTTATACCCTCACGGATAGAACTTACGGAGATGGTACTTCCGGCGTTGCTCGATGTTCCACGAGTTTCTCACGGGGACTCCATCCTCAGTATCCAGACGGACGGATCCAGGCCGGGTGTCTTGGACTACCCGATAAGGGCCTTCCCACTTTGGAGACAACTTGTTTAGACTCCTCCTGGACTGTAGCCGACGGAGGACAAGTTCTCCTTCCTCAAGTTCTGGGGATCGAATGTGGCAGCCGTGATAGCAGCGTAGTCCTTGCTTGTACTGCGCGACACGTGTAGAAGCCCCAATACGTACTTCCTCGGCAACGACGACATCTTCTTGTCGGAGTTGCTGCTGTTCATCCTCATCGAAGGCGCGAACTCGGGGAGATCCGTATCTGAGTTTTCTAGGGAGTACTGCCTCCACTTCGTAAACGAGAGCGAAGGGCGTCTCAGTTGTGCTCGGTTGGGTGTGGTCCGTATTGACCATAGAATAGGTGGGAGCTCATCCACCCACCGCTTTCCACACTTCTTGAGCCTCTAGAAAGTATGGTTACGGAGACCTCGGAGTACTTCCAAATTGGCTCTCTCTGCCTGGCTGTTGCTCCTCGGATGAGCCACTAAAGAGAAACACACTGCGGTGCCCGTTTGCTCGCAGTACTCGAGGAAGGCCTGGCTGGTGAACAGGGTGCCGTTGTCCGTGATGATCCGGTTGGGGACTCCGAAACGACACACCAGGCTTCTAATGAACTTGATGGAGGATTGTTCCTTCACCTTGCGGAGTGGCTCCACCTCTGTCCACTTGGCGAACTTGTCGATGGTGATGAAGAGTAACTCATAGCCCCCGGTAGCATGTGGGAATGGGCCCAAGATGTCCAATCCCCAGACCGAAAAGGTCCATGACAGAGGGATAGTTTGGAGAGCTTGTGATGGTTGATGAACATCCTTGGCGTGGAATTGGCAGGCATTGCAGGTGTTGACAAGCTCCATGGCGTCGTTCAAGGCGGTGGGCCAATAGAACCCTTGACGAAAAGCTTTACCAACCAGTGCCCGGGAGCCAATATGGGTGATGCATGTTCCTTCATGGATGTCTCGGAGTAGCTTCTTGCCTTTGTCTATGGGGATGCACAGTAGCTTCACACCGTTGGGACGCCTGCAGTTAAGGACTTCATCGAGTAAGAGATACATCGATGATTGGTGAGCAACCCTTTCGGCGTCCTTCCAGTTTCTTGGTAGCTCTCCGTTCTTCAAGTAGTCCATAATGCCAGTGCCCCAACCAAGGGGTACGGGGCCAAGAGTGAGAACTTGATGCTTGCTGAGGATGAATGAGGGCAGCTCTCCGGGAAACTGCCCCGTCGTCTCGATCCTTTGCTTCCTTGTCTTCGGCCGCATGGGGTCGACTGAGGGTTTGAGTAAACGCTCAATGAACACCCCAAGCGGTACTTTTTCCTTCCGGGCAGCGATCATGGATAGCACATCCGGAATGCTGTTCTTGGAACTTTGGATATGCTCCATCCCTAGGACATGGAAGTATTTCTCGAGCTTGTGGACTTCCTCGACGTAAGCCTGCATCTGGGGGCATCCGTAATCATCCTTGACTTGATTGACCACCAGCTGAGAGTCTCCTCTGACTATGAGTCTTTTGATTCCGAGACCCATGGCGGCCCTCAAACCGACGAGCAGCCCTTCGTACTCTGCTGTGTTTTTTGTGGAGGCCTCTCCCTCGAACATCATCTGGACAACATACTTCAAGACTTCTCCAGTTGGGTAAACCAGGATGGATCCGGCCCCGGCTCCCTGCAAAGAGAAGGATCCGTCAAAGTACATGGTCCACTCATTGTTGTCTTCAGCGCCGGGAAGTGAAGATGCTTCCCGGAGGTCTTCATCAGCTTCTGGAGTCGGAGTCCATTCAACGACGAAATCATCCAGTACCTTGCTCTTGATGGTGGAGTTGACGAATGTGAGGTCGAAGCCGAAAAGCTCCAGCTCCCATTCCACGACCCGTCCACTTTCCACGACTCGGTTTCTCAAGATGCGCTCGAGTGGAAAACTGGTCACCACTCAGATTGGGTGTGCCTGAAAATAGTGCCTAAACTTCGGGGAAGCTATGAGCACTCCGAGAAGGATCTTCTAGATCTGCGGGTACTGGCGTCTCGTATCCCGGAGGATAGTGCTGCTGAAGTAGACTGGCTTCTGAGTTGTCCTCCTAGCAGGAACCTTGGCCCCATGGGCTCCGGCTGCAGGAGATGATTCTTCAGGCTTGCTTGTTGCGGGTGGGGTTCAACCACCTTCTTCTTCGAGGTCGCGTTCGACCACCAATGCTTCGCTCACCACCTGAGATGTTGCTGCGATGTATAACAGTAGGGGTTTGTGTGCGAGAGGTGCCACTAAGGTTGGTGGTGATGCGAGGTACTTCTTGAGGTCTTGGAAAGTGGCTTCAGTTTCTAGGGTCCATTCACGGGGACCGCATTTCTTTAGCATCTTGAAGAACGGGAGTGCTCTTTCGGCCAACTGGGAGATGAATCTCCCAAGTGCCATAATGTACCCGTTGAGTCTCTGAACATCCTTGATGCGCTTCGGGGCCTGCATTTGCTCGATGGCTTTGATCTTGTCGGGGTTGACTTCGATGCCGCGATGGGACACCAAAAACCCGAGGAGCTTTCCAGAAGGAACACCAAAAACACATTTCTCCGGATTCAGCTTCAGTTGCATCTTGCCGAGATTGCGGAATGTCGCACGGAGGTCTTCAACAAGAGTGTCTTCTTCTTTGGTGGTGACCACAATGTCGTCCATATAGGCCTCAACATTGCGGTGCAGTTGCGGCTCGAGGCCGATGTGGATGGCTCTCTGGAAAGTAGAACCTGCATTCTTTAACCCAAAGGGCATACATATGTAGCAATATTTTCCTCAAGGGGTGATGAACGCAGTCTTCTCTTCGTCTTCAACTGCCATCTTGATCTGGTGGTATCCGACATATGAATCCAGGAAAGAAAACCGAGCGCATTCCGCTGTTGAGTCCACGATTTGATCAATGCGAGGGAGAGGGAAAGGATATTTCTGGCAGGCATCATTGATGTCGCCGTAGTCGATGCACATCCTCTTGTTCCCGTTCGCCTTGGGGACGACAACAGGGTTGGCTAACCAAGTGGGGTGTCGAATCTCCCGGATGAACCCGACCTTGACCAACTTCTGGAACTCTTCTGCTATGAACTCTTGACGGTCTGGTGCTTGACGACAGACCTTCTACTTCACATGCTTGGCGCCTGCCTTGACTGCTAGCTTGTGCTCGAACCTCCCTGGGAACTCTCGGAAGATCGAAGGGCTCCAATGTGAAGACGCTAGCATGTTCGCGGAGGAAGGCGACGGGCACGCTTTCCTATTTGGTGGAGAGGTCAGCACCGATGGACACGGTGCGACTTCTATCCTCCGAGATAGGAACTTTCTTCGACACAGCTGCCGGAGCAAGCTGGCTGGGCTTCAGTTTCTTGGTCACTTGCCGGACGGGGTACACAACGGGGCATGGACGTCCTCCGGAATGCTTGTTGCCCGTTGGGGTGGCGGGAACCTAGGGTTCCATTCTTTTGCCTTCGCTGGAATGGCTTCCGGAAAGCGGGGTGTTACCCCCGAAGACGTGCACATCGTTTGAAAGCGGTGCCTTCCCGGCTGCCCTTGTGGTAGCGGACTTATTTTCTTCACCTTGCACGCAGCGCATGGCTTATCACGCGTCGCTGGCTAGGGTGATTACACCTCGAGGGCCCGGAATCTTGACGAGGTTGTACATCCCGTGATGCACGGAAGCGAACCTCCAGATAAACGGTTGCCCGAGCAGTCTGTTATATAGAAGAGGCAAGTCTTTGACATCGAAGACGAGCATCTCCGTCTGGAAATTAGCGGGGTCCCCGAGGGTGACGGTAAGCGAAATCTTCCCAAGTGGCTCGACCTCCGTCCCACTGACTCCATGGAAGGCAGTGGACCAGAGGAGCTGGCTTCTCGAAATATGCATCTTTTGGAAGGCGCGGGAGGACAGCAGGTAGATGCTGGACCCGGTGTCGTAAATCAGCTTGCTAACCTTGATGTTGCTGATCGTCGGGGAGAGGAGCATGGGCGACAGGCCGTCGCTGTCGTCCGGAAGTGTAGAAGAGTGGTCGCTAACGTCCATCACCAGAGGGATGTTGGCCCAGCGGGAAATCCGAGGGCCTTCCGGTGGCGACTTGACCGCGAGGACCTGTCTCACTGGCTTGTGGTACTGGAGGTTGGAGGCGAGTGTGGACGCTCCCCCATGGATATAACCGACAAAATCTACAGCAGCCTGTAAGTCGTCACCTGCAACACCTCCGTATTCCTCGTCTCCGGAAACATTGTCGCTGGGAGGAAGCCTCTTTGACTTTCCCTTGTTCTAGTAGCCTCCTCCGCCCCCACGCTGGGAGCCCCCGCCTCACTGGGCCTTCCTCTCGGCGTCATGAAGACCAGACCGCCAGCGACCCGCGGATGTGCCGCGCATACCAATAACCGACAAATGAATGTACTCGAGTCCCTGTGCGACTCTTCAAGTCCCCCAGGCACTCGGGGGCTACTGACGAGGGGGTGACCCCACGACTCCTACGAATGCGCCTACCTGGTGTCCATGAAGACAGAAGGCCCATGAAGATACAACCTCGGCCCGCTAATTGGCACCGACGTAGGAGTTTACGACTCACAAGGAAGGTGCGAAGACCTGCCGTACGGAGCAAGCTAGGGTTAGGAAAGCTTACCTGTAAACGTAGATGAACTCCCCGAGACCTAGCCCAGTATATAAGGGCTAGGAGGGGCGACACCAGAGGAGGGAGATCATATGTAACCCTAGCCTTGAGCGCTCCAGCCTTGGCGTCCCCTGTAACCGCATCTCCCCCATCAATAATATCGAGCAGGAGCGTGCCTCCCTGTTTGCTGACGAGCTATCATCCAACCTGTGCCTCTCATGACTAACCCAGGGTCCCTGACCATTGGATTTGCCGGGGTTGATCCCCGTCAATTGGCGCCGTCTGTGGGAACCGCGCAGGTTGGGAACGCGATCTCGGCGGCCTCATCATCATCAACACTCATCGACTCGACGGCTCCGGCAAGATCCAATCTGTTCGAGTCCCTCGGATTCACGGCCCACCTCCCGGCCCTCCAGCCAGTATTCACCGATCTACACTCCGGCGTCAACCTGATCTTCGGAGCGTATCAGATCTACATCAACCACTAGGGGACTCTTCGCCTCACCGACAGCACCCGCGCACCCACGGCAACACCCGCAGCAGTGACCGGAGCGGACACCGCCCGCACGGCCAGCCTATCTGGCAGCCGCAGCTACCCACCCAACTCAAGGCTCCACGCCACTCGCGACCGCCCGAGTGGAGCCACAACATGGAGAAGCAACATCACAAGCATCAGCAAGGAGGCAGCAAGGACACAATCACAGGTGTTCATGGCAGAAGTTGGCGCACCAGCGTCAGGTAACAATGGACGAGTCGAAGACCCGGGCACTCGTCAAGACACCCCAACCACCAATAGGGCAGCAGGTCCCGGCAACACTAGTCAGATGGTCGTACAGCTAGGAGAACCGGGGACCATACCAAGGAAAGTCCAGGTGGAACAAGGACCTAGCAATCAAAAAAGCAGTCAGCTACCAAGCAGCAAGCAGCAAGCACCCGGCCAAGGCAGCCAGCCATCACGCAGCAGGCAGCAAACCCCGGTTGCAGCCGCAGACGGACCACCCAAAGAAAAAATATACTTGTCGAAGGAATCAATGGCAATGGTAAAGGAAGCAGTCGCCCGCGGCAGGCTACTACCATCAGATGCCTCAAGGGACGAGCTAAGAGCATACAACAAGCTAGCGGGCGAGCTAACCTAGCAGACGAGACAATGGCGCCTAGCCATGGAGACGCAAGAAAAGGCGGAGCTCGAAGAGAAAAGCAGTCGCAGACAACCTCCCAAAAGTGACTCACCAGGCAACGCCCCCCCACCCGCAACAGATCGAAACTCAATAACCCGCGGAAGACAGAAAGGGCGAGAGTGGTGCGGAAAATGGAAGACGACTTCAGATTAGAGGAAGACGACGACGAAGAAGAGTCCCTCACTCCGGCAGAAGCACTTATAAGCGCCCAGGACTACCTGTCCCGCGCCCAGAAAAGGAGAAAGGGCAAGACGGATCGCTACACTTCCATTGCTTTGCAGATAATGAAGGACGCCATCGACGCCTCGGTGCCTAAGAAATCCAGCGCAAAACGGCAGACTCGCGAGCGGACACCGGACAGGGACCCCAGTTCACCAGACGACGACAGTAACGACGAAAGGCGCAGGCGCCCCGACAGGTACAAGAAACATGACAGCGACGACAACAACAGGCGCCGCAGCACTCGGCGAGATGCGCGAGACGACATCACGCAGAACAGGGTCAACCACAGCAGGCGAAGATGCGCAGTACGCGACAAGTACTCGGACGAAGAGGCTTCCGACGAGGAAATCGAGCCATGTGGAGCACTATGCTTCACACGCGCCATATGCGAGACGCGTATGCCAAACGGGTTCAAACTGAACTCCACGAGTCTAAAGTACAACGGACTCGAGGAGCCGGAGGCATGGCTCGACGACTATCTAACAGCAGTCAAATTTCAAAGAGGAACCAATGTCACGGCAATGCAGTACGTGCAGCTAATGCTCGAGAGCTCCGCTCGGCATTGGCTGAAGAATCTTCGGCGCAGATCCATCAGCTCCTGGAGCCAGTTCCGAGGATCCTTCATAGAAAACTTCAAATCCACATACAAGCGACCATCCCCACTCAAGGAACTGCGGGCATGCAAACAAGGAACGAGGGAGGCCCTGCGAGCATACATCCAGCGATGGACGATACCCAAGAACTCAGCGGAAGACATCTCGGACGAAAGTGCGATCGACGCGTTCAGGCGAGGCCTTCAGCGCGTTGAATTCAAGGAGCAGCTCGAACATATGAAAGTTCGAACACTCGCACGGCTGTTAGAACTAGCCAACAGCTGGGCGGACGGAGAATACTCCGTTCGTAATGAAACAGAAACCCACACTGCACGATCAGAGTACGACTACGACTACAATGGAGATAGAGGAGCCGACAGAAGAAGGAAGCGACCAGACGGAACTTCTAGGACGATAGAGGACCTGATTTGGTCGCCGCCGGTTTCTGGGAGGATCGGAACGGCAGTCACCGCGATGACAACAGATCACAGTGAGAAGACAACCCAGAAGACGAGCCCCAGGCTCAGAGACAAGAATGGAGAACAAGGAAGCCACGCGACGGCACTCGCACATTCTGCTCTGCCAAAGAACAGCTCGACGGACCGTGTTCTATACACGGATTCAGAAACGAACGAGGAGAGCTCAGATCGTCCACACCCTCAGGAATTGCAGAAGCTTCAACGATTTGGCCGAGGAAAAAAACCGCTCTGTGGTCACAACAGCACGACCACTCGCAAGCATAGCAGTTGGGCCAGTCGCCCATGATGCGCCACCAGCCCCCCCTCTGTCAACAAGAAAGGTGGCCGCCATCCAGGAACGCCAAAGGACACCAGAAGAGGAAAACCAGTACCCAGAAGCCCACGGGAGGATCTATATGATACAAGAAGGCAGACCTTCCAACAGGCAGCAGAAACAAGTCACCAGACAAGTCTTCCTGGCAACCTTCGTACACCCGGCTGTCCTAGAATACCTGCGCAGGTCGGAGACAGAAATCGTCTTCTCCCGGGACGACCACCCGCCAGTTGTTCCCCAACCAGGGCACGCAGCGCTAGTACTTGAGGCCAGAATCGGAAATTATGACATGTCGCGAGTATTCATGGACGGCGGCAGTGGGATCAACATCATCTTCACCCGAACACTCGACGACATGCTTATCCAAAACAACGCACTCAAGTCCTCAGGCCCAACCTTCCACGGGATCGTTCCAAGAAAGGCATTCTACCCCCTCGGAAGGATAAGCCTGGAGGTAGTCTTCGGGAACGCGACAAACTTCCGCAAGGAAACGCTTCACTTTGAAGTGGTCGACTGGAAGTCGCACGCAATCCTCGGGCGACCAGCTTTCGCTCGCTTCATGGTCGTACCCCATTACGCCTACCTCAAGCTGAAGATGACAGGCCCGCACGGGGTCATCACAATCAGCGGCAGTTTCGTCAGATCGGACCGTTGCGACAAGGAATTCCACAAGATAGCAGAAGCCTTCCTAGCCCACCAAGGCAGCAGGACCACGGGACTCGCAGAAGAAGCGCTCCCATAGAAGCAAAGGAAAATAGCCTGAAGAACCCATGCACTCGGAGTTAAAACTACCAGGCCGTTAAGGCTACCATATCATCGTTCTAAGTAAAAGGGATCTGTCTTCAACAGAACCCCCCTACTCTTTGTAAGAGACAGCAGGAAAAGTATTACATATATTTTTCCCCAAAATCTGTTGGCACTCGGGGGCTCGCCGAAGCAGCCACCCCTAAGTCTTCCTCCGCAACCGCGACACATTAACTTGGCAGTCGCGGGCTCGCCAAAGCAGCCACCCCCAGAGTCGTCCTCCGCAACCGCGGCACATTAACTTGGCACTCGGGGGCTCGCCGAAGCAGCTACCCCCCGAGTCGTCCTCCGCAACCGCGGCACATCAACTTGGCACTCGGGGGCTCGCCGAAGCAGCCACCCCCGAGTCGTCCTCCGCAATCGCGGCACATTAACTTGGCACTCGGGGGCTCGCCGAAGCCGCAACCCCCCGAGGCGTCCTCCGCAACTGCGGCACATCAACTTGGCACTCGGGGGCTCGCCGAAGCAGCCACCCCCCGATTCGTCCTCCGCAATAGCGGCACATTAACTTGGCACTCGGGGGCTCGCCGAAGCCGCAACCCCCCGAGGCGTCCTCCGCAACCGCGGCACGTCAACTTGGCACTCGGGGGCTCGCCGAAACTGCCATCCCCCGAGTCGTCCTCCGCAACCGCGGCACATTAACTTGGCACTCGGGGGCTCACCGAAGCCGCAACCCCCCGAGGCGTCCTCCGCAACCGCGGCACATTAACTTGGCACTCGGGGGCTCGCCGAAACTGCCATCCCCCGAGGTACTCTTCGCAACTACAACGCAAACGACCCCCCACGACACAAACAAGACAGAATAGAATATATACCACCAAGAAGAAGCATATACAACGAAGGGAAGCACCTAATCTTTAGGCTCCAACTTTGCATTGATAAGCGCACCCAGATGGCGGTCGTTCTCCTCGCAAACTCGCCTCACAACCTAGCGCGCAGGTTTATCTACAGCCATGTAGTGCTCATTCATCGGATGATCCCTACCGCCTGGAGGACCCGCCACCACCTGAGCAAAATCCACCCCTGGCCAATGACTATGGACCAAACCCAAAGCAGATCGGGCTCCAGCACGAATCTGATGATCCATCACTCGACGTAACTCGGCAGGCTGAGAGAATATGCGATAGAGCCTCTCAAGGGACGAAGGAACCACCTCCAAAGGATAGAACTCAGCATGGATACCACCCAATACCCGCTGGTAGTATTTGAGAGCATCCGGTACCCGCTCAACTCGGAGACGAAGGAAAGCAAACGCTCGAGCACGAGCCCCATCCGCCCAAAGGGGATTGCTCGCCTGCACTCTGGGATCATCAAGCCGCGACATCTCCGACTGGACGGCCCTCTCTTCATCTCGAGTCCGCCCTGCCAGCACTTCGAAATTCAAAAACTACGGTCAAGACAGAGACGGCAGAACCCACTAAACGGAATCAAGCAACCAAGCAGAGGCAAGACTCACCCCGCAGGAGGTCGGACAACTTCACCACCCACGATGCAAGGCTCTCAACCACGGCCTCAGCACGCTCGCGCCGAGTACGTTGAACGGCTACGGATCCCTTCAGTCGAACAATCTCCCGCTCAGCGTCCTTCAGTCGCAAGCAAACGGACTCGTACGCACCCTCGCGAGCGTCATCCTTCAGCGAACTCCATGGACGAAGAACGCCCGGAGTGGCCTACCGCAGGATGAACAAGACAAAGAAATCAAAAGCAGCAAGAGGAACAGCCAAACAGTCACTCAGATAAAGGTAGCAAAATATCAACCATCACAACGGAGTCACGAATTACAGACAAAGTTTTAAAGCGACGCAACACTACTGTGCCTCCCCCTCCCCTACGATAGGGGGACCCTGAGCATCCACAACCTGCTGCAGGCGACAAGCCAGCTTATCGGCTCGGTTGTCCTGCTCATCAGAATAGTCCAGGATGGTCTCAACCAAGGAATCATCAAAGGACCCTCCATGCCCCATAAGGACGACAAGGGCCGTGGAAGAACCACTCACCACGCTCTCCGCAACTAGCTCCACCATACGTTTCCCATCTGGGCCGAACGCAGACACCCGAGCGCCCAGGCCATCAGGAACCTGTGAACCCTCAGGCATAAGGTGCTCGTGCGCAAGACCCACAAGATCGGAAGCCCGGGTGCAGACGTCCCCAACCACTGCAACAGCATCTGCAACAGCATCTACAGCACCTTGAAGAACTCCAGACCATGACGTAGCATCCTCCATCGGTTTAGCACCTATAGCAGTTGCACCAAGCAAAAGAAACGTCATCACGAGAAGACAGAAGGAACGTCAAGACAACTGGTTGAAAGCCAGACTTACACACAAGTGAGTTCGCCAAAGCGCGAACACGTTTGCCCTCGACTGCTTCGAACCGCGCACGCGCGTCCTCAGCCTGACGAAGGCGAACTAGCTCCTCATGTTGACCATGCAACTCCGCCTCCTTGGAAGCCAAGCTAGCCTCAAGAATGGAAACCGTCCCCTCCGCCTTCTCGACTTGCTTCCCGGCAGCCTAGCGACGGTCTGCAAAGCAAAACAGTACTCAGAACAAAAGACGCAGCGGCCAAAGCTCAGTAGCGCAAGAATGAAAACTCACCTGGGCAGAATCATGGGCCTGCTGCCAGTGCTCAGCATCAATCATCATATGCTCACAATGTTGGAAAGCAAGCTGCAAAAACCAGGCAATCAGGTGCTAAGAAAAGACAAGACTACAAGCAACTGCAAACAGTTACTTCTAGCCTTGAGGGCTACTCCCATCGGGAGCACTGCCGTGCCCCCGATGATAAAATCGAACAGACACGAATCAACTTACCAGCTTGGAGACACGGTCGAAAGTACGAGCCTTGTCCTCAATAGCCAGATCAAGCCGTCCAAAATATGGAGGACCATGTTCAGTTGGCTTGGGCTCAGGAGCAACAGCACCAGGCGCCTCAGAAGGAGGTGCACCAGGAACTACAACCGCAGTCGAAACAACAGGAGTCGCCTTCGGCCCAGATTGACCAGCGGCAGCCGAGAGGTCCTCAAGATGCTTGGTCGCCGCCCCAGAACTCGTCGACTTCAAATCAGTAGTAGCTGCGCTGGTGCACGAAGCAGCCGGAGCAAGCACAACACTACAAAATAAGCATTATCAGACGCAAGAATAGGGAAAAGAGAACGGGCACAAATCCAGCAGACTCTTACCCGACACACGCAGCACGAGGGCGCCCCAGCCTCCCAAGCCTGACCCTCTTGGGAGGAGCGGCCGGAGCAGGAGCCGAAGGGGAAGGCCCGGCAAAAGGAGCAGCAGGCGGGACATCATCATCCAACGCAGCATGATCTTCAGTGCTCAAGGGGCGCGACCGCTTCGCACGAAAGGGACTCGAATCCTCACTATCTCCAGTCTCCACCAGCACAATTTCAGCATCAACAGCCGGCGCAGCATCATCAGCTACGGAAGCACCAGGTTCTTCAAGAATATCGGCATCCTCCGGCTGCGGAGGATTACAGGGCACCGGAGCTGATGAGGACATCTCTACTAATGTTACACCCACATCTTCACCAACTACACATACTGGACCAGTTACTAGAGCACGCGCACGTCAACTAAATTATCAGGTACTTTCGTTTCTTGCGAATCCTTCTATTGTTCATGAACATATGATGCTGCCTAAATTAGATACTTTTGTTTTGCTTATGAATGAAGGACCTAGCATGGACAAGAAGGATGGTCATTGGAGCGGGATCAAGCATGGAGAAGAAGGTGCGCGCGCGGGAAAGGACAATGGAGCTTCCAGTGGTGATTATCGCACTTTGAAGCCACCATAAGTTGCGCATGAAGTCTTGGACGAAATACGCGAGATGTCACTTCATTATTTTCGTCCAAGGGCAATTATAGGTGCTGCGTCACCTTAAAATTGGGCTGGGCCCATGTAATTTCGAAATACCACATTATAGGCTGTTTTTAGAGTCCGTATGTGTGGGGAAAACCGAGTTAGGGTTGTTTTCGGACCCCACCTCCAAGGGGTCACGAAAATCCCCTCTGTTCCCCCATATATACAGCCCTTAGGGCGTCGTTTAGACTTGGGTTTTAATTAGATTTAAGTTAGCCATAGCCGCAACTTCGAGCTCTTCGTTTGTGTCATCCGACCAGGCCAAGACCTCATTGGAACCCCAACTTTCGTAATCATTCATCTTATATTCGCAATATCCAGATTGCAATTCTTAGTTCTTGCTTGTTCTTCGATTGCTTGCAGGAATTAGACCTTCGTGGTCAGGTTGATCGTGCATCCGCGGGATCAATAACCTCTCGGAGTTGGTTTAGCGATCGCTAAGGCGCAACGTCTTCGCACGTTCGTAGTCGGATCGTGAAAGTCGTCTCCACCATAATCGATCTCCACCATCTCATCGAAACATCGGGACACCTTCGCCTCTATCAGGAGCATGGCCCTGCGAGGCAAGCAATGTCAACAACAAAGCAAAACTAAATACTCGTCCAAACAAATGAATGAACACGGGCACCAACCGGCAGCGGAGAATGGTCAGAAGCATATGGAAGGACAAGGCGCATTTCGGAAATACTCGAGCACTTGGTCACATGTTGGATACGAGCCAGCAAGGCATCAGGTTCTAGCTCTTCAGGCGAGCATCTCGTCGAGTCATCGAGTCCCTTGTACTGCCACATAGGGCGAGTTCGATGCTGCAAGGGTTGAACCCGCCTCCCCACAAAGGCAGAGATGAGCTGACCACCAGTCAAGTTATCCTTCAACACAGCAATCCTCTCCAAAAATCGAGTCAGCTCGGACGACTCCACCTCGGTCAAAGAATGAGACCACGAAGGTTGTCTGACCAACCGCGTTCCCGGATTGAAAGAAGTGAGACCAAATTGCTGACCAACAACGAAGCGATCCTTCAGATAAAACCAGCCTCTTCGCCAGCCACTAACAGAATCGATCTTCTCCAAGTCAAAATATGAATGTTTATCCCCAATGGAGATACCCACTCGACCCACGACGTACTCAGAGTTCGTCCTTTTTATACTAAAAAGGCGTCTCCAAAGTCCCCAATGGGGGTAAATCCCCAGGAAGGCCTCGCAAAGAGTGATGAAACACGCAATGTGCAAAATCCCGTTGGGAGTCAGGTCATGCAACTGGAGCCGATAAGAATACAGCAAGCCCCGAACAAAAGGATGCAGCGGAAGGGCGAAACCGCGGTGGAAGAAAGCCTGGAAGCATACCCGCTCGTCCGCCACCGGCGCTGGAATCGACTCATCACCAGGAAGACGCGCATCGCCCTCCACCACCACGCCATCAGCAACCAGCGCTTCCAGATCTCCAGCCCCGAACGTGGACCGCTCCCACTTACCGGACATCTTGGCCGACTCTACAGCAGCACGGGGGCGCTTGGTCATAGATCTAGCAGCGGCCCGCAGAGGAGAAAAGATGAAGTCTCAGGAACAAGAAGGACACAGAGAAAGAGGAGGAAGGAAACGGCGGGGTAAAACCTACAATTTACCCAGCCTCATGGTATTTAACTCAAGAGCCTAGCAAGAAGGGCCACCTTCCAACCTTTTCGTCCGGTAAAACATGGCACGACCCCATACAGAGGAGAAAAGTATGGAAAATCCAACCGGCGCAATAACAACACCGCCCACTACGCGCGCAAAAAGAGGACCATGATCGCGCGACGCAAAAATTTCGGCGGGACAGCGCCAAGTCATTTCCCCCGGCAGGCCACAGCAGTCAAAAAATTATAGAAGACCATGCCAACGTCACATCACAGTAAGGCGTATTGCGTACACCATCAAGGCTCTGAGATTCTATCTTTCAGATCTTTTTCCCGACGAAGAAAAACATCTCACTCCCATCGGGAGAGTACATCAAAAAGAGTCTCGGGTGATCCCTCACCTGAAGGTGAGCAATGTGCTCGAGTGACCACTCGCACTCATGAGAGTCTCGGGTGCTCCCTCAACCCGACGCAAGACAAACATGCATGCGCTAAGATCATACGGCTCTACGAGTCTCAGGTGCTCCCTCACCTCAAGAGCCGAAATGGCATTCGAGTGATTACACGCGAAAAACCCCCCGTCTGAGCACTCGAAACAAGCTCCTCGGGTGAATGAGTGAACAACTCGCTTGATGTTTTGTTCCAAGCGGGTGCAATGCTATAAGACTCCGCGCCTCAAAAACACACATTCCTGGAACACGACACACTGTGCCCAGATGCCACGCAAGATTAGCGTGTAGGTAAGACCCCGCTGCGAAGTTCGGCCGGGCTGGGACTTGCCGAAGAGAGATTTCACTCCCAACCTTTTCCATGCGCTGCGCATGATAGAAAAAGCCGGGCTGACGCGCCTTAGGCTATACACATTACTGGCGGCAAATGAACACCGTAAGACCTGAAGCGGCCGGACTTTTGCTCGATACCAGTGTTCCAAGCTCACGTCGAGGGACGTGGGTTTGATTGGGCTACTGTGGTATTTGCCCTAGTGCAATTCACCAAGGCTCGACCATTCGAATCCTTGGGCCCTTTCAGCTTAGCATCCCTCGAAATAGGTTTTGTCATGGACACCAGACCGCCAGCGACCCGCGGATGTGCCACACATACCAATAACCGACAACTGAATGTACTCGAGTCCCTGCGCGACTCTTCGAGTCCCCCAGGCACTCGGGGGCTACTGACGAGGGGGTGACCCCACGACTCCTACGAATGAGCCTACCTGGTGTCGATGAAGACAGAAGGCCCATGAAGATACAACCTCGGCCCGCTAATTGGCACCGACGTAGGAGTTTATGACTCACAAGGAAGGTGCGAAGACCTGCCGTACGGAGCAAGCTAGGGTTAGGAAAGCTTACCTGTAAACGTAGATGAACTCCCCGAGACCTAGCCCAGTATATAAGGGCAAGGAGGGGCGACACCAGAGGACGGAGATCATATGTAACCCTAGCCTTGAGCGCTCCAGCCTTGGCGTCCCCTGTAACCGCATCTCCCCCATTAATAATATCGAGCAGGAGCGTGCCTCCCTGTTTGCCGACGAGCTATCGTCCAACCTGTGCCTCTCATGACTAACCCAGGGTCCCTGACCATGGGATTTGCCGGGGTTGATCCCCGTCAGCGTAGAAGGCCTTCATGTCTTCTTGGAGCTTGATGAGGGAGCGGCACTCGGACAGGTCATGTTTGTCGATCTTGTGTATCTTGCAATACAGTGACGGAGTGGTGTCCGCGACGGCAACCACGATGTCGGTGGAGGGCGGTTGCGGAGCGGCCTCGTTCCCCACCGCGGTGAACATGGCTTGGTGTACGCGTTTGTGGGCCCTGGGCTCTCTGGAATGCTGATTCTTTCCGGCATCTCGATTAACAGGCAGGACCTCCTCTTCGACGCGGGCGACTTGTTGGCCAGCTCGAACATGGCGGTTATAGTCTTGATGGATCGGGTGCTCATATTCTCGATCATGCGTGGGTTCTTGATGTTGGCATGAAAGGTGGCGATGATCGCGTACTCATGCGCGTCGGGGATGCAATGATGCATCTGGGTGAACATCTGGATGAACTTCCGGAGAGGTTTGTCGTCTTTTTGCACTACTCGGCGCAAGCCACTGTTGGTTTTCGGAGGTTGTACACCCCCGGAAAACGCACCAACGAACTTTTTACAGAGTTACGCCCATGAGCCGATGGAGCTGGCGGGTAGATGCATCATCCACCGACGGACGTCGTCCTTGAGCTTCATGGGGAAGTAGTTGGCCTTCTCTTTGTCGTCTCCCCACGCGATTTCTACAACGATGATGTACATGTGGATGAACTCGCGGGGGTCTGTCTTTCCGTCGTACGGAAGTGGACCATCTATCCGGAACTTCTTGGGCGACTTGATGTTTCGGAGATCTTGGGTTAAGGCTACGCTCATGGTGCTGTAGTCGCTCTCATCGGCAAGAATCACCTCCCGGACAGCATCGAGAGGAGGAACTCGGGCGTCGGAACATCGACGAGTTTCCTTTTCCCTGACGATGGTGGTTCGACCGTCTTCGTGGCGGCGATCATCCAGGCGAGCACGTTGGTCTGGGGACCCACGATGTCCGGAAGATGCCACATAAGTTGCACCAGGAGATCCGTCCCGTCGATGAGCGGTCTTGGGACAGCGGGGTTGCGGCGGCGCTCATCTCGGGGGTGGTCTTGTCGAGGCCCATGTTGGGGGGAGTGCACGGTGCGCTTCTGCCCTCGGGGGGAAGCATTAGGGAGCGCGGTCGGCCCCGTGCGTTGACGAGATGGCGCGGGAGCACAGCGATCAAGCTCCTGCTGCTTCTGCAAAGCCCACGCGGAAATCTGGGCGATGATGATCCTCCAGGTCTCCATCCGATCACCAAAAGGGAGAAACTGGCTGAGAGCCCTGGCTTGTGCCAGCGCCTCTGTGGTGGTACGTAGCCCATCTGGAGTGGGTATACGTGGAGTCCCACCTCTTCGGTCGCAGGCCCGGTCCCGGTTCGGCTCCGGTAACACACCGCCTGGGCGTGCGGGGGAGCGACGAGAGGGTACGACACTGTTGGCTGATGGATGGTCTCCGTGAGGCGCTGTTTCTTCGGGTGGTCCATCAGGATGGGTCGTGTGCTCCTCGACGGGGGCTTGAGCACGGCTTGCTGACGGTTCTTCTGAAGGCGGCCATCTATCCCACGTTCCTCACTATTGCGTTCTGGGGGTGGAAAGCCACCAGCTCGCCATTCTCCCTCCGAGGCAGTCTCGGCTCCTCTCCGGCCACGAGGCATACCGCTCCGCGGCCAGCGACGGGAGAGTGTCTCCAAGGTGGAAAGCCCCCCATCGATGTGGGGCTGAGGGTGTGCTCGCGTGTGTCGAGGGGTCGACATGTCGAGGTCGGCTTGGTGACGAAGAACCTCAGATGACGTACGTGTGGCGCCCTCCTTCCAGCGCCAGATGTCGGGGGTCGGATCCCTCGGGGGTGATATGATTCTGGAACGCGCACGCGTAACACAATGAGATTCGTCGACGCTGGGACATGCTGGTGTTTACCCAGGTTCGGGCCGTCTGGAGACTAAAAGCCCTACTCCTGTTTGTCTGGATTGATACGAGGCGTGCTACAATTGTGGGGACCTCTTCTAAGATGGATACGAGATCTTTTGTGGCAGAGGGTTGATGTGTATGTGTTGTTTTTCTTTCTAGCATCTTGGTCCTCAATTTTATAGCTTAAGGGGGTCACCACATTTAGCCATGGGCGGCATCGTTCTTCTGGAGACTAGGGTGACGGGTGTGACTGAAATGTTCCTTCAGAGAAGTGTGTGTGGCGAGGCGTCGCCCCTCCTCCTGAGTGGGCGTACGGGACCACGTCACGTACGAGGAATAGAACAGATGTGAAGGCACCGCAGTATCCCTACCACTCAAACTAGGGGGTGGCAGAATGAATGCCTTTTGGAATGTTCTGCATATGGTGGGACCGTCATGTCCCCTCCGCTCCGCTTAAGGTAGAGAGCGGCGTTGTTTCTTCCGGTATTTTGCTGTGCGAAACTCCTTTTCGGCAACATCTTGCTCGTACCAAGAGGTATTCTTCTTTGTCCAGTTGGTGCAGGTTTCCGAGGTGGGGAGCAAACTCCCGCTCCCCGAAATCCTACGAGTATGGGTGAAGTACTACGGCGGTACCACGCCGTTGCACCAAAATCCGGTTGAGCGATACGACGCGATCGTGCATGTCGCATGGGCCAAGTGTCTATTTATCCTTCTCTCTCTCTCTTCCCCACTTACCCCTTTATTTAACTAGAACTATATATCCCCCTATTAGCTTTCCTCTTGTACTTCTGCAATGAGGTCTTCCACCTCTAGGGCTCTACCACTACTTGGGGTGAGAGGCTTCTTCTACGGTTGATGTTCAACCTCCATGTTATTGCACTTGCGGAAGACTAGATCTCTCTCTCTCTCTCTCTTTCTCTAGATCCACCTCTGTTATAGATTTGAAGTAACTACCTTTGTATCTTTCCTGTTGTTGTTCTTGTTGAATCTTAGTGTGTTGGCTATGGGGATGATTTGAGTAGCTATTGCTAGAGAATCTTGTTATTCATCCACTTGGTCAGACGTTTTCTTTTGGATGTTCCTCTTGTTGTTCCTGTTCTTCCTCAAAACACTTCAAACTACGCCACTCGCAAGGGAAGCATCAAAGAAAAACCAAAAGTGATGATCCTCACACGAAGAAGCTTTCAGGAGGGACCGATACAACTGATACATGGAATAATACAACCTTTGCACTACCACTCATCCACATTAAAGCCTATGAGTATGGGTGCGGTACTAGGACAGTAGCACCTCGGTTGCACCAAAATCCAGTTGAGCAATACAACCTTGTGCCCGCACGCAACATGGGCCAAGTGTCCATGTATCCTCGTCTCTCTCTCTCTCTCTTCCCCACTTACCCTTCACAGTACTAGCACTATATATATCCCCGCTCCTCCTAGATATGATAGCAAAGTATTAGAGATATCTTGAGAAAGGTTTGCACATCGACCTCTCCAACGGGGATCTACCACACCTGGGGAAGGGAGGTTTCTTCTATGGGTTAGCCTCCAACCTCCATGTTATAGCACTTGGAGGAAGATTAGCTCTCTCTCTCTCTCTCTCTCTCTCGCTCTCAAGATCCACCTCTCCCATGGATTTGGAAAAACTATCTTCTATCTTTTGTTTTGTTGTTGTTTCATCTTGTGCTGTCTATGTTAGGGGGATTATTTGAGTACCTAGTGCTAGTGAATCATGTTCTTCTTCATATTGGTTTTGTGTTTTCTTTTGGATTACCCTCGTGCTCTTCGCATTCTTCGTCAAACATACCTTCAACTTGTGCAGATAAGGCACGTCCTAGGGTTTGCCCCGTAACATCACCATGATTTTTCCTAATGGGAGAGATATGATGTTGGGAAGACTAGCACTAACCGCATCTTCATCATGGATTTGAAAATTCCCTAAGGGGTGCACACATACCACATATATATATGTGAACTCTCTCCTTTATGTGTGTCCATTGGGATCTCTCATAGATGGTCCACTACTTGACCCTCCACTCTCGTGAATACAAAGGTTTGACGGAGATATTTGTGCACCAAGGAGGAAGACAAGCACATGGGAAAAACTATGCTACTCGCGAGGGAAGCATCAAAGCTAAACAGAAAGTGAAGATTCTCACACAAAGAAGCTTATTGGAGGGACCGATACAAGTACTACCGAGAACGGCACAACCGCTGTACTACTACTCATCCACATGAAAGACTACTAGTATTGGTAAAGTACTGCGGCGGTCCTGTCGTGGGAAAGTTGTCGTGGGAATGTCACGGCAGATGTCCGTAGAGTCGGACTTATTGTGTGACCTTTTCTGCGAGGCGAATTCGAGGAGAGAGTCGACATAGGCACAGGACTCGGCGAGTTACCCAGGTTCGGCCCCGATGGTGCGGTAAAGACCTACTCCTACTTTTTGACAATAGGGGGATCGACTCTTCAATAGGAGGATTCGATATTATTGATTACAGTGGTGATGTTTCACCGGCTTAGTCTTCTGGAGATCTAGGCTCTAGAGCGAGTTGTCTAAACCTGGCTTGATGTAAGTTCTGGCTCTGGATCCCATGGTCCTCGGCTTATAAAGGTGCCGGGTCCCGGGATTCCTAGAGTCCGACTCCTACATGATGTGGAGTTATATTCTACTTTACAAGTTTTCTACGTGCTATACAAGGTAAGTCGAATTCCTTCTAGGGCTTCAATCTTCACGCTTGGCACGTCAGACTCCTGGTCGGGTCATCTTTATGGGCCTTCATATGTCGGCCCGGAGGTTCTCAACCGGGTCAATGGGCTTGATCCATCCCCCCGACATTAGCCCCCAGGATTTTTGTGATGCTTCAGTCTTCACAGCAATCTTCTTCATGTCTTATTTATTGCCACCGGCTCTTCATGGATCAAGGGCCGACTTTATGCTTGTCATTGATTGGGAGTCAAAGTCATCTCTCTTCAGTCTCTCTTCAATTCCTTGATCTTCACGGAGCAGGCTCTTCTGATAGAGTCGAAACAGTTATCATCTATTTTGCTTTTATTAGAAGTCGACGCCTAACCCTTTTTAGCTTCCCGTTTCCTCTTATTTGAAGATTTCTCCTTTGACCTTTGGTCAAAGATTCGGTTTAGTTTTTATGATCACATTGCCCGAAACGTCGGTTAAAGGCATTGATGTTTGTAGTGGGAATCGATGAGTCTTTTCATAAATTCCATCTATCTTGGGTAGTTATCCCTTGTTTATTGTGGCATTAATGGACCTTCTCCATGAATCTATTATAAATATCCCTTGGATAGCTTGATCTTTCAAGCGCATCCTATCTTTTTCTTCTTCTTCCTGCTTTTCTCCATGGCCCCAAAGCTAGAGACCTCTTCTCCTTTGGCCTCCAATGAGCCTGATCCTCGTGCATGTACCCCAGGTCGCGGCCGTGCTTGTGGTCGTGGCAGAGGTAGAGGTCGTGGCCGTGGCAGAGGCAGGGGAAGAAGCGCTCGTACTGCCTCTCCTTCTGAATCTCACCCTTCTTCTCCTGAGAGGAATGAATTCTAGGTTCATATCTGGACGATCCGTCGTTGTATCAAACTTCATGAGTCTTTTTCACAACTTGTGTTTGAATCATTGCCTTCGGGTCTTTGGCTCCGATCTGATGGATGTCCTCATGGGCCTATTTGGGTGAAAGTTAGTTTTTGTAAACAAAGAACCATCTTTTTTGAGAAAGGTTGGAAAACATTTCTTCGCTCCAGGAATATTTCTCGAGGAGACACCATTATCTTCAAGTTTGGTGGTGAAGACACTTTGTCAGCTAGGATCTTTGCCTCGGATGGAGACCGGACCTGCTGTTGTGTGGAGAGTTCCAGTGATGAAGAGATCCTTAGTGAAGAAGATGTTTCAACAAAGGATGAGGCCGACTCTGAAGAAAATGCTTGAAGCTGTAGGTTCTTTTTTAGTAGTAGTTTGCCGAGTTTTTCTTCCTTTGATGTAAGATCCAAATGTATTTAATGAATGAAATCTATGAACTTTTGCTGAGTCCATGAATTTATGAGTCGGTTTTTATTCCGGACTGGAAAAAAATTCTCGGAGTATATGAGAGCCGACCACTAATGATAGTGTATGTATCTGTAGCCCCCTGAGTCGATTCAGAATAGTTTAGTATCAGTTTAATCGACTCATAGGACAGATCGACTTGTAGCCCCCATGAGATGGTATGGTAATGTTTATATGCCGTACCGGGTCATAAAAAATGACTTTGTGTATATGAAACTTGCTTCGAAGTAGTGTAGCCCCCAAGTGTCGGGTTGTCTTGCATGTAACAACCTAGGACTTACAATTTCTTGCATATTTTTTGAAGTTTTTGTTTTTACTCCCTGACGAGGATATGCCCCGGCAAATCCTATGGCCAGGGACCCTAGGTTTCGTGTAGGAGGAAAGACAGCGACGTGGCCTGCGCGTTGGTAGGATTCGGAGGTGACAAGCGACACATGGGGCACGATTTACCCAGCTTCAGGCCCCCGGAGGGAAAACCCTACATGCTTCTTGTCTGATCTTGTATTGATGATGATGTACAAAGGTGCCGTGAGGGATTTGGTGGAGAGAGATCTGTCTAGTCCTATGCATGGGGGTTGAGAGGAGTTGTGAGCTTGTCTAGAAAGGTGCCCCTTCCTCGCTTTATATAGATAGCCAGGTAGGGTTTACAAGAGTCCTAATCAATCTACAAGTAAGAGTCCTTGTCTTGCGCCTCAAGTCTTCGACTTCGCGTCTTATTCTATCATGTCGGTGTCCACGAGTGGGCCCCTGGTGGGCCACAAGCCATGACACGCACCAGGTACCCTCACATAGAGGAGTCGTGGGGGTATCCTCTCGTCACCCCCCAAGAGTCGGTATATTCAGCTGGGTGATGTACCAAGTCTTCTTTTGAGAAGAAACTTTGAAGTGTAGTCCCCATGAGTCGATACGTGCACCGTTGTGCAGTGCCGAGTCACATAGGTCTATCTTTGAATCTGTCAAGTAATATAGATATTACACGATGGGTTTTATTCCCTGTAAAGAAGTCGGCGAGAGCCGGCTCGACAAATGTCGATATGTATATGTATGGCAAAAAGCCGTAGTGACCGAAGTCGAGTTTATATATGTAGAAGATGCAAATGAAAAAAGAATATGTAATGATGCTAATGTATGCAAAAAATATAAAGGCTCGTATAGAAGTCGACTCTGGATTCATCTTTTCCTCATCTTCTCTTTGTTGAGAATTTTTTTGGGTTATCCATGAGTCGAAACTCCTTTGTATGCTGTCCCACATTGATCAGTGTTTTTCCGTTTGCATTAAAACTTATTCTTGAGAGTTTCTAGTCGGGTTTCGCGTTTTTAGATCGTATGAGCATAAGCTATACACGCCAAGGCGTATTTTTCCATTTCATGTATATGCCGGGATTTCTTCGGATAAGAGTCGATGAGTGACATCGAGCCCCCCTACTGCCCCTGAATAAGCTTATACACAATTATTTTTACATATATATGCCGATTTTTCGGATAAAGAGTCAATGATTGTCATTGAACTCCCCGATTCCCCTTAATAAGCGATATACATGCTCAGTACCAATAGAGGGGTAGATCAAGCCCCTAGGTCTCTGAGATATAATAATGCAATGTATGTAAATGTATGATGCAAATTTTAAATGGCAAAAAGTAAAATAGAGTTTGGTATGGCAGTAGCCGTTGCGACTTGAAGTCGGCTTAGTTGTATGTGGCGAGAGCCAGCGCGACAGAAGTCGACTTATGTATATTTTGATGGCGAAAGCCCGCACGACCAATGTCGGCTTATATATATATTTATTTTTTTGTGGCGAAAGCCAGTGCGACGTATGTCGACTTAGTGATGCGTACAGTAATGTTACTGTTTCTACTCAAGTGTAATATGGACGGAGTTGTGCGATGTTCCACAGCCTAGGAGTCTCCTCCGTGCTTGTGCGCGTGTCCGCTTTCTCTCGTATATCCACTAGGTAGTAGGATCCATTGTACAGGTTCTTGCTGACCACAAACGGTCCTTCCCATGGAGAGGATAACTTGTGCATTCCGTCTGTTTTCTGTTTGAGTCGGAGCACCAAATCACCTTCCTGGAAAGTCCGACTTTTGATGCGACGGCTATGGTAGCGTCGTAGATCTTGTTGGTAGATAGCCGACTGAGCTGCAGGCAAATCTCGTTTTTCATCGAGAATATCCAAGGCATCTTGTCTTGCTTTCTCATTTTCGGCTTCTACATAAGCAGCGACTCGAGGCGAGTCGTGACGTATGTCACTTAGGAGGACGGCTTCTGCTCCATAAACTAGGAAGAAGGGCGTATAGCCTGTCGACCTGTTGGGAGTCGTCCGAATGCTCCATAATACTGAGGGTAACTCCTCCTCCCATCAACCCGGCGTCCTTTTCAAAGGAACAACGAGTCGGGGTTTAATGCCTCGGAGCAACTCTTGGTTAGCTCTCTCGGCTTGTCCGTTGTACTGTGGATGTGTTACTGATGCAAGGTCGAGTCGGATGTGGTCGTTTTGGCAGAATCGCTGCATAACCCCTTCTGATAGGTAAGAACCATTATCTGTGATGATGTTGTGGGGATTGCTGAATTTGTATATGATCTTTTTCAAGAATTTTAGTGCTGTTGCAGCGTCGCATTTGCTGTCCGGCTCTGCCTCCACCCATTTGGTGAATTTGTCCACTGCCACTAGTATGTGTGTGTTCTTGTTGGCTGACCTTTTGAAAGGTCCCACCATATCAAGTCCCCAGGCTGCAAAGGGTCGGGTGATAGGTATCATCCTGAGTTCTTGAGCTGGCATGTGAGCCTGTTTCACATAGCACTGGCATCCATCACATTTCTTGACTATGTCCTCTGCATCCGCATGAGCTGTAAGCCAGTAGAAGCCATGTCGAAAGGCTTTAGCTACAAGAGAACGAGAGCCGGCATGGTGTCTACAATCTCCAGAGTGTATTTCATTGAGGATGGCTCTGCCTTCTTCTAGTGAGGCACATCTTTGAAAAACATCTGCGGCACTTCACCGATGTAACTAACCATTGATGAGTACAAAGGATTGGCTTCTCCTGACGATTTGTTTGGCCAACATCTCATCTTGAGGAAGTATTCCTCGGGTCTTGTACTCCAAGTAAGGTACGACCCATGAGGGTGTAGCATGTATTGCAGCGACCAGAGCCGGTTCTGGGTCCGACTCTGCTATGTCTTTCTCTGTTGGTGGTCGTACAGATGGCTTTGTTTGGACATCCATGAATACATTTGGAGGGACCGGATTTCGCTGAGAGACGAGTCAGGAGAGGGCATCTGCTGCTTCGTTTTCCCTTCGGTCCACGTGATCCACCTGGTATCCAACAAAAAATCCGGCTTGTCTTTGCACCTCTCGTCGATAAGCTGCCATTATGGGATTTTTGGAGTCCCATTTTCCTAACACTTGTTGAGAAACGAGATCAGAGTCGCCATAGCATTGGATCCAACTTATGTTCATCTCACGAGCCAGCCGCAGTCCATGAAGCAAGGCTTCATATTCTGCTGCATTGTTGGTACAAGTGAACTGCAGCTGTAGAACATAGCAGAATTTCTCCCCTTTAGGTGAGGTAAGAACCATGCCGACTCCTGACCCTTGGAGCTACCGGCTCCCATCGAAGTGCATCGTCCAATACTTAGTGACTAGCTTCTCCGGCGATGTTTGGATTTCTGTCCAGTCATTGATGAAGTCTGCTAGCACCTGGGACTTACTGGCCGTTCACGGCTTGTATTTGATGTGATAAGCCCCCAACTCTATGGCCCACTTTGCAATCCTTCCTGTTACTTCCCGGTTTTGAATGATATCTGCAAGCGGTGCTGAGCTGGCCACAGTTATGGGGTGCTCATGGAAGTAGTGTTTAAGTTTCCGACTCGCCATGAATAAACCAAGAACCAATTTCTGATAGTGAGGGTAGCATTGCTTTGATAAATTCAGGACCTCACTGACGTAATAAACTGGTCTTTGTAGAGGGTGATCCTTGCCGGCTTCCATGCGCTCGACAACAACCACAGCGCTGACTGCTCGATTGTTGGCTGCGATGTAAAGTAACATAGGTTCTTTAGGCTTGGGTGCTGCCAGTATTGGAGCCTGGGATAATTGTTTCTTTAGTGACTTTAGGGCCTGATCGGCTTCGTCATCCTAGACAAACGTTTCTAATTTCCTCAGGAGTCGATACAGGGGGATTGCCTTTTCACCAAGTCGGCTTATGAACCGGCTCAAGGCGGCTACACACCCTGTGAGTCGTTGAACTCCCTTTACTGAGGCCGGCTTCTGAAGAGTCATGACAGCATTGATTTTCTCTGGGTTTTCCTCGATACCTCTCTCTGATACTATGTATCCAAGGAGTTTACCTGCAGCTACCCCAAAGGTGCACTTAGCCGGGTTTAGCTTCATATGGTATTTGCGCAGATTTTTGAAGGTTTCCGTCAAGTCGCTGATGAGCGAGTCGGACAATTGGGACTTGATTACTATATCATCTACATAAGCATGTACGTTGCGCCCAATCTGCTCTTTGAGGAAACTCTGCACTGTTCGCTGATATGTGGCTCCTGCATTCTTGAGGCCGAAGGGCATGGAAGTGTAACATTAGATCCCGAAAGGGGTGATGAAAGCCGTTTTCTCTTGATATTCAAGGGCCATCTTGATCTGGTGATAGCCAGAATAGGAATCAGGGAAACATAGGAGCTCACATCACCCAGTCGAGTCTACGATCTGGTCAATACGAGGCAGCGCGAAGGGATCCTTCGGGAAAGCTTTGTTTAAAGCCGTGTAGTCGATGCACATGCGCCAGGTCCCGTTCTTTTTCAAAACGAGGACCGGGTTTGCGAGCCATTCTGGATAAAAGACTTCCATGATGAATCTTGAGGCGAGGAGCCAGGCTATCTCCTCCCCAATAGCGTGTCTCCTCTCGTCATTGAAGCGACGAAGGAATTGTTTGAGTGGCTTCAGTTTTGGATCTATATTTAGGTGGTGCTCAGCGAGTTCCCTCGGGACGCCTGGCATATCAGACGGTTTCCAGGCAAAGATGTCCCGATTCTCACGGAGGAACTCGATGAGCACGCTTTCCTATTTGTCAGATAGCTCTGTCCCAATGATGAACTGCTGGGAGGAGTCACCAGGGACAAAGTCGACTTTCTTTGTATCCTGAGCCGGTTGGAACTTGGGGTTGTTGTCGAGAGTAGGTTTCTTCAGGATCGTGGGATCTGTCGGGTCTACCTTTTCTTGGTATGCTGACAAGTCCACTTTGGCCCGCGTCGACTCGGCAAACTTGACGTGTTGCTCGTCACATTTCACTGCCCTAGACCGACTTCCATCGACGGTGATTGGGCCGTTGGGACCCGGCATTTTTAGTTTCAGGTAGACGTAACATGGATGAGCCATGAATTTGGCATAAGGCTGTCTGCCCAAAATGGCGTGATATGGGCTCTCGAGTTTTACCACTTAAAGGGTATGAGCTCGGAGCAAAAATTCTCGGCGTTTCCAAAAGCTATCTCCAGGTAGATTTTTCCTATCGGGCTTGCCGACTTGCCTGGGACTATTCCGTGGAAAACGGTGTTGGAGGGTTGTAGCTGTTTCTGGGTCAAACCCATCCTGCGAAAGGCTTCATCATAGAGGATGTTGATGCTGCTTCCTCCATCCATGAGTACTTTGTCAAGTGTGTATCCCCAGATTTGGGGAGAAACTACCAGAGCCAGGGCCCCTGGGTTTTCTACAACTGGGGGATGGTCATCTCTTTTCCAAGTGATTGGATGTTCTGACCAATTGAGCCATCTAGGCCAAGCCGGCTCTGTAGTTACAGCCATGGCGGCTCTCCGTTGCAGCTTCCTGTCCCTCCTGCAGCTGTTGGTGTTGAAAACGTGATATGCTGCGCGGTAATGGAGTTGTTTCGGGTTTTCTTGGAATCCAGGGAGCCCGGACTGATTTTGTTGGGCTCCTCCTCCGGGTCCTTGATGTTGAGGCAGTGCGCCGGCTCCTTGGTAGCCAGGATTTTGGTTGTTGCCGCTCTGGCCGGCTCCTCCACCTGACCCTAGAGATACCTGGTTTCCGCGTCACGCAAATTCCTTCATGAAGTATGTGGCACCCCGGCTCAGAGCAACCGGTTTACCTTACATTGCCAGCCCAGAGATCAAGTCTTTTGGCGATGCAAAACATATTGGTACAGATACAACCGCTTCATTAATAATTATACAGGTACATAGGTTCGAGGATACAAACTTCTACGAGGCATGGCGGCACATCTCGTGCGGCAACACTATCCACATTATTTATTTCACAACTCGAGGCCTCAATACGATCGACAAAGAACTCTACGGCAGCAGAATAACGAGGTGATGGGACTCCACTCCACAAGGGCACTACTGGGACACGGCCTAGTTCGCAAAGTACGTCTCTTCAGGTTCGGCTCCTCCTACATATGGCATGACACGCCAGGTCAGTACATTGAATGTACTTGCAAGCTCATAACAGCCAAGTCATCAGGAAAACAATAACATGACAAGAATGCAAACAACATGGCAAGTTAATATATAAAGCAAGACCAATCCATAACTCACGGTCATTGAATGACCGTGTCGCTTACCTTCGAGTCATCCCGACTCGGTATCCAGGTCATCTCAAGACTAACCATCATACGGGTCGTCGCACGACCACTTATTGGATTAGGTGTCCTCTGTTACCACCGAACCAATCCGGCCATCACATGACCAGGAACTTAGCATCAAATTAATTATACAGTTCGTGTTGACCATCGTGTGACCTAGTACGAACTGTGTCCCATGACCAAGGACTCGGCTATTCGAATAGATTGTGACTCTGCAGAGTTTGTGCACGTTACCCACACCATGGAGTTCTTCCTCCACCCAGCACTCCGGAACTTGTCCCACAGGATCCTTGGAACTCGTTCCGCAATAGTGGGCTAGGACTTCTCCAACGAAACTTGCCTACCGCGTAACCTCCCTACGGTATCACCGACACACTGTCTTGGGTATCCCTGTGTCCTTCCGACACCTACCATCACATGGGCCTGACCAACACGTGGTCTACTAACTTTGTCCCCTCTGGGACCCCCGGGTAAATAACTCTGGATTTCGAGATTATCACCACCTACTTGGTCAGGGTAGCATGCGTGCATAACCCCCCCCCTCTTTGGTGATATACGTAGAAGGCACAACGATAGCCCAAGTCAAGGCCTGCCCATACAGACAAATGTGGCTGCACGGATAAAGCTCGGTTCGGTGGCACTTGGTCAACGGTTATTATGTTCATTATATTCCAGTGAATAAATCTACGACAAGGAACATACATGACAACATGGCATGAACATAGTACTATCATTAAGCATATGCAACAACTAGTATGGCATGCTATGATCTAACTAAACATGGCACCCAAGTAGGAACATGATCATCACATGAATAATTCTGGCATAGGCATGAAAAACTAAGCATGGTGATAATATGAACTAGAGTGGCATGATAAAGATCAGTAGGCATGGCATGATTATAACATTTCACTTATCATGGTTGATTAACTTTATTAGCAAGCAAATTAAAGGCAAGAAAATCCAAGTTCAATGATTCAACTCATCAAATGGCAACTCAAGCTCCTCATGACCAAATTGTTATGGCTAGCCTTGGTCAAATGGAGTGTCCTTGAACTCCTGGTCTCCTGCAATCACTTGATCACCTTCTGAAAAATAAAATAAGTGGCAAAGCAAAATAAGTCCAACGCAGTTTTCTTCTGTCCAGTGGACCTAAACCGAGAGCCAAGCTCCCAAACTTTGCCAACTTGAAGAGGAGCTCAAGGCAAAAATTTAGCAAAAAGAATCAACTCATTTGGCCTTGTGGTTTAGAAGTTATTCATGGTCAAAGTTTGGTCAAAATTCCAATTTGAAAAGGTTTAAATCAATTTTCAGGAAAAACCCTGGATGTGCCACGTCGAAGGCGTAAACCTATGCGGGCGCCTCCACTTATACCGGTTCGGAGGGGCTGGAGTGGCTGACGGGTGGGGCCAGGGCGTCAGGTTGGAATAAAAAGAGAGGGAGACAGGGGCCGCGGCTCCGGCGACGGTGGTTCGCCGTCGAGGAGGCCTCGAAGGTGAGCTAGGGCTAGGGGAGGAGGCGGAGGGGGTCACGGCGAGCAGCCACGTTGCCAAAATTCCTCGAACGGTGGCCGGACGGCTTCGCTAGGTTCTTCTCCAGCTACGGTGGCGGCGGTGCTCCGGTGCGATCTCCGACCAGGGGCCTCCCCGGCCGGTCTCCTCCTTGTTTGAGCTCTCTAGAAGTGGTATGGGGGTGGGCTGTGGTGCTTGGAAGCAGAGACGGGGGCCAATTTATAGGGGGGCTCTGGATTCCACTGCGGTCGCTGACGGGCGGAAGCTTGCTGGGGCAGTGCTTGTGTGGATGAGCTCGGGCTGTTCCCGTGGCTCTGGGAGCTTCTAGTGGAGGTGCAGAGTGCGTGCGTGCATCTCCCAACAGACTGCATCGACTGGAAGCATGGGGCGGTAGCAGCCATGGCTCTGCGGCGGCCTGAGTCGACGAAAGGGGTGGCGGGCAGCACGACATTGAGGGGCAGGTGGCGCACTGGGGATGCGTTAACGCTAGGGACGTGCGGATGCAGCCACGGGCCAAGCGGAGGAATGCTCGCCGCAGTGGCCGTCACGCGGGTCTCCTGGAGCAATCATGGCGAAGGCGGCGAGGTCTCCGGCGGGCGGCGGAGCTTTGGAGCGAGTCAGGTGAAGCACGGGGGTGCCACGATGGCTATGGACACACGCAAACAGCCGTGGGTGCTCGGGGTGCGGCGTGCCCGTGATGAAGATGGACCGGGGTCCCGTGATTTTCACTAGTGATGTCTCTCCCAAAAGACGATAAAAGTGCTAGTGAGGTAAACAAATCACAGTTGGGCAATTGACAGGATTATGAGGGCACCGCAATGCTAACTATGCTGCAAAGAAAAGAAGGGCTCAAAAGCAATGGGCAGTACGCCAAGGTAAGTAGACCGAAATCCATCTGCATCTACTACGAATCATCCATCTTCAGATATCTATCCAGAACATCTCGCTGGTATTAAGTTGCGAATCCCCCCCCCCAAAGTGTAAATCCAAAGTAACAGACAATTGCGTTAAAAGAACTTTACGCAAAGTTATTTTAATGCAGTTGTCTGTTGCTTTGAGTTTACACTTTGGGTGGGATTCACAAATTAATACCAGTGAGATGTTCTGGATAGATATCTCAAGGTGGATGATGATAGAGGCGAAGGTGTCCCGATGTTTCGATGAGATGATGGAGATCGATTTTGGTGGAGTAGACTTTCACGACCCGACTACGAACGTGCGAAGACGTTGCGCCTTAGCAATCGCTAAACCAACTCCGAGAGGTTATTGATCCCGCGGATGCACGATCAACCTGACCACGAAGGTCAATTCCTGCAAGCAATCGAAGAACAAGCAAGAACTAAGAATTTCAATCTGGATATTGCGAATATAAGATGAAAGATTAACAGAAGTTGGGGTTCCAATGCGGTCTTGGCCTGGTCGGACGACACAAACGAAGAACTCGAAGTTTCGGCTAGGCTAACTTAAATCTAATTAAAACCCAAGTCTAAACGACGCCCTAAGGGCTGTATATATGGGGGAACAGAGGGGAATTTCGTGGCCCCTTGGAGGAGGGGTCCGAAAACAACCCTAACTCTGTTTCCCCACACATACGGACTCTAAAAAATAGCCTATTAAGTGTATTTCGAAATTACATGGGCCTGGCCCAATAATAAGGTGACGCAGCACCTATAATAACCCTTGGACGAAAATATTAATGTGGCGTCTTGTGTCTCTCGTCCAAGTCTTCATGCACGCCTTATGGTGGCCTCAAAGTGCGAAAATTACCACTGGAAGCTCCATTGTCCTTTCCTGCGCGCACACCTCCTTCTCCATGCTTGATCCCGCTCCAATGACCATCCTTCTTATCCATGCTAGGTCCTTCATTCATAAGACAAACAAAAGTATCTAATTTAGGCAGCATCATATGTTCCGGAACATTAGAAGGATTCGCAAGAAATGAAAGTACCTGATAATTTAGTTGACGTGCGCGTGCTCTAGTAACTGGTCCAGTATGTGTAGTTGGTGAAGATGTGGGTGTAACATTAGTAGAGATGTCCTCATCATCCTCCCCTTCTTGAATTGAAGTCGTCCTCGACGGAAGCTCATCATCTTCTCCCAAATAAGGTTTCAAATCTGCAATGTTAAATGTGGGACTAACCCCAAAATCTGCAGGTAGCTCAAGTTTATATGCATTATCATTAATTTTCTGTAAAACCTTAAAGGGACCATCAGCTCGTGGCATTAACTTAGACTTGCGCAAATCAGGAAACCTATCTTTACGTAGATGTAACCAAACAAGATCTCCTGGTTCAAACACAACATGCTTTCTACCCTTATCACCAGCAAGCTTGTATCTAGCATTCATTTTCTCAATGTTTTCTTTAGTTAACTCATGCATTTTTAATATCAATTCAGCACGTTGCTTAGCATCAAAATTCACCTTCTCCGAAGATGGAAGAGGCAGCAAATCAATAGGTGCACGAGGTAGAAAACCATAAACAATCTCAAAAGGGCACATTTTAGTGGTAGAATGAAATGAACGATTATAAGCAAATTCAATATGAGGTAAACATTCTGCCCACATTTTCAAGTTACTCTTTAAAACAGCCCTAAGCATAGTAGACAAAGTCCTATTGACTACTTCAGTTTGTCCATCAGTTTGGGGATGACAATTAGTACTAAAAAGTAGTTTAGTCCCCAACTTAGCCCATAAGCATCTCCAAAAATGGCTAAGAAACTTAGTATCACGATCCGAGACAATAGTATTGGGCACACCATGTAAGCGAATAATCTCACGAAAGAATAAATCAGCAACATTAGCAGCATCATCGCTTTTATGACATGGTATAAAATGTGCCATCTTAGAAAATCTATCCACGACAACAAATATGCTATCCCTCCCCTGCTTTGTTCGAGGCAAGCCTAAAACAAAGTCCATGGATATGTCCTCCCACGGAACACTAGGTACAGGTAAAGGCATGTATAAACCATGAGGATTGAGTCGTGACTTAGCTTTTTGACATGTAGTGCAGCGAGCAACAAAACGCTCAACATCCCGTCTCATCTTTGGCCAAAAGAAATGTGTAGCAAGTATGATAGAGGCGAAGGTGTCCCGATGTTTCGATGAGAGGGTGGAGATCGATTATGGTGGAGGCGACTTTCACGACCCGACTACGAACGTGCGAAGACGTTGCGCCTTAGCGATCGCTAAACCAACTCCGAGAGGTTATTGATCCCGCGGATGCACGATCAACCTGACCACGAAGGTCTAATTCCTGCAAGCAATCGAAGAACAAGCAAGAACTAAGAATTGCAATCTGGATATTGCGAATATAAGATGAATGATTACGAAAGTTGGGGTTCCAATGAGGTCTTGGCCTGGTCGGATGACACAAACGAAGAGCTCGAAGTTGCGGCTATGGCTAACTTATATCTAATTAAAACCCAAGTCTAAACGACGCCCTAAGGGCTGTATATATGGGGGAATAGAGGGGATTTTCGTGACCCCTTGGAGGTGGGGTCCGAAAACAACCCTAACTCGGTTTCCCCACACATACGGACTCTAAAAACAGCTTATAATGTGGTATTTCGAAATTACATGGGCCCAGCCCAATATTAAGGTGACGCAACACCTATAATTGCTCTTGGACGAAAATAATGAAGTGGCATCTCGTGTATTCCGTCCAAGCCTTCATGCATGCCTTATGGTGGCTTCAACGTGCGAAAATCCCCACTGGAAGCTCCACTGTACTTTCCCCCGCGCGCAACTTCTTCTCCATTCTTGATCCCGCTCCAATGACCATCCTTCTTGTCCATGCTAGGTCCTTCATTCATAACCAAAACAAAAGTATCTAATTTAGGCAGCATCATATGTTCATGAACAATAGAAGGATTCGCAAGAAACGAAAGTACCTGATAATTTAGTAGACGTGCACGTGCTCTAGTAACTGGTCCAGTATGTGTAGTTGGTGAGGGTATGGGTGTAACATTAGTAGGGATGTCCGCATCATCCTCCCCTTCTTGAATTGAAGTCGTCCTCGACGGAAGCTCATCATCTTCTCCCAAATAAGGTTTCAAATCTGCAATGTTAAATGTGGGACTAACCCCAAAATCTGCAGGTAGCTCAAGTTTATATGCATTATCATTAATTTTCTGTAAAACCTTAAAGGGACCATCAGCTCGTGGCATTAACTTAGACTTGCGCAAATCAGGAAACCTATCTTTTCGTAGATGTAACCAAACAAGATCTCCTGGTTCAAAAACAACATGCTTTCGACCCCTATCACCAGCAAGCTTGTATCTAGCATTCATGCGCTCAATGTTTTCTTTAGTTAACTCATGCATTTTTAATATCAATTCAGCACGTTGCTTAGCATCAAAATTCACCTTCTCCGAAGATGGAAGAGGCAGCAAATCAATAGGTGCACGAGGTAGAAAACCATAAACAATCTCAAAAGGGCACATTTTAGTGGTAGAATGCACTGAACGATTATAAGCAAATTCAATATGAGGTAAACATTCTTCCCACAGTTTCAAGTTACTTTTTAAAACAGCCCTAAGCATAGTAGACAAAGTCCTATTGACCACTTCAGTTTGTCCATCAGTTTGGGGATGACAAGTAGTACTAAAAAGTAGTTTAGTCCCCAACTTAGCCCATAAGCATCTCCAAAAATGGCTAAGAAACTTAGTATCACGATCCGAGACAATAGTATTGGGCACACCATGTAAACGAATAATCTCTCCAAAGAATAAATCAGCAACATTAGCAGCATCATCGCTTTTATGACATGGTATAAAATGTGCCATCTTAGAAAATCTATCCACGACAACAAATATGCTATCCCTCCCCTTCTTTGTTCGAGGCAAGCCTAAAACAAAGTCCATGGATATGTCCTCCCACGGAACACTAGGTACAGGTAAAGGCATGTATAAACCATGAGGATTGAGTCGTGACTTAGCTTTTTGACATGTAGTGCAGCGAGCAACAAAACGCTCAACATCCCGTCTCATCTTTGGCCAAAAGAAATGTGTAGCAAGTACGTCCTCCGTCTTTTTCACGCCAAAATGTCCCATTAATCCTCCTCCATGCGCCTCCTGCAACAACAAAAGACGAATAGAGCTAGCTGGAATGCATAGCTTGTTAGAACGGAACACAAATCCATCAGTAAGCACAAACTTGTTCCATGTTCTACCCTCTCTACAATTCTGCAATACATCTTTAAATTCCGCATCATTTGCATATTGTTCTTTGATTGTCTCTAAACCGAATATCTTGAAGTCAAGTTTTGAAAGCATAGTATAACGACGAGACAAAGCATCAGCAATAATATTATCTTTCCCCTTCTTGTGTTTAATGACATAAGGGAAAGTCTCAATAAATTCAACCCACTTAGCATGTCTACGATTAAGTTTTGCTTGACTTCTTATGTGTTTCAAAGAGTCATGATCAGAATGTATAACAAATTCTTTGGGCCATAAATAATGTTGCCAAGTTTCTAATGTCCGAACAAGAGCATATAATTCCTTATCATAAGTAGAATAGTGCAACCTAGGCCCACTCAATTTTTCAGAAAAGTATGCAACAGGTTTAGCATCTTGTAATAACACACCTCCCAAACCAATCCCACTAGCATCGCATTCAAGCTCAAAAGTCTTATTAAAATCAGGAAGTTGGAGCAAAGGAGCATGTGTTAACTTATCTTTCAATACCGTGAAAGCTTCTTCCTGTGCGGTACCCCAAGTAAAAGGCACATCCTTGCGTGTAAGCTCATTGAGAGGGGCAGCAATGGTGCTGAAATCTCTCACAAAACGCCTATAGAATCCAGCGAGGCCAAGAAAACTCCTCACTTGTGTGACCGTTTTGGGCTGCGGCCAACTCTCAATCGCCTCGATCTTGGCTTTATCAACTTCAATACCCTGTGGAGTAACAACATAGCCAAGAAACGAGACACGGTCGGTGCAAAAGGTGCACTTCCCAAGGTTACCAAATAAACGTGCATTACGTAGAGCAATAAAAACAGCACGTAAATGATCCAAATGTTCCTCCAAAGATTTGCTATAAATCAGTATATCATCAAAATAGACTACCACAAATCGTCCAATGAAAGCACGTAAAACCTCGTTCATTAATCTCATGAAAGTGCTAGGTGCATTAGTTAACCCAAAAGGCATGACTAACCACTCATATAATCCAAACTTAGTTTTAAAAGCCGTTTTCCATTCATCTCCTAATTTCATGCGAATTTGATGGTATCCACTACGCAAATCAACTTTGGAAACCATGGTAGAGCCACTTAATTCATCAAGCATATCATCTAACCTAGGAATAGGATGACGATAACGAATAGTAATATTATTAATGGCTCGACAATCAACACACATACGCCATGTTCCATCCTTTTTAGGCACTAATATAACAGGAACAGCACAAGGACTAAGGGACTCTCGTATGTAACCTTTGTCGAGTAGCTCTTGTACTTGACGCTGAATCTCCTTCATCTCCTCCGGATTGGTACGGTATGGCGCACGGTTGGGCAACGAAGCACCGGGAATTAAGTCAATCTGATGCTCAATCCCTCGAATAGGTGGTAATCCCGGTGGTACGTCTTGTGGAAAGACGTCAATAAACTCCTGCAAAAGGTCAGTGACAACAGGAGGCAAAGAAGGAGGCAATTCCTCAAATGAAAACAAAGCTTCTTTGCACACAAAAGCATAGCACACATATTGACTAACATCCAAATCTGAAATATCAACCTTAGTAGCAAGCAAAGTTGGACTAGTCAATTTAATTTCATTAGAAACAGCAGAAGAAGATTTGCTATTAGTCTTATGTTGTTGCTCAAATTCTTTGGCTGCTATCTCATTCTCACTCTTATTTTTCTCCTGTTTTGCTTTACTAGCTCTAGCAAGATCATCTTTCACAATTTGTTCAGGAGACATAGGAAGTAATGCAATATTTTTATCCTGATGAACTAGAGTAAACTGATTTGCCCTACCATGGTGTACAACATTCCTATCAAATTGCCATGGTCTACCAAGTAAAAGAGAGCATGCTTGCATGGGTACCACATCACAATTAACATAATCAGCATATGCAGCAATGCTAAAGTGCACACGAACAGAACGCGTTACCTTAATCTTACCACTATTGTTAAACCACTGAATATAGTACGGATGGGGGTGTGGTCTTGTGGTGAGAGATAGCTTCTCCACCAACTCCATGCTAGCCAAGTTGTTGCAACTCCCTCCGTCAATGATGATGCGAACCGAACGTTCTTTCACCACTCCCTTTGTGTGGACCAAATTATGCCTCTGGTTTTGCTCGGCCTTCGTTACCTGCACACTTAATACACGTTGAGCAACCAAACTAGCATATTTATCTGCATCATCAGGAGTCATATACTCTATATCATGAGCATCATCATGGGCACCCTGTTCCTCATGAGCAATGAGAACTAGAGTCTCCTCATCATAGTCACTCGCTGACTCATACCCACCATCCGCCGTAATAGTCATCACACGCTTGGAGGGACAGTCTTTTGCGAAGTGACCTCCACCTTGGCACCTGCGACATTTAATATCACGATCTCGTGCTTGCCCTGTGGACGCCATGGATGAAGAAGAACTCGCTGCTGGACCACTCTGTGCACCCTTGAATGGTGGCGCTGGCTGTTTTGGTGGCTCCTTGTAAGAATGAGCGGCTGAAGTAGATGGTGGCGCAGCAGGACGTGTGGATGTAGAAGCTCCACGCGATGTCCATGATGTATTTCGTCCTGCAGAAAAGTTAGGTCTCGTAGCGGCCTGTCGATCCTGAGGGGGTGGTTGGTGTCGACCGTGGCGAATGTTGGGACGTGGACGTCCAGCTGGCTGTTCATAGGCCGCTTCTTGTTCCACCTCCTCCTCGTAATCACCCTCGTAGTTGTCGTCCAGGCCGACGTCAGAAGCAGCAGCAGCAGCAGTAGCAGCAACTGCAGCAGCAGGAGGAGCACCAATACCAGCAGCTTGTCCACGCGGAAACAGAATACGTCGTGCACGTGGTAGTGGCGGTGGCTGTGGCTGTGCTGAAGGTAGGCGTGCGATCAACTCAGTAAACTTGGCGTCGAGCTTGGTGTCGATCATCTTCTCCACGCCATCAATCGCCTCTGTAAATCTGGTCTCGATGTCCTGCACCTGTTGAGACATCATACGTGCAAATTTATCATGTAGCTCCTTGTTTGTCATGTTCTCCCAATCGGGTGCATCCCGCGCCACTTCATCATGTGATCCTGGCATGGTTAGCAGAAATAGAAAACACACCGGAATATGATCCTACTGCTACTAATGGGATGGATGTGGGGTGGTGGAAAGCACAAATCCGTCAAGCTTTTCTTACGTTCTTACCGATTCTTACCTAGCAGCAGGTGGTGATGTACAACCAACGGGTCAAAACTCTCAGAGATGTGGTAGAGCGATAGCCAGGCGGTGTCAAAACGCACGATGTAGAATATATGTGGAGCTGTAGGAAGGCTGACAAGTATGGTAGGAAAAACTCAACAGTAATCAAAACAGAGATGCAAAGCTGAATAAACACTCAACGTCGGTACTGTGCTGATCCTAGGCTAGACCGTACTAGAGACGCGAGCCTAAAACACCAACGAAAGCACGGCGCGGCACGTAACAACTGTGAAGCACACTCTGAATTTTTTTTCTCTCTTTTTTTTTTTTGCTTTTTTTTTTTTTTTTTTGGCGATGCGGGACTGCGGGGGCTGAAAAAGGGCGAAAAAATCACTATGGTGGCGAACTCTCAAAACGAGTTTCTGGACCTAAGGAACGTATGGGCACGAAATTTTTTTACCCCTGAAATTTTTGGCCTAAAAACTGCTCTGGAAAGCGTGCCAGACTCTGAATTTTTTTTTTTTTTTTTTTTTGGAAATCACCCTCTTCTACGTACGACAAAAGATTGGTGAAATCCGACTCTAATCAACTAAAAACTATTCTGGCTACGGAGATATCACAAACCGAACGGGTGATGGAACTCGACTCGGATCGGTAGGTTGTGGTGGTGTGTATGGACTCTGCTTGGCGGAACGTGGTGGTGTATCTGGACTCGGATTGGCGGAACGTGGTGGTGTACTACTGTTCGGCGGCGGCGTGACAAAACTGTGATCAGAACTCGAAACTCTAAGGTAAGTAGACGCTAAGATCAGCAACTCGACACAACGATGCAACCGCAAATTCAACAATGCAAACTACTGTAAAGAAAACTGGAGAAAGGCTCGGACTGTTTTGGGACGTGATGATCTAACCCTAATTTTTTTTTGTTGGCTTTTTCGTGGACTGTAGGTATGAAGAACAGAACCAATCTAGACTACGAAAACTGGTAAATCTCACCGAGCAACCTGGAAATCTGATACCACTTGATAGAGGCGAAGGTGTCCCGATGTTTCGATGAGAGGGTGGAGATCGATTATGGTGGAGGCGACTTTCACGACCCGACTACGAACGTGCGAAGACGTTGCGCCTTAGCGATCGCTAAACCAACTCCGAGAGGTTATTGATCCCGCGGATGCACGATCAACCTGACCACGAAGGTCTAATTCCTGCAAGCAATCGAAGAACAAGCAAGAACTAAGAATTGCAATCTGGATATTGCGAATATAAGATGAATGATTACGAAAGTTGGGGTTCCAATGAGGTCTTGGCCTGGTCGGATGACACAAACGAAGAGCTCGAAGTTGCGGCTATGGCTAACTTATATCTAATTAAAACCCAAGTCTAAACGACGCCCTAAGGGCTGTATATATGGGGGAACAGAGGGGATTTTCGTGACCCCTTGGAGGTGGGGTCCGAAAACAACCCTAACTCGGTTTCCCCACACATACGGACTCTAAAAACAGCCTATAATGTGGTATTTCGAAATTACATGGGCCCAGCCCAATATTAAGGTGACGCAACACCTATAATTGCTCTTGGACGAAAATTATGAAGTGGCATCTCGTGTATTCCGTCCAAGCCTTCATGCATGCCTTATGGTGGCTTCAACGTGCGAAAATCCCCACTGGAAGCTCCACTGTACTTTCCCCCGCGCGCACCTTCTTCTCCATTCTTGATCCCGCTCCAATGACCATCCTTCTTGTCCATGCTAGGTCCTTCATTCATAACCAAAACAAAAGTATCTAATTTAGGCAGCATCATATGTTCATGAACAATAGAAGGATTCGCAAGAAACGAAAGTACCTGATAATTTAGTTGACGTGCACGTGCTCTAGTAACTGGTCCAGTATGTGTAGTTGGTGAGGGTATGGGTGTAACATTAGTAGGGATGTCCTCATCAAAGTACGTCCTCCGTCTTCTTCACGCCAAAGTGTCCCATTAATCCTCCTCCATGCGCCTCCTGCAACAACAAAAGACGAATAGAGCTAGCTGGAATGCATAGCTTGTTAGAACGGAACACAAAACCATCAATAAGCACAAACTTGTTCCATGTTCTACCCTCTCTACAATTCTACAATACATCTTTAAATTCCGCATCATGTACATATTGATCTTTGAGTGTCTCTAAACCGAATATCTTGAAGTCAAGTTGTGAAAGCATAGTATAACGACGAGACAAAGCATCAGCAATAATATTATCTTTCCCCTTCTTGTGTTTAATGACATAAGGGAAAGTCTCAATAAATTCAACCCACTTAGCATGTCTACGATTAAGTTTTGCTTGGCTTCTTATGTGTTTCAAAGATTCATGATAAGAATGTATAACAAATTCTTTGGGCCATAAATAATGTTGCCAAGTTTCTAATGTCCGAACAAGAGCGTATAATTCCTTATCATAAGTAGAATAGTTCAGACTAGGCCCACTCAATTTTTCAGAAAAGTATGCAACAGGTTTAGCATCTTGTAATAACACACCTCCCAAACCAATCCCACTAGCATCGCATTCAAGCTCAAAAGTCTTATTAAAATCAGGAAGTTGGAGCAAAGGAGCATGTGTTAACTTATCTTTCAATACCGTGAAGGCTTCTTCCTGTGCGGTACCCCAAGTAAAAGGCACATCCTTGCGTGTAAGCTCATTGAGAGGTGCAGCAATGGTGCTGAAATCTCTCACAAAACGCCTATAGAATCCAGCGAGGCCAAGAAAACTCCTCACTTGTGTGACGGTTTTGGGCTCCGGCCAATTCTCAATCGCCTCGATCTTGGCTTTATCAACTTCAATTCCTTGCGGAGTAACAACATAGCCAAGAAACGATACTCGGTCGGTGCAAAAGGTGCACTTCCCAAGGTTACCAAACAAACGTGCATTACGTAGAGCAATAAAAACAGCACGTAAATGATCCAAATGTTCCTCCAAAGATTTGCTATAAATCAGTATATCATCAAAATAGACTACCACAAATCGTCCAATGAAAGCACGTAAAACCTCGTTCATTAATCTCATGAAAGTGTTAGGTGCATTAGTTAACCCAAAAGGCATGACTAACCACTCATATAATCCAAACTTAGTTTTAAATGCCGTTTTCCATTCATCCCCTCAATTCATGCGAATTTGATGGTATCCACTACGCAAATCAACTTTGGAAAACATGGTAGAGCCACTTAATTCATCAAGCATATCATCTAACCTAGGAATAGGATGACGATAACGAATAGTAATATTATTAATGGCTCTACAATCAACACACATACGCCAAGTTCCATCCTTTTTAGGCACTAATATAACAGGAACAACACAAGGACTAAGGGATTCACGTATGTAACCTTTGTCGAGTAGCTCTTGTACTTGACGCTGAATCTCCTTCGTCTCCTCCGGATTGGTACGGTATGGCGCACGGTTGGGCAGCGAAGCACCGGGAATTAAGCCAATCTGATGCTCAATCCCTCGAATAGGTGGTAATCCCGGTGGTACGTCTTGTGGAAAGACGTCAATAAACTCCTGCAAAAGGTCAGTGACAACAGGAGGCAAAGAAGGAGGCAATTCCTCAAATGAAAACAAAGCTTCTTTGCACACAAAAGCATAGCACACATATTGACTAACATCCAAATCCGAAATATGAACCTTAGTAGCAAGCAAAGTTGGACTAGTCAATTTAATTTCATTAGAAACAGCAGAAGAAGATTTGCTATTAGTCTTATGTTGTTGCTCAAATTCTTTAGCTGCTATCTCATTTTCACTATTATTTTTCTCCTGTTTAGCTTTACTAGCTCTAGCAAGATCATCTTTCACAATTTGTTCAGGAGACATAGGAAGTAAAGCAATAGTTTTATCCTGATGAACCAGAGTAAACTGATTTGTCCTACCATGGTGTACAACATTTCTATCAAATTGCCATGGTCTACCAAGTAAAAGAGAGCATGCTTGCATGGGTACCACATCACAATCAACATAATCAGCATATGCAGCAATGCTAAAGTGCACACGAACAGAACGCGTTACCTTAATCTTACCACTATTGTTAAACCACTGAATATAGTACGGATGGGGGTGTGGTCTTGTGGTGAGAGATAGCTTCTCCACCAACTCCATGCTCGCCAAGTTGTTGCAACTCCCTCCGTCAATGATGATGCGAACCGAACGTTCTTTCACCACTCCCTTTGTGTGGAACAAATTATGCCTCTGGTTTTGCTCGGCCTTCGTTACCTGCACACTTAACACACGTTGAGCAACCAAACTAGCATATTTATCTGCATCATCAGGAGCCATATGCTCTATATCATGAGCATCATCATGGTCACCCTGTTCCTCATCAGCAATGAGAACTAAAGTCTCCTCATCATAGTCACTCGCTGACTCATACCCACCATCCGCCGTAATAGTCATCACACGCTTGGAGGGACAGTCTTTTGCGAAGTGACCTCCACCTTGGCACCTGCGACATTTAATATCACGATCTCGTGTTTGCCCTGTGGAAGCCATGGATGAAGAAGAACTCGCCGCTGGACCACTCTGTGCACCCTTGAATGGTGGCGCTAGCTGTTTTGGTGGCTCCCTGTAAGAATGAGCGGCTGAAGTAGATGGTGGTGCAGCAGGACGTGTGGATGTAGAAGCTCCACGCGATGTCCATGATGTATTTCGTCCTGCAGAAAAGTTAGGTCTCGTAGCGGCCTGTCGATCCTGCACTTCACGTTCAGCTTTAGAAGCAAGATGAAACAAACGAGTGATAGTAGCAAAGTCCTTGTATTCTAGAATAGTTTGTATCTCCCTGTTTAAACCACCCATAAAACGTGCAAGCATAGCTTCATTATCCTCTACTAGGCCACATCTAATCAATCCAGTTTGTAATTCTTGATAATATTCCTCTACAGAATTTTTTCCTTGTCTCAAACGCTGTAATTTTTGTAACAATTCACGTTGATAATAAGGAGGAACCCAGCGAGTACGCATAGCATCTTTGCAAGCAACCCAAGTAGTTGGAATATTATTAGCATGCAATCTACAATGTTCAGACCACCAAATAGATGCAAATCCCGTGAATTCACAAACAGCAGCAGTAACACGTCTATTCTCAGGATATTGTAAACATGTAAAGCGTTGTTCAGTTTCTAACTCCCAAGTAAGATAAGCATCAGGAATATATCTACCCTCAAACGGCTTAAGATTCAATTTTAGTTTAGGCACATGTTCATCATCGCGTACCTGAGGGGGTGGTTGGTGTCGACCGTGGCGAATGTTGGGACGTGGACGTCCAGCTGGCTGTTCATAGGCCGCTTCCTGTTCCACCTCCTCCTCGTAATCACCCTCGTAGTTGTCGTCCTGGCCGACGTCAGAAGCAGCAGCAGCAGGTACTGCAGCAGCAGGAGGAGCACCAATACCAGCAGCTTGTCCTCTCGGAAACAGAATCCGTCGTGCACGTGGTAGTGGCGGTGGCTGTGGCTGTGCTGGAGCGGCAGCAGGCTGTGTAGGTAGGCGTGCGATCAACTCAGTAAACTTGGCGTCGAGCTTGGTGTCGATCATCTTTTCCACGCCATCAATTGCCTCTGTAAATCTGGTCTCGATGTCATTCACCTTTTCAGACATCATTTGTGCAAATTTATCATGTAGCTCCTTGTTTGTCATGTTCTCCCAATCGGGTGCATCCCGCGCCACTTCATCATGTGATCCTGGCATGGTTAGCAGAAATAGAAAACACACAGGAATATGATCCTACTTCTACTAATGGGATGTGGGATGGTGGAAAGCACAAATCCGTCAAGCTTTTCTTTCGTTCTTACCGATTCTTACCTAGCAGCAGGTGGTGATGTACAACCAACGGGTCAAAACTCTCAGAGATGTGGTAGAGCGATGGCCAGGAGGTGTCAACCGCACGAAGTAGAATATATGTGGAGCTGTAGGTAGGCTTGACAAATATGGTAGCAAAAAGCTCAACAGTAATCAAAACAGAGATGCAAAGTTGAATAAACACTCAACGTCGGTACTGTGCTGATCCTAGGCTAGACCGTACTAGAGACGCGAGCCTAAAACACCAACGAAAGCACGGCGCGGCACGTAATCAACTGAGAAGCACACTCTGAATTTTTTTTCCTCTTTTTTTTTTGCGAGGCGGGACTGCGGTGGCTGAAAAAGTGCGAAAAAATCACTTTGGTGGCGAACGTCTCAAAATGAGTTTCTGGACCTAAGGAACGTATGGGCACGGAATTTTTTTACCCCCGAAATTTCTGGCCTAAAAACTGCTCTGGAAAGCGTGCCAGACTTTTTTTTTTTTTTTTTGGAAATCACCCTCTTCTACGTACGACAAAGATTGGTGAAATCCGACTCTAATCAACTCCAAAACTATTCTGGCTACGGGGATATCTCAAACCGAACGGGTGATGGAACTCAACTCGGATTGGTAGGTCGTGGTGGTGTATATGGACTCGGGTTGGCGGAACGTGGTGGTGTTTCTGGACTCGGATTGGTGGCAACGGACGGATGGAACTAGTGCGGCGGCGGCGTGACAAACTGATAGAGGCGAAGGTGTCCCGATGTTTCGATGAGATGGTGGAGATCGATTTTTGGTGGAGTAGACTTTCACGACCCGACTACGAACGTGCGAAGACGTTGCGCCTTAGCGATCGCTAAACCAACTCCGAGAGGTTATTGATCCCGCGGGTGCACGATCAACCTGACCACGAAGGTCAATTCCTGCAAGCAATCGAAGAACAAGCAAGAACTAAGAATTGCAATCTGGATATTGCGAATATAAGATGAAAGATTAACAGAAGTTGGGGTTCCAATGCGGTCTTGGCCTGGTCGGACGACACAAACGAAGAACTCGAAGTTGCGGCTATGGCTAACTTAAATCTAATTAAAACCCAAGTCTAAACGACGCCCTAAGGGCTGTATATATGGGGGAACAGAGGGGATTTTCGTGACCCCTTGGAGGTGGGGTCCGAAAACAACCCTAACTCGGTTTCCCCACACATACGGACTCTAAAAACAGCCTAGAAGGTGGTATTTCGAAATTACATGGGCCCAGCCCAATATTAAGGTGACGCAGCACCTATAATTGCCCTTGGACGAAAATAATGAGTGGCATCTCGCGTATTTCGTCCAAGACTTCATGCGCGCCTTATGGTGGCTTCAAAGTGCGATAATCACCACTGGAAGCTCCGCTGTCCTTTCCCGCGCGTGCACCTTCTTCTCCATGCTTGATCCCGCTCCAATGACCATCCTTCTTGTCCATGCTAGGTCCTTCATTCATAAGCAAAACAAAAGTATCTAATTTAGGCAGCATCATATGTTCATGAACAATAGAAGGATTCGCAAGAAACGAAAGTACCTGATAATTTAGTTGACGTGCACGAGCTCTAGTAACTGGTCCAATATGTGTAGTTGGTGAGGATATGGGTGTAACATTAGTAGGGATGTCCTCATCATCCTCCCCTTCTTGAATTGAAGTCGTCCTCGACGGAAGCTCATCATCTTCTCCCAAATAAGGCTTCAAATCTGCAATATTAAATGTCGGACTAACCCCAAAGGCTGCAGGTAGCTCAAGTTTATATGCATTATCATTAATTTTCTTCAAAACCTTAAAGGGACCATCAGCTCGAGGCATTAACTTAGACTTGCGCAAATCAGGAAACCTATCTTTACGTAGATGTAACGAAACAAGATCTCCGGGTTCAAACACAACATGCTTTCGACCCCTATCACCAGCAAGCTTGTATCTAGCATTCATGCGCTCAATGTTTTCTTTAGTTAACTCATGCATTTTTAATATCAATTCAGCACGTTGCTTAGCATCAAAATTAACCTTCTCCGAAGATGGAAGAGGTAGCAAATCAATAGGTGCACGAGGTAGAAAACCATAAACAATCTCAAAAGGGCACATTTTAGTGGTAGAATGCAATGAACGATTATAAGCAAATTCAATATGAGGTAAACATTCTTCCCACAGTTTCAAGTTACTCTTTAAAACAGCCCTAAGCATAGTAGACAAAGTCCTATTGACTACTTCAGTTTGTCCATCAGTTTGGGGATGACATGTAGTACTAAAAAGTAGTTTAGTCCCCAACTTAGCCCATAAGCATCTCCAAAAATGGCTAAGAAACTTAGTATCACGATCCGAGACAATGGTATTGGGCACACCATGTAAGCGAATAATCTCACGAAAGAATAAATCAGCAACATTAGCAGCATCATCGCTTTTATGACATGGTATAAAATGTGCCATCTTAGAAAATCTATCCACGACAACAAATATGCTATCCCTCCCATTCTTTGTTCGAGGCAAGCCTAAAACAAAGTCCATGGATATGTCCTCCCACGGAACACTAGGTACAGGTAAAGGCATGTATAAACCATGAGGATTGAGTCGTGACTTAGCTTTTTGACATGTAGTGCAGCGAGCAACAAAACGCTCAACATCCCGTCTCATCTTTGGCCAAAAGAAATGTGTAGCAAGTACGTCCTCCGTCTTCTTCACGCCAAAGTGTCCCATTAATCCTCCTCCATGCGCCTCCTGCAACAACAAAAGACGAATAGAGCTAGCTGGAATGCATAGCTTGTTAGAACGGAACACAAATCCATCATTAAGCACAAACTTGTTCCATGTTCTACCCTCTCTACAATTCTGCAATACATCTTTAAATTCCGCATCATTTACGTATTGATCTTTGATTGTCTCTAAACCGAAAATCTTGAAGTCAAGTTGTGAAAGCATAGTATAACGACGAGACAAAGCATCAGCAATAATATTATCTTTCCCCTTCTTGTGTTTAATGACATAAGGGAAAGTCTCAATAAATTCAACCCACTTAGCATGTCTACGATTAAGTTTTGCTTGACTTCTTATGTGTTTCAAAGATTCATGATCAGAATGTATAACAAATTCTTTGGGCCATAAATAATGTTGCCAAGTTTCTTATGTCCGAACAAGAGCATATAATTCCTTATCATAAGTAGAATAGTTCAGACTAGGCCCACTCAATTTTTCAGAAAAGTAAGCAACAGGTTCAGCATCTTGTAATAACACACCTCCCAAACCAATCCCACTAGCATCGCATTCAAGCTCAAAAGTCTTATTAAAATCAGGAAGTTGGAGCAAAGGAGCATGTGTTAACTTATCTTTCAATACGATGAAGGCTTCTTCCTGTGCGGTACCCCAAGTAAAAGGCACATCCTTGCGTGTAAGCTCATTGAGAGGTGCAGCAATGGTGCTGAAATCTCTCACAAAACGCCTATAGAATCCAGCGAGACCAAGAAAACTCCTCACTTGTGTGACCGTTTTGGGCTGCGGCCAACTCTCAATCGCCTCGATCTTGGCTTTATCAACTTCAATTCCCTGCGGAGTAACAACATAGCCAAGAAACGATACTCGGTCGGTGCAAAAGGTGCACTTCCCAAGGTTACCAAACAAACGTGCATTACGTAGAGCAATAAAAACAGCACGTAAATGATCCAAATGTTCCTCCAAAGATTTGCTATAAATCAGTATATCATCAAAATAGACTACCACAAATCGTCCAATGAAAGCACGTAAAACCTCGTTCATTAATCTCATGAAAGTGCTAGGTGCATTAGTTAACCCAAAAGGCATGACTAACCACTCATATAATCCAAACTTAGTTTTAAATGCCGTTTTCCATTCATCTCCTAATTTCATGCGAATTTGATGGTATCCACTACGCAAATCAACTTTGGAAAACATGGTAGAGCCACTTAATTCATCAAGCATATCATCTAACCTAGGAATAGGATGACGATAACGAATAGTAATATTATTAATGGCTCGACAATCAACACACATACGCCATGTTCCATCCTTTTTAGGCACTAATATAACAGGAACAGCACAAGGACTAAGGGATTCACGTATGTAACCTTTGTCGAGTAGCTCTTGTACTTGACGCTGAATCTCCTTTGTCTCCTCCGGATTGGTACGGTATGGCGCACGGTTGGGCAGTGAAGCACCGGGAATTAAGTCAATCTGATGCTCAATCCCTCGAATAGGTGGTAATCCCGGTGGTACGTCTTGTGGAAAGACGTCAATAAACTCCTGCAAAAGGTCAGTGACAACAGGAGGCAAAGAAGGAGGCAATTCCTCAAATGAAAACAAAGCTTCTTTGCACACAAAAGCATAGCACACATATTGACTAACATCCAAATCTGAAATATCAACTTTAGTAGCAAGCAAAGTTGGACTAGTCAATTTAATTTCATTAGACACAGCAGAAGAAGATTTGCTATTAGTCTTATGTTGTTGCTCAAATTCTTTGGCTGCTATCTCATTTTCACTCTTATTTTTCTCCTGTTTAGCTTTACTAGCTCTAGCAAGATCATCTTTCACAATTTGTTCAGGAGACATAGGAAGTAAAGCAATATTTTTATCCTGATGAACCAGAGTAAACTGATTTGTCCTACCATGGTGTACAACATTCCTATCAAATTGCCATGGTCTACCAAGTAAAAGAGAGCATGCTTGCATGGGTACCACATCACAATCAACATAATCAGCATATGCAGCAATGCTAAAGTGCACACGAACAGAACGCGTTACCTTAATCTTACCACTATTGTTAAACCACTGAATATAGTACGGATGGGGGTGTGGTCTTGTGGTGAGAGATAGCTTCTCCACCAACTCCATGCTAGCCAAGTTGTTGCAACTCCCTCCGTCAATGATGATGCGAACCGAACGTTCTTTCACCACTCCCTTTGTGTGGAACAAATTATGCCTCTGGTTTTGCTCAGCCTTCGTTACCTGCACACTTAACACACGTTGAGCAACCAAACTAGCATATTTATCTGCATCATCAGGAGCCATATACTCCATATCATGAGCATCATCATGGGCACCCTGTTCCTCATGAGCAATGAGAACTAAAGTCTCCTCATCATAGTCACTCGCTGACTCATACCCACCATCCGCCGTAATAATCATCACACGCTTGGAGGGACAGTCTTTTGCGAAGTGACCTCCACCTTGGCACCTGCGACATTTAATATCACGATCTCGTGTTTGCCCTGTGGAAGCCATGGATGAAGAAGAACTCGCCGCTGGACCACTCTGTGCACCCTTGAATGGTGGCGCTGACTGTTTTGGTGGCTCCCTGTAAGAATGAGCGGCTGAAGTAGAGGGTGGAGCAGCAGGACGTGTGGATGTAGAAGGTCCACTCGATGTCCATGATGTATTTCGTCCTGCAGAAAAGTTAGGTCTCGTAGCGGCCTGTCGATCCTGCACTTCACGTTCAGCTTTACAAGCAAGATGAAACAAACGAGTAATAGTAGCATAGTCCTTGTATTCTAGAATAGTTTGTATCTCCCTGTTTAAGCCACCTATAAAACGTGCAAACATAGCTTCATTATCCTCTACTAGGCCACATCTAATCAATCCAGTTTGTAATTCTTGATAATATTCCTCTACAGAATTTTTTCCTTGTCTCAAACGCTGTAATTTTTGTAGCAATTCACGTTGATAATAAGGAGGAACCCAGCGAGTACGCATAGCATCTTTTAAAGCAGCCCAAGTAGCTGGAATATTATTAGCATGCAATCTACAATGTTCAGACCACCAAATAGATGCAAAACCCGTGAATTCACAAACAGCAGCAGTAACACGTCTATTCTCAGGATATTGTAAACATGTAAAGCGTTGTTCAGTTTCTAACTCCCAAGTAAGATAAGCATCAGGAATATATCTACCCTCAAACGGCTTAAGATTCAATTTAAGTTTAGGCACATGTTCATCATCGCGTACCTGAGGGGGTGGTTGGTGTCGACCGTGGCGAATGTTGGGACGTGGACGTCCAGCTGGCTGTTCATAGGCCGCTTCTTGTTCCACCTCCTCCTCGTAATCACCCTCGTAGTTGTCGTCCTGGCCGACGTCAGAGGCAGCAGCAGCAGCAGTAACTGCAGCAGCAGCAGGAGCACCAGCAGCTTGTCCGCCCGGAAACAGAATACGTCGTGCACGTCGTGGTGGCGGTGGCTGTGCTGGAGCGGCCGCAGGCTGTATAGGTAAGCGTGCGAGCAACTCAGTAAACTTGGCGTCGAGCTTGGTGTCGATCATCTTCTCCACACCATCAATCGCCTCTGTAAATCTGTTCTCGATGTCATTCACCTGTTCAGACATCATTTGTGCAAATTTATCATGTAATGCTTTGTTTGTCATATTCTCCCAATCAGGTGCATCCCGCGCCACTTCATCATGGGATCCTGGCATGGTTAGCAGAAATAGAAAACACACAGAAGTATGATCCTACTTCGACTAAGGGGATGTGGGGTGGTGGAAAGCACAAATCCGTCAAGCTTTTCTTCAGTTCTTACCGATTCTGATAGAGGCGAAGGTGTCCCGATGTTTCGATGAGATGGTGGAGATCGATTATGGTGGAGGCAACTTTCACGATCCGACTACGAACGTGCGAAGACGTTGCGCCTTAGCGATCGCTAAACCAACTCCGAGAGGTTATTGATCCCGCAGATGCACGATCAACCTGACCACAAAGGTCTAATTCCTGCAAGCAATCGAAGAACAAGCAAGAACTAAGAATTGCAATCTGGATATTGCGAATATAAGATGAATGATTACGAAAGTTGGGGTTCCAATGAGGTCTTGGCCTGGTCGGATGACACAAACGAAGAGCTCGAAGTTGCGGCTATGGCTAACTTATGTCTAATTAAAACCCAAGTCTAAACGACGCCCTAAGGGCTGTATATATGGGGGAACAGAGGGGATTTTCGTGAGCCCTTGGAGGTGGGGTCCGAAAACAACCCTAACTCGGTTTCCCCACACATACGGACTCTAAAAACAGCCTATAAGGTGGTATTTCGAAATTACATGGGCCCAGCCCAATATTAAGGTGACGCAGCACCTATAATTGCCCTTGGACGAAAATAATGAAGTGGCATCTCGCGTATTTCGTCCAAGACTTCATGCGCGCCTTATGGTGGCTTCAAAGTGCGATAATCACCACGGGAAGCTCCGCTATCCTTTCCCGCGCGCGCACCTTCTTCTCCATGCTTGATCCCGCTCCAATGACCATCCTTCTTGTCCATGCTAGGTCCTTCATTCATAAGCAAAACAAAAGTATCTAATTTAGGCAGTATCATATGTTCATGAACAATAGAAGGATTCGTAAGAAACGAAAGTACCTGATAATTTAGTTGACGTGCACGAGCTCTAGTAACTGGTCCAATATGTGTAGTTGGTGAGGATATGGGTGTAACATTAGTAGGGATGTCCTCATCATCCTCCCCTTCTTGAATTGAAGTCGTCCTCGACGGAAGCTCATCATCTTCCCCCAAATAAGGCTTCAAATCTGCAATATTAAATGTGGGACTAACCCCAAAGGCTGCAGGTAGCTCAAGTTTATATGCATTATCATTAATTTTCTGCAAAACCTTAAAGGGACCATCAGCTCGAGGCATTAACTTAGACTTGCGCAAATCAGGAAACCTATCTTTACGTAGATGTAACCAAACAAGATCTCCGGGTTCAAACACAACATGCTTTCGACCCCTATCACCAGCAAGCTTGTATCTAGCATTCATGCGCTCAATGTTTTCTTTAGTTAACTCATGCATTTTTAATATCAATTCAGCACGTTGCTTAGCATCAAAATTAACCTTCTCCGAAGATGGAAGAGGTAGCAAATCAATAGGTGCACGAGGTAGAAAACCATAAACAATCTCAAAAGGGCACATTTTAGTGGTAGAATGCAATGAACGATTATAAGCAAATTCAATATGAGGTAAACATTCTTCCCACAGTTTCAAGTTACTCTTTAAAACAGCCCTAAGCATAGTAGACAAAGTCCTATTGACTACTTCAGTTTGTCCATCAGTTTGGGGATGACATGTAGTACTAAAAAGTAGTTTAGTCCCCAACTTAGCCCATAAGCATCTCCAAAAATGGCTAAGAAACTTAGTATCACGATCCGAGACAATAGTATTGGGCACACCATGTAAGCGAATAATCTCACGAAAGAATAAATCAGCAACATTAGCAGCATCATCGCTTTTATGACATGGTATAAAATGTGCCATCTTAGAAAATCTATCCACGACAACAAATATGCTATCCCTCCCATTCTTTGTTCGAGGCAAGCCTAAAACAAAGTCCATGGATATGTCCTCCCACGGAACACTAGGTACAGGTAAAGGCATGTATAAACCATGAGGATTGAGTCGTGACTTAGCTTTTTGACATGTAGTGCAGCGAGCAACAAAACGCTCAACATCCCGTCTCATCTTTGGCCAAAAGAAATGTGTAGCAAGTACGTCCTCCGTCTTCTTCACGCCAAAGTGTCCCATTAATCCTCCTCCATGCGCCTCCTGCAACAACAAAAGACGAATAGAGCTAGCTGGAATGCATAGCTTGTTAGAACGGAACACAAATCCATCATTAAGCACAAACTTGTTCCATGTTCTACCCTCTCTACAATTCTGCAATACATCTTTAAATGCCGCATCATTTACGTATTGATCTTTGATTGTCTCTAAACCGAAAATCTTGAAGTCAAGTTGTGAAAGCATAGTATAACGACGAGACAAAGCATCAGCAATAATATTATCTTTCCCCTTCTTGTGTTTAATGACATAAGGGAAAGTCTCAATAAATTCAACCCACTTAGCATGTCTACGATTAAGTTTTGCTTGACTTCTTATGTGTTTCAAAGATTCATGATCAGAATGTATAACAAATTCTTTGGGCCATAAATAATGTTGCCAAGTTTCTAATGTCCGAACAAGAGCATATAATTCCTTATCATAAGTAGAATAGTTCAGACTAGGCCCACTCAATTTTTCAGAAAAGTAAGCAACAGGTTTAGCATCTTGTAATAACACACCTCCCAAACCAATCCCACTAGCATCGCATTCAAGCTCAAAAGTCTTATTAAAATCAGGAAGTTGGAGCAAAGGAGCATGTGTTAACTTATCTTTCAATACGGTGAAGGCTTCTTCCTGTGCGGTACCCCAAGTAAAAGGCACATCCTTGCGTGTAAGCTCATTGAGAGGTGCAGCAATGGTGCTGAAATCTCTCACAAAACGCCTATAGAATCCAGCGAGGCCAAGAAAACTCCTCACTTGTGTGACCGTTTTGGGCTGCGGCCAACTCTCAATCGCCTCGATCTTGGCTTTATCAACTTCAATTCCCTGCGGAGTAACAACATAGCCAAGAAACGATACTCGGTCGGTGCAAAAGGTGCACTTCCCAAGGTTACCAAACAAACGTGCATTACGTAGAGCAATAAAAACAGCACGTAAATGATCCAAATGTTCCTCCAAAGATTTGCTATAAATCAGTATATCATCAAAATAGACTACCACAAATCGTCCAATGAAAGCACGTAAAACCTCGTTCATTAATCTCATGAAAGTGCTAGGTGCATTAGTTAACCCAAAAGGCATGACTAACCACTCATATAATCCAAACTTAGTTTTAAATGCCGTTTTCCATTCATCTCCTAATTTCATGCGAATTTGATGGTATCCACTACGCAAATCAACTTTGGAAAACATGTTAGAGCCACTTAATTCATCAAGCATATCATCTAACCTAGGAATAGGATGACGATAACGAATAGTAATATTATTAATGGCTCGACAATCAACACACATACGCCATGTTCCATCCTTTTTAGGCACTAATATAACAGGAACAGCACAAGGACTAAGGGATTCACGTATGTAACCTTTGTCGAGTAGCTCTTGTACTTGACGCTGAATCTCCTTTGTCTCCTCCGGATTGGTACGGTATGGCGCACGGTTGGGCAGTGAAGCACCGGGAATTAAGTCAATCTGATGCTCAATCCCTCGAATAGGTGGTAATCCCGGTGGTACGTCTTGTGGAAAGACGTCAATAAACTCCTGCAAAAGGTCAGTGACAACAGGAGGCAAAGAAGGAGGCAATTCCTCAAATGAAAACAAAGCTTCTTTGCACACAAAAGCATAGCACACATATTGACTAACATCCAAATCTGAAATATCAACTTTAGTAGCAAGCAAAGTTGGACTAGTCAATTTAATTTCATTAGACACAGCAGAAGAAGATTTGCTATTAGTCTTATGTTGTTGCTCAAATTCTTTGGCTGCTATCTCATTTTCACTCTTATTTTTCTCCTGTTTAGCTTTACTAGCTCTAGCAAGATCATCTTTCACAATTTGTTCAGGAGACATAGGAAGTAAAGCAATATTTTTATCCTGATGAACTAGAGTAAACTGATTTGTCCTACCATGGTGTACAACATTCCTATCAAATTGCCATGGTCTACCAAGTAAAAGAGAGCATGCTTGCATGGGTACCACATCACAATCAACATAATCAGCATATGCAGCAATGCTAAAGTGCACACGAACAGAACGCGTTACCTTAATCTTACCACTATTGTTAAACCACTGAATATAGTACGGATGGGGGTGTGGTCTTGTGGTGAGAGATAGCTTCTCCACCAACTCCATGCTAGCCAAGTTGTTGCAACTCCCTCCGTCAATGATGATGCGAACCGAACGTTCTTTCACCACTCCCTTTGTGTGGAACAAATTATGCCTCTGGTTTTGCTCGGCCTTCGTTACCTGCACACTTAATACACGTTGAGCAACCAAACTAGCATATTTATCTGCATCATCAGGAGTCATATACTCTATATCATGAGCATCATCATGGGCACCCTGTTCCTCATGAGCAATGAGAACTAAAGTCTCCTCATCATAGTCACTCGCTGACTCATACCCACCATCCGCCGTAATAATCATCACACGCTTGGAGGGACAGTCTTTTGCGAAGTGACCTCCACCTTGGCACCTGCGACATTTAATATCACGATCTCGTGTTTGCCCTGTGGAAGCCATGGATGAAGAAGAACTCGCCGCTGGACCACTCTGTGCACCCTTGAATGGTGGCGCTGACTGTTTTGGTGGCTCCCTGTAAGAATGAGCGGCTGAAGTAGAGGGTGGAGCAGCAGGACGTGTGGATGTAGAAGGTCCACGCGATGTCCATGATGTATTTCGTCCTGCAGAAAAGTTAGGTCTCGTAGCGGCCTGTCGATCCTGCACTTCACGTTCAGCTTTACAAGCAAGATGAAACAAACGAGTAATAGTAGCATAGTCCTTGTATTCTAGAATAGTTTGTATCTCCCTGTTTAAGCCACCTATAAAACGTGCAAACATAGCTTCATTATCCTCTACTAGGCCACATCTAATCAATCCAGTTTGTAATTCTTGATAATATTCCTCTACAGAATTTTTTCCTTGTCTCAAACGCTGTAATTTTTGTAGCAATTCACGTTGATAATAAGGAGGAACCCAGCGAGTACGCATAGCATCTTTTAAAGCAGCCCAAGTAGCTGGAATATTATTAGCATGCAATCTACAATGTTCAGACCACCAAATAGATGCAAAACCCGTGAATTCACAAACAGCAGCAGTAACACGTCTATTCTCAGGATATTGTAAACATGTAAAGCGTTGTTCAGTTTCTAACTCCCAAGTAAGATAAGCATCAGGAATATATCTACCCTCAAACGGCTTAAGATTCAATTTAAGTTTAGGCACATGTTCATCATCGCGTACCTGAGGGGGTGGTTGGTGTCGACCGTGGCGAATGTTGGGACGTGGACGTCCAGCTGGCTGTTCATAGGCCGCTTCTTGTTCCACCTCCTCCTCGTAATCACCCTCGTAGTTGTCGTCCTGGCCGACGTCAGAGGCAGCAGCAGCAGTAACTGCAGCAGCAGCAGGAGCACCAGCAGCTTGTCCGCCCGGAAACAGAATACGTCGTGCACGTCGTGGTGGCGGTGGCTGTGCTGGAGCGGCCGCAGGCTGTATAGGTAAGCGTGCGAGCAACTCAGTAAACTTGGCGTCGAGCTTGGTGTCGATCATCTTCTCCACACCATCAATCGCCTCTGTAAATCTGTTCTCGATGTCATTCACCTGTTCAGACATCATTTGTGCAAATTTATCATGTAATGCTTTGTTTGTCATATTCTCCCAATCAGGTGCATCCCGCGCCACTTCATCATGGGATCCTGGCATGGTTAGCAGAAATAGAAAACACACAGAAGTATGATCCTACTTCGACTAAGGGGATGTGGGGTGGTGGAAAGCACAAATCCGTCAAGCTTTTCTTCAGTTCTTACCGATTCTTACCTAGCAGCAGGTGGTGATGTACAACCAACGGGTCAAAACTCTCAGAGATGTGGTAGAGCGATGGCCAGGAGGTGTCAACCGCATGAAGTAGAATATATGTGGAGCTGTAGGTAGGTTTGACAAATATGGTAGCAAAAAGCTCAACAGTAATCAAAACAGAGATGCAAAGTTGAATAAACACTCAACGTCGGTACTGTGCTGATCCTAGGCTAGACCGTACTAGAGACGCGAGCCTAAAACACCAACGAAAGAACGGCGCGGCACGTAACAACTGTGAAGCACACTCTGATTTTTTTTTTCCTCTCTTTTTTTTTTTTTTTTTTTTTCGATGCGGGACTGCGGGGGCTGAAAAAGTGCGAAAAAATCACTATGGTGGCGAACGTCTCAAAACGAGTTTCTGGACCTAAGGAACGTATGGGCACGAAATTTTTTTACCCCTGAAATTTCTGGCCTAAAAACTGCTCTGGAAAGCGTGCCAGACTTTTTTTTTTTTTTTTTGGAAATCACCCTCTTCTACGTACGACAAAAGATTGGTGAAATCCGACTCTAATCAACTCAAAACTATTCTGGCTACGGAGATATCACAAACCGAACGGGTGATGGAAACTAGACTCGGATCGGTAGGTTGTGGTGGTGTGTATGGACTCTGCTTGGCGGAACGTGGTGGTGTATCTGGACTCGGATTGGCGGAACGTGGTGGTGTACTACTGTGCTGCGGCGGCGTGACAAACTGTGATCAGAACTCGAAACTCTAAGGGAACTAGACGCTAAGATCAGCAACTCGACACAACGATGCAACCGCAAATTCAACAATGCAAACTACTGTAAAGAAAACTGGACAAAGGCTCGGACTGTTTTGGGACGTGATGATCTAACCCTAATTTTTTTTGTTGGCTTTTTCGTGGACTGTAGGTATGAAAAACAGAACCAATCTAGACTGCGAAAACTGGTAAATCTCACCGAGCAACCTGGAAATCTGATACCACTTGATAGAGGCGAAGGTGTCCCGATGTTTCGATGAGATGGTGGAGATCGATTATGGTGGAGGCAACTTTCACGATCCGACTACGAACGTGCGAAGACGTTGCGCCTTAGCGATCGCTAAACCAACTCCGAGAGGTTATTGATCCCGCAGATGCACGATCAACCTGACCACAAAGGTCTAATTCCTGCAAGCAATCGAAGAACAAGCAAGAACTAAGAATTGCAATCTGGATATTGCGAATATAAGATGAATGATTACGAAAGTTGGGGTTCCAATGAGGTCTTGGCCTGGTCGGATGACACAAACGAAGAGCTCGAAGTTGCGGCTATGGCTAACTTATGTCTAATTAAAACCCAAGTCTAAACGACGCCCTAAGGGCTGTATATATGGGGGAACAGAGGGGATTTTCGTGACCCCTTGGAGGTGGGGTCCGAAAACAACCCTAACTCGGTTTCCCCACACATACGGACTCTAAAAACAGCCTATAAGGTGGTATTTCGAAATTACATGGGCCCAGCCCAATATTAAGGTGACGCAGCACCTATAATTGCCCTTGGACGAAAATAATGAAGTGGCATCTCGCGTATTTCGTCCAAGACTTCATGCGCGCCTTATGGTGGCTTCAAAGTGCGATAATCACCACGGGAAGCTCCGCTATCCTTTCCCGCGCGCGCACCTTCTTCTCCATGCTTGATCCCGCTCCAATGACCATCCTTCTTGTCCATGCTAGGTCCTTCATTCATAAGCAAAACAAAAGTATCTAATTTAGGCAGTATCATATGTTCATGAACAATAGAAGGATTCGTAAGAAACGAAAGTACCTGATAATTTAGTTGACGTGCACGAGCTCTAGTAACTGGTCCAATATGTGTAGTTGGTGAGGATATGGGTGTAACATTAGTAGGGATGTCCTCATCAGATTCTTACCTAGCAGCAGGTGGTGATGTACAACCAACGGGTCAAAACTCTCAGAGATGTGGTAGAGCGATGGCCAGGAGGTGTCAACCGCACGAAGTAGAATATATGTGGAGCTGTAGGTAGGTTTGACAAATATGGTAGCAAAAAGCTCAACAGTAATCAAAACAGAGATGCAAAGTTGAATAAACACTCAACGTCGGTACTGTGCTGATCCTAGGCTAGACCGTACTAGAGACGCGAGCCTAAAACACCAACGAAAGCACGGCGCGGCACGTAACAACTGTGAAGCACACTCTGAATTTTTTTTTTCCTCTCTTTTTTTTTTTTTTTTTTTTTTTGGCGATGCGGGACTGCGGGGGCTGAAAAAGTGCGAAAAAATCACTATGGTGGCGAACGTCTCAAAACGAGTTTCTGGACCTAAGGAACGTATGGGCACGAAATTTTTTTACCCCTGAAATTTCTGGCCTAAAAACTGCTCTGGAAAGCGTGCCAGACTTTTTTTTTTTTTTTTTGGAAATCACCCTCTTCTACGTACGACAAAGATTGGTGAAATCCGACTCTAATCAACTCCAAAACTATTCTGGCTACGGAGATATCACAAACCGAACGGGTGATGGAACTAGACTCGGATCGGTAGGTTGTGGTGGTGTGTATGGACTCTGCTTGGCGGAACGTGGTGGTGTATCTGGACTCGGATTGGCGGAACGTGGTGGTGTACTACTGTTCGGCGGTGGCGTGACAAAACTGTGATCAGAACTCGAAACTCTAAGGTAACTAGACGCTAAGATCAGCAACTCGACACAACGATGCAACCGAAAATTCAACAATGCAAACTACTGTAAAGAAAACTGGACAAAGGCTCGGACTGTTTTGGGACGTGATGATCTAACCCTAATTTTTTTTTGTTGGCTTTTTCGTGGACTGTAGGTATGAAAAACAGAACCAATCTAGACTGCGAAAACTGGTAAATCTCACCGAGCAACCTGGAAATCTGATACCACTTGATAGAGGCGAAGGTGTCCCGATGTTTCGATGAGATGGTGGAGATCGATTTTTGGTGGAGTAGACTTTCACGACCCGACTACGAACGTGCGAAGACGTTGCGCCTTAGCGATCGCTAAACCAACTCCGAGAGGTTATTGATCCCGCGGGTGCACGATCAACCTGACCACGAAGGTCAATTCCTGCAAGCAATCGAAGAACAAGCAAGAACTAAGAATTGCAATCTGGATATTGCGAATATAAGATGAAAGATTAACAGAAGTTGGGGTTCCAATGCGGTCTTGGCCTGGTCGGACGACACAAACGAAGAACTCGAAGTTGCGGCTATGGCTAACTTAAATCTAATTAAAACCCAAGTCTAAACGACGCCCTAAGGGCTGTATATATGGGGGAACAGAGGGGATTTTCGTGACCCCTTGGAGGTGGGGTCCGAAAACAACCCTAACTCGGTTTCCCCACACATACGGACTCTAAAAACAGCCTAGAAGGTGGTATTTCGAAATTACATGGGCCCAGCCCAATATTAAGGTGACGCAGCACCTATAATTGCCCTTGGACGAAAATAATGAGTGGCATCTCGCGTATTTCGTCCAAGACTTCATGCGCGCCTTATGGTGGCTTCAAAGTGCGATAATCACCACTGGAAGCTCCGCTGTCCTTTCCCGCGCGCGCACCTTCTTCTCCATGCTTGATCCCGCTCCAATGACCATCCTTCTTGTCCATGCTAGGTCCTTCATTCATAAGCAAAACAAAAGTATCTAATTTAGGCAGCATCATATGTTCATGAACAATAGAAGGATTCGCAAGAAACGAAAGTACCTGATAATTTAGTTGACGTGCACGAGCTCTAGTAACTGGTCCAATATGTGTAGTTGGTGAGGATATGGGTGTAACATTAGTAGGGATGTCCTCATCACAAACTGTGATCAGAACTCGAAACTCTAAGGAACTAGGCGCTAAGATCAGCAACTCGACACAACGATGCAACCGCAAATTCAACAAAGCAAACTACTGTAAAGAAAACTGGACAAAGGCTCGGACTGTTTTGGGACGTGCTGATCTAACCCTAATTTTTTTTTGTTGGCTTTTTCGTGGACTGTAGGTATGAAGAACAGAACCAATCTAGACTACGAAAACTGGTAAATCTCACCGAGCAACCTGGAAATCTGATACCACTTGATAGAGGCGAAGGTGTCCCGATGTTTCGATGAGATGATGGAGATCGATTTTGGTGGAGTAGACTTTCACGACCCGACTACGAACGTGCGAAGACGTTGCGCCTTAGCAATCGCTAAACCAACTCCGAGAGGTTATTGATCCCGCGGATGCACGATCAACCTGACCACGAAGGTCTAATTCCTGCAAGCAATCGAAGAACAAGCAAGAACTAAGAATTTCAATCTGGATATTGCGAATATAAGATGAAAGATTAACAGAAGTTGGGGTTCCAATGCGGTCTTGGCCTGGTCGGATGACACAAACGAAGAACTCGAAGTTGCGGCTATGGCTAACTTAAATCTAATTAAAACCCAAGTCTAAACGACGCCCTAAGGGCTGTATATATGGGGGAACAGAGGGGAATTTCATGGCCCCTTGGAGGAGGGGTCCGAAAACAACCCTAACTCTGTTTCCCCACACATACGGACTCTAAAAAATAGCCTATTAAGTGTATTTCGAAATTACATGGGCCTGGCCCAATAATAAGGTGACGCAGCACCTATAATAACCCTTGGACGAAAATATTAATGTGGCGTCTTGTGTCTCTCGTCCAAGTCTTCATGCACGCCTTATGGTGGCCTCAAAGTGCGAAAATTACCACTGGAAGCTCCATTGTCCTTTCCCGCGCGCACACCTCCTTCTCCATGCTTGATGATGAGGACATCCCTACTAATGTTACACCCATATCCTCACCAACTACACATATTGGACCAGTTACTAGAGCTCGTGCACGTCAACTAAATTATCAGGTACTTTCGTTTCTTGCAAATCCTTCTATTGTTAATGAACATATGATACTGCCTAAATTAGATACTTTTGTTTTGCTTATGAATGAAGGACCTAGCATGGACAAGAAGGATGGTCATTGGAGCGGGATCAAGCATGGAGAAGAAGGTGCGCGCGCGGGAAAGGACAGCGGAGCTTCCCGTGGTGATTATCGCACTTTGAAGCCACCATAAGGCGCGCATGAAGTCTTGGACGAAATACGCGAGATGCCACTTCATTATTTTCGTCCAAGGGCAATTATAGGTGCTGCGTCACCTTAATATTGGGCTGGGCCCATGTAATTTCGAAATACCACCTTATAGGCTGTTTTTAGAGTCCGTATGTGTGGGGAAACCGAGTTAGGGTTGTTTTCGGACCCCACCTCCAAGGGGTCACGAAAATCCCCTCTGTTCCCCCATATATACAGCCCTTAGGGCGTCGTTTAGACTTGGGTTTTAATTAGATTTAAGTTAGCCATAGCCGCAACTTCGAGCTCTTCGTTTGTGTCATCCGACCAGGCCAAGACCTCATTGGAACCCCAACTTTCGTAATCTTTCATCTTATATTCGCAATATCCAGATTGCAATTCTTAGTTCTTGCTTGTTCTTCGATTGCTTGCAGGAATTAGACCTTCGTGGTCAGGTTGATCGTGCATCCGCGGGATCAATAACCTCTCGGAGTTGGTTTAGCGATCGCTAAGGCGCAACGTCTTCGCACGTTCGTAGTCGGGTCGTGAAAGTCTACTCCACCATAATCGATCTCCTCCATCTCATCGAAACATCGGGACACCTTCGCCTCTATCTAGTGGTATCAGATTTCCAGGTTGCTCGGTGAGATTTACCAGTTTTCATAGTCTAGATTGGTTCTGTTCTTCATACCTACAGTCCACGAAAAAGCCAACAAAAAAAATTAGGGTTAGATCATCACGTCCCAAGACAGTCCTAGCCTTTGTCCAGTTTTCTTTTCAGTACTTGCTTTGTTGAATTTACGGTTGCATCGTTGTGTCAAGTTGCTGATCTTAGCGTCTAGTTCCCTTAGAGTTTCGAGTTCTGATCACAGTTTGCCACGTCGCCGCCGCACCAGTAGTCATCCTACCACGTTCCGCCAATCCGAGTCCAGATACACCACCACGTTCCGCCAAGCAGAGTCCATATACACCACCACGTCTCACGAGTCCGAGTTGAGTTCCACCATCCGTACGGTTCCTGATATCCCCGTAGCCAGAATAGTTTTGAGTTGATTAGAGTCGGATTTCACCAATCTTTTGTCGTACGTAGAAGAGGGTGATTTCCAAAAAAAAAAAAAAAAAAAAAAAAAAATTTTAGGCCAAAAGTCTGGCACGCTTTTCAGAGCAGTTTTTAGGCCAAAAATTTCAGGGGTGAAAAAATTTCGTGCCCATACGTTCCTTAGGTCCAGAAACTCATTTTGAGACGTTCGCCACCATAGTGATTTTTTCGCACTTTTTCAGCCACCGCAGTCCCGCATCGCAAAAAAAAAAAAAAAAAAAAAGCAAAAAAAAAAAAAAAGAAAAGAAAAAAGAGAAAAAAAAATTCAGAGTGTGCTTCTCAGTTGATTACGTGCCGCGCCGTGCTTTCGTTGGTGTTTTAGGCTCGCGTCTCTAGTACGGTCTAGCCTAGGATCAGCACAGTACCGACGTTGAGTGTTTATTCAACTTTGCATCTCTGTTTTGATTACTGTTGAGCTTTTTGCTACCATATTTGTCAAACCTACCTACAGCTCCACATATATTCTACTTCGTGCGGTTGACACCTCCTGGCCATCGCTCTACCACATCTCTGAGAGTTTTGACCCGTTGGTTGTACATCACCACCTGCTGCTAGGTAAGAATCGGTAAGAACTGAAGAAAAGCTTGACGGATTTGTGCTTTCCACCACCCCACATCCCATTAGTCGAAGTAGGATCATACTTCTGTGTGTTTTCTATTTCTGCTAACCATGCCAGGATCCCATGATGAAGTGGCGCGGGATGCACCTGATTGGGAGAATATGACAAACAAAGCATTACATGATAAATTTGCACAAATGATGTCTGAACAGGTGAATGACATCGAGAACAGATTTACAGAGGCGATTGATGGTGTGGAGAAGATGATCGACACCAAGCTCGACGCCAAGTTTACTGAGTTGCTCGCACGCTTACCTATACAGCCTGCGGCCGCTCCAGCACAGCCACCGCCACCACGACGTGCACGACGTATTCTGTTTCCGGGCGGACAAGCTGCTGGTGCTCCTGCTGCTGCTGCAGTTACTGCTGCTGCTGCCTCTGACGTCGGCCAGGACGACAACTACGAGGGTGATTACGAGGAGGAGGTGGAACAAGAAGCGGCCTATGAACAGCCAGCTGGACGTCCACGTCCCAACATTCGCCACGGTCGACACCAACCACCCCCTCAGGTACGCGATGATGAACATGTGCCTAAACTTAAATTGAATCTTAAGCCGTTTGAGGGTAGATATATTCCTGATGCTTATCTTACTTGGGAGTTAGAAACTGAACAACGCTTTACATGTTTACAATATCCTGAGAATAGACGTGTTACTGCTGCTGTTTGTGAATTCACGGGTTTTGCATCTATTTGGTGGTCTGAACATTGTAGATTGCATGCTAATAATATTCCAGCTACTTGGGCTGCTTTAAAAGATGCTATGCGTACTCGCTGGGTTCCTCCTTATTATCAACGTGAATTGCTACAAAAATTACAGCGTTTGAGACAAGGAAAGAATTCTGTAGAGGAATATTATCAAGAATTACAAACTGGATTGATTAGATGTGGCCTAGTAGAGGATAATGAAGCTATGTTTGCACGTTTCATAGGTGGCTTAAACAGGGAGATACAAACTATTCTAGAATACAAGGACTATGCTACTATTACTCGTTTGTTTCATCTTGCTTGTAAAGCTGAACGTGAAGTGCAGGATCGACAGGCCGCTACGAGACCTAACTTTTCTGCAGGACGAAATACATCATGGACATCGCGTGGACCTTCTACATCCACACGTCCTGCTGCTCCACCCTCTACTTCAGCCGCTCATGCTTACAGGGAGCCACCAAAACAGTCAGCGCCACCATTCAAGGGTGCACAGAGTGGTCCAGCGGCGAGTTCTTCTTCATCCATGGCTTCCACAGGGCAAACACGAGATCGTGATATTAAATGTCGCAGGTGCCAAGGTGGAGGTCACTTCGCAAAAGACTGTCCCTCCAAGCGTGTGATGATTATTACGGCGGATGGTGGGTATGAGTCAGCGAGTGACTATGATGAGGAGACTTTAGTTCTCATTGCTCATGAGGAACAGGGTGCCCATGATGATGCTCATGATATGGAGTATATGGCTCCTGATGATGCAGATAAATATGCTAGTTTGGTTGCTCAACGTGTGTTAAGTGTGCAGGTAACGAAGGCTGAGCAAAACCAGAGGCATAATTTGTTCCACACAAAGGGAGTGGTGAAAGAACGTTCGGTTCGCATCATCATTGACGGAGGGAGTTGCAACAACTTGGCTAGCATGGAGTTGGTGGAGAAGCTATCTCTCACCACAAGACCACACCCCCATCCGTACTATATTCAGTAGTTTAACAATAGTGGTAAGATTAAGGTAACGCGTTCTGTTCGTGTGCACTTTAGCATTGCTGCATATGCTGATTATGTTGATTGTGATGTGGTACCCATGCAAGCATGCTCTCTTTTACTTGGTAGACCATGGCAATTTGATAGGAATGTTGTACACCATGGTAGGACAAATCAGTTTACTCTGGTTCATCAGGATAAAAATATTGCTTTACTTCCTATGTCTCCTGAACAAATTGTGAAAGATGATCTTGCTAGAGCTAGTAAAGCTAAACAGGAGAAAAATAAGAGTGAAAATGAGATAGCAGCCAAAGAATTTGAGCAACAACATAAGACTAATAGCAAATCTTCTTCTGCTGTGTCTAATGAAATTAAATTGACTAGTCCAACTTTGCTTGCTACTAAAGTTGATATTTCAGATTTGGATGTTAGTCAATATGTGTGTTATGCTTTTGTGTGCAAAGAAGCTTTGTTTTCATTTGAGGAATTGCCTCCTTCTTTGCCTCCTGTTGTCACTGACCTTTTGCAGGAGTTTATTGACGTCTTTCCACAAGACGTACCACCGGGATTACCACCTATTCGAGGGATTGAGCATCAGATTGACTTAATTCCCGGTGCTTCACTGCCCAACCGTGCGCCATACCGTACCAATCCGGAGGAGACGAAGGAGATTCAGCGTCAAGTACAAGAGCTACTCGACAAAGGTTACATACGTGAATCCCTTAGTCCTTGTGCTGTTCCTGTTATATTAGTGCCTAAAAAGGATGGAACATGGCGTATGTGTGTTGATTGTCGAGCCATTAATAATATTACTATTCGTTATCGTCATCCTATTCCTAGGTTAGATGATATGCTTGATGAATTAAGTGGCTCTACCATGTTTTCCAAAGTTGATTTGCGTAGTGGATACCATCAAATTCGCATGAAATTAGGAGATGAATGGAAAACGGCATTTAAAACTAAGTTTGGATTATATGAGTGGTTAGTCATGCCTTTTGGGTTAACTAATGCACCTAGCACTTTCATGAGATTAATGAACGAGGTTTTACGTGCTTTCATTGGACGATTTGTGGTAGTCTATTTTGATGATATACTGATTTATAGCAAATCTTTGGAGGAACATTTGGATCATTTACGTGCTGTTTTTATTGCTCTACGTAATGCACGTTTGTTTGGTAACCTTGGGAAGTGCACCTTTTGCACCGACCGAGTATCGTTTCTTGGCTATGTTGTTACTCCGCAGGGAATTGAAGTTGATAAAGCCAAGATCGAGGCGATTGAGAGTTGGCCGCAGCCCAAAACGGTCACACAAGTGAGGAGTTTTCTTGGTCTCGCTGGATTCTATAGGCGTTTTGTGAGAGATTTCAGCACCATTGCTGCACCTCTCAATGAGCTTACACGCAAGGATGTGCCTTTTACTTGGGGTACCGCACAGGAAGAAGCCTTCATCGTATTGAAAGATAAGTTAACACATGCTCCTTTGCTCCAACTTCCTGATTTTAATAAGACTTTTGAGCTTGAATGCGATGCTAGTGGGATTGGTTTGGGAGGTGTGTTATTACAAGATGCTGAACCTGTTGCTTACTTTTCTGAAAAATTGAGTGGGCCTAGTCTGAACTATTCTACTTATGATAAGGAATTATATGCTCTTGTTCGGACATTAGAAACTTGGCAACATTATTTATGGCCCAAAGAATTTGTTATACATTCTGATCATGAATCTTTGAAACACATAAGAAGTCAAGCAAAACTTAATCGTAGACATGCTAAGTGGGTTGAATTTATTGAGACTTTCCCTTATGTCATTAAACACAAGAAGGGGAAAGATAATATTATTGCTGATGCTTTGTCTCGTCGTTATACTATGCTTTCACAACTTGACTTCAAGATTTTCGGTTTAGAGACAATCAAAGATCAATACGTAAATGATGCGGAATTTAAAGATGTATTGCAGAATTGTAGAGAGGGTAGAACATGGAACAAGTTTGTGCTTAATGATGGATTTGTGTTCCGTTCTAACAAGCTATGCATTCCAGCTAGCTCTATTCGTCTTTTGTTGTTGCAGGAGGCGCATGGAGGAGGATTAATGGGACACTTTGGCGTGAAGAAGACGGAGGACGTACTTGCTACACATTTCTTTTGGCCAAAGATGAGACGGGATGTTGAGCGTTTTGTTGCTCGCTGCACTACATGTCAAAAAGCTAAGTCACGACTCAATCCTCATGGTTTATACATGCCTTTACCTGTACCTAGTGTTCCGTGGGAGGACATATCCATGGACTTTGTTTTAGGCTTGCCTCGAACAAAGAATGGGAGGGATAGCATATTTGTTGTCGTGGATAGATTTTCTAAGATGGCACATTTTATACCATGTCATAAAAGCGATGATGCTGCTAATGTTGCTGATTTATTCTTTCGTGAGATTATTCGCTTACATGGTGTGCCCAATACCATTGTCTCGGATCGTGATACTAAGTTTCTTAGCCATTTTTGGAGATGCTTATGGGCTAAGTTGGGGACTAAACTACTTTTTAGTACTACATGTCATCCCCAAACTGATGGACAAACTGAAGTAGTCAATAGGACTTTGTCTACTATGCTTAGGGCTGTTTTAAAGAGTAACTTGAAACTGTGGGAAGAATGTTTACCTCATATTGAATTTGCTTATAATCGTTCATTGCATTCTACCACTAAAATGTGCCCTTTTGAGATTGTTTATGGTTTTCTACCTCGTGCACCTATTGATTTGCTACCTCTTCCATCTTCGGAGAAGGTTAATTTTGATGCTAAGCAACGTGCTGAATTGATATTAAAAATGCATGAGTTAACTAAAGAAAACATTGAGCGCATGAATGCTAGATACAAGCTTGCTGGTGATAGGGGTCGAAAGCATGTTGTGTTTGAACCCGGAGATCTTGTTTGGTTACATCTACGTAAAGATAGGTTTCCTGATTTGCGCAAGTCTAAGTTAATGCCTCGAGCTGATGGTCCCTTTAAGGTTTTGAAGAAAATTAATGATAATGCATATAAACTTGAGCTACCTGCAGCCTTTGGGGTTAGTCCGACATTTAATATTGCAGATTTGAAGCCTTATTTGGGAGAAGATGATGAGCTTCCGTCGAGGACGACTTCAATTCAAGAAGGGGAGGATGATGAGGACATCCCTACTAATGTTACACCCATATCCTCACCAACTACACATATTGGACCAGTTACTAGAGCTCGTGCACGTCAACTAAATTATCAGGTACTTTCGTTTCTTGCAAATCCTTCTATTGTTCATGAACATATGATGCTGCCTAAATTAGATACTTTTGTTTTGCTTATGAATGAAGGACCTAGCATGGACAAGAAGGATGGTCATTGGAGCGGGATCAAGCATGGAGAAGAAGGTGCGCGCACGGGAAAGGACAGCGGAGCTTCCCGTGGTGATTATCGCACTTTGAAGCCACCATAAGGCGCGCATGAAGTCTTGGACGAAATACGCGAGATGCCACTTCATTATTTTCGTCCAAGGGCAATTATAGGTGCTGCGTCACCTTAATATTGGGCTGGGCCCATGTAATTTCGAAATACCACCTTATAGGCTGTTTTTAGAGTCCGTATGTGTGGGGAAACCGAGTTAGGGTTGTTTTCGGACCCCACCTCCAAGGGGTCACGAAAATCCCCTCTGTTCCCCCATATATACAGCCCTTAGGGCGTCGTTTAGACTTGGGTTTTAATTAGATTTAAGTTAGCCATAGCCGCAACTTCGAGCTCTTCGTTTGTGTCATCCGACCAGGCCAAGACCTCATTGGAACCCCAACTTTCGTAATCTTTCATCTTATATTCGCAATATCCAGATTGCAATTCTTAGTTCTTGCTTGTTCTTCGATTGCTTGCAGGAATTAGACCTTCGTGGTCAGGTTGATCGTGCATCCGCGGGATCAATAACCTCTCGGAGTTGGTTTAGCGATCGCTAAGGCGCAACGTCTTCGCACGTTCGTAGTCGGGTCGTGAAAGTCTACTCCACCATAATCGATCTCCACCATCTCATCGAAACATCGGGACACCTTCGCCTCTATCACTTGATCCCGCTCCAATGACCATCCTTCTTATCCATGCTAGGTCCTTCATTCATAAGACAAACAAAAGTATCTAATTTAGGCAGCATCATATGTTCCGGAACATTAGAAGGATTCGCAAGAAACGAAAGTACCTGATAATTTAGTTGACGTGCGCGTGCTCTAGTAACTGGTCCAGTATGTGTAGTTGGTGAAGATGTGGGTGTAACATTAGTAGAGATGTCCTCATCATCCTCCCCTTCTTGAATTGAAGTCGTCCTCGACGGAAGCTCATTATCTTCTCCCAAATAAGGTTTCAAATCTGCAATGTTAAATGTGGGACTAACCCCAAAATCTGCAGGTAGGTCAAGTTTATATGCATTATCGTTAATTTTCTGTAAAACCTTAAAGGGACCATCAGCTCGTGGCATTAACTTAGACTTGCGCAAATCAGGAAACCTATCTTTACGTAGATGTAACCAAACAAGATCTCCTGGTTCAAACACAACATGCTTCCTACCCTTATCACCAGCAAGCTTGTATCTAGCATTCATTTTCTCAATGTTTTCTTTAGTTAACTCATGCATTTTTAATATCAATTCAGCACGTTGCTTAGCATCAAAATTAACCTTCTCCGAAGATGGAAGAGGAAGCAAATCAATAGGTGCACGAGGTAGAAAACCATAAACAATCTCAAAAGGGCACATTTTATGGTAGAATGAAATGAACGATTATAAGCAAATTCAATATGAGGTAAACATCTTAGTCCTATATAAGTAGATCAACCCCTAGGGTTTTTCTTTGGATTTCTTTTAGTTAAAAAGACTGCTTAGCTAATTGCTGCATCTTCGTGTACTCGGTTTGTGTCCAACGACCAGATCAAGACCGCTTTCGGAATCCCAACTTTATTCATACATCATCTACATATTCGCAATATTCAGATTGCTTTATCATAGTTCTTGCTTGTTCTTCGATTGCTTGCAGGCACTAGACCTTCGTGGTCAGGTTGATCGTGCTCCGACGTGGTCAATAACCTCCGGAGATTGGTTTAGCGATTGCTAAGGCGCGACGTTGTTGCACGTTCGTAGTCGGATCGTCAGAGTCGTCTCCACCAAATCGATAGTTATCTCTCATCGAAAGATCGGGACACCCCGTCTCTATCACCCCCACACTAGCACACTTAATCTTGCCTTCACAGAGCATATCACCAATGCTCTAATCAAAGTTAGGGAGGAGAAGCTTAGACTGGAAGCCTCCATACCTAGGAAGCTAGAAGATGGTTGGGATCCTATGATAAAAATCAAATTGAATAACTTCTCTTGTTATGCTCTTTGTGATGTTGGAGCAAGTACCTCTGTTATGCCCAAAAGAATGTATGATATGCTTGAATTGAAACCTTTTGATACTAGTTCTTTTGGTGTTCGTCTTGTTGATTCTTCCGTAAAGAAACCTTTGGGGAAGATCGATGATGTTCTTATCATTGTCAATGACAATTATGTTCACGTTGATTTCACTATTATGGACATTGAGTGTGAGCCCTCTTGTCCAATTATTTTGGGACGACCTTTTCTTCGCACCGTAGGTGCTGTTATTGACATGAAAGAAGGATTATAAAATTCCAATTCCCTCTCAAGAAAGGGATGGAACACTTCCCTAGGAAAAAGATTAAGTTGCCTTTTGAGTCCGTCACACGGGCTAGTTACTTTCTTGAAAAGACTTGATCTTCTGCTTTAAGCCTAGCTAATGGGTCTAAAGAAGCGCTTTCGGGAGGCATCCCACAAGGAATTTAGGTTTTTATTTTTGCTTTTCTTTTGTTCTTAGTGGTCTTGATGATTGGTACTACTGTAGCAACATCATTGTATCTTTATTTTTAATGCTTTGTGCCCTTTGTAGCCTCATACGACAAGGGGAGTGAAAGTTGTGACATGTTGTCCAGAAAATAGATTATGTCCTCGTGACTAGAAAAATCATAGAAAAATCCCAGTTCATCTTTTTGAGCTGAATTCTTCATACAGCGTGCTCTATACAATTACGAAACTTTTGTATGTTCTGAGTTTTTTTATTTGAGTTACAGAAGTACCCCTAAAAAATACGTTTCTACCTGCTGGTCTGTTTTTCACAGATTCTATCTTGTTTTGCCTTTTCTTCGTTTTGCAAACCTTAAGCTTGCTTTTTCTTTGTAAAAACCTTTTGGAAATCTTGATAAACAGTAGCTCTTTGAGATTATCTTTATTTCCAGTAGAGAAAAATTATTTTAGTTGGGTACTAACCTCTCTAATCAGTCTACAATGAGTTATGTATGAAGGGAGTTTTCAAGTGCGCGATGGAAGAGGATGAAAGAAGATCTTGGAGTGTCAAACGCTCAAGCTTGGGGTTGCCCCCATGCATACCCAAGAAATATTCAAGGAGACTCAAGCGTCTAAGCTTGGGGATGCCCCTGTGCATCCCCTTCTCCATCAACAATTATCAGTTCGTCTCTCGTTGCACTATATTTTTTATCACTTCATGCGTTATGTGCTATGCTTGGAGCGTCTCGCTCTTTACTTTTCTAGGTTTGTTTTTGCTTTGTTTGTTGTATTAACAAGTTAGACCCCATCTTACTCTTTTGTGTGGGAGAACTACACACTCCGCTTGAACTAGAACTCCTCATAGGATTTGCATGCTTATTCTTTTAGCTGTGAGTTGTTCTTTTTCTTTTCTTAGCTGCAGATCTGTTTAGTTGTCATGCTTTAGTTTTTCTAGAGCTTTTCATTTGTTTTAGGTTGAACTTTCTATAGGTTGCATGTTTTATCTTGTTAGAGAGTTTGCCTGTTGCACTGAGTTTTGTGTCTTGACTAGAAGTAGGTAGTTGAAGTTGTTGTTCTCTTTGTAGTAGTAACTTGCAATAGTTTTGAGGTATTGACTAGAGTAATGTTTGAACTTTTGGTGTCAAGAGCTCGAGCCTATTAGTGATAGATGTCGTATTTTGAGCAATCCGTGTGATTTTCGAAAACCAAAAACCCCTGTTGAGAACTCTAACTACTAGATGGATCACTAACCTCTGGAGGGTTCGAATATTAGAATACACTCACGTACCATGAGTTGAGGATGTGCAAGGATAACCAAAACCCCATACACTCCTCCTCGGGGTACTTGTCTCTTTGTGAAACTCCTGATTAGATTGAGAGTTACCGATAATAAGTGCATGAGTTCTTCGGACTAATGTGAGTATTCGAAAGTTGACATTTCCACCCACCTATACTTTTTCTAGCCTCTTCGGTACCGAGCATTGCCCTTTCTCACCTTGAGAGTTGGCGCATACTTCGCCAGTGCATCCAAACCCTTGGCACGATACGCTCTGTCATCATAAGCCTCCGTGTATCTTTCCTCCCAAACCAATACCACTGGCATCGCATTCAAGCTCAAAAGTCTTATTAAAATCAGGAAGTTGGAGCAAAGGAGCATGTGTTAACTTATCTTTCAATACCGTGAAGGCTTCTTCCTGTGCGGTACCCCAAGTAAAAGGCACATCCTTGCATGTAAGCTCATTGAGAGGGGCAGCAATGGTGCTGAAATCTCTCACAAAACGCCTATAGAATCCAGCGAGGCCAAGAAAACTCCTCACTTGTGTGACCGTTTTGGGCTGCGGCCAACTCTCAATTGCCTCGATCTTGGCTTTATCAACTTCAATTCCCTGCGGAGTAACAACATAGCCAAGAAACGATACTCGGTCGGTGCAAAAGGTGCACTTCCCAAGGTTACCAAATAAACGTGCATTACGTAGAGCCATAAAAACAGCACGTAAATGATCCAAATGTTCCTCCAAAGATTTGCTATAAATCAGTATATCATCAAAATAGACTACCACAAATCGTCCAATGAAAGCACGTCAAACCTCGTTCATTAATCTCATGAAAGTGCTAGGTGCATTAGTTGATAGAGGCGAAGGTGTCCCGATGTTTCGATGAGATGGTGTAGATCGATTATGGTGGAGACGACTTTCACGACCCGACTACGAACGTGCGAAGACGTTGCGCCTTAGCGATCGCTAAACCAACTCCGAGAGGTTATTGATCCCGCGGATGCACGATCAACCTGACCACGAAGGTCTAATTCCTGCAAGCAATCGAAGAACAAGCAAGAACTAAGAATTGCAATATGGATATTGCGAATATAAGATGAATGATTACAAAAGTTGGGGTTCCAATGAGGTCTTGGCCTGGTCGGATGACACAAACGAAGAGCTCGAAGTTGCGGCTATGGCTAACTTAAATCTAATTAAAACCCAAGTCTAAACGACGCCCTAAGGGCTGTATATATGGGGGAACAGAGAGGATTTTCGTGATCCCTTGGAGGTGGGGTCCGAAAACAACCCTAACTCGGTTTCCCCACACATACGGACTCTAAAAACTGCCTATAATGTGGTATTTCGAAATTACATGGGCCCAGCCCAATATTAAGGTGACGTAGCACCTATAATTGCTCTTGGACGAAAATAATGAAGTGGCATCTCGTGTATTCCGTCCAAGCCTTCATGCATGCCTTATGGTGGCTTCAACGTGCGAAAATCCCCACTGGAAGCTCCACTGTACTTTCCCCCGCGCGCACCTTCTTCTCCATTCTTGATCCCGCTCCAATGACCATCCTTCTTGTCCATGCTAGGTCCTTCATTCATAACCAAAACAAAAGTATCTAATTTAGGCAGCATCATATGTTCATGAACAATAGAAGGATTCGCAAGAAACGAAAGTACCTGATAATTTAGTTGACGTGCACGTGCTCTAGTAACTGGTCCAGTATGTGTAGTTGGTGAGGGTATGGGTGTAACATTAGTAGGGATGTCCTCATCATCCTCCCCTTCTTGAATTGAAGTCGTCCTCGACGGAAGCTCATCATCTTCTCCCAAATAAGGTTTCAAATCTGCAATGTTAAATGTGGGACTAACCCCAAAATCTGCAGGTAGCTCAAGTTTATATGCATTATCATTAATTTTCTGTAAAACCTTAAAGGGACCATCAGCTCGTGGCATTAACTTAGACTTGCGCAAATCAGGAAACCTATCTTTGCGTAGATGTAACCAAACAAGATCTCCTGGTTCAAAAACAACATGCTTTCGACCCCTATCACCAGCAAGCTTGTATCTAGCATTCATGCGCTCAATGTTTTCTTTAGTTAACTCATGCATTTTTAATATCAATTCAGCACGTTGCTTAGCATCAAAATTCACCTTCTCCGAAGATGGAAGAGGCAGCAAATCAATAGGTGCACGAGGTAAAAAACCATAAACAATCTCAAAAGGGCACATTTTAGTGGTAGAATGCACTGAACGATTATAAGCAAATTCAATATGAGGTAAACATTCTTCCCACAGTTTCAAGTTACTTTTTAAAACAGCCCTAAGCATAGTAGACAATGTCCTATTGACCACTTCAGTTTGTCCATCAGTTTGGGGATGACATGTAGTACTAAAAAGTAGTTTAGTCCCCAACTTAGCCCATAAGCATCTCCAAAAATGGCTAAGAAACTTAGTATCACGATCCGAGACAATAGTATTGGGCACACCATGTAAACGAATAATCTCTCCAAAGAATAAATCAGCAACATTAGCAGCATCATCGCTTTTATGACATGGTATAAAATGTGCCATCTTAGAAAATCTATCCACGACAACAAATATGCTATCCCTCCCCTTCTTTGTTCGAGGCAAGCCTAAAACAAAGTCCATGGATATGTCCTCCCACGGAACACTAGGTACAGGTAAAGGCATGTATAAACCATGATGATTGAGTCGTGACTTAGCTTTTTGACATGTAGTGCAGCGAGCAACAAAACGCTCAACATCCCGTCTCATCTTTGGCCAAAAGAAATGTGTAGCAAGTACGTCCTCCGTCTTTTTCACGCCAAAATGTCCCATTAATCCTCCTCCATGCGCCTCCTGCAACAACAAAAGACGAATAGAGCTAGCTGGAATGCATAGCTTGTTAGAACGGAACACAAATCCATCATTAAGCACAAACTTGTTCCATGTTCTACCCTCTCTACAATTCTGCAATACATCTTTAAATTCCGCATCATTTGCATATTGTTCTTTGATTGTCTCTAAACCGAATATCTTGAAGTCAAGTTGTGAAAGCATAGTATAACGACGAGACAAAGCATCAGCAATAATATTATCTTTCCCCTTCTTGTGTTTAATGACATAAGGGAAAGTCTCAATAAATTCAACCCACTTAGCATGTCTACGATTAAGTTTTTCTTGACTTCTTATGTGTTTCAAAGATTCATGATCAGAATGTATAACAAATTCTTTGGGCCATAAATAATGTTGCCAAGTTTCTAATGTCCGAACAAGAGCATATAATTCCTTATCATAAGTAGAATAGTTCAGACTAGGCCCACTCAATTTTTCAGAAAAGTATGCAACAGGTTTAGCATCTTGTAATAACACACCTCCCAAACCAATCCCACTAGCATCGCATTCAAGCTCAAAAGTCTTATTAAAATCAGGAAGTTGGAGCAAAGGAGCATGTGTTAACTTATCTTTCAATACCGTGAAAGCTTCTTCCTGTGCGGTACCCCAAGTAAAAGGCACATCCTTGCGTGTAAGCTCATTGAGAGGGGCAGCAATGGTGCTGAAATCTCTCACAAAACGCCTATAGAATCCAGCGAGGCCAAGAAAACTCCTCACTTGTGTGACCGTTTTGGGCTGCGGCCAACTCTCAATCGCCTCGATCTTGGCTTTATCAACTTCAATACCCTGTGGAGTAACAACATAGCCAAGAAACGATACTTGGTCGGTGCAAAAGGTGCACTTCCCAAGGTTACCAAATAAACGTGCATTACGTAGAGCAATAAAAACAGCACGTAAATGATCCAAATGTTCCTCCAAAGATTTGCTATAAATCAGTATATCATCAAAATAGACTACCACAAATCGTCCAATGAAAGCACGTAAAACCTCGTTCATTAATCTCATGAAAGTGCTAGGTGCATTAGTTAACCCAAAAGGCATGACTAACCACTCATATAATCCAAACTTAGTTTTAAAAGCCGTTTTCCATTCATCTCCTAATTTCATGCGAATTTGATGGTATCCACTACGCAAATCAACTTTGGAAAACATGGTAGAGCCACTTAATTCATCAAGCATATCATCTAACCTAGGAATAGGATGACGATAACGAATAGTAATATTATTAATGGCTCGACAATCAACACACATACGCCATGTTCCATCCTTTTTAGGCACTAATATAACAGGAACAGCACAAGGACTAAGGGACTCACGTATGTAACCTTTGTCGAGTAGCTCTTGTACTTGACGCTGAATCTCCTTCGTCTCCTCCGGATTGGTACGGTATGGCGCACGGTTGGGCAACGAAGCACCGGGAATTAAGTCAATCTGATGCTCAATCCCTCGAATAGGTGGTAATCCCGGTGGTACGTCTTGTGGAAAGACGTCAATAAACTCCTGCAAAAGGTCAGTGACAACAGGAGGCAAAGAAGGAGGCAATTCCTCAAATGAAAACAAAGCTTCTTTGCACACAAAAGCATAGCACACATATTGACTAACATCCAAATCTGAAATATCAACCTTAGTAGCAAGCAAAGTTGGACTAGTCAATTTAATTTCATTAGAAACAGCAGAAGAAGATTTGCTATTAGTCTTATGTTGTTGCTCAAATTCTTTGGCTGCTATCTCATTCTCACTCTTATTTTTCTCCTGTTTTGCTTTACTAGCTCTAGCAAGATCATCTTTCACAATTTGTTCAGGAGACATAGGAAGTAAAGCAATATTTTTATCCTGATGAACTAGAGTAAACTGATTTGTCCTACCATGGTGTACAACATTCCTATCAAATTGCCATGGTCTACCAAGTAAAAGAGAGCATGCTTGCATGGGTACCACATCACAATCAACATAATCAGCATATGCAGCAATGCTAAAGTGCACACGAACAGAACGCGTTACCTTAATCTTACCACTATTGTTAAACCACTGAATATAGTACGGATGGGGGTGTGGTCTTGTGGTGAGAGATAGCTTCTCCACCAACTCCAAGCTAGCCAAGTTGTTGCAACTCCCTCCGTCAATGATGATGCGAACCGAACGTTCTTTCACCACTCCCTTTGTGTGGAACAAATTATGCCTCTGGTTTTGCTCGGCCTTCGTTACCTGCACACTTAATACACGTTGAGCAACCAAACTAGCATATTTATCTGCATCATCAGGAGTCATATACTCTATATCATGAGCATCATCATGGGCACCCTGTTCCTCATGAGCAATGAGAACTAGAGTCTCCTCATCATAGTCACTCGCTGACTCATACCCACCATCCGCCGTAATAGTCATCACACGCTTGGAGGGACAGTCTTTTGCGAAGTGACCTCCACCTTGGCACCTGCGACATTTAATATCATGATCTCGTGCTTGCCCTGTGGACGCCATGGAGGAAGAAGAACTCGCCGCTGGACCACTCTGTGCACCCTTGAATGGTGGCGCTGGCTGTTTTGGTGGCTCCCTGTAAGAATGAGTGGCTGAAGTAGATGGTGGCGCAGCAGGACGTGTGGATGTAGAAGCTCCACGCGATGTCCATGATGTATTTCGTCCTGCAGAAAAGTTAGGTCTCGTAGCGGCCTGTCGATCCTGCACTTCACGTTCAGCTTTACAAGCAAGATGAAACAAACGAGTGATAGTAGCAAAGTCCTTGTATTCTAGAATAGTTTGTATCTCCCTGTTTAAGCCACCCATAAAACGTGCAAGCATAGCTTCATTATCCTCTACTAGGCCACATCTAATCAATCCAGTTTGTAATTCTTGATAATATTCCTCTACAGAATTTTTTCCTTGTCTCAAACGCTGTAATTTTTGTAGCAATTCACGTTGATAATAAGGAGGAACCCAGCGAGTACGCATAGCATCTTTTAAAGCAGCCCAAGTAGTTGGAATATTATTAGCATGCAATCTACAATGTTCAGACCACCAAATAGATGCAAAGCCCGTGAATTCACAAACAGCAGCAGTAACACGTCTATTCTCAGGATATTGTAAACATGTAAAACGTTGTTCAGTTTCTAACTCCCAAGTAAGATAAGCATCAGGAATATATCTACCCTCAAACGGCTTAAGATTCAATTTAAGTTTAGGCTCATGTTCATCATCGCGTACCTGAGGGGGTGGTTGGTGTCGACCGTGGCGAATGTTGGGACGTGGACGTCCAGCTGGCTGCTCATAGGCCGCTTCCTGTTCCACCTCCTCCTCGTAATCACCCTCGTAGTTGTCGTCCTGGGCGACGTCAGAAGCAGTAGCAGCAGCAGTAGCAGCAACTGCAGCAGTAGGAGGAGCACCAATACCAGCAGCTTGTCCTCGCGGAAACAGAATACGTCGTGCACGTGGTAGTGGCGGTGGCTGTGGCTGTGCTGAAGGTAGGCGTGCGATCAACTCAGTAAACTTGGCGTCGAGCTTGGTGTCGATCATTTTCTCCACGCCATCAATCGCCTCTGTAAATCTGGTCTCGATGTCCTGCACCTGTTGAGACATCATACGTGCAAATTTATCATGTAACTCCTTGTTTGTCATGTTCTCCCAATCGGGTGCATCCCGCGCCACTTCATCATGTGATCCTGGCATGGTTAGCAGAAATAGAAAACACACCGGAATATGATCCTACTGCTACTAATGGGATGGATGTGGGGTGGTGGAAAGCACAAATCCGTCAAGCTTTTCTTACGTTCTTACCGATTCTTACCTAGCAGCAGGTGGTGATGTACAACCAACGGGTCAAAAGTCTCAGAGATGTGGTAGAGCGATGGCCAGGCGGTGTCAAAACGCACGATGTAGAATATATGTGGAGCTGTAGGAAGGCTGACAAGTATGGTAGGAAAAACTCAACAGTAATCAAAACAGAGATGCAAAGCTGAATAAACACTCAACGTCGGTACTGTGCTGATCCTAGGCTAGACCGTACTAGAGACGCGAGCCTAAAACACCAACGAAAGCACGGCGCGGCACGTAACAACTGTGAAGCACACTCTGAATTTTTTTTTCTCTCTTTTTTTTTTTTTTTTTCCATTTTTTTTTTTTTTTTTTTTGGAAATCACCCTCTTCTACGTACGACAAAAGATTGGTGAAATCCGACTCTAATCAACTCAAAACTATTCTGGCTACGGAGATATCAGGAACCGTACTGATGGTGGAACTCAAGTCGGACTCGTGAGACGTGGTGGTGTATATGGACTCTGCTTGGCGGAACGTGGTGGTGTATCTGGACTCGGATTGGCGGAACGTGGTAGGATGACTACTGGTGCGGCGGCGACGTGGCAAACTGTGATCAGAACTCGAAACTCTAAGGGAACTAGACGCTAAGATCAGCAACTCGACACAACGATGCAACCGCAAATTCAACAATGCAAACTACTGTAAAGAAAACTGGACAAAGGCTCGGACTGTTTTGGGACGTGATGATCTAACCCTAATTTTTTTTTGTTGGCTTTTTCGTGGACTGTAGGTATGAAGAACAGAACCAATCTAGACTACGAAAACTGGTAAATCTCACCGAGCAACCTGGAAATCTGATACCACTTGATAGAGGCGAAGGTGTCCCGATGTTTCGATGAGATGGTGTAGATCGATTATGGTGGAGACGACTTTCACGACCCGACTACGAACGTGCGAAGACGTTGCGCCTTAGCGATCGCTAAACCAACTCCGAGAGGTTATTGATCCCGCGGATGCACGATCAACCTGACCACGAAGGTCTAATTCCTGCAAGCAATCGAAGAACAAGCAAGAACTAAGAATTGCAATCTGGATATTGCGAATATAAGATGAATGATTACAAAAGTTGGGGTTCCAATGAGGTCTTGGCCTGGTCGGATGACACAAACGAAGAGCTCGAAGTTGCGGCTATGGCTAACTTAAATCTAATTAAAACCCAAGTCTAAACGACGCCCTAAGGGCTGTATATATGGGGGAACAGAGGGGATTTTCGTGACCCCTTGGAGGTGGGGTCCGAAAACAACCCTAACTCGGTTTCCCCACACATACGGACTCTAAAAACTGCCTATAATGTGGTATTTCGAAATTACATGGGCCCAGGCCAATATTAAGGTGACGTAGCACCTATAATTGCTCTTGGACGAAAATAATGAAGTGGCATCTCGTGTATTCCGTCCAAGCCTTCATGCATGCCTTATGGTGGCTTCAACGTGCGAAAATCCCCACTGGAAGCTCCACTGTACTTTCCCCCGCGCGCACCTTCTTCTCCATTCTTGATCCCGCTCCAATGACCATCCTTCTTGTCCATGCTAGGTCCTTCATTCATAACCAAAACAAAAGTATCTAATTTAGGCAGCATCATATGTTCATGAACAATAGAAGGATTCGCAAGAAACGAAAGTACCTGATAATTTAGTTGACGTGCACGTGCTCTAGTAACTGGTCCAGTATGTGTAGTTGGTGAGGGTATGGGTGTAACATTAGTAGGGATGTCCTCATCATTAGTTAACCCAAAAGGCATGACTAACCACTCATATAATCCAAACTTAGTTTTAAATGCCGTTTTCCATTCATCTCCTAATTTCATGCGAATTTGATGGTATCCACTACGCAAATCAACTTTGGAAAACATGGTAGAGCCACTTAATTCATCAAGCATATCATCTAACCTAGGAATAGGATGACGATAACGAATAGTAATATTATTAATGGCTCTACAATCAACACACATACGCCAAGTTCCATCCTCTTTAGGCACTAAAATAACAGGAACAGCACAAGGACTAAGGGATTCACGTATGTAACCTTTGTCGAGTAGCTCTTGTACTTGACGCTGAATCTCCTTCGTCTCCTCCGGATTGGTACGGTATGGCGCACGGTTGGGCAGTGAAGCACCGGGAATTAAGTCAATCTGATGCTCAATCCCTCGAATCGGTGGTAATCCCGGTGGTACGTCTTGTGGAAAGACGTCAATAAACTCCTGCAAAAGGTCAGTGACAACAGGAGGCAAAGAAGGAGGCAATTCCTCAAATGAAAACAAAGCTTCTTTGCACACAAAAGCATAGCACACATATTGACTAACATCCAAATCCGAAATATCAACCTTAGTAGCAAGCAAAGTTGGACTAGTCAATTTAATTTCATTAGAAACAGCAGAAGAAGATTTGCTAGTAGTCTTATGTTGTTGCTCAAATTCTTTAGCTGCTATCTCATTTTCACTCTTATTTTTCTCCTGTTTAGCTTTACTAGCTCTAGCAAGATCATCTTTCACAATTTGTTCAGGAGACATAGGAAGTAAAGCAATAGTTTTATCCTGATGAACTAGAGTAAACTGATTTGTCCTACCATGGTGTACAACATTCCTATCAAATTGCCATGGTCTACCAAGTAAAAGAGAGCATGCTTGCATGGGTACCACATCACAATCAACATAACCAACATATGCAGCAATGCTAAAGTGCACACGAACAGAACGCGTGACCTTAATCTGACCACTATTGTTAAACCACTGAATATAGTACGGATGGGGGTGTGGTCTTGTGGTGAGAGATAGCTTCTCCACCAACTCCATGCTCGCCAAGTTGTTGCAACTCCCTCCGTCAATGATGATGCGAACCGAACGTTCTTTCACCACTCCCTTTGTGTGGAACAAATTATGCCTCTGGTTTTGCTCGGCCTTCGATACCTGCACACTTAACACACGTTGAGCAACCAAACTAGCATATTGATCTGCATCATCAGGAGCCATATACTCTATTTCATGAGCATCATCATGGGCACCCTGTTCCTCGTGAGCAATGAGAACTAAAGTCTCCTCATCATAGTCGCTCGCTGACTCATACCCACCATCCGCCGTAATAATCATCACACGCTTGGAGGGACAGTCTTTTGCGAAGTGACCTCCACCTTGGCACCTGCGACATTTAATATCACGATCTCGTGTTTGCCCTGTGGAAGCCATGGATGAAGAAGAACTCGCTGCTGGACCACTCTGTGCACCCTTGAATGGTGGCGCTGGCTGTTTTGGTGGCTCCCTGTAAGAATGAGCGGTTGAAGTAGATGGTGGTGCAGCAGGACGTGTGGATGTAGAAGGTCCACACGATGTCCATGATGTATTTCGTCCTGCAGAAAAGTTAGGTCTCGTAGCGGCCTGTCGATCCTGCACTTCACGTTCAGCTTTACAAGCAAGATGAAACAAACGAGTAATAGTAGCATAGTCCTTGTATTCTAGAATAGTTTGTATCTCCCTGTTTAAGCCACCTATAAAACGTGCAAACATAGCTTCATTATCCTCTACTAGGCCACATCTAATCAATCCAGTTTGTAATTCTTGATAATATTCCTCTACAGAATTCTTTCCTTGTCTCAAACGCTGTAATTTTTGTAGCAATTCACGTTGATAATAAGGAGGAACCCAGCGAGTACGCTTAGCATCTTTTAAAGCAGCCCAAGTAGCTGGAATATTATTAGCATGCAATCTACAATGTTCAGACCACCAAATAGATGCAAAACCCGTGAATTCACAAACAGCAGCAGTAACACGTCTATTCTCAGGATATTGTAAACATGTAAAGCGTTGTTCAGTTTCTAACTCCCAAGTAAGATAAGCATCGGGAATATATCTACCCTCAAACGGCTTAAGATTCAATTTAAGTTTAGGCACATGTTCATCATCGCGTACCTGAGGGGGTGGTTGGTGTCGGCCGTGGCGAATGTTGGGACGTGGACGCCCAGCTGGCTGCTCATAGGCCGCTTCCTGTTCCACCTCCTCCTCGTAATCACCCTCGTAGTTGTCGTCCTGGCCGACGTCAGAAGCAGCAGCAGTAGCAGCAACTGCAGCCGCCGCAGGAGCAGCAGAAGCTTGTCTGCCCGGAAATAGAATACGTCGTGCACGTCGTGGTGGCGGTGGCTGTGCTGGAGCGGCCGCAGGCTGTGCATGTAGGCGTGCGAGCAACTCAGTAAACTTGGCGTCGAGCTTGGTGTCGATCATCTTCTCCACACCATCAATCGCCTCTGTAAATCTGTTCTCGATGTCATTCACCTGTTCAGACATCATGTGTGCAAATTTATCATGTAACGCTTTGTTTGTCATATTCTCCCAATCGGGTGCATCCCGCGCCACTTCATCATGGGATCCTGGCATGGTTAGCAGAAATAGAAAACACACAGGAATATGATCCTACTGCTACTAATGGGATGGATGTGGGGTGGTGGAAAGCACAAATCCGTCAAGCTTTTCTTACGTTCTTACCGATTCTTACCTAGCAGCAGGTGGTGATGTACAACCAACGGGTCAAAACTCTCAGAGATGTGGTAGAGCGATGGCCAGGAGGTGTCAAAACGCACGATGTAGAATATATGTGGAGCTGTAGGAAGGCTGACAAGTATGGTAGCAAAAGCTCAACAGTAATCAAAACAGAGATGCAAAGCTGAATAAACACTCAACGTCGGTACTGTGCTGATCCTAGGCTAGACCGTACTAGAGACGCGAGCCTAAAACACCAACGAAAGCACGGCGCGGCACGTAAACAACTGAGAAGCACACTCTGAATTTTTTTTTCTCTTTTTTTTTTTTTTGCTCTTTTTTTTTTTGCGATGCGGGACTGCGGTGGCTGAAAAAGTGCGAAAAAATCACTATGGTGGCGAACATCTCAAAATGAGTTTCTGGACCTAAGGAACGTATGGGCACGAAATTTTTTTACCCCCGAAATGTTTGGCCTAAAAACTGCTCTGGAAAGCGTGCCAGACTTTTTTTTTTTTTTTTTTGGAAATCACCCTCTTCTACGTACGACAAAGATTGGTGAAATCCGACTCTAATCAACTCAAACTAATCTGGCTACGGAGAGATCACAAACCGAACGGGTGATGGAACTCAAGTCGGATCGGTAGGTCGTGGTGGTGTATATGGACTCTGCTTGGCGGAACGTGGTGGTGTATCTAGACTCGGATTGGCGGAACGTGGTAGGATGACTAATGTGCGGCGGCGACGTGGCAAACTGTGATCAGAACTCGAAACTCTAAGGGAACTAGACGCTAAGATCAGCAACTTGACACAACGATGCAACCGTAAATTCAACAAAGCAAGTACTGAAAAGAAAACTGGACAAAGGCTAGGACTGTCTTGGGACGTGATGATCTAACCCTAATTTTTTTTTGTTGGATTTTTCGTGGACTGTAGGTATGAAGAACAGAAGCAATCTAGACTACGAAAACTGGTAAATCTCACCGAGCAACCTGGAAATCTGATACCACTTGATAGAGGCGAAGGTGTCCCGATGTTTCGATGAGATGGTGGAGATCGATTATGGTGGAGACGGCTTTCACGATCCGACTACGAACGTGCGAAGACGTTGCGCCTTAGCGATCGCTAAACCAACTCCGAGAGGTTATTGATCCCGCGGATGCACGATCAACCTGACCACGAAAGTCTAATTCCTGCAAGCAATCGAAGAACAAGCAAGAACTAAGAATTGCAATCTGGATATTGCTAATATAAGATGAATGATTACGAAAGTTGGGGTTCCAATGAGGTCTTGGCCTGGTCGGATGACACAAACGAAGAGCTCGAAGTTGCGGCTATGGCTAACTTAAATCTAATTAAAACCCAAGTCTAAACGACGCCCTAAGGGCTGTATATATGGGGGAACAGAGGGGAATTTCGTGGCCCCTTGGAGGAGGGGTCCGAAAACAACCCTAACTCGGTTTCCCCACACATACGGACTCTAAAATATAGCCTATTAAGTGTATTTCGAAATTACATGGGCCTGGCCCAATAATAAGGTGACGCAGCACCTATAATAACCCTTGGACGAAAATATTAATGTGGCGTCTTGTGTCTCTCCTCCAGGTCTTCATGCACGCCTTATGGTGGCCTCAAAGTGCGAAAATCACCACTGGAAGCTC